>CM068372.1:191073737-192511824 GCA_034769895.1 Magicicada septendecula
TGTCGTTTTTATGTGTTTTCGTGTGTTTGTATATTTCAAATTGTTTTAGAGTGTCTAGTTTTCGGCCTTTTGTGTGTACTTGTACTTGTGTACTTGTCCATGTTAGTGTCGATGTTTTTGTATGTGTGTGGTTTGCTTCAATGAGGTGGTTTGCAAAGGTGGATTCTGTAGTGGAGTGTAGTGCCTTTGTGTGTTCAATGTATCTATGTTTGAAGCTACGTGCTGTCTGGCCTATGTAGAATTTGTTGCAATCTGAGCAACTTAGTTTGTAAACACCAGATGGATCGAATTTGTTTTGTGCTTTGTGTGTGTGTTTTGTTTTGTTAGTAGTTTTGTATGCGATTCTGTATCCTGCTTTGTATTTATATCCTTCTATGTATCATAGTACTTAACAACATCCCACTAGATGAAAAAGACTACAAAGGCGAACTAAACACGATAAAATATCTATCAGGATCCAACGGATACAACAGAACAATAGCCAATAAACTCCTACACAAAACACAAAACAAACAACAGACAAAGACAGAAAACAACAAATTCATAACACTAACATACATCAACAACCAAACTGAAAAAAATAGCCCACAAATTCAAAAAAGCAGAATACAGACAGGACACAGGATATATATATATATATATATATATTCCTGTAAATTACAAATTCCTCAACATTCTAACAGTTTTCATAACAAAAATTACCCAGACTTCTGCGTAAATTTTGAAAGAAATCTCGAAAGTATTAAACAATGGAAACGAAGTAGCAACTGAATTCTCTCTAATTAAAATGTATGTAATAAAGTTTTTTGAACGTTATTGTTCAGAAAATTGCAAGGACTGAAAGGTCGATTGGCATGTTATAGAACTTTTTAATAACATTTAAATTTAATGAACAGATATTGGGTTTAGTTCTATAGATAATGTTTTGCTTGTCCTGACAAATTTGTTAGCAGTTACGGAAGTTTCAGTGGTTAAATGTAATTTTAAATCTTGAAACTTTACTTCAAACATATTTTTCTGGCTTAAGTAGGAATTAAATGTCAGAAATGCCATATTTTAAATATAGGGGAAAACAGACTAGGGGATTTCTCGTGTTATATCCACAGAGGTTTATTGAACTTGATGCATTAAACTGTTATAGGCCTGTTAATTTATTAAATAAACATGTATTTAGATATACCGTAAAAATTTAACACTCATTGATGTGTTTACGCCATCGCCTAAACACATAAGATCATTTGTAATAATATTATGTTTAAAATTTATTACCCCTCATTTGCATATGTACAAGAAACCTTTTAAATGTATCCAGTAACACTTGTAGAGGCTTTTAAATCGTATTGATATTAAAATCTTCATGAATACGTTTCTTAGAATAGTAAATATCATGTAAGATTCTTAATAGACAATTCTAAATAATTGATTTTGAATATACTATTTAACAATTTTGGGAAACGCTACCGGAAGATGCAATTAAATAATTTAATTAATATTGTTAATTATGCTTACACACTTAAGTTTTAAATCGTTTATAAATTTTGTATATTAAAAATTCGAGGATTATATAATTTATAATTAAAAGAAAACCAAGTATTATAGTTAGAAAAGATTGTATGTTAAACATTGTTACATAATTTTAATTATGTGGAGAATAATTTAGTGAATTTGCTTATTCAACACATACATACACGAATTTGTACGTAGGGAAATATTGTTTATCATAGATTTTCAGGAAATTATATACCTTTTTTATTTCTGAGTACTTTTTGGCTTGTGACAGAGAGTAGTCTAACACACTTTAGCGTTTAAAAGAAAGACGTTCAAACACGTTTCTGCTTTTTGTGGTGTGCAACAGTTGATTTTCTGTTTGTGAATATACCGACTTGCACAAATTTATTACGTAAATTAAAATTTACTTGATCATAGTGTACGTATTGAAGCTTTCGGCCCCACATATCACTCTACACCAACTTGTCGATACATCTGATTGCAATGAAGATTGACATGTATTAAACTACGCGCATAATGCAACACTATCAGTTATACATTTGGGACACGTCTAATGTCAGCGACGGTACATTAATCGTTACATACAGCAATGCAGTTGTATTAAGCTGTTGTTTGAGGTGGCCATACTGCACATCATAAACAGCCATTTACAAATATCACACAATATTACCTATTAATAAATTTCAAAGTAGTTTTTAATAAATTTTAAATTATATAATAATAAAACATTTAAATGTTACATTACATTTCAATGTAAACCACAATATTTACGAATTATATTTTTAAAACTTAAAGATGTTTAAATCAAAGACTTTTTACCTTTACTGCTACGAAAAACTTCTATTTATCGGTAAAGAAATCATAAAAAAAAATCTTGGTGACTTTAACAGTTCTTTTAACTGTTAGACGTAATAATCGATATGGAGCGTACACGAATCGTAAACATGGGACATTTTAACGTGATAGTTAAAAAAGCCAGGCTAGTACGAGTAGTTGTATTTGAAACTTGAGTAATTTTAAACATATTCATAAGCTGAATTTCATAACTTAAGAAATTATCCTGTCTACCATCTAAGAGACGGAGCGCCTTTGGACTTATTCAGCCGTCTCTGTCGCAAACACAGAAGAGTTATTTAGAAGGATTCGGAACAGACATCGTGTACCCTGTCATAGAAGATTTCGTACCGGTACTCTTGAAGTGACCTGCAGTACTTGTATTTCATAATTAATACATTCTTTGTATTCTTGGAGGAGATACTTTCTATGTGCTTTGTAAGCAGTAGCCCAAAATTCTGACTCGACCAAGGTTTCCTCTCTATAGACAAACCGTTAATAACTAACGTGTATTTTTTCGCAGTAACAAAAATCGTTTACGTTAATGAGGACAAAATTTCCCCATCAGCACTTACTAAATTGACAATACATCAGTAATGAATGTATATTGTTAAAGACGAAGGACGAGTCAACGAATTTCTACCTTTACTACTAGGTATGAGAAACTTTCTTTATCTGGTAAGGAAGTAAGAGATATCAACGTAACACTTGGTAACTTCTACAATCCTTTTAACTGTTAGACGCAAGCCTAAGTAACAACTATAGAGCGTGTATTAATTTTGTGCATTGAGAATTTTAACCTGATGGTTATGAAATACTTAAGAAAACTCCTTGAAAAACCATGCACCTGCACTGCAACTGGTGTAACATGAATAGTATTCATAACTTAAATTTCTTAACTTAACAAATTGACACGTCTACCATAAAAGACACCAAGCGTCTTTGAACTTATTTAGTCTATAGATTATTTATTCAAGTACTCATTGTTCCTGTTGCAAATACAGTAGCGTAATTTACATTGATTCGGAAAAAAAGTCTTCTACTCCTTCACAGAAGATTTCATACTCTTGAAGTGACCCACAGTACTTGTATTTGATAAGCACTAAGTTCCCCGTACTCTTGGAGGAGACACTTTCTTTATGTCATGTAAAGAGCAGCCGAAAGTTCTGTCTCAACAGGTTTCCTCTCTATAGGCACATCGTTAATAAATAAACATGTGTTTTTTTGCAGCAAGCTGAATCTTTTAGATTAATGAGGAAAAATTCCTCCATGCGCTTTCTACGGCATTATATATTATAGTAGCAATACGATACAATGACTTTTAAAACACAAACAAAAATTTTGCTTTTAACTTGAGAATATAGTAAGATCTATCTTCCGAACCGGAGTAATAACATATAACAAAGCAGTTTATTTAAAAAGCGTGTTAAAGTTAAAAAGGAAAATGCTAAACAAATTTCTTCATTGAATTTGTCTCCGTCATATTGTTTTACCTTAAGCAAGACGTCAATTAAAATGTTTTTTTTATTTATGCATGTAAGTCTATTAGGGTAACTTCTGCGAGTAATTTCTAACGGAGATGTGATTAACACACAAGTACACATAAATAGCCCGTTCAAACAAACTCAAACCAGTAAAGGAAAGGAGTCTGTTAAAACAACAGCAAACACAAGCTATGATGATACAATGTATACAGTTTATGTGGTAATTTCTGGCAGTGTAGTTTGTGTATAGATATAAAAGCGAATAATAAATCCTAATAACGTAAACAGACGGCCAAAGGGAAAATGTTATTTATCATCTCAGACATATCACGTCACTTACTATTAATGACTGCACACTCTTTATTTTAGTGTATACATACGCGTAGGTGTTTACATAAGTTTGGACGCATAACGTTATGTTTATTTCACGATACTGTATTATACATTGTTTCAAATTCATTTCTACTTTCCAGGAACCAAATAAGCAAATAAAAGCTGTTACCTTTTATTTCGAGTTTTCTTCTCTTTAATTCCACGACAAAACAGGTAAATAAATTATCTTTTAATGTTTGCAGCTATTGAGTTTCATTTTTTTACTTCTATAATATCAAAATGTTTTTCTTAATTTTTATCATCAAATAGTATTACGCAAATTATTCACCGTATCAAGACGTAAAAGGAATACACTTGCGTGTATTACTTAAATTAAAAACAAAAAGTTATTACTTTTATATTAAAAAGCGATATTATTGTATTATACATCAAACATAACATATTGTATAAGAAAAATAACAAATAAAATGTACAGTAAAGTACGCACTTATTCATGAGAGCATGCGAGTAAAAGTATGTTATATTTAAATCCTTGAGTTTACCAACTGTGTACTTATAAATCTAGAAATATGGGTTACGTGGGCTTGATAAGAAATCTGTCGTTGGGTTAAGTGTTTCATAAAACAAACTTAAATCATATTTTATAGCTTTTACCGTTATGCTGCTGCATACATAAGCCATTGTGTTACAGCGTTTGCTTAATGCTTGGAACTTTTCACGTTGTATAGCCTTCCTTCTTGTTTTTATTCTGATACGTAACATTAGGAGGAGCAATATTCAATTGCTAACTAAAAGATTTACCACTAGTCTGCCTGAAAATATAATTAATAAGTATGCCAAATAAGAAACCAATTATCGAAACACGTAAAATTGGAAATACTCAACAACAAATTTAGGAATTATACCTTATCACAATAACACCAAACAACATAACAGTTACTAATAGCAGCACCTAAATGGCACGCATATACTTTACTGGACTGAAAACCAACATCGGTTGTGATGAGCACATTGCTCGAAACATGTTCCAAATAAGGACGAACAATCAAATTTATTGTGTAATAGTATCGTATTAATTTACACACAGGCACGCGGGCGCGCATTGTTGTCATGAAAATTTATCACACTTAGATATATATTTATTGTATATTTGGAGCCCATTTAGATTTAAATTAATTTTATTACAAGTTAGATACAAGTAAATAGGGTTTTTAAGTTTCTTTCCCGATTGCTTCGTGTAACGTTAAAACGGTGTAAGATTCTGTTATGTTCTAACCAATAAAATTGACTTGTCTTCCATAAACTGTAAGCAGTATTACAGTGTGCGAAACAAGAACTTACATCATATTTTTTATATTATATACATACAAACTTTCACTAGTGAACACTTACTTTTGGTTTTATGTCCCAAACGTTTCGACGTGGTGTCCGTCTTCCTCATCGGGATTTGAAATAGAGAGTGTCAGTACAAAGTAACCGTTATGGGTTGTAGGTGTGTGTCGTGGGGGTTGCTGGTGGGAGGGAATTGGCGCTGGGATTCAAAGTGTGTGTTTGAACAAGTGTATCAAAAATTTACACACTTTGAATCCCAGCGCCAATTCCCTCCCGCCAGCAACCCCCACCACACACACCTACAACCCATAACGTTTACTTTGTACTGACACTCTGTATTTCAAATCCCACTGAGGAAGACGGACACCACGTCGAAACGTTTGGGACATAAAACCAAAAGTAAGTGTTCACTAGTGAAAATTTGTATATATATAATATTTAAAAAAGTGAATGAACAGGATGTATCAACAAGACAATTTATCATATTTTTTAGTGTAGAAAAACACGTAATATGCTGTAACCGCTCAAATTAATCTCCGTCATGCTTATGACATGTCCACTTTAGTTACTCCATACAATTCTCAAATTTCAAATACTTACGTTTTGTGCAATAAAAATACGTTCTAAAAGAAAATGCTCACAAAGTCTTCTGAAAGTAATGTTTCATGTATATAAGCAAACCAAGTAAAATAACTTGGAGCAGAAGAATCAAACAAAGTTTAAGCTTAGACGTAAACCCTAAAAAGAGTTTTAGTCTAAAAAATTTTTACTGTTACACGTTACGCTCTAAGAATCACCGTAAATACTTCGCCTTCACTAATCCCCGTTTAAAATTATTGCAGTCATTAGGACAATTTATTCTCTTAGACAAATTAGTTTAAAAAGTCGTTTGAATTTCTAAAACTGCTACGTGAGTGCCGGAATACCAATATTTCACAGTTACGTTGAATAAAAGTTGAAGCGAGAACACGGCTGATGACTTTAAGTTAAAGTCACTCTGTTATCGGAATTAAACTACAAATGTAAATTTCAAAGTTACAAACATTCTTGTTGTGGTTCGTTTCTGTACAAAGTACAATAAAGAATAGTAGAATGGGCTAGAAATTACATCGTTAAGACCTATGTGACAAAAAAATTATTGTTTCAAGAAACTATTTACAAAAATGTATAGTTATTGTTTTACACATATGATTAGCATGACATTATTTAGACGTTTTAAATAAAATGTTCGTAATCTGTCAGAGTGGGCCCACAAAGAAGATTCGATCACCATTCAGCTGTATCATATAATTACAAAATTCTGTTGTATTACCAACAGCAGCTTACGTCCTTACCTTGTCTTGTTAGATGTGTTAAAAGCTTTGACTCAGTTTAACAAGAAGGCCAAGTAAAGAGGTCGTTTCTTTTGTGATGATCACAAATTCATTTACCCATCGTCCATTTTGTAACAACGTATTCTAGCAGCAGCACTTTTAGAACGGACGTGACGGGTTTCGTTATTAGTTTGTATTATTTCCAACGCCGTATCGCAGAAACCGTTCTCGAGTATATTCCGAGTTGGTGTATACAAAAGGACTCGGCAGATTGTTTGATTTGTGCATCGAAATATTTTGTTCTTTGCAAGTATTGAAATATCTACCAATGAAAATAGGACGATTTTAATATAACTCCGACTTTGCATCCATAGGATATTTCCATTGTGACTTCAGATTTTGCTAGGTTTTAAATCGTTGATTAAGCAGGCTATCTCATACCTCTCATCCTAAAGGAACAGGAACTCGTCTGTGAGAGTTAGCAATTCCTTAGATGAGAAGTCATAGATCTGATTTTTTATGTCACTAAGATGTGCCCATCAGCGCAAAGAAGTGTAAGTAGAATATCCTCTGTGTGGCATCAGATTTATCACTTTCGGGTTATATTAAAGTGCAGACACTGCTGGATTCTAAGAACTTTGAAATTACTGTGATGCAGTCTTGTTAGTATATTATACTGGCCCCGCTGCCAAGCAAACGTAATTATAGCTGATGCAACGTGCCTTACAAAGTACAATAAAACATCCCAGACTGAGACATTCCTTGAACTGTCAGCTCACTAGAAGAACGTACGCTTCATGTGATGAAATAGAGTATAGAATTCTTTTCTGAATGGGGATCGCATGACAAACATCATCGACATTGTCGACATTCTGAAAGTTAGCGTTTGTTTCTTATTCTTGTATTCATCTAGCGTTTGTACAAGTTACATCAGCACATAGACCGAGTGTATTTTGCGCGTGCAGGGAAACAAATATTTTTTTTTACGTATTTGCGTTTGTTCTTTCTTGTATTTTTCTTTTTTGCGTTTCTTATTTTTCCTGTGTGCCGACCGTTCTCTAGTACGTCTTCTACACACTATAAACACGTGATGAAAAGTATACATTCTATGCTTCCGCATTGTAGCATATTCGGAACAACGTGGTGTTAGTTGTTCATTAATTTTCATCCAGTGTGTTCAATACAACTTGAACTTAATATGTACTACAAACAATGTCTAGTAACAATATAAAACAGAAATTTTATTTTTATCGGACTTACTTTCGAGAAGAACGTGAATTGGTTGTTGTATGTAAAAGATATGGCTGATAGGTGGAGTCGCTATTAAAGAGCATCACCATACAAATTTTGTGCTTATAGGAAACTTTTAAGAATTACCTATTGATTACGAAACGTAGACTTGATTGAATACACAACAGTCGTCGATACAATATTTAGACGCCGATGGTCCAACCGCACATTTCATACGAGATGCCTCCTTGGTTGGTTCGGAAAGATGCCGGCTGGTTGTTGCAGTAGAAAGATGAAATTGTGCAACCCAACTAGCCTGAATCACTCACCTTTCTAAGTACCTTAGGCAAAGTGGATCCGCAATTGTGATAGATGATGGTATTATGGCATGCGCTAAAAACCTACGTTAATTATTTACTATTGTTTGTTTGTTATAGGTATCCAATTTAATGAAGAAACTGATGCTGCAGTAAGAAACAAAGTAGATCCAGTTGCCATTCGACCTGAGGACGCAAAGTAAGTTGCTACAACTATTATTATTATTGTGTGGTTGACAGTCATGGAATTTGCTGCATAGCGAAGCTTATGCAGTGAATCAGAGCAAGAGAGCAGCCGTAAACGATAAATGTCGGTGGTCGCAGTTGTCGTGAACAGGTTTCCATCACCAGACTGCATTTTTTGCACACGAACATGACAATTTGTTGTCTACCTCGGCAATGATGGCGAAACCTCGCTTTTTAAGACTGTAGTGCTCTTTCCAAACTCAGGCGAAGATATCGAATAAAATGTAACCGAAATAAGATTTCATAAATAAACAATTAGCGATAAACACAACTTGTCCTACTTAAAAGGAGCAAACTTATTGAATCTGCTGTAACAGCAGTGATTTGTGTTTGCGTGTGTTCAACTTTAGATTTTCATTGTTAAGCATGTACTTAGAAGAGAAACAAAACTAAAAAGCAGGAGTACTCCTCGTCGAAGTTGTTAAGCTAAAAGTAAGCCATTCCCCCCCCAAAAAAAATTATACTTTTTAATATTATAAAAGCACATTTAGAAACTTTAAATTAATTCTTAGTAAGTAAACATTTTAAACCAATACACATAAATATAAAATACAAAAGTATTGTGATTGAATTGTATAAAGCCTTGAATGAAAACTTGAGCTTATATGTTAGTAACAAAATTACGTCCAATTCCATTGGTTGTATATGTTATATTACAAATGTATATTTTAAATTGGCTGTAGCGTATTTTCTACTTTGAAAAGGAAGTGATACGTTCTGAATGAGTGTTTTAAATTAAAAGTGCACTAATCAAAGTTGAAGATTATAGTTCTTTATGCAATTCCTTGTATATCTAACATTAATATATCATGCATTAACACTGTATACTGTATACTTAACATGCATACTGTATATTTAACATTC
The DNA here is from genome assembly GCA_034769895.1 of Magicicada septendecula. NCBI lineage: Eukaryota > Metazoa > Arthropoda > Insecta > Hemiptera > Cicadidae > Magicicada > Magicicada septendecula. The sequence continues at coordinate 191,083,200 of CM068372.1, forward strand.
TATCTTTATCGCCATACTAAATGTAAAAAACAACTGAAAAGTTACAGTAGGTTTTCAGTTATTAATTATTCAAGTTATAAAAACAGATAAAACAGATTATCAATGTGTCAACAGGAAGCCCCTGAGAACAGAGTATCACCGGTGTAAACAACACGGGGATAATATAATTACAAAATACCGCTAATTGACTTTTTTAAAAACTGCAACATACTTCTGTGTTAACGGATGTTACTATCAACGTGTATTCTTACCCTGTTAAAATTTATACCTTTTTTACGCAATAATTGCACAGAAACCGATACATCGCACTCTATGTTTTAACTACGTACACTCCATTTTATGAGGTACCAGTTTACATGCGTGCCCAAAAAAACTTGGGCATACATAATTTATGCTGACTCAATCCAGCAAGATACATTAGAGGTATTCTGAGGTTAGCAGGTATCCTCTAGCGCAGTTGAAATACAGATACTTTTCCGTATCATTAAATAATTCTAAAAATGCTTTATCCAATATCAGTGACAAAATTATGTACACGCAACATCTGTAGACACAATGTCAACAGATGTAGTTACTGTTATGCATAACAGCAATCTTACAACGTTGGTGTTTACGAAAAATATTTTAATATTGAGATATAGTTTAATGAGTACCTACTAATTTCATATTTTTTGAAAATGTCAGAAACGCGTCTAGAAAGGCGTTTCTGTGATCCAACTGTTGGCTAAGAATACTTGAAAAGTGAGAGTACTCATTTTAAAATTACATTTGTATAATAGCCGTGCCTGTTATGGAAGCGTCTGTCTATATGTATTGGTGTATAGCCTATACATATGCTAATGGACGTTGCACATAGGCGTATATCTGCCGACTACTTATTGTACACTCAATTTCCCGTTTGACACAGTGTTGCTGAAGTGTGTTTGCACAAGTCGTTGTAGTTGCACTCCGCTTGTGTAGAAATGTAATAATTTTGCATTCCATATTCAGTCGCATAGTACTGAAACTACTCGAAACTACTCTGCTATGTATAGCAGTTCAGCGTCAGATTAGTATTACTGTTCCGACGATAGAATGCAATGTTTTGATAAATGAATGGACTTTATCCATATATATATATATATATAATATATCTTCTTGAGGACGGTAGTTCTTCGAATGTGTATTTGTTTGCTCGCAAAGTTCAATAATGGCATACGTATTTTTATATTCAATGTGAATTACGACAAACAACAATGCCGATTTAATTTATTCTTATCTTTCTTTTAATATTGACCGGACTGGATTTCCTCCATCTCTTACACTATTTACTAAAAACTTAGGTAAAACATTTTTTACACAATAATAAATTGGGAGATGATGGCAGATAATCCGGTGAGCCGATCGCCATGATGTTTATATTCTTGGAATGGTTTCTGGAAAAGAAGTGTTTTCAAATACCATGAAAGAGTGACTACAGCATATCTGTCAAGACTTTTGTCAACACAAAATATACAGGTTTTGTCAACACAAAATATATATATATATATATATATGCTATACAGCAATTCTCTTTTAAATGTTACAATAATGTGCAATGCCTAATGTAGCACGAAGAAAATGTATATTTTAAACACACATACGTTCTAAAGCAATTCTTGTAAAGGAGATGACTAAAGCCACCAGTCTCAGACTTGAACTTTATTATTTTAGAGACTCACACACTAAGTATATGATTGACAGGATTACTTTAAACAAATTGCTTCATAAAGAAATATATTTCTTGTGTAAGTAGAGCTATATTTGTGAGGACGTGTACTTATTGTTAGAACTTATGCTATATACTGTTTTTGTAAACATATAAACTCAAACGTGACCAACAACACTGTAGTAACATTCTGAAACAACCGTGACTTGTGTCATAAATGAGATCAAACAAATAAGTTCTTTTAACTATGTTTTTGAACTGTGTGATTTATATTCGATTTAAATGTGTGTAGGAAAAACAGATAGAATAGAACGCAAGTAACAAAAATACTTGTCGCTTTGAACTTTGACGATCTACATTCTTGTTGTGTCTTATTTTGTTCAGATACTTCCATAATGTTAAGTTGGTGTTTTAAATTATGTTTATATCAGATTGTTTAGCCAGTGCAAACATTATTCTATTCATGTTCCACTACATTAGTGCAGCATTAATTTTTAAATACTTCTGATTCTTAATAAAAATAATATTTTTTGACAATAATGCACGTGTGTTTTTTACAAATATCTATATAATACACTATGCTGAATTTTACGTTTCTGTGTAGTTCCCTCGTATTGTTTAGTTGCCCCCTCTTTTACCATCTTCATTTGTGAGACCCTCTAAATATCCTGGTGACTGCACCGTACCAGAGTGGAAATGCTACTTATACCAAAGAAAAAATATTTTTGACCCACACATTCTGTTACTTTAAATCCATACATATCGAGAACCCATTAAACTGATTTTTTACATGTGAACACATTAAACTTTCCTTGTAAGTGTCCGTACATAAACACACAAGTTTTTATACATAACAGCCGTATCATAGTGTATTGAAATATTAAGAAAAATTTAGTTTTCTTGTTCCAAGTGGAAACTTTTCTTAATAGACACATTATAGATTCAATACTAACACCATCACGCTGCAATTAACGCTTTAATTTGAAAAAGCCAGTAGCATAAAAGGCATACGATTTGACTTTTAACTGCATCTATGAATGCTAGCAGAGATAGTTTGTATATTTCACTGGAAATTCCATTACTGCGATATGCACTGCTTTTGCATTGCTTTTAAAGTCTAAGGGAAAAAGCGATGTATTTCTACGCATTGTGGCTAGATCTACTTTATTGAATCACTGAATACGGGTGAAATCTCCCTGTCACATGCCAGTGTATTGCTGTGTGGAGTATAGTTTCAGATATTATGCGTAGATAAGATGTCACTTTTACAGTATGTGTAGCCTAATATTTTGATAGCTTTCCGTCAGACTGTCTTTCTGAGGTCATCTTCTACGTCCTATAGCCACATTCTTCTGTGCCTTCCTTTCCTTTTTTACCTATCTATTGTCCCTCTAACAATTTCTTTGGACATTCTGTCGTCCTTCATGCGCATCGCATTACATGTCCCAACCAGCTGATCCTCATAGACTTGTTGAACCTCACTATGTCCTCGCCATCTATAAATTAAACCAATTCAATATTGTTCCGTATGGGCCATTCTTTACCTTCCTTCACTAGTTCAAAGATTTTTCTTTAAATTCTTTTTTCAAAGACTCTTAAATTATGTATGTCACTGTTAAGTAGTGTCCAGATCTCGGCATAATACGTCACAACTGGCCTTCTATAATCTAAGTTTGGTTCTTTTGCTGGCTAAATTGTATCTGAACATTTTCTGGTGGGCATAAAAAACTGCTATGATGGGCATCTATTACCGCTCATTATGGAATTTGCAAGCTCATTGCTGATTTGTTTTCGTTGTTTATGGAGGCACGCAAATATTTGAATTCCCAGACCCCTTGGAAAGTATGCAAACCTACACTCAGGATTTCAATTCTCCTTCTCCCCGCTGCACTTAATAGTTTTATACATTTTGTCTTTTATTTGTTGGCATAGAATTCTACTTTGTGGACTACTCTTTCTAGTTCTTCAGCGGTTCCTTTTAAGGTGTTTATATTTGCGACCACAAGCACCACATCATCTGCATATCCACCGATCTGCCTCATGATGGTTAACATGTGGTCCCGTAAACTTACGGGTTGCTATGGACTTTCGTTATATCCTTTTAACATCGACGCGTGAGTGTCTTATTCAAAACAATCTTTTTCCTTACATGAAGCAAAAGTGTTTCTGGTAAATTCTACCATTAGATTAAACGCTCACGACACTATAATCAATTTTATAAACGTAAAACACACTTCAATATCAAGTATTCAAACTACTGATTGTTTCATATTAGTGTAATTCAGTTAAAATCGTAAAATTTTAAGGTATTATAGTAAATACTTAATAGAATGTCAATAATATGTGCTAACAAATTATTAAGCAATTTAACTATATTAATTATGAGTTGCCTTAGGTTATTGCTAACTCTTTCCTTTTGTTACTGCAGAGTATATTTTGCAGTAGAATGGTTGACCTTATCAAAGGGGTCTGTGCATTCTTTAAAGTACTGACCTCAAGGGAGTCACGTTTTAAACTTACATACATAAATGATGCACTAAAGAAACTTGTTTATTCAGTTAACGTGGAATTTTAGCGAGAAACTGTTTGCCAAGAGTATGCTTATCGTGAACCTCCATTCTTGAAAATCTTGTACCCCGATCAGGCACGGATTACTGTTATATATTCATAAATTTGCCACGTGTAAATTACTAGACTGAACGGACATTTATTTATTTACTGTTCAATAATATCATGAAACATTTCACAAAAACAGTAATAGCAATATTTGTACTTAATAACACCTGTTCACAGAATGATAACCAGTTATTGTGATACAAGGTGCCAGATGAGGATCGAGGTTTCAATCTCTTACTGTGGCCGACAGTTATATATTGACTGTTGCCAGCTATATAATAATAAAAACCCCTTATACATATTTGTAGTATGCATTTGATCGCATTCTTCTTTTTCTTCATCTTTGTCTTCTTCTTCTTTCAGAGCTTAGGAGAATCACCTGCTTCGGTCCCACTTCAGTACCGCTTCCTAGGTCTTTCTATGTTTCTTTGCCCAATAGGGTTGTATTACCAAACGTCATTAGGCAACCTGCTATCTGGATGTTTAGTATAGCATCCAATTCTTGAATACCATGGTTCTCATTAAACAGGTAATGATAGTTACTTCTGGTAATCATTTAATGTGGAAATCGTAAGATTATAGGCCTATGAATATGTAATATTGCATGTAGGAATGAAAAAATTATAATCATATATAACAGTAATTTGATATTTTAAAATAACTACAACTATTGAAAAGTTTGTCTCCGGAAAGTATCAGCTAATAAGATATCAGTAAGCCTATACTAATATATAACAACTAAAAAATTAACTCAAAATTAGTAAATTTTTATGGTCTTGCGTTTAGAGGGTTTGGTTTTTCTAATAAGTGAAATACATAAACACTTCATAAAACAATATTAAATGTTCAATTCTCTATAGAAAAACTAAACTCTTTTCTGTGAATTTTGTATTATGCCATATTATTAGTGATTAAATGCTTATAGAGAATTTAAACAAAGAATTAAACAAATTGATTGTAAAGAAGTACATTTTGCAAGCTATCGTCAGAGATTCTATAACTGATTTCTATTGACCGTTTACTGTCTTAGATTTTTATCTTTCTCGTTTCCTTTTACAAAGTCATGTAACGCGTAATAAAAATGTAAAGTAACACGTTTAATGTTAATTACAATGATTTCTTACAAGTATAATTTCTTGCAAACAAGTGTATGACTGTTTATTCTGTAAAGTTAGAATAACATCTATTTATGACTGCGTGTAACGTTGGAGATAAAACGCAAAATATTTAGCCATGAAAGTCATAAGACAGAAACGTTATAAGAAAAAGTATTATGAGTTGATCAGTGACCATTAATTTACCGTGATGGATAGCAATCAAACGATGGAGGTTTACGACATGTAAAGCAAGACCAGGAAAAACGTCAGGGAATAGAATGCCAAGAGTCACCGGTGGAAAGACAAGGACAGAATTAAACAGAATAGTGAAAGTAACACAACTGAAGAATGACAAAAAGCCCTTTCTTTGAAAGGAAAGAACAGCAAAAACAAGGATGTAATCGGAATCGAAGAGATGTTAAACGTTTGTCTACAGTAGAAACAGGGTTAGAAACAATGAAAGCCTCTAACCGAATGCAGATTAAAACAAATACATACAAAATGCGCGATTGATTTTATGTCTACCGTACATACACTATCGAAGGGACCAATATTCTTAATTTCAGTTAAAGTATGCGATTTAACAGAACTATATTTTCATTTAGTAAATATATAAATTACGTGATGACTTGAATAAACAGGAGACATAACTGTCCCAACAAGACGAGACAGTTAGTGTAACAATATCACACAATTAGTGTGCACTGTGAAAGGATCTAATAAATATATGAAAGTATCTATTGCCTACATAAGAAAATAATTATAATTAAATTTTAACAATTTGAAAATTTTGTTGGTTTGCTGTCTTTCCTCGCACAGTTTAAAAGTGCAGCAACTTTAAATAAATTGCTATGTGAACAATTATCCTGAATATCCTGAATATTGTGTATGCTAGGTAAGCGTATTCATTAGTCCTATATGCTTGTATTGAGCTCACCATTGAGATATAGCAGATAGAACTTGACGGCTAGAACATTTTTGACATTAATAAAACAATTGAAGTAAGGAAATGAGAAATGTTTAACGTGTAACACGCAAAACGAAATTGAGAAATATCAGTCCGGGGAGGTTTTCAGAACTTGGTAACAAGGTTTAGACAATATTTAAATCGGCATATTTTAAAGCTCTAGAGGATTTATGAACATTGTTAGTAATTGACTACTTTTTGTATGAAAACAGCAACAAATACACAATAAACGAAATTATTATCTTACTGGCATGGTTAATAATAAGCTATGAAACAAAACGTACGAATCCTGGCTATATGGTGTACAATTTCCTTTTAGTACACTAAAGATCTGTAGGAACGTAAAAATAAGCTCGTACATCTTACAAACTCCAGCCACCATTTCTAATAAAACAATAACCCTGCTTGTGACAGATAGAATACGAATTTGTAAACATAAAGTAAAACAATATATTGTAATTTTTTTGAATCCGTCACAGTTGTTTAAAATTTTTAGGGCCACTTAATTGCGGGTCATTGAGAACTAGAAAAATATTGTTTCCTGTTCGAACAATATTAAGAATGAGCAAGTAATTAAAACTGACACGTTTTTCTTACAGTTAAAATTTCGTGAGACTACAAAATTAACTTAATTGAACATTAATCTTACAATAAGTAAACTAAAGTAAACAAGACACATTGTTAGGTTTCCGTCAGTGAAATATACAAATAAGTTTCCGCCAGTGAAATAATAGTTTAAAGGACAAAAAACAGTATTTTCAATAACATGTTTATAATATGCTCAACACTATTATATTTTAATAGCCCATCATCATAATATAAACGAAGACAAGGTTATCTTGCTTAGTTACAATTCAAAATATGGGTTAACAAACGTTTGCCCGAAAATTTAATATCTAAGTAAAATTTAAATATATATAAGAACTAAATTACAATTTTATATATACATTTCTAGGTACAATTTTAAGAATCTCACCAGTATGGTGACACGAAAAATTTTAATTATTGAAGTCCTTTCACGTAATGATTACAAGAATGTTTGGTTGAATGATTTTAGTTGTTCTTTAAACCATCAGAGTATCACGGTTTGTCCCATTGCATTGTTTCCTCTGTTGTTCATGATAAAAGCAAAAGGTAATATAATCCTGGTATAGATTCTTGCTTATTCTAATTGCATCGGTGTCTTTAACTTACCAGAGGACGATTTGTTCTGTTTTAAAGAAAGTAGTAACTGAGTTTATATACACCATTACTGGTTACTGGTTCAACCGCACATTCCTGTAAGCATAATTAGTAATATTTGTAATGTGACTCGTTAGCTGGACAGACATTTGTAAATTGAAGTGCATTCAAATTATCTCGATCCACTGCTTCATAATAGTAGACGTTGGAATTATATTATTTTAATTAAAATTCAAAAGTCTTTTAACAATAAAATATTATATAGACATATGCTCACTAAATTTATTTACCTAAGCATGTCACACACACATGTATCTCAGCAATACAGATTTGCATTCACCCAGGGTAATAGTCTTGTTTGCAAATAATACAGAAAATGTAAGAAATAATTGTAAATAGTATAGGCGTGAATGGACAGGCGATGAAAATCTTGGAACTGTCTTTTTGAACATCTTTCGATATTACGCTGTGCTTGTGTGTGTGTCAGTACAGTGTTTGCCTGGCACAAACTTGTTTGGAATAAAAGGGGAGACGTCTTTGTGTTGGTGAACACTGCTTCAAACATGAATGAATTAGAAATGTTTATTTAATAAAATTTTCACGTTACAAACTACGTATCATGAATCACTCAATGCCATTAAAAGACATGCATATCGACGCGTGTATAGTCACAACTTTATTGTAAAATGTGCCAAGAATACCGAGTTAAGTAAACTTAAATTAATTACTCCTGTAATTTGTAAGTAACAAACAATTAAGTTATATGCGCACAACGGGTGAATCGTTGCGCATATAGTGCAACTACTGGCATGCACATTACAACTGCCATTTGTGCAAATCAGGCGAATAGGCAATGTGTGTGAAAATCACTGTACAGGTTTGATCAAAGTATAAGTGGTTAGTGACGGAACTTTTGAAACCTGACATATCGATTGAAACCAGACTATAAAAACATTGCACAATTTGTAACGAGGAAAAGACGCTCATAATTTACTCACGAAAACACTATGTTTCTCTGCTTGGCGACACAAATTCCTCATCATCTGTCACTTTCTGTCAGATGAGGATAAACTCTTCATTAACCTTCAGTCACTGTATGCCATGTTTGTGAGGCGAGACAACAAGTTCCACGGATCATCAATTGATTCTCAGGATCTACTTGCGGTTAGAATAAACATATATAGAAAAAGTAAGGTTGCTAAAATCATGATACAATTAAAATAAGTGGGAAAAAACGGGAAGAACAATTTTGCTAAAAGTGAAAAATATTTGAGCACAAAAAACTATAGTTAATAACAAGTCATTCACTATACACTTGAAAATACGTGTCTAATTTTATTGTAAAATCTCCCTACTTTAATTTTTTTTTTAAAAGTATGGTTTTGGCTAGACTATCAAAGCAATTTGTTAGTAGCAAAAAATAGATAAATTCCCTTTATTGGTAGTCATAATATTGGAGAACCTTCCGGTTTATAATCATAGGTAAATAATCATAGCAGTAGTCATAGTTTTGTTTAGTCCCTCTAAGTGTAAATAAAATTAGTCACATACATAAAAATGTAAAGTTTTAATGTAAAAATAAAGTGTAAATAAAGATAGTGGCAGAACTAAGTTAAATTAAAAAATACAATTTAAAATTGTGCACTAACTGAATTTTATTTTTAGTTCTCCCTCAAACATAAATCAAAACTTTCTATAGATAAATGCGGCATTGTAACAGAAAATAAAAGTGAGGAAGATAATGTTAATAACTGTGTAACCGACGGTTATATATATTTGTTATATATTATAGCCCATAATCATATATTTGATAAACTTTGTCGTGTTTCATTAACTCCGTTAACAATATTTCTCGTATTTGGTCATTTTAAATGAAGAATCTTTGTTGTGTAATGAATCACGATGTATATTACTATTTTTGGTTTAGTATTTCTTATCAGAAATAATGCTGGACGATAGCTTGTTATTTGTGAAATTGTGTATACCACGCATAAATCACTACGCTTAAGCGTAATATTACTTAACAATGTTAAGACTCGCTGTGAGAACATGGATTAGGTAGTACTACAAGGTTTTTCAAACCAAAAACCTGTATCTAGGCGACATTGATCCAAGACGTGGCGCACAAAAGCCGTATGTGGCGTTATTAACGACTTCGTTCAAGTATTTTAATGAAGCCGAATTCTTCTTGTAATTTATAACAACGACCCATTTACCGATACTACAACTACTGTAATCACCTCCCGCCGATGTTTAGTAAACTTGATATTCAAAAATATGTATATTCAAAGCGTATTGTCACTGCCTTGTCTATCTATGCTGTGAGCTTTTGTTCTTAAATTTTAAAGCGAACACAGTGGGTGTTGATTAATAAGATTGTAAAGAAGTTCTTAATAATTATTTACGTGTAGGCCTATTTTATTGCACGAAATTCCAAATCATATAGGGCTTGGAATTTCTTAAACATTAGTATGTAGTTAACGATAATTTGTTTCAGGTTTAAATGGCTGTTATAAAGACGTATTGTAATTATGTTATTGGTAGATGTACACAAATTTTAATTAAAACATTTTTTGAACTTACCACAGCGAGCAATATATACTGTGAATTAATAAACAGGCCTATATATTTAAAAAAAAAATACATCGATACAGCGTCTAAGGCAAAATAAATTGCATAAGAAGTTCAAAAAGTTCATTACGAGGTATAGGGCCGAAAAAACGTTGGTTATATTAAATAAAATTTCAACCAAATCAAAACAACACATCATCCAAGCGAAAACATTATGTCTTATTATTTTATGTCAATGTGAAGAGAACACACATATAATTACTAAAAATATATGAATTTATTTCAAAGAACTTTTGTAATAAATTTATGATAAAACTCGTATAACAACATGCAGAATACTGTTATTAGACGAATAAAATCCTAAAGTGTCACTGAATTTTAAAATTGTTTTTATAGATTAACATGTAGGTTATGCTTTGTCCCCAGGAATCACTATTAACTCTCCCTCTGAAGAGAGAAAAACAACTGAATTGAAGTCAGACCAAACACTTCAACTGAAATATGGTGAACTACTAATTTTCGAGTTCTGAATGTGAGCAAAGAAAGAGTACCTAATAATAGCAGTGAAAGAAATTACAATTTTATACCACCTGCTTGTGCGAGAAGGGCTTTTCGCCACTAAAAAACATATAAACAAGAAACGCGAGAGACTTCTCTCAGTAGAACCGGAAATACGTGAGTATTTTGAACTTACAGGAGCTGAACTTTTGTGCAAGAGATGACAAGTACAAGTTTCTCATTAATAACTCAAATCTTTTATTTTTCTTTTATAAAATTGCTAAACTGCTATAATTGTTATTGTTTAGACAAAGCTTTTCGTCATCACTGACATATTCAGGTCTTAAACAACCTTAAACGGTCAGGTCTTAAACGGAAGAATTAAATAACATAGAAAAAACAATAAAATTTCAAGAAGAAATTGGAGGATTAGAAATTAATTTCCTGGATATCAATATAAAAATTGAAGATAACAAACTCAAATTCGATATATATAGGAAAGAAACATACTCAGATTTAATAATTCCACAAGAATCATATCATCCAGTCAATTATAAAATGGCAGCATTAAATTCATTTTGCTATAGAGCTATAAATTATCTAGAAAATGAAGAACTCAAACAAAAAAAATTAAAGAAAATACAACAAATAACAAAAAATAATAATTACAACCCTAAAATAATTAATAGAATAGTTAAGAAAATAGAGGAAAATAAAGAAATAGAAAAGAACAAAAAAGAAAAAACAAATGAAGAAAAGAAATATAAAGGAGCAATAACATACATAGGATATCAAACAAAAATGTTACAAAAATGCTTCGAAAAATACGGAATACAGATAGGAATAAAGAAAACGAAATATGTATTCGAATATATAAAAAATGCTAAAACAGAAGAAATTACATTAACAGAAAAAAGCGGCGTATACAAATTAAAATGTGGGGAATGTAATAAGATATATCTGAGCGAAACTGGAAGAAAATTTAAAATTCGAATGAATGAACATGCAAAACGAGAAGGGGTTAGAACAACGAACTCACTATATGCAAGACATTTCAATGAATCAGGCCATAAATTTATAAATCCAAATGAAAATATGGAAATAATCAAAATAGAAAACAATCCGCAAAAAAGAAAACTAATAGAAGAACTAGAAATACTTAAAGTTAAAAAAGAAGATAAGAATAAATTAATGATATAAAAGTGGATTTTACAAATGAAGAAATATTTTATTATATATTAAACAATAAACAAAAATAAATTAAAATAATAAGAATAACACACTAAAAATGACGAAATGTAAAAGGTTATAAGTCAGGAAAAAAAATGTTGTTTAAGACCTGAAGATGTCAATGATGACGAAAAGCTTTGTCTAAACAATAACAATTATAGCAGTTTAGCAATTTTATAAAAGAAAAGTAAGGGTGGCTGCTAATTTAAAAAATACGAAGAACAAATCTTTTATTGTAAAGCATTATAAAATAAATTCCCTGTAAATTAAATATGCGTAAATTCCTTGTTTCTTCTTTAAAATAAAGATTGAGTAAGTTTGTTTTAATTACTTTTACCAACAATATCACAAAGCTCTAGAAGTTTAGCGACATACTTAGAAAATCTCGGGTCACAGCAGTACGGAGCGGCACACCCGTTGAGAACTACTGGGCTATTGTGACTTCGTGTCTATAGTTCTTTTCAATGCATTACAGAGACTTTTTACATTATCTGAAAAAAATTTTACAGAAATAAAATAAACACAAATATTTACAAGACAGATATTTGTTCTAAGTGACTTGGATACTAACAAATGATACGTGTGACTACAAGCTGGTCAACGACCCACAGAAGTTAGATTTTCAATTATTGTAAATTTGATTGCAAATTTCAATTATTGTAAATTATTGTAATTTGATTACATACGGTAATCAAAAGTTTTGATTATTGTAGACAAACATACATATTAAAGTAGAAAGAAAATCCATCACTAACAATAGGCTATAATAGGCAAAAATATAAATGTGGGGATTAATATACAGAAAAAACACGGAATGTCGTAAGTTAAGAAGGCTGACACAACACTCGTGTCGTCATATATCGGTGCTATTTAAAACCTTCCAGGCGAACTGCCGTCATCTGTTACTAAACTATCTTAATGCCCACCATTTACCAGTACACGTGGCAGTCATCTTGAGGGCAAGAACTAGATACAGTATGTAGCAACATTCGAAACAAGGTGGTGCACGGTCTGCAGCCAACTTCACTGTGTAACTTTTCAGAGACAAGCCCGCGTCAATTTCGGATCCATATTCTGTACCACAATCCGCTGTTACATTAGAACTAAACTCGCGTCACAAATCTGTGTATTCCACCTCAAATTTATGTGTGTGTGTTATGTTTGCCTTAACGTTTGATTGAAATATGTATGCTCAATATACGCTCTGATAATGGTGACACGTTTTGAAATTCGTAAAAATCCGTAAAATCAATGAAACTAGATGGCGAGAGTTTTGTTTATATAACATAGAAAAAATAGTTTTTTACACACCAATAGGCACATGATAATATCATAAAATAATTAAAATCCTTAATAGATAATCAAACCCTGAATAAAATAAATGTAAATTTGGATCTGAAATAGGAGAAACCATACGTAGTTCAGAACATACAGGCCGTTTGCATTGTCCAACAGACAAGTAAAACACTTTTGTAAAGAGTACCTGCACATTAAAATATTACGCAAAACGTAAATCTATTTGATAAGCAATAAATTATTACTTTAAATGAAATGAAATTTAAGATGTAAAATATTTTTACGTAGACAATGTGAAATTACGGAAAAAATAATATTTAAAAATATTAAATTTTATAGTTTATTAAGTTACACAACAAAAAGTCTGCGTCAATGATGTTTTTATCATCCTAGTTGCAGTTTACTATTTCAATAATCTAATGCTATATCTTGCAGAAATCTAATAAACCTAAAATACGGCAGAGCGGTTTACGGTAAAACAAGGCTGAATACTGTACGCCAGGACAGTCTACTACTGTTGTTTAATTTATTTATTGGAAATCAGAAAATACATTCCCTATGCTTATCTACTGATTATTGTAGACATTTAAAAATATGTACAACTATACGGCGTGACGGACCTTTCTATCCAGCGATGTCACTTCGTGTTACTTAAAAGTCGGATGGCTAAAGTCTTCCTTAATCTTCTGTTGATCGAAGGTTGTAGAAGTGACACCATCAGTGGGTTACGATCACCATGAAATCTTGTCTATGTTCATGAGTGATTTGTTGGCCGTTAGGAATATGGACGTCTGTGTGCAAAGTGTGGTTGGACACATGCCACGGGATATCCGTGACAGATCGTAGGTTTTTTTCATTGGCGCTGTTAGACTTAGTCACATAGCCGTAAAGTTTGATTCCTTTAGTACATGTGATTTGAGGACAGTAAAGCAGTAGCTTGCTGTATATAAATAGGTAAGATTTTCTGCCTATCAGCCAGTTAATTTTCTAAAATCTTAATTTATTTATTTCCCTCGTAAAGTGAATATAATGTTTGACGATTTGGATTTACAGGTCTTGATTTTCCATTTTTAAACCCATTCTCCAATGAAACTGAGGTACCCTTGAAGAGTAAACGAGGCGACTGTAAGATATTTATTAGTCGTCAGCAAACGTATGGATTGTTGTTTCTCTGGTGATTGGTTGTGTACAGGTGGATCGGAGTCCGGTTCTGGTGTATCGGACGTGTATAGGACGTACAGTAGAGGGCCTACAATAAACCCTTATGTAGAAACGATTGGATGTTTTTCCGTTAATGGTGTCGAATTCATGTTTGCTAGGTAAGATTCTAGCAGATACTAGCAAATAGGCATGAGTTGAAGGAAAGATTCTGCTTATTATATATAATATTTTTGAGCGCCATACTTTATCAAACGTCTGGCTGATATCCAGGAAGGAGGTTATGCAGTACTCGTTGTTTTCTTTTACTAATTATTTTGGTTATACAGTAGCACAGTTATATTGTTGAGTGGGCATGTCAGAAACCGAACTGATGATCAAGATCCGGTCTTGGTCTCTAAGATCCTTAGTAATTCTTCTGGAAATATTTTTTTCAAAAAAATTGTAATCATTGGCAACACACTAAATAAATGATAAAGTGAAAGATCAGCAAAAGTTTTCTAGGTTTTAGTATTAACATAATATGACCAATTTCGGGTGACTTAGGTAAATAGTCAAAACGTATAATGCACACACACGAACTCTTTAAGTTCGAAACTTAAGACAGGTTTTGGTAATTTTTCAACATCCTGGCAGTACTAAGGTTGATTCTTGGTGTATTATCCGGTTTACTATATTGTTTTCTCAGATTATTTCTTTTGTAATAAATAACTGGAGGCAGCCGCAATATTGAATGGGTACTGAAAGATTTTGTTCCACTTTGAGTTAGTGAACGTTGTGTTAGTTACTTACAGTCTTGTGTAAAAACTTCTGAAACATTCGGTAAAGAGACTGAATTTATCCTTGCCGCTTTTGCCCATTATCCTAGAGGATATGAATATCTAGGTATTAAAAGTTCCGATGATCTGGATTTCTTGCTGAGTTTTATGGAATTTGTAATGGAGATGTACCATTAGGTTACCGATATATATCAGGTTACTGAAGTATTATGGGGAGATAGACTGAATTCTTAAGTTATTACCTGCAATGATAATATACACTGAACACAACGACCTTGTTATCGCTATTTTCAAGGCGATTCGACAAACTCCGTCTACGACAACTTCTCATGACAAACTGAAAACCTGCTGAGATTATGATTTTAGCTATTCGCTTTTACTCTTGTACACGCCACTTTTTGATAGTAAAAAAGAGAAATAGTGACCGTAGGCCTTGCGTTTAGTGAGCTACTACTTTTCTTATAAAAAAAGACATCTTACTGTTTGAAAGTCTCTATTTACACAGTTACACAGAGATTACTCTAGTTTATCTATATAAACTACTTACTTACATTCCCAAATAACAACAATTTTATACTTTACTGGGTGCCGAAAATATTTTCAATATGTTCAGATGCAGTAATATTTTAGTAACGTGACCTATTTTAGATATTTTAATAACATTTCTATGATCTGACATGACTCCAAGAGGAATCAAATTTTATTTTTTCGTGCGATAAAATTTTTTTTTGCGCAAATTTTAGTTCTAAAAATAAATTTCTAAGACTTTAATATAAAATGTATATGTATTTTATATAAGAAGAAGAAAACTTTTGTTCTTTGAATGAGGATGGGAATACGTGTATACTTAATGGTACGTGTATACTTAAAATTTAATGAAATCCAGAGTGTTCAAGAAACGATGACAAATTTAAAAAGAATACGAATGAGGTGTTATACGGTTAAGCTGAATACTTGTTTCTTTTTCCCTCAACTTAGTTTATGATAAAGGTAAGGCAAGGGTCAAGAAGTGAGTAAGAAGTGGGACAGATAAAAGGGGGAAGAGATTGACAGAGAGTGGGGTGTGTCGAGTCATTGACAAATATTTTTTATTTTGGTGTAATGATTTGTATTTGACAAATGAAATCATTTTTGTATAACATAAGTAGTGTTATTATTTACGTCTACTGCTCAAGATTTCTTGTAGGCTATCTTATCTAATTGTTTAACTAATATAATTTTAAATTATCGGGACATTTTTGTGACTTTATTCATTGTAGGCCTATTTTCGTACGTTTTCAATTAAAATACAGCAGTAAAATGTTTTGTGCTTGTAATCTTAGGCCGTCCTGAACTTATGTTTTACAACTTCTACTTGGTGTATAGTTTGTTCTTGGGAAAAAGAAACTTGAGTTGTTTGTTAGTGTTCAGTGTTCGTTTATTTTGAAGTTAACGACGCGTAGAAGCTGGCGCTTAAGAATTTACCTAATTTACTAAATAACAGCTTCGTAACCACCATAGTTTTAATTACATTTAAAATTGATTATACTATAATTTAGCTGTTATAGATGTTGATCGACTATAGAATGTTAAAACTTGAAAATTACCATAATTAAAATTAACATTAACGTTCCAATTGTAAGTTTTGAATAACAAAATAGTGTAGTGGAGTAAAAATGTAAGTAAACTTAAAATTGTTAAACTTAAGTTTTTAAACTAAAATTTATTATTTAAAACTAATAATATTAAATTATTATTATGAGTTGTTAACACTTTGGATACGTTGCCGTACATGTCTGTTTGTATCTGTAGACATTTAATTATATTAAACCAATGAGCTGCATCACCTCCCACATATTTAGTTGATAAAAAAACATATTACAGCAGTTTACAGTTTTTTCAAAATGGGAATCATATGTTTTTACACAACTTCCGTGGAAAATTATTGTTAAATATTTCTGCACCAAATTGTAAAGTTATTATTAGTCTACTAAACATCTTTAATGTATTTGTCTGGTGACGAGTTTATATGTATATTTAATTTTTATAAATTAGGTTTTATGTAACATTTATAAATGTAAACTTATGTAAAACTCTGTTTTTGTTCAAAAACAGGCATTTTTAAAAATTATTTAAAAAGGATTAAACTTTATATTATTGTAAATTTGTTTATGTCAATTATAATTAAAATTGAATATTTACATGATACATATATACATTACAGTAAATGTTGAGTTTTTGCAGAAAAAGAGTATGAAATACATGAAAAACTGTAAGTGTCCGAAGTGTAAGTACTTCACATTAAAGTACACATTAATTACTTAGTAATACGTCATAAAAGTTCCTGTACTGTAGTACTTTTCTTCTCACTGGCTTGTGTATCTAAATTCTTAATTCTTAGGTCGTAAACGTGTTGCTTCTGCTTTCTTCATTATACAGTCTAGTGGTCACTTTAAAATTTGTACAACTATGTGTTAAAATTCAAATTAAAACTTTTCAAATTTGCATACGACATTTGACGTTCTTTTATTTGCGCATATCAATAAGATACGCTTATTTGTGTAACCATGTTCCATTGTATACTTTTTTAAATCGCTACCAAAAGTCTGTTACGATGCAGATGAAGAACGTTACTGACTTGCTTAGAGGTAACTGCATATTAGGTATGAATAAGTCCAACTTTTATTACAAAAATAAACGTTTATATATTGTGCCTTTATTTCAGTTTATTTTCTTGTAATTTTGTGATTTATAAAATACTCTAGATCTTTTCAGTAAATCAAATTCAGTAAGTTAAGTGAATTGACGTTACTAAGCTAACTCAATTTGTTAAGTAAATTAAAGTTGACATAGGGAAAATTCTGATATATCAGTTACGCGGTCCGATTCATCACAACTTGAAACAGTCATAGTGAAAACAAACATATTTTTTAGTGATTAAACGTTTACCAGTAGTAAGGGACTGTGTAACAGATATAGTGTGTAACGCAGTTGAACATTACACCTGTGAATTTTGTGTACACAATTATAATAAACAATTCTATCAGGCAATTTTCTTTTCTCTTCTAACATTTCAGGTACAAATATGCTTGTACATAGTATAGTGCTGTTTATATGCATATAAGGTAAGTGCACCTAATACTCAATGTGTTATACTACCCGATGAGGCATAATTATGGTTTCTGACTGGTGACGAAATGAATTTCACAGACAGACGTACGTTCTACAGACGGTCTACAAGATTTGTGTTCGTCACGTAACTGCTTTGTGTATTCTGCTGTCGACAATAAAGCCAAGTCCACAACATTACGTGCTTATGTTCCTCACGACCTGATATATTTGTAACTTAATGGTTTTTAAAATTCCCAAGTGATGGTTATTAATTTTTGCAATTCAAATAAATGTAGATCTTTGATTTTATTTTAATACACTCTATTAAATTTCATTGTTGTCTTAATTTTCTATAATTACAGTTTGTTTTAAAGGTACAAAAAATTGCTCCATTTAACGGAGGAAAACCGAATGGAAGAAACGAATATTATAAAGAGCATAGCCAATGCTAATGGATATAACGGAGAACTCATAGATAGACTAATAAGAAAACGTACATGGAAAATTGATAATAAATGAAAATTGGTTAATGCGACTAAGAGAGATAATAAGTTTATAACCACAGAGTACACGAACATAATGCCGCTAATAATTAAAACGAGTTGAAAAAACAAAACATCAGAGTGGCCTTTAAAACCACGAATACCCTTTGTAAAATACTGGGACAAACTATTCATATCCCTGATGAAGAGAGAAACGGTGTTTACCAAATTACATGTGACGACTGTGACAGATTCTATATAGGACAGACCGCCAGAAGGTTGGTCAAACGTTTCACAGAACACCTACCAAACTAAATCTAATTTTGCTCACCACCTTAGGAATACAATCACATCTATACGGATTTCTCAACTAATTTTAAATTGTTCCATAATTGTAAAAAAGAAGCGTACATGGACGCCATAGAGGAATACGAGATATATAAGGGCTCAAAATTGTCAGCAGACAAGTTACTTAATGATAAACCCTTTTTAGGTCTAACCGTCTATATATAGTACTGCCATTGATATTGAAATACATACGGGCGGTGCAGCAATAATCTCGGGTGATAACAATGCAGTCGATCGCGTGTAGTGGTGCGCACCAAGTCGCGAGGTGGCGTGAAATGCTTTGTGAGGTTTGGTAATAATTTTTCAATTTTTGACGACTTCTCCGAAAGGATTGATGTTTTTATAACCTGATGATGAGGATTTTATCCTTGAAACGCGTTGTTACTGGAAGTTTAAAGAAGTCACAAGACGGTCAGTACCAAGTGTTTACAAATACTACAATTAAATAAAATTGAACGTTCATAATTATGTCTAGTCTCCATTAAACAGGACAACTATGTCGTGAAATATCTGATGTTTTACTAATCAGTTATTTTCAAACAATTGTTTATTTGAATTTACGAGAAGAGTGCCAAGGAAACTGATATTTATGATCGGGTTATATCTTGGCTCATAATAAGGTGTGTCTATGTCTCATAAATCATACTTGATTAGGTAACAGTAAATCGATGCCTGTTTATAAAATGTGTACAGTGTCATTACAACGTCTTAGAAGAAATTAGGTTCACATAGAGGTATGAGTACCATGTGTCACAATCTGAAGAACCCAAAGAAAACATTTCTATTCAAATGACATCTAACCGTAATAATAGTCATTTTACAGTATAACGTCTTACCTACGTTATAACGTCGGGAACCAGTGCGAAATGGCCTCAGATCAATTGCACGGGCTGCCATAGTCTTAATCAACTTCATATGAAGATATTAACAAGCAGTAGTAGTTAGAAAGAAAGGAATGTTGTTTGGGGTGTTTTATGATTTATTCACTCAGTATTTAGTTATTAAGTAATGACATCTCTTTATTAGGTGCTATCTTTGACATCTCTTTATTAGGTGCTATCTTTTACCATTTGGTTTTCTAAATAAAAGTTTACAAAATATTTTCTGAAAAGGTGGCCACAACAAAAGTGTTGTTATGAGCTAGCTTTTTCCACGGACCCGGGATATTAACTTTGTTTGTAAGTTAAGTTATTATACTATTTGGGGGGGGGGCATTTGAAGAATGGACTTAATTTAACCTCTAGTACCTGAAAAGCTTTATACTACAAGCACTAATTACTATTACAAATGATTTTAGTCATATGACATAATACAATTTACAAAGTGACAATAATTAAAGTCTTTTATATAGTTTATCAAACTGTCTTTTGCAAACATTGGTTTTAATGACATTTAACCACGAAGACAAGTCTCCGTGTCACCTGTGATATTGTGAAGTTTACTCCGTGTCCTGGTCCTTGGTCCTTGTCGCGTCCAAAAATGGTTGAAGGTTAAGATAGTTTACTTTCAGGGTGAAGTTCCTGAAGAGATCCTGGTAATTATGAAGCTGTTATGCTGTTCTATGAAGTCTGGTAGCTAAGCATCTTTAGTAGTACAACTCGAGTGAAAGTTCTTGTTTCCCACAGAAGTTCACGTCACATCGTTATTTATAAAATGTTCTCACTTTCGATACATTGTACCTTTTTAATTTAAACACACATTGGAGATCTTACACTTAGTCAATAGAGATGTCATCCCTTCCACTTATTTATTCTACTTAATTTAATAGATTACACTTTTCTTTATAAAACACTACTTTACTGATACTTTGCTCTACACATAGTTATATCTGCACTTTTAAATTAGAATATCTTAGTACTTCGGGGCATCGTTCAAGGGTGTAGCGTTTACTACGAGAGCGCTCCATCTCGACTGTATTATTATTATTATTATGTCAGGGTGGTAGGTTAACTGCGCGGAGTTTACGCATCACAACAAAATAGTTCCACCTTTATTCTCTATTTACGGTATTTAAAGTTTGACCTTTTTATTATCCAAAGCAATGCTTTATTTCAGAATTAAATAGTATTCTACTGTATCATTGTTTATTTATTTTAATAATTTCAAGTTTTACCAGTATTATTTGTTTAGTAAAAGAATCTGAATGCAGGTTAATTCCAGTTAATGCATGTCAGTGCATGGTAAATTATTAACTAGTTTCCCTATCTTTACACTCGCATTCCTTTTGTCATTAAACTCTTTATTAAATATTATTTTGAGTTAATCATGGGATGTAATATTAATTTTAATGTGCGATTTAAAAATAAATTTTACTCCATATTACGTTTCCTATTTTAAAATCGTCACATACTCCGTCGCTTAAAGATGACACCGGGTGTGTATTCTATGGGTAATTAGGTCAGCAAGGTACTGGGAGTATGCTTGGGATTACTGTGTGAAATCTCTCTCACTCATTTCTGTGTTTTTTTTTTTTTATGAGGTGCATGAGTCACGGTCAACTTACTTCTTCCTATTATCATGACTTCTTCCTATTATCAACATATACAACGCCTTACAAACTAATTCTTAGACTACATAAAATTCACACATTATAAAATATATACTGAAAACATACTAAATTCTTCTTAAGACTACTACTTACGACTACTACCGGTTTTTTCTTTAGTTGTGAGTTAGAAGTACGCTTTAGCTGTTGAGTACAAAAATATACCTTCTTTCTACATTTAGTTTGCTTGCACTCTACCATTTCCTTTTTCGTGACAAGGTTTTATCTGCGAAATATGTGTTCTTCGTACATATTTTTGAGTAGAGGGTTCGTACAGGGCTGCAGATACTGGAGTTAAGTATTTGTGAAGTTGGTAAGGACCACACCATCGGTATGATAGCTTGGAGGTGGTCTTATCGATTGCACTGCTCGTTGGGTGTGTTCTATACATTACTAAGTCACCGATTTGGTACTTTATTACATTGTTATTTTTAATCCTCTCATGATTCTCGATTTCTTTAAGTATGCTCTTAAATTAGCGCGAGCTTCATTTCAGATTTTCTTTATATTTTTATCCCTAATTTCGTGGGGTAGTAACTCATGTATTTTTCACTTAGTGGATAATGGGTGGTTAGGTTTGTATTTAAACAATAATTCGAATGGTGTAGACTTATGTCCTTCATGATAGGCTGAATTGAAGGCGAATTGTATCCAAGATAGGTTCTGGTCCCAAGACGGATGGTCGTTAGAATGGTAGGCTATTAAAGCAGATATTAGGTTTCGCAAATACCTTTCAGCTATATTACCTTGCGGACGATACTCTGTAGTGGTAATGTGGTCTATCCCTAGTTTGAAACACATGTTCTTGAATTCCTTTGACTTAAACTGGGGTCCGTTATCTAACACTAGATGTACGGGTGTACCGAAATCTTTAAATAATCTATCCTGCAATATACTTACGGTGGTCGAAGCTAACGCTCGCCGCATGGGATACATCCAGACAAATTTGGTGAATGAATCTACGCAAATGAGTAGCATGGTATTTCCTGATTTAGAACGAGGGTAGGGTCCTGAAAAGTCTAAATAATTTTTGGAGAACGGGGTAGCAGGAATTTCTGAGATTAATTGACTTATTTGGCTGTTTCTCGCTCGCTTGCTGAGTGCACATAACTTACACCTTTTTTCACGAAATTAGCTATCTAACTGTTCATATTTTCCCAGTGATATTCTTTACGAATTCGATGTATTGTTTTATTTATTCCCATATGTGCTCCAATGGTGGAAGAATGGTAGTATTCCATCAGCATAGGTATAATAATATCAGGGGCGATTATTCGTAAATATTTTCCGTTTGCTATTCTATAACATAATACTCTCTTACACAATATGTATTTTTCTGACTTATTTCCTTTATCGAGTTGTTCTATAATTGGTCTGAAAAGGGGGTCTTGTTGTTGGTACTGAGCTATGTCCGTAAATGCAAGAGGAAACTCGGTAATTAAAGTATGGATAATCGGCGTTTCTCTACTCTCCTTGTTTTCAGATGTTTTACTAGTCGGCTGGAACATACGTGACAGTGTATCGGCAACTAAATTTTGGGTACCTCTAATATGTTGTACTTTAAATTTGTAACAATTTAACCTTAATACCCATCTTCCAATACGACCTAACTGTTTTGGGTGATTTAGTAACCAAGATAATCCGTTGTTTATCCGTTTCTAACAGGAACTCTTTATGTTCTAAAAAGGGTTTGAACTTCCCAAATGCGAAAACCATAGCTAAACATTCTAATTCGCATGCGGAGTATTTCTTTTCTTGGTGGTCACGGTACGTGAAGCGTAACTAATAGAGTCTAGAGTTGTCTACTTCCTGATATATTACTGCACCTAGGGCTAGACTTGAACTGTCTGTCTGCACTATAAACGGTTTTGTAAAATCGGCTAATTGCAATACTGGGGGTGATATTATGCTTTCTTTTAGTTTTTTGAATGCAGCTTGGTGTTGCACATTCTACTCAAATTTAACTCCTTTCTTCCTTAAAGCATTCAGCGGTGCTGCAATTTCGGCTAGATGAGGAATGTACTTGTGGAAATAATTTATCATTCCCAAAAATCGGGCTATTCCTTTCGCATCCCGCGGTGGTAAAAATTCTCTGATAGCACGGGTTCGCTCGGAGTCTATGCTTACCTTTCCGTTGGCCTTTACGATGTGACCTAAAAATGAAAATTGTGTGATGGCAAAATTTACTTTACTGGGGTTTACGGTTAATCCAGCTTTCTCTAATCGGGATAGTACTTCACGCAGATGTTTAAGATGTTGGTCCATTGGTTCGCTATAGATAACGATGTCATCTAGGTAGTGATACACATATTTAAATTTTATATCATGGAATAATTTCTCTAATAATCGGCTACATACAGAACTACCTTGGTATATTCCAAAGGGTACTCTCGTAAATTGGTACAGGTTGAAAGGGACGGCAAATGCGGTTAGACGTTTGGATTCTTCAGAAAGGGGTATTTGATGAAATGCCTGATTTAAATCCATGATAGTAAAAACTTTCGCTTTCGTAAAATAATGAAAAGCACTGTGGATGTCGGGAAGTGGTATAGACTCGAATTCTATCCGTTTATTTAGTTGCCTGTAGCCCACAACTAGTCTGTGTTTGTCGTGACCTTTTGGTACTAAAAACGCGGGTGATGAGTAAGGTGAAGTTGAGGGTTCGATGACTCCTTGTTCTAATAATTTGTTGATTTGATCCCTCATTACTTCCGTTTTTGGCGGTGATAATTTGTATGGGGGTAGGCGTATTACTTTATTGTCGCTCAAATTGATTTTGTACTCTATCAGGTTCGTTAGTCCTAACTTTGGAGTGAGGACGTTGGAAAACTGTTCTATTAGTGTCTGGATTTTCCGTCTATTTCTACTTTCCAGATGAGCTAATTCAGACTCGTGGTGTTCTAGATGTGTAGAAGATGTTCCAGTACTTTCTCTGTTATTTGTATTATCATCAAAATTATATTTTTGTGAACGATCGAATCCAAAATAATACTTTTTATCGTGAATGTCAAGAATTATTCCTGTTTTACTGATAAAATCAGCTCCCAATATTAAGTCGGGTCCTAACTCGTCGCATACCAACATTGGAAAATACCACGTTAGATTTTTAATTTTTACTTTAAACGTGATGATAAGTTTTACCATTAAATTTTGTTTATTAGCTGTAGCGCATCTAATATTCACCGATTGACTGCGTTTAACTAAGTTGTGTTCAAATAATTTATCGGCTAGCTGTTGACTAAGTAAACTTCGTGTTGATCCGGAATCAATTAATCCGAGGGTGGATGTAACACCGAGGTCTACTTGTATATATGGTAATCGACACTTACTGAAATTACATTTATTAATGGCATTACATTTATCAATGAACTTATTAACATGGGGGTCTAATTTTCTTGGGTTATTTTTTTTTAATTTTTTGTCTTTTAGGTGTTTACCTGTTTTCACGATGCTGCGGAAGACACAGGATTTCGGGTCTCCCTGCCTTACATGTTTTTTTGGATAAGGGGTCTTCTGATAGTACTGTTTCCGTTTATAGTTTCTACTGATTTGTCCAAATTTCCCGCAGTTATAACATATATTTTCTTGACGAGGGGTGTCACTGGTTTCCGGTCGAGGTTGAGGCTCTTTAGATTTACTATGGTCGAGAAAATTGGTAGGTCTACGAAATGGTCGTCTTTTGCGCTGTTTTCTTCCATCGGTTACCAGGGCTTGCGTTTCATATCTACGTGGTGCAGTGGATAGCAATG
This sequence comes from Magicicada septendecula, assembly GCA_034769895.1. Lineage (NCBI taxonomy): Eukaryota > Metazoa > Arthropoda > Insecta > Hemiptera > Cicadidae > Magicicada > Magicicada septendecula. The sequence continues at coordinate 191,108,495 of CM068372.1, forward strand.
CATGTCTGTTCTGGTCCGCGTACCATACGTTTGACGAGGGAATACTGCATTGTTCTAGATCTGCGAAGGTGTGGGGCCTATTTATTAATGCTAATCGAGATCTTTCTTCCGGAGATAATATTACTAGAGTGGTATCGACCAATTGTTTCTCACTCCAGTTGACTTGCAGTAGTCGGGAAGACTCTCTGGTGTCTGCAATATAGTGGGCCAGTCTCTCATGGGCTCCTTGTACTCGAAGTACGGTGTTTCTTTTGATCTCTTCATAAATTCCCGTTGGAATAAAATGTTTTATAATGGTAGTATGAAGTTCTTCTACTGGAAGAGTCGAGCTTAATGATTCCAGTACACGATCCCTTAATGGTGGTTTACATTTAGATAGGAGGACTTGCAAGATTTGCCAATCATTCAGTTGCTGTAAACCTTTTATTTGTAGGAGGTATCTGATGAAAGTTAACAGTTTCGTAATACTTAAGCCATCAGTGTATGGAATTTCTGTAATGATTTTTTCTACTGGGTGCGTGATCTTTCCGTAGAGGTCTACATTAAAACTTACATGTGATATACTTCTAGAAGGACCTGTTGCTGCGTTAGGCGTCGTAATCGCATACTTACTGGGGCGATTATGGTGACCACTAGGCTGTGGGGCTTCCGATATCGTTAGGTATTTAACTCTCTATCTGGTAGCTGTTCATGAGTCGGTTGTATCTTCGATACGGTGGGTGATTCTTGATTCGCGGTGGAGGGAGGGTGTTCTAACGTAGGAGAATGAACTGGGGAAATATATAATTTTTGTAAGGATACCTCAATTTCCTCCATCCTAGATGAGTCGGACATTCTTCGCAATTGTACTATCGTAGGTAATTGCTGTAATGCCTCATCCGCAAATTATTGCTCATCGGGAGGGATTAAGGTGACGTCGGGCCAATTCAATAAATTCTTCAACCGGCGGGCCAAATGTTCTATTCTTTGCGTGATCCGCAATACTACTGCAGGTGATTTTTCGTCGTGAAGGGTTTGAGATAATAACGTCAGTTCCCTATACTTCGCATAACATGTTTCTCTTTCGCTGTCATAATCGAGTTCGCGTAATCTACCTAATTGCGAGGGTGTATCTGATCTACTTTCGCGTAACGTTTTGCGCAATTCAGAGACTGTTACGTTCGCGTGAGGTAAACCGCGTAAAATAGCTTCGTAGCACAATCCATCTTTTAATAATAGATCGGGGTTAAATAAAGCCATTTTTTCCGAATATCAATCACTATAAATACTTAGTCTACTATTAATACTAAATCTTCTACTACTCTTTCTTGTTTACTCAAATAAACGATTTTAGTTCGCATTGAAATTTACATTGGTTGTGCGAGAATTAAATCTCAGAGAAAGAGAAATCTCACACAGGGGTCAATTTACTTTCAACTAAGGGGGAAATACCTGGTTACTAGGCACAAGATGATGCACGCTTGTTATAACAATAGAACAAAAGCGGAGGTGGGGTATTGTCTAACTCGACTTTGCACAGGGTGGAAATACAATTCCGTACAGGCGAGAACAGGATATTTACAGGTCTGAGTTTGTCGACAAACCGACACGTTGATGAATGAAAGTTTTGGACATGTACGTACATGGTTTTGTATACGTGTGTCAATATGTTAATATGAGTTTACACATATTAAATGCACAATTAAAGTTACCTATATACTATTCTATTCTAATAATAATAATAATTATTTTTTTTTAATTTTATTTTAAATTACTGAAATATTTTGAAGTAACTGAGTGAATAGATCAACATAGATCCACAATTATTAATTTTGGTTATTTTATGTGTACCACGATGCACACAACTATTTTAACTAAAAGCAGAGTGGCGCATTCTATAACGTCTTACCTACGTTATAACGTCGGGAACCAGTGCGAAATTGCCTCAGATCAATTGCACGGGCTGCCATAGTCTTAATCAACTTCATATGAAGATTTTAACAAGCAGTAGTAGTTAGAAAGAAAGGAATGTTGTTTGGGGTGTTTTATGATTTATTCACTCAGTATTTAGTTATTAAGTAATGACATCTCTTTATTAGGTGCTATCTTTTTACCATTTGGTTTTCTAAATAAAAAATTTTACAAAACATTTTCTGAATAGGTGGCCACAACAAAAGTATTGTTATGAGCTAGCTTTTTCCACGGATCCGGGATATTAACTTGGTTTGTAAGTTAAGTTATTATACTTTTTGGGGGGAAGTTATTATATTTGAAGAATGGACTTAATTTAACCTCTGGTATCTGAAAAGCTTTATACTACAAGCACTAATTACTATTACAAATGATTTTAGTCATATGACATAATACAATTTACAAAGTGACAATAATTAAAGTCTTTTATATAGTTTATCAAACTGTCTTTTGCAAACATTGGTTTTAATGACATTTAACCACGAAGACAAGTCTCCGTGTCACCTGTGATATTGTGAAGTTTACTCCGTGTCCTGGTCCTTGGTCCTTGTCGCGTCCAAAAATGGTTGAAGGTTAAGATAGTTTACTTTCAGGGTGAAGTTCCTGAAGAGATCCTGGTAATTATGAAGCTGTTATGCTGTTCTATGAAGTCTGGTAGCTAAGCATCTTTAGTAGTACAACTCGAGTGAAAGTTCTTGTTTCCCACAGAAGTTCACTTCACATCGTTATTTATAAAATGTTCTCACTTTCGATACATTGTACCTTTTTAATTTAAACACACATTGGAGATCTTACACTTAGTCAATAGAGATGTCATCCCTTCCACTTATTTATTCTACTTAATTTAATAGATTACACTTTTCTTTATAAAACACTACTTTACTGATACTTTACTCTACACATAGTTATATCTGCACTTTTAAATTAGAATATCTTAGTACTTCGGGGCATCGTTCAAGGGTGTAGCGTTTACTACGAGAGCGCTCCATCTCGACTGTATTATTATTATTATTATTATTATGTCAGGGTGGTAGGTTAACTGCGCGGAGTTTACGCATCACAACAAAATAGTTCCACCTTTATTCTCTATTTACGGTATTTAAAGTTTGACCTTTTTATTATCCAAAGCAATGCTTTATTTCAGAATTAAATAGTATTATACTGTATTATTGTTTATTTATTTTAATAATTTCAAGTTTTACCAGTATTATTTGTTTAGTAAAAGAATCTGAATGCAGGTTAATTCCAGTTAATGCATGTCAGTGCATGGTAAATTATTAACTAGTTTCCCTATCTTTACACTCGCATTCCTTTTGTCATTAAACTCTTTATTAAATATTATTTTGAGTTAATCAAGGGATGTAATATTAATTTTAATGTGCGATTTAAAAATAAATTTTACTCCATATTACGTTTCCTATTTTAAAATCGTCACATACTCCGTCGCTTAAAGATGACACAGGGTGTGTATTCTATGGGTAATTAGGTCAGCAAGGTACTGGGAGTATGCTTGGGATTACTGTGTGAAATCTCTCTCACTCATTTCTGTGTTTTTTTTTTTTTTAATGAGGTGCATGAGTCACGGTCAACTTACTTCTTCCTATTATCATGACTTCTTCCTATTATCAACATATACAACGCCTTACAAACTAATTCTTAGACTACATAAAATTCACACATTATAAAATATATACTGAAAACATACTAAATTCTTCTTAAGACTACTACTTACGACTACTACCGGTTTTTTCTTTAGTTGTGAGTTAGAAGTACGCTTTAGCTGTTGAGTACAAAAATATACCTTCTTTCTACATTTAGTTTGCTTGCACTCTACCATTTCCTTTTTCGTGACAAGGTTTTATCTGCGAAATATGTGTTCTTCGTACATATTTTTGAGTAGAGGGTTCGTACAGGGCTGCAGATACTGGAGTTAAGTATTTGTGAATTTGGTAAGGACCACACCATCGGTATGATAGCTTGGAGGTGGTCTTATCGATTGCACTGCTCGTTGGGTGTGTTCTATACATTACTAAGTCACCGATTTGGTACTTTATTACATTGTTATTTTTAATCCTCTCATGATTCTCGATTTCTTTAAGTATGCTCTTAAATTAGCGCGAGCTTCATTCCAGATTTTCTTTATATTTTTATCCCCAATTTCGTGGGGTAGTAACTCATGTATTTTTCACTTAGTGGATAATGGGTGGTTAGGTTTGTATTTAAACAATAATTCGAATGGTGTAGACTTATGTCCTTCATGATAGGCTGAATTGAAGGCGAATTGTATCCAAGATAGGTTCTGGTCCCAAGACGGATGGTCGTTAGAATGGTAGGCTATTAAAGCAGATATTAGGTTTCGCAAATACCTTTCAGCTATATTACCTTGCGGACGATACTCTGTAGTGGAAATGTGGTCTATCCCTAGTTTGAAACACATGTTCTTGAATTCCTTTGACTTAAACTGGGGTCCGTTATCTAACACTAGATGTACGGGTGTACCGAAATCTTTAAATAATCTATCCTGCAATATACTTACGGTGGTCGAAGCTAACGCTCGCCGCATGGGATACATCCAGACAAATTTGGTGAATGAATCTACGCAAATGAGTAGCATGGTATTTCCTGATTTAGAACGAGGGTAGGGTCCTGAAAAGTCTAAATAAATTTTGGAGAACGGGGTAGCAGGAATTTCTGAGATTAATTGACTTATTTGGCTGTTTCTCGCTCGCTGCTGAGTGCACATAACTTACACCTTTTTTCACGAAATTAGCTATCTAACTGTTCATATTTTCCCAGTGATATTCTTTACGAATTCGATGTATTGTTTTATTTATTCCCATATGTGCTCCAATGGTGGAAGAATGGTAGTATTCCATCAGCATAGGTATAATAATATCAGGGGCGATTATTCGTAAATATTTTCCGTTTGCTATTCTATAACATAATACTCTCTTACACAATATGTATTTTTCTGACTTATTTCCTTTATCGAGTTGTTCTATAATTGGTCTGAAAAGGGGGTCTTGTTGTTGGTACTGAGCTATGTCCGTAAATGCAAGAGGAAACTCGGTAATTAAAGTATGGATAATCGGCGTTTCTCTACTCTCCTTGTTTTCAGATGTTTTACTAGTCGGCTGGAACATACGTGACAGTGTATCGGCAACTACATTTTGGGTACCTCTAATATGTTGTACTTTAAATTTGTAACAATTTAACCTTAATACCCATCTTCCAATACGACCTAACTGTTTTGGGTGATTTAGTAACCAAGATAATCCGTTGATTATCCGTTTCTAACAGGAACTCTTTATGTTCTAAAAAGGGTTTGAACTTCCCAAATGCAAAAACCATAGCTAAACATTCTAATTCGCATGCGGAGTATTTCTTTTCTTGGTGGTCACGGTACGTGAAGCGTAACTAATATAGTCTAGAGTTGTCTACTTCCTGATATATTTCTGCACCTAGGGCTAGACTTGAACTGTCTGTCTGCACTATAAACGGTTTTGTAAAATCGGCTAATTGCAATACTGGGGGTGATATTATGCTTTCTTTTAGTTTTTTGAATGCAGCTTGGTGTTGCACATTCCACTCAAATTTAACTCCTTTCTTCCTTAAAGCATTCAGCGGTGCTGCAATTTCGGCTAGATGAGGAATGTACTTGTGGAAATAATTTATCATTCCCAAAAATCGGGCTATTCCTTTCGCATCCCGCGGTGGTAAAAATTCTCTGATAGCACGGGTTCGCTCGGAGTCTATGCTTACCTTTCCGTTGGCCTTTACGATGTGACCTAAAAATGAAAATTGTGTGATGGCAAAATTTACTTTACTGGGGTTTACGGTTAATCCAGCTTTCTCTAATCGGGATAGTACTTCACGCAGATGTTTAAGATGTTGGTCCATTGGTTCGCTATAGATAACGATGTCATCTAGGTAGTGATACACATATTTAAATTTTATATCATGGAATAATTTCTCTAATAATCGGCTACATACAGAACTACCTTGGTATATTCCAAAGGGTACTCTCGTAAATTGGTACAGGTTGAAAGGGACGGCAAATGCGGTTAGACGTTTGGATTCTTCAGAAAGGGGTATTTGATGAAATGCCTGATTTAAATCCATGATAGTAAAAACTTTCGCTTTCGTAAAATAATGAAAAGCACTGTGGATATCGGGAAGTGGTATAGACTCGAATTCTATCCGTTTATTTAGTTGCCTGTAGTCCACAACTAGTCTGTGTTTGTCGTGACCTTTTGGTACTAAAAACGCGGGTGATGAGTAAGGTGAAGTTGAGGGTTCGATGACTCCTTGTTCTAATAATTTGTTGATTTGATCCCTCATTACTTCCGTTTTTGGCGGTGATAATTTGTATGGGGGTAGGCGTATTACTTTATTGTCGCTCAAATTGATTTTGTACTCTATCAGGTTCGTTAGTCCTAACTTTGGAGTGAGGACGTTGGAAAACTGTTCTATTAGTGTTTGGATTTTCCGTCTATTTCTACTTTCCAGATGAGCTAATTCAGACTTGTGGTGTTCTAGATGTGTAGAAGATGTTCCAGTACTTTCTCTGTTATTTGTATTATCATCAAAATTATATTTTTGTGAACGATCGAATCCGAAATAATACTTTTTATCGTGAATGTCAAGAATTATTCCTGTTTTACTGATAAAATCAGCTCCCAATATTAAGTCGGGTCCTAACTCGTCGCATACCAACATTGGAAAATACCACGTTAGATTTTTAATTTTTACTTTAAACGTGATGATAAGTTTTACCATTAAATTTTGTTTATTAGCTGTAGCGCGTCTAATATTCACCGATTGACTGCGTTTAACTAAGTTGTGTTCAAATAATTTATCGGCTAGCTGTTGACTAAATAAACTTCGTGTTGATCCGGAATCAATTAATCCGAGGGTGGATGTAACACCGAGGTCTACTTGTATATATGGTAATCGACACTTACTGAAATTACATTTATTAATGGCATTACATTTATCAATGAACTTATTAACATGGGGGTCTAATTTTCTTGGGTTATTTTTTTTTATTTTTTTTTTTTTTAGGGGTTTACCTGTTTCCACGATGCTGCGGAAGACACAGGATTTCGGGTCTCCCTGCCTTACATGTTTTTTTGGATAAGGGGTCTTCTGATAGTACTGTTTCCGTTTATAGTTTCTACTGATTTGTCCAAATTTCCCGCAGTTATAACATATATTTTCTTGACGAGGGGTGTCACTGGTTTCCGGTCGAGGTTGAGGCTCTTTAGATTTACTATGGTCGAGAAAATTGGTAGGTCTACGAAATGGTCGTCTTTCGCGCTGTTTTCTTCCATCGGTTACCAGGGCTTGCGTTTCATATCTACGTGGTGCAGTGGATAGCAATGCATGTCTGTTCTGGTCCGCGTACCATACGTTTGACGAGGGAATACTGCATTGTTCTAGATCTGCGAAGATGTGGGGCCTATTTATTAATGCTAATCGAGATCTTTCTTCCGGAGATAATCCTACTAGAATGGTATCGACCAATTGTTTCTCACTCCAGTTGACTTGCAGTAGTCGGGAAGACTCTCTGGTGTCTGCAATATAGTGGGCCAGTCTCTCATGGGCTCCTTGTACTCGAAGTACGGTGTTTCTTTTGATCTCTTCATAAATTCCCGTTGGAATAAAATGTTTTATAATGGTAGTATGAAGTTCTTCTACTGGAAGAGTCGAGCTTAATGATTCCAGTACACGATCCCTTAATGGTGGTTTACATTTAGATAGGAGGACTTGCAAGGTTTGCCAATCATTCAGTTGCTGTAAACCTTTTATTTGTAGGAGGTATCTGATGAAAGTTAACAGTTTCGTAATACTTAAGCCATCAATGTATGGAATTTCTGTAATGATTTTTTCTACTGGGTGCGTGATCTTTCCGTAGAGGTCTACATTAAAACTTACATGTGATATACTTCTAGAAGGACCTGTTGCTGCGTTAGGCGTCGTAATCGCATACTTACTGGGGCGATTATGGTGACCACTAGGCTGTGGGGCTTCCGATATCGTTAGGTATTTAACTCTCTATCTGGTAGCTGTTCATGAGTCGGTTGTATCTTCGATACGGTGGGTGATTCTTGATTCGCGGTGGAGGGAGGGTGTTCTAACGTAGGAGAATGAACTGGGGAAATATATAATTTTTGTAAGGATACCTCAATTTCCTCCATCCTAGATGAGTCGGACATTCTTCGCAATTGTCGTACTATCGTAGGTAATTGCTGTAATGCCTCATCCGCAAATTATTGCTCATCGGGAGGGATTACGGTGACGTCGGGCCAATTCAATAAATTCTTCAACCGGCGGGCCAAATGTTCTATTCTTTGCGTGATCCGCAATACTACTGCAGGTGATTTTTCGTCGTGAAGGGTTTGAGATAATAACGTCAGTTCCCTATACTTCGCATAACATGTTTCTCTTTCGCTGTCATAATCGAGTTCGCGTAATCTACCTAATTGCGAGGGTGTATCTGATCTACTTTCGCGTAACGTTTTGCGCAATTCAGAGACTGTTACGTTCGCGTGAGGTAAACCGCGTAAAATAGCTTCGTAGCACAATCCATCTTTTAATAATAGATCGGGGTTAAATAAAGCCATTTTTTCCGAATATCAATCACTATAAATACTTAGTCTACTATTAATACTAAATCTTCTACTACTCTTTCTTGTTTACTCAAATAAACGATTTTAGTTCGCATTGAAATTTACATTGGTTGTGCGAGAATTAAATCTCAGAGAAAGAGAAATCTCACACAGGGGTCAATTTACTTTCAACTAAGGGGGAAATACCTGGTTACTAGGCACAAGATGATGCACGCTTGTTATAACAATAGAACAAAAGCGGAGGTGGGGTATTGTCTAACTCGACTTTGCACAGGGTGGAAATACAATTCCGTACAGGCGAGAACAGGATATTTACAGGTCTGAGTTTGTTGACAAACCGACACGTTGATGAATGAAAGTTTTGGACATGTACGTACATGGTTTTGTATACGTGTGTCAATATGTTAATATGAGTTTACACATATTAAATGCAAAATTAAAGTTACCTATATACTATTCTCTTCTAATAATAATAATTATTATTTTTTTTTAATTTTATTTTAAATTACTGAAATATTTTGAAGTAACTGAGTGAATAGATCAACATAGATCCACAATTATTAATTTTGGTTATTTTATGTGTACCACGATGCACACAACTATTTTAACTAAAAGCAGAGTGGCGCATTCTATAACGTCTTACCTACGTTATAACGTCGGGAACCAGTGCGAAATTGCCTCAGATCAATTGCACGGGCTGCCATAGTCTTAATCAACTTCATATGAAGATTTTAACAAGCAGTAGTAGTTAGAAAGAAAGGAATGTTGTTTGGGGTGTTTTATGATTTATTCACTCAGTATTTAGTTATTAAGTAATGACACCTCTTTATTAGGTGCTATCTTTTTACCATTTGGTTTTCTAAATAAAAGTTTACAAAACATTTTCTGAATAGGTGGCCACAACAAAAGTATTGTTATGAGCTAGCTTTTTCCACGGATCCGGGATATTAACTTGGTTTGTAAGTTAAGTTATTATACTTTTTGGGGGGAAGTTATTATATTTGAAGAATGGACTTAATTTAACCTCTGGTATCTGAAAAGCTTTATACTACAAGCACTAATTACTATTACAAATGATTTTAGTCATATGACATAATACAATTTACAAAGTGACAATAATTAAAGTCTTTTATATAGTTTATCAAACTGTCTTTTGCAAACATTGGTTTTAATGACATTTAACCACGAAGACCGTGTGATATCCCGTGTCACCTGTGATATTGTGAAGTTTACTCCGTGTCCTGGTCCTTGGTCCTTGTGGTGTCCACAAATGGTTGAAGGTTAAGATAGTTTACTTTCAGGGTGAAGTTCCTGAAGAGATCCTGGTAATTATGAAGCTGTTATGCTGTTCTATGAAGTCTGGTAGCTAAGCATCTTTAGTAGTAAAACTCGAGTGAAAGTTCTTGTTTCCCACAGAAGTTCACGTCACATCGTTATTTATAAAATGTTCTCACTTTCGATACATTGTACCTTTTTAATTTAAACACACATTGGAGATCTTACACTTAGTCAATAGAGATGTCATCCCTTCCATTTATTTATTCTACTTAATTTAATAGATTACACTTTTCTTTATAAAACACTACTTTACTGATACTTTGCTCTACACATAGTTATATCTGAACTTTTAAATTAGAAAATCTTAGTACTTCGGGGCATGTTTCAAGGGTGTAGCGTTTACTACGAGAGCGCTCCATCTCGACTGTATTATTATTAATATGTCAGGGTAGAAGGTTAACTGCGCGGAGTTTACGCATCACAACAAAATAGTTCCACCTTTATTCGCTATTTACGGTATTTAAAGTTTGACCTTTTTATTATCCAAAGCAATGCTTTACTTCAGAATTAAATAGTATTCTACTGTATCATTGTTTATTTATTTTAATAATTTCAAGTTTTACCAGTATTATTTGTTTAGTAAAAGAATCTGTATGCAGGTTAATTCCAGTTAATGCATGTCAGTGCATGGTAAATTATTAACTACTTTCCCTATCTTTACACTCGCATTCCTTTTGTCATTAAACTCTTTATTAAATATTATTTTGACTTAATCGAGGGATGTAATATTAATTTTAATGTGCGATTTAAAAATAAATTTAACTCCATATTACGTTTCCTATTTTAAAATCGTCACATACTCCGTCGCTTAAAGATGACACCGGGTGTGTATCCTATGGGTTATTAGGTCAGCAAGGTACTGGGAGTATGCTTGGGATTACTGTGTGAAATCTCTCTCACTCATTTCTGTTTTTTTTTTTTTATGAGGTGCATGAGTCACTCTCAACTTACTTCTTCCTATTATCAACATATACAACGCCTTACAAACTAATTCTTAGACTACATAAAATTCACACATTATAAAATATATACTGAAAACATACTAAATTCTTCTTAAGACTACTACTTACGACTACTACCGGTTTTTTCTGTAGTTGTGAGTTAGAAGTACGCTTTAGCTGTTGAGTACAAAAATATACCTTCTTTCTACATTTAGTTTGCTTGCACTCTACCATTTCCTTTTTCGTGACAAGGTTTTATCTGCGAAATATGTGTTCTTCGTACATATTTTTGAGTAGAGGGTTCGTACAGGGCTGCAGTTACTGGAGTTAAGTATTTGTGAATTTGGTAAGGACCACACCATCGGTATGATAGCTTGGAGGTGGTCTTATCGATTGCACTGCTCGTTGGGTGTGTTCTATACATTACTAAGTCACCGATTTGGTACTTTATTACATTGTTATTTTTAATCCTCTCATGATTCTCGATTTCTTTAAGTATGCTCTTAAATTAGCGCGAGCTTCATTCCAGATTTTCTTTATATTTTTATCCCTAATTTCGTGGTGTAGTAACTCATGTATTTTTCACTTAGTGGATAATGGGTGGTTAGGTTTTTATTTAAACAATAATTCGAATGGTGTAGACTTATGTCCTTCATGATAGGCTGAATTGAAGGCGAATTGTATCCAAGATAGGTTCTGGTCCCAAGACGGATGGTCGTTAGAATGGTAGGCTATTAAAACAGATATTAGGTTTCGCAAATACCTTTCAGCTATATTACCTTGCGGACGATACTCTGTAGTGGTAATGTGGTCTATCCCTAGTTTGAAACACATGTTCTTGAATTCCTTTGACTTAAACTGGGGTCCGTTATCTAACACTAGATGTACGGATGTACCGAAATCTTTAAATAATCTATCCTGCAATATTTTTACGGTGGTCGAAGCTAACGCTCGCCGCATGGGATACATCCAGACAAATTTGGTGAATGAATCTACGCAAATGAGTAGCATGGTATTTGCTGATTTAGAACGAGGGTAGGGTCCTGAAAAGTCTAAATGAATTTTGGAGAACGGGGTAGCAGGAATTTCTGAGATTAATTGACTTATTTGGCTGTTTCTCGCTGGCTTGCTGAGTGCACATAACTTACACCTTTTTTCACGAAATTAGCTATCTCACTGTTCATATTTTCCCAGTGATATTCTTTACGAATTCGATGTATTGTTTTATTTATTCCCATATGTGCTCCAATGGTGGAAGAATGGTAGTATTCCATCAGCATAGGTATAATAATATCAGGGGCGATTATTCGTAAATATTTTCCGTTTGCTATTCTATAACATAATACTCTCTTACACAATATGTATTTTTCTGACTTATTTCCTTTATCGAGTTGTTCTATAATTGGTCTGAAAAGGGGGTCTTGTTGTTGGTACTGAGCTATGTCCGTAAATGCAAGAGGAAACTCGGTAATTAAAGTATGGATAATCGGCGTTTCTCTACTCTCCTTGTTTTCAGATGTTTTACTAGTCGGCTGGAACATACGTGACAGTGTATCGGCAACTACATTTTGGGTACCTCTAATATGTTGTACTTTAAATTTGTAACAATTTAACCTTAATACCCATCTTCCAATACGACCTAACTGTTTTGGGTGATTTAGTAACCAAGATAATCTGTTGATTATCCGTTTCTAACAGGAACTCTTTATGTTCTAAAAAGGGTTTGAACTTCCCAAATGCGAAAACCATAGCTAAACATTCTAATTCGCATGCGGAGTATTTCTTTTCTTGGTGGTCAGGGTACGTGAAGCGTAACTAATATAGTCTAGAGTTGTCTACTTCCTGATATATTACTGCACCTAGGGCTAGACTTGAACTGTCTGTCTGCACTATAAACGGTTTTGTAAAATCGGCTAATTGCAATACTGGGGGTGATATTATGCTTTCTTTTAGTTTTTTGAATGCAGCTTGGTGTTGCACATTCCACTCAAATTTAGCTCCTTTCTTCCTTAAAGCATTCAGCGGTGCTGCAATTTCGGCTAGATGAGGAATGTACTTGTGGAAATAATTTATCATTCCCAAAAATCGGGCTATTCCTTTCGCATCCCGCGGTGGTAAAAATTCTCTGATAGCACGGGTTCGCTCGGAGTCCATGCTTACCTTTCCGTTGGCCTTTACGATGTGACCTAAAAATGAAAATTGTGTGATGGCAAAATTTACTTTACTGGGGTTTACGGTTAATCCAGCTTTCTCTAATCGGGGTAGAACTTCACGTAGATGTTTAAGATGTTGGTCCATTGGTTCGCTATAGATAACGATGTCATCTAGGTAGTGATACACATATTTAAATTTTATATCATGGAATAATTTCTCTAATAATCGGCTACATACAGAATTACCTTGGTATATTCCAAAGGGTACTCTCGTAAATTGGTACAGGTTGAAAGGGACGGCAAATGCGGTTAGACGTTTGGATTCTTCAGAAAGGGGTATTTGATGAAATGCCTGATTTAAATCCATGATAGTAAAAACTTTCGCTTTCGTAAAATAATGAAAAGCACTGTGGATGTCGGGAAATGGTATAGACTCGAATTCTATCCGTTTATTTAGTTGCCTGTAGTCCACAACTAGTCTGTGTTTGTCGTGACCTTTTGGTACTAAAAACGCGGGTGATGAGTAAGGTGAAGTTGAGGGTTCGATGACTCCTTGTTCTAATAATTTGTTGATTTGATCCCTCATTACTTCCGTTTTTGGCGGTGATAATTTGTATGGGGGTAGGCGTATTACTTTATTGTCGCTCAAATTGATTTTGTACTCTATCAGGTTCGTTAGTCCTAACTTTGGAGTGAGGACGTTGGAAAACTGTTCTATTAGTGTCTGGATTTTCCGTCTATTTCTACTTTCCAGATGAGCTAATTCAGACTCGTGGTGTTCTAGATGTGTAGAAGATGTTCCAGTACTTTCTCTGTTATTTGTATTATCATCAAAATTATAATTTTGTGAACGATCGAATCCAAAATAATACTTTTTATCGTGAATGTCAAGAATTATTCCTGTTTTACTGATAAAATCAGCTCCCAATATTAAGTCGGGTCCTAACTCGTCGCATACCAACATTGGAAAATACCACGTTAGATTTTTAATTTTTACTTTAAACGTGATGATAAGTTTTATCATTAAATTTTGTTTATTAGCTGTAGCGCGTCTAATATTCACCGATTGACTGCGTTTAACTAAGTTGTGTTCAAATAATTTATCGGCTAGCTGTTGACTAATTAAACTTCGTGTTGATCCGGAATCAATTAATCCGAGGGTGGATGTAACACCGAGGTCTACTTGTATATATGGTAATCGACACTTACTGAAATTACATTTATTAATGGCATTACATTTATCAATGAACTTATTAACATGGGGGTCTAATTATCTTGGGTTATTTTTTTTTAATTTTTTGACTTTTAGGGGTTTACCTGTTTTCACGATGCTGCGGAAGACACAGGATTTCGGGTCTCCTGCCTTACATGTTTTTTTGGATAAGGGGTCTTCTGATAGTACTGTTTCCGTTTACAGTTCCTACTGATGTGTCCAAATTTCCCGCAGTTATAACATATATTTTCTTGACGAGGGGTATCACTGGTTTCCGGTCGAGGTTGAGGCTCTTTAGATTTACTATGGTCGAGAAAATTGGTAGGTCTACGAAATGGTCGTCTTTCGCGCTGTTTTCTTCCATCGGTTACCAGGGCTTGCGTTTCATATCTACGTGGTGCAGTGGATAGCAATGCATGTCTGTTCTGGTCCGCGTACCATACGTTTGACGAGTGAATACTGCATTGTTCTAGATCTGCGAAGGTGTGGGGCCTATTTATTAATGCTAATCGAGATCTTTCTTCCGGAGATAATCCTACTAGAATGGTATCGACCAATTGTTTCTCACTCCAGTTGACTTGCAGTAGTCGGGAAGACTCTCTGGTGTCTGCAATATAGTGGGCCAGTCTCTCATGGGCTCCTTGTACTCGAAGTACGGTGTTTCTTTTGATCTCTTCATAAATTCCCGTTGGAATAAAATGTTTTATAATGGTAGTATGAAGTTCTTCTACTGGAAGAGTCGAGCTTAATGATTCCAGTACACGATCCCTTAATGGTGGTTTACATTTAGATAGGAGGACTTGCAAGATTTGCCAATCATTCAGTTGCTGTAAACCTTTTATTTGTAGGAGGTATCTGATGAAAGTTAACAGTTTCGTAATACTTAAGCCATCAGTGTATGGAATTTCTGTAATGATTTTTTCTACTGGGTGCGTGATCTTTCCGTAGAGGTCTACATTAAAACTTACATGTGATATACTTCTAGAAGGATCTGTTGCTGCGTTAGGCGTCGTAATCGCATACTTACTGGGGCGATTATGGTGACCACTAGGCTGTGGGGCTTCCGATATCGTTAGGTATTTAACTCTCTATCTGGTAGCTGTTCATGAGTCGGTTGTATCTTCGATACGGTGGGTGATTCTTGATTCGCGGTGGAGGGAGGGTGTTCTAACGTAGGAGAATGAACTGGGGAAATATATAATTTTTGTAAGGATACCTGAATTTCCTCCATCCTAGATGAGTCGGACATTCTTCGCAATTGTCGTACTATCGTAGGTAATTGCTGTAATGCCTCATCCGCAAATTATTGCTCATCGGGAGGGATTACGGTGACGTCGGGCCAATTCAATAAATTCTTCAACCGGCGGGCCAAATGTTCTATTCTTTGCGTGATCCGCAATACTACTGCAGGTGATTTTTCGTCGTGAAGGGTTTGAGATAATAACGTCAGTTCCCTATACTTCGCATAACATGTTTCTCTTTCGCTGTCATAATCGAGTTCGCGTAATCTACCTAATTGCGAGGGTGTATCTGATCTACTTTCGCGTAACGTTTTGCGCAATTCAGAGACTGTTACGTTCGCGTGAGGTAAACCGCGTAAAATAGCTTCGTAGCACAATCCATCTTTTAATAATAGATCGGGGTTAAATAAAGCCATTTTTTTCCGAATATCAATCACTATAAATACTTAGTCTACTATTAATACTAAATCTTCTACTACTCTTTCTTGTTTACTCAAATAAACGATTTTAGTTCGCATTGAAATTTACATTGGTTGTGCGAGAATTAAATCTCAGAGAAAGAGAAATCTCACACAGGGGTCAATTTACTTTCAACTAAGGGGGAAATACCTGGTTACTAGGCACAAGATGATGCACGCTTGTTATAACAATAGAACAAAAGCGGAGGTGGGGTATTGTCTAACTCGACTTTGCACAGGGTGGAAATACAATTCCGTACAGGCGAGAACAGGATATTTACAGGTCTGAGTTTGTTGACAAACCGACACGTTGATGAATGAAAGTTTTGGACATGTACGTACATGGTTTTGTATACGTGTGTCAATATGTTAATATGAGTTTACACATATTAAATGCACAATTAAAGTTACCTATATACTATTCTATTCTAATAATAATAATAATTATTTTTTTTTAATTTTATTTTAAATTACTGAAATATTTTGAAGTAACTGAGTGAATAGATCAACATAGATCCACAATTATTAATTTTGGTTATTTTATGTGTACCACGATGCACACAACTATTTTAACTAAAAGCAGAGTGGCGCATTCTATAACGTCTTACCTACGTTATAACGTCGGGAACCAGTGCGAAATTGCCTCAGATCAATTGCACGGGCTGCCATAGTCTTAATCAACTTCATATGAAGATTTTAACAAGCAGTAGTAGTTAGAAAGAAAGGAATGTTGTTTGGGGTGTTTTATGATTTATTCACTCAGTATTTAGTTATTAAGTAATGACATCTCTTTATTAGGTGCTATCTTTTTACCATTTGGTTTCCTAAATAAAAGTTTACAAAACATTTTCTGAATAGGTGGCCACAACAAAAGTATTGTTATGAGCTAGCTTTTTCCACGGATCCGGGATATTAACTTGGTTTGTAAGTTAAGTTATTATACTTTTTGGGGGGAAGTTATTATATTTGAAGAATGGACTTAATTTAACCTCTGGTATCTGAAAAGCTTTATACTACAAGCACTAGTTATTATTACAAATGATTTTAGTCATATGACATAATACAATTTACAAAGTGACAATAATTAAAGTCTTTTATATAGTTTATCAAACTGTCTTTTGCAAACATTGGTTTTAATGACATTTAACCACGAAGACCGTGTGATATCCCGTGTCACCTGTGATATTGTGAAGTTTACTCCGTGTCCTGGTCCTTGGTCCTTGTGGTGTCCACAAATGGTTGAAGGTTAAGATAGTTTACTTTCAGGGTGAAGTTCCTGAAGAGATCCTGGTAATTATGAAGCTGTTATGCTGTTCTATGAAGTCTGGTAGCTAAGCATCTTTAGTAGTAAAACTCGAGTGAAAGTTCTTGTTTCCCACAGAAGTTCACGTCACATCGTTATTTATAAAATGTTCTCACTTTCGATACATTGTACCTTTTTAATTTAAACACACATTGGAGATCTTACACTTAGTCAATAGAGATGTCATCCCTTCCATTTATTTATTCTACTTAATTTAATAGATTACACTTTTCTTTATAAAACACTACTTTACTGATACTTTGCTCTACACATAGTTATATCTGAACTTTTAAATTAGAATATCTTAGTACTTCGGGGCATGGTTCAAGGGTGTAGCGTTTACTACGAGAGCGCTCCATCTCGACTGTATTATTATTAATATGTCAGGGGTAGTAGGTTAACTGCGCGGAGTTTACGCATCACAACAAAATAGTTCCACCTTTATTCGCTATTTACGGTATTTAAAGTTTGACCTTTTTATTATCCAAAGCAATGCTTTACTTCAGAATTAAATAGTATTCTACTGTATCATTGTTTATTTATTTTAATAATTTCAAGTTTTACGAGTATTATTTGTTTAGTAAAAGAATCTGTATGCAGGTTAATTCCAGTTAATGCATGTCAATGCATGGTAAATTATTAACTACTTTCCCTATCTTTACACTCGCATTCCTTTTGTCATTAAACTCTTTATTAAATATTATTTTGATTTAATCGAGGGATGTAATATTAATTTTAATGTGCGATTTAAAAATAAATTTAACTCCATATTACGTTTCCTATTTTAATATCGTCACATACTCCGTCGCTTAATGATGACACCGGGTGTGTATCCTATGGGTTATTAGGTCAGCAAGGTACTGGGAGTATGCTTGGGATTACTGTGTGAAATCTCTCTCACTCATTTCTGTGTTTTTTTTTTATGAGGTGCATGAGTCACTCTCAATTTACTTCTTCCTATTATCAACATATACAACGCCTTACAAACTAATTCTTAGACTACATAAAATTCACACATTATAAAATATATACTGAAAACATACTAAATTCTTCTTAAGACTACTACTTACGACTACTACCGGTTTTATCTGTAGTTGTGAGTTAGAAGTACGCTTTATCTGTTGAGTACAAAAATATACCTTCTTTCTACATTTAGTTTGCTTGCACTCTACCATTTCCTTCTTCGTGACAAGGTTTTATCTGCGAAATATGTGTTCTTCGTACATATTTTTGAGTAGAGGGTTCGTACAGGGCTGCAGTTACTGGAGTTAAGTATTTGTGAATTTGGTGAGGACCACACCATCGGTATGATAGCTTGGAGTTGGTCTTATCGATTGCACTGCTCGTTGGGTGTGTTCTATACATTACTAAGTCACCGATTTGGTACTTTATTACATTGTTATTTTTAATCCTCTCATGATTCTCGATTTCTTTAAGTATGCTCTTAAATTAGCGCGAGCTTCATTCCAGATTTTCTTTATATTTTTATCCCTAATTTCGTGGTGTAGTAACTCATGTATTTTTCACTTAGTGGATAATGGGTGGTTAGGTTTGTATTTAAACAATAATTCGAATGGTGTAGACTTATGTCCTTCATGATAGGCTGAATTGAAGGCGAATTGTATCCAAGATAGGTTCTGGTCCCAAGACGGATGGTCGTTAGAATGGTAGGCTATTAAAGCAGATATTAGGTTTCGCAAATACCTTTCAGCTATAATACCTTGCGGACGATACTCTGTAATGGTAATGTGGTCTATCCCTAGTTTGAAACACATGTTCTTGAATTCCTTTGACTTAAACTGGGGTCCGTTATCTAACACTAGATGTACGGGTGTACCGAAATCTTTAAATAATCTATCCTGCAATATACTTACGGTGGTCGAAGCTAACGCTCGCCGCATGGGATACATCCAGACAAATTTGGTGAATGAATCTACGCAAATGAGTAGCATGGTATTTCCTGATTTAGAACGAGGGTAGGGTCCTGAAAAATCTAAATAAATTTTGGAGAACGGGGGTAGCAGGAATTTCTGAGATTAATTGACTTATTTGGCTGTTTCTCGCTGGCTTGCTGAGTGCACATAACTTACACTTTTTTTCACGAAATTAGCTATCTCACTGTTCATATTTTCCCAGTGATATTCTTTACGAATTCGATGTATTGTTTTATTTATTCCCATATGTGCTCCAATGGTGGAAGAATGGTAGTATTCCATCAGCATAGGTATAATAATATCAGGGGCGATTATTCGTAAATATTTTCCGTTTGCTATTCTATAACATAATACTCTCTTACACAATATGTATTTTTCTGACTTATTTCCTTTATCGAGTTGTTCTATAATTGGTCTGAAAGGGGGTCTTGTTGTTGGTACTGAGCTATGTCCGTAAATGCAAGAGGAAAACTCGGTAATTAAAGTATGGATAATCGGCGTTTCTCTACTCTCCTTGTTTTCAGATGTTTTACTAGTCGGCTGGAACATACGTGACAGTGTATCGGCAACTACATTTTGGGTACCTCTAATATGTTGTACTTTAAATTTGTAACAATTTAACCTTAATACCCATCTTCCAATACGACCTAACTGTTTTGGGTGATTTAGTAACCAAGATAATCCGTTGATTATCCGTTTCTAACAGGAACTCTTTATGTTCTAAAAAGGGTTTGAACTTCCCAAATGCGAAAACCATAGCTAAACATTCTAATTCGTATGCGGAGTATTTCTTTTCTTGGTCGGTCAGGGTACGTGAAGCGTAACTAATATAGTCTAGAGTTGTCTACTTCCTGATATATTACTGCACCTAGGGCTAGACTTGAACTGTCTGTCTGTGTAACGTCTTTTCGCCGCGTTACAAATCCAGGGAACCCCCTCGTAATTAAACTCCGTTAATTAGATGGGCTGCCTACGTTGTAACAGAATTGATCACAAAAAATTATGTAACAAATTACTTACTAACTATGTAAGGAAACAATGGCAAGGTATACAATTGATTTAAGCACTCCTCATATGTGTGTAACAAGAAGACTTCTCTTTATTTAACATTAAAAAAACATCTACTGACAGATCCCATGACATTACTAATCAATTATTAAGTTATTTGAAAGGTTTCTTTAAACTTTGAGATCAAACTTGATTTTATATAGCTATACCTCGGATCCGGGTCAACTTTCTGTATTTCTGTAATTAAGACTTTTAATTATACTCATTTCATGATATTAGCTTGCAAGACTTTCTTTTATTCAACCATTGGAGAATGGTATTATTGCTTGAATTATATTACTCTACATTAGCATATAAACTGTTACAACGTATGAAGTTAGAATAGTTACATGAAATTCTTAGATTTAATTTATAAGTCTTTACAAAGTTAATAGTTTCTGAAAAGTCTCTTTCAAGATGTGTTGTGTAACAAATATTAGTAACCCTCGATAGACAGGCTATCGAGTCACCTTTTAATTGGTATGCAGAAGACTCGTCCTGGGGTATCCGTCTTGGGAAACAGGAACAGCTACGTCGTCATCTCGGTCTGGCCTTCCCTCTGTAAAGGGCTCCAAAAGTTCGCAGGTTGAACAATATGTCGTGTAGATATCTACGATGATCTTGTAGATTCTCGGATGTCCTGATCTGCATATTCTGTCACGTGCAGTAGAGTTTGTGGCTTCTGATAGTTCACATCTCCGGGTATGACTTTGGATTGTTGTTATTTGTTGAAGCACGTAGTCATCTTGTGTTACACTCCCTTTTTTCTTACGTTTCGATTTTTTACTTTAAATTTCTTGTCTATTTACATGACTATATTAATTAACACATCCAGATGCTTTAAACAGCTACATCTGGTACACCATCTTAAGGTGAGACAAAATGTAGTTAACATATTTTAAGCGCACAGCTCCTACGTCTATACTGTACGGAGTCACCATTGCAAGAGAGAGAAATTCCGCTCCCTTCGCCTGGTACTGGGCAAAAGTTAGTGGGACAATTTCCGCGCGAGAATATAGTTCCTAACTATATTTAAGTTAACATTTTTATTTATACAAACTATCCTAAACAAATATACATAATTTAAATCAGTTGTTTTAGCGAATATTTATGTCTTCAGATTTTTTTATTATTAACATTAGTTTTTTTATCTTATTCTAACTCACACAAGACTCGGAAAACATGTCGAGTCTGGAATCAACAGGACAGCGCCTGCTTACAAGCAAAGGTTAAATACGATATTAATAACTCTTTACAATTTATCATTTTTATTAGAGTATCTTATAACTAATTAATTACTGCTTCCTCTCATACTGAGTACATACACGTATTTTATATTAATACAGTGAGATTTAAATGGCTTAAGAGCTCGCCACCTTAATTTTTAAAAAATTTTTATTTTCTTGATTATTTCTTTTATTTAATCGTCACATCTGCACTACAAACGGTTTTGTAAAATCGGCTAATTGCAATACTGGGGGTGATATTATGCTTTCTTTTAGTTTTTTGAATGCAGCTTGGTGTTGCACATTCCACTCAAATTTAGCTCCTTTCTTTCTTAAACCATTCAGCGGTGCTGCAATTTCGGCTAGATGAGGAATGTACTTGTGGAAATAATTTATCATTCCCAAAAATCGGGCTATTCCTTTCGCATCCCGCGGTGGTAAAAATTCTCTGATAGCACGGGTTCGCTCGGAGTCTATGCTTACCTTTCCGTTGGCCTTTACGATGTGACCTAAAAATGAAAATTGTGTGATGGCAAAATTTACTTTACTGGGGTTTACGGTTAATCCAGCTTTCTCTAATCGGGATAGTACTTCACGTAGATGTTTAAGATGTTGGTCCATTGGTTCGCTATAGATAACGATGTCATCTAGGTAGTGATACACATATTTAAATTTTATATCATGGAATAATTTCTCTAATAATCGGCTACATACAGAACTACCTTGGTATATTCCAAAGGGTTCTCGTAAATTGGTACAGGTTGAAAGGGACGGCAAATGCGGTTAGACGTTTGGATTCTTCAGAAAGGGGTATTTGATGAAATGCCTGATTTAAATCCATGGTAGTAGTAAAAAATTTCGCTTTCGTAAAATAATGAAAAGCACTGTGGATGTCGGGAAGTGGTATAGACTCGAATTCTATCCGTTTATTTAGTTGCCTGTAGTCCACAACTAGTCTGTGTTTGTCGTGACCTTTTGGTACTAAAAACGCGGGTGATGAGTAAGGTGAAGTTGAGGGTTCGATGACTCCTTGTTCTAATAATTTGGTTGATTTGATCCCTCATTACTTCCGTTTTTGGCGGTGATAATTTGTATGGGGGTAGGCGTATTACTTTATTGTCGCTCAAATTGATTTTGTACTCTATCAGGTTCGTTAGTCCTAACTTTGGAGTGAGGACGTTGAAAACTGTTCTATTAGTGTCTGGATTTTCCGTCTATTTCTACTTTCCAGATGAGCTAATTCAGACTCGTGGTGTTCTAGATGTGTAGAAGATGTTCCAGTACTTTCTCTGTTATTTGTATTATCATCAAAATTATATTTTTGTGAACGATCGAATCCAAAATAATACTTTTTATCGTGAATGTCAAGAATTATTCCTGTTTTACTGATAAAATCAGCTCCCAATATTAAGTCGGGTCCTAACTCGTCGCATACCAACATTGGAAAATACCACGTTAGATTTTTAATTTTTACTTTAAACGTGATGATAAGTTTTATCATTAAATTTTGTTTATTAGCTGTAGCGCGTCTAATATTCACCGATTGACTGCGTTTAACTAAGTTGTGTTCAAATAATTTATCGGCTAGCTGTTGACTAATTAAACTTCGTGTTGATCCGGATCAAATAATCCGAGGGTGGATGTAACACCGAGGTCTACTTGTATATATGGTAATCGACACTTACTGAAATTACATTTATTAATGGCATTACATTTATCAATGAACTTATTAACATGGGGGTCTAATTTTCTTGGGGTTATTTTTTTTTAATTTTTTGACTTTTAGGGGTTTACCTGTTTTCACGATGCTGCGGAAGACACAGGATTTCGCGGCTCCCTGCCTTACATGTTTTTTTTGGATAAGGGGTCTTCTGATAGTACTGTTTCCGTTTACAGTTTCTACTGATGTGTCCAAATTTCCCGCAGTTATAACATATATTTTCTTTACGAGGGGTATCACTGGTTTCCGGTCGAGGTTGAGGCTCTTTAGATTTACTATGGTCGAGAAAATTGGTAGGTCTACGAAATGGTCGTCTTTCGCGCTGTTTTCTTCCATCGGTTACCAGGGCTTGCGTTTCATATCTACGTGGTGCAGTGGATAGCAATGCATGTCTGTTCTGGTCCGCGTACCATACGTTTGACGAGTGAATACTGCATTGTTCTAGATCTGCGAAGGTGTGGGGCCTATTTATTAATGCTAATCGAGATCTTTCTTCCGGAGATAATCCTACTAGAATGGTATCGACCAATTGTTTCTCACTCCAGTTGACTTGCAGTAGTCGGGAAGACTCTCTGGTGTCTGCAATATAGTGGGCCAGTCTCTCATGGGGTCCTTGTACTCGAAGTACGGTGTTTCTTTTGATCTCTTCATAAATTCCCGTTGGAATAAAATGTTTTATAATGGTAGTATGAAGTTCTTCTACTGGAAGAGTCGAGCTTAATGATTCCAGTACACGATCCCTTAATGGTGGTTTACATTTAGATAGGAGGACTTGCAAGATTTGCCAATCATTCAGTTGCTGTAAACCTTTTATTTGTAGGAGGTATCTGATGAAAGTTAACAGTTTCGTAATACTTAAGCCATCAGTGTATGGAATCTCTGTAATGATTTTTTCTACTGGGTGCGTGATCTCTCCGTAGAGGTCTACATTAAAACTTACATGTGATATACTTCTAGAAGGACCTGTTGCTGCGTTAGGCGTCGTAATCGCATACTTACTGGGGCGATTATGGTGACCACTAGGCTGTGGGGCTTCCGATATCGTTAGGTATTTAACTCTCTATCTGGTAGCTGTTCATGAGTCGGTTGTATCTTCGATACGGTGGGTGATTCTTGATTCGCGGTGGGGGGAGGGTGTTCTAACGTAGGAGAATGAACTGGGGAAATATATAATTTTTGTAAGGATACCTCAATTTCCTCCATCATAGATGAGTCGGACATTCTTCGCAATTGTCGTACTATCATAGGTAAATGCTGTAATGCCTCATCCGCAAATTATTGCTCATCGGGAGGGATTACGGTGACGTCGGGCCAATTCAATAAATTCTTCAACCGGCGGGCCAAATGTTCTATTCTTTGCGTGATCCGCAATACTACTGCTGGTGATTTTTCGTCGTGAAGGGTTTGAGATAATAACGTCAGTTCCCTATACTTCGCATAACATGTTTCTCTTTCGCTGTCATAATCGAGTTCGCGTAATCTACCTAATTGCGAGGGTGTATCTGATCTACTTTCGCGTAACGTTTTGCGCAATTCAGAGACTGTTACGTTCGCGTGAGGTAAACCGCGTAAAATAGCTTCGTAGCACAATCCATCTTTTAATAATAGATCGGGGTTAAATAAAGCCACTTTTTTCCGAATATCAATCGCTATAAATACTTAGTCTACTATTAATACTATATCTTCTACTACTCTTTCTTGTTTACTCAAATAAACGATTTTAGTTCGCATTGAAATTTACATTGGTTGTGCGAGAATTAAATCTCAGAGAAAGAGAAATCTCACACAGGGGTCAATTTACTTTCAACTAAGGGGGAAATACCTGGTTACTAGGCACAAGATGATGCACGCTTGTTATAACAATAGAACAAAAGCGGAGGTGGGGTATTGTCTAACTCGACTTTGCACAGGGTGGAAATACAATTCCGTACAGGCGAGAACAGGATATTTACAGGTCTGAGTTTGTTGACAAACCGACACGTTGATGAATGAAAGTTTTGGACATGTACGTAGTTGGTTTTGTATACGTGTGTCAATATGTTAATATCAGTTTACACATATTAAATGCACAATTAAAGTTACCTATATACTATTCTATTCTAATAATAATAATAATTATTTTTTTTAAATTTTATTTTAAATTACTGAAATATTTAAATGTAACTGAGTGAATAGATCAACATAGATCCACAATTATTAATTTTGGTTATTTTATGTGTACCACGATGCACACAACTATTTTAACTAAAAGTAGAGTGGCGCATTCTATAACGTCTTACCTTCGTTATAACGTCGGGAACCAGTGCGAAATTGCCTCAGATCAATTGCACGGGCTGCCATAGTCTTAATCAACTTCATATGAAGATTTTAACAAGCAGTAGTAGTTAGAAAGAAAGGAATGTTGTTTGGGGTGTTTTATGATTTATTCACTCAGTATTTAGTTATTAAGTAATGACATCTCTTTATTAGGTGCTATCTTTTTACCATTTGGTTTTCTAAATAAAAGTTTACAAAATATTTTCTGAATAGGTGGCCACAACAAAAATATTGTTATGAGCTAGCTTTTTCCACGGATCCGGGATATGAACTTGGTTTGTAAGTTAAGTTATTATACTTTTTGGGGGTAAGTTATTATATTTGAAGAATGGACTTAATTTAACCACTGGTATATGAAAAGCTTTATATTACAAGCACTAATTACTATTACAAATGATTTTAGTCATATGACATAATACAATTTACAAAGTGACAATAATTAAAGTCTTTTATATAGTTTATCAAACTGTCTTTTGCAAACATTGGTTTTAATGACATTTAACCACGAAGACCGTGTGATATCTCGTGTCACCTGTGATATTGTGAAGTTTACTCCGTGTCCTGGTCCTTGGTCCTTGTGGTGTCCACAAATGGTTGAAGGTTAAGATAGTTTACTTTCAGGGTGAAGTTCCTGAAGAGATCCTGGTAATTATGAAGCTATTATGCTGTTCTATGAAGTCTGGTAGCTAAGCATCTTTAGTAGTAAAACTCGAGTGAAAGTTCTTGTTTCCCACAGAAGTTCATCACATCGTTATTTATAAAATGTTCTCACTTTCGATACATTGTACCTTTTTAATTTAAACACACATTGGAGATCTTACACTTAGTCAATAGAGATGTCATCAATTCCATTTATTTATTCTACTTAATTTAATAGATTACACTTTTCTTTATAAACACTACTTTACTGATACTTTGCTCTACACATATTTATATCTGAACTTTTAAATTAGAATATCTTAGTACTTCGGGGCATGGTTCAAGGGTGTAGCGTTTACTACGAGAGCGCTCCATCTCGACTGTATTATTATTAATATGTCAGGGTAGTAGGTTAACTGCGCGGAGTTTACGCATCACAACAAAATAGTTCCACCTTTATTCGCTATTTACGGTATTTAAAGTTTGACCTTTTTATTATCCAAAGCAATGCTTTACTTCAGAATTAAATAGTATTCTACTGTATCATTGTTTATTTATTTTAATAATTTCAAGTTTTACCAGTATTATTTGTTTAGTAAAAGAATCTGTATGCAGGTTAATTCCAGTTAATGCATGTCAATGCATGGTAAATTATTAACTACTTTCCCTATCTTTACACTCGCATTCCTTTTGTCATTAAACTCTTTATTAAATATTATTTTGATTTAATCGAGGGATGTAATATTAATTTTAATGTGCGATTTAAAAATAAATTTAACTCCATATTACGTTTCCTATTTTTAAATCGTCACATATTCCGTCGCTTAAAGATGACACCGGGTGTGTATCCTATGGGTTATTAGGTCAGCAAGGTACTGGGAGTATGCTTGGGATTACTGTGTGAAATCTCTCTCACTCATTTCTGTGTTTTTTTTTTTTATGAGGTGCATGAGTCACTCTCAACTTACTTCTTCCTATTATCAACATATACAACGCCTTACAAACTAATTCTTAGACTACATAAAATTCACACATTATAAAATATATACTGAAAACATACTAAATTCTTCTTAAGACTACTACTTACGACTACTACCGGTTTTTTCTTTAGTTGTGAGCTAGAAGTACGCTTTAGCAGTTGAGTACAAAAATATACCTTCTTTCTACATTTAGTTTGCTTGCACTCTACCATTTCCTTTTTCGTGACAAGGTTTTATCTGCGAAATATGTGTTCTTCGTACATATTTTTGAGTAGAGGGTTCGTACAGGGCTGCAGTTACTGGAGTTAAGTATTTGTGAATTTGGTAAGGACCACACCATCGGTATGATAGCTTGGAGGTGGTCTTATCGATTGCACTGCTCGTTGGGAGTGTTCTATACATTACTAAGTCACCGATTTGGTACTTTACTACATTGTTATTTTTAATCCTCTCATGATTCTCGATTTCTTTAAGTATGCTCTTAAATTAGCGCGAGCTTCATTCCAGATTTTCTTTATATTTTTATCCCTAATTTCGTGGGGTAGTAACTCATGTATTTTCCACTTAGTGGATAATGGGTGGTTTGGTTTGTATTTAAACAATAATTCGAATGGTGTAGACTTATGTCCTTCATGATAGGCTGAATTGAAGGCGAATTGTATCCAAGATAGGTTCTGGTCCCAAGACGTATGGTCGTTAGCATGGTAGGCTATTAAAGCAGATATTAGGTTTCGCAAATACCTTTCAGCTATATTACCTTGCGGACGATACTCTGTAGTGGTAATGTGGTCTATCCCTAGTTTGAAACACATGTTCTTGAATTCCTTTGACTTAAACTGGTGTCCGTTATCTAACACTAGATGTACGGGTGTACCGAAATCTTTAAATAATCTATCCTGCAATATACTTACGGTGGTCGAAGCTAACGCTCGCCGCATGTGATACATCCAGACAAATTTGGTGAATGAATCTACGCAAATGAGTAACATGGTATTTCCTGATTTAGAACGAGGGTAGGGTCCTGAAAAGTCTAAATAAATTTTGGAGAACGGGGTAGCAGGAATTTCTGAGATTAATTGACTTATTTGGCTGTTTCTCGCTGGCTTGCTGAGTGCACATAACTTACACCTTTTTTCACGAAATTAGCTATCTCACTGTTCATATTTTCCCAGTGATATTCTTTACGAATTCGATGTATTGTTTTATTTATTCCCATATGAGCTCCAATGGTGGAAGAATGGTAGTATTCCATCAGCATAGGTTTAATAATATCAGGGGCGATTATTCGTAAATATTTTCCGTTTGCTATTCTATAACATAATACTCTCTTACACAATATGTATTTTTCTGACTTTTTTCCTTAATCGAGTTGTTCTATAATTGGTCTGAAAAGGGGGTCTTGTTGTTGGTACTGAGCTATGTCCGTAAATGCAAGAGGAAACTCGGTAATTGAAGTATTGATAATCGGCGTTTCTCTACTCTCCTTGTTTTCAGATGTTTTACTAGTCGGCTGGAACATACGTGACAGTGTATCGGCAACTATATTTTGGGTACCTCTAATATGTTGTACTTTAAATTTGTAACAATTTAACCTTAATACCCATCTTCCAATACGACCTAACTGTTTTGGGTGATTTAGTAACCAAGATAATCCGTTGATTATCCGTTTCTAACAGGAACTCTTTATGTTCTAAAAAGGGTTTGAACTTCCCAAATGCGAAAACCATAGCTAAACATTCTAATTCGTATGCGGAGTATTTCTTTTCTTGGTCGGTCAGGGTACGTGAAGCGTAACTAATATAGTCTAGAGTTGTCTACTTCCTGATATATTACTGCACCTAGGGCTAGACTGGAACTGTCTGTCTGCACTACAAACGGTTTTGTAAAATCGGCTAATTGCAATACTGGGGGTGATATTATGCTTTCTTTTAGTTTTTTGAATGCAGCTTGGTGTTGCACATTCCACTCAAATTTAGCTCCTTTCTTTCTTAAACCATTCAGCGGTGCTGCAATTTCGGCTAGATGAGGAATGTACTTGTGGAAATAATTTATCATTCCCAAAAATCGGGCTATTCCTTTCGCATCCCGCGGTGGTAAAAATTCTCTGATAGCACGGGTTCGCTCGGAGCCTATGCTTACCTTTCCGTTGGCCTTTACGATGTGACCTAAAAATGAAAATTGTGTGATGGCAAAATTTACTTTCCTGGGGTTTACGGTTAATCCAGCTTTCTCTGATCGGGATAGTACTTCACGTAGATGTTTAAGATGTTGGTCCATTGGTTCGCTATAGATAACGATGTCATCTAGGTAGTGATACACATATTTAAATTTTATATCATGGAATAATTTCTCTAATAATCGGCTACATACAGAACTACCTTGGTATATTCCAAAGGGTACTCTCGTAAATTGGTACAGGTTGAAAGGGACGGCAAATGCGGTTAGACGTTTGGATTCTTCAGAAAGGGGTATTTGATGAAATGCCTGATTTAAATCCATGATAGTAAAAACTTTCGCTTTCGTAAAATAATGAAAAGCACTGTGGATGTCGGGAAGTGGTATAGACTCGAATTCTATCCGTTTATTTAGTTGCCTGTAGTCCACAACTAGTCTGTGTTTGTCGTGACCTTTTGGTACTAAAAACGCGGGTGATGAGTAAGGTGAAGTTGAGGGTTCGATGACTCCTTGTTCTAATAATTTGTTGATTTGATCCCTCATTACTTCCGTTTTTGGCGGTGATAATTTGTATGGGGGTAGGCGTATTACTTTATTGTCGCTCAAATTGATTTTGTACTCTATCAGGTTCGTTAGTCCTAACTTTGGAGTGAGGACGTTGGAAAACTGTTCTATTAGTGTCTGGATTTTCCGTCTATTTCTACTTTCCAGATGAGCTAATTCAGACTCGTGGTGTTCTAGATGTGTAGAAGATGTTCCAGTACTTTCTCTGTTATTTGTATTATCATCAAAATTATATTTTTGTGAACGATCGAATCCAAAATAATACTTTTTATCGTGAATGTCAAGAATTATTCCTGTTTTACTGATAAAATCAGCTCCCAATATTAAGTCGGGTCCTAACTCGTCGCATACCAACATTGGAAAATACCACGTTAGATTTTTAATTTTTACTTTAAACGTGATGATAAGTTTTATCATTAAATTTTGTTTATTAGCTGTAGCGCGTCTAATATTCACCGATGGACTGCGTTTAACTAAGTTGTGTTCAAATAATTTATCGGCTAGCTGTTGACTAATTAAACTTCGTGTTGATCCGGAATCAAATAATCCGAGGGTGGATGTAACACCGAGGTCTACTTGTATATATGGTAATCGACACTTACTGAAATTACATTTATTAATGGCATTACATTTATCAATGAACTTATTAACATGGGGGTCTAATTTTCTTGGGTTATTTTTTTTTAATTTTTTGACTTTTAGGGGTTTACCTGTTTTCACGATGCTGCGGAAGACACAGGATTTCGGGTCTCCCTGCCTTACATGTTTTTTTGGATAAGGGGTCTTCTGATAGTACTGTTTCCGTTTACAGTTTCTACTGATGTGTCCAAATTTCCCGCAGTTATAACATATATTTTCTTTACGAGGGGTATCACTGGTTTCCGGTCGAGGTTGAGGCTCTTTAGATTTACTATGGTCGAGAAAATTGGTAGGTCTACGAAATGGTCGTCTTTCGCGCTGTTTTCTTCCATCGGTTACCAGGGCTTGCGTTTCATATCTACGTGGTGCAGTGGATAGCAATGCATGTCTGTTCTGGTCCGCGTACCATACGTTTGACGAGTGAATACTGCATTGTTCTAGATCTGCGAAGGTGTGGGGCCTATTTATTAATGCTAATCGAGATCTTTCTTCCGGAGATAATCCTACTAGAATGGTATCGACCAATTGTTTCTCACTCCAGTTGACTTGCAGTAGTCGGGAAGACTCTCTGGTGTCTGCAATATAGTGGGCCAGTCTCTCATGGGGTCCTTGTACTCGAAGTACGGTGTTTCTTTTGATCTCTTCATAAATTCCCGTTGGAATAAAATGTTTTATAATGGTAGTATGAAGTTCTTCTACTGGAAGAGTCGAGCTTAATGATTCCAGTACACGATCCCTTAATGGTGGTTTACATTTAGATAGGAGGACTTGCAAGATTTGCCAATCATTCAGTTGCTGTAAACCTTTTATTTGTAGGAGGTATCTGATGAAAGTTAACAGTTTCGTAATACTTAAGCCATCAGTGTATGGAATTTCTGTAATGATTTTTTCTACTGGGTGCGTGATCTTTCCGTAGAGGTCTACATTAAAACTTACATGTGATATACTTCTAGAAGGACCTGTTGCTGCGTTA
Organism: Magicicada septendecula; assembly: GCA_034769895.1. Taxonomy (NCBI): domain Eukaryota; kingdom Metazoa; phylum Arthropoda; class Insecta; order Hemiptera; family Cicadidae; genus Magicicada; species Magicicada septendecula. The sequence goes on from CM068372.1 coordinate 191,139,937, forward strand.
GGCGTCGTAATCGCATACTTACTGGGGCGATTATGGTGACCACTAGGCTGTGGGGCTTCCGATATCGTTAGGTATTTAACTCTCTATCTGGTAGCTGTTCATGAGTCGGCTGTATCTTCGATACGGTGGGTGATTCTTGATTCGCGGAGGAGGGAGGGTGTTCTAACGTAGGAGAATGAACTGGGGAAATATATAATTTTTGTAAGGATACCTCATTTTCCTCCATCCTAGATGAGTCGGACATTCTTCGCAATTGTCGTATTATCGTAGGTAATTGCTGTAATGCCTCACCCGCAAATTTTTGCTTATCGGGAGGGATTACGGTGACGTCGGGCCAATTCAATAAATTCTTCAACCGGCGGGCCAAATGTTCTATTCTTTGCGTGATCCGAAATATTACTGCAGGTGATTTTTCGTCGTGAAGGGTTTGAGATAATAACGTCAGTTCCCTATACTTCGCATAACATGTTTCTCTTTCGCTGTCATAATCGAGTTCGCGTAATCTACCTAATTGCGAGGGTGTATCTGATCTACTTTCGCGTAACGTTTTGCGCAATTCAGAGACTGTTACGTTCGCGTGAGGTAAACCGCGTAAAATAGCTTCGTAGCACAATCCATCTTTTAATAATAGATCGGGGTTAAATAAAGCCATTTTTTCCGAATATCAATCACTATAAATACTTAGTCTACTATTAATACTAAATCTTCTACTACTCTTTCTTGTTTACTCAAATAAACAATTTTAGTTCGCATTGAAATTTACATTGGTTGTGCGAGAATTAAATCTCAGAGAAAGAGAAATCTCACACAGGGGTCAATTTACTTTCAACTAAGTGGGAAATACCTGGTTACTAGGCACAAGATGATGCACGCTTGTTATAACAATAGAACAAAAGCGGAGGTGGGGTATTGTCTAACTCGACTTTGCACAGGGTGGAAATACAATTCCGTACAGGCGAGAACAGGATATTTACAAGTCTGAGTTTGTTGACAAACCGACACGTTGGTGAATGAAAGTTTTGGACATGTACGTACATGGTTTTGTATACGTGTGTCAATATGTTAATATGAGTTTACACATATTAAATGCACAATTAAAGTTACCTATATACTATTCTATTCTAATAATAATAATTATTATTTTTTTTAAATTTTATTTTAAATTACTGAAATATTTTAAAATAACTGAGTGAATAGATCAACATAGATGCACATTTATTAATTTTGGTTATTTTATGTGTACCACGATGCACACAACTGTTTTAACTAAAAGCAGAGTGGCGCATTCTATAACGTCTTACCTACGTTATAACGTCGGGAACCAGTGCGAAATTGCCTCAGATCAATTGCACGGGCTGCCATAGTCTTAATCAACTTCATATGAAGATTTTAACAAGCAGTAGTAGTTAGAAAGAAAGGAATGTTGTTTGGGGTGTTTTATGATTTATTCACTCAGTATTTAGTTATTAAGTAATGACATCCCTTTATTAGGTGCTATCTTTTACCATTTGGTTTTCTAAATAAATTTTACAAAATATTTTCTGAAAAGGTGGCCACAACAAAAGTATTGTTATGAGCTAGCTTTTTCCACGGATCCGTGATATTAACTTGGTTTGTAAGTTAAGTTATTATACTTTTTGGGGGGAAGTTATTATATTTGAAGAATGGACTTAATTTAACCTCTAGTATCTGAAATGCTTTATACTACAAGCACTAATTACTATTACAAATGATTTTAGTCATATGACATAATACAATTTACAAAGTGACAATAATTAAAGTCTTTTATATAGTTTATCAAACTGTCTTTTGCAAACATTGGTTTTAATGACATTTAACCACGAAGACCGTGTGATATCCCGTGTCACCTGTGATATTGTGAAGTTTACTCCGTGTCCTGGTCCTTGGTCCTTGTGGTGTCCACAAATGGTTGAAGGTTAAGGTAGTTTACTTTCAGGGTGAAGTTCCTGAAGAGATCCTGGTAATTATGAAGCTGTTATGCTGTTCTATGAAGTCTGGTAGCTAAGCATCTTTAGTAGTACAACTCGAGTGAAAGTTCTTGTTTCCCACAGAAGTTCACGTCACATCGTTATTTATAAAATGTTCTCACTTTCGATACATTGTACATTTTTAATTTAAACACACATTGGAGATCTTACACTTAGTCAATAGAGATGTCATCCCTTCTACTTATTTATTCTACTTAATTTAATAGATTACACTTTTCTTTTTAAAACACTACTTTACTGATACTTTGCTCTACACATAGTTATATCTGCACTTTTAAATTAGAATATCTTAGTACTTCGGGGCATGGTTCAAGGGTGTAGCGTTTTCTACGAGAGCGCTCCATCTCGACTGTATTATTATTATTATGTCAGGGTGGTAGGTTAACTGCGCGGAGTTTACGCATCACAACAAAATAGTTCCACCTTTATTCGCTATTTACGGTATTTAAAGTTTGACCTTTTTATTATCCAAAGCAATGCTTTACTTCAGAATTAAATAGTATTCTACTGTATCATTGTTTATTTATTTTAATAATTTCAAGTTTTACCAGTATTATTTGTTTAGTAAAAGAATCTGTATGCAGGTTAATTCCAGTTAATGCATGTCAGTGCATGGTAAATTATTAACTACTTTCCCTATCTTTACACTCGCATTCCTTTTGTCATTAAACTCTTTATTAAATATTGTTTTGAGTTAATCGAGGGATGTAATATTAATTTTAATGTGCGATTAAAAATAAATTTTACTCCATATTACGTTTCCTATTTTAAAATCGTCACATACTCCGTCGCTTAAAGATGACACCGGGTGTGTATTCTATGGGTTATTAGGTCAGCAAGGTACTGGGAGTATGCTTGGGATTACTGTGTGAAATCTCTCTCACTCATTTCTGTGTTTTTTTTTTTTTTTTTTTTTTTTTTTTATGTGGTGCATGAGTCACTCTCAACTTACTTCTTTCTATTATCATGACTTCTTCCTATTATCAACATATACAACGCCTTACAAACTAATTCTTACACTACATAAAATTCACACATTATAAAATATATACTGAAAACATACTAAATTCTTCTTAAGACTACTACTTACGACTACTACCGGTTTTTTCTTTAGTTGTGAGATAGAAGTACGCTTTAGCAGTTGAGTACAAAAATATACCTTCTTTCTACATTTAGTTTGCTTGCACTCTACCATTTCCTTTTTCGTGACAAGGTTTTACCTGCGAAATATGTGTTCTTCGTACATATTTTTGAGTAGAGGGTTCGTACAGGGCTGCAGTTACTGGAGTTAAGTATTTGTGAATTTGGTAAGGACCACACCATCGGTATGATAGCTTGGAGGTGGTCTTATCGATTGCACTGCTCGTTGGGTGTGTTCTATACATTACTAAGTTACCGATTTGGTACTTTACTACATTGTTATTTTTAATCCTCTCATGATTCTCGATTTCTTTAAGTATGCTCTTAAATTAGCGCGAGCTTCATTCCAGATTTTCTTTATATTTTTATCCCTAATTTTGTGGTGTAGTAACTCATGTATTTTCCACTTAGTGGATAATGGGTGGTTAGGTTTGTATTTAAACAATAATTCGAATGGTGTAGACTTATGTCCTTCATGATAGGCTGAATTGAAGGCGAATTGTATCCAAGATAGGTTCTGGTCCCAAGACGTATGGTCGTTAGCATGGTAGGCTATTAAAGCAGATTTTAGGTTTCGCAAATACCTTTCAGCTATATTACCTTGCGGACGATACTCTGTATTAATCAACAGATATATAATAGTCTTAATCAACTTCATATGAAGATTTTAACAAGCAGTAGTAGTTAGAAAGAAAGGAATGTTGTTTGGGTTGTTTTATGATTTATTCACTCAGTATTTTGTTATTAAGTAATGACATCTCTTTATTAGGTGCTATCTTTTTACCATTTGGTTTTCTAAATAAAAGTTTACAAAATATTTTCTGAAAAGGTGGCCACAACAAAAGTATTGTTATGAGCTAGCTTTTTCCACGGATCCGTGATATTAACTTGGTTTGTAAGTTAAGTTATTATACTTTTTGGGGGGAAGTTATTATATTTGAAGAATGGACTTAATTTAACCTCTAGTATCTGAAAAGCTTTATACTACAAGCACTAATTACTATTACAAATGATTTTAGTCATATGACATAATACAATTTACAAAGTGACAATAATTAAAGTCTTTTATATAGTTTATCAAACTGTCTTTTGCAAACATTGGTTTTAATGACATTTAACCACGAAGACCGTGTGATATCCCGTGTCACCTGTGATATTGTGAAGTTTACTCCGTGTCCTGGTCCTTGGTCCTTGTGGTGTCCACAAATGGTTGAAGGTTAAGATAGTTTACTTTCAGGGTGAAGTTCCTGAAGAGATCCTGGTAATTATGAAGCTGTTATGCTGTTTTTTGAAGTCTGGTAGCTAAGCATCTTTAGTAGTACAACTCGAGTAAAAGTTCTTGTTTCCTACAGAAGTTCACGTCACATCGTTATTTATAAAATTTTCTCACTTTCGATACATTGTACCTTTTTAATTTAAACACACATTGGAGATCTTACACTTAGTCAATAGAGATGTCATCCCTTCTACTTATTTATTCTCCTTAATTTAATAGATTACACTTTTTTTTTAAAACACTACTTTACTGATACTTTCCTCTACACATAGTTATATCTGCACTTTTAAATTAGAATATCTTAGTACTTCGGGGCATGGTTCAAAGGTGTAGTGTTTACTACTATAGCGCTCCATCTCGACGGTATTATTATTATTATGTCAGGGTGGTAGGTTAACTGAGCGGAGTTTACGCATCACAACAAAATAGTTCCACCTTTATTCGCTATTTACGGTATTTAAAGTTTGACCTTTTTATTATCCAAAGCAATGGTTTACTTCAGAATTAAATGGTATACTACTGTATCATTGTTTATTTATTTTAATAATTTCAAGTTTTACCAGTATTATTTGTTTAGTAAAAAAATCTGTATGCAGGTTAATTCCAGTTAATGCATGTCAGTGCATGGTAAATTATTAGACTAGTTTCCCTATCTTTTCACTGGCATTCCTTTTGTCATTAAACTCTTTATTAAATATTATTTTGAGTTAATCAAGGGATGTAATATTAATTTTAATGTGCGATTTAAAAATAAATGTTACTCCATATTACGTTTCCTATTTTAAAATCGTTACAACAGTATGGTAATCAACAAAAATTTTAGACAAATTTAACGTAGGCCTACTAATATTCCAACCTAATTTATCGAAAACCACATTAGATATTGGAAGGTGGTATTTTTTATATACGTTTTAAAGTTGCATTATTTTATATTTAATTTTGATTTTGTCCATTCTTTAAGGTGAAATTTTTAAAAATGTTTTAAATGCCTATCCTTATTGTATTATTTGCTGAGAATGTATTTATCGTTAACTGCAGTTTTTTAATAAAGTGAAATTTTTCAGTTCTTACTTTTTAATATCACATGTCTATTTATTTTACACTCATGAACGCACACACGCACGCTCAACCACACATACACGTACACAGTGAATTGTAGTTTTTGCTTCAGAGTAAATGTACATTGTAATATATTACTATGCATTTATTCAAAAACGTATGGCAGTAGCGTAAAACAAAATTTGAAACGATAATCCTGTCATCTCTGTTTGAAGCACAGTAGTAATATTGTAGCTGCTCCTCTCCACTCCCACAAGTATATTACATTTTTTTTAATAACGTGTCACTGTGTTTACTATAAATTACACCATTATTGCTTAAAGCGAAAGCATCCTAATTGTCACAGTAAAAGAAAAATCAGATTAATATCGTTAATAACTATATTACGTACAGCCTCTTAAATTGAGTATCAACGTTGGAATTCTTATGTTGTAAGCTTTCGCGTTTGTAATACATAGGAATCGATATACAGGGTGGCGAAAAAGTCACTTGACACTGGGATTCAAAAAAGCATATTGAATTTATTTATAGCTAGCAAACTTACAGTTATTGTTACTCACAATTATTTTTATGTTCAAACTGTTTTCCATCTTCAGAAATACATTTTTAAGTCTTTACACATTTAGAAGTACAGTATTACACACTGTACGGCATAGTTTTCGATCACTGTCCAAATCATGGAATGCTTCCTCTATGTTATCTTTCAGTTGTTCTATGGTCTGAGGCCTTTTAGAATAAACAAAGTTCTTGACGGTGCCCCATCCATACAAAAAAATCCATTGGCGTAATATCTGGCGAACGTGCAGACATGTCAATACCTGCCCGTCGACCAATCACCCTTCTGCAGAAAGCTTCGTTAATATAATTGCGGACTGCAGTGGCGTAATGTGGTGGAGCGCCATTATGTTGGAAGTAATTTCTTGAAAGCTTTCACATGCATCATAAGTCCTGGTACCACATAATTTTTAAGCATCTCCAAATAATTATCTCCTGTCACTGTTCCTTCACAAAAGTACGGTCCGAGTACGCCGAAAAACGATATTGCCCCCCCCAAACAATAACACCTTGTTGATTGAGTTGTTTCTCTAACGAAAAATGTTGATTATCAGTATACCTGTAACTGGAGTTATGTCTATTAACTTGTCCATTCAACGTAAAATTGGTCTCATCAAACCACACAATTTTACTGAATAACTGCGGATCATGTTTATGTTGGTCGACCATCAATTCACATAATTGAAGTCGTCGATCTGCGTCATCTTCGAGTAACCCATGATGAAAACGTGGAATTTTATCTTTAAATTTTTGCTTGTAGACAATTTTTTGCACTAACCTTCGTGAAATACCCTGCAGCTCAGAAGCTAATCTTCTTGTCGATTTTTGTGGACTTTGAGTCACAGCTAAACAAACGCGCAATTCATTTTCCTCTGTTTGTGCTGTTCTTGGGCGGCCAGATCTTGCTGCATCCATAACTGATCCATGTTGCTCAAACTTATCTCGTAAGTCGTACAAAGCTTGTCTAGACGGTGGATTTGAATTGAAATGTTCATTCCACTTATTCGTAACTGGAGTAGCAGCACTTTTATAAAAAGTTTTTAGAGCGAAAATCCTTTCTTCTTTCGTTAATATCGTAACTACGTAATACAGATAATCAACTCGCACTCACTAGAATTATTCGTTATGCAACTGACAAACAGGTCTAGACAGGTGTGTTATATTGCCAACCTGTCAAGACAAAATTATCGGTTTTGTAATGCCAATATTATGGGTAAAATTTATTGTACCCTATTTTGCTGGTGTAAATAAATTCAGTAGGTTTTTTTTTTTAAACAAAGTGTCAAGTAACTTTTGCGCCACTCAGTATTACATCAACGGTATTTTTATATTTATATGCAGGTAAAAATTAAAATAAATTTGTATGAAATATTATTGTACAGAGATACCGATATGTCAAGCTTAAAAGTGTAGGCTATGTTAAGAATTTTCTTAGTAATTACTTACTGTGTCCATAATGTTTAATTGAAAGAAACATAATTCTTTACGGCAGTAATAAAAAAAACATCGGATGTGGACAAAAATAGTTAAACTACTTTTAGTTAACATTAAACGTAACTGTCTATTAAACTGTGTCATTTTTGTGGCCAGTGCAAATTTAGGTAACGTAATAAGCAGTCAAATATTGTATTAGAACAAATTGTCCATTCATTTATTAAAGTAGTGTTTCGATATAAGTGATAAGCATCTAATCAGAAAGACGGGTTAAGAACTCTTCTTCTTAGCGAGATGGCTAGTAAAACAGATTAAATCCGCCGCACTGATCAGCGGAGAGTTTCTTTTGGTAAGCTTGCTGAATTGTTGCGTTGTGTTCCGCTCGAATATAAGTATCGGGTAGTTAAGTACTTTGAATAATGTCGGCCACACATTTGAAACTATTACAGCTATTTTTGGCTGAAGGTGTTTGGCGAGTTATCTACCCCATTCCGCTCACAAATTCAGGTACAAATATGTTTACAGTATTATGAATATTGAATGAAATATTACTGAATGAAAGTAAATTACTAAAATTTAAACCTATGTTGTTTTCAATAAACCTTTCTTCCTGTATTTGAATCCAAAGCTGATAGACAAACATAAAATTGTACATATACAATTATGTTTTGTCTTCCTATAACCAAAAACATTATGTTGTGATAGCTGTACGCGTGAGAAAGCTAATTTACTTTATACTTTCCTACAGCCCGGAAAGACGATTGTGGGAGGGATAACGTATTGTTTGTAGCAGATCCATGTTGTAGACGCGTGTCACCGTGGGTAGAGCAGTGAGTAGGCCAAGGACTTCCTAGAATTCACAATTTTTCATAGTTTGTCAATAATCACTATTTCTTAAACTCGGAAACTTTCCCCATAGGCTGGTCGGTGCCTCGTTAATTGTCAAGACAGGACATATTTCAAAGGACAAGAACAATTATTGTGACTAATATTTTACTGAAGGAAGTTCACCAAAAATCCTTGCATGATCAGATAATTTTTGAAGGAAGTTATTTACAAGTTAGCTAATTGCAGGATTAAAAGTATGTCTGGTATTTTCGGCAATATCATCGAAGTCCAGGTGGCGCCTCTGCCTGTAGAACAATTGCTCAAACTATTGTGGGCGTACTGTGCTATACAGACTGCCACATTTGTCTGGCTGCGAATTTGCACACCGATTATGAAATGTACGTGACTGCTCAATATCATCAATCTCATCCAGATTGAATAAAACTAGATCGCAGAATGTGTTTAAGTATATGATATTTTTGTAAAAGTCTTCGATAAGCGGATGTCGTCGCAAAAATAGTCTAGCAGACCATTTGTAAATGATTGTTGTTCTAGCTCTATTAGAAGTACAAAGAGCATTTGCTAAAGAAGTGGGTGTTTACTCACCTGTACATATTCTTATGAGAACTGGAAAGCTTCGTAGTGAACGGACGCGGCTATGAACATTTACATGTTTTGGAACATTTACATGTTACATAGACGGCACCCTTGTATTGGCAATCAATTTGATCCAGTGATTTCCGGCGTCTATTAACACGACGGAGTTATTCTTCTAACAGCTGATCTATTGTTTCGTGGCTAGCTGTCGATTTCCACATTAGAACATGTCTTTCAGTAACTAAAGGTTTCATTTGGCGACTTCGGCTGAGATTCGCAGTAATTTTTGACCTCGCAACTTTTCCACGCTGGCGTATTTTACACGATTGTAATGCTATTCACTCTACGTTTAATGTATACTTTTTTCTAGAATTTCTTTGCCTTCATAGTTCTTGAGGATCATAAAAATCTTTGAGATTTTCTTCCCTAATTTTTACCTAAGCTTCTCGGTTAAGACATATAATGTTATAATGTTATAATTTCATGGATTTAAATTAAAAATAGATTTTAAATGTTCAATGTAAATTAAACTTTGAGAAGTATACTTATATAGGCCTATACTTCTTCGGTTTGTTCCTCATCTAAATATGCCGTTGTTTATAACTGTTGAACATTTCATATTTTATACAGCGTTTTTCTTATCGCTTGTTAACTTTCAATAAATACGTAATGAGATTTAAATGTACCAATTATCAGTTACTTTTATACTATTATACTAAAACTTTTATTAATCATATTGTCTGAATGCTGAGATTATTTACAAATTACCCTAAAATATCCTTATTTTAACCAGCCATTACTGAACTTTTCGTAACGAAATACTTCAAATAAAATATGAGGTCTCATACTGAACCGTAATGAGATCGTCTTATTTTAGCGAACAGATATTTTTAAGCGTTGTACAGGATAGCGTGCATAATATCACCTTCAATAATGCTGTGGATATAGGCTATTGATAATGCTAGATTCATTTCGCAGCTGTGTTAGTAGAAAAACGTTTGTAATCCTCAGAATTTTTATTTCATAGAATTGTTAATAATAATTTTATAGTATCGACTCCTCTGGTATCCAGTAACTTCTTCAGCTAATAATATGAAATTCTCTTAACAATATTACAGAAACAACAATGTAATTATAATATATCAAACTTTAAACTTTGAAAAAATTTCAAAGTAATATTGCATACATAGAAATACGTGTACTGGTGATCTGGTGTTCCCGTCAGTGTGTGTCAGTGTGTGTGCGTGCGCGCGCGCGTGAGAGAGGGAGAGAGAAACTGTGTATGTGATATCATTTTTATAATAGTTAAAATTTTGGTAACTACAAATGCTCATTCTATTCCTATGCAAGGTCCAGTTTGTGGACGATACACTTTAGTCTGTAATAAGGTAAATGTTGTTTAAGAATCCATAAATTTAGACGATCTGTGGCACTAAAAATTAGGAAATTTAGCAAAAGTTAAATATAAACTAAAATGTCTTTGATGAAGTGTTGTTTGTATATAGTTTTGGACATGAATCAAAGACGTATAATACCGAAGCTGCATGAGGTTCTAAAGAAAAAGCTAATGAGAAATTGTCACTTTTTTATAGACAAAACAAGTGCATGTTATATCTTAACATATATTTTCTAAATAAAACGTAAGCGCACATACACATCAACATCGACAAAATGTTTTTATTCACATTAATGTAAGTGTCATGTCCCTAGCTACCTTGCCTTTGATTTATCAATAAACAAAATTATCGTTTCATAAGTGGCACACGGTGCTGCAACATGAGTTATAATAGTACAGCACAGTTGTGCAACGTAACGAAAAATACTATTAATAAGGTACACAGTCTATTTATAGAATACCATCATAATACAAGCTTCCTGATGCAACTTATAACTGCAGACGTAAACTAGGACTGTGTTGTATCTTTCAAGGAGGATGCTAGAACGTATTATACACTTGCCCAAAAAGCTATTGCACAATTGTTAAAAAATAATCGATTCTTGTTATTAATACAATGATAAAAATGTACGCTATCAGAACTCACGTCTCCATAGGCAAAACGTTGATATGTAATAGGCATCTCATCAGACGTTGATATGTAATAGTGCTACGTACAAGGCATACAAACACAAAAATATTCTTTATACGCGATGACTGTTTGTAACAATATAGCTGAAGTGACAGTTTACTTTAAGTGTATATGTTCTTTAATAAAAGTCTCTAGCGTCTTATTCAAAGATTTATGACGGCAATATTCCCAACGATCCAATAGCAGCATCTTAAAGCCATTACCGTGTACGTCTTTTATGTTCGTGTGTCCTCTCATTGGATCGTACTGTGACTACTAGTAAAGTCTCGTTTGCTTTTAGTGGGCCCATAAGCTTGTGAGGTTTTTATTTCTTATTTAAATTAGTAAACACGCTACATACAATCAACCATAAATATATAATTATTAATATTTAGTTCTTTTAAAAATGTTAGCTGTGGAATAATATAAACTTGAGTATCAAACATTTATTACATCACTAGTTAAATAGACGGATAGTAACTAGATTAACATTTGCGCTAACCACCAGAACTGTGTATAACGTTGACTGTGTATAGTGCTTATGAAATTCTACAATACTCAAGACTTTTAATTTAAATAGACTTACATAAAAGTGTGTACATTACAGACCTTAATTAAATTATTATCGTGCGTAATAAAATATGAGCTATAGCAAATTACTCAGTTTTTAAATCGTCACGATGTTCTTGACAGTTAATTGTTTCTTTATTGTGATCATTATAGCTTTAGCAACCATTAGAAGCTTTTAATGACAACGTGCTAACTCATTGATTGCTACGTGTGCATCCCAATTTGGCAGCTTTGAACTGAATTTTGAATAGGCCTAAGAACAAATTTACTGCTCTTTGAGATGCTGTTATTAGAGCTACTTGAATTTTTAATATAGTTAACATTGTGTACAAAACTGTTTAGCGTAAACCTCATTCGGAATTCGTCCGGTACTTGTAGATATATCAACATAGTCAATCAGTGGCTGTTTGCTTCGCGCTCTCGGACATTCTCCCCAGAAGGTTTTCCTTTCAATATCGTGCACATACTAGTTCCCATATTAAAAATCAATCTAGAGGTTTATTTGCTTCCGTAGGGCTTTCTCGGCGTCTTTCCCTACTATGTCACTACTGCCTCATGGACTAAAGTTGGCACTGATTCTAATATCCGAATGTTAGCCACTTTAACAAACATAGACAACTAATCAATCAAAAAAATTCTCTTATGATGTGCTTGTTCTATACGTTTTACTTTTAAAGACCCACTCCCAATGCCACTTTTAAAAGAAACGCAAGGATCATGATCTTAAAATAGTGGGAAAAATTATTGGACGTTAGGACAATCTATTACCCACAACAGTTCTTTATTCTACAGAACAAAATCGTTAATTTAAAACAATTTACGTAGTTGTAAAATAGTCCAACCCTTTGTAAACAAACATCAGTGAACGTCACAGAATGTAAGTAAATACATTAATTCGCAAATCATAAATAATAAGTAATTACTTCTATTTGATATCTTGGTAGAATATGATTCATAATTTACGAAAGTTAGTTGAAAGTTTGGAAAGATACATCTATAACTTAGCGATCGAACTAGAATTTTGCATTTGTTTGAGAGCCATATTTTATGTAAACACGTGTTTCTAAATCTTCCTCTGAACTTATTAATTGTTTACCACCCGTTCGAAATTTACGTGGCAAGCATGATTTGAATAATGGACGAAGTATAGGTTTTTTTTGTAAAGTGTGTAGTGGCAATGGAGCTTGAGAACTTTTTTCCAAATGGGTTAACTACCGTGAACAAAGTTTTCTCACACCAAGTTATCAAATCTCAATCCAATTAAAATTTAAAAAAAATGTTAAGTTGACTTGTTGGACTTTTTGAGAGTCCCCTGCGGGCACGCAAAATTTACTTTACAACGTTAACTGATGTCGTTAACGTTACTTATAGAATATACGCTACATACGTTGACCTTTTAAACCCTTCAGTTACCTTTGTTATACACATTGCATCGATCTAACCACGTGCTTCATAGAATCTTATTTGTTGTTCAATAAAGCGGATGTTTGTTTGTTCATTTATATAATTCGTGGAAGTTTACGACACGTGGGATGAGGCGATATACAAATTTATCACAAAGTGTTTTTCACGCACCCTGAAAACTCTTTTGTGTGAATTAGCCAAACGTTATGACAATGTCGGATACGATTAGATATCACTATAATAACACAGAACATATCTACTTATATATTTCGCAATATGATTTTTAATAATTTCTGTAAATTTTAATTAATAAAGCGTACTAATATATTGTAATGTAGAACACAAAAAACTATAGTGTAAATAAAAATTTGTTTATTACCTCTATACGGTATTTCTATGTCTCTGCTTGAAACTAGTATAAGTAGTAATGTAGTATATGTGCTGATATGTACTTCTAATGATCGTAATATAAAATTTGATGCTTAAAAACTGATGAATCTAGACAAGTTAATTAATGCATTATTTGTAAGATTTGTATCAGATTTATGTAATAAAAATTGTTTAGGAATAACCGTTTGGTAAAATTAATGGAGACAACTAAATAAAAAAGTGATTAAGTAACTTCTTAAAAACGTACATATTTTTGGGTAAAACGCTGTTGGTTTTGTTATATATGAAGTAACTTTGTATATAACTTAAAAAAATATTCCGGTTATTGTAATAGCAATATTGCTGATCTTTATATTACAATTTTTAAAATTCTAAGGGACTTGTAAAATATCAGTTGTAAGGCTGAGTATTCTAATAATTTTACTATCGTCGAAATATTATTCCAAAAATACTTTAAAACGTTTGGAATACTTACTTTTTAAGGAATTTAAACATAATATAATCCTTGGATTTCGTTGTCCATGACGTGTCCGTTACTTAACTAAATATCACTATAATATTGACGACTCGGAACACATTTATAAGTAAAAACGTAAAGTTTTACCTTACAGCCTAAACCGGCTTTCACCTATAGAAGGCTTCATCAGAGGCTGTCGTTAGTAGCGCTGCTCGTCTTGTTGTTGGCGACGAGAAAGTGTTTCGAAAGATTGAAGCTGTGTGTGTGTGGTGAGATGTGTTCGAATAATGCGTGCGATTTGAATTGTGTCTGTTCGTTTAGGATGTCGTTTTTATTTGTTTTTGTGTGTTTGTATATTTCTAATTGTTCTAGAGTGTCTAGTTTTCGGCCTTTTGTGTGTACGTGTAGTATGTCCATGTTATTGTCGATGTTTTTATATGTGTGGTTTGCTTGAATTGCCCACAAATTCAAAAAAGCAGGATACAGAATCGCTTACAAAACTACTAACAAAACAGAACACACACTATCAAAACGCATGCCCAAAGCACAAAACAAATTCGATCTACCCGGTGTATATAAACTAAATTGTTCAAATTGCAGTAAATTCTACATAGGCCAGACAGGACGTAGCTTCAAACAGAGATACATTGAACACACTAAAGCACTCCACACCACTACAGAATCTACCTTCGCAAACCACCTCATTGAAGCAAACCACACATATAAAAACATCGACAATAACATGAACATACTACACGTACACACAAAAGGCCGAAAACTAGACACTCTAGAACAATTAGAAATATACAAACACACAAAAACAAATAAAAACGACATCCTAAACGAACAGACACAATTCAAATCGCACGCATTATTCGAACACATCTCACCACACACACACAGCTTCAATCTTTCGAAACACTTTCTCGTCGCCAACAACAAGACGAGCAGCGCTACTAACGACAGCCTCTGATGAAGCCTTCTATAGGTGAAAGCCGGTTTAGGCTGTAAGGTAAAACTTTACGTTTTTACTTATAAATGTGTTCCGAGTCGTCAATATTATAGTGATATTTAGATAATATAATCTGTTAATAAATTATAAAATAAAATAAGCTCACAAAATAAATACCCAATAAGACAACACCTTAAAATCCACATATTAATGATAATATAAAATATAAAAACCTTTACTTATTTTGGAAATATAATTCAAAATCTAAGTAAAATATTTACAAATACAAGTTAAATAATATCTTATAATAACATATAATACTTATATATTTTAATCAAGTAAAACCTATAACTAAATCAATATTCACAATAAAAATGGAATATACTAAATATAATGTCCAGCTTGAAATAAATTATACGTAGCTAAGATTTTCTGTCTATCAACCATTTATATTCTTAAATATTATATTCAATTGTTTTTTTCTGTTTTGTGTAGTGTCTGGATTTCAGTGTAGAGTCAATGTAAAGGTATTTTACTACTGTTCATTGCGGTATTTCAACATAGTTTAAATGGACAGTGCAGCTTCCGTAAGTTGAATGCAATGTGTGATGATTTTCATTCCTTTGCTTGATTTTCCATTTTCGCAGCCATTCTCCAATAACACTATTGTGCTTTTGAAGATTGAACAAGGCGGCTGTAGATCTTTATTAGTTTAAAATATGTCTGTGTCGTTTACAATCTCTAGTATTTGCTATATCGGAAGATATACGGTAGAAAGCCAAAGATTTTCTCATGAGATAATCCTGAATGTGCAGAGACCTGGCGATAATTTTATGCATCTTTATTTTTAACTTAAAAGTTTATAGGGAGGACTATTCTCTATAAAAATAAATGTTGTATGGCTATTACATGTATTTTTTCGAAACATTTTAGTTCATATAATGCAGTTTTCAAAGTGTATATTGTGAAATATCTATTTTAAAATTGTTTTCGTTACAGATATCAAAATTAATTATTTCCGTAATTTTTTGTGGCGAAAAATATAAATCATTTAAAAAAATATTCATTTATTGTTTTAAGATGTTTAAAATTTCTCTGTAACTCATTCCTACTCCTTTAACAGTACAGTAGTTTGAAATTAACTTACAATTAAGCATTGAACAGACAATTACTAATATAATTTTGGTATGGCAGCGACGAAACTGTAAGCCGCTTAGATTTATGAGTTTACCGGAGAGCTTCTAAGCCGATTTATTTCTCTTATACTATATATTGAAGTATTACAGTACATAAACATGGTATTAACTATTCGCGGTGCTAACAATTTTTCTTATTTATAGTAATACTAACAGAATATAAAAAATAGAGACTTCGAAAGTCTAAATAAAAAAAATTTACAGATTCAAGGGATAGCTTATGATTTTTCTGTTTTGTCGTAAGAACACAGTGAAACGTGTAACTTTATTTCATGTATTAAAAAAATTAAAATTAAAAAAAATTAAAATTCAATTTCTAACGGAAAGTAATTAATTGTTTTTCAAAAACTAATACTGACTAGAGTGTATATCCAATGCCTTTTTTCTTTAAACTATAAATAACTTGATAATAAATAATAAATAATTTCATATCAATGTGAAGGTTTTATGTAAACATAGGTTACTTAAAAAGTTGCAAAGTAAAAGTTATATGTACTTTAAAAGTTTTAACAAGTGACATCTTGTGAAAAAGGTGTGAAAACATTCCTTAACACATCGTAATGCTGCCTGGCAATTTTATTATTTAATTAAACATTCTAGTAAAATATACGTATCAGATAATGAAACTCAACATTGGACGTTTCGACCATCTAGCAGAAATCAAAATTGTGATGTAAAAATCAGTTTGATTAGTCATATATAAAAATAATCTTTGGTCAGTGCCCTACAAAAATTTTAGTGGTATCAAAGAACATGCAATGAAAATAAACTAAACAACGTAACGGTGATATACAAATTATGAAATGTAAGTTGTTACTATGGCCCAATTCCTAAATAATACAGAATTAACGTAATTGAAACTGTTTTTATTGAGTCTACGGAGGACTTAATAAGTAATATTTATATCAAAAATAAGTGCTAGAAAAGAGAAAAGCCGAAGTAGTATAATGAGATATTATGTAAAAAGTGTATGGTTAATTTTTTATTTTATTTAGAAGTACTTATAAAAGTTTTCTTTTGTTTAAATTTTTAACAATTGAAGTATATGTTAACTTTGTGTGTTACAAGCAGCGTATATCAGATAAAAAATTAGTTTCTTAAAAAAAGGTAAACACTTTTCAACTTTTAATTGCAATTATACGGATGTTGTCAAAATCCTAACGGGTTCAGTCCAATAGGCGGAACGCACTCTCCGTAAAGTACTGATTCCGCACTCCTTCGTCATACCCCGTTTATCCGTTGAAATACTCACCGTATGTTTCCATTCAATCCGTAGGAGGGTCCTCGTCTATCATTTGAAAGAAAACTTTACTTAAAATATTTGTATGGTCACCTGTTTTCCTGCATTTTTCTTTCTCGTAACATATTAACTGCCGTTTCTCCATATTATGTATTCTCTCATTGTATGCCTCACTTCTGCAGTTCCGGTCAATTTAGAGGTACAAGATAAATGAAGATTTATTAAGTACATTATACAAACTGCAGTAAGTTCCATTATAGACACAATTGTAGGCATTGTATAACGGACTCCAGTTTGACTTACATAGCTGTTCCATATAGTGCTACAAGTGATAACCGATTCTAGCTCGTCGACAGATCTAAAGCTGTTGATAACGTGACAGTGTTGGCGATAAAATAATGGAGGAAAAGGTGTAAAAAAGGCCCTCAAATAATCTTTTAAGAGTTAAAAAAGTTTTGTTACACTTAATGTCATATTGTTACGACAATTAATTAACGCTCTCGAAACGTTTAGAGCGTCATTCTACCCGTTTCTCGACTAGCCCAGCGTGCAACAGCTGTGACAAGGCCGTGCACTGCACTCACATAGCCTACAGACTGTTCGATCACTTGTAACTACGCAACTGCAGACACGACGCCAAAAGAATGGAAAATTATTATGTAAATTTCGGGGAATATATAATATAAGCGTCTACGGCCGGCTTGGAAGTCAGTAGATCTTAGTGCTGATCAAGTTATTGTTGCGCATTAGTGGAAAGTAATTAGTGTGTTATAATTAGTGCAGAACTCTAATAGTTGACAATTATTATCGCGTGCGGACTGATTTAACTTAAATTATTGTACGAGGAGTACTTTGTTGATTCCAAATTGAAGTTGGAATTAAATAAATTAAATAAATTTGACAAATTAAAGCTGGTAATTAGTGATTTCAACGGTGTCTCTATTTTGTTTGCACTGTAAAACAGGCCGCTCCGTGAGACCATGTAACAATGTTGAGAATCTGGAGTAAAATTATTTTAATGTATTTTGCAAATTGAAAATGAAAGAATGGTCCACAGACGTATGGCACTTGATAAATAACATTTAAATTATCTTAAACTTAACAGCTTAACAAATTGAGTTAGAGAAAACTGTAAAATATTGATAAGCGATATTGCGTTGGTAAATAAAACAGAGTGTAATGTGTGTAAGGTTACTAGCAAATAGTTGTAAAATACACACATGATGTGGGTTAGCTTAAAAAAATGGTAGATAAAACTAAACAACTATTGATTTCGTTATACCAACGTAATGTTTCATATTTTAAAAGCCACTTCACTTCACTAGGTACAACTGTTGCATAACTGTTTTGATATTAATTATAAACCCGTCTTTAATAAATCTCTCAAAGTGTTTTAGTCTTGTAAGAAAACAAAACAAAAACAAAGTTCCAAGAACGGAGGACTAACATCGTTTAATAACAAAACAATAAAAATTTAAAGACCGTTGTTTTTAAATTACACTATGTTAATCTGGAAACGTAGATGTCTACGGAAAGTCTGAGGACGATAGAAAAAAGTTAGCAAAATATTAAACAAATTAGAAAACAGAAATTGAAAAAGATACCTATTTTTAGACGCTTCTACCTACAGCCACATATTATAGAAACACTATATCGGGAATCCTGAACCTCTAGTAAATTATCAGACCACTCAATACCATAACTACCACATGATACATAGAACGGGGGAACAAATTTTAGTTAATTTACTAAGAATAGGTCTAGTTATCTCGTACTGGAGTTAGAGATATTTCTCACTTCCTGCCAAATTTACTTCACACATTCGCAAAAGTTCTGCTCCCACCTTACTCTCCCTCTCACACTCTCTCCTTCTCTTCCTTCACAAACGTTTGTGCAAGAGCGCACGCGTGTGTTTGTATTGTTTTTATATCTCATATATTATACTTCTGATGACGGAAACTATTTAAAACTGTCGAAAAGTTGTAACAAAATATAAAAAATAAATATATACTTGTTTGAAACGAATAGAGTAGTCTACTATTTAGCGCGCGCACATGCACACACACACACACACACACACACACACACACACACAGACACATATAGGTATATATATATATTGCAACAATACATATATTTGCATATTTACCAAGGGCGGTATGTTTTGAAATAATTAGTGTAAAATGAATACGTTGAACAGTTTTAAACAATTGTATGCTGGAAAGTGTACACAGACCGTTCCGTGTCGAAAGTGTACACCTGCCCCGATACTGTAAATGCAGCGTTTGTGTCTCTGTGTGTGTATGTCAGTGTCGACCTGCAACATACTACGAGGGGAGATACGTACGAATTGATAGTTTTGTCATTAAATCAGGCACTCACAGGATTAACATCCATAACAAGCCATAGAGTACCGAGAACGCATCAGCATCATCATCACCACCGTCATTGTCATCATTCAAGACGCACACACACACACACACACACACGCGCGCGCGCGCGCGCGCGTAAATACGCAACGGTAACTTCGACAGTTCACAGGTGACAAATCAACAATTATATTTTTGCCCAAAGAACTCATAAAAACCAAGTATGAGATAGTAAAGATTTAAATATTTAAAGTAAAAGGCGTAATGGTAAATTGTTGTTGAAAACAACATATTTTCTTCTGTTCGATTTTACAAATTTTCTGTGTCATTAGAAATAATAAATATTCTTAAAGCAAATATTATTTTTTTTTAAAATATTAATAGCAACGATTAAATTTTATTTTTGTAAAGTTAATATTATTTTGTAATTATGAGTTGCTATTTTTAAAAATGAGTCAGACACCAATGCAATATAAAGTAATTGTATAATTTGTTCATCTTGTATGTTTAGATATTAAAGATTATAATATGTTATTAATGTGTGCTGAATAGCAATGATATATTATGTTTTAGAGACTGTAAACTTATAAAAGATAATTTTTTTGAATTTTATAATTTCAAATTTGAATAATCAAGTAATTTCTTTTAAAAATTTAATAAACCATTGATTGATTTTTTAATGTTTTATTTAATTATTTCATGTCATCAACATCTCAACCCCTCTTATTAAAAAAAACGTTTATTTTGCAACCACATATACTTAACGCAACGAACACAAAAATCCTACAACCTAGTCTGTATAAGATCCGGTCCGAGTGGACCAAAAAATTTTAATGTCGGCACATGTGTACCGAAAAATGTTCTGTTAAGAAGAATGATGTTTGTGGTGCCAGGATGCAGAATGATGACGATAGTGGATTGTATTTAATATATTTATTAAGTTTCTGTTGTACACTTAAATCATAGTGTTGAGATTGGCTAAGTCTGAAAGCTTTTAATTTGAATAAACCGAGTCGTTAAGAAAGCTAACATGTTAGATGAGGCGCAAATGTGCGACACTCAGTGGTACGAAAATGTTGAGGCCTAAGGCCTAAATAATTGTCGTAAGACTTGAGGCGCGAGTACGCGGCACTCAAGCTACAGGAAAAAGAAAAATTAGCAATGTATTGCTAATGTATTGCAAGTATGCAATATAATGTTGTGGCATAAAGCCTACATTGATTGACTGACGACAAGAAAAATGAATGACAGAACAAGCAACCAAACGTTATGACGTCTGCCGCCTGCCGAAGCTCGGTCAACTGTGTCGGTGTAAAAACATGATAAGCACAATTTGAAAACGTACATATTAGCCAACCTATGAATGCGAAAATTACCACATTACTGTCCATAACTGCCAGCAAAAAATCAAGGATTTTTTAATACATTTTAATAACTTATTGAAGAAAAATACAGAGTTCTTAATAATAGAAGTCAATCTCAATAAGTTGTATTGAACCTTGAGTTTGAAATCTTGGATAACAGTTATGACATTAACTGTTTAGAGATAAGCTTGAGTGATTATAAGAGTTAAGCAGGCCAAAGTCGGCTTGCAACCTGAATTATACATGAGTATAAATGCAAAATTAGCAATGTATTGCCAATATATATTGTATGTATACAATATTAAACAATATAAGACATGAGAAATACATAGTTTGAAATGTATAATGATGAATAATCGGTCACTCATCACATGATTGTAACATTTATGCAAGTCACAATGGTTAGCTTGAACCAGTTAAGGCCAGTAGGCCTATACAATAGTATTGAATACAATGAACAAACAAAATTATTATAAAATTATACATGTAAAGACATGAATTTAGCATGACGCTTTATAGTTTGCACGATGCATGCTATACCTGAAGTTTCAGGAATATACAATAAATTTTTATGTGAAAACAAGCTACACATAGTTGAATGATTGCAAGCACAAAGTGTAGTGACATGTATGTCATAATTAAAGCATGAATAATAATTGTGCAATACGTGATCACAAAATACAAATACAAAATACAACATAAAAATATAAAAATATAGGCGTGGCGTATGGTTATAGACAGTAGATGCGGATAAAACAATGTGTTTTACATAGATACAAGTTATACATAATAAATACAAGAGAAATCGGTTTAGATATTTACAAATACATGAATACAAGGCACAATAGCATAAGTGACAAGTACAACAAGTGTGGTTATACAAAATGTAATATATGTGTTGAACAATTGCGAGAAATAAGTTCATAGAGTAATAAAATATCACACATATTGACAAAATGTGCGAGAAAATGCATACATGGTTTGTATAGCTGCAGACCATGCGAATATTATAACAAAATTTTTACATAAAAACAATAGGAAGCAAAGACATGAGGCATAAATCAAATGTGGCATACACGAAAATATAATATAATAATTAAAGCTTTGCATATTAAATAAACTAACACTTGCTTGAGTAAAACAAACAGTTTCTGAGTCAAAAATATACAAATTAAAGCTTATGCTAAAAACAAAGGTGCTTATAACTAACAAAATCTTCTTAGAACATCTGATTTATGTGTTTTTTGACAAGTATATACAAGGAAAATAAACTCCTTTTTTTTACTGTTCGTCCCTCGTAGGGACCAAACATATGAATTGGTCGGCGATAGGTGCCAGTAGGCGTACCAACGTCAACTACTCTAATTAAGTTGTCTGGGCCGGGAAATGTGGCGGTAATTACACCAAATGTCCACGCTAATGGAGGTAAGTTGTCCTCAATCAGTAAAACCAGGTCACCAATGGAAACGTTATCTTTGGCGAATATTTGTGACGTTGTAATGGATGTAAGTAGTCGCGACACCAAGCTTTCCAAATGACTTGGACAAACTTCTGGAGAAGTTGCCAACGTCAAAGACGAGAGATGGGAACGTGAGATAACTCTGGATCAGGTATCGCCGTTAACGGTGCGCAAATCAAAAAATGGCCAGGTGTAAGTGGCACCGGATCATTTACATCCGATGAAACGGCGAATAATGGACGTGAGTTTAGACATGCCTCTATCTGAGACAAAACCGTCGTAAACTCCTCGAAGGTGAGTATAGACTTAACTACCACGCGGCGTAAATGATACTTTAAACTCTTTATACCACTCTCCCAAAGACCACCAAAATGAGGTGATGAGGGCGGAATAAATGACCATGTAATACCATGAGAGGTCGTAAAGGATTGTATTGATGAGGTGGCATCCTTATTATGCCAAAGATTATAAAGGTCATGCAAAACATTGCGGGCCTTCCTAAAGTTCGTGCCATTATCAGAATATAACTGGCTGGGTATGCCCCTACGGGCCATGAAACGACGTAAGGCAGCTATAAACGCGTTGGCTGTAAGGTCAGAAACCAATTCCAAATGAATGGCCCTGGTTGCCAAGCAGATGAACAAAGACACATACGATTTTGACAGAGTCCTAGATTTCTGCCCGCCATGACGAATCATGAAGGGACCACCATAATCAACTGCGCAGAATAGAAACGGCCGCGAAGGAGTGACTCTAGGAGATGCCAAGCCTCTGAACCTGATGTTTGGCACTAAACCTGAGGCACTTGACGCATCTACGAATGATGGAGCGAATGACTATCTTGGCGTTAATGATCCACCAACGTTGACGAAGTGAGTGATGCACGAGTTGAGCACCAGCGTGGAGTAGACGAATGTGTTCGCGTTCAATAATAAGGCGAGTAATATGAGCCGATGGATGCAAGACAATAGGATGCTTATTGTCATAAGGTAGTTGCGACTGCTGTAATCGTCCGCCGACGCATATGACGCCAGACTCATCAACAATCGGGTCCAGAGAAGACAACTTGCTCCTGATAGAAACAGAAGACCCATTACAAAGACAATTAAGCTCAGCAGCGAAGTGGATCGACTGAGATTGTTTTATGAAAAAATTAAGAGTGGAATGAATTTCAATGGGGGTAAGAGCGCCCGAAATTTTCTCAGCCTTGGAGAGTCTAATATTTTTGATGAATCGAAAGCAGTAAGCGTATACGCGAGTCAGATGGTGCAACGAAGAAAAGTTCTTTGAAAGATAAATAGCTAGGGTAGACATTAGAGAAAGTTTGGGGGTTTGTTTTTCCTCCGCAGTGAATTCAGAAGACGACAGATTAGAAGGTAAAAAGGGTGGAAAAAGATTGGATTCGGAAGATTGAGACAAACAAGCAGGACCATGCCACCAAAGCGAACAATCGCGCAAAACGTCGGGGTGACATCCCCTAGAAATAATGTCAGCAGGATTATGTTGTGAATTGATGCGATGCCATGTATAGGCTTCAGTAAGACGCTGAATTTCGGCAACACGATTAGCGACGTAAGTCTTCCACCTAGAAGACTGGGCATGAATCCAGTAAAGGGACACCATGGAGTCAGAATACAGGTGAACACTATTGATAAAGGAATGAAGAGCAGGGGCGACCTTGAATAAGAGTCGCGATAACAACAAGTAAGCGCAGAGTTCAATGCGAGGTAATGACACCTGTCGTAGGGGGGCTACGCGAGATTTAGAACACAGAAGGTGACAACAAACCGATGAATCTTGATAAATGACTCTAATGTAAACACAACACCCATATCCCCTTTCAGAAGCATCCGAAAACCCATGTAATTCAACAATCCTTGCTTTAGACTTGCAGCGAATAGAACGTGGGACAATAATTTTACCGATCAGACATAATTTATCGCATAATGAATGCTCAATGCAAGTGTAATTGCCCGGAGATTGGCTCATCCCAACCAAGATTGCGCAGCCAGAGTTGCTGCATAAACTGTTTGTACAGGAAAATAATGGGACCGACGAGTCCGAGTGGATCGTATATACCTGCGATAATCGATAGGATTTTCCTCTTAGAGATGCTTGATTCAACTGGGAATGATTTGATGTCAAACAAAAATGAATCTGTAGTGTTATTCCAGAGAATGCCCAAGGTACGCACATTACCCTGTTTGTATAAGGGGAGTGATAAATTATCATGATCTGCGACCACATTGGGTTCATTTCATGCCCATTTATGCAGAGTGAGGCCGTATTGACTCAACAACGTACCTAAGTCAGATTTCAACTTGGTCAGATCAAAGATGGTCTGCACCGGTTAACAAATCGTCGACATAGAAATCATTAATTATAGCTAACGCAGCGTCAGGAAAAGAAGCTTCATGATCCTTACCAATCTGATTAAGACAGGAGTAGCCAAAAACGAAGCACTAGGAGTGCCGTATGTTACAGTTCGCAATACAAAATGTTTAAACTGTTCGAGTGGAGGTTTACCCCACAGAATACGTTGATAATGACAATCCTTATCAGATACCAGAATTTGTCGATACATCTTCTCGATGTCGGCGATGAGAACATAGTTGTGCATACGAAATCGCAAAAGAATAGAAAAAAGGTCTTGTTGGACGTTTGGGCCTACCAACAAAACATCATTGAGAGAAAGGCCATTGGTAGTTTTGGACGAGCCGTCAAAAACGACGCGAAGTTTTGTCGTAGAACTAGAATGTTTAAAGACGGCATGGTGAGGCAGATAGTAGGTATTTGAAACCCCGGAATTGATAGAGCAATCGTCGACAAGCGTCATGTGGCCAAGATCCTTATACTCCTGAATAAAGTTTGCGTATTCGCGCGCAAGCTTAGAATCACGCATGAACCGGCATTCTAAACTCAAGAATTTCGCTTCAGCGCTAGCATTGGACTCACCCAACTGGGGATTGTCAGACTTAAATGGTAGCGAAACAACGAACCTACCCTCTTTATTGCGATGAGTAGACTTAACGAAATGCTCCTCACAAGCTGAATCGTTACTAGTGGGTGCATTATCAGGGATAGTTTCGGTCTCCCAAAATTTCTCGAGAGACGCCAGAATTTGACTGTCGTTGTTCCTAGCCAGGAACGAAACAGCAGGACCCTTATAACGGCAGTATTTGGGCATATTGCCGTCTAGAATGTAGCCTAACTTTGTTTCTTATATAATAGGGAAATGAGAACCTCGTACATATTTGTTAGGTAAAATTAAATCTAAGTAAAATTGTGCTCCTAAAAGTATGTCGATATCAGCTGATATGTTGAAATGCGGATCGGCAAGGAAAACGTTATCTGGGACATTAAACTGATTTATGTCGAAAGATTGTGCTGGCAGTTTTTGGGTTAATGCAGATAAGACCGCGCATGTTGCTTGGAAACTAAATCTTTGATAGCGTAAAATAATGCATATAGACGCTAAATTAGTGGCACAGCACGCGGCATTATTTATACCTGTAATCGGTATGTTAGATTTAGTCAAGTTAAGCCGTAATTTCTTAGCAAATGATTCCGTACAAAAATTTATTTGTGACCCCGCATCCAATAGAACTCTTGCGGGTTGTCTGTTGCCAGCCCGGTCAATGACAAACACAATTGCTGTTGATAAAAGAACATTGTTTGTAGATTGTAATTTAAGTGAACAGTAGTTGCTGCTGCTGGCAGAAACTGGTTTTGACACATTATTTGTGTGTAGCAATGTATGGTGTCGTTTTGAACAGATCTTACATGATTGTTTGATCTTACAATTAGATGAAAAATGATCTGGTCTTAAATAATTTGTACAGAGTTTATGATTTAATATAAATTGCCCTCGTTCTGATGTGCTTAATGCACGAAATTTGTCACACATGTAAATTGGATGACTAGATTTACAGCATAAGCATAAATAAGTGTTTGAAGCTGAGTGATAACTTTTAAATTCAGTGCTGTCAGCAGATTTTCGTGATTTATGTTTGTCAGATTTATTGAATCTTAAAGTTGATTTGTTGAGCTGCTGTCCGGCATCGATAGGCAGTGTATTTTCTAGCAACTGTCTACGTGCGTTTAAAAACTGAGTGAAGCCTTGAAAGTTAGGAAGATTATCGGGGTCTATAGACTCCTTCCATAATTTAAACGTGGTATGATCCAGTTTTGCTGACAATAATTGTACAGTGATAAGCTCGAATGAATCCACTGACAGTTGCATGGCCGCCAGTGAAATAACGGAAGACGTTATTGTATTTATGAATTCTGCCAGACTTTGGACAGAGTCCTTAATTGTTGACTTTACTTCAAGCAAATTTTGAATATAATACTTAGCTAGTATGAATTTGTTGTCATATCTAGCGGACAGCAAGCTCAATGCTATCGAATAGTTTTCGTTACAAATAGGTAATGCCTTAATTAAATCTAGCGGCTCATTTTTCAGAGACGAATACAAATAATGTAATTTCTGCACTGACGTTAAATCAGATCTGACGTGCACCAAGTCCAGAAATATTGAATAAAAGTTCTGCCATTCTAAGATATTGCCTGTGAAGCAGGGCAAACTTATTGGCTTTAATTGCATGTTGTTTGTTAATACTGGAGATACAGTCTGAATGTTGAAGATTTCTATCAATTGCAAGATATTGGCTTCTGTTGAATATAACAGCTCTTCAACCTCAAGTCGGTCTTCTTGAGCAGCGTTTATGTCTTTAGAAATGAGTTCAATTTCGGACTGTACCTCATCGTATTTTGTTGCCAAACTTTTTAGACTTTCGAGTCTAACCGTTAAAAAATGTTTTGTATTAGTGTTTTTATCAAAGTTGATGATAGCCGAATTAATTCGCACTATGGCAGACTTTAAGCCGCCTCTCTTTCTGACGAACACTTTGAGGCCTTCGTCAGCCATTGTACGCACCTGTTAATGATGTGGTACCTCGTATGCGATGTTCTGGAGCGTCGAGGCCGTTGAGAAGATGGCAAACACAGAGACCGTAGAGGTGACTGCTTAAACTGGAGTGTAGACGCTATCACATGGATGTTCTTGCAGTGATGTCGTCACGAGGCTCAATGGCGGTGAAAGAAATGCTGAAGTAAGTCCCGAGACGGTCGGATCAGCGAATATGCTGAATCGCCCGTGATGGCCAGAAATTGGGGCAGAAAAATGATGAAACCGCTGTAATAAGTTGCAAAAGGTGAATGACGAATCCAGGCACGGAGCGACCAAAAAAAATGTTGAGATCCGGGCCGAGTGGACCAAAAAATGTTAATGTCGGTACATATGTACCGAATGATGTTTGTGGTGCTATTGCCAGGATGCAGAATGATGACTATAGTAGACTGTATTTAATATATTTAGACTGTGAAAAACATTAAGATTTTTTCAAAATATTTATTTAGAAAATTTTTGTATGTTTTTGAGTAACTTCATATTTTGAATGTCTTGAATGTCTGGAAATTGACGTTTATTATATAGACAATGCCTGGCTAAATTGAATTTGTAAATATTTGGTTTTAAATATGTATTGCGGTTCTGAAGGAATCTGTCAAGTAATTTTTTTCATTGAAGTGTAAATTCAATTCAAACAAGTTAATGCCTCCGCTGAATTAAAGTTCACACACAACTAAAATTACGATATTCTGATCATTATTAGGCGGAGCCTGATGAGCGAAGAGAAATCAGGCATATCCCTCTATCCATGACTCGGTGCACAATTTAGACTGCGAACTCCTCCGAAACTACTCAACCGAATGTTATACAATTTTGCATACATATCCTGACTGTATTGTAGAGTGCACACATGTCACCTTTATTTCTCTAAATTATTTTTTTAAAGATATTACGATTTTTTAAGAATCTTAGCTTAAACGTGTGAGAGGAAAAGAGATAAAGATATCGTCGCCCAGCTACGGCGCTCTGTCTCACTCGCGCTTACGGGGCGCTAGGCGACTCACCGTTTAACCGGCCGGTTTCGGCGCTCGCGTGCGTGTACGGATCCCGCCGCCCTTGTTGTCTGTCGCTCGATAAGATAAGATTTTGCTGTATACTTACACTTTGTGTCTCACACGTGTTTAATTCAAACAGTAGTAGAGCATTGTTTTATGGTGTAGCCAGATGTACGGATTGGTCTTAAGTGTTGAACAAGTATCAATTTTTAGACGAGAATCTATGTAGTCGCTGATGCAACTGCAACTTTCCATTACATATAGCAACTAATCACAGTTCAGGTAAATTTTAATCCAACTTCTATTTAAATTATTGCTCTTAGTCAATTTTGTACTTTTCATTTATGTACGTTCTTCTGTTATACGCATATTCTATACATTCTTATTCATCAATTTATATATAGGCCTACATATTACTTATAGTATGCCTCGACCGAGAAGAGGTCCAAATATTGGTCGTTTAACTACAAATCAAAGACGGATGAGACAGCGACAAAATGTTGTTGCAGCAACTGTTGAAGACCCTGCAGAACATGACATGAGTCATGTATTATATGATCAAAACAACACAGGATATAGGAATCTTCAGAATGAATTTGAGGATAATTTATGATATCTTGAATTCTATGAATGTGTAAGTTGTTCTCGAATGTTGATGCAGCAAACATTTTTTGATATGTGTCCGCAGTGTAAGCGAAAACTAAATAAGTTTACTGCAGTTAATCGTATGGATCCTAAAGGCCTACCTATAGAACTCATGGATCTCACTTATGTAGAACAACTCTTGATAGCAAGAGTACAACCAGTGATGCGTGTGTATAGGGTGAAATCGAGAGGCTTTCGCGGTCAATATGCTTATAAGGGAAATATTATAAATATTGGTCAAAATATAATGGAGATTGTTAGTTCCTTGCCTCCTTTGGCTGCGATGCAACTCTTTTAATGGCTCCTGCTGGTGTGGCAGCTAACAATATTGCTGGAAAAACTATTCATTCAGCGCTGAGAATAAATACTTCAAAGAGAAGGGGAGGAACTTTAAAAGTTTTAGAAGATGAATCCAAAATTGTTTTTGAAGAAGAATTAGAAGATATGAGGTTCGTTATTATTGATGAAGCCAGTATGTTGGGTTTGAATTTGTTTTTCAAAGTGGATATGCGACTCAAACAAGCAAAGCAGCGTTCTTCAGCTGTTTCTTTTGGTGGCCTTTGCGTGTATTTAGTCGGTGGTTGGTCCCAACTTCCACCGGTTTGTGACAGGAGTCTTTACAATATTGGTAATAATGTTCAGACCATTCAATGGAATCTTTTATGTAAACAGTTCAATAAAGTTTTCTTTTCAACGAAGATTATGAAACAGCAAGGACTCAAATGATCAAAAAAAATTCAGAGAGGCTTTAAATAAAGTCGCAAATGGAACAATCACTGAACAAGATTATCAGCTCTCATCTAAAAGATTTTATGTATACAAAATCGGGGACAATTTCAAAGATACTGTCTGTATAATGTCGCAAAATGCTGAAATCAAACGCTTTAATTATGAAAAACTATAAAGCAAATAAACAACCCGTAGCTCTAATCAATGGAATCCATAATTGCCCAGAAGCCTCTCTATTAAAATCTGACGATGCTCAGGTTGCCCAATTACGTTTATGTAAAGGTGCTCGAGTTATCCTTAGAAGAAATCTTTGGGTCACAATAGGACTACCCAAAGGTTCAGTTGGGACAATAACTGATATTATTTATGACCCGGCAGTTGAGCGAAAATTATAACAATCACATGCCAATATGTATACTTGTATCTTTCGAAAAATATACACATCAATCCTGTACGAGAATTCAATACCCATTGTACCAGTAGTGGCATCATTCAAGAAAAATGAAATTTCTTGTACTCGAAAACAATTTCCGTTAATGTTAGCATATGGTGTTAGGATACATAAATCGCGAGGGATAACATTAGATAAGGCAATTGTTAATTTAGGAGACAATGAATTTCAGGTTGGATTAACATATGTTGCTCTTTCAAGAGTGAAAACATTAGAAGGATTATTATAAAAACCGGCGTTTAATTTTGATATACTGCTAAAAATTAATAGAAGTCCATCAATGGTTGATTGTAGAGATGAGTTGCAAAGATTGTGGAATATGTCTAATTAATTAATGTTAATTAATGTATATTGTACTATAATGTAGTGTATTCAATAAAAAGTGTCTATCATAAAAGTTTATATATTTTGTTGATTCTAAGAATATTGATAAATAAATTATTACGATTCTATTTATCTAACGGATCAAAGACGGTTGATTGTAAATATTGATAAATAAATTATTACGAATATCAAATGCTCCGCGTGAATATCAAATCCAGTGATGCGTGTGTATACATTGGCGGATTACCCATTAGGCAGAATAGGCAGCTGCTTAAGGCCCGGCATGCGCGGAGGCCCGTAATTTCAGGTCGCGTGTATTATTTTCGGGACCTCTTTCTTTATTTCTCATTTTATTGCTTGAAGATAAGAATTTAACTTGCACACAGATGCAGGCCCGTTACCAGGGGGTGCCTATGGTGCCTGGGCACCCCCCCCCCTTTAGAACAGCATACCTATTTTTAATCAAGTCTCCGCTAAAAATGCCTATTTATTTTAGAAAAAAAATTTATAGAATTTATAGAAAAATTTTAGAAAAATCGGCCTTATATGTAACGACATAAATAAACGTGCGGCGAATGTGACGGGTATCCGTGTCGACAAAGCAAGAAATATTCACAAGTCGCTGTTACTATACGAAATAATTTATTCTTTTTATTATTCTATTAATTTAAGAATTATGTTTATAATAAAATTGTCAAACTTCTATCGTGTATACAATAAACGTATCTTTTACTTTTGTTTACTTTTTTTCAGATGCGTTGAATGTATTTCAATGGCATATCATCATAAGCCAGGAAATATCAAGAAGAAGGAGAGAGATGAGCGACAACGACGAAAAGAGGAGGAGTTAGAAAAATTCCGAAGCTGCATACATTATTTTCTGCAAAAGGAGACAAATCCTCTGTTGTGTCTGAAACAGCTGCTAGCATATCAACTGCTTCAAACGTAGATCAACAAGAGCAAGAAGAATCTAAACCTGAAATACTGCAACGTGATGAACAGGTTCATGACGTTATGGAATGTGATCAACAACAAGAAGGTGATCCACCACTGGGTGATTTGTACTCAAATGATTTAGGTCTGTGGCCAGTAGATTCTGTTTCGGAAAGCTTACGGGATTTCTTCTCAACTAAAGGCAGTGCAGAGTGTCAGCACGTTGATAGTGATTTTTCGAACTCTGAACAAACAGATGGACATTGGAAACGATTCTTCAATAGATCATATTTCGAACGACATCACTCAAATGGTGAAAAGTTTCATAGATCATGGCTCTGCTATTCTCCTGCTACTAGTCAAGTTTAATGTTTTCCGTGTAAGCTTTTTTCTGCAAACAAACTCCATTCTCAAAAGATGGATATTCTGACTGGAAAAATGCTACTGCACGATTTTCACGTTTGCCCGCAGCAAACGTGCACATTCAAAGAGCAGGATAGACACTTTAGTTGCGGAAGAATATAAAACACAGTGCAAATATGGCGAATCTGTACTACAAAGAGTTGTGGCTATTATCAAGTTTTTGGCCGAACGAGGACTAGCCTTTCGCGGACACGATAAAATTATTGGATCTGCACATAATGGGCATTACTTGGGAACGTTGGAACTATTAGCACAGTTTGAACCATTTCTCGCGACTCATATTGAAAAGTATGGTGCAAAGGGCAGAGGATCGGTTTCTTACCTCTCGTCCACTATATGTCACGAATTGATAGACATAATGGGTAAAAAAGTTTTGAATTGCATCATCGATGAACTGAAACAAGCAAAATACTATTCTGTGTGAATCGACTCCACTCCAGATGTCTCCCACATTGACCGCCTGACATGCATTTTCAGATATGTTCTTGATGATGTACCACTAGAACGCTTCGTCAAGTTCCTGGATATGGAGGGACATACTGCGAAAGAGCTGTCAAAAAGTTTGCTCGGACTTCTATCGGAATCCGGAATTGCCATAGAAAACTGCAGGGGACATGCGAGCAACATGTCGGGAAGATACATGGGGCTACAGGCCGTTATTCGAGAGAGAAATCCACTAGCAGAGTGGATACCATGTTTCGGCCATTCACTGAATCTGGTCGGACAATCTGCCGTCAACTGCGTTCCCAGTGCTACTGCATTCTTTGACTTCATAACACGGTTGTACACGTTTTTCAGTGTATTGTTATTCAAACACCGTTGGAATATATTACTGCAAGAGCTTCAAGGAACTGGTCTACCTGTGGTAAAACGTCTTCCACAACACGCTGGTCTGCACACTCTGATGCAACCACTGCTTTGAAATTGAGCTTCAACAAAATTCATACTGCCCTCACACGTATTTCTGAAGATATGGATGAAGATCCAACAACTCGATCTGATGCCTCCGGTATTGTGAAGAAAATGAATCGGCTTGAAAATGGGATTTTGCTCGAGTTGTGGTCTGTAGTGTTAGAAATGTTTCACAAAACATCCAAAAAGCTACAAAGTATAAGCATGGATCTACACGGAGCGGTCAGGCTACTGAATTCTTTGAAAGAGTATGTAGCACCACTGAGAGAATCATTTGACGAGTTTGAAGAAAAAGGTATGTCAATCACAAACCATAACGAGTACAAGGAAAGCACTCAACGTAAACGCAGTCGAAGTTCACGGTTAACGCATCATTATGGACCTGCAGATGCTGTTGCTGCTAATTTATCACCACGAATGCGGTTCAAAGTTGAAGTCTTTATTCCTGTCTTAGATCGCCTTGATAGCGAACTGAAAAGACGCTTGGATGCGTATACTGTTCTCTGCAGTAAGTTTGGATATTGATACTAGCGAACTTCGAGAAAAAGCGAAACAGATTCAAGAGTCATACCCAGACGATCTAGAGGCAACTTTTCCAGAAGAGGTCATTCACATTCACGAGTACATCAAGAGAAGTAGCTTGAAAATTCTTGGTGATATCAGCATTGAACTTTACTTGTACCGAACACTAACTGAGCACAGCCTTCAGGACGTGTTTCCGAATCTGGGAAATGCACTTCGTATGTATTTGTGTTCGATGGTGAGCAACTGCTCCGGAGAGCGATCGTTTTCAGCATTGAAAAGGATAAAGAATGTTCTCCGGTCGAAAATGATGGACGAGAAACTTAACCACTTGTCAATCATGAGTATAGAGTCGGGTCTTCTACGAAAGTTGGATTTTTCAGACATTATTTCAGAGTTTGTGAAAAGAAAAGCGAGAAAAATGTTCTATTAAAATATTTTCTCCATTCTTCCATCAATTACAAGCATTCTATGTATCGTTTTATGCTCGATGTACTTGTCTTTGTAAAACAGCATAAATTGGTTCAATATATAGTTTTGATTGAAAGTATTTTTTCTTCATATTGTATAACAGTTAGGCCTGCAATATATCTCTGCCTAAGGCCCGAAATATCGTAATCCGCCACTGTGTGTATAGGGTGAAATCGAGAGGCTTTCCCGGTCAATGTGCTTATAAGGGAAATATTATAAATATTGGTCAAAATATAACGGAGATTGTTAGTTCCTTGTCCCCTACAACCGCTTCACTGAGCACTATAGTTGTAAGAAAGGAAAGTGATAATGGGCATCGGGATTTTCATGTGAGACGTGATAAAATTTTAGAAGCACTCAAATTTTTGAAAATGAATAATCCATTCTATAGTGATATCATCATTGATATGGAACAAATATCTCAACTTCCATTAAATGGTAGTATTTATGGAATGACTCAAATCTGCAGTGAATAATGTAATTCCATGGCCACAAGGTACTGATATAATAAATGAATTCTCGTGTGAAGGATATGGAAGCATGGCATTTCCCGCTTTACTACCCTAAGGATCTGCTGAACTAAACGATAATACTCGAGCAAGTGGTATGAAACTTACAGCACTTGAATATTTTCAATTTTTTATGGAATATAAAGATCAACGTTTTGCACAAGATCCTAGGTTCAGATTTTTTGCATTGAACATTGTTCAGTGTCATCAAGCTATTCAACGAGGGACAATGTTTGCTAGAAAATCTTATTTCAATCAAACAATACAGCAACTGAGAAACACGCTGTCGAGTAATCCTCAAATAATAAGAAGTTTATATTATTGGTGTGGAAAAATAAGAGGATCAAAATCTTACTGGTTTCAACAAAGGGGTAAACTTGATTCAATGATTGAGCAGTGTGATAAACTTCCTACGATTTTTTTTAATTTGAGTGCAGCTGATCTTTGGTGGCCTGATCTGGCACGATTCATGGGTTGTAATTTCGTGCAAGAGGAAAAGTTAGATGAATCTAGAATAGCTTAGCAAAGGCAAAAACTTATAAATGAGAATCCCTCAGTTGTTGAAAATTATTTTTCTTTTCGTGCAACTTTATTCATAAATAATGTCGTCTGTAAGATATTCTCAGTTTCAGAATATTGGTTTCGTTTCGAATTCCCGCATCGTGGTTCATGTCATGTACACGGCCTTCTTTGGATCTCTGGTGCTCCTGATCAAAAAACTTTAGATAATGCATCTGAGGAAAACATTTTGAGGCCAAGATGTATTATGGCTATTTGGTTAATGCATTCAATCCTTTGCCATTCACTCCTCCGGCAAATATACATCCTTCAAGGATTAGATCAACTGATGTCATCGCCAACGATCGTTCTCTTTCAGAACTACTGAATCGATTCCAAAGACATACTAGATGAGTGGTTCAATATCAAACTCAGCAACCTCCACTTTTCAGAATTTTACACCAGAACGGAAAAACTGTAACACTATTTCCCCATAGAGTAGCAACAAAAGTAATTCTTCCAAAAATTACCTTCATGCATCAGAAACACATCTTTAAAGTCATAAGTCCATATATACAAATTAAATAAAGTTATTTACTTTTAAAATTTGGAGACTGCTGTCTTTCAAACTAAAGTAAGGAGATTGTCTGCTTTGAAACTGAATCATGAGGAGATTGCTGGATATGAAACTGAAACATGAGGACATTGTTAGATTTGATCCTGATACGAAAATTCTTAGAAAAATGCTGACCATGGGATTATTATGCCAATAAACAGCAAAAATAATAGTAATAATGAATAAAACAAAAATAATCAGCCCTCTAGGGAAGATGGCACATTTAAAGCTAAGTTTCACATGAAATGGAAAAAAATAAATACATTTAAAATTTATACAGTAAATCACATAAAAAACAAGGAATTCTAAAACATCAGTATATAAACCAATAAAACACATTGAAGGCTGTTTCCATTTTGAAGGCTGCGAAAGCTTTTTCTTGGCTTTAATAGGTGATACAACGCTTACAGAAGAACTTGCTGATAGATTATGTACATCTATAATTACTTTAACGTAAGAAAATATGCTAAAAAGATCCAAAATATGAGTAAACAACACCACTTTACATCAATACATCTCATAATATTATAAGCAAACGGCAGCCATGTTGCCTCCATTATGCTCTCTGATTGACCAGTGTGGAGATTGCTGTATTTGAAATTCAAACTGGCATGGAGATTGTCAGGTTTGAAATTAAAGCATGTGTTTACATGCAAAATTTGTAGGGATTTTGTATGTTTTGAATAAAAAATTTATATTCATTATATTCAGCTGATTTTGCAGATTACAGTGCTACCAATAACTCAATTTCCCCAAAATTTGGAGTTTGTTGGGTTTGATATTGAACCACTCATGTACCAAATTGTATTGTCTTAAGTGGAATGGCAAAGAATATACTTGCAGGTTCAAATATCCCAAAGAATTACAAGAGGAATCTCTTCTAGAGAAAAATGAGAAAGGTATTTGGATATATACACCAATAAGGAATTATGAACTCCTGAATCATTATAACCCTCTCATCGCAGAAACATGGAAAGCAATTACTGATTTTAGTATAATCACCTCCTTATACCAGGTGGTTGAATATGTATCCAAATATGCTTCAAAGTCAGAACCTGCTTCGAAAAATTTGACGGAAATGTTTCAATAATTCGTTGAATTGAGAGCCCCGGATGAAGAATCACGTCGAGCATATACAAGTTTGATGATAAGAGTGATCAGAGAAGGAGACATCGGGGCTTGTGAAACATGTCATTTACTCCATGGAATTCCATTGTATCAATGTACCAGAACTTTTAGAATACTTGTCATAAAAATAGAAGACTATGTTGGAATTAATGGGACCAATGGTGAAAATGACAGTAATTCATTCATCCAGTTTTATAGTAGTAGACCACTAGACACGAAGGAAATAACATCATTCGATTTTCCTGAAAAAATTTCTAAGGGAACAAATAATTAAATTAGCACAAACAAAAAAGAAAGAATTGTACAAGTTATCCGTAAAGTAAAAAACAGTAACAATGCAGTCAATACTGAATTATATTGTAAACAAATGTTGATTTTACATAAGCATTGGCGTAATGAAGAAGACTTGAAAAGTACAGATGAAACATGGTTCATGCTTTATACACGACACAATTTTGGACAGCTTCACGAACAATGACACATGTCTTTAACAGCACAAGAAACTGAACTTGATCAGGATAATAATAACGAATTTTGATATTTCTGACGATAGAGACTAGATGGCTACAGCAGCAGTAATGCCTAATGCACTACCAACTCATGTTGGTCTAGGTAATCGTGATATCGATTTATTTCACAATTGGGAAGCAGCCTATTACAAATATCCAGATATAAAGGATAAAACTTCTTTCGTCGAAATGAATCGAGAAAGACTTGGGAATTCTCATGAATCATACAATGTTATTTTCAATGACCAACAAAATAAGATATTATCTTCTTAGAATATCAGCTAAATGACTATGATAATTGCAATCAAAGACTTGCAATTATTCAGGGAAAAGCTGGAACTGGTAAAAGCTGTGTAATTGATGAAATGGTTAGGAGAATTAATTCATATTTTGGTTGCGATGCTACTCTTTTAATGGCTCCAACTAGTGTGGCAGCTAACAATATTACTAGACAGCTGGAAAAACTATTCATTTAGCTCTAAGAATAAATACTTCAAAGAGTAGGGGAGGAACTTTCAAAGATTTAGAAGGTGAATCCAAAAGTTGAAGAAGAAGTAAAAGATGTGAGGTTCGTTATTATTGATGAAGCCACTATGTTGGGTTTGAATTTGTTTCTCAAAGTGGATATGCGACTCAAACAAGCAAAGCAGCGTTCTTCAGCTGTTTCTTTTGGTGGCCTTTGCGTGTATTTAATCGGTGATTGGTCCCAACTTCCACCGGTTTGTGACAGGAGTATTTACAATATTGGTAATAATGTTAAAACCATTCACTCGAATCTTTTATATAAACAGTTCAAAAAAGTTTTCTTTTTAATGGAGATTATGAGACAGCAAGGTGATGATCAAAAAAATTTCAGAGAGACTTTAAATAGAGTCGCAAATGGAACAAATCACTGGACAAAATTATCAGTTTTTATCTAAAAAGCTTTAGGTAAACAATATTGGGGACAATTTCAAAGATACCGGTACTGTCTGTATAATGTCGAAAAATGCTGAAATCGAACGCTTTAATTATGAAAAACTAGAAAGCAATAAACAACCCGAGGCTCTAATCAATGCAATCCATATTTGCCCAGAAACCTCTCTAGCACAATCTGACGATATTCAGGGATTATTTGCCGAATTACGTTTATGTAAATGTGCTCGAGTTATCCTTAGAAGAAATCTTTGGGTCACAAAAGGACTAGCCAACGGTTCATTTGGGACAGTAACTGATATTATTTATGACCCAGCAGTTGAATGCGAAAATTATTACAATCACATGCCAATATGTATACTTGTATCTTTCGAAAAATATAGGTACAGGACCAGTTCTGTACGAGAATTCAATACTCATTGGACAAGGAAAATGAAATCAGTCAAGATAGTTTAGTGGCATCAGTCAAGAAAAATGAAATTTCTTGTACTCGCAAACAATTTCAGTTTATGATAGCATATGCTTTTAGTATACATAGATTGCAAGGGATAACATTAAATAAGGCAATTGTTAATTTAGGATACAATGAACTTCAGGTTGGATTAACGAATGTTGCTCTTTCAAGAGTGAAAAAATTAGGATTATTATTAAAACCGGCATTTAATTTTGATATACTGCTAAAAATTAATAGAAGTCCATCAATGGTTGATCTTAGAGATGAGTTTCAAAGGTTGTGGAATATGTCTAATGACAATTAATGTATACTGTACTATAATGTAGTGTATTCAATACAAGTGTGTATCATAAAAGTGTATATATTTCGTTGATTGTAAAAATATTGATAAATAAATTATTACGAATATCAAATGTTCCGCCCATTGATTCAGTGATACTCCTAGTAATATAATGACGTTATTTTTACACCATACGGTCTTTAAATATAGACAAAAATGTAGCCTATGCGTAAGGTTTTGAGGCCTTTCGTATGTTACTTATACATGTTTACAGTTACAAACAGCATATTTCATTACTAGAGAACTATAAATAAAAAGTTTGAATTAACATAATATTAGCACAGCTATTGTAAGCCTCATTACTGTTGTACATAAATGTCAAGTTGAGTCACAAAAAGCCGGTTAAATACACAGGGAAGAGTGATAGAATAGGAACATTGTCGACTAAATAAGTGAAACATATAAACGTTCGTGAGCAATATTAGTAATCGATGAAAACAGAACGGTATAGACATACAGAAAAAGTCAAAACTGATATCATACTGGACAAATATATCATAAGAAGTATAGCTGAAAGAGGGTAATAATTTGGGGTCGTTGGTGTGGCTCTTGGAGGAAGAATTATTTCCTCATAGAAACGAAATGTAAATTAGGTGGGTTATATTCCCTGTGTTGTGTACAAAATAGCTAATTCTCGCATTTCAATCTCTGGAAGATTATCGTACCTTTTTAAACAGGTACGGTACGTAATTTAGGAAATAAAGTATAAAAAACTTGAGGCTCTACATTTTGAAGACTTAACTTGTCTGTAGGCAGTGAGTTTTCTGTGTAAAATTTAAAAGTTAAACCTTTCAATTTTAAAAGAACAATTTTTTTCTGCACATGAAGTTTCCTAAGTTACACTAATCAGGAGAGGATACAACATATATTATTTCTCAAAAAGACAAAATTAATTTATAGTGTAAATGGAGTATGAAGTAATAACTTGCTTTACGACATGTAAAGTGTGGAAAAGAGAAAACATAACATAAGAAATACGAATAAATGGATATTTGAAATGAAATGCACAAATTTAGTCTTGGGTAACAGAACAGGGTACGAAGTAAAAAATATATATATATATATAGAAGATAGAAATACAAAACTTTAAAGTAGGTTGGAACATTTTTACGAAAAACACAATATGTTAGTGTTACCATTGAGGAAGAGTAAATTTATCGCGGCAGCTGCATAGGCAACTTAATACAATAAATTTATTATGTTGGAGTGATGAATTCTGAAAATCCATCTCTCCAACAAAATATACGATTAACGTCTACACATACTTTGAGTTGAGTATTACAGTTAAGATAGATATAGATAAGATTTTCAACACAATATCAGAACTCAATACATTCAAAATATAAAGAATTCAAAAATATCGTATAACTTGGATTTGAATGTATAACATTCGTATTGTAATGCACGATTATTAGCCATACGGTCATCATAACTACACAGAAGCGGCTTCCGGAAGTACGAACTTCTACTATAAATTAATATTAATCCCCTCTCCCAATTGTCAGGTAGACCTAAATGCTTAATCTTATATCACATCACCAAAATGTGTTTAGTGATGGTGAAAATCTTATTTCTTCTGTTGGACTAACTATTTCGAAGCAGTGTTAGGGAGAAGTCCCATGTTCCCATGTGCCGAGGCGTCTGGATCGTGTGTTGCAGATGGCAACTAGTCATCATACTCACACAAGGGTGATAGAGTCTCGAACAAAGATGGAAACGGTACGCGCTGCGGCAACATGTAGCAAGGGGAATAGTTCTTAACGACCTCACTACAGGAAAAAGAATACAAACCTTGCACATGTAGCCAAGATCACTTGCAAAGTCAATAACTGCTACTTTAAAAATTTCAGGCAATGCTGATATTTTATTACAGATTTTTTTAAGAAAATGGAGAAACGGAACAAATTAGTATTCAAAATAATTCTCAAGATAATTGTTATTTAATACAGTACGATCATTAAACCTATTAAACAATAGCATTCCTATAGAACAGCTCATCATTTCAAGGACTGTATACCGATGATTTAATTTATTGTCTATTGTAATCGTCTTTCCAAGACAATTTTTTTTACAATTTTAACAATTTTATTTAAAATTTTATCATAATATCTAAAAATTTATGTCTCTAATTATCAAACTATAGGCACGACCATTAGATGGTTTAGCTAAGGAACAATGGACCTACCGAGAAGTACGTTTAGGTTTCTCTAAACTGGAAAACAACGAAGGCATCAGCAGCACGTTCTTTGTCATACATGGTTGTTATGATGCTGATGCAGCAGGAGCTGCAGTTTACAGTTTTTAGATCAAAAAGTTGTGAGATTGAGAGGCACGGCAACAGATCCAAATTTAGGTTGCTGCTCCGTACCTCTCCCTCCAAGGAAGTCTTGTAGATATGGGGATGTTCAAATCTGCTAG
Organism: Magicicada septendecula; assembly: GCA_034769895.1. Lineage (NCBI taxonomy): Eukaryota > Metazoa > Arthropoda > Insecta > Hemiptera > Cicadidae > Magicicada > Magicicada septendecula. The sequence continues at coordinate 191,181,066 of CM068372.1, forward strand.
CAGCATGTGAAACCAACAACAAAACTTTATCTCAACACATGAAACACCCTGGGGACAGGATCCCGGTGGGGCTGATTCACGTTCCCGTGGTAAAATTTTTGGGTGCGGCGCTGATCAATACGCCGACCTCCGAAGCCTAGAATGGTTGCGGGCCCGACCACTGAGGTAAATCCCAAGGGATATCTATCGGAGGTCTACGACTTTTCCTCCGTCTTCCGGCGCGATAGGGGAACACTATCCAACGGGTCGAATAAAAGCAGGATGCCGTACCTCCCCCTCTCGCTTGAACCAACGCAGAACTCCAACGAACGCAGTCGTTGTGAGGGGAGAACGAGTGGTCCGAGCCCTCGAAGCTACTAGGGTCCCTCTGTGCTTGACAAGGGACAGCACGGACTGGGGTGCGCGGTCCAGCTACTAACCAGGGACTGACCACCCTGGCCCCCGTTCGCTATACGCCACTGTGCTAAAGGGCGCACCCCCGCCGTTCGCGTGGTCGATATGCACATTTCCAAACCAACAATGCCGATGGCACCGAATGGCAGGGTACCCCCTGCGCTCGAAAGCAGTGCAGGTCTGGGTGGGATCTTGGTCTCATGGGAGGCCACCCGCAATCGGCGGTGATAGCCAACCGTGAGACCCCGGGGTTCCTCCCGGCTACCAGCGTGGGTCATCACGGGTCACGCCTGTCCCCCGTAGTGGATTCGTGTGTTTCGGGCTTACACGCCGGTTTCCCAAAAAGAGGGTTCTCTTTGGGCTACTTGCCAAGGAGGAGGGCCTTGGTTCCCGAAACACGGTGCTGCTTAGGTTCACTAAACTACCAAGGACGCTGCAGCAGGTGCTGCAGGATGGAAGCAGCAAACATTCTGCAACTTTGGCCCTACAACATTGTCCCCTACACTGTTGTTTTTTGCACTCTGCAACAAAGTCACCAGCATTGTTGCGACACAATATTACAGCGAAAAAGTTTGGTAAAATTTGTATGCGTGAAAACAAGGTTTGAGTCAGCATACTTGCGCAATGGTGTGGCAGTAGATTAACGCCTCGAACATCCATGCCATTAACGAGTCTCACAGACGAGTTGCAACCGATATTATACATTTATTTACCTCGTTCAATGCCAAATGAATTTGTAGGATAAGCTAACGCAGCTAGTGAACCACTAGTCACCTATTAGTGCTGATGTTTTCTACTGCTGATTTTTGGAGCTGACATACATTGTTTCGTCATACACGTCAGAATATTTTCAATCATTCTCTCTGGCGATTCTAATGGTAGACCTCTCGTTAGCTGGAGAACAGGCGATAGGATGCATACCAAATACTGGGGCAGCATGAAACAAGGTCTGTTATTATTTGAAGAATGTGTTAGTTAATTGTCAACTACCAAATGTTTGCAAGACGGCCACTTCTTGATAGAAACAAATTTTGCCGGTTACTAGAAAAATAAGACTATTAAGTAAATGTAGTCTCCTGAGAAAACAATAAATCATAATAAAAGAAGGGAATGGAAGGAATACGTTTACGAAGAAATTTAATGATATGTCAATAGTAAACTTGAGTTACATTTCCTTCTTCCCATTATCACTGTTGTATCTTCTCGTCTAGAATTTTAGTCTAAAAACTAAACCCATACTCCTTGAAGTTTAAATAACGTCTCGATATTATTATTATAGTTGATATTTTTTTGTAACAACCAGAATTTATCGATGCCAGTAATAGTACGTGTTTGTAACCAAACTAGATTTAATTTCGCCTTTTAATTTAGACATATTGTTTTATAACAATTATATTCGTTGTTTAAATCTTACGCCTGCTGTCAGTATCCCCTGTATTTATGCATTCATAAAACATCATTACCCAAACAGACAATTTCTGTAAGTTTATGAATGTTGATATACAGTAGTTCTTATTGTAATTTCAAAGCGAAAAGAATTGATAATATTTTTATTATCTTAAAAATACGGAAATATTTCAAACGTAAGTGCGTTGTGTGCAAAAACATTTTGTAGGCTGTAAGCGTTGTCAGCCGTAAATTACAGCCACCTTTGAGAGAAGTGGTTCTGTTGTAGTGATTTAAGACTGTTTTCTAACCCACAACTACATGTGATGCCTTGGAGTCTGCGTAGAAATTTACTGCGCCAATAGTGTAGTGTTAAAAGTGATTGTTGAATATAGACCTACTGTATATCTTCTTTTTAGTATTACAGATGTTTCTATAATTACGAACTTAGTATTTATAAACCAGTTTGTGTCTCTAGCTAGTATCGAATTATTTCCAAAATTTAAATCGTATTCACAAAATTAAACCATTATAAGAAGTGTCATAATAGTTTTCTTACTACTTAATGAGTACAAGTACTATATATTATAATAGGTAATGTACTACATTTTTATACATTCTTTCTAATGATGACACGTATTTATTTATTAAAATTTTATATATAAGTGATCCGGTTGTTGTAAAATGTTTGAAATAAAATGATTAGGCGATGTATTCAACGATATTGATAATAGGCCATATAGGAAAATAGAAGAGTAATGGAAATGTTAACAAAAATTTTAAGTACTGTCATTAAATATTAAAAAATATTTCTATTCCAAACAAACAAAGTTGTAAGTACTCTCCTAATTCTTACATTTATTTAGTACAGATTAATATAATACTCCCAATGTTGAGAAGTACCATTGATATTTTAAAGAGAGCACCTTCATTTATAAGCTCACACCCGGTTCTGGTACTGGTTTGTTCTTCATCATTCCATTAAATTCAAGGTATAAACATACAAGTAAAACACAGTATTTGACGGTAGTGTGAAGTATCATCATACATTCTGCTGCATGGGGGAATCGATTCCTCTCATATCACTCCCCTTTCATTAATGCATGATTGTATTATATTTGTTCTGTACTGGAATTTTGTTGGACCCATAACACAGAGGTACATAAATGAAAAACGCTCACTGCTACAGACAAAGCTAAGAGTCTGTAGTAGCAAGAACGCAGGTCCACCACTACGTGCAGTAATCTCTCGACATTTGGTCATACTGGATCCAAAAACATTTTCTCTGAACCAGCTGGCGACGATTTGGGTTGTCAAATCTGGTACCCACCGTTTAAGCTTACCTCAAGTGTACTCTGAATACGCCGGAACCCAAAAACATCGAACAACCAACCTACGATATCTAAAGCAATTTTGCCTCCAGAAATTCTATTTATTGAGCGTTAGTTGAAATTAAGTGTTTCTACAAAATGATGTAGGTAAAATGACATGACCTGAAATATCCAAATCGACAAAGCTTAAGATATAAAAAAAATTTAATCTCACATAAACAAGCAAGGGCAGATCATGTTTAGATTGCATATTTACAATAGGCCAGCTGATTGGAAGCCCAGCGTAGAGAGTATCATCAGAGTGAATCAGAGCAAATAATGTGCAATAATTGCAAGGAAAGGGAACCCAAAACATCTAATTAGAGTTATACACAGTCTCTTTGTAGAAGACAAAAACTTAATTGAAGCAGGGAAACTGGGAATACCTCCTAGAGTTGGCCTGATCAATTGGCTAGTACGACAAGGTTGTCCAGTATCACCTCCTCTTTTTAATTTATATATTCACGATGCCATCCGTGAACGAAGAAAGGAAAGAAGAGGAGCTAAAATACCGATAAAACGTTTAAAACCCCAATTAACCCCCCCTAAAACAATAAAACGCTAAAAAGTAAAACCATAAAACACAATCCCTCCAGCGAAGCCCCCCGAAAACCAAACCCGAGGACCCTAACTACTCCTACTGGAGTAAACCATACCAATTCACCACTCAAGGAAGCTCCATCTGCGCATGCGCCTTCAAATGTGACACATGGGCCACCCTCACCTTCATCCCATCCTCCGGACCCACCAGGCTGGCAGTGACGGGCGAGACAAACTCAGAAATCCGGAAGGGTCCCAATCATCTATAGCAGAGCTTGGCAGCGCGACCCTCCACCTTAGAGCTGAGCGGGTGGCTCCTGCAATAAAGTAACTGGCCCACCTTAAAAGGGTTGGGGACTCTCCCAGCGTTATAGCGACGCCGCACGCGCTCGTGCGATCGGAGCAGGGCTCTCTTCACATCTTTCCACCTGTGAGCGACCCCCTCGTTTGGCGAATCCGGGAGAAGATCCTCCAGTTTCCACAAATTACCAAGGGGATGAGCGGGGGAGAAACCAAACATGACCTCAAAAGGCACGGCACGATGGCTTTCATGAAGGGACGAATTGAACGCCATCTGTAACCACTGGAGATTCTGGTCCCACGTATTCTGCTGCTCCGCGTGGTAGGCGATAAGAGCGGATCTCAGGTTGCGATTGAATCGCTCAGCGTGGGAAGGTTGCGGGTGGTACGGGGAAGTGGTTACATGCCGAATGCCGTGCCTGAAACACATGTTCCGGAATTGCCTCGAGATAAATTGAGGGCCATTGTCCGAGACAATGATGGAGGGAAGCCCGAAATGCTGAAAAATACTGGTCTGAAGGGCTACGATGGTATTGGCAGTACTAGCCTGACGCAAGGGAAGTAGCCAGACATACTTGGAGAAGGCGTCCACACAAACAAGGAGGAACGAATTCCCGGCCTTGCTACGCGGGAAAGGACCCACGTAGTCGATGAAAACCTTCTCCATCGGTCTGCCAGCCACCTCAGAAGACACAAACCCCAACTTAGTGTTCTGAGCGGGCTTGCTCAGACTGCACAGATGACAACAGTTCACCCGGGTGGCGATGTCCCGGTCCGTGCCTTTCCAGATGAAGTTCTTTCTGATCGCGGCGATGGTCTTTGAAACACCCAAATGGCCTCCAACCGGGGAATCATGATAATATTGGAAGACCATGGGTATCAGCTTGCTCGGCAGCACTATCTTAGGGACCCGTCCTCTACGTTCCTTGCAGCAGAGGACGCCCTTGGACAGATGATATGGAGCCTTCATCTCGCCTGATTTGATTTTATCGATGATGGGACCCAACACCTCATCATCAAGCTGATGAGGGATAACTTCAGTGAAGCCGAGGGGAAACTCCAGGAGTAAGGCGCAAGGTTCATTTATTGGCTCCTCACTGGGTAGGTGATACATACGGGACAGAGCGTCGGCAACAACATTTTGGGTCCCCCTTATATGTTGTGCCCGAAACTTAAAAGAAGAAATTTAGCCACCCAGCGGGCAAGTTTACCCAGTTGACGGGGTGCGCCAGAAGCCACGAGAGAGCATGATTGTCGGTCTCTAATAGGAACTCAGCATTTTCCAAATACCTCCTAAACTTGTCAAGGGCGAAGACTACCGCCAAACACTCTAAATCGTACACCGAGGATTTCTTTTCAGGGTTGGTAAGGGTCCTGGATACAAATGCGACTGGCTGCCGAGCACCATCCACCTCCTGAGAGAGCACGGCCCCGATCGCCACCGAGCGGGCGTCAGATTGCACAATGGAAGGCTTCGTGAAATCGGGCATCCGAAGCACGGGCGGCGACAAAATGGACTCCTTTAGGGACTCGAAGGCACGTTGCTGCTCGTCTCCCCACACAAATTTGGCCCCTTTTTCCTTAAGGAATTTAGGGGAGCCGCAATCTCAGCAGCCCCCAGGATGAACCGCCGGTAAAAATTCACCATACCCACGAAGCGGGCCACCCCTTTAGCATCCCGAGGAGGAGGAAAATCCCGGATTGCCTGCGTCCTCTCTGGATCAACCGTGACCCCTTTATGAGAGACAAGGTGACCGAGGAAAGAAATTTCCTCCTTGGCAAATTTCACCTTGTCGGGATTCACCGTAAGCCCCGCGCGCCTCAAGCGACACAACACCTATAGGAGATGGTTCATGTGTTCCTCTAAAGTGGAGCTGTAAATGAGGAGATCGTCCAGATAATTGAACACATACTGGAATTTAATGTCGTGGAACACAGAGTCTAGTAGACTGGTTAACGTCTGAGCACCAACCGCCAGTCCCATGGGGACTCTCTTGTATTGGTACAAGTTCCACGGCACGCAAAAGGCCGTGTACGGCCGAGAATCCTTGTGCAAGGGAATCTGGTGGTATGCTGAATTCAGGTCGAAAATGGTGAAATATCGGGCCTGCGAAAACCAATCAAAGGCCGAATGCAGGTCTGGGAGGGGCACCGACTCAACTTCAATATTTTGGTTCAATTTTCGATAATCAATGACCAGCCTATGCTTCCCTCCCGGTTTAGGCACCAGGAATGCTGGACTGGCATAGGCCGACGTGAAAGGTTCAATAACCCTTGGTCCAACAATTCTTGCACCTTCTCACGTAAGATGGTCATTTTGGGCGGAGCGAATTTATACGGGTGCGAACGGACAACCGCGGAGTCGCAAAGACGGATACGATACTCTAAATTGTGAGTGAGTTCGAGGTTGGCGGTCAGCACCTCGGGGAACTCATCACACAATTTACGGAAAGTGGTCTGTAGAGATGGGCATAAATTATTAATGTACGTCGGGGGTTGAAGTTCTTCAAGACCTTCCCCCGACTCATCCCGATATCCAAGAAAAGGGATGCGTACGGCACGGTTGAACTTAAAGAAACATACGTGCCCCTGGATATCGAGAACCAGGCCACTTTTCACTATAAAATCCGCACCCACAATACAGTCTACGCTCAGATTCGGAGCCACAAGAAACTCCCAAACCTACGAAAAATAATTTATTTTAAATTTAAAAGCCACCAATTTGGAGGTCGGCAAAACCTCCCTCGAGGCCGTCCAACACACCACCGACGAAGGAGTATTTGACCGGATCAATGACTCCCTGACCAACTGCTGGTAAACACGGGAGGAGATAAGACACCGTGCCGATCCGGAGTCCACCAGTGTAACGTATTGCCACGTTACAAATCCAGGGAACCCATCTTAACTGACAACTGCCAATTACATGGGCGGCCTACGTTGTAACGAACTATTATTACAGTCAAATTAATTGAACAAATTACTTAATATAACTATAAGGAAACAAGGGAAGGTATTTTACTGATTTATGCACTCATTTTAATGTGTAACAAGACGACTTCTCTTTATTAACAACAGTTATTAGACGATCCCATGACATCATTAATTAAACTAAAATATTTAAATGATTTTCATAAAACTTTGGGATCAAACTGATTATGTATTCTTATACCTCGGATCCGAGTTTACTTTAAGTATATTTATAGTAAAGACTTCTAATTATTTTCAGTTCATCTAGACGCTTGCAAGACTTCTTTTACCATTTGAAGAATGGTATTATTACTTGAAGTGATAATAAATTACATTTACATTTAAGGCGTTACAACGTATGATAATTGAATCTTACAGTAAACTCTTAGATTGTCTCATTTTAATTTTAAATAAAATTAATCGTCTTTGAAAAGTCTCTTTTTAATGTGAGTTGAGTATCAAATATGATTAACTCTCGATAGCCAAACTATCGAGTCACCTTTACAATTGGTCGTAGTAACCTCGTCCTGGGGTGTCTGTCTTGGGAATTCTTGGAGTCGGCGTCATCATCTGTGTCGTGTCTTCGGCAAGAATTAGGTCGGATGTTCACTGCGGAGATTGAAGTTTCTTTGGTGAAAGTAGGTGTAGATTCACGGAGGTCCTCGTCAGCGTCTTATGCATCGTATACGTGTATTTATGAAGTTTATGCAGATCACATCTTCAGGAGTGATGTTGTAATTGGATTTACCTCTTGAGGGGAGACGTCATCTTGCTTACCACTAGTTAAGTTTTTGTTTTACTTATTACATTTTCTTCTTAACACATCTTTATATTATTCATACATTACACAATGCTCTCCACGTTTAGCAGTGGTAGCTAATCTTCTAAAGTTAAATAAAAAAACAAATACATTTTGGTGGAGCTCTCGCTCTTACGTCTGTACGGTGTGACGGCAACATAGCGACTCTCTCTCGATTAAACTGGCACATAACAACGGAGAGGGGCAAGTACTCCGCGACAATATAGTTCCTATTTTTATTTAAGTTAACATTCTTATTACCAAAAACCATACATTAATTATACATACATAATTTAAGTGAATTATTTTAACTACTACTCGTGCCTTCAAATTTCTAATTACAAACATTATGATTTTTATATCTTCCTAAATTACAGACGATTCGATAAACACGTTGAGTCCGGAATTAACAGGTCACCGCATGATGACTAGCAAAGGGTTAATTATGATATTAGTAACTTTTATACAATTCGACTTTTTATTAGTGCTTCTGTTGATTTTCATTCACTTCTCATTCTCATTCTGAATTAATACAGGGGCTTAGGTTTAATAGTGCGATTTAAATATACTTAATCGCTCGCAAACTTAATTTTTATTTATTAAGATTACAGTTAGAATTAAATCGTCACATACTCCACCGCTTAAGTTTTACGTTACGGGTGTTTTGTGAGTCTAACGCACAATTGGGGACTTGGAGTATGTTTGGTGTCAGTGTGTGAAGTTATTTATTATTACTATTATTTACTATTAGTACACGGTTTGTTTTCTCTATCTCTCTTTAAATGATCTTTTTCATTTAAATGTTCTCCTTCGTGAAATTCCCTTTATCTCACTTCTTACAATACTAACTTATTTTCTAATCCTTAATACTAATTTCCCTAATTATCCGTAACTCACAATATCGTGGCCCGACTGACATCGGCTTACTCTAACTACACCAGTTAGCTTTCAGCACTCTTTTAATGATCTATGCCACCTTTCTGCCCCCATCATTACCCTTTTCAGTCGGCGCCGTTGTGACTTGTTACGTTACATGTATATAATTATTTCTTAATTATATATCATAAACTTACCTCTAATATAATCTAAAGAGGATCCCATACTCCACTTTAGATCATAGCTAATCCTAACATCTTATGCTACCGACAGAAGCGGAATCTCACGAAGATAATTCTCATTATCTCTTTAACAATACTTAAACACACTATGCAGAAGGGGGGACACTTTACACAAAGCAATGTAATACACAGTGGTGGTTTACTTCGGTACCAGTTCAGAACAATAGGGAGGGTGGCTGCTTACTACAATTCTCAACACGCTTTATTTCCTCGAACTGGCCACCACCGGGAGTTTACAATATGCAACTATACTTTTTTATTATTTTTTTCCTTTCTCTTACTTACTGCTACACTTCACACAAATTTAGTTTAACTTAAGATTTATTCAGGCTTATTATTTAAGCAATTATTATTCACTTATTATTACTTTCTTTATTATTTATTATTTACTTAAGGGAGATTTAAAAAAACTTACGTAGAATTATTTCCTATTTAATTACCATATTTATTTAGCACACTTTATTTATTATTATAAATTTATTATTATTAAGTCACTATATTATTTAATTGTCGTCACGGTGAAAATACTTGATCTACTATACTATACACTATTACATAGATAAGATAAATTCTTGGGTAAATAATTTGCATAATTCAGAAAAGACAATTTCTCTTCTAAGGGAGAGACAGAAATTCCACACACACATATTTCAAAGTTAAATAGCAGATCAGCTGTTTGCTGGAATGTAGGCCACCCTCTTTATTTAGTAAACAAAGGTAGGGTAAGTGTGTCCGTGAGAATGCGGGGTTTACGCTCACGTATTGTTCTCTACACAATGCCACCGATTACTTCCTTGGCGGCAGGTCAAAACTGGAGAAGCCAGCTCGGACGCATAGGGTGAATCTCATTCAACAACGCACGCCTTCAACTTACATGTGTATTACGGTTATAACAGTTTGACTTTATTAATTCTTGTACTTTTCCCAATTAAATTAATTATTTATTTTGGTAACAATTTCAAGTTACGAAATTCTTTCCACGTAATTAACCGGGTCTACTTTACACAGGAGCATTATTATTATTTGTTTTTTTTTTACTTTTACCGTGAAACAGACATACACTAACATATACTATGCAGGCTTATTCAAGAAACAACAGGTCTTGGATTGTCATAATCTAAACCTGTTAAAGACTGAGCAGTTGACCAAGCATTACAATTCATGTACCTACTTGCATTTAGCTTCATACAATGATATTTCAATATATACTGACTATCATTTGTGTATCTTAAAACAAATTCATTTTTTTTGAAAATTAAAGTTACATCAATTACATTCCCTGAGTGCATAGATCAATAACTGAATGCCGTGAGTTATCTAATTTACTAATAAATTAAGCAGAGTGGCGCAATTTTGTATGCGTCACGATGCTTACAAAACTTTTATATAAATCAGCAGAGTGGCGCAATTTTGTTGTGACACTCTGTACACAATTAATTATTAAACAACAGCACAATAGCAGAGTGGCGCAATTTTGTAACGTATTGCCACGTTACAAATCCAGGGAACCCATCTTAACTGACAACTGCCAATTACATGGGCTGCCTACGTTGTAACGAACTATTATTACAGTCAAATTAATTGAACAAATTACTTAATATAACTATAAGGAAACAAGGGAAGGTATTTTACTGATTTATGCACTCATTTTCATGTGTAACAAGACGACTTCTCTTTATTAACAACCGTTATTAAACGATCCCATGACATCATTAATTAAACTAAAATATTTAAATGATTTTCATAAAACTTTGGGATCAAACTGATTATGTATTCTTATACCTCGGATCCGAGTTTACTTTAAGTATATTTATAGTAAAGACTTCTAATTATTTTCAGTTCATCTAGACGCTTGCAAGACTTCTTTTACCATTTGAAGAATGGTATTATTACTTGAAGTGATAATAAATTACATTTACATTTAAGGCGTTACAACGTATGATAATTGAATCTTACAGTAAACTCTTAGATTGTCTCATTTTAATTTTAAATAAAATTAATCGTCTTTGAAAAGTCTCTTTTTAATGTGAGTTGAATATCAAATATGATTAACTCTCGATAGCCAAACTATCGAGTCACCTTTACAGTTGGTCGTAGTAACCTCGTCCTGGGGTGTCTGTCTTGGGAATTCTTGGAGACGGCGTCATCATCTGTGTCGTGTCTTCGGCAAGAATTAGGTCGGATGTTCACTGCGGAGATTGAAGTTTCTCTGGTGAAAGTAGGTGTAGATTCACGGAGGTCCTCGTCAGCGTCTTATGCATCGTATACGTGTATTTATGAAGTTTATGCAGATCACATCTTCAGGAGTGATGTTGTAATTGGATTTACCTCTTGAGGGGAGACGTCATCTTGCTTACCACTAGTTAAGTTTTTGTTTTACTTATTACATTTTCTTCTTAACACATCTTTATATTATTCATACATTACACAATGCTCTCCACGTTTAGCAGTGGTAGCTAATCTTCTAAAGTTAAATAAAAAAACAAATACATTTTGGTGGAGCTCTCGCTCTTACGTCTGTACGGTGTGACGGCAACATAGCGACTCTCTCTCGATTGAACTGGCACATAACAACGGAGAGGGGCAAGTACTCCGCGACAATATAGTTCCTATTTTTATTTAAGTTAACATTCTTATTACCAAAAACCATACATTAATTATACATACATAATTTAAGTGAATTATTTTAACTACTACTCGTGCCTTCAAATTTCTAATTACAAACATTATGATTTTTATATCTTCCTAAATTACAGACGATTCGATAAACACGTTGAGTCCGGAATTAACAGGTCACCGCATGATGACTAGCAAAGGGTTAATTATGATATTAGTAACTTTTATACAATTCGACTTTTTATTAGTGCTTCTGTTGATTTTCATTCACTTCTCATTCTCATTCTGAATTAATACAGGGGCTTTAGGTTTAATAGTGCAATTTAAATATACTTAATCGCTCGCAAACTTAATTTTTATTTATTAAGATTACAGTTAGAATTAAATCGTCACATACTCCACCGCTTAAGTTTCACGTTACGGGTGTTTTGTGAGTCTAACGCACAATTGGGGACTTGGAGTATGTTTGGTGTCAGTGTGTGAAGTTATTTATTATTACTATTATTTACTATTAGTACACGGTTTGTTTTCTCTATCTCTCTTTAAATGATCTTTACAGTTAGAAATAAATCGCCACACCAGGGCCCTAACCCGGGCCTTCCCAACCTCCAGCTCCAAAAGTGGACACACGGAGAGACCCGGACGAATCGGCTTGGGATCGGACTCCCCGGATGGGTGTCCCGTCACAACTGCACATAACGGGACCTGGGATGCGACACCGCTACCACACGTGGGGAGGGACCGGCGTCCCCTCAATCCCCCCCACGCAGGCCGTTTTTTGAAGGACGGTTCTCCCGCGAGACCTCCGATCGTTTGAGAGGGCAATTCCGGGCCAAGTGCCCCATCCTACCACAGGAATAACAGCGGAATTCTTTCCTCTCAGATTGGCTACCACGTTGCTCTTTGAAAGAGTTGCCACCACGCTGCTCTCGGGCAGGCCGCTGCTGACCAGATGAGGAACAGGGGACGGGGAAATCGGAACGGCCGGAGCGAGCCTCATCGTTCATCTGGATGGTGCGGGCGAAGACACAAGCTCCGCTAAGCTCAGCGAAGCTACGCGGTCGCTCCAAAAACACCAACCTTAATCTCTCCTGCGGATTGAGGCCCTCCAAAATAACCCGCACCACCTCAGCCTCCGACACGTCCACCCGCAGCACACGGGCAGCAGTTTTGATGGAATTGATAAACACATTCAACTGTTCCCCGTGCCCCTGGACTATGTAAAACAAACGTTGCCGCATCTGGTCACGCAGCCTCCCGGGCATAAACAGTTCCAAAACATCCTTGTGGAACGCCTCAAAATCCCCGCCCGCGCCCAGATGCCAGACCACACGATCCAGCAGGGGCGCCCGACAATACGGGGAAATCATTTTTAACAAGGCAACACCAATCACCCCAGGGAAATCGAAAATGCTGAAAACCCCTTCGAAGAATTTTACAAGCTGGTCAAGGTCCAGACCGTCGACCACTGGAAGCCGACGGAGGAGGTCATAAATGGGGTTCGGCAAGGATTCATACTTTACGCTGGCCAGGGCTGTACCAAACCCTCGAGGGACATCCACATGATCCCCCTGAAATCCCTGGAGGCGACTGCCCACCGAAATAGACGGACGTTCTTCCACCAGAGCGCTACAAGCCTCCCCCAGGAGATCCATCCGCTCAGTGGCCACGGTCTGACGCGTGGGCATCTCTCTGAGGTTACCAGGACTTTCTGGAGCCTCCCCAAGTAGGCCAATCTTTGACTGCAGGGCCGACGCAGTCCGCCTACCCTCCTCGTCCAGATTGTCCTGCAACAGCGAATTACTCAGGCGAGCGGACAAGTGGTGCATCCTTTGGGTCACCCTCTGCCAATCTCGGGTGGAGCTCCCCATATATTCCAAGTCCTCCATCAAGGTGGAGAATTCTGTCCACTTGTCCGCACACAATGCCAGCTCCTCCTCCAAATCCTCAATTTCGACTCTCCGGGTGGGGGCGTCCCCCACCAGCAGCTCCCGCAGTTGACGCCGCAAGGACGCCACATCCCTCTGGGTAACCTCACCCCGCAAACGTATCTCGAACTGGAGCTCGTCTTTCGTAAAATATTCGGGCACCAGACCGCGGCCTTCACGCCGACTCCTACTCTGCCCCGGCTCTGCCATAGTTTCAAACAACAAGAGACTGAATACAACAAGTGCTGACAATCAAGGTGCCTCAGGGTCCCGGACCCGACACCGGACCAACAACCTAGACCAAGATGATGTGCTAAAAGACAACAAAGACAACAATGACAACAAAAGAACACAAACAAACAGATAAACACTTAAGAACACCCCAGACTACAATCAGGAATCACCAAGCTGTGCACAACCCCCCCCCCCCAGGGATCCCGGCCCGGCAACCGCACCCAAAGACCAAGATTTACAACACTAGTAACACATCACCACTGACAGAACCTGTCCAACTAAGATATAGAGGTCACCTCATCCATTTCCAAATTTCGGTTCAGAGGTGGCCAGGACTACGTCCAACCACGCTCTGCTACCATTTGTGAGTCGCTCATCACCAAATACATCACAGCAAAATTTTTAACTTTCCAAATCTGACACATTTTCTAAGTTTGATATCCAAAAAAAATTTTAAAAAACTACAACTTACCTTGATGACCGGCTCACTTGTTCACTCGAACTAGGAGGAGGCTCCTAGTGGAAGAATGTCCACATGCTGGGTAACCATTGGGGAATGGCACGAATGAGGTGACCTCAATTATTATTATTTTTTTTTTTAAATTCAACAATTACAAATTTATTGATTCTTTTAGAAATATATAAATCACATAAAATATTTTATGTGACAGTATTCCATTAGAAATATATAAAATATATAATATTTTAAAATATATGACATGGTATTCAGAATTTAAATTTCAAAATATTCAAAATTTAATATTTAAAAAAAAATATTCCATTAAAATTATACAAAATATGTAAAACATTTAAAATCCCTTACATGGCATACAAATCACCATTGACATGCACCAACAAGCAATTCTATCCTACAACAATTTAAACAATCATATTACATAACAAAATGCGCCCTCTGAAATCTAATTCAAAAATTAAAAAGGAGAATCTTATAATTAGGAAAATATAATGGAAACATAAGATAGGTGATTATACACTCTGTGTGGAATTCACAAGTGCATGTGCTCAATTTTCCTTAAACCTGCATAAACTTGAGTAGCACAAAGGCTTGCAAATTTCAGAGTGCACCATTATTAAAAAAACTAACAAATAGTCAGGTACATATATCTCTCAGCCATGTAATATGTTGTGTGCAGGGAATTATGAGCATATACATATACAAAAGAATTTTCACAGTGACTGTAAATGGATAGAGAATGAAATTAAATATGAGTATATAAATATACAAATCTTATAAATATATAAATAGTGAAAATTTCGTCTTGTACAACAGTTCAGTCATTTTTATTAACAGGCTGAATACTTCTGAATTACAGTTCTAGTACAGGGCAATGTATTATTACAATTGTAGGTGATCTGCAACTCTTTTCATAATCGGATTTACAAGTTCCGATAAAAGGCAGCCACAATATAAGTTCCACACAGATTATAGTAACAAAAAATTGTACTGGACATTACATGCTTTGGCAATTCAACACAAGACAATTATATGAACATACTGAATCACCCAACGAGACATTAATGAACTCAGCTGAATTTTGCCTTACTAGGCCCCATGAACACACTGGCCAATTCCTAACACATTTTCTTAAGTTTTTATATATGTATATTTTTTTTTTTGTAGGTAAATAGAATTTTGCACATGAGATATTACTGTTGAATAGGAAACTAGTCACATAAGAAACTAGTAAGGTCACCAGACTTTTCTGTTTAAAAAAACTTGCGTTCAAGAGTTTGCAATGTCTGCAGCAACCTGCCTGTTATATTTCCAGTATATAGTGAGGTAACAAAAAAAATCCAGAATTAAGCAACTATTGTTCCCTTTTTTTTTTTGTTGTGTGTTAACAATCAGCCAGGCCTCACTTGACTCCAAAAACAAGCAGCGCGAAAGCGCATCCCCGGCAAAAGTTAATAATTTTCACCTTTTCATACCTGTTCATAGTGCATGCCCACGTGCTGTGGAAGTTCCTCAATACTCACACACATATAACATCTTGATCTCTTCCACGGCTAGTCGCCAGGCCGAGAGACCCCGTCGGCACACTTTTTATTTAGCCGGCCATAGTTAATTTAACAAAACCCCGGCATAAAAAACTAAACGAAAGACCTTGTCAAACGCTGACCTCTAAGATCACACGTGGCGAGAACAGCTCTTGATGAGAACAGCTGACCTCGACCCACTACTCTAGTCAAGACACATCTCAACCCCCACAGCTGATCAAAACAACTGGCCCAAACTCAATGAAAAAAAAACCAAAGCTCAACCTACCACTTGAGTCAGAACACAATCTCTCTCCACAGCTGATAACCAACCAACCGACTTCCGCAGGCCCACTATACACCCCCGACGAAGTACTGTAGGCTCACTCTAGCAGCGGGAACGAAAGGTACAGTAGTTCGAAATCTCAGACAGATAGTGACAAACAAATACCCAAGTTCCAGTAACGTCTCCTAGATGGCGAGAGTGTCCACTGTCCAAAGCTCAGATTCGATATAACAAACAGTCGCCGTAACGTCTCATGGCGGGAGAGTCCACGGGCGCAAACTACAAAGATTAAGGAGTCTATCACCCAGATTCAATATAACAAAATTTCGCAATTCGCCGTACCGCCTAGATACGGCAAAATACCAAAACTTCATCTTGCGATGCTTAAAATTTTATAAGCAGTGCTCTCAGATCTGATGCTCTCCGCGATTAAAATTGCCAGATAACAATTATCTGTACGAATCAAACTCAGATACAAAACTATAAGTGCATCAACACATTTGTCCTATAGATCGTTTGTGGGATATGAATGTTTACTAACTAGAAGTCATAATTTTGAACTATGTACCTATGAAACCGTATCACGTACACATATTACCAAAGTGATAAGGCACGGACTAAAGTAACAATTTTATAAAAGTGAGAAAAATAATTAATTTTAAAAATAACTTCTCATAAGTAGAAATGTATAAAAATATTTACTAGAATTAATCAGAGTACGTAAAAATCAGAAATAAAGGTGGAGTAGGACCCTCCGGAGTATAAACGTAACTTAACGGGAAAATCAATCAGCCAAAATTTGGTCAAGCCGAATATCTAAATAACGCCAAGCACTAGTTATATTTATTGTGTCAACTCGTAGGTAGGCCAGTAATAAAACAAAAACTGTTTACGTTGTGATTCAACTGGAAAAACAGCACTAATCCAGGTTGTCGGGACCACCAATGCTAACATAATCAAAGATAACAAATTCCCAACCCGTTCAGTGGGAACGGGCCTGACCATTTTACTTCATTTTGACTCCCTTTTATCGATTTATAAACTGAATTGGTAGATTTACATCAAACCGTGTCTCTAACCCAGAAGGTAATTGGTTTGCGCTTTTCAATATACAATTTTCCTGGATTTCTGTAAGCTTGCATGGAAATAAGAAAAGCAGTCGCATCCATAAACAGAGCTACCTCAAAATCCACACTGTTCAAAACTTTGTTGGCAACAACACTTTGCAACGCTTTCTTATTGTATATTGTAATGGTACATATAACACACCCAGAACCCAATGTATAACAAACGGATTAAAAGCTATCCAAAACAAAGTAATCAACAAAAGATGAACATGCAACCATGAACATAGAATGAATTATGACTAAAATAGGGAAATAAAATAAATTATAAATAATAAGTAAATGTATAATTGAAGACACGAAGACACGACTAAAGACAAGACCACGTACCCAATTACCCAATAGATCAGACAGTGAGAAGAAAACAATGACAACCATAATAAGAAGAAATTTATTAAGTATGATAGAAGAATCAGTGCAATTAGGGAAAAGTCAAATTAAATCATATACCAAAAGGAAAGACAGACAAGGATAAAAGAAACCATGAGAATAAAAGTATTGTTAATGATAAAGAAAATTAAAGTGTGTTAAAAAACTTGATTTAAAACCCTAAGGTGTGACTTGAAACTGACGTAAACTTATTAACAAAATGATTTCAATGACTTGACGGTACAAACAGAACTCATAAATTAAATATTGAGAGTAAAAATTAAGACGTAGAATGAGTACAAGAATTGTAAATATATAATTAAATAAAGTATGAAAATGACAACCAGGTAATATCAAAGGGACTAATAAAATTTGTGAAGTAGAAATAAAATTATCAAAGACAACTATTACTCAATAATAAAGGTTGAGATAATAAGAAAAAAGAAAAATAACCATAAACAATAAAAAATCAGCTTTAAGTAAAAGTAAATAATCATACAATATGTAGAAAACAGAATCTGAGATTCAGCCATTGTTGAGAACCCAAGATAGGACATAACCTAGTCTGGCCATCAAGTATCCAATAAAATATTTAAAACCATGACTGGAATGATGTTCAATTAAAATGTATTGGAGGCTAAACTAACTAGAGACTGTAAGGAGCATTCCATGTACAAAAAGTCATAGTATAAAGAACTTAAGTACTGAATAAATGTAAATTAATGTGACCAAGTGTACCACATAGAATGGTTAACTGGGACAGCAAAAATCACACATAAAACTGTAATAAAAGAATAGGGACTCAACCCATGATATTAAATAAGACATAATAACGTCATGTGAGGCAAATCAGTTCTTATGGCCATCAAATTAATAAAAATAATGTAAATTATAAACAAACCCTAACTGATACTAGATGCAAGAAATTTAACTAAATTCAACCAAATATCAAAATATAAAAGACGAACCAAATACTTCCAAGTATTACAATTGCTATAAGAACACTAATATAAAATAAACATAATAAAGAGATAAAGGTGAGAAATTCAAGTAAGAAAAATATAACACTCAAGTATACTGAAAAATAATCAGAGAAAATGTGATTAAAGTAAAATAAAACAGTAATAGCTGGTGCTGATACAATCAGAAGTGGTAATGATGAGTTCATTATAGATAGGCTACAACAAATATAAGTTACAAAACCCTAATATTATAAATTAATTAATAAACAATAGAATTACAATAGACCAAGAGTCTAGCCAAAGGAAAATAGAAAATTAAGAGTAATAACTAAATAATGATATGAGAAAACATTTTGTACGGTATTGATAAGTAATC
The DNA here is from genome assembly GCA_034769895.1 of Magicicada septendecula. Lineage (NCBI taxonomy): Eukaryota > Metazoa > Arthropoda > Insecta > Hemiptera > Cicadidae > Magicicada > Magicicada septendecula. The sequence goes on from CM068372.1 coordinate 191,199,832, forward strand.
ACGAAGAACAAAAGTGAAGAAAAATAGTGTATTACATTTAAGAATCTTTAATATAAGAAAGTGTTAGAAACATAGAAAAATCGGGCAGTAGGCCTAAACGAAAGGTGACAATTTCAGCTAATTACCACCTACAATTTTAACGAAGAGGGGCGATAGATAATGACTCATTAAGCATGATAATTATTTATCAAAAAATGAACAATATAATTGGTATAAGTTAGAAAATAAGAGATGTAATTAGTTCGTAAGAAATTTATTTTATTAATCCCTAGCAGAACTATATGGTAAGGGTAGTCAAAATACTCGTGGGAAAAAGACAAAAACGATGAGAGTACTGAAAAAAAGATCAGTGCATGTATTAGAGAATCATTTAAATTATAAATAAAAGACTTAATTGCAAGCCCGTCGGCGTACAAGGGAAACCAGAAAACCGGAGCCTCCAACCCAGACACTGACGCCAAGCTAAGCGTCTATTTTGCCTACATATACCGAGAGTACCCGTAAATTAGAACAATTAGCCAATCAGGGCCCGTTATTAATTACAAGGTACGGAATCTCGACACATGTAATATCATCAGTCCATCTCCAGCTTCGACGCAGACTCCACGTTGGTCAGAATTGTAACGGTCTGAGTTGGTCACCAGTCTGAGTTGATCAAATAACGTCACTGGCTTATGACGTCAGAGATAAGGAGGCACTGGCAGCTGGTTTCCGCTGTCGCAGTGTACGTTGAAGCGTACATGTGCCTGTCCAAGGTAGTGTGCGTTGTTTGTTTAATCATTCCTTGTGTTCGTATAGACTACACATTCATACTTGAGTAATCTGTTTGTAGCAATGTAACAATTCAACAAACACTTAAAGAGGCGCGCTTTGGGTGCAGTCGCAGAAGGACCTGCCGTGCTAACTTAATGAAAATAAAAGGAAATTAATAGTGAGGTAGTGATGTTAATTAAAGGTAGTAGTGAGGTTTGTCCCTATTAGTGAGGTAGATAGGGAAAATTGACAGAGAAATAGGGAGTGAGAGAAAAGGAGAAAGAGTGAGAGGGGAGAAGAGAGGGGGGAGAGAATTACGAATTTTTAATTATTCTCATTCATACCGAATATCATTTGTAAGAATATAGTTATTCAGTTATTGGTATACAGTAGTACCGAAGCAAAATGTTTCAAGTTGACTCCCATCCGTTGGAAATTTATGCACCATTCGGATTAAAATCATAAAAATTTCTACAAGTACCAATAATATAACAACCTGCAGAAGCAGAAGAGTTTATATCTACGGAAAAAGTGAGTTTGGAATAGATGAATACATATTATAACAAATAAAAAAGAATAATATATTGTAAACCTAGTCGACAGAAAATTACTTACCAGATCCTAAACGAAAACAACAATGAAGATGAGATCAAACAACTGGTGAAGGGAAGAGAGCTAATTTTGTATCAATAAATTCCGTTCAACAGTACTTAAACAAAACATTATGGGCAAATATTTAATTAAGTTATACATAATTTACAAAGGGAATATCATGTAGGCGGCATATATATTTACGTCTTGTTGCAAAGTGACGGCTCTTGCAAAGTAGCAAAAGGTATTTTAAGCCACAGAACAATAAACGAATAAACTTAAGGTTACACGATATATTCCATATTACTAGGTTAACATGCAAACTGAAAATACACATGGGAATCAACATGACCTTAAAACAATACTCGCTTTTTATGAAAACCACGTAAGAAAGCCAACTAGAAGTAACGCGGGCTGCTATACATAGTGTATATCCCTTTTTTACGTTCTCCGTCCAGTGAAGTTTTCGAGATTTTACTGTATAATATAAACTAATATTGGCTGCCTAACGGATAACAAATCTTGTTTTCATTTGTTAACACTTTTTTCCTTTGTTTTAATTTAGCATTCAGAAATAACCGTATTTTACACTTTACATTGTCTGTTGCTGTTTTGTTAATAAACGTTTATAGTCTTTATATTAAATGTTATTTTGCTACAGGCTACGCATTGTATAGACTATAGGCCTACACATGAAACGCTATATATTTCCTAACTATGGCTTTTATTTCTTTAAATGGTAAACGAATTAATATTATTATCTAACTTATGAATGAAAATTTATGTAATTGCACTATAAATTAAGAAATATAATAATTTATAGTTAGTGCATTTCTTCTTCACGTCGTGGTGTATAGATACTATCCCATATTCAAAACAGCGAAAATGAAGTGTTGGTATGAATATTGGGATAGTACCCAAAAATTTATACAACATTGTTGCAAGTGTTATATTCCAAGCTGTTCGGCCGTGGTCGATTGCTTATATTCTTGTGTCTAAACGTTTAGGCGCAAGAACATAAAAAATCAACCACGGCCTAGCAGCCCAGAATACAATAGTTTTAACAATGTCGATCCCGGACGTAACAGCCTTGTAAGAAATTTAAGTAACAGCTGCAGTGTGTTGTAATGTTACATTAATTATATTTTTGCTTTTCGTATATCACAGTGAGCAGTAATCTAATTTTTTTTAAATAATACGTTAAGGCTTATATATTAAGAATTAATTTTTTTTTATAGTTTCCGTAACTGGCTTTTAAAATAATTAGGTATCCAAAAGGAAAGTTACATATTTTAATAGCAACTTATAAAGTTCCTCATCCTCGGTTTTTTCCTTTCTTCAAAATGTACCACTTCTAAATTGCGGATAAATTATTTAACGTAATAATCGTTTCACCAAAGACTGTTTGGATCCTGTTAATAAAACTCTTGAGTCTGCTGCACATAATCCTCGCTTTTGGTTTATGTTTCGTTAACTTTCTACATTACAATAAGTTTAATTATTTTCAAGTTCCTTATAAGTAGCCAACTGTAGTAAACGTAATGTATTTTGACCTCTCTCTCTCTCTCTCTCTCTCTCTCTCTCTCTCTCTCTCTCTCTCTCTCTCTCTCTCTCTCTCTCTCTCTCTCTCTCTCTCTCTCTCTCTCTCTCTCTCTTTCTATTACTCTTGTTCTTCTCAATAACTGTATCTCAGGAAGTCTGAACGTAACAGGTTCTTAAGTAAACTTCATATGACTTAACGTGCAAAATCTTAAACATCATTTGTGCTTCAGTTATGTTATAATTTTGTAAGAAAGCTTTACAAAATACTTTTTACACTGCTTCTGTACGAAACTAGGTGCAGGTATGTAATCAAATTTTTAAGTAGGCCTATTTATTCTAACACTGTTACAGTTTCTTGAAAACGCCGTATGTAAACAAACATTAAATCTTAGTAATAAGGTTTATCAAACTACTATTTTTCTTGGATGCATTAACGCAAATCAGTAATCTAGAGACCAATTTTTATTAAAAAATCTATGTCTAATAAACGGAATTTGATATGCAAAAATCCATCGGTTAAGAAAATAAAGTAAACTTGGTTAGTAACAAATAATTTTGGCCAAAATTTTTAATTTGATATAGGCTATAATTGAGTCCAATTTTATTAGAATCTGAGAAATTAAGCCAAATAGATTTTCATAAACGTTGGTCTAGTAACAAAAAAAGTTTCATTCTTAAGCGCACAATATTAAAATTTCCCTTTCTTCCCGGAAAACAGACTGTATTAAGCTACTATCATACTTGTCTAGTCTACACAATTTAATGGGTATATTATATGTTTCACAAAAATTGATTATCTTACACATAGTTTTAATATATCACTAAACATTGTGAAAAGTCTGTGTGAAAAGAATTATATACACAACGGTTGATGTTAATGTAGGTCTTAATTCGTTTCAAAATTTATAGATAAATAAAAAATTAAAATTATCACATATATTGTGTGGTGTATAAAATAAATTGTAATAATCCTTTCTAAAATGATTACTTAAGCCATAATATCCGAAGTTGGACCGTTCCTTTATTCTTCTGTAGCCTCCTACATTCTTGCATATCTGCTGTCATATTCGCGTCTCACAGTCATAGTAGACAGCAGGCTATAATATTATACCTTTTTTTTTGCGTTGTCTGAGACTTGTCTCAGAGGATAAGGCTCAGGCTGATCTGGGGCAAGCACCCTTCCGCCGATTGGAGATTTAGAGGAGTCGCACGCCAGCGGAGCGCGGACCGGTGGCGAAGTAGGTGGAGGCATTCAGGATAGAGTGTAGTGTATGGATGTGTATTTGTGTGTTTACGTAGTGTGCAAAGCCAAATGGGTGATGGAAGAGCCATAATAAATGTATAAGTCAAACGACAGCCAAGACGAAGTCGAGTAACGCAGGACGCCAAAGCTGGAGGGAGGTGTCAGAGAGGCGTCAAGATAAGGCGGGGAGGCACAAAGGAGAGGGATAAAGACCGGATAGGTAGATAGGAAAATTTAAGATGCTAAGTGATCAAGAAGGAAGCCAGGTGTAGTAAGTATGACGAAGAGACTTAATTATTTCTATTTCTCCGTTGGCGGGGGTTTCTGGGAGGAGGTCCATCGGCAATGGTGAGGAGACGGTTTATGACAAAGGAAGGTCTGCGGGAGTTACAGGTAGTATTAATATTATACAATACCTCCTTCAAATTTAAGTTGAGGAATTCCAATCAGCCTTCCGTTGCGTTACTTCTCTCTTGAGCCCTTGATCTAATTCGTTGCCTGCTCTTTATTGCAGCTGTAATATCTCCTTCGATTTATAATTCGTAACGTTAAATATTCTTCCTCACCATGGAATTTTCCGTTTTCTTTTACTAATTTCTTTTCACTTCATAAGACTTTTCTATACAAAAGCACGTATATAAAAAAGTTATAAGGTCAGGGATTAGCAACCAAACGGCATTGTTTAAAAACATTAATCTACAATTTTGTTTTCTATAGTTCATCGAACACACCCTTGCGAGATAAAAATAACTACACGGTAGTTTCTTTCGCAATTTTTCGCATTATTTTGAGACAATCGACTGGTGATTTAGAGATAAATACTTAATATTAATGGGGTCTCATACATTTTATATTATATCTGTTTTCTATCCTACTGATAGAATTAGAAAAAAGGTAGCTATGTCTCTTTTTCTTTTAAAAGCACAATACATATTAATTTACCAAGTAGCAGTTTTCTTCTTCATTTAAAATTTCTATCAAATCTACTGTATATTGGACAAAACAGAAGGGGAAACTTACGTGCTTACAAGGTAGTGTAAACATCCTGTAATGCTGTCAAATCAAAATACAAAGGAAGGGGAAGTGAATACTGTAATGAGTAGCCCCTACATTCATATTTATGCAGGTGTAGGTGATGATAAAGAAACACCTAAAAAATATATATATATGATTTTTTTTACGTACAAGAAGGAGTACTATCACATTTACAACACATAGATTCGAAATATGATTTTGGCGTGTTCGCACCTCTAGCTGTTGCCTGTAAAGAGCATAATCCCTAAACACAAGTTTTTGTTTTATTTAGGAGAAAGAAACTGTTTTACACTAAAAACATTAAAATTCTTCATTGTCTCTAAAATTGCACATAATTCATCTAATTCGAGGCCTAGCTTAGAAGCTAATTAGTAGATAGCAAGAGAGGGTAATGAAAAGAAAGTGTCAGGGGAGGTTGAAACGAGATTGACAGGCTGACAAAGGGAGACAGTGAGTATCTGTGTGTGTGTGTGTGTGTGTGTGTGTGTGTGTGTGTGTGTGTGTGTGTGTGTTTAGGCTATATAGTTTTACAAACACTGCATATGTTTATGATACGAATTGCTGTTTTAATTCACATGCGTCAGATATTAGACAACATTTATTTACGCTACGTAGCGTGCCTGAGTTTACGTTTTTGCGTATAAGAGTAAACTATTTGTAACACCTGTTTACTTCGTAAGAAAATGATCTTACCCAAATTTTATTTTTTCCTGTAATCTGCTCAATTAGCTGATTCGTTTTCGAACAATGAGTAAAGAAATAACTAAATTTTTAAATCTATGAAGCAATGTGGAGCTCTACCGTTTTTATGTCGTATAAAGGAAATTCAGTCTACGTCTGTGAGAGGTAAGTAATTTGCCAATCGTAAAGAAGAAGAGAAGTTTCTTTTACTTTTTTAATACGTACACTTTTAATACCATCTTGAGCAAATTTAAATATTGTTTGAGTTCCACTTTAATTCATTTTATTATTTTTAAATAATAGTACGTATATTTTATTATCGTAGTAACATAAACGTTTCTCCACACACTGTACACTATTGCATCCAATTTTGAGTAGATGTAGTGTTTAGGTGTTTAAATTTTTGGATGATGATGCCATTAAATATTGTTGAAACGTCGGCAGAAATAATTTAAAATTTGTGTTATACTTTTTGACCGGTCCTCGCAAATCCTTCATCGTTAAAATTCATTGATTGATGGACACTACGAAAACAAAATATTCATTTTAATTACACAGTTACATGTCTATTATTCTCTGTATAGTAATTTAGAACCACATCTTGCGTGTAGAGAAAAATCAGCTTTTAGTATTTAAAAGTTTGTAAGTTCAAAATAAAGGTAAAGTTTCATTTCAATGTAAAGGTTAATAAAATGGAAATTTCATTTCAAGTAAATAAGGCACAATTGTATGATTTTACTTATTTGGTAGAATAAAAATTCAATTCAATAACTGTTGTATTTTAATAATTTCGATGGGGACTCACCTCGTATTCATACCGTGTATTAATTTAAGTAATCACACCTAGACGATTTGAAGGTGAAGGTATTTTATATGTAGGTCTTTTAACTTTTTAGGGCTACTTCCAAAGGTTTTAGTGCTGTGAGTGGTGAAACAGATGGAAAATATTGAAACAACAAGATAATATATTATAGTTTTCATTAAAGTAGTATTACATTAAAAAATGTAATAAATAAATTAAATGTTTAAATTAAAAAGTATTTTGAGTAAAACAATAAAGTTTGAAAACCAGATATGTACACTAGTGAATATCAAATTTTGGAAAAATCTTATATATTAAATACATAATCAAAAAGATACAAATAATCACAAAATACATATTTGGGAAAATACAAACACAAAATGAATATATACAAACCCAAAAATAATTATTTCCTAATAAAAGAATTAATTAAAATGAAACTACTACTTTTACTTAAAGTACTAATTTATTAACATAAATGCATTATAAACATTATAAATTAATGCAATAGTGAAAAGAGCTGACTATTTATTTACAACGTGTTGACAAAAATCAGCTGTTACTAGTTACGCCACTGCTTGCAGAAGTAACGTAATTTAATTATATAGCCTATTACATCAAAACTTATAATAAAAAGGGCAAATAATTAAATATATATTAAAGGATAAATGCAGATAATAACAAAAAATATAAATCACGTATGTAAATTACATTTTGCAATAATCCAAAGCAAAAATTTAAAATTAAGTTATATTAATAAAACCTTTCACGTAAAAAATTTAACAATTCAAACAATGCAAAGATTATAAAACTAACATTTAAAACAAAAGTCTAAGCAGTATACTGAAAGCAGAAAAAATGTGTTATATATATTAAATTATGTACAGAAAATACGAGAAAAAACAAATGACATACAAGTTACATTAGGATAATCCTATACAAAAAATACTAACACAAAAACATAAATACATAAGAAAAGCAGATTGTTCATTTAAAAAATCATATACGCCCTCTACTTTTGGACATTCGACATTTGCAGATTTCGTTCTTTCCTACATTTAAAATCATACCATTTATTCACCTTTGGCACTACAGCTTCCGACTTTCGAACACTAACGGAGGTGTGAGAAAGTGATTAAGAGTAAGGTCAAGTACATATTCGTTATTATTCTCACTACTATGGTTTTTCATAATTAAATGTTAGTCTATACTAATAAAGAAAAAAAAATGTTGAAGAGACTAATTTTTTTATATAACAAAACCGTGCTGTAGGTAGTTTCTCAAAGAGGATTATAAACTTTACTAATGTACAAAAATGATTAATCTTGCATGTTACTGTATTATGTGTTTTTTGTAGGAAGAGTGGTCATATGATTTTAAATTAAACGGAAATAATAACCAATTTCATTACAGTGTAGAAATACAGCCTACTTTGTAAAATGTAATGTTAATGTTAATGTTAATGTTCTAATGTAATGTTATACCTGTTTTAAATAATAAAATGAGGATGGAAGCTTTACTTTTTTTTATTTATGTTGTCAACAAATGCATTAATCTGGGCAAGGGTACATCCTTCTAACAGGATTTCTTTTGTCAATCAACGTTTTGCCCCTTTTTGTGCCCGGGTTAATACCTATTTTTATATATTCAGAGAATTCTGATATAACTATGTTTTTCCTCTTCTGTCCACCCGCCTTCTTCTTTTATGTGCTTTTGATCCGTCGTCATCGGAAATTTCTTCTTCTTCGTCTGGTATGTGTATGTGACGTTCGTTTACTGGATTTTCTATAGGTTCTTTTGGGAAAAGCGTTGTCTCTTCTAGTTTGGCTAAGTAATTCTCCACGACGCCACGAATTACAAACGCTAATGGAGTCACGTAATTTTTATCGTGGACAGACTGTGTATGGCACATAAATTTACTGACTTTCTTAGACAGTGCAGGACTTTTTATATGCGCCATTGTAGCTACATGATGGCGCAAATCCAGTCGCAGTTAAATACTCGGGTTTTGTTAAGTTCGGACAAAGTAATTTCATCTCCCTCATTACTTTCGAACCATCAAATGGGGTATTTAAACTCGGTCTCGCAAACAAATATATACACTTCGTAATTTTTAGGGTTTTGCGACATTCTATAATTACATCAATGCTCTTTTCCATAGAGCGAGTAAGAAGTTGTTGTTTTCTAATGGCAGGACATTGAATCATTCCATTTGTCTTCTGGCATCCGAATAGAGTCTTGATAGATTCCCTGTCTCTTGATAAGAGTGGTCCAATCCCGAACACACAAGAAGATGGTCTCTGTTCATCACTGTATTCAGCTGCTTACAAATTGTGCAGTGGTGGGATTTGTAGATCTTAATACGATGGAGGTGTTCAGCAAGGCAGTCGTGACCAGTAATGAGTCTGAAGTTCGCTACTGCTTGGTTTCTGGGTATATTTTTGTTTTTGTCCCAAGTGTTTCCAATGTTTTTCCACCGTTTACCACTAGACGCAAGGCTGGCCTCATTGGTGAACATCTCTTGTGTTTTGTTTTTAACAAGTCTTTTAATTGTTCTTGTGCTGTGTAGTGTTTTTCTCCCTTGCAATGTTGTACCCTTTTTAGCTAGCAGGTCGGCTGTTTCATTCCCACTTATTCCTACATGTGAGGGGATCCACTGTAGAATTATTGTTTTCCCTTGTTTACTGAGAAGGTTTATTGCATCCTTTGTTTCTTTTACAGTGTCATCTATAGGCTGTCTGTTTGATGCGATAGACTGGATTGCAGACTTGGAGTCAACAAGAAAAACGGCTTTTTTAAAAGTTAGTGGTCTGAGTAAGAGTTGTTGTAATGCCATATGTATTGTCTTTATTTCTCCATCAAAACTGGTTTTATTTTCTCCCACTGAAATGTAGTGGGAGAACAGTTTACAATGTACTCCTGCGCCAGCCTTTCCATGTTTTCCTATGAGCGATCCGTCTGTATAGATTCTAAGGTACTCATCCTGGGGATATCTTTCATTAATGGTTGCTAGTGCCATTTGGTGCAAGATTGTGGAGGTGCATCTTGCTTTTTCATATCAGACAGAAGAGAGAGATTGGTGTTGATTGTTTGGTATTCTGTAGGTTTAATTTTTGGGCAAAAAGGTTCTATTTCAGTTGTGATGCCCAGCAGTGTCAAGTACTTGTTGGCAGTGTTAACTGGTAATGTCTGGGTCTTCAGATGTGTCCCGTCTTGGCTATTTTTTGCCCATTTTGCCTGTGGTAAGGCTTTTATTTTGTCCAGAGAGATGGCAGCTTGTTGGTTTATTTCTGAAGTGATCGGTAAGTGGCCTGTGTACAACTGAAGAGAAAGGGCAGGTGTGGTCTTCACACCTCCGCTAATCAGCCGTAGGGCACTGTTTTGTGTTGTTTCCAATGTCTTCAGATTAGAGCTGCTGGCTGTTACAAGTATCCACTTCCATATGTCACGACTGCTTTTATATAGGTTTTGTATGTGGTATTCAGAGTGTCCTGCGTACATCCCCAGGTAGCTCCAGCAATACGCTTTATAAGTTTCAGTTTTTGGTTGACTTTATTTGCTGTGTTTGTCACATGGTCCCTCCAAGATAGTTTGTTATCCATGTGTACACCTAAGTATTTGTACATTCGCTTTTGGGAAGGTTTAGGTTTTTGATCTTCAAGTTGAAGTTGTCATTTTTATGGCGCATCGTGAAACATTGGTAAGCAGTCTTTGAGATGTTAATTTTCATGTTGTTCTCAGAGGCCCAGTTGTGCAAGAAGTCCAAGGTTTCGTTCATTCTTTGTTCTAATATATTCTGCTGCTTGGCATTGTTTTTGGCTGAGGTCCAAATGACTACGTCATCAGCGAACATTCCCATTTTGACATTTTTATCTTTAAAAATTTTTGAGAGGTCATTTATGAAAACATTGAAGAGTGTGGTGCTCAGTACTGCTGCTTGGGGTAGACCTACTTTTGTCTGTTTGTATTTGGAGAAGGATTCACCGAATTTGACTCTGGCCCATCTCTGGTCCAGAAATCTTGAAAGCCAAGACAGCATGTTTCCCTCTATATTGATATCTTTTAGTTTTTCAATGAGTCTAGTTCTCTACACGGAATCGTATGCTCCACTAAAATCGACGAACACTGCCAGGGTGCTTTTCTTTCGATTAAATGCTGCTTTTATCTCTTGAGAGAGTTTTATCAGTTGGTATGTTGTAGAGCGATTTTGACGGAAGCCTGCTTGTTCTTCTGTAAGCAGATTTTGGTTTTCTAGATACCAGCACAGTCTGGCTGAGATCGTTCTCTCCTGGATTTTTGCTAGTGCAGATGTTAATGCTATAGGTCTGTATGAACTTAGAATGTTTGTTGGTTTGCCAGGTTTTAATATGGGGACTATTATTGATTTCCTCCATTCATCAGGCAGGCTATCTCTGGAGTTCCAAAGTTTATTATATACTAATAGTAATGTCGTAAGGGCTTTTGATCCTAAATTATGAATAAATTCTGCGAATGTGTTGTCTGGTCCCGGTTGTTTTCTCTTCTTGGTGTTACTGATCGCCTCTTTCAACTCCTCTTCTGTAAAATCTTGGGTGAAAATCTGCCTCAGTCCATCGTTGTTATTTGTTGTTTTGTACCTGATGTTTGTTTTGATGTGTTTTTCTTGTTTTTTAAGTTTGTGTGACAGTTTATGGGCATTGCAAAAGTGGGTGTTAAAGTAATTTGCTATTTTATTGTCATCTGTAATCTCCTTGTTTTGGATTTTAAATGGTTGGGATTGGTTTTCTGGATGTTTGTTGTTTAGTCTACTTACAAATTTACCTTTCCTCCATCTGTTCTATAATTCAATGTTTTTAAGAATTTGCTCCAAGAATCTGTTTTTGCCTTCGCCACTTGCTGCTTCATTTTGGTACTTTCTCTTCTCCACATTTTGAAATCTTCCTGTATTTTTGTTTTTTCGGTTTTCTTTCTAGCTTGGTCTCCGATCTGTTTTTGTTGGGCTAGTTCACTCGTCCAAAAGGGTTTGTAATTGTACTGTTTCCCTCTGGGGATATTGTTCTTTGCACTCTGTTGGATGTAGTTGCACAGATTTCTGAGAACTAAATGGGGTGTTTCTTCTCTTTTAATTGAACTTGATTTAGTCTCCACCTGTTCTTGAAACTTCTTCCAATCGGCCTTCTTGAAGTTCCATGTGGTACGGGTGATTGGTTTTCCATTAGGAACCTTTAGCGAGATAGATAGTAGGAGAGCTCGATGGTTTCCTCCTAAGTCTTCCAGTATTTGTTTTTTACTGTTATCGTAGAGATCAGAAAATACCATAGCAAGGTCAGGGTTTGTGGAGTCTCCTGTATAATGTAGAAATGTCTTTTTATCTTCTTTTTTGTACAACAGTTCCAAGGTATGGCTGCTGAGAAATTCTTCAACAGTTCTTCCTGCTTGGTTATAATATTTGTATTCCCAATTCGGGGAGGCGGCGTTAAAGTCTCCTACTATGATAGTGGCTGGGGAGATGTTAAGTATATCCAGGCACAAGTTTTTGTTTCCAGGCGGGCTGTATATGAACCGATATATTGTAAATTTCTTAGCTCCTTCCCAAGTTGCCAACCTCACTATTTCTGCGGTATCATGAGCATTCATTCCTTTTATGGTCTTGAATTCTGATTTTAGTGAATTTCTGACTGATACAAGTATTCCACTAGCTATTTGTCTTGCCTTGAAGAGTGTGAATGCTGTGTAGTATGGGATGTTGTAATATTGGGTGTTTTCTGCCGTGATGTTGGCTTCGTTAATTATAAGAATATCCACTTTATTTTGGTTAACTATCTTGTTTAGTTCTGTCATTTTTGTAGAAGAAAGGCCTCCTGCATTCCACTGGAGAATGTTCAGAGTTGTCACTGTCTGTTTTGCCCTCATAAAGACAGTTTTGTTTGTAACTCTTTTTTTCATATTTTGGTTTCGGATGTCAGATCTGCCAGCACTGTTACTCATTTAGCGCCACCCAGGGGACACGTACAGCTTAAGGATGCTGCGGACGTGAGTAACTTTGTCCCCCCTTATGCGAGTAAGAAGTATTGTAGCATATCCTCATTTCCTTTCGCCGGCACAACATATAACGTTAATTCGCCTAGTGATACTTTTTCTTCTTCGGCTAACGTTTTTAGCACATCTGGAGAGTAGTGGTTAGTATCACTTTGCTTCTTTATATAAAATTCAATTTCTAAATGTGTTGCTTCAAAAGGTCGTCGCCTATTTAATGTCAATATGTGGCAGATAGTAAATTTGCACAGCGTTTCATAATTCAACATTGTTACTTCTTTCTAAACCTTTTGTTGATATTCAGTTTCCATATTTCTGAGCATACTTGCAAATTTCAAAATGTCTTTATCCGAAGGCATAATTATAGGTTTGAATATCTTAACTTCTCCTTCTCATTACTTCTATGTTAGTGGAAATAGAATATTTCCAACGCCTCCTCAGGCAACTTTGGAAGTCTTTTACCTTTCGCTTTTTTAAGATTTTGTTTTCCTCTGTAAGATTTGGGTTACAAACAATATCATCTATGAATTTTTTACTTCCTTCCTCAAGTATCCATGACAGTCTTCCATTCATTCCCACAATTACATTTTTGTTCATACGTGTCGAGTCATTGCCATTATCTTTTAAATTGCACAAAGTTTGGCATGCATCTACCACAACATCAATTTTATTAGGATCAAAAATGTCCTTCAACTCTTGTATGTCTGGATCCATATCCTGAATTTTAGCCAGTAATCTGGCTCCATCTCTAAGCGTTCTAGTAACATGAGTCCTGTCCTTGAAGGCGAGGTGGCTTGAATAAAAATCAGATACTACAGACAGTAGCAGACGATCAGTCATCGATTTTTGTCCTAAGTCATCTATTCTCAAAATTTTTAGAATGTTTACTTGCATACCTTTTGAAGCATCTTTAGTGTTTGGATAATACTGAAGTCCATACTATTTAATATAACATGTTCGTCTTTCAATAATAGGTTGTTTGCTATTGCAGTTTTCTACATCATTGTCTTCTCCCTCATTACTTGAATGAATAGCTGCGTTTTCATCATATTTTTTCTTGCATTGTGATGCGTGCTGGTAAAAGTGTTTTTTTCACAATTAGCCCCATACATACTGTACAAGTAATGCAATCGGAAGGCATATATTCTTTATTCTTTGGTGGCCTCTTCACTGGCAAATAGCTACTACATGGCACTTTGTCAGAAAGTTAATTGTTTAAAAGTGATTTATTATACTTATAATTTCCTTTAAGCGTTAAATCAGCCATAATTCTTTTTCTCCTGTCCTTTGACTCCTCAGGACAGGATTCAAACAAAGCTATATATTCAGCTATAACTTGTTCATTTTTATGATTATTCATTAAATGTCTGCGCAATTTAAGAACAATTTTTTCACAAAATATACAAAAATTATATTGATCATACCTTCTTTTTTTCCTTTGGTTTTGTGTATGTTGTGGCGCTGTATTATTACACGCTGCATCTATGGTTTCATGTGTCTTATTTTCGTTATTATTGACTTCTACATCTGAAATTCTATTAGGAAATAAACACTTTGGACTTAAATTTGAAATGCGGGTTTTCTTTTCCTGACAACGTTTTGCGTAGACGATCACTGATGGGCGATTATATAATGATGGATTTAAAATGCTCGCCAATTCGTTGTTGGGACTGACTTTCTTGGGAGTTGCATGCTTAGATATATCATGCTCTATGATGTGTGGAACTTCTGAGTGGTGATCGGATGGCTGCCGTTTTGCATGCTGCAAAAAACATCATGAGAATACGAATTTTAAAGTTTTATGTGTTTCAACTCACAGATTATATCTAAATGACTAATTTTACAGTTGCAAGGCTTTATTTGTCTATCTTTAATAAAAAACAAATTAAAAAAAAATTTGTGAAAATCAACAAATGAAAACAATTATTTTGTTACCAATTAATACACAAGTTACAACCAGGTTTATCAATTCGTAATTAGAAGAAAAGCAACAAAAACATATGCGATTGTAACCTTTTTATTAGCTAACCACGAATACAAATTTAGACGTAGGCCTAATGTACGAAATATAAGACCATTGAAATTTCTTCTTTAATTTAAAAAAAATGTTAATACCTTATTTCAAACAAACGTCAATCTTAGTAAATAAATTCGATACATATAATTATAAAGTAACATTAAAATTAACTAAATAGCTCTTCATAATATAAACTGTTTTCAATTTGACGTTAGTAGTTATGTAATAATTCGATGAAGACTGGTTTCTCTTCACATATAAGATATCTAACCCAATTTTATTTATGACATTTTTTATAATGTATGCTAAATTACATTACTATTCTTCTGGTAGACGCTTCAATATAAAAGATTGTTAAATTGTTAAAACTGTTAAAATTATCACACTCTAACTTAAATAATTACAAGTTTAAGTTAGTCTTGTTATTGCTGTTTGCTGTAAAGTTAAAGAAAGTAGGCCTATAGCCAAGTATTACTACATTATTGTTTTTTTTTAGTCATTAAGTAAGGGGCTTTTGTGGTTGGATTGCATATTACGTATGCAGTGCTGACATAATTTCATGAGTAGGCCTATTATTATTTCAAGTTTTTAAAGACAGCATTAAATAATTTATATACTTATATAATTCATAATATATTACAATTATAATGTTAATTCTAATTATAATATTAATTATAATATTATATATAATTATAATTAATTCATATTACCATTATTATTAATTATGTAATTATATGTATTTATTTTTATAGTAATAATAACCTATTTTGAGCATTTATTAAAGAATCCATTTTCAAATTAAAGTTGTAAAAAGCTGCAAATTTCTTATACTTTTTAAATTAACTTAACTCTGGATGTTAATTTAACTTGGGTATATGCTTGCGCTTACGCTGATGGATCAAATGTACTTTCCATGAAAGTAAAAAGTTTAATTCCTTCTCCATATGGGCTTATTTTTAAGGTCATCATTATTATTTGTAAGACAAAATATTTGTAACACATTTACCTACTACGATTACTAAATAAATAATACATTTACCAGTTGAACTAAAATCTTGTGTACCTAGTACAGCAGTAAATATTATATTCAATTTTCAACCAAATTTTACTGTCACTAAAGTGTTGAACCAACACCAGTAAAACTCAATAATGTAGTTTTTACACCAACCATATAAACCGCTTAAGAATCAGTTAAGGAATTTGTTTTTTTTTTTAATTTCATGAGCTTTTTATTCAGTATTTGTGAAATTTAATTTTATATTAATATCATATTAATAAATCCAGAAAATAAATAAAAAATTAAAATAAACACACAACACTAGGTATGTGGTTTAGTTGTTGAAAAGCCGCTGTAATTAGGGCTACTAGCGCAAACCTAAAACTCAGGAAATTGATAAAATAAGACTATCGGAACACGTCGCTATAGTGCAAGCCAGCAGCCAAACCCTAAATTCTATCATTTCTGTCTACTTTATATTAAATTACAATGCAATGTCAAACAGCAGACGTTGCAATAAATTATAGTTATAATAAAATAACAAAAAAATTACACTTACATTTTCATCCGCGTACGAGAAACTGGTTGCTTTTGTGTTTTTAGTTGCTGTAAGAGGGTTTTTTTGAGCTTTCATTACACAAGGAACTGCAAAGACACGATAAATATTAATTCTAATCATGTTTGTTTTTCTGTTATCATTAAGATAATTTTTGTTGCAAGCATAAGAATGGTATTAACGTTTAACAAATTAGTTAATTGGAATTGGTGTTGTAAAAAATTATGTTTGGATAAAATTTTATTCGTTTTGCATGTTAATTTGATGTGACAATTACCGAGTAGTACTACAACTGCCGTGATGTTTAATGGGCAGATGAAATTACTTAACAAATCTCTTAAGGATTCCTAGGAATCTAGGAAGGTTCCTAGGCGCACCATACTTTCGCGCCGAAACCGTATGTTTTGGTTACTTCAAGGTGACACAGTGACGCAAAGTGTGACACATTTTTATAATTGCAGACATTACAGTCAGTACTTTTTTGCATTCACATGAAGTTGTTTATACACTTACAGTGTGTGGCTTTATATTTTGAGTAATTACAATATTGCTTTCTGTAGGCATCAGATAGGACAGTACACAAAAAGGCCTTATTTTAGTGATCAAGTCCGGCTCTTGCAAGTGTGAGTAAACAATAGTTTAAGTACTCACTAAAACTATGAGTCTAATCTAGAGCAAAAAAATGTGTTGATAGTGTAAACAGGTACCAGAACTACAAATAATAATACCTTATTTAACTTATAAATCAATCTAAAATTGTGGAACCCATTTAAAAAAAGGGTATTTCTCTTTGTATCCTACACGAAATTCAGTCTACAAGTAATTGCAACCTTACCCCTTATTCCAAAATTCCGAAATCACTTTTTCAAGTGTGTCCCATGCAAAGACGTAATTTTTTAGACACCACTATAAAATTAGGTGCTATTTAAGCACAGAAATTTAAATAAATACCTGCCCAATACGTGCTTAATAAAAATTATATTTAAAATATTCTACTTATAGAAGAATAAAAAATTAGACATTACGGATTACACAATTAAAAAAAAGTAGATCACTATTATAATTCTGGAAGCTCACTGTAATAATAATTTAGCCGTAGCGCCTATGTGAGTAATTGAAAAAGCTTTCGCTTTCTCAAAAAGCAGAAATTTGTGACATTATAAGGATGTGTAAATTAATCCAATATTACATATTTTGAGATTACTGCATAAGAACTATGATTAGGACGAACGTAAAGATGTAATATTAAAGTAAACTAGTACTTTAAGGTGTGTATAAAAAGCGTATTAAAAGTCGTTTCACTAACCTTTTCCAGGTGAATTCGAAGTGCGTAAGCCTACCATACTTAGCATTCGCCCTCCTCTGGAATGTGGGTCAATACATATTTTTTTTGTCTTCATCCTTAAAACAAAATAATAAAGCCATATAAAAAGGCTTAGTATAGCATTAGTGAGCCAACACGCATATGCACACGCGCGTGTGACATTAATCTAATTATTACAAACATATAGAAGCAAGATGCTTACTTAAATGCATGCACGAATGCGTGACATTTTTTGAATTTTTTTAAAATTATATTTGAACATTAATCTTAAGCAAAAAAGCACAGTGGTAAAAATGGCATTACTACTTTAGGCACAATGGGGTTGAAATCATCCTTAATTGCTAGAAGTGTCTATTGTAGGAAGATATTTGAAATGAGATGTTGAAAAAATGTAAACTTAAGTTTATCAGGACACCGATTAAGAAGGTGATGTCAAAAACATTATAAAACACAAGGAAATCAAAGTGGCCAATTTAAGGGGTTGGTGAAATGAAAGAAGTTCATACTTTGTAAATTCACTTTTCTTGTGATGGTCAAATGTCAAGAAATGTCAAGAAAAAGATAATTAAATGGAAGTCAAATCAATGAACTAAATAATTAAAGCCTAAATTTTTACATAAAGTTTTATAATTTTATAGGTGGCTTAATGTATAAGACTTTTCATTGCATCATTTCAGTGGTCATCTGTGTATTTATAGATTCAGGTAAGTTTACCAACACCTTCAAACAATCATATCCCAGAAAGTATTTTTCCTTCAAAAACTTAAAAAATGAATTTAGTTTTTAATAAGTTTTATGTAGTATGTTTACCTGGTTTTGCTAAATTTAGTATTTGTTTGGTTATATAAGAAGTAGGAAATTTTTCAATTACATCACTAAATTAAGCTAACATTCAAAGTCTAATATTTTGAGAAGTGACTTTTTTTAAATCTATTGCAAAATTTAAATTTGTTCAAAATAATAGACTACTGACACCTGATAAGCAGAAAATGATAGCAAGAAAATTGCCAATTTTCATAGAAATGTATGAAGAACGCATGTTATTTTTACTGCTATTACAATAAAACAGAATTTCTATAAAAGGACATTTATCAACGTTTAATCTAACATATGAGTAGTATTTTTATTAGTCCTATGGTTTTCTAATTATTCAAAGTAATTACCCCCCTTTTTAAGTGAAAAAAACTGAGCCACCATGTTAAACACTCGTATATTACAATATGTTAGTTCTAGAGAAATTAAAGTTTTTGATTCAAAGTTTGTGACAAAACCAGACGTTTCGGCAGTGCCACTGACTGCCATCTTCAGTAAAAACGAGTTAACACAGTACCGTAGTGCTAACGTATATCATCCCACGTTAGCGTTGACTCGTTAGCGTTATTTTTTCATAAACTTTGGACCACGGCCAAACAGCCCGGGAGTTATTTTTAATCAAAATTAATGTATAATGTTTTGACAAATTTAATATTTCTTAAGTTACACAACGGAAGGTTTTACGAGGTAACGATTTTAGGGTGTAAAAATAAAATTATTGTTTAATTCACAAACGCAAAACTCAAAAACCATTGGTTTTCATCAATAGGCTATACACATAGCACATAGGCTATAATTTTTTTTCTTAAAATTTAAAGATCTATTAACTGCAGGTGTCATTTATTTTTTCTAGTTCCCACCTATGTGGAGGGGTGAAACCACCTAGTGGGGTGACCAACAAAAACTTTTTATAACTTTCAATGTGGTGGACACTATGTAGAAGATAGTACGAAAGGTTTCATGTCGGTTTGTTCTATTACAAACAGTTCTAAACATTGTCTACTAAAATGCTTCATTAAGTCGACTATAAGTGGAAATAACAAATAAAAATGCTGTTTGCTATATGACTGTATATCTTTCTCAAGAATGTAGCAGTTATGGATTATGGTAAAAAATTCTGAAAATTAAATTACGGCTATAGATCTCTGCAAAAACTTCAACAAAGATCGATGTGATATTTGTATATGCAGCCTTCTACGTAATCACTGGAAATTCTATGATTAGAAGTCATAAGAGTACGGAAGTGAAAAATGTTTATAGTGTACTCCAGCTTAGGTCGTAATGAACAAAAACAGTAACTGTGTCCTATCCTTACTCCAAAATCTGAACAAACTATCTCTGTAATGATTGTGTAAGATTAGTCAACAGATACATGCATCAAAAGAGTTACATCCAAGTCCGACTGACTCCCATGTATTTGTGACTGTAACATAACACGTGTCCCAAACTGCGTCCCGTCTCTGACTCATGAGTTCGAGACTCGCCGTACAGGATTATTATAAGTCATGAGTTCTATCATCCTCGTACCGAATTTATTTTTAACTAAACAATATGTTGGATGCAGCGATGTGGTTTTTCTAGAAAGTTCAATAAATCCGTAAAGTTTATAAATAATCCACGTCTTGTTCAGATGTTTTCATTTTTGAAAGCTTGTTTACTGACTACAAACCAAGTAAATACAAATCACGTTTCTTTAGTAACCGTCGAAATCATTTTTCGCCAAACGATTAGTATGAACATCAAATACCAAAGAGCAAAGCATTTTTTATATCATCTACAGTTCGAGAACCTCTATGTAACAGATAACAGATCAACAAATGAAGTTATTGCGATACTTACTTGTAATGAGACCCCCTAAAGGTAACACGTTGGAATATACAAAATAAGGAATAAAGCCAAAAATTAAAAAGACATGCAAAAATTAAAAAAAAACATGAAAAAATTGAAAGCATGCAACCGAATTAGAGACTGTTTCTTCTGATACTAAGGGACACGTGTTTGTGGCAGAAGAGGTCAACTAGCGGGTCCTCCCTGGACGGAGTAAGGTGCAAGACGCGAAAGGCGTAACGATTTTCTTTAATTTTGTAGTTCAACCGCTGGGAGCCGCAAGGTTTGAGGCAGCGGGTCTATGGTTTCCCCTGGATTATTGGACTAGCGCCGTTCTGACGTTAGATCGTGGCAGCTGAGTTGCCAGCCGCTTTTGGTGGGGTGTCGGGGTTGAGACCGGCGGCTTTCGCGCCAAAGCCAGCGATTGCCCGAACCTGGACGACAGCGCATCCGCGGTGGTTTTAGCAGATTCTGGATGTTGCTTCCTCAGCATACGGTCTTTAGATTCGAGTGTGGCCTATAGTCTGTTGGTGCCACATGTAGTTTATCCTGAGACGTTCTTCCTTCCAGATTGGTCACACCAGCTTCTTTCCTACACCCAGTACTTATGCGCCGTTATTTGTTTTTTCCGTTTTCATTGTGTCATGTCAAAAGGCATAACTTAGACAATTTAGGCCTACTCCACAGTTTCATGGAGATATGGGGACGTGTAACGGGGAATAGAGAAAAATGGGGCACTGCCGAGTTTAAACTCACGTGCATAAACACTTTCGAAGTAATGGGACTCACCGCTGTATTCACGGACATGTACTCAGTAGCGAATCTAGAATTTGGTCTGAGGGGGGGGGGGTCGAGTCGGCTTCATACAAAAGAAAAAACAAGTTAAAACTAATCAATATTTGAGTCTTTAAAATGGGTTAAAAACGTGTAATAACATACTGAATTCAGTCCCATTAAAGTAACAACACAATAAAAAATATCGGTATGGAGAAGCATACATGACTTCCATATACTAAGATTTATATTTAAAATCATTTTCGAAATGAAATATTACCATAGAAACTACTTCTTTCTACTTACTGCTTCAGCCTTAACCACAGTACTGTGGTCACTAACGTATACCACCTCACGTTATCGCACTCGATTTTCACTGATGATGGAAGTCGATGGCATTGCCGAAACGTCTGGTTTTGTAGAAAACATTGGACTACGGCCAAATATCCCGGGAAGGAATTTTAACAAAAACTACTTCTTTGTTGCCGATGACGTTGTACACATATATATATAAAAAATGCATAAAATTAATGGCTTGTATAAGTTAATGATTGATCTCCATTAAGTAGTGCTCAAGTTTCCAAAGTTTTAATATTATGACGTCCGTAATTAAAACATCAGAGCAGGTTTAGTGTGTATGAGGGTACACCGTGGACAAAAATTTTCAACATTTCCTATTGAGCGTTGCTTAGAGTAAAGCTGCGAATCTACAGTGTACATTTCACAGAACAAACACGCGGAAAAGAAGGAGCGCTCCGAAGTCACTCATGGACCCTCAGCATCTTGCAGAGGGTTCATTCCCTAAAGACGAAAAGTCTGTCTATGAATCGTTCCTCTGTAAACACGTGCAGTTACACTGCCCAACGATCCACAGGAAGCAAATCGCTATCCACGCTGAACACTTTTTCGGCTTGCACGCGTTATGTTGGTATGCGTTTCGACACTTTCCATTTAAAAAGCGTGCAAATGTAAGAAAATAAACATGAATGAGGCCAGAAATAACGCGAATTTTGAGTGTGTGTGTGTGTGTCTTCCCTGCCTTTTTATTGCGGTAGTCATAATAATAAAATGGAAACGTAAACAGTACATAAGTGAGATATGCTTGCCTGCCACCCACGATATATTTTCTCTTATACATGATTTACATTAAAATGAAAAAATTATAATTTTATTGCCTGACAACAAAATTATTTTATTTTTAACAATTACCATTGTTTGAAACAGTTTAAATGAATTTTCAAGTACTTTACTCTTGTTAAAACGTAAAAGGTTGCAGGTAAACTACCCTTAACCGATCTTCACCAAAATCAAAAGGCCTTGAGTTCTCTACAATTCAGTGACGTATGCAAAACATTATTTGATTCTGTTTGAATATGCGGCAGTTATCGTTCGTCATAGAAAATTACCCTTGATAAAAAACGTTGCCGGTAAACTACCCCTTCCCCTTAACCGATCTTCACCAAAAACAACAGATCTTGAGTACTCTACAAATCAGGACTGTATACAAAAAATTATTTAACTCTGTTTGAATTTGCGGCTGTTATCGTTTGCCATAGAAAATACCCTTGATAAAAAAACGCTGCTGGTAAACTACCCCTTTCCCTTAACCGATCTTCACCAAAAACAATAGGTCTTGAGAACTCTGCAATTTAGAGCTGTATGCAAACAATCTTTTGATTCTGTTTTAATTTGCGGCTGTTACCGTTTGCCATAGAAAATACCCTTGTTAAAACATAAAACGTTGCAGGTAAACTACCACTTTCTCTTAACCGATCTTCACCAAAAACAACAGGTCTTCAGACCTCCATGTTTCAGGACTGTATACGAAACATTATTTGATTCTGTTTGAATTTGCGGCTGTTATCGTTTGCCAAAAAAATTATCCTTGATAAAAAAAACCGTTGCTGGTAAACTACCCCTTTCCCTCAACCGATCTTTACCAAAAACAATAGGTCGTGAGTACTCTACAAATCAGAGCTGTACGCAAAAAATTATTTGATTCTGTTTGAATTTGCGGCAGTTATCGTTTGCCAACAAACAAATTATCCTTGATAAAAAAACCGTTACTGGTAAACTACCCCTTTCCCTCAACCGATCTTCACCAAAAACTATAGGTCGTGAGTACTCTACAAATCAGAGCTGTACGCAAAAAATTATTTGATTCTGTTTGAATTTGCGGCAGTTATCGTTTGCCAAAAAAAAATTATCCTTGATAAAAAAAACCGTTGCTGGTAAACTACCCCTTTCCGTCAACCGATCTTCACCAAAAACAATAGGTCGTGAGTACTCTACAAATCAGATCTTTACGCAAAAAATTATTTGATTCTGTTTGAATTTGCGGCAGTTATCGTTTGCCATAGGAAAAATCTACACACAGATAGACAGACAGACACACACACAGACACTTTTCGGAAAACGACTTTTTTTCATGTTTTGAGTGTAGTACAATCAGAATCTGCAATAATCTCGAACACGATTTTTTTTGCCATCACCATACAGTACTTCCATTTCCTTAAGGAATATGGAAGTAATACGCGCTATTGCAAAATTGTTTATAAGATACTTATTGACTTACTTGAATTTCCTATATTTCATATTTCAAACGTACGCGCATATTCTGTGTAATAAATTTGTTTTTAGACCTCTATTTAAAAATGGGGTACTACTGTATTAGCGCATACAGCTGTGAAATTAATAAAACAGCTTAAAAATTAGGAGATTAACAACATTTCTTGTCAACTGTCGACCTTGTGGGGTGGGGTCCGGTCCCATTCACCGCCCCTTCACACTGTTAATTATTTCAGAGTAAATGTTACAGGTTTCTTACCAATTTCGCCGAACTGTGCGAGCTGATGTTTTCGTGGTTGGTAGCTCCAAATTCCAGAAGCTCATCTTTAAACACGGCGAATGAAGCATTCAAAATTGGATGGTCATATCGTCGCTTACTTTTATTGTCACTTCCTTCGGTCTTGTAGAATTAAACGACTATAGGATTAAAAGTATTCGAATTTAACGTAAACTCACTTGAATGAAAAAATAACTTAGTTTGTGTGTTAACCATTATTCCTTAAAGTAAATTATATGCAATCAGAAAGACAAGACTAATAGCAAAAATATTTTTGCAGTATGCAATAAACGTTATGTTTCGGCTTGCACAGAGTGGAGTATTTCGGGGATTCTCAGTACAAAATTAGTTTCTATCTATTTCATGAAACTAAATTTATGTAACTTTCTAAGTTGCCATAATAATTAATCATTTTAAAATTCGTTTTAACGAATTGTTTAAAGCTGTATGAATTAATTAATTTTAAACAATAAAAACAAAATTATTAATTATTTACACTATAAAAAGATGTCTTTAGTTTTCATTACACTTTATATACAGTAAGAGATAAAATAATAGTATAGTAGCCTACTTACGTTTCTGTAGACACGTAGGTATTGCTTAAACTACACCCATTCCATGAACTGAAATAACAACTTCATAATGACAACCACTTTCATTTGTAATGTATATATTTTTTTGGCTTGGAATTTCACTTTTTTTTAAATCTGCTGAAGCACCTGCTGTAAATAACTGCCAGTCCCACTTCTCTCCATTTTTTGAGTTTATCTTTGTGTACACAAAAATGTTTGTATTCAAAAGTGATGCAGTTCCAAATATCTCACTTTCAGTTGCCCATGTGCCTTCTTTTATCATATTTTTTAGTGACGTCCTACCTTTAAATAAATCATTGGCTCGGTTGTTGTTCAATTCATTGTCCATATAATTGACAAATATGTTTCTAACGTCCATATGATAACCTTCACTGCCAGTAATTACGTAGGAAACTGCCCTAAACCAACAATTTCCGTCACGCACAATTTTCTTCACACCCTGTGGTTTTGCAAGTGCTAATTTATGCCCGATTCTAATACACGTGCATTGTCCTTCAAAGGACAGACCCAACACTTTACACTTTTCCATTTGCCACTCTACGTCAACCGGATCATAAAAAAAAATCACTTCACACCACTCACCAGAAATCTCCACATCAGATTTATCATCATTTAGATTGTAGAAAATTTTCAAATTTTTCACATGTTCTTTCTTTTCCTCACTTTGCCACTTTCATCTTGTAATATACAATACTCGTTTCTTAAAACTTTGTTAACTGTAAATGGTCCACTCCATGGAAGTTCAGTAAACATTAATTTATTTTTGAATTTTGTCATATTTTTTACCAAAACTCTACTCCCAGGTTTTATTTCCATTTTCTTTGTTATTGTATGTCTTTCGTCAAATTGCTTTTTCTGTTTAATCTGAGCTCTTCTGATATTTTTTAATGCTGTTTCATCAATTACTTTTTTCACTTCTAATATTTTTTGTAATTTTCTTTCCATTTCTTTATTTTCTTCGACAATATCTTCCTCTACTTCTTGAACATCCGTTGTTTTTTCAGCTACCTGAAGAGACTCCTCGTCTTCATCGGTCAAATTATCTTCATCAACAAGGTCTAATGGTAAAACTGGTTCTCTGTTGTATAACATAAAAAAAGGTGAACATCCTGTTGTTTTGTGTCTAGATGTTATGTACGCAAATAATACACTCTCGAGAACATCAGGCCAGTTATTAATGTTTTCCATTAAAGTTCTTTTCAGTTTATCTTTTATTGTCCTATTTTGACGTTCTACTAATCCATTAGCCTGTGGGTGGTAGGGTGATGTTAATCTTTGTTTTGTCCCCGTCAGTCTATGCAATTCTTTAGAAACTTCATTTACAAACTCGCGACCATTATCGTTAATTTGTATTTTAGGGCAACCATGTCTACATATAATTTCATAAATAACTTTAGCCACTTCAATGCCAGTCTTATTTTTAAGGGCTTTCGCCTCAGCCCACTTCGAAAAGTAGTCTACTGCCACCACTATGTATTTTTTCCCCTGCACTTATGGTAACTGCATAACATCTATTCCAGTTTGTTCCATGACTCTCTTAGGAACAGGAATTGGCTTCATTTCGGGTACACAAGACACCCATGGAGGTGTAACTTTCTGACACACTTCACAATTTTTTACAAAATCTGTCACCTTTAATTTTATATTTTTAAAGTAGTACCGTTGTGAAAGTATGTCCACGGTGCTATTAATTCCTCGATGTACAGACATACCAATCGCTTGTTTGCTAGTATCAGCACCTTTGTGGGCTACGCCCATCAATTTTTGTATTTTATTATCGTCGTGAACAATTTCTATTCATTTTTCTGTACCTCTTAGCCCGTCACATTTACGATAAAACAGTTTATTGTCACGAATAACATAAAGTTTACATTGTCTCTTAAAGTTTCTACTTTGACACGATTTTGTACACTTTTCAGGAATTGCTCCAGTAATTAAAAACCTTTGTATATCAAGCGGTGTTATTCCTCCTTCGAAAACCCTCATTTTAATTATCCCAACTGAGATCTGAATATGCAAACAAAATACGAACAACTATCGAATATTAAGTAAGATACTTAAAACACTGTAAACACAAATACTAATATAACACAACAACAAAGTAATAATATCGTTGATTTATAACAAAGCGACGATGTTTAAAGACACGATTTAGCCGAACGTAGTCAACCACACTTTAAAAACGTCTCAGAGCGACTGTTTTTTTTTTTTTTTTGCAATGCAATGCTTTTCCACGCGTTCCAATTCATCAACGTACATGTACACAGAGACAGCGGAAACCAGCTACCAGGGCCTCATTATCTCTGATGTCATAAGCCTGTGACGTCATTTGATCAACTCAGACTGGGTGACCAACTCAGACTGCCACACAGAATAAACAAAAAGTACTGACTCGACAAGCCGACAGCTGACGAAGTCGTTTAACCTCGAAACACAAGGTTGAGGTTAGGTCGGGTATATGGGAAAGTGAAGTTTCATTTAATCAGTGACCTATAACGGAGTATATGCGCATAGGTAGTGAACGGGAATGAATAAATCAATTTTAATTTCATTCGAATAATATAAGAAAATTTTGTGAATTAGTGATACAACTAAAACGACTTCATACGCAAGTATCAGTGCACATAACAAAAATATTTTAAAAACACTAACCTACTAATTAAAGAACGCTATAAGCGAAATTAATTAATTAGTATTGTTGAATCAATAGCAATCCAACAGAGATTGGAACCTTATTTTAATTATTGAACTACAACCATTAAAAGTGAAATATTTAAGTAACAACAAACATAAAAGTGTTATAATTAATTCAAGGAACTTGTCTAATTCAAAGACATTAAATAGTCAATAGAGAACTTGAGGGAAACATTGAACTGTAGTAGATTAAGTATTATATTGTGATTAACCTTAAGATTCTAGCTAAATGTTTAACAATCCCCAACCATAGGAAGGGGTCATTTCCAGTAACCTGTTAACTTAGTTTGTAGCCAATCCAAGAAGATAGGTGATGAAGTTCCTCAATAGATTACATGTATAAACGTAGTACACTGAGATGTTAGCATGGTTAAGATTCATTATTTTATATTAAGAATGTTAGGTTACAATGAACCTAACCTAAAAGTTAACCTAAAAACTTCAGTAATAATCACGTGTTAAATGTTTATGTTTTATTAAAGAATCTAATAATATTTTCATTCTCCGAATACTAATTATTATAATATTGCATTTTATTAACTTATGTGTATCTTGCAAACTGAAAGAACCTGCTTTATTTATGAATTAAAGTAACGAAATTGTTTACGTTCAGACCGACTGATGGTTAGACGCAGTCTGGCCACCCTGAGATTTATTTATTTAAAAGAGTCCATCCACAATATTAAAATTTTAAAGGAAAATAATCAATATTATTGTACTATGGCAATTATTAATAACGAGTTCGACCAATAAAAAATCAATTCATAACCGATAACAGAGTTTGACTATCATTGTATTAGAATAAGACTTGCAGCTTAGGTGAACAACAACAATGGTGGGTAACAGAGGCGGCGGCAAGAATTTGAATTGAACGATTGTCACTTTCTTACTAGTAATGCACTTCTACATTACTAGTATCCAACCGTCACACATAAGTATTTTTATACCAACGATACTTATGTGTTTTCAGTGAAGGGGCACACCTCTAGGTTCATCTCAGCGACAAGTGAAGAGTCAATTTATTTCAATTAAACAACTTCCAACCGAACTCACAACACATCATAACTATACAAATTTAACAATAATAATAAGAATAATTGAACCTTTTTAACGAGAGAGGATCTCGTCCTCTAACAATATTTAATTTACAATATGAGCTATCGTAATCGTTTGAATTAAACCATTTTCTCCAGGCTAATGTTTTGCATTGTGGTTTAAATTTATTCAAAGCTAAATTCTTGAGATTCGTGCTGAGTAGCGTACATTTATCTTTGAAGTTATCCTCAATCGTAACTGCAGAACATGTGGTTCTCCCGTTCTTGCTAGCAGGCATAGACTACAATGTATGTGCTTGTTTATGTCTTTTTGTTGTTTTACCATATGTTACTAAGCACAAATACAGTACTGGTTTTCCTAACTCTGTGCAACTAACCGGCATTCAGTAACAAATACAAAGCTTTTCTATAATATTTAAAAATATAGAAAAAAGTTTGGACCTATTCAAAATACTTTAAACATAAGTCCCATTAAAGTGAACAGAATGATAAGAAATGACTAGAGGGACTTCAAAGTTTGTTTTACCGTTCATAAATTAATGTTACATTAATTGTACATACTTATATTATGTAATTATTATATTGTTAATATGAAAAAACGTTCTTTACAGAGACTAAAAATTAGCTTACAAATACTTTGAATTGTATTGTATTGGACTGCGGAAAAGTATACATTCACTGTAATTTACAATACGATCTAACTGCATCATTCAATATGGTAAAAAAGAATTATGATATAAAGCCATCAAAACAGATCATCTTTTTTTAGTAGAATTACGTTAATATATAGCACTATGAAGCCTATAACGGAGATCATTTATGGTTTTTATTTTACGTTATGTAAAATACCAATCAAAAGGAAAATTAAAGTAACATTACTTTAACAATGACATTACTATAAATTTCTAGAGTGATATATTTACAATAAAAATATATTACGCTTTATTATACAGGATGCGCACCGAGTGAATTACGACTTGACACAGCACTGAATACTGTCGATTTACATTATAAATCTGAAACTAATAAGCATTATTAGCGTGAGTAATAATAACGAGAAACGTTAATATATTACAACGGGTATAAGTATTTGCAAACATTGACAAATCCCAATCAGAAAACACAGAATTATAAGTTCAGGTATTCGGATGGTATGCACATATACGTACAATTATAAAAACTACAAAACAGAAAAATAATACAAGAAGAGTTTCAAAAGCATTTCTTGTTAAAAAAAAAAGAGGCAAAGCATTGTGCATAAAACTAACAAAACAATCAAATCCTCATTTTAGCGAATGGAACGAGAAGTTAAACAACCAAAAAATTTAAGTGAAAAATATATCCTAAATTCAGTATGCCGTAAATTCGGGCATGTGAGTGCTGGCTGTTAAGTGATGACAAAACGTAAAATAGTAAGGTCGGTTAGCGCACTCCTTGCAATCTTATGTGGCGCAGAAATAAATTTCCTTTTGACAATTAATGGATAACCTAAAGTACATGTCAGCAGTAAGACTGAGATTTGGCCATTTAGACTAAATAGAAAAATCTAACCATTGCATCTGATAGTCTTTGGTTTGTAATATCGAATTACAGCTAAGCTGAACCCATAGGATAATCCGGGTAGAGCTAACGAAAGCAGTTTTTGTGCAGCAATTGAAAACAATTTAATACCCATCTGAATTATAACAAACAAACTCTTCAAGGTGGTTTAAAAAAATACTTCTTTATCAGAGCGACGAATCGACAGCTAGAGCTATTGAAAAACGAAATAATTTGTAAAACTAGATATCAAAAAAGATTGCGTGTTCCTAACAAGTAAGAACACAGGAAATGAGAAAACGTAGCACGTATGTTTGTAAAGCATGATTTTGCACATTTACATATTGCAAACATAGAACCTAGTAAAAAGACTGAACTTGAATCCAAAACACGCAAGCCTGGGTTTCTACGGTGCGCAATTGATACAGATCAGCAACGTATCTAACAAATATTCGAACATAGATAAAAATTATATAGAATATTGAAACTTTCAACTTGTGAAACTTACTTGTCTTTTCTTCTCCTACGCGTTTCGGCGTGGTGTTCGCCTTCGTCAGCTTTGAGACAAAAACTAACAATAATTTGGATCCCCGCGCCAATCCCCTTCCTCCACACACCACCCCCACTATACCTTTCAAAATAAAAACCGTTACAAGTTAATGGCAGTCTGTCTCAAAGCTGACGAAGGCGGACACCACGTCGAAATGCGTACGAGAAGAAAAGACAAGTAAGTTTCACAAGTTGAAAGTTTCAATATTCTATAAAGTTTATTGCTGTGAAAAAAGATGATGAACAATCAAAACAACTATAGATAAAAAGGCAAACTTGACCTCGTTCACACTACATTTTCGGTCCTGTGGACATGGAGTCGTTTGGTGGTGAAGATTTTATGTGAATTTTATTTCACAGACACAACAATGCTTCAACAACAACCAGACACTGAGATGCATTAAAAACCTAGACACAGCGTGTAGAAAAGGGGACTGGATACGTCATAGAATTACTGAGAACAGGCAATAGAAAAGAATACACATCGCGAGAAATTATAAAATTTCTTAAATACACAGGTATTACGAGAAAAATCACTGTCGGTTATAAGCCTTAGCACAACGAAATAACTAAACGTAGAAACAGTTGCTGACAAGGAACGGGACGTTGACTTCAAGCAAAAGTGTCGACGTCGTTGTAAAGACGCTGATAAGTTCTTACGACATCGGTGTTCAAGAAGATATGATTTAATGAAACGCCACACGTTGAATTGTTTCGAGTTATTGGAATCAAGTCGCTTTACAAAAGGAGAAACCAAAAATATGATTAAAAGGTGTCGAGTATACTCTTCATCGTCTACTCAATATAGTCAAAAACTATGTAACTCGAGTACAAAAAATATAGTCAAATCATCATACGTAAAATATTTCAAAAATATTGACAACAAAAGCTTTACACCGAAAGACAGAAAAGCTAAGAATTAAGTAAGTAAGTGAGTTGACAAAAAATAATTAATAAGCCATGTTCTTCTGGATTTTACGCATGAAGCAACGAAAACAAAGAATCGGTTGACAACGGAAGCAGTGACGAAGAGGAATAAGAGAATAACAAAGATAATGACGGAAAAAGCAATAAAAATTGAGTGTAACAGGATTCCTATTAAAGCTGGTTCAGATCACCAAGAAATGTTCTCGGAACCTGAAAAAACGATTGCACAATCAAGATAAATTTTAAAATCTTCAGAAGCTTACGTCATACAGAGACTACACAAAACGTGGAAACCCAACAACAATCAATAAATATTTTAAACGACTTGATCCTGATTTGTGACTAGAAGCAATGAGAAAAGAATCTGGGAATTGAAAATAAAGTTGATCATTGGTACTACGCCTAGAAAACAAAAATTTCGTTAAAATAAATCTGTCTTCAAAACAAAAAGTCATCACAAGGAAACGTGAAGAACCACAAGGCACAATTAAATATTCGAGATGATATTCAGAAAGGTTATTCATCGACTACAAAAAGCCTTGTAACCAGAAGTAAGTAACAAAGTAACTCCTAAAAGTGGCTGCTTAGAAAACCTAAACATACATCAAATATAGTGTCTGCTTCCGTGTAGGGAATTTGTGTGATAAGGTTAATACGAAACAGCCGAGAACTATTGCAGAATACATCTGAAAGAGGTGTACAAATTGAATAAACTGCTTCCCGGACTCAAACAAGCGATACTTGAGTAGCATAAGCACTTCAAGCACTTCGAAGAATCTGTGAATGAACTAGGTAGATATTAAAATATTATAGTAGGAAAAAATAAGTAATGTTTCTCAATGCTAGCATATGAAAAAGCAATTATATTGGTTTCAAAAGATTTAAATAACTGGTTAAAGTAAAATACAAAATGGCAGCGGAATTAAAAGTGTAGGCTTAGACCAAATGTCTAACTTTTAACGTCAAACGTCTAATATATGCCGAAAGATAAGGAGAGACTAGCGATTTCCAGTTGTCTCAAGAGCAAAACATGAACAATTTATTAGAGAAACTCGACAAAATTTTAGCAATACTTGAGTCAAACGTAATAATTACTGACGACTTACAACAAAAGAGAGAAAAGACTATTCGACGAATTGGGGAACGTATTACAGGTTTCTTTTACTTAGCAAAAGTGACAAGACTTGACATCGTTTATACTGTGGACGCATTAAGTGTTTGCTACGATCATTAGGATCACTAATACACATCACGAGACAAATCACTGTCGAATATAAGCCTTAGCACAACCACATAGCTAAACGTGGAAACAGTAGCGTTAAAAGGAATGACATGTTCACTTCAAGCAAACGTGACAGTGATCTAGGTGAAACGAGTGTTAAGGTATCTGAAAAGAATAGCAACATAATATAGTATATTATACTATTAAATATGCAATAATAAGAAAAATATGTGTGGTTGCATGGGAAGACTCATATTGAGTCGGCAACGGAGAAGCACGTAAATATTCGCTACCCTTATAGGCAACATGTATAGAAACAATGAAATAAAAGGGATGTATTTTGTAACATATTTGATAGTTTTCGTTGTCTGTACAAAGGGCTTACCAAAAAGAAAACATGATATGGCGCGGACTAGTTGTTGAATTTCAAATTGTCAAATTCACTTCGACAGAGATGACAATCTGTACATAGAAAAACAAGTAGCCTACTAGGCCTACTGCATGAAGCAAACCTAAGATAGGGCCTATTCAGTGTTCCAAAAAATGTATGTTGTTGGCCGTCTTGCGTGCATTAACACATGAATTACTAGGCATCAAGAAAACAGTGTAAGTAGCTTTTATTGAATTAATTGTATTTTTATAAATTTATTCATTTTTTTACTTTCTTTATACCTAATACGAATTTTTTTACTTCTCCTTTTCATAAATAACTCTTCCCTTATATTATTTATCTGAAAATATGTGAGACGTAAGTGAAACTATCCTCGTGCAGAGGTACCTTATAAAAGGAAAATTGGAAAGAACGGGAAATTTGAGTATGAGTGGGTTTTCGTCTCCTTTGAGAGAAAATAATAAAATACGAAGGCATTACACACAATAGTAGGTGTTAGGTAACCAGGTGTTTTGTAACGTCTATAGAATCTGACAGATCAAAGCTTATCAAGTAACTTACTGCATATAGACGGGCTTTATATCCATCTTTGATTGACTATATTACACGTTTCTCATAGATACGTGAAAGGGAGCACACATATATTATCCAATATTACTACATTTCCAATTGCAAGATTAGTATTACATTGATAACAGATCATAAACTTCTGTCGGAGTGAATAAGATGTGATTAAATAGAATGTAGTGGGACATAAACCTGAATGCCTAATTATGCGATACGTACCATTATTATAATTAATATAATTAATTACTAACCTGAACTTATAGTAAAAATTTATTACTTTTATTAATAATTATCGATGTTTCTTAGAGTATTTTTGATACAGTAGTCGCTCTTAGTAAAGCATAACTTATCTTATGCGATATGAAATAAAAGTTCAGACATTTCTTACCTAACGGAAGTAGACAAAACATCTTTTATTAATTTGTTTATTAGTTTATATTAAATGTATTTAGTTAGTAGAATAATTATTTAATCTGAATATCCTCTTATACCATCTATAAATAAATCAAATTCTGAGAGACAATTGTTATACTTGAGCATTACGTTACAGTATTTTTTTATTCCTTGTTGTAAGTGAAATAAAAGTGCAGAGGACAACCATGTAAGAATATGAGGTCGGTTCAGAAAAAAAATAGTAAATTCCCTGCTAACCAAATAATTGGTTAATTTAATTGCGCTGATGAAGAGAACACTGACGCCCTCTAAATCGACAGGAAAACGGAAACAAATGTACGACTGACTTGCATGCACCGTAAGAAGTGGTTTCTATTATATTAGTGTAATTATGTAAAACATTAAAGCGGAAAAGTGAATGTAAACATGTGATACTATGCAAAGGTTTAAGTTAAGTAATAAACCTTTCGAGGATCGTAGTATAGTTTTTCTCACTGCCTGCCAAACACTGATATAGCGATATTTCCTTCAGCTTTGTGGAAAAAGCTAGCATACTGTTGGTTTCCATAAGCGTTGTGCAAGATGAAAAATAAGCTCTTCGAGTACGTGGCTTTTAATTAAATATATGTCACTGTTTTCAGAAGAGTAAAAGAAAGTGTAGTAAAATTGTGTCAAAACGAGTACACGTTTGTGTGTCTGTGTGTGTGCGTTGTGTCTATACCATAACTTTATGTAAACAAAAACTGTAAAATTTTATACTTCCTAAATGATTTCAAGGTACACTGTCCGGTAGTGTTGTAAGGAATATAACTAACAACCGACTTAATTATTTGACATACTACAACATAGGCGCTACATATTGTTTGGATACCAAGAGTACCGACTGCCAGTTGCTTGGTCGCTGATTGTCTAGAGTATATATTTCTTTATTACTACTGTTTTACTTTAGCAAACTAGTTACTAAATTTAGATTACTTTTAAGATTTAAATAAGGTTCCCAAATTTGCTATTTCCTAATATACCTTTCATATTAGAAAAAGACAATGAAATAATGCATGGAGACTGTATCTAACGTTTCTTTAAAATTTATTCATACACAAACATGATATAAACAAATTCTTACAAATTTATAAAAAAGAGTATATTGCACAGAAATGCACGGAGAAAAAGAGACACGCACGCACACAGACAAGCGCGCGCACTCTCCCCTACACATTGTGTTTGCGAGCGCGTCTGTGTCCGCCTTAATGCTTCAAGTATTCATCGTAATGTTATTTTGAAACTTTTCCTCTGATTTCCATAAAACTGTTTAGTACTTCTTTCATCAGGCGCTTGGAACTATTACTTTTTACTAACTATTGTTCATATTAGTACTACTACTAAGTCTTACCACTACTATTACTACTACTACTACTACTACTACTACTATTATTATTACAAGCACATAGACGCAACACTCTTGTCAGAAGCGATACAGTGAATTTGCTGCTTTTAGGGCTGACAGACTTCAGCCTATTGCTAACTGTTCCTTACCGACGTCCTCTTTGAGGTTACGCTTTACTCTGTGTCTTTGTCTCTGTCCAGCAAAATCACTACAGTCAATGTAAGTGCTCTGTCAAAATATTTAATACTATTCATAGTATTACAATAAATATTAGTAGTAGTTAATTTTGTATGGGTAAATTAAATTCAGTTTACTTGAGATTATTTGACACTAATTTCAAAATATTTATTTATATGAATTACTTGTAAAATTATTATTAAATGTAAAACTAATGGAACCACCTAGAATAGCCGAGAGCGTCTTCGACCCGGCCCCGCTTAGTGCGGCAGGTGTTGTCTCAGCCCCGTTCAAGTACGTTCCAGAATACTCTACAGAACACTTGAATACGAATTAAGTGGCGTGAGTTAAGGACAGAACGTTAATTCTATAACACTGCGCGACATACAAAAGCAGAGCGCCTGGTTTAGTCATTCAGTTCGTTGAGCAATTTTTCCTTAGTGTAGTGTAGTGTAGTGTTTGTGTAAAGTGTTATTGTGTTACAGTTAGTGCCGAATTCTTTATAGTTGATATTATTATTGCGTGTGAACAAGTTTAACTTGGACTATTGCACAAGTTGATTATAAACTGTTACGAGTATTTGTGATAATTAAAGCTAGTTATTTGTGACTTCATTGGTGTATTGTATTTTGTTTTCTCTGTGAACTCTGTGACTTGTGTGCGTAACCTAGTTTTGTCCAAACAAGCCACATTTTACTGACTATATCCTTTCCTCTTACTATTAAAATTTTTGTTTATTATAATAATATAGTTATAAAATGTGTGCTTATAAACGCGCGTGCGTACTATGCTTGAGTTTATGTGAATAGTGGCAGTTAAATAAACATGAAATTTACTGCAATCAGTGAGAAGACTATAAATTCAATCTTGCCTCCAGAGATAAAATTGCGTTTGTAATCTAGAGATCAGCATACAGACACATACCCAGTTTCCTTTAGCTTTTACTTGTTTGTTTAATAGTTCCGAGTGACTATCTTGTCTCTGACAGCCACAAGGACTTGCAAAAACCGCGTTTTTGTATCTCTAAGTAAACTACAGGCCAAAACGTGCGGAATCGAAAACTTCGCCCAAAATAAGGCGCGTTTTGTGATGTAAATAAGGTAAAATTGACGTTGTTAGTTAACATGCTAACTAACCTAGGTTAACTACTAACCCTTCCCCTTTTTTATGAAGTCCATGTAAAAAAAAAACCAACTCGAAATAAGGCGGGTTGGCCCAAGGGTCAACCCTTGCCTGTTACTATAAATTTCTCCTTTTCTGTGGCAGAACTCGCTTTCCACGAATACTCGGTTTTGTGCAGGGCACTAGAAAAGCAACCAACTCGAATCAGCATTGTGTTTCAGTGCTGTATTTTTATAAGTAATTATGCATTTTTTCGCAACTTGCAACTTGCGTAGAAACACAAGAAACGCGGTTTTTGCAAGATTTTTTTTGGCTGTCGAGACAAGGTAATCACTAAAAACTATTACCCAATATATTAAAAAATTTTAATTAATGCATGCTATAGAAATTATTATTTTACAGGCATAAAACAATTTGTAAATACGTATTAAATTCATTAGTTTACAAAGTAAAAGTTTACATTTTAATATCCCATATCGCAATATACATACTTACTACATGTCTTCTTATTACAGAGTTTCCATGTGATAACTTTCCCTTCATAAAGTTGTCACATTTTTGAAACAAATTTCCTCTTCTGTTTCATCAGAGTTAGAAACATGACTTTCCTGTCTAGTACTATATAAAGTGATCTTGATTCACTCTCTCTAGAAACTTTTGGACAACTAAATTCTGTTAAATTCTCAGAAACTTTAAGGCTTTTCCAACAAGTTTTTAACTCGTTAGTAACTAGTTAGCCGAGTAGTAGTTACAAACAAACTTAGTTAAAATAACCCCAGTCCCTCTGGCCATCAGATGTGTTGCTCTCCCTACCACCATTCCATGTGACCATTTCTCCAAATTGCTAATGTAACTCGGTTCACTGATACATATATTTTGAAAAACCAATGGATTGCATCTGACTATGTAGGCTATAAAATAGAATTGTAAAGTAGTATAGTATGTGGAATATAGTGCAACAGTTTTCTTTCCACTTTAAGACAACTTTTGTTATTTCGTTTGTTTGTAATCATCACTTTCTCTAGAAAGAACTTAAGAATGTTTTAATTAAGAAAGTGTTTTAGTAGTTATAATCACAAACAGAATTATCACTGTTTCGCACTACTATAGAAAAATTATTCTGATTAGCGCTTTCAAGCTTCTCAGCTCATAGTCGGATCGGAAAGTCAGATGAACTGAGAAGCTTGAAAGCGCTAATCGAAATAAATTTTCTATAGTGGTGTGCAACAGTGATAACTCTGTTTGTTAAAAAAGTTTTATCAAAGACGATTCAGAACCTTCAAGTACTTACATACAGGCGTACCTAATATTTAATATTTACCTCACTCATCTTTTCGTTCCACAATCCTTAAAAATGGTAAATTGTTAGAAATATCTGGATGTTCCTATACACTCATAAACAGAGACACAAACACACATATACGCACACAATATTTCAATAGACACTAAACTTTTCCACAACAATTGAAAATGGAAAATTTCACATTTCATACAACAATTAAATATTTGACTGTTGCTCAAAACCCTGCTCTTTCCGGCAGGTATCACATTTTAAATATTTGGGATGTGATATCTCATATAGGAAGGACTACGATATCAAGAGAAACTTAAATAAATTTAATTATACGTGTAAAACAATAAGACGACTATTGAAAAATAAAACGCAGGAGGTACAGCTAAAGTTGAATAAGGTCATTACTGTGCGACTTTAATATATGGATGTCAAACATGGACTCTCCTGCCAAAAGATGTTTAAAAAGTACAAGCCACTAAGATGAAATTTTTAAGAGCAGTTAAGGGATGCAGTTTCAGAAATAATCTACAAAACGGCGACGTAAGAAAAGGCCTGAATTTCGGCAATGGATAGAATAAAGTAGTACAGGCAAAAATAAAATTACCATGTAGAACGCATGGTTGAATGCTTATTCCTAAGCAAGCGTTTGAATATATCGTGGAAGACCCTGGAAAAAATGATCGGAAACGCTGTGAGGTCGGAACGGGATATAGCCCAAGCCTGCAGTGAAGAAGAAGAAGAAGAAGAAGAAGAAGAAGAAGAAGAAGAAGAAGAAGAAGAAGAAGAAGAAGAAGAAGAAGAAGAAGAAGAAGGAGAAGAAGAAGAAGAAGAACTCCTCTTCTACCGAACGCTTATTAGTTTCATGAACAGATATTTGTATGTATTATATACAAATTAACATAATATAATTTATACTGATTTATTCTGGGTTAGGCACAACACACACACACACACACACTGTCCAGGAATAAAAGTTCAGAGTTCTAGAAGAACAACATAGGAGTGTGGGGCTCTTTACTGCTATACATATTACGCTTAATCAAGTATACTGGAAGGTATATTAGCCAAAGGCTTTAGCCTTTAGTAGTTTAAGTGTTTTAAAAGCAAATAAAATAGATAGGTGAAATGAATGTACTTCATTCTGTGATAGTATATCGTTAGTCAGTTGTTGGAAAAACATTTTCCTGAAAGAGACCATCTGCATAGTTTGTTGCCATCAAATTGTGACTAAAAAACGGAAGATGCATCACATACCTTCATAATTTGTTCCGCGTTTTTTGATTGACGGTTAGAAAGGAAAACGTATTGAAATTAGACAATAACTGCTTACTAGCGGATGTCCAAGAATATTTTGAAATAAACGAGATATGTCTGTATAAAAAACTTGTATTAAATTCAAACCAAATCTTATACTCACAATTTTCTATTCAAGATTGTCATTATCCTTGTAATAATGATCTGCTAAGTCTGGCATAACTAGACTTCTTATGTCTGTTAATTCTTCGCTGTTCAAGTTCAATTTTGGTTCGCCAATCTACACATTTACCTGTTCACCTGAATATAGTGGTGTGTTTGACGTTACACTTGGCCTATTGATATTCTGTAAGTACATAGAATTCTGATACACGTGTTTGTACAAGTAGTGCTGATGTGTCTTACACTGCTGTGTTTGTAATAGTAAACACATGTCCTGGGCAAAAGCAGAAAGGTGACAGAAAAAATACTATTTAAAAACACAATTTATTTTGTGAATGCAGGTCAGAGCGGACTAAAACACATATAACAAAAAGCTAATATGTTTAACTGGTGTTACGAAAAATAAATTTTTACACACAAAATTAATTAATTGTAAAATTTGAAATACAACAAATGTAAAAACGAGATGAATGTCATCAAAGTTGGTTGCTATATGTTAGGACGGAACTTATCTACGTTAAAACGACCTTCATATCAGTACTTAATTTATATGCAAATTTAGCTTTGCAGCTTTTCCCTATTAACACGTAGCCTATAGCTGACATTAGATGACATAGTGTTATGTACAGCTCATATATGTGGGTACTACAAAAATTATGCAAATGTTTCCAATAGTAGGACACTACTTGGATTATATTCAAAATACGTTTCCGTAAAATATATTAGTAGCAGAATATAGTCGTCCGGGCTTAATATTAATACACAATTTCTCGGATCTGTTCCTTCGTTTTCAGTGAAACATTTCAAATTATAAAAAAATATTTTTTTTATTTTTGAATGTTAATACATTTAATACTATCATGTTATTAAATAAAATAATTAATAACGTTTACTAAGGTACGTTTCCTTATTAGGCTTAACACAAAAAGTTATAAATTTAGTTGTATAGAATAAACTGTATTTTATACATTGATAAACTTTACATAAATCCTGTCGGATACTTAAGTAAAACGTAAAAATTGTATTTTTTGACGTGTTATTTTTCTTTCAGTTTTTATTATTCAATATAGTAACCAATTAGTAATGATTAAGTGTAGTGGAAATAAAAATGTATAACTT
Source organism: Magicicada septendecula (assembly GCA_034769895.1). NCBI lineage: Eukaryota > Metazoa > Arthropoda > Insecta > Hemiptera > Cicadidae > Magicicada > Magicicada septendecula. Next base: position 191,240,089 of record CM068372.1, read on the forward strand.
TATTTTAAATAAATTGTTTAGAAATTAAAATTTTTATATAATAAAATTAGGTGTGTAAAGAAAGTTTGTTACAGAACAGTAATACCACAAATCATGTTATATACACCAAACATTTCCTTCAAACTCTATACATTTTCAGAGTGTGTTTCTTGTTATTTACCTATAATGAATGTGATCTCAAGTATTTTTCAAAGTTATATAAAAATATAATACTGTTCACTGAAGACTATAAACTGAAAGAGCTTGGATGTACTGTATAATAGTAAAACGGAAAATTAAAGAACATGAAGTTTCACGCCCGGTGTTTACATTGTCACAATTTTCCGGGCTGTTTGGCCGTGGTCTAGATTGACTGTGTACATTGTCAGACGTTTCGTTGGCTTTTATGACGGACATCTTTAGTAGCGCGGAAACACAGACAACAAATACCCGCGAACGAATACGAAGAAGGCTGTTCTATCCCGCTGAGGCACTAAAGCACTTCTATTTATACATTTTCTAAAGTGCTTGTTAGATATTATTGCTTATATTAGGCAAATAATATTCGGTCATATATGAATTGGCTAAACAAAGACCAAATAGTACCTTAAAAGATGAAGTCCCTCAACGCTACCGAAACATCTTTGTTCGTGTTCGTTTATGGGTGTTTGTGATCTGTGTTCATGTGAAATTGTAACCATTTGTATTCTTAAACTTCCCTTGCTTAGTTGTTTTATCATTTTAGTTCTACTTTAATCAAATTATACAACAAATGAACCTAACATAAAATTTTGACTACGCGTCTTGTTGACGCAGTTAACATTGAAGTAAAAACGTTCTTTTGTTTCACAGCGGAATTCAACTATGCGAAGTTGAGATTTATGTTTAAGGAAGGACTACAAATATTCATGCAGGGTGTACCCTGAATTCTGGTATTTCATTTATAAATTTAGTTTAAGCATTATCATTCATCATTACTTTATTTTTGGCATTGATGTTTCAGGATTTATTTTCCGAAAATACTCTCTTTTGTAGCCAGATACGTTTCATTCTTTTGGGAAAATAATAAAAATGATTGTAATTATTCAAATTAAATTACTGAAAACTGAGAAAAGTAAAGTCTTAATTTGCTATATACAGCATAGAGCATACAACAATTTTACATACGTTAAAATTTACTCTAGTAGTACCTTATTTTTTTTTAAATAGATATTATTGTTTGTTTATGAACCACAAGATATATTAAAACTGTTGATTGAAAGTTTCTTATCGTGGACTTGCTGGACGGTAGCTTTTTATTTGTTAAATTTATACATCAAATTTAAAAAGATAGCCACACCTAAGTTAACATTGTTAAGACGCGATGTGAGGGCAAGAATTAGTTATTGCTATGCGGTTTTCAAGCAAAAGCCTATATCTTTCTAACATTAATCCAAGACTTCTTGTACAAGGGCCTTATGCCACAAGACTAACCACCTCGTGTAAGCATTTTAATGGCACTAAATTCCTTATTTAATTAAAAACAACGACCCATGTTCCATGCTTCTAATTGCGACATTTACTTTTCACAGTTCTTTAAGATTTTAAAGAACCTTGTTGAACTTCTACTTCCAGATTTTGTGCTTTCTGAGCGTAGTTATCATTAAGTTGTCTGTTCCTGCTTTAATTTAGAATACCTAAAGTAAATTCAGTGCCCGAAGTTAATAGGAACATGAAGACATTCTTGAAAACAAATTATGTATACAACCCAATTTGATGCTGGAAACATCAAGGAATAAAAGTCTCTAATTTTTCTTATATTTTACTATGCAGTTGACGTTTATTTGTTTCTTGTTTAGATGTCTGTTATGCAAAAAAAATACTTCTTTGGAACTTACATTATTGCAGGGGAAGAAGAATTTTGATTTAACAACTTTTAAATTTAAAGGACCAGTGTTACTCAAAAATAAAGGATCATGGAGAAAATATGTAGGCCTATTTATTTGTAAAACAAATACATTTTAAAAATCTCTAGAAGTCAATACTTTAAAATGAATGCTAAATTAAATTTTTTAATCAATATTTAGAACGAAATATCTCCTTTATAATTAATCCAATTAGAGGTATGATTGCCTCTATACGATATAAAGCGTATGTGAGTCTAAGTGAGGTGTATGTGTTTGTGTCTGAATGCGTCTATGAGTGTATGCGTGTCTGATTTTGTGGTATAACATTGTGACGATTTAAAAAAATATTTAAATCGCACAAATAAAAAATTGCCGTCAATATAAGTAAGAGTATTATCCACCCCTTACCTATGCCTAGATTCATGCAACAACGTGCAAATTGTCCCGTACCAACACGTTAAGAACGGTGTTATTTAGCTAATAATAATAACTACATTAATTAAATAAAATATGTACAAAATAAATAAAGAAATTCATAATTCGTAACCAAAAAGTAAAATAATGTAATATGACTGAATTAGTAAATAATTAATATAACTTAAAAGAACGAACTATTTTCTTAGTACGTAAAACCGCGCCAGCTACTGACCCCTTGCCGCTAAACATTGCTTTTATTCGCCCGATAGACACCGAGATGTAAGGATGTAGCTGCTGTGTTATGAACATACACATAGGTGTATACCGTTAAACAATATTTAATCACGGTTATAATGAGTTCGAATTGACCTATGTAGTATAATAATAATAATAAAAACAAAATTATAATGTAGTGCGTGAGGAAACATGTATAGAATAAAAAAGGAAACTTAGCCGACACATCTCTTAGCAAGCTGTAAATGGTGAGAAATTTTACTTACCAGATTTTAGTGCTGATAAAATATGAACTGTAACTAAAAGTAAAATGTAAACTACCGACTCCGAAAGAAGATAACACGAACAACAACCGGATGAACTTCTAGTACCGAAATCTAATCGTCTAGGAAGAGACTACCAGAAACAATCAGCCTCATGGAACATCAAGAGGAACCGTGGATCACACCCTAGAAGAGGACTGAAGATGACCATCATGGACCCCACAGCATACACATGTTACATTCAGGTGATATCAAAACATAATATTTGTAACACAAATTCATTGTAAAACAACAAGACCAGTAACAAAAGAACAGTAAAGAACTTTTGATAATTTAAAGTTTAATATACAATGAATCACTAATAAAGTTTATTAATAAGAATTATTAATAAAGTTTTGTAATCACTGTATTGAAGTAGTAATGACATTAAGATGTTTATATTTAAATTAATTTTAAAATTTACAACCAAAATTATTCTTCTAATAATTTGGTTGAAGTTGTAATAAAAACATAACTAAGTTGAGTCCCGGATCCGTGGTACTGAAAACAATATCTAGCTGATTGCTTTTGATATAAAAAAGAATAAGAAGTAAATTTACAAAATAAATAATGCAGAAATTTTAGAATCTGAGTTTTAAAAGTAAAGTAAAGTATGAGAGATAAATATGTTAATAAAGAGATGTTTTTGCTAACACCCAAATAGTGAATAAATTTATACAATCCTTGCTTAATTCCTGATTAATAAAGTGTTATAATTTGTTAGTGATTAAGGTTTACTAACAACGGCAGCTAGTTCAATTAACAGATAACAAATTGAACTGGTTCCCGACATTTGTGATATCTTAACAAGGGAGACGTCACAACATCCACTGCCAGAATTCCAATAAATATTTAATTTATACTAGTAAATTTCGCTTGCGATCGATATGTATCTATATATATTTTCAATATGAGTTTTGAGATAATAAACATGTTATATTGCTGATTAACAGAGAGTTTAATTGCAAGTCGCGTCTCACTGGACCCAGCGCCTTTTTGCTTCGTCTAGGCCTTCTACCTAGTTTTAATTATCTAGTGGCCCCTCTTTAAAACAAAAAAAATTTATAAAGCATAAAAAATTTAAAGAGGGGTTACAGTGTCCTCCCACATCGAGTCTTCGCGCTCAGCCTCGTGCTCACGAGGCTTATGTACGTACTTGGGAAAACTTACAAATAAAAACACACGTTCATTGTTTGGATAAACTCTACTACTGAATGTTTTAATCTTCCAAAGTTTACCACAAGTTCATATTAACTTAAATTAAATTTAGTAAGCATAGGTTGAGTGTAGCACTTGACGTTTACGAACATGTCTACTGTAATAAAATATTTACAAGATTGAGGTTTGTATTTGTCAGAGATTAATACAATTTATTTTAACCAAGTGCAGGCGGGTAGCAAATTTCTTATCACCAGTCTGAATTCTTTACGAGAAGTTATAATTTTTGAACACAATAAATACAAGTCTTTGTCAAAGTGATGCCTTGTAATAATGCTAAGAGTAGACGTTTGTCTGAGATTTTTTACGTGTCTCTTTTATCTACATAGCGTTTGTAATTTACATTTAATGTCTTGAATAATAGTTTGAAATATCGCCTTTTGTAAACTGTTGGAGTCAGAGTTAACACTCTACATAGGCAATGTTACATACAATTAAAAATTTTAAATATTAAATGTCATTCCAGATTCGACAACTTAGTACACAGTTGAAGTAGATTTGTTGAAATAGCCAAAAATGTTACATTGCAATTCCGCAAACGGTTTTAGAAAATTGGTATATAGAACTATACATGATTTCCATGTATTGAGATTTATATTTAAAATAATTTGTTTGAATTTGGTTCGATAATTTCTAAAAATATATCACCCACCCTCAAACAGTTTTCACTATTTATATATTTTTTTTGTTATTATGGGGTAGTCGTTTAATATAATGTTATTATCGAGTCACTTTATATATAAACATTAGGCACTTTATACTTGTAAAGGAACTGAACTTTGCAGATAATCATCCCTCCTCGTCAACCGATCCCCACCACTAATGATATTTACACTTTCATAGAGTAATAGTTTTATTATTTGTAATTGCTAAGGTATCTTATCCTTCAAAATTAAATACTCGTACTTTATTTGATATCAGCAAAGTAACTGTAAAAAAGTCATCCCCTCCCCCTCCCACTTGTTCTGCCCCCTCCAATTATATATATCTCATTTACCATTTTACAGTTGACTAATGTGACTTTATTTTCGGGTCCCTTATTTATCAAAATTAATTACTTTACTCTTGTTAATACACAAAACATTACCGGTTAACGACCCCTCCCCATCAACCCAACAACCTCGTTTTTTTAATATTTACAGCTTTATTAACTAATAATTTCATTATATGTAATTATTAAGGTATCTTATGTTTCAAAATAAAGTACTTTACGTCAACAAGGTAGTTTTTTAAAACTACCCCCTCTACCTTTAACTACCCTTTTCATGTATAGATGTTTTATCTACCTTTCTACGTGGATTATTATAGTCTAAAATAAAACACAGAATTACGAAGTACAGTGTAAAAACAAATTTGATTAACTTATAGTCTTCCTGCCTATTTTAGTAGGTCATATGTTTAACTGATTAGTTTTAATGACATATAAATTTATAATTATTTGTAATTTTATATTATTAATTATATTCTGTGTGGTTAGAAGTATGTTGTAAATTGTGAAACACGATTTTCAAGTACTCATCAGTTACTATTATCAGCGATTTTACATAAAAATAATATTTCTAAAAATAAAAATAAATGCAATAAAACTTTTCTAACGTAGGTTTAGGTTTAGACTCATTTATGTTAATGCTGGCTGAAAAACAGAGACGTTTGTATAATAAACTACAGACCGGCAGAAACATTACTTTGTTTCCCCTAAGTACTGATTATGTTAGAAAAGAAAGTTGTGTAAAGTAAAGTAATGTCACAAGTAGAACAAATATTTGAAATTTGTTCGCCTATTGGTCGCTTGCATTAGCGTCACAGAAGGGTAATAATAACAATGGGGAATGCACGCGGACGTGCGCGCTTACAACACACCCCTAAACCTGCTGAGTTACTACTGTGAAAATACACTGACATTGTTTGTACCAGGGATACAAGGTGTTTAATAACTGTCTCCTGTGTTGTACTAAAGATTTACGACAACAATAATGGCCAAAGTATCTTGGATGTCACTACATTTTACGTCGTAGCAAATCTTGTGTGTTCTTCAATACATTCAGTTTCTAATACCGTTTCAGATTCATTCCAACTTCTAATAACGTAACATCAAAAGATATAATACTGAAATATAGTACAAAATATATTTTATGCTTAACGGTTGGAAACGGTTTTGTAACCGTTAAACAATAAATAAATAGTACTTGCAAGCAGTGTGATTGATGATTAAAATCAAATTAAATCAAATGCTTTTAGAGAATCAAACGTTTTGCTGATCAAAGGTCACAAACGTGGATATAATTTCTTGCATTTCATTGATTTCAGTGTAAGTTTGTAGCATTGGTAGGCCTACAGTATCAGCGCCCTAATATTAAGCTTAAGAAATTATTTTCCATTTGAAAATCGAGTCGCCAATCAACAAAGTCGTTTCCCGAAAGAAATATTTGAATTATGAATAACTTACTTAAATGTTCAACAGGCAGTAGTACATTTTTCAAATTCAGTTTTAAGTTATATTCACATTCTAGTATTGTTTTAGGAAATGTAATTAAATACTGTTTTCCCCTTACTGTATGATAATAATAAAACTAAAATTAGAATAGCGTTTTATCCATCAGTTCCGATTTATTAACGGAGAAATAATTTCAAATTTACTACTTACTTATTAAGAAATACATATATTTTATTGCAGGCATATACGCAAATATATAGGTTACAATGTGTGCGCGTGTATGTGTGTGTGTGTGTGTGTGTGTGGGTGTGTGTGTGTGTTTAGTTGAACATTAAACAACGTCTGGTAGAGGATAGCATACAACATAAAATTTGTTAAGTTAAAATAGACTAAACGCACAAATTAAATTAACTACCCACATGTGAACTGTTACCAGGTTGCTCATGAAGCCGTACGGCTTGTATAAACTAGGAAGACCGTTAATGAGCATTTGAATGTCAGAACACTAAATGCTGGAGTTTAAATTCCATTACAGTCACACGAATAATATAACCGCAGCCGCTGTGTGTAAGTTCTAATTATATAATATTACATCTACCATTTTGATCTGCTTTTACTTGTTTAAAGCTTGAAAAACATTTATAACTGTTTGCCGTCAAAAAGTAGTAACTTATATTTCGATTAATCTTGAAACAAATTACACAAACAATGAAAGAAATTTATTATTACACTTTACAATAACGAGCATATTAAAGATGGCAAACACTATTCATATATCATCCAAAATATTAAAGAACAAAATAAATAATCATTTAAATCCAATCCCATAACTTACTGCAGGTACATTTTTTTAACTCCTAAGGGACTTGCCTATTTGAATTACGAAACATGTCAATAAGTATGATATGTAATTACCTTAATATCCACTTTAGTGATACACAGTTTCGTCACTGATGACGCGTTTCGGGACTAAGTCCCATCCGCAGATACATTTAATTAATAAACTAAAATATTAAAATCACGACCATGATACTGGTCAAGTCAAAAATAAATAAAATAAAATAAATTACAAATCGCATGTAATAAGCTTTGCCAACCACGGCTTGAGCTCCCGCATGCGTTCACCCGCAACCGCGATTGTCACGCGACTGGTCAAAGATTAAGACAAACTGATTGCAGTGTCGAACAGGTAATTTGACGCAAAATTTACCTGGTCATTTAATAAACTGTTTTTGGTGTTACTATCTTTTAAAGCTTTATAAATTTCAAATTCCTCCAGACTATCCATCCGTCTACCCTTTTTACAAACATGCAACGCTGTTAAATTTTCTTCGAAACTCGTATATTTATGTCCGCTTGATATTAAATGTTGTGCAAAGTTGGACTTAGTATTACTTGGCTTAGGAATATGTTCTAAAAATCTTTTATAAAAACATCTGCCAGATTGACCTATATAGAACGCATCACAATCATCACATTTTATTTTATATACACCACATTTCGTTTTTAATGGTAATTTGTTTTTGTTTTTGAAATAATTTCCTAAATTATTATTTGTTTTAAATGATAAAATATAGTTATTATCTTTGAGAACGGGTCTTAAAATATTTGGCATAATACCTGTGAAATTAGCCGAAAGATATTTATAATTTTTGTTACTTGCTTTTATAGAGTTTGAATTTTTATTTTCTAAACGTTTCCTACGCCTATTTATTATTTTGTCAACTATTGTAGATTTATACCCGTTATTTATTGCCATTTGTTTGATAGTGCTAACCTCATTTAAGTAGTCCTCCTTTTCGAGGGGAACATTTAAAAGTCTGTTGACAAGACTGTTAAACACTGCCATTTTTTGTGTAACGGGATGATATGAATCATAGTGTATTACTGTGTCAGTACTAGTGTGTTTTCTAAAGATTTTGTATTTTAAATTATTCCCGTTGTGTAATACAGTGAGGTCTAAAAAACTGATACTTTTGTTGTTTTCGATCTCCATAGTAAATTTTAATTTGTTATGAATTTTGTTTAGGTAATATTTAAATAATTCTATTTGTCTGGCATTCCCGTTAAAAATAATAAAGGTATCATCTACATATCTGGAGTAATGGATGATTTTACTGGCGAAATAATTATCTTTTAAAATTTTTGTATTTTCTAAATGGTTTAGATATAGGTCCGCCAGGATGCCAGAAAGTGGAGATCCCATGGCAAGTCCTTCATTCTGTTTATAATATGCATTTTCAAATGAAAAATAGTTTTGATGAAGAATGGTTTTTAGTATCATCATCAGTTGGTTAACTTTCAGTATTTCTAAAGAACCTTTATTCATTAAATTATGGCTGAGTAAAGTTAATGTTTCATCAATAGGCACATTAGTGTATAAATCTACTATGTCGAATGATACTAGCTTGTAGTTTGGTTGAACTGTAACGTGGTTTATATTTTTGATAAAATCCTTATAGCTTTTTACACTCCGATTATTTTCTAAGTTGGTGTGCTCTCTGATGATTTTTACTAAGGTTTTAGCTATTTTATAACCGGGGGCAGTTGTAAAATTAACTAATGTTCTAATTGGAGTGTTCTGTTTATGTAATTTCGGAAGACCCCTTAAACAAGGCACACTAGCATTTATTGGTTTTAGTGAGGATTGTGTGCGTTTATCAAATAGTTGCGTGCATTTATTTATTGTTTTATTCAGTTCTAAAGTGTACTTCTTAGTGGGGTCGGATGTCGACTTAGTAATATTGTTGTCATTTATAAAGTTGTGTACTTTTTGTGTGTATTCATCAAGTTTCAGCATGGCTATAGAATTTCCCTTATCAACCTTGGTTATGTAAATATTATTATTAGAAAGTTTTTTATTTAGTTGTATAGCTATGCGTTGTTCGTGTTGTGCTTTAGTGTAATTAACTTTATTTTGTATAAGCTTATTGTTCTTGTTTTTAATGATTTTATTAAACTTATTATTTACTAATACTCTTATTTCATTTTGTTTGCCTGGGTCAGGAATGTTTTTTATCACTGACTCGGCTTCAATTATTTCTTTAATTAAGTTATATTTATTTTTAAGGTTGGGGGGAAAATTGTAATTTAGACCTTTGCTGATAAGTTTTGTTTCTGCGTCAGTTAAAGTGACGTCAGTTGTATTTATTACTCTAGGGTAGAAACTGTGCCTGCGTTCGACGTTATCTTTATATTTACTGTTACTTAACTGGCTGATTTTAATTGCCTGTTTATGTTTGTGAAGTCTAATCTTATTTGTAACGTATTTGTTAATTTGCTCTATGATACTATCGATCAAAGCAGGATGTACCATGTTATATAATTCCAATTGAGATTTATACATAGCCAAATTCAATGATATTTTTTTTGGTATATAGAAATTTAATTTCTTCTTTGATTCTAAACGTGCTAGCATATTGTTCGGTTTTTCTGGCTAGTTTGGAGGAATTATTAATCTTAATTTTAGCATAATTTGGGATTAAATTTTGTCGTAAACAGGTTTTATTAAATTTTATATGTAAATTAGTTTTGAATAATTTAAGTTTAAGATTTTGATATTTATACGCGATACTTGCCTTGTATGGCTCCATGTCAATTACTTATTTTTTGCGTACCGTATCACTTATTATATGATATATAATTACCTTAATATCCACTTTAGTGATACACAGTTTCGTCACTGATGACGCGTATCGGGACTAAGTCCCATCCTCAGATATATTTAATTATTAAACTAAAATATTAAAATCACGACCATGATACTGGTCAAGTCAAAAATAAATAAAATAAAATAAATTACAAATCCCATGTAATAAGCTTTGCTAACCGCGGCTGGAGCTCCCGCATGCGTTCACCCGCAACCGCGATTGTCACGCGACTGGTCAAAGATTAAGACAAACTGATTGCAGTGTCGAACAGGTAATTTGACGCAAAATTTACCTGGTCATTTAATAAACTGTTTTTGGTGTTACTATCTTTTAAAGCTTTATAAATTTCAAATTCCTCCAGACTATCCATCCGTCTACCCTTTTTACAAACATGCAACGCTGTTAAATTTTCTTCGAAACTCGTATATTTATGTCCGCTTGATATTAAATGTTGTGCAAAGTTGGACTTAGTATTACTTGGCTTAGGAATATGTTCTAAAAATCTTTTATAAAAACATCTGCCAGATTGACCGATATAGAACGCATCACAATCATCACATTTTATTTTATATACACCACATTTCTTTTTTAATGGTAATTTGTTTTTGTTTTTGAAATAATTTCCTAAATTATTATTTGTTTTAAATGATAAAGTATAGTTATTATCTTTGAGAACGGGTCTTAAAATATTTGGCATAATACCTGTGAAATTAGCCGAAAGATATTTATAATTTTTGTTACTTGCTTTTATAGAGTTTGAATTTTTATTTTCTAAACGTTTCCTACGCCTATTTATTATTTTGTCAACTATTGTAGATTTATACCCGTTATTTATTGCTATTTGTTTGATAGTGCTAACCTCATTTAAGTAGTCCTCCTTTTCGAGGGGAACATTTAAAAGTCTGTTGACAAGACTGTTAAACACTGCCATTTTTTGTGTAACGGGATGATATGAATCATAGTGTATTACTGTGTCAGTACTAGTGTGTTTTCTAGAGATTTTGTATTTTAAATTATTCCCGTTGTGTAATACAGTGAGGTCTAAAAAATTGATACTTTTGTTGTTTTCGATCTCCATAGTAAATTTTAATTTGTTATGAATTTTGTTTAGGTAATTTTTAATTAATTCTATTTGTCTGGCATTCCCGTTAAAAATAATAAAGGTATCATCTACATATCTGGAGTAATGGATGATTTTACTGGCGAAATAATTATCTTTTAAAATTTTTGTATTTTCTAAATGGTTTAGATATAGGTCCGCCAGGATGCCAGAAAGTGGAGATCCCATGGCAAGTCCTTCATTCTGTTTATAATATGCATTTTCAAATGAAAAATAGTTTTGATGAAGAATGGTTTTTAGTATCATCATCAGTTGGTTAACTTTCAGTATTTCTAAAGAACCTTTATTCATTAAATTATGCCTGAGTAAAGTTAATGTTTCATCAATAGGCACATTAGTGTATAAATCTACTATGCCGAATGATACTAGCTTGTAGTTTGGTTGAACTGTAACGTGGTTTATATTTTTGATAAAATCCTTATAGCTTTTTACACTCCGATTATTTTCTAAGTTGGTGTGCTCTCTGATGATTTTTACTAAGGTTTTAGCTATTTTATAACCGGGGGCATTTGTAAAATTAACTAATGGTCTAATTGGAGTGTTCTGTTTATGTACTTTCGGAAGACCCCTTAAACAAGGCGCACTAGCATTTATTGGTTTTAGTGAGGATTGTGTGCGTTTATCAAATAGTTGCGTGCATTTATTTATTGTTTTATTCAGTTCTAAAGTGTACTTCTTAGTGGGGTCGGATGACAACTTAGTAATATTGTTGTCATTTATAAAGTTGTGTACTTTTTGTGTGTATTCATCAAGTTTCAGCATGGCTATAGAATTTCCCTTATCAACATTGGTTATGTAAATATTATTATTAGAAAGTTTTTTATTTAGTTGTATAGCTATGCGTTGTTCGTGTTGTGCTTTAGTGTAATTAACTTTATTTTGTATAAGCTTATTGTTCTTGTTTTTAATGATTTTAAAAACTTATTATTTACTAATACTCTTATTTCATTTTGTTTGCCTGGGTCAGGAATGTTTTTTATCACTGACTCGGCTTCAATTATTTCTTTAATTAAGTTATATTTATTTTTAAGGTTGGGGGGAAAATTGTAATTTAGACCTTTGCTGATAAGTTTTGTTTCTGCGTCAGTTAAAGTGACGTCAGTTGTATTTATTACTCTAGGGTAGAAACTGTGCCTGCGTTCGATGTTATCTTTATATTTACTGTTACTTAACTGGCTGATTTTAATTGCCTGTTTATGTTTGTGAAGTCTAATCTTATTTGTAACGTATTTGTTAATTTGCTCTATGATACTATCGATCAAAGCAGGATGTACCATGTTATATAATTCCAATTGAGATTTATACATAGCCAAATTCAATGATATTTTTTTTGGTATATAGAAATTTAATTTCTTCTTTGATTCTAAACGTGCTAGCATATTGTTCGGTTTTTCTGGCTAGTTTGGAGGAATTATTAATCTTAATTTTATCATAATTTGGGATTAAATTTTGTCGTAAACAGGTTTTATTAAATTTTATATGTACATTAGTTTTGAATAATTTAAGTTTAAGATTTTGATATTTATACGCGATACTTGCCTTGTATGGCTCCATGTCAATTACTTATTTTTTGCGTACCGTATCACTTATTATATGATATATAATTACCTTAATATCCACTTTAGTGACACACAGTTTCGTCACTGATGACGCGTATCGGGACTAAGTCCCATCCTCAGATACATTTAATTAATAAACTAAAATATTAAAATCACGACCATGATACTGGTCAAGTCAAAAATAAATAAAATAAAATAAATTACAAATCGCATGTAATAAGCTTTGCCAACCACGGCTTGAGCTTCCGCATGCGTTCACCCGCAACCGCGATTGTCACGCGACTGGTCAAAGATTAAGACAAACTGATTGCAGTGTCGAACAGGTAATTTGACGCAAAATTTACCTGGTCATTTAATAAAATGTTTTTGGTGTTACTATCTTTTAAAGCTTTATAAATTTCAAATTCCTCCAGACTATCCATCCGTCTACCCTTTTTACAAACATGCAACGCTGTTAAATTTTCTTCGAAACTCGTATATTTATGTCCGCTTGATATTAAATCTTGTGCAAAGTTGGACTTAGTATTACTTGGCTTAGGAATATGTTCTAAAAATCTTTTATAAAAACATCTGCCAGATTGACCGATATAGAACGCATCACAATCATCACATTTTATTTTATATACACCACATTTCTTTTTTAATGGTAATTTGTTTTTGTTTTTGAAATAATTTCCTAAATTATTATTTGTTTTAAATGATAAAATATAGTTATTATCTTTGAGAACGGGTCTTAAAATATTTGGCATAATACCTGTGAAATTAGCCGAAAGATATTTATAATTTTTGTTACTTGCTTTTATAGAGTTTGTATTTTTATTTTCTAAACGTTTCGTACGCCTATTTATTATTTTGTCAACTATTGTAGATTTATACCCGTTATTTATTGCTATTTGTTTGATAGTGCTAACCTCATTTAAGTAGTCTTGCTTTTCGAGGGGAACATTTAAAAGTCTGTTGACAAGACTGTTAAACACTGCCATTTTTTGTGTAACGGGATGATATGAATCATAGTGTATTACTGTGTCAGTACTAGTGTGTTTTCTAAAGATTTTGTATTTTAAATTATTCCCGTTGTGTAATACAGTGAGGTCTAAAAATTGATACTTTTGTTGTTTTAGATCTCCATAGTAAATTTTAATTTGTTATCAATTTTGTTTAGGTAATTTTTAAATAATTCTATTTGTCTGGCATTCCCGTTAAAAATAATAAAGGTATCATCTACATATCTGGAGTAATGGATGATTTTACTGGCGAAATAATTATCTTTTAAAATTTTTGTATTTTCTAAATGGTTTAGATATAGGTCCGCCAGGATGCCAGAAAGTGGAGATCCAATGGCAAGTCCTTCATTCTGTTTATAATATGCATTTTCAAATGAAAAATAGTTTTGATGAAGAATGGTTTTTAGTATCATCATCAGTTGGTTAACTTTCAGTATTTCTAAAGAACCTTTATTCATTAAATTATGGCTGAGTAAAGTTAATGTTTCATCAATAGGCACATTAGTGTATAAATCTACTATGACGAATGATACTAGCTTGTAGTTTGGTTGAACTGTAACGTGGTTTATATTTTTGATAAAATCCTTATAGCTTTTTACACTCCGATTATTTTCTAAGTTGGTGTGCTCTCTGATGATTTTTACTAAGGTTTTAGCTATTTTATAACTGGGGGCAGTTGTAAAATTAACTAATGGTTTAATTGGAGTGTTCTGTTTATGTACTTTCGGAAGACCCCTTAAACAAGGCGCACTAGCATTTATTGGTTCTAGTGAGGATTGTGTGCGTTTATCAAATAGTTGCGTGCATTTATTTATTGTTTTATTCAGTTCTAAAGTGTACTTCTTAGTGGGGTCGGATGACAACTTAGTAATATTGTTGTCATTTATAAAGTTGTGTACTTTTTGTGTGTATTCATCAAGTTTCAGCATGGCTATAGAATTTCCCTTATCAACCTTGGTAATATAAATATTATTATTAGAAAGTTTTTTATTTAGTTGTATAGCTATGCGTTGTTCGTGTTGTGCTTTAGTGTAATTAACTTTATTTTGTATAAGCTTATTGTTCTTGTTTTTAATGATTTTATTAAACTTATTATTTACTAATACTCTTATTTCATTTTGTTTGCCTGGGTCAGGAATGTTTTTTATCACTGACTCGGCTTCAATTATTTCTTTAATTAAGTTATATTTATTTTTAAGGTTGGGGGGAAAATTGTAATTTAGACCTTTGCTGATAAGTTTTGTTTCTGCGTCAGTTAAAGTGACGTCAGTTGTATTTATTACACTAGGGTAGAAACTGTGCCTGCGTTCGATGTTATCTTTATATTTACTGTTACTTAACTGGCTGATTTTAATTGCCTGTTTATGTTTGTGAAGTCTAATCTTATTTGTAACGTATTTGTTAATTTGCTCTATGATACTATCGATCAAAGCAGGATGTACGATGTTATATAATTCCAATTGAGATTTATACATAGCCAAATTCAATGATATTTTTTTGCTATATAGAAATTAATTTCTTCTTTGATTCTAAACGTGCTAGCATATTGTTCGGTTTTTCTGGCTAGTTTGGAGGAAATATTAATCTTAATTTTAGCATAATTTGGGATTAAATTTTGTCGTAAACAGGTTTTATTAAATTTTATATGTACATTAGTTTTGAATAATTTAAGTTTAAGATTTTGATATTTATACGCGATACTTGCCTTGTATGGCTCCATGTCAATTACTTATTTTTTGCGTACCGTATCACTTATTATATGATATATAATTACCTTAATATCCACTTTAGTGATACACAGTTTCGTCACTGATGACGCGTATCGGGACTAAGTCCCATCCTCAGATACATTTAATTAATAAACTAAAATATTAAAATCACGACCATGATACTGGTCAAGTCAAAAATAAATAAAATAAAATAAATTACAAATCGCATGTAATAAGCTTTGCCAACCACGGCTTGAGCTTCCGCATGCGTTCACCCGCAACCGCGATTGTCACGCGACTGGTCAAAGATTAAGACAAACTGATTGCAGTGTCGAACAGGTAATTTGACGCAAAATTTACCTGGTCATTTAATAAAATGTTTTTGGTGTTACTATCTTTTAAAGCTTTATAAATTTCAAATTCCTCCAGACTATCCATCCGTCTACCCTTTTTACAAACATGCAACGCTGTTAAATTTTCTTCGAAACTCGTATATTTATGTCCGCTTGATATTAAATGTTGTGCAAAGTTGGACTTAGTATTACTTGGCTTAGGAATATCAAAATCTTAAACTTAAATTATTCAAAACTAATTTACATATAAAATTTAATAAAACCTGTTTACGACAAAATTTAATCCCAAATTATTCTAAAATTAAGATTAATAATTCCTCCAAACTAGCCAGAAAAACCGAACAATATGCTAGCACGTTTAGAATCAAAGAAGAAATTAAATTTCTATATAGCAAAAAAATATCATTGAATTTGGCTATGTATAAATCTCAATTGGAATTATATAACATGGTACATCCTGCTTTGATCGATAGTATCATAGAGCAAATTAACAAATACGTTACAAATAAGATTAGACTTCACAAACATAAACAGGCAATTAAAATCAGCCAGTTAAGTAACAGTAAATATAAAGATAACATCGAACGCAGGCACAGTTTCTACCCTAGAGTAATAAATACAACTGACGTCACTTTAACTGACGCAGAAACAAAACTTATCAGCAAAGGTCTAAATTACAATTTTCCCCCCAACCTTAAAAATAAATATAACTTAATTAAAGAAATAATTGAAGCCGAGTCACTGATAAAAAACATTCCTGACCCAGGCAAACAAAATGAAATAAGAGTATTAGTAAATAATAAGTTTAATAAAATCATTAAAAACAAGAACAATAAGCTTATACAAAATAAAGTTAATTACACTAAAGCACAACACGAACAACGCTTAGCTATACAACTAAATAAAAAACTTTCTAATAATAATATTTACATAACCAAGGTTGATAAGGGAAATTCTATAGCCATGCTGAAACTTGATGAATACACACAAAAAGTACACAACTTTATAAATGACAACAATATTACTAAGTTGTCATCCGACCCCACTAAGAAGTACACTTTAGAACTGAATAAAACAATAAATAAATGCACGCAACTATTTGATAAACGCACACAATCCTCACTAAAACCAATAAATGCTAGTGCGCCTTGTTTAAGGGGTCTTCCGAAAGTACATAAACAGAACACTCCAATTAGACCATTAGTTAATTTTACAACTGCCCCCGGTTATAAAATAGCTAAAACCTTAGTAAAAATCATCAGAGAGCACACCAACTTAGAAAATAATCGGAGTGTAAAAAGCTATAAGGATTTTATCAAAAATATAAACCACGTTACAGTTCAACCAAACTACAAGCTAGATCATTCGACATAGTAGATTTATACACTAATGTGCCTATTGATGAAACATTAACTTTACTCAGGCATAATTTAATGAATAAAGGTTCTTTAGAAATACTGAAAGTTAACCAACTGATGATGATACTAAAAACCATTCTTCATCAAAACTATTTTTCATTTGAAAATGCATATTATAAACAGAATGAAGGACTTGCCATGGGATCTCCACTTTCTGGCATCCTGGCGGAACTATATCTAAACCATTTAGAAAATACAAAAATTTTAAAAGATAATTATTTCGCCAGTAAAATCATCCATTACTCCAGATATGTAGATGATACCTTTATTATTTTTAACGGGAATGCCAGACAAATAGAATTAATTAAAAATTACCTAAACAAAATTCATAACAAATTAAAATTTACTATGGAGATCGAAAACAACAAAAGTATCAATTTTTTAGACCTCACTGTATTACACAACGGGAATAATTTAAAATACAAAATCTTTAGAAAACACACTAGTACTGACACAGTAATACACTATGATTCATATCATCCCGTTACACAAAAAATGGCAGTGTTTAACAGGCTTGTCAACAGACTTTTAAATGTTCCCCTCGAAAAGGAGGACTACTTAAATGAGGTTAGCACTATCAAACAAATAGCAATAAATAACGGGTATAAATCTACAATAGTTGACAAAATAATAAATAGGCGTAGGAAACGTTTAGAAAATAAAAATTCAAACTCTATAAAAGCAAGTAACAAAAATTATAAATATCTTTCGGCTAATTTCACAGGTATTATGCCAAATATTTTAAGACCCGTTCTCAAAGATAATAACTATACTTTATCATTTAAAACAAATAATAATTTAGGAAATTATTTCAAAAACAAAAACAAATTACCATTAAAAAAGAAATGTGGTGTATATAAAATAAAATGTGATGATTGTGATGCGTTCTATATCGGTCAATCTGGCAGATGTTTTTATAAAAGATTTTTAGAACATATTCCTAAGCCAAGTAATACTAAGTCCAACTTTGCACAACATTTAATATCAAGCGGACATAAATATACGAGTTTCGAAGAAAATTTAACAGCGTTGCATGTTTGTAAAAAGGGTAGACGGATGGATAGTCTGGAGGAATTTGAAATTTATAAAGCTTTAAAAGATAGTAACACCAAAAACAGTTTATTAAATGACCAGGTAAATTTTGCGTCAAATTACCTGTTCGACACTGCAATCAGTTTGTCTTAATCTTTGACCAGTCGCGTGACAATCGCGGTTGCGGGTGAACGCATGCGGGAGCTCCAGCCGCGGTTAGCAAAGCTTATTACATGGGATTTGTAATTTATTTTATTTTATTTATTTTTGACTTGACCAGTATCATGGTCGTGATTTTAATATTTTAGTTTAATAATTAAATATATCTGAGGATGGGACTTAGTCCCGATACGCGTCATCAGTGACGAAACTGTGTATCACTAAAGTGGATATTAAGGTAATTATATATCATATAATAAGTGATACGGTACGCAAAAAATAAGTAATTGACATGGAGCCATACAAGGCAAGTATCGCGTATAAATATCAAAATCTTAAACTTAAATTATTCAAAACTAATTTACATATAAAATTTAATAAAACCTGTTTACGACAAAATTTAATCCCAAATTATGCTAAAATTAAGATTAATAATTCCTCCAAACTAGCCAGAAAAACCGAACAATATGCTAGCACGTTTAGAATCAAAGAAGAAATTAAATTTCTATATACCAAAAAAAATATCATTGAATTTGGCTATGTATAAATCTCAATTGGAATTATATAACATGGTACATCCTGCTTTGATCGATAGTATCATAGAGCAAATTAACAAATACGTTACAAATAAGATTAGACTTCACAAACATAAACAGGCAATTAAAATCAGCCAGTTAAGTAACAGTAAATATAAAGATAACGTCGAACGCAGGCACAGTTTCTACCCTAGAGTAATAAATACAACTGACGTCACTTTAACTGACGCAGAAACAAAACTTATCAGCAAAGGTCTAAATTACAATTTTCCCCCCAACCTTAAAAATAAATATAACTTAATTAAAGAAATAATTGAAGCCGAGTCAGTGATAAAAAACATTCCTGACCCAGGCAAACAAAATGAAATAAGAGTATTAGTAAATAATAAGTTTAATAAAATCATTAAAAACAAGAACAATAAGCTTATACAAAATAAAGATAATTACACTAAAGCACAACACGAACAACGCATAGCTATACAACTAAATAAAAAACTTTCTAATAATAATATTTACATAACCAAGGTTGATAAGGGAAATTCTATAGCCATGCTGAAACTTGATGAATACACACAAAAAGTACACAACTTTATAAATGACAACAATATTACTAAGTCGACATCCGACCCCACTAAGAAGTACACTTTAGAACTGAATAAAACAATAAATAAATGCACGCAACTATTTGATAAACGCACACAATCCTCACTAAAACCAATAAATGCTAGTGTGCCTTGTTTAAGGGGTCTTCCGAAATTACATAAACAGAACACTCCAATTAGAACATTAGTTAATTTTACAACTGCCCCCG
Organism: Magicicada septendecula; assembly: GCA_034769895.1. Lineage (NCBI taxonomy): Eukaryota > Metazoa > Arthropoda > Insecta > Hemiptera > Cicadidae > Magicicada > Magicicada septendecula. The sequence continues at coordinate 191,259,910 of CM068372.1, forward strand.
GTTATAAAATAGCTAAAACCTTAGTAAAAATCATCAGAGAGCACACCAACTTAGAAAATAATCGGAGTGTAAAAAGCTATAAGGATTTTATCAAAAATATAAACCACGTTACAGTTCAACCAAACTACAAGCTAGTATCATTCGACATAGTAGATTTATACACTAATGTGCCTATTGATGAAACATTAACTTTACTCAGCCATAATTTAATGAATAAAGGTTCTTTAGAAATACTGAAAGTTAACCAACTGATGATGATACTAAAAACCATTCTTCATCAAAACTATTTTTCATTTGAAAATGCATATTATAAACAGAATGAAGGACTTGCCATGGGATCTCCACTTTCTGGCATCCTGGCGGACCTATATCTAAACCATTTAGAAAATACAAAAATTTTAAAAGATAATTATTTCGCCAGTAAAATCATCCATTACTCCAGATATGTAGATGATACCTTTATTATTTTTAACGGGAATGCCAGACAAATAGAATTATTTAAATATTACCTAAACAAAATTCATAACAAATTAAAATTTACTATGGAGATCGAAAACAACAAAAGTATCAATTTTTTAGACCTCACTGTATTACACAACGGGAATAATTTAAAATACAAAATCTTTAGAAAACACACTAGTACTGACACAGTAATACACTATGATTCATATCATCCCGTTACACAAAAAATGGCAGTGTTTAACAGTCTTGTCAACAGACTTTTAAATGTTCCCCTCGAAAAGGAGGACTACTTAAATGAGGTTAGCACTATCAAACAAATGGCAATAAATAACGGGTATAAATCTACAATAGTTGACAAAATAATAAATAGGCGTAGGAAACGTTTAGAAAATAAAAATTCAAACTCTATAAAAGCAAGTAACAAAAATTATAAATATCTTTCGGCTAATTTCACAGGTATTATGCCAAATATTTTAAGACCCGTTCTCAAAGATAATAACTATATTTTATCATTTAAAACAAATAATAATTTAGGAAATTATTTCAAAAACAAAAACAAATTACCATTAAAAAAGAAATGTGGTGTATATAAAATAAAATGTGATGATTGTGATGCGTTCTATATAGGTCAATCTGGCAGATGTTTTTATAAAAGATTTTTAGAACATATTCCTAAGCCAAGTAATACTAAGTCCAACTTTGCACAACATTTAATATCAAGCGGACATAAATATACGAGTTTCGAAGAAAATTTAACAGCGTTGCATGTTTGTAAAAAGGGTAGACGGATGGATAGTCTGGAGGAATTTGAAATTTATAAAGCTTTAAAAGATAGTAACACCAAAAACAGTTTATTAAATGACCAGGTAAATTTTGCGTCAAATTACCTGTTCGACACTGCAATCAGTTTGTCTTAATCTTTGACCAGTCGCGTGACAATCGCGGTTGCGGGTGAACGCATGCGGGAGCTCCAGCCGTGGTTGGCAAAGCTTATTACATGCGATTTGTAATTTATTTTATTTTATTTATTTTTGACTTGACCAGTATCATGGTCGTGATTTTAATATTTTAGTTTATTAATTAAATGTATCTGCGGATGGGACTTAGTCCCGAAACGCGTCATCAGTGACGAAACTGTGTATCACTAAAGTGGATATTAAGGTAATTACATATCATACTTATTGACATGTTTTTCTATATGTAGTTTGAGATAATATTTACTACTAATTTATAAATTCATTAAAACTTTATTACTTATTTTTTTGGTTTTATTTTCTCAGGTACCACTTATTTATTGACGTTATGAAGGTATCTCTGTTTCTTTATTTCTTTACTTCCTGAATCAAAGTTTCGCATTCTTTTACCTATTTGCTTTAATCGCTGCCATCGTATAATGACTTACAAACAAAGAAACCAAGTTTGACACTAAAAATCTGATTATTATATAGCTTGTCACGTCTCCAAGTTCCAAGTTTGTAATTTGAACTAGTTTAGAATGTAGGGATGGAGAATTGGGCACTAAAATGTATCTCCGATTTCAAGATATTCAAGTTGAATTACTGCCAGAACCCATAGGATTGAATTAAGCAGCATATTCTTTTTATGTATTGTAAGTTTTGTTTCCGTTGTAAGTAATAATTCAAACAAACAGCCTATAACATAAAATAAAGACATTATTATATTCGTGTCTCTAAAGAAAAGTTAAAGTGCAAATGAGGAAAACTGAATTTCAACATCACGTATCTGCAATGTTTCATTTTCAAAACTGATATTTTATTACTTTGTACACATACGAGATCTCGATGTAGCAGACGTAACCGATGTAGCAAACGTTTTAGACTAAAAATTTTATTTAGAAATATTTTGCGTCATGAATTCACTTTCCTTTAAATAAAACTAAACCTTAAATCACCTAAGAAAACAACATCACATTTTAAAATAGGAATGATCAGATTCTATAATTGCTGCATGTTTACCAGAACGTAACAAAGCTTATAATATTACAGACGTTTCGGATTTGAGAAAATAGTTTTGAGTGTATGAAAACTGACAAAAAAGCAAAATGAGAAAGAGAAATTTTCATACACGTTTGACTTGAGTAATAAACGGACTAAGGTTTCAAGAGGAATAATAACAACTGTGTTAGAAATTTTAGTGTGAGAGTATTTACGTCTAATTTTAGAAAAATATGTCTTGCACGTAGCCTACTTTTAAAACGTACTTACATATGATGACAAAATTGTAAAGTCTTGCTAATTTTAAAAATAATGACACTCAAATAAAAATTCATGTAAATTTGAAATTTACTATGATTATAAATATTGTTTGTATCGGGAAACACAATTTTACATGACCTTTATTTTATATTCATCCTTCTCAGAGTGCTGTAAATTCATATGAATTCATTGCGCTTTCACTTTGTATATCCAGTTTCATTTAAACTATTCTGTTTTACCTTGAACTTTAATAGCAGTGAACAAGAACTAAGCACAAATACTCTAATGTTTTTTCCACGTGTTACAAAAACTTTACTGTAATATAATGGACTTTAGTAGGATATGTTCAAACAAAGGAGAAACTGTTTGATTGGTCAACTATTGCCAAGTCGTGGAAGGCAAATAAGTTTCCCATTCCACGTTATTCCTACGAAATCTATTATCCTTGTTTTACACAAGTAATTTAGTTTCAACTCTTACCTATTTGTTTTCCAAGAAGTGCAAAACAATACCAAAGAATCTAAGAGATTTTATTTCAGTGAATAATATTACTTCAGATTGATTGTGCGCTTCTGCAATTCTTAAAATAGCGCATGTTCACCTAATTTCATAGACACAAATCCTAAATACCTCTAATGTTATCGCTACAGATTATTCATTTGTATATTATTTTCGTTAGCAATTATTATTATTTATATATAAAATTGCTTCACGAGATTTGTGTAAAATATAGTATTGACGAGAGAGTATTTATATAATATACGCAAGGTTATTTGTCCAAAACATTAAGAACAATTTACAGCTACACAGCCATATAAAATAGTCCATAAAATTGAACAAAGATAAAATATTATTTAAAATACATATATTTCCATATACTTTAATAGAAAACGTCAAACACAACGAAGAACACTAACAAAGAACATCAAAAACAAATAAAGCTTAAACATAATATGAACCCAAAATGAATAAGCACGTTCTATAAATGATTCGTATTGTTTTACAAATTTATTAAATATTTCCCTGTTACTATCGGAGATACTTTAGTTTTAGTTACTGGGAGAATTGAATCAAGTGCCATAACCACGTTATGTTAACGATTACCTTTATTTCCAATAATCATTTAACTGTATGTGAAATGTGTTTGACAGTTTGTACTTGTGGTGTAAATGTCTTGCAATGCTAACGGTGTTGTGTACGTAGACAAAAATGAATGTTGTAGTCCATTACACATTTAATGCAATACGTTGTTTTATTGCTTAATAGTGTTCGTATCAATTTAATACATTTACAACGGCATTACAAATAGTCTTCTGATTTTTACTCGTCCACGTGTTTAAAGTAAACTGTGTAGGATTATCAGACACTCAGACTCAAGAAATCTACACACGACGTCACGCTGCCCGTTTGCAGATCGACCTGGACACACACACTGTACCACACTCATACCAAGACGTAAGGAGGAATTCTGGAGCATCACCAACAAAAACCCTTAGAGACAACGAACACAGCATCAGAATCATCATCATCATCATCATCATCATCATCATCATCATCATACTCTCAGGATTCTGGAGACACACACACACACACACACACGCAACGGTAACGGCAGATATACGCAGGTGATAACAAAACAATTATATCATTTTTATTGTGAAAAGAGCTCTTAAAAAGAACTGAACTATAAACATTAAATAATTAAAGTTAGTAAGTTAAATATTAGAAATAAAAGAATTTAATTTATCAGCAAAATTTAGAAAAGAAATACAAATCTTTTGTTGTATTTTTGGGTGTGTCAGTAGTAATCATTAATAGATTGGAAGTAAATGTAATAACATTTTTATTTTGTTTATAGCAACAATTAAAGTTTATTCTTGAATTTTAATAGTATTTTGTTTGCAATTATGTTGCTATTATTATTTAAAATTTGAGTTAATTTCAGACACACAAAAATAAAAAGAATTTAAATAACTTGTTTAACATGTTTGTTTAGCTAGTAAGATTATTATATGGGTGTTTATTTTTGTTGTATGTTATGAATAGCATAGCAGGTTACAGTATATTTGTAAAGCTTCTAAAGGTGAATATTTATTTGTCTAATGCTTGAAATTTTAATATTTGAATATTTTTCTATTAATTAATAAATTATAGAATGATTATTTTGAAACGGTTTTAAATGATTATTTCATGTCAACAACATCTCACTCTTCTTTAAAAATTATTTAATTATTGTGCAACTACATATACTTGACGTAATGAGAAAAAAAAATCCTGCGACCTGGCCGGTGTAATACACTTTATAATTGCGTTGAGTACATGATAATATATTTGTATAATTGTTATAACGTTGCAATATATATGTAATTTAGGCTATATTTTTAGGATAAATAGTAATATAGGACTCTGTGTTTGTGTGTGTGTGTGTACGCGCGCGCATGCTTTATAAAAAGTTTTCAAATTTTTATAACACTTTTTTTAGTATTTGAATTCAAGTAATGTATACATTGTTAGGAAACCGTTTAATTTAATAATTTTACACGAACGCATTTTCATTTAGAATTCTGAGAAAACTAAACTTTCCTTATAGCTACTCTCTTACAATAATACTTCCTTCCGCGTATATTGTATTAGAGCTTAAAAACAACCTCAAGGTAAGTTATATCCAAATGTTTATTAAAATACGAAATCTGAAATAGATCTTTTGTTGTGTATTTAATTATATAAGACAGGAATCATTCGTTTACGGTCCTCAAACGTTACCGGTACTCTATCTGGTGACGATTTCAGTTAAAATTTATTACCAACCAGAAAATTGTTTAAGTTGATATATTAAACGTAGAGTAAATCAAATGACAACTTATATGTCTAAACAATAAAGAAATGAATAGTTTTCAGGTTCCTATATCAAACATTTGCAGGCTGAATCTACTGTAGTCTCTTATAAGTTCCTTGTGTATTCCATTGGAATATTGCCTTAAGTTATTGAAAGTGAATGTGTCTTCAGTTTAATTTCCAGAGAAACAAGTGCAAAAAGATGACTTTCTGTTTATAAATATTAGTTTAAATAACGAAAATTAGTTTACAAATATTAAAATAAGTGCTATTATTTATTTTATTAAACGGAAAAAATTTAGAAACTCTAAATAATAGAATAATGTATAGAATCGGGAATTATGAGAAGTGGTAAATAGAATTTGTATACTCTCATATTTAAGAGATTGTGAAAAAATTGCCTAAGGGAATATGAAATTCTGACGTAGGCTATGACAAAGTAGGTAATCTTGTCTTTACCATACATGGGTAACAAATATACAAATACGTGAGTAGCGTAGCTTCGGAACAGTTGTAATCTATCCAGTTTAAGTGGTTAAGTTCTAATTAGGCTTATATAAACCATAATATGCAATATCAAACTACCATTTCTTACATTCATCAAACTAAATTTTCCATATTTTGTAAGCACGGTTGCATCTACTACGCCGCACTTTCGTTTCGATAATAAGTATGAAACAGCATTTCTAAAACATGATAATTTTATTTTAAGCTTTCAAGAAGCCAACAACGAAGTTGAAAAGCACAGAACTAAAAAAACTAAAAGTTGAAAATACACAGAACTAAAAATCGTTGGATGCGAAACAATAAAAACTAAAACAATACTATTTGCAGCTTACTGGATTATGTTAACCAATAACACAAATGACTTTCTTTTAAAACTTTGTTTTATGACTTTATATAAGTTCAAAGAAGAAACAGGCTAAAAGATAATTTGGCCTAATAAATAAAATCATTGGTATACATGAACTGAAAACGAAAAAATATTTTTGAGTCCAATAACTAGAATTATATATTATAGCCATATTTTACCTAAAATTCTGTTCCCTAGATAGGCCTATCATTATATCACTTAAACGTCCATGGGATCCTTAACAGGGGAGGGAGAAATGTAAGGTAGATTATATTTAAGGTAATTTCCTTTTAATAATTTAGGCTAACCTATGTCAAATTTTATACAATAATCGAGTCTCTTTATATTTCTCCCTCTCCCTCTCATACAATCTCGCGCGTGCGCGTATGTGTGTTAAAAAACATGTAGTAGAGACTGTAGTAGAGAATTCTTTGTTATATCCATTATTTCTGTTTCGGTATTTGTTACTTTTATTTAAATCATGTATCTTATTTTCGTTATCTTCTAATATAAACTTATGTGTTTTTGCTGGCGACTGAGATGACAAGATACTTCCATTAACATGATGCTAGTGACAGGGTCAGAATATTTAATTGTTGTACGTTTAAAATAGCTTCTGTCTTTAATCAAACTTTTTGCTGTGAGATCATCGGCCACTTAACTCTTATGTTAAAGTAATTAATAACCTTCGTTTTGATGTGTTTGAACCCCAAGATATCTGTTTTATTTTGGAACTAAATTTATTGCAGTTGCATACAGTATTGTGTAACTTTCAAGTAACATATAGAAATTGACTCAGGTATAGGAGACATTAGCATTTGCTATAACTGCTACTCTTTTGCTACACCAATTGAAAGTGCGAGTAATTATCAGTCTAACGGTTGGAAATCGATATCGTAGATACATAGTAACCAGAAAGGTATATTTAATTATATTAAATATTGGTATATTTCTTAAGTAGATTTCTTTCTCTTTTATATAAATTCACTTCAGAATTCAATGATTTATTAGTCTTAATGTCATTCACCTTTGTTATTCAGTACCTCTTGCAATATAGTAGTTTTCATTATCCTTCTATTATTCTACCTCTTTTTATACTGCAACTCTTCTTCAGCAAGTTCATTTTCTAATTAGTTTATTAAGTTTCTCTTAGGCTTTTGTCATTAATATTGTGCTCCATTATTATTATTATATTACTATATATATTATTTAAGCTTGATTTAAATAGATGCGTTTATTTCTTTTAGAATTTTGGTGTCGTTACATAATTGCCCTCCTTCAAAGGGAATTATTTCTGAACATGTCTTTGGTATGGAAGAAAGAATTGCTTATGTTATGTTTCATTCTCCATAATATTTTTCCTAAAGTATGCTGTAAATTGTTCTTACATTATTTTTTTTCTAGAATTTGGTGGTATTTTTTGTTATCAAATTCGTTTTTTATATAATAGTCATTTCAAATAATTCATGTAAGTTGATCTTACTTAGTTTAGAATTTTGATGTTTTCTTCTTAATAGATTCAAAATAATTTCTTCTTTAACTCATGGTAAGATGTTCTTACTTAATTTTAAATTTTGAGGTTCTCTTCTTAATAGATTCAAAATAATTTCTTCTTAAACATATGGTAAGCTGTTCTTACTTAATTTAGAATTTTGAGGTTTACCATCTCACTACTTGATCGGGCCATATCCTTTCGGCGTAGCTGTGTGAATCATTCCTTTCATTCTCATTGCTGGGATCGTTATTAAGGTTCTTGGCTATCCCCCGCCATGATGTGGTTTATTACTCGTTCTTTGTTGCGAGAATGATTCACTGGTTCCTCTGTTTCTGGTAAGCGGTTGTCCCCTTGACTTCGACTTCTTATCGGTTTTCATAATGGTTACCATTTTCGTTATTGCTCCAACGATAGTCATTGTTACTAAAACTACTATTTCTACAACGCTGGTATCTTCTTGACTCATGTTCCTCTGCTCGAATATGGTTGAGTCGGGGTTTGTATACGCGATTACCGTTATGATTATTATATTGATTATTCCTATTATTATTATTAGTATTATTTGGATACATACTATTTCGGTTATGATTCATTTGATGGTGATTATTATTGTAGTTATTATTATTATTATTATTTTTAATACTATTTAAATTATTATTATTACTATTATTATTACCATTATTGCAATTATAGTTATTCCTGTGGTTGTTATGTTGGTAATTACTCATTCCATGGTTATTACTTCTTCCTTCGTATCTATCTGTTCTCTGCCTGTTTTTCCGGTAATAGTTTTCATGTTCGTAATTCTCTAGTAAGCTGGCCATGGCCTGTATAGTTTTAATTTGGTTGCCTAATCGGGCTCCAGAAATCCTCTCATCATAATGGTATGCCATTTTTGTAACCAGACATTCCTCAGGTATTTTAGGCTCCAAATGTTTAGCTAAGCACACCTTTCCTAAGAAGTATGTAGTCGGTGAAGAACCACGATAGACGTCATATCTCCCATGAGTGATATTGTCTCGTATTATATGTTGAGTTGATTCTGACCAATATTTTTCCTTAAATAATTTCTTAAATTGTGTATAGTCAGTAATTTCATTTCTTGTTGCAACCCACCAATTATCATTCATTTCTCTAAAACATTCGTCCAATATTTCTCTATTTGAGTTCCACCTTGTTATACGGTATTTATTAAAATGTTCGTCTATTCTTGCTATGAATTCCATAGGGTTTTTTCGGTAATTATTAAAATTAATTCCTTCCCGGCTCTCGGTTGTATGTGTACTATTTACATTAGTTGGTCTAGTTCGCACCAGTTCTATTTCCTCTTGGTTCTGTCGGACTTGGTCATTTATCTTATTTATTGAAATGTCCATGTTGTCACATCTCTCTCCGTATTGTTTCTGAATCTTTTCCAAATTTACTTGTTCCCTTTGTATTGTCTCTATTTGAACACGACTATCTTCTTTTACCTGATCTATCTTGGAACATAAATTCACTCTATTTTGTTCAGTGATTTCGTTAATTTGTTCTATTTTTTCATTTGTTTTGGCTATCTCGTGTCTCCTTTCTTCAGTGTTTCCATCCATCTTCTGGTTAATTATCTCATTAATATGCTCCATCCTCCCATAAATATTTTCTCTCAGTTCTTGGTTTTGTTCGTCTATAAATCGTTTTATATTCTTATCAACGTCTTCGATTTTTTCGTTAATTTGTTGTCCCAAACTTATTTTGATACTGTCTATTTTCTCATTCATTTGCCTGTTATTTTCATTTTGTTTCTCAAAAGTTTCTTCAAACCTTTCATTGATTCGTTTTATATTCTCTGTATTGATTTGCTTTAACTCTTCCCTCAACTGTTGGTTGTCACTTTCCATCTTCTTACTATTTTCCTCAATTTTCTTATTGGTATCTCCGATTTTATTACACAATTCCTCCTTCATTTCCTTATTTGAATCTTCATGACTCTGTTTTATCTCATCGATTTTCTTACTATTCTCCTCCATTTTCTTATTTGAATCTTCATGACTCTGTTTTAACTCATCCATTTTCTTATTTGAATCTGCATGGCTCTGTTTTAAGTATTCCATAATGCTCTTCATGTCAACGCTCTCTGTGACTCTGTTCGGTTCTGTTCTGTCTCCTTGGGGTTCCCTTATTATTGCTTCTACTTCCTCAACCGGTATTGCTTCCGTGGCTTCCATACTAATCTCCTTTTCTGCTTCTGCTGCTCTTCTCTTTGATGTTGCTCGTTTATGCATTCCTGTTGTTTTATTTAACCTATATCAGTTGCCAGCTAAAATTAGGAATTGAATTTTGTTATTATTTTATTATTTATTTGCCTATTGCTTCCCTAATTACAGCCTCACAGGTTGGACGCCAATTTGTAACTCCACGGGATTTTGTCCTTATCAATATCTTCTAAAGTCCCACTGTTGTGAGCGCCAATTTGTAACTACACGGGATTATTCCCCTCTGTTGTGAGCGCTAATCTATTACCCTTCAGGACGTACAGGTTCTTTATGCCTCAACTTGGATGTGTCAAATTACCACAAGAGGGGTTTTAAATTAATTTATCCCTCTCTTTGTGTACATCCATTAGAAAACCTTGTTAATTCTATATAAATAAAAACACATGGAATAGTATCTGGTAATAATAATAATATTGTATTTTTATTCAACAAAATTTCTATAGTCTATTCAGTGTAACTATTAATATAATTTATAAATCTCAGGGTCGATTCTCTTCTCTTTGTTTATATTATTTTTAGGTTCTTTTGACTGATATAAAGGTTCAGTAATTATAAAGGAAAAACAAGTATAGAAAGTACCTTACATTACAAACAATAATAATGATGAATAATATAAATTGAGTATTATTTATAAGAATATATATACGTTACACAATGTTATTAGTTCAGTTTGGTTTCACACAGCCTTCTGGTATCCGTGATGGAAAATTCCAATATCAGTTTGTTTATGTTGTCCAGATGACGGAATCCACTTCTTTTGGTGTTCAATATATGTTTATTTTCTCCTTTTCGTTGTCCGAAGCCAACCGTTATGGTGGAATATTAGGATTGAAATCCAGTGTCCTGTTATTAAGTTGATCCAAGTGTAGTTGTTCCTTCTGGTTGTTGGATCAGTAATGTTTTAAAGGTGATTTGTTTATGATATTTCTTTATCTGCTCCAATTTTATGTTCTGTTATAGTTTGATATAAGGTTTTTTTACTTTCTATTATATTATTTTTTAATAATATTCATATGTTTTGTATAAATAATTAGCTTGTTTTCAGAATTTACACTCAACTCTCCTTCTTGGCTTATTATTTTCTAATAATAATCAACAACAACATTCTTTTTCTCTCTTTTGGTTTCCTGGATTCACATAAATATTCTGGTCATATCTGTTCAAATTGAGATTTAGTTGTCATAGGATATTATTTTTATAAAATACATTATTTTACCTTCTACATACAAGTTGCTTTTTAGTTATTACATCACAATACTTAATACAATTTACATATTATTTTATCTGACAAAACTATGAACAATTTTAATATCAAATATTATAGTTATTTGTAATTTGACAAATATTTTTGAATAATTTATTATTTACTGAACATAATCATCTAGGCCTATGTTGACTGGTTATATTTTTATATTGGAAGACTCATAATCGATCCTGCTTACACTTGTTTTATATTAATTAATTTCTTTAAATATAAACAAACTATTAATTAACAATTATGTTTTAATTACTATAATTCCCTTCAGGGCTTAACTGAATGCACACTTTTAAACCATTGTCTGTGTGATCAATATCTATTAAACTTTAATAACTCAACACTAATAAAGAAAAATCTAAATGTTAATGTTAGTATCATCGGGTACTATGGATTAGTAATTCATTTCATTAAATAATTGTTTATAATTACTATCCACTCACAGTTATTCTTAATTGAATCCCACTGTATCTCACATCCTCTTACCAATTAATTACACTTGTTTATATTACATTTGTAGCACATCTTAATAACATTTTACATTTACTTCTAAATTTGTATTGTACTTTATATGACTTTCTAATTGATTCATTCATTAAATTTATTATCATCATTTATTTGTTTATGGACTACTCCAAATCTAACTAGGTACTGTTTATATAGTATAGCAATCTGTCATAGTAATGTCTGTTGCAGGACTTTTGGTTTGTAAATAGGTTCACACTTTTATTTATTATTGTTTCTTCCTTCAAATTATTTTGATTTCGATTTGTTTAGATAACTTGTTGTTATTGCTTGCTGATGTCTTCAATATTAGAGGTGTATGATGTAATGATATTAATATTGCTTGGTGATAAGATTGACATTTATTAAACAAATTCTTCATTATTATAGGTAAATTGAAACCTACCTTCCTTATCGATACCAATTATTTTCTTTTTTATCTCTGAAGTTTATTTATTTGTATTGGTGGCTTTAACGAATTGTAATTCTTGAGTTTTCTCTTGGTTCATTGTATATTCTATTTATATATTACATTCTTTTATTCACATTGATTCCATACTATTGTTAAATGATTCCCCCTATATTAGTATGGTATTATGAATGAATATCGGCGTTGAGTGGCCCTTTTACGTCCAATTGCTCATATGAACATTCACATACCTGGTATAGTGCACATTGGCTCCTGCCCATAAAATAATTCTGAAGTGTCGCCTTAGCTTTCTCACTCTATAAATAAAATAATTATAAATCTTATCATTATACACATCAGTGGAATATTTTATCTTCTGAATACTTTTTCTTATTCTACATTGCCTTCCAATAACTCCATTTACTTATTATATTCAATATTACTGTTGGTATATTTATTAAGTAGATTTCTTTCTCTTTTATATAACTTCACTTCAGAATTCAATGATTTATTAGCCTTAATGTCATTCACCTTTGTTATTCAGTACCTCTTGCAATATAGTAGTTTTAATTATCCTTCTATTATTCTACCTCTTTTTATACTGCAACTCTTCTTCAGCAAGTTCAATTTCTAATTAGTTTATTAAATTTCTCTTAGGCTTCTGTCATTAATATTGTGCTCCATTATTATTATTATATTACTATATATATTATTTAAGCTTGATTTAAATAGATGCGCTTATTTCTTTTAGAATTTTGGTGTCGTTACAATAGTAACTACATGAAGAGTCTTAAATTATATTAAATAACATTTGTACATCATCAAGTTAATGTAACAAGGAAAAGAAAATACAGTAAAGAATTTAAATTGTGATACCAGAGTTTTGATTATAATATTTAATAAATAAATAATAATACTATAACCTCTTCTTTAGAGTTATAACTGAGGGAACCCAAAATAATTGGTTCTGCCAATTATTTCAGGCTGCCTTATTAGAGACGAGCTGAAATTTAAATCAGAACAACACACAGTAAGACATACAAGGAATCAGGGAAGGTGAAACTGTTGATTTATATACTCAGTATATGTGTGTAACAAGAAGACTTGCTTTATTAAACATTTGAAATAGAACATTTACTCCAAAGAACAGATCCCATGACGTTATTAATTAAATTAGTAAAATTAAGTGAAATGCTTTATTTAGAATATGGGATCACAACAAATTTATCTAGCTATACCCCCGGATCCGGGTAACCATTGGTATTTAGTCTCTAATCTTTTAATTATATTTAACTCAAAATTTTATCTTGCAAGACCTTTACCTTTTTGCTTCATATATATTCCATTAGAAGAATGGTATTAATAACACTACGTTACGTTAATATCTAAACTGTTACAATTGAATGATATTGAATAGTTACAATTAAGTTCTCAAATTTAAGTTTTTATATTCTTATAAAATCAATCGTCTCTGTAAGTCTCTTAAATAGAGTATTGTGTTACAAAAAATATTATCATTATTCCTCGATAGACGTGCTATCGAGTCACCTCTATTTTTGGATGTAGTAATCGCCTCCATGTGGTTCCGTCTTGGGAGTCCTAAAACGTCGTCCTCGTCTTGGTCTGGTCTCTGTTGTTCATGGCTTAATACGTCTGCAGGATATGTAGAGTCTTCTACACAGATACTCGTTGATCCTCAGATGTCTCGAACTGCATCATCGGTAGGGTATACTAGAGTTCTCATTTAGATGGTCCATGACCACAGGTCAGATGTTGAAAAGATTCGTCCATCGGTGAAGATTGCAGTCATCGTTTTTTCTTTATTAACACTCGTCGTTTGTAGTTACATCTTTCTTCTTGTTACAAAGTTTTTGGAATTTTCTTTTTGTTAACGTTACATGTTACACTTTTTGTAACGGTTAGTAAAATACAAAATAATAATTAAATAATCCACACTAACAACAAATTGTATAACTTTTGAACAGAGCATTTTGCTCGTGCGTCTGCACAGCTGGGCGTCGTCATCGCAAGAGAGCGATTTTTCGTCCGCTACCCTTGTACATGACAAGAGAGAGTGGGGTGTTTATTCCGCGAGCATATATAGTTCCTGTTTCTCTTTAAATAAACTTTTTTATTTATACAGACTATCGCTAGATAAAAATACATCATTTAAATTAATTGTTTTAGTTACTATCTGTGTCTACAGATACTTTAATTATTAACATTAGTTTACTCTATTATTTTTTTAATTACAGTAGACTCGGAAAACAGGTCGAGTCCGGTATCAACAGGTAGGCGCTTGATAGCAAGCAAAGGGTTAAATACGAACATAATAATTATTTACAATATGCCTTTTCTTTATGGGTACTTTGCCCTTATTAATTACTTCTTCCATTCACACTTAGTACCTACATGTTTTTATTATTATTATTGTGAGATTTAAATGTTCAATTGTACGCAACCTTAAAATTTTTTTATTTTTTTATAATTGTCATAATTTAAATCGTCACATACTCCGCCTCCTTACCAACACAGACTCCTAAAAATTTTGGTCAGCTATGTACCGAGAGTATGCTTGGGGAGTACTATATGAAATTTCTTCTTATTATTATTATTTATTATTATTCTCTTTTATTATTATTATTGCACGGTTTATTTGTTTTAAATTCTCTTTAAATGATCTTAATTCTCATTTAAATGTTCCTTCTCCATGAAATTCCCTTTTTCTCATTAAATACAGTACTTACTCATAATACTAATTTCCCTAATTTCAGCAACTCACAATATCGTGGCCCGACTGACATCAGCTTACTCTAACTCTATACGTTAGCTTTCAGCATTCAAAAATGATCTCTTGGCTCTTTTGGCTCATCATTACCCTTTTCAGTCGGCGCCGTTGTGACTCGTTACTTCACATGTATAATCACTTCTGGATTATATATCATAAACTTATTTCTAATGTAATCTAAAGAGGATCCCATACTCCACTTTAGATCACTGTTTTGAGAGAAGCGGAATTTCACGAAGATACTTTTCATTTAACTCTTTAACAATTACTCGACAAACAATGCGGAAGGGGAGACACTTTACACAATGCATTGTAATACGCGGTGGTATTCATCGTTTAGGGAGTGCTACCGTTTATACAATTGAGAGAGGGTG
The DNA here is from genome assembly GCA_034769895.1 of Magicicada septendecula. NCBI lineage: Eukaryota > Metazoa > Arthropoda > Insecta > Hemiptera > Cicadidae > Magicicada > Magicicada septendecula. Next base: position 191,275,353 of record CM068372.1, read on the forward strand.
CGTGGCTTACTACATTTCATAACACGCTCTATTGTTCTCTTACTGCCCACAACTGGGGTGTTCACTATGCAACGTTACTCGTATTATTATTTACCTCTCTTTTATTTACTGCGGTACGATTTACTACTACTTATTTACACGTTACACAAATTGGTTTAACTTAAGATTTATTTAGAAATTATTAATCACTTATTATTACTTTGGGGTTTTAAAAAATTACGTAGAATTATTTCCTATAGTCTTACCATATCTACTTAGGACGCTTTATTTACCTTTTTTTTTTTATTTGGCTGAGTTTACAAGTTTACTGTTTAGGGACATGGTGTTTAATATTTTATCTGACAAGGGAGGGTTAACTAAGTCATTTATTCTTTTGAAATTTACGTCACATTATTATTTGCTCTACAATACTACACACAATTATTTCCTACACACTTTACTACATGGTAAACATTTATTAACAGAGATTATTATTAAACCTTTGGCATTAAATTCTATTTAAACGATCAGCTCTTGGTACTCATTTTCTTTTCTTCCGTGACCTTCCCTTTATCTCGTTTCTTAAAATCTAACTTAATTTTATTTTTACTACTAATTTACGTAACCTCACAACATCATGGCCCGACTGACTACATCTTGCGTACTCTAACTCTAGTAGTTAGTTTTCTGCTACTTTCTTTAACTCTTGTAAAGAATTTTTCAGTGCGGCGCCATTGTGACTGAGTTATGTTCCTTATATCTATTTCGCTTACTTATACTTAAGATAATCTAAAGTTGATCCCATACTCAACCCTAGATTATTTATTTAATTCTAGTAGCTAGTTGCTAGTTGCTTACTTTACTGAGATAAGCGGAATGTCACGAAGGGGAATCTTTATTCACATCTAAGCAATTAACTGTAACACACTACGCGGGAGGGGACAAACACTTTCCTTTCAAAGATCAGCTGTTACGCTGGAATGTAGGTCAAACTAGTTTTCTACAATGGCCTCGTTTATGAGTACAAAGGGGAGAAGTCGACTCGGGGGTGGATAGATCTCTATGGTTCCATTTAACAATAGCTGGCGGCTAGGGACTTATTTTCAAGCAGGACACAACTTATTTATTATTATTCACACATATTATTCATTTCTTTTTACCTATCTCACTAATACACTTTTATAATTATAATTATACTAACGTGTTATAATAATTTACGATCTTATTAAACTTTTTATTTTAAATGACCTATTATTTATTATTATTACTTTGGTCTGATTTAAGAGACGGTTTCTTTTTTTTTGAACTAGTTTATTTACTTAGGGAAACATCATTCCATTAAATTAATTAGTACACTTGTTTTATTTAATTCGATTTAATTTTCAACAAAGGGGAGATACATGGTTACTAGGCACAAGACGACACACAGGAAAGGACACGCTTCTTATAACAATAGGGCAAACAAAGAGGGTGAAATGATTGTTCCATTCCGCGATGGGGGAGGCTCACAATGACAATATACACACTAACAGGAACAGACAAGAATTCAACCGGTCTGGTATTGTTTACAAACAGACGTGTTGTTGAATGAACTTTTGACAAGCTCCTACATGGTTTGTTTACATCGGATTATATGTTACTCTTACTTTACACAAATCATATTTACTAATAAAATTATTTATACTATATTACTATAATATTAATTATTATTTTTATCTTATTTAAATTTCTGACACGTATTAAAATACACGAGTAAATAAATCAACAGCTTATGAATAGGGACACAATTACTGTTTAAAAACACAACTCATCAAAAAGTGCGCATCTTATTTGTGACACTCGGTACACAATTAATTAAACAATTAAGCAACCAAGCAGAGTACCACATCTTACTTGCGTCACGATGCTTACAATTATTCTCAATTAGACAACAGCACAATACACAATTAATTATTATTTACACCATAGCACATTTATTATTAATTAGCAGTTAATTATTAATTAAGCAGAGTGGGGCATCTTATAACCTCTTCTTTAGAGTTATAACGGAGGGAACCCAAAATAATTGGTTCTGCCAATTATTTCAGGCTGCCTTATTAGAGACGAGCTGAAATTTAAATCAGAACAACACACAGTAAGACATACAAGGAATCAGGGAAGGTGAAACTGTTGATTTATATACTCAGTATATGTGTGTAACAAGAAGACTTGCTTTATTAAACATTTGAAATAGAACATTTACTCCAAAGAACAGATCCCATGACGTTATTAATTAAATTAGTAAAATTAAGTGAAATGCTTTATTTAGAATATGGGATCACAACAAATTTATCTAGCTATACCCCCGGATCCGGGTAACCATTGGTATTTAGTCTCTAATCTTTTAATTATATTTAACTCAAAATTTTATCTTGCAAGACCTTTACCTTTTTGCTTCATATATATTCCATTAGAAGAATGGTATTAATAACACTACGTTACGTTAATATCTAAACTGTTACAATTGAATGATATTGAATAGTTACAATTAAGTTCTCAAATTTAAGTTTTTATATTCTTATAAAATCAATCGTCTCTGTAAGTCTCTTAAATAGAGTATTGTGTTACAAAAAATATTATCATTATTCCTCGATAGACGTGCTATCGAGTCACCTCTATTTTTGGATGTAGTAATCGCCTCCATGTGGTTCCGTCTTGGGAGTCCTAAAACGTCGTCCTCGTCTTGGTCTGGTCTCTGTTGTTCATGGCTTAATACGTCTGCAGGATAGGTAGAGTCTTCTACACAGATACTCGTTGATCCTCAGATGTCTCGAACTGCATCATCGGTAGGGTATACTAGAGTTCTCATTTAGATGGTCCATGACCACAGGTCAGATGTTGAAAAGATTCGTCCATCGGTGAAGATTGCAGTCATCGTTTTTTCTTTATTAACACTCGTCGTTTGTAGTTACATCTTTCTTCTTGTTACAAAGTTTTTGGAATTTTCTTTTTGTTAACGTTACATGTTACACTTTTTGTAACGGTTAGTAAAATACAAAATAATAATTAAATAATCCACACTAACAACAAATTGTATAACTTTTGAACAGAGCATTTTGCTCGTGCGTCTGCACAGCTGGGCGTCGTCATCGCAAGAGAGCGATTTTTCGTCCGCTACCCTTGTACATGACAAGAGAGAGTGGGGTGTTTATTCCGCGAGCATATATAGTTCCTGTTTCTCTTTAAATAAACTTTTTTATTTATACAGACTATCGCTAGATAAAAATACATCATTTAAATTAATTGTTTTAGTTACTATCTGTGTCTACAGATACTTTAATTATTAACATTAGTTTACTCTATTATTTTTTTAATTACAGTAGACTCGGAAAACAGGTCGAGTCCGGTATCAACAGGTAGGCGCTTGATAGCAAGCAAAGGGTTAAATACGAACATAATAATTATTTACAATATGCCTTTTCTTTATGGGTACTTTGCCCTAATTAATTACTTCTTCCATTCACACTTAGTACCTACATGTTTTTATTATTATTATTGTGAGATTTAAATGTTCAATTGTACGCAACCTTAAAATTTTTTTAAAGGAACAGATTGCCAAGCCGAATATTGCTTTCGAAAAAAGGTAAACAATAATCAGAAGTGAACCCGTGGCAGCTGGAAGAATTCAGAGTCGGTTAAGTTACATTAGTTTATTATTTATTTCTTACATGGTTAATTATCAAAATACTACATATTAACTGAATCTGGTTTGGTTTAAAGAAAAGAAAATAATAGATACAATCATAAATACGATCAAATAACTTAATAATCATTAACCCTGAGAGAAAAGGTTTCTTTACATGTACTGGTAAATAAAAAAAAAACATAATAACAGTAGGTACATTTCTTAATTACCATACGTATAAATAACTACAACACATAAATGGCTGATCCAACGTGGAGCAGATCTTAATTACAATACCTCTAATTAATGTACAGTACAATATATATATATATATATATATATGAAAAATATCACATAAGCTCCTTAATCAACATCCAATAAATTATTTAAATTCCCTCTGATAACACTAAACAGTAACAAAACATACTGGAACATAAAGACACATATACATATAATATATATCACAGCTAAGATATATGTTCGACCTGGCAGACAGCCTGTATATTCTAGCGAACCCACATATAACTGGGAGGAAAATCTGTATTTTTCATAAAGCCGCAAAACTGCAATCATAAGTTTAAATTTCCAGCACAGCCGGTATAATTTCATAAAAAGCCAAACCCCTTAACTCCCTTAAAATGATAAGAAATTTTTAAAGAAAACAGTATGGATCATAACGACTAGAAACTGCAAAGTCAGAGTGGCATGGCAGCCCATATGGTTTTATAAAATCAAAAGAATTGTATATTATAAGTATATCAAAAAATTAAAGATTTTCAAAACTGTCTACAACAGTGATAAAAACAATTATCACTTAAGTTTTAAAGCAGCCGGCATAATTTTACAAACTTGTTAAATCTTTTGTTTAAGCTTTGTTACAAATACATATATCAGGAATTCACAACGGCTGAACTGACCCGGGTGCAGACCTGTGTCAGAACCAGATCCAACATTAAATGACATGTCAGGTTCCTGCAGAGAACTGCCTCTTACAGGCAACTGCCTCAAGTTAAAGAGAAAGAAACTTTAAAAACCCCTTAAAAAAACTCTCAACCCGTTTGTAAATTATATAATAAATATATATATATATATATATACAAATAAAATAATCACTTGTAAGAGGACCCTAGCAGCCGGTTAAGCCCCCCAGCATATATGAACAACACCCATATAAATCACTAAAATTCTGATTCCCCAACTTTACCGTTAAAAAAAAAAGAGTATGAAATTAAAGATCGGCGGACACCTAGCCTGCCACCGGGTCCACAATGATTTTGAGGCGTAATTACATTCTGAGCGTTATACAGATAAAGTTTGTAACCAACTTATGTCCCGATGGCGTGAGCACAATTGATAACCGAATCTGAGTACAGTTTTTTTTTTTTTATGGTGAATGTCACAACACATGGTGTCTACTGCAACGGCCTAATGTGTTTTAAAAGCTTAAATTTCACCTGCTTTTGTCCAGAAGATGTCTCGGGGCTACTGTGACAGGCTGTGCAGCAGCTTCTCACCTGGCGGCCAAAATCGAGAGAGTTCAGGTTTATTTCTTAAGGCATGGTGGCAGATGAACGGCCCCAAACGGAGAGGATCAAGTTTCCAACTGGGTTAGGAACCCTATACATGCATAATAATTAATTCACTGACCTTCAATTCATAATAAAAGCATGCCACAGCATACAAAACTCCATCTGTTCACCATAACTCGTTATAACATTTTCACAACTAGTTTCTCATTTAAAACACCATGACACACTCAAGGCCTCAACGCTACATAATTATATAATTATCTTCATAACAAAACATAAATGTACCATATTATAAATCACGAAATAACGAGGGTATGCCAAATTTAACAAACTCAAACAGGCATGCGCCATACAGCAACACGTGCTCACAGACAGTTTCGTAAAGTTCGCCAGTCCCATAAAATAACAGAATAACTTTCCTTACGTCCCTTTTGTACAATTGAAATGATTATATATAGATTATAAAATACAATATTTTAGTCTGTATTAATATTTGAAACAACTTAGACATCACACAATGAACCTGCCCGCCACGTGCTCACACTTTAAAAATTATCGACTCGCATCCACTCTAATTTTAGGCTAAATGTACATCTTTTTATGATAAAATAGACAACAATATATTCAACACACTTACCGGGGATCACTTAGCGCTTATTTATGCATGTAGGATAGCGAATTTACAACGATCAAAAAGACTTGCTCCGCCAGGCAGATGCTGCTGATACGACGCCGGCCAGATCTGCACTGACCCGTCCTCACGTTGAGAAATCTAAACACTCTAATTAGCCACCAGAATGCGTTGACGTCCGGTAACACACGCAATCGTACATCTTAGCGACGCTTAATTACGCGTTAGTAAAGAACGAAAACGGCTGTCAATTATATTAATATAAACCCCTTTATAGAGACGCCGAGTTTTCCCCAAAAACACGGCACAACACGAACTTTAAGAAGTGTCAGATCAAAATAACAAAAAGTTCCATCCAGAGAAAAAAAACGAATTCAGTACTCAAGATCTGACAATAAATCCGTTAAATTTTATATTTTACTCATGTTATCAATAGAATCTAATACAATTATTACTGGATGTGGTAGATATCTGTCAAACATTTCAAAATAAGCAAACAATTCGGTTGAAACGGATGCAAAAAAATTGTGATAGGCCTATAAAAAGAAGCAGCTATGTCATTAATAGCATCCGAAATATGGATTGCAGACTGCCTTTCACTGCCAAACGCTTTAGGGAAAGTTTTGTTCAATACCGTGACCAAGCTACCTAAATTAGAGTGTGAAAATATCGTGTGCTGCCCCCGAAATGTGGATGACGGTATTTGGCCGAAACATCAAGCCCTCTCGAAGTGCGTCTGGCAGAACATGGGAGAAAGTTAAAGAAGGGAAGACTAATACGTACATAAGGGGACCCAAAAGTAACGAGAATTTTTCTCTGGCAGTTGGTAGAACGCTAGTTCCGACTTCTCCCGCTAGGTGCCTTTACTAAACACCATTTTGTATCAGTTGCCCTAGCGGCATTTTGTGGAAACTTTAGCGCGGTCAGTGTGACTATTTTTTGTAAGCGCTGTTTCACGTTTTCGACGATTTTTAAATTAATTTAATGGCAGACATTAAATACCAACGTGCTAACATCAGGTTCTGTTTCCTGTTAGGGAAATCAGCAGCAGAAACTGTCGCAATGCTTCGGACGGCTTATGGGGAGGAAGCTTTGAGCCAGGCAAGGATTTTGATCCGACAAGAAAGCACACGCGGAACGAATTTTGCTGCAACACGTTTCATCTTCAGATCTTCAATCAAAATTCGTTGGCATGAACTCCAGGATATTCCAGTCATTTCCTCCAATTCATCGATTGTTCTACGACGATCAAACATGATCGCAACACGGATTTTTTTAATATTTCGTCCGTTTTGGAAGTCGAGGGACGTCCCGGTCGTGGTTCGTCTTCAATTGACATTTGACCACTTTTAAAACGAGAAAACCACTCGTAAATCCTTGCCTGGCTCAAAGCTTCCTCCCCATAAGCCGACCGAAGCATTGCGACAGTTTCTGCTGCTGATTTCCCTAACAGGAAACAGAACCTGATGTGAGCACGTTGGTATTTAATGTCTGCCATTAGAAAAATCGCCGAAAACGTGAAACAGCGCTTACAAAAAATATAACACTGACCGCGTTAATGTTTCCACAACAATGCCGCTAGGGCAACTGAAACAAAATGGTGTCTAGTGAAGGCACCTAGCGGGAGAATTCGGACCTAGCGTTCTACCAACTGCCAGAGAAAAATTCTCGTTACTTTTGGGTCCCCCCTCGTATATCTAAATTAATTGAACACGTACAGAATGAGGAACATAAAATTCTGTGGATTAAGATATTGTTGGGCGGGAAATTAATACGTATAAACGTAAAATCATAAAGACATCTTTTATAGTAGTAAAACGTTAGTGTATCTATCAGACTAGTAAAGTTGTGTCTAGAATCGGAATGATATATGTAAAAAGGTATGAATGTTGTGGTAGACGGAGTTAACTGTGGGCGGGAACAGGGTGCTTAATTATGTATTTAATCTGCTTGCTTTTATGGGGTTGCTTGCTTTTGACGTTGTTTGTTGTGTAGGTTGGTGTAGTAGTACTTCAACAACAAACTTGGAGGGTAAGTAAATGTTCTTCTTTTTTTAAATAGTTTTATATGGTTGCGTTTAACTTTGTAGATGGTGGTCGTTTATTAATATTGTTACGATGGTCTAACTGATCGTCGTACGGTACAGTGGAAACAAGTAAAGACACTAATGAAGTCACTAATTACCAGCTTCAATCAATCACAAATAACAGTTTGTAATCAACAAGTTATTCAACAAGATTATACTCGTATAATAATTCAAATTAAATTTGTCCGTAAACAATAATAATGGCAACTAATAGAGTCCCGCACAAAAATCATTTTTCACTAATAACCACTTGAAGGAACTGAGTAAATCCCCCGACATAAACTGACTTCTGAGCGGTAGCTGTTACCTATATATAGTCCACAGATGTTCCACAATTTGCGTCAAGAAGCATTCGAAAAGACTAGAGCGTACTTCAAAGCGGCCTTGACAGAAACACATACCATTTCGGCTGCCCGGGAAACACGTAGAATGACACTATCGACTGTAAAAGATTGTTCTGTATTGCGTAATATTATATTTTTGTTGCGGTTCAGGCATGTTAGTGAACGAATATCTAGTATGCTTAAGTTTGTACTTAATTTACTATGTTAACTTACACTTAAAGACGACCTAAAGATGGTTTAGTGGTCGAAACAGTGTGTAATAAAGTATAATGATGGTAATTACCCAACCTAAGACTTATATTACACTAGTGTTCACGTACCGTATAAATTTAGGTTTGAACAATGTATAAAAAAAATTCAGAACCACGTTACCTTACTGAATGGTTAATATAGTAAAACACTTAAGACTTGCGGTTTTGTGTTAAAAACAAGATGGTCTGTAATAACAGTAGGAAAAACACAACTGACAAGGACGTGAGAGACAAGTACACAAGTATTAGTGAAAACGTTTCAGATATAAGTAAGTAGAAAAAAAATTATAATAAACTGAGCATAAAAAACAAGAGAGGCATGCTGGATCTTTTTGAATACAAGGCTCAAAGAAAAATTAGTCTTATGTAATCTTAGTACTGTTAAAGATGGGGAATATAACGACAAGAATCTTAAAAGCAGTTTCAGAAAATAAAATAAAGGTAAAATGACAATCTTATTGAGAGCAAGAACAAGAAAACAGAGAAACAACGGAAAATTGGGAAATATTTCCAAACCGTCGTGTACTAGGAACTCTAAATTAAATCGACAAAACATTGACGACGTGACACACTCTTTTCATTTTTGCCAGAAAATTGTTTTATTTAATTTACAATTTTATTTAAGTTAAAGAAATACCATATATATTTTTTAATATATTGTAAAACATTTACTTTATTAGTGGCTGTCTATTAGTGCTGTATTTGTTTGTAATGCTGGCGAACTGTATTAGTGAATTTATGTGTTGGTGAAATGTGATTTATAGGCATTTCTGTTTACCAGATTATAAAGTATTTATTTTAATAAACATGTGTTTCTCTTATTTACAACCATCATTGTTGAGATATTGTCTTTCACCCAAGGCTTTCCTCACTATTTCTCTCACACACACTCGCTCTGTGTGTTTATCTGTTTCTGTACCTCACACACACTGTCTCTCTTTATCCGTCTTACTTTATATATTTATTATACCTATATTATTACATTTTGCATTGTTTTTTAAGTACTAAAACTTGTTTTCAGTCAGTAAAATAGTATTATAAAGCGTTTTAGTTTTCAAGAACTTGTTGAAATGTTATACCAAACCCGTCAGCACTGTGCAGCGTGTCATTTACATTGTGTCTCCATTCCTTAAACTCATTTATCTTAGAGCAAGCTGACATGCAACTTCATTTATATAGCACTATGGTGGTTTACTTGTTCTTTTCTTTTTGAACACACAATGTGTCTTTTATAAAGCTTTAAAACGGGTCACATTGCCGACATTGTCAAAGTTTTAATAGATTTATTAGCATGCCAATAGCTTGTTTGATACCAACAAAACATATTTTCCTGCAAAACAACAAAGGCTGTTTATAATTTACAAATTATGCTCTTTAACAATTTGTAAAACCGTAAAGTAAAAGTGTATAATAATAATAATAATAATAATAATAATAATAATAATAATAATAATAATAATAATAATAATAATAATAAAACAAGAAGAAGAAGAAGAAGAAGAAGAAGAAGAAGAAGAAGAAGAATTTCTTGTGACAGCACATTTATTTATATATTTTATACAAAATTATGATTTATTGCTTCCATTGCTTTAATTGATTCCGGATTTCTTCATTTATCAAACTAGTCAATTTACTTATAACAAAAACACAAACTTGGAACGACATACAACTGCGCTTTGCGTTTTTTCGACTATCTGGCATCAGTGCACTCGAATTAGCCTGGCGTATTGGGCACACCAGGGGCGGATGGTCCAAGCGCACCTTTCGTGAAACGTGCCTCCCTGTCTCCTTCACGAACAAAACAAAATGCCGGCTGCATGTTGGTATTAGAAGCAAAATTTCTGCTACCTATATGAACAAAACCTCTTTTTTATATCAATTCCGGAGGCATACGATAAAGGATATACCATGCTGTATACAGTGGCTCGGAGACGCAAAGCGGAGTGGATAATGTGTCTGTCGTCGAGGGCACCTCCCGCTCCTGGGCACTTCCCAAAGCGGATAGAGTATACACTACTAGAAATGTTTGAGGCGTGGGTGGGAAGCTCTTCGATTCTGGGAATACCTAGGCTATCTGTAAGGAATCACCAAGCTTTCTAACTGCACTAAACTATACGGGCACAGTGGATTCGTTATTGCAGCAAAGAATAGCATTATGCCATGCTTCATACGATGTTGGTTTATATGTCCCTCTTATTTGGAGCTCATGTGATGTAACGAAGGAGTTGTTGCTGCAGACAGCCAAAAAGTCGCTGATGTTGCCATAGGAACTGAAGACGTAGTAAAGGTACCTGGCAGAATCACAATTAATAATGTATGGCAGTAGATGTGTAATTCACAGCACAGCAAACTTTGTACAGTCAAGAAGAGAATCCGTAAACTGCAAATGGCAGGTGATCGTTGTGAACAAATTTGCGTCACCAGACACCGTATTGGGCACACGCGCCTGACGTCTAATAACCTCTTGATAGGACAAGAACAACCAGTATGTACTTGTAGCGAGGAATTTAAGATGAAACATAATTGCTGGGACTGAGATGAAGATACGGAGTATAAGATAACGTGAAAGAGACTTCTGAAAATGGAAGTTAGCGATAGGCAGAACTCTGTCCTTCCTAAAAGCAGCAAGTTTACTTTGTAGGGTGTACAATAATGCTTCGTATTTATATGATTTTAAACAACTTTTTGTAGCATGCTCCATTACAAATTTTCCTTATGCTCCACTGCATGATACACACCGCCATTATGTAGTAACCTGTACATAATATATAACATTGCTAACAATGTTTAGTTTATATGTCACAATTACATTATATAAAGTATAAGAACATTATTATTTTTCTGTTGCACTGATAAATGTTTTCAATTTTTTGATATGTATATATATATATATTGTAGCATGACAGATAAGCCCATAAAAATGAATGGTGAATTGATCATTAAAATAAAGTAATAACAAGTTTAAATCCGAAGAAAGCAATATAATAAAGAATTAATTCAGAACAACCGTGCAGTACAATCATTGATTTAAGATATAAGTTCATATAAAATAAATGTTACAATTGATGAATCATCAGATCCAATTTTAATAACTAAAAAGGTGAAAAAATATAACACCCAGGAAGGTTAGGAGTAGGCAAGGAAGATACCCAAAACATAACTAAACCCACAACAAAGAGAAGAAAATCTGTTGTATGAGACCAGAAGAGTAGATAAGGAAGAAACCCAGAACAAGGCAAGATCCACCATAAAGGTGATGCATTTGTATGAAACAAGAAGAGTAGGTGAAGAAGAAACCCAAAAACCCGATGACATCCACAAGAAGATGAAGAAAATACTATTATAAGAAACCAGAAGAAAAGAAGACATCAATGAAGAAACAAGAAGAAGACAGCATCCACAAGAAGAAGGAATGCTCTTGTAAAAAAAACCCATACCCCAAAATAAATAAATATAATAATAATAAAAAAGTATAACAAAGTATTAATGCAAAAACCCACATGTACAATAGATATAAGCCAAAAAAGTGTATAGAGTAAGAGTTGAAAGTGGATCAAGATGAAATAATAATATAATACCAAAGAACAAATCTTCATTATAATCTACAAATAGATTTCTTGATTTTAGTAAGACTATATAACCATTTAGAAATAGAATCAAGGAATGTAAAGAGAACCAGTGCAAGTTTTAGTATTATAAAAAATGAACCTGATGTTTCATTATTGGTATTCACAAACTAAGTAAATAATGAAATGATGCAAATTTGAAGTGACTTAATTTCTGTACAGAGGTAATATAATACATGTGTTTTAGTAAAGAACTGCCAATCTTTTTAAATGACATTCATTAGAATGATTAATAAAACAAGAGCAGGCACAGAATAAAAGTGAAGTGACAGGGTACAATTACCCAAAACCCAATTAAAAACAGATAAAAACTCTTAATAAAACTTAGTATAAGGAATATAGCGAATAAGATTATAGTAAATAAGGTTTTGTTTATGTAGAATAAGATATTTAAAAATGTATTAGGAATAAGCAAATTTAAAAAGGTCAGAACACTAACATTCTTTAATTATACAATATTTATTATAGGTATTATTGTTAATAACTAATTAAGATGTTAGAATGGAAAGACAATCTTTATATATGATATTTGTTATGTATCATTATTAATTTATGAGTATAAAAATGTCTGATTTGTTAAAGACAACTATTAACTGGAATTATTTGTTATATGTTAATAGTATGAAACATATACTAATTGTTATTTTGTTTACAAGAAGAAAATGTTTAATTTTTGTTACAATATCAATGACAGTCAGAGAGGGTATAACTCAATATGTATTATTTATAAAAAATTTGTATGAAAAAACTGTTAGGAATCTAGGCCAAAAGTTAAAAACTAAACATCATCAAAACTGAGAAACTAAGTACATAAATACATTTAAACTAAAGGGATTTAGATAATGTAAATCTGAAACAAAGCCATGTAATTAGAAATATAACTAAGAAAGATTTTGTAAAATTATAGCCAGAATTATTAATAAAAATGGAAATGACAGAACTCAAAAATTTGGAGAGGGGAATCATATATTCCAATATAATATTTTAAAACTTAACCAATCCATCTAATTGCATGAAATTAAGGGAATATAAACCTTTTATTACAATATGAGATTTAATAATCATTAATATAACTTAGTAATAGCAGAATTTGGAAAAGAACAGGAAGTTAGACATTAGGACTTAGAAATTACAAAATGAAGCACAAAAAATATCATTTTAGGATCAAAAACTTAATAAAACGGCATTATTTGGTATCAAATTACGCAGAATGAACTGAAGGATAAAATTAAGTAACAACTAGCTAATAAATTTGAAGAATAACCAAAGTATAATCAGTTATATAATGTAACTTTATCACATGCACAGGATGCAAAATAAAATTTGAACAATGGAAGGAATAATATTGCTTTGGCTAAGGTTTTAGTCGGAGATGAAGGAAGTAAGTTAGTTAATTATTGAACATTGTACGGGACACTTGACACGAGCAATTTACCCGTATGAACTTAGTTACGAATACTGTAATGGCGAATAATTGTTTGAGCCGAAAGTGAAAATCGAGAGTTTCGGTAAAAAACATTTGTAAAGTTCAGCACAGTGAAATAAACATATACAAACACTGAACTAACATTATACAGCACAGAACACCAGTGGAAATAACATTTAAACCCATTAAAACAGTATTAAACTTAACCAAAAAAGTGCCTAACATATGACTAGCCGACAAAAGTGAATTTGACTTAGAACTACACCATTTTTCCGAATACGACACCGAAACTGAACCAGTGACACCCCACCAACACAAGAAGGAAGAATTGCGGCCACCCGGACGTAAATTCATAAGGAAAACGTCTTTATTTGAACACCAAAACTGCGAGGTGACAAGTTTCAATCGTAACGGCGGCCATTGCTGATTAACCAACACTCAACTTAACACAGCCTTCTACTGCCTGCTGGACGGTTCGCAACCTATTTACTTATTTCTATACTTTAAATCTAATATATGTACAGTTAATTTTAAGAATTTACCTTGTAATGTTATACTTTTCAATCTTTGCCCTATTTCTCTGACTTTCCCTAACATAGCTGTTCAAAGAACCTTTATATAAAAAATTTTGTAATAATTCAAACGATACCCTGGAATCGATTTACATATCGACAAGAGTCAAAATACCGAATTGTCAATAAAATTATTAATATATTTCCTATTTAAACAGTTTTTCATTTGTAACATAGACAATTAACATAATACTTTTATTTAAATTGAACTTACTACAAGAATCTCACCACCAGAAGGAAGATAACCTCCCAACAGAAAATAAACAAGTATCGATTGCTCTTGGAGACAATCCTATAAGTGGCTAGAGGTTTTAACAAATACACAAAAGTCTATAAAACAATTAAAATAAGTGATAAACGTTTCGGAACACCACGAAACTTAATTAATTAATTGTTTTTAATTAATTATAAAAAAAATTAATTTAAAAATATTTTATTAATAAACAACTTTATTTATACACAAACACACATAATTATATATTAGTAACACACACGTTAAAAGTTTCGGTACAAATTGGCGCACCACTGAGGGGGTGTAATTAGCGATTGAAAGGCCGCTACAATCTGCCCAATCCCTAATTGGAGCTTGGCAGTAGCTATAAAGCCAGAGGAAGGGAAAAATGCAACGACGTGTAACCTCAAAGAAACGGGCGGCGGAGGCCGAAAAGGAAGATGAAATGGATATGGAATATAAAGAGGCGACGCCAGTGGAAGATGTGGAAAGGTTATTACCGCCAGTATTATCTAAACAACCCGCACAACCAGAAGAACAACCTGAGATGCCCACACAAACAGGGGAAGCCAATCTCCAGGAAAAGGAGGTAAAGAAAGCCAAGGTAACAGAAGAGAGTAAAATGGACAGATTAATGGAAATGTTCCTGCAAATGAAAGAGGGATTAAACAAGAAAATGGACGAAAATAGTAAGAAATTGGATTCTACAAAGGAAGAGATCAAATCTACAAAGGAAGACTTGAGTAAGAAATTGGGAAGTGACAACCAATCTTTGAAGGAAGAATTCATAATAACCAAGGGAGAATTGAGTAATAAAATTGAAAGCACCAATAAGAGAATTGAAGAGAATAATAAGAAGATGGAAGAGAAATTGGAGGAAAACAGTAAGAAGATGGAAGAGAACAACCGATACTTGAGTCAGAAAATTGACGAAACTAATCAAAAGATGGAGGAAACCAGCAAAAAGATGGAAGAAAAATTGGAGGAGAATAACAAGAAATGGAAGAGAAGATGGGGGAGAAATTGGAAGAATTGAGAGAGGACAACCAAATGTTAAGAGAAGAATTAAGGGAGGTCAATCAGGAGAATCTGGATAAGCTAGACGAAAGGGTGGAATTGTTAAGAGAAGAACTGCACAAGGAAACCAACTTTAACAAGAAAGCTATAAATAAAAAATTGGAAGAAGAAACCGTAATGATGAATCAACAAATCCGCGAAATTGACGGAAAATGCAACCAAACCGAAAAGGAAGTACAAGAATTCAAGGAAGTGGTAAACATCAAGTTTACGAATATCGAAGAGCATACTCGTAGGAAAGTGGAAGAACAACGGAAGGAGACTCAGGAAGAATTCGGGAGAGTACGGAGTCAAGTCGCGGAACGGTGTGATGGGATGGAAGAGGCTATGACCAATATCACGGGTCAGGTACGGCAAAGCCAAGAAGAGATGGAAGCTTTGAGGAATAGACCCACTAATTTCACCGGATTACCCATCAACGAAAACCGAGAATGGCTGAACTTCCGGCAATACAAGAGGAAACCAATGGAGTTCCTGGCGAGGAAAGAAGAGTACTTCGCCAAACATAGAGGGAGTCAATGAAGCAATAACCGGGATATACTGGACGAGTCATTCAGGGAGATGACAGATAACTGGTGGATGGCGAACCGCAGCGAGATTGCAGACTACCAGCAGTTCAGGAAATTGTTTAAATCCAAATACTGGTCCGAAACAACACAGAACCTGATCAGAGACAATATTTGCAACGGACGATACGGGGCCCAAATAGGCAATACCATGACAGCCTATTTCCTAGGGAAGGTGTGCCTGGCAAAACACCTCGAGCCGGCAATACCCGAAGAGTGTATGATGAATAAACTGTCTTATCATTATGACGAGGATATTGTCAGAGCAAGGAGAGGTAGCCAGATCAAGACGGTGCAGGCCATGACGGAGTTGTTAGAAAGTTACGAGAATGAAGAGTACTACCGCCAGAGCAGGAGGAGGAATGATAGACCGGAGGCGAGGACTAACCAGTACCCTAGTAACGGCAATAACCATCCCGGAAACCGTAACCAGCAAAGTAATTACGACGGCAACAATAACCCGCCGCGTAATAACAACAACTTTAACGGAAACCCGAACGGTAATAGGAACAATAACCCATATCATAATAACCGTAACAATTATTATCAGCCTTCTAACAGCCCTTATAGTCAGAGAAATCCCTACCCCGGTAATAATGAACGATATTACCAGCCCAATAGAAATTACCATAGTAATTATAATAATAATAACAATAGAGTTTCCCGCCCGAGGGTTAATTTTATAAGAGCGGAAGATCGAGGTCCGAGAAGGTACTACCAACAACGGAGGAATAGTTTCCACGGTGGAGATCGACGACGAAGAAGTGAAGAACGGGACGGTCCACGCCACGAACATGGAAGAAGGAGTACCAGCCTGGAGGATCCTGGCCGAAAACAAAACAGGGAAATAACCTTCGAACAGGATACAGCGCGGCAGGAACCGACACAGAGTTTCCAGAACGATGCATCGGTCAGTCCGAGTCCCAACGATGACCACAATAATTTAAACGGGAGGAGGCAGTAATAAACTATCACGACCCGTTGCTGCTCCTACTTCCTGGGTACAAAGATGAGTTGCAAGAGGCAACCAAATTAAAAAACATCACTATAATAAGTAACAATTACTTAAAAAATATATAAGAACAGAACTTCTAGAGGAAAACGAAACGAGCCTCGATAATAATAACAATGAAATATTGTATATAACAGCGAAGCTAGAAGGAATTCCCGCGAAAATCATGATTGATACCGGTGCAAATATTTCTATAATAAATGCGAATGAACTGGAAAGAATCCAAAAAGAGTGTGGGAAAACTTTGCCTATGCTACCAGTGAATAACATTGTTTTGGTAGGTGCAACTGGCCGCCAGACAAAACTATTAGGAAGCAAGTTTCCTTAAGTGTCGTTAGCCGTGATATAGCTTTAGATATGGAATTTTTGATCGCCACCGGATTACCATTCGATATACTGGTAGGTTACGATATTCTAAGAAGATACTCCGCCATTATCGACCTTAACCAAGAGAAAGTATCACTATATCCAGACGGAATAACGTGGACCGCAGATTTGGTAGGAGGCGCGAATATGCTTCCCAGCCCAATACACCAACAACTTCGTAAAATAAATTTCGTAAAGAACAGCCCCATTCATAAACCAATTATATACAACAATGGAGGAGAGGATTTATGGTCAGTAAAGATACAAGAGATACGAGACTTCCAGTGCGGAAACAACAACGAAAAATTACCCATACACTTAGCAGATCGTTTAATCAGTGTATACGAGAAATACAAATCAGTGTTTTCAAACGAGCCAGGTAAGGTTAAAAACTATCAATGCAAACTTGAGTTCAAAGAAAACGTGAAGTTTAACCGGAGGTCATACCCAATCGCGCATTCGCTGAAAGAGGCCGTGAGAACAGAAATTAATAAAATGATTGAAAATGACATAATTGAGAATAATCAGTCTCCTTACACTAGTCCAATTATTGCTGTTCCCAAGAAAGACGGACAAGTCCGGCTCTGTTTGGATGCGCGCGAGCTAAATAAAACCATTGTGAATGACCGAACATCACCCGGTGAAATAGAGGAGATACTAAAACGATTTCACGGCACCAAGTTTATCAGTACCTGGGACACTGTATGTGGTTATTGGCAAGTGGAGTTGCATCCACAAAGCCGTCAGTACGTGGCGTTCATTTTCGAAGGGCGCAATTACCAGTTCAAGAGACTGCCCTTCGGACTTGTAAACTCAGTAGCCATCTTTGTGGCCTGTATGGACCAAATACTTGGACAAGAAGCACTCTAGTGTACCACAGTCTATGTAGACGATTTGCTCATTACGTCAGAAACCTGGGAGGAACACTGTTATCGAGTAGAACATGTACTCAAAAAGTTAGTGCAGAATAACATAACTTCGAAATTGGAGAAATCCAAGTTCATTGCGCGCGAAGTACAATTCTTAGGTTTCAACCTAGACGATAGAGGTATTACTCCGTCAGCAGAAAAAGTGGAGCCAATTCAGAATTTCCCGCAACCAAAAAACAGGAAACAGTTACAATCTTTCCTCGGACTCTGTAACTATTACAGAAAGTTTCAGCACAAATATTCCGAGTTGACAGCCAAGTTTCAACCACAATTGTCTGCGAAAACCAAATGGACCTGGGGTGAAGAACAAGATATAACCTTCCGACTGATAAAAGAAAAGTTCTTGGAGAGCGTTATACTTCGTCACCCAAATTTTAAGAAACCATTCTTTTTGAATTGCGATGCTAGCGACATCAGCTTACGAACAACATTATACCAGGAAGATGAGGAGGGTCACCATCTGGTAATAAGCTTCGCTAGTCGTACACTGAATCAATGCGAAAGAATTATAATGTGACCGAGAAAGAATTGCTTAGCGTGGTTTTCGCATGCAGCAAGTCCGAACATACATTCTCGGGTATCCAGTCACTGTTCGCACTGATCATAAATCCATCTCATTTCTACGTAGGTGCAAATTGAGTCACGGCCGATTGGCTAGATGGGTACTCGCCCTACAAGAATACAATTTAAAATGGGAGTATATTCCGGGAAAAAAGAATGTGGTAGCCGATGTGTTGTCACGGATCAATTTGGAAGACCAGACTTTCGAGGGGGAGAAGGAGAGCTTAGTTAAAATTTACAACTTATTTAAAACCAGATCCGATCTACAAGCTCTATTGACAAATATCCGTAACCACCAACAGTCTGACCCTAAACTGAAAAACATAATCAGTCGATTGGAAGCCGACGATGACACCGTTTCCAAATACTACCATCTCAATAAAGGAATACTATTCGTAAAAACAGCCTTGGATGAAGAAACATGGAAGGTGATTATTCCGCACCAAATCGAGAAGGAAGTTATAATCGATTATCATATAAGGTATAGCCATATGGGAGCGCTAAAAGTGATACAGGCTTTAGATGAAAATTGCAAAATAAAGAACATTAACCGAAAGGTAAGACATTACCTGAAGTCTTGTAATATTTGCCAGTGTGTTAAGATTAACAATGAGAAGAAAGAGGGTATAATGATACCAATAACATCGAACGCAAAACTAGAAAACGTGTTCTTAGATATTTGCGGGCCATTTCCCCGTAGCGGTGGTCGACACAGGTACAAGTACCTAATAATAATCATGGACCATTATACTAAATACATAAAGCTATATCCGGTTAATCGGGCAACCACAGCGAAAGTTCTTGCGGTAATAACAGAGTTGTATGTGCCAGAGATAGGTAGACCATCTTCAATCATTACCGATCATGGTACTCAATTTAAAGGGAGAAGATGGCGAGACACATTATTATCACTTGGGATTAAAACCTATAAGACGTCAGTCTACCACCCAAGTAGTAATCCGGCTGAGAGGGTACTGAGAGAAGTGGGTAGAATCTTGCGAACGTACTGTCACAACCAACAGAAAAAGTGGCAAGAGTACTTAGCAGCAACAGAGAAATTCCTAAATTTCGCCCACCATCCAGCTCTAGGAATTACCCCTTACTCCGCCATGTATGAGAAACCAACCCCCCGAGAAATTGAAGAAATAATAGAGTTCCCAACAGACAATGGTCGTAAGTTTGACCAGGTGAAATTCTATAACAAGGTGGCCGAAGACCAAGAGAAACGGCAAGCCAAATATCAAAAGGCAATAGGACGTATAATAACTTACAAAGAGGATGAGAAAGTTCTATTAAATAAATCGAGAACTGCCCAGCACCCTAGAAGGGATAACAAGAAAGTTATTATTACTATATACAGGACCATATGTTGTTGTAAAAAATAATCATAATAATACGTACGAACTGAGAGAAATAGTTTCCGGTAGAGTTAAAGGAGTGTACAACCAAGCATCCATAAAGAAGTATTATGAAGAATGAACTTTGAATTTTTAATAAAAATTCAAAAATAATAGTAAGGCCAACTTACTACAACTAATTTTGAGAAAAAACTTTATGGGAATTAAAAAGAGAAGAATTTAAAAAAATTATAAAAATTCTAAAAAATAAGTAAGCACATCTTACTACAACCAATTTATGAAAGAAAACATTTGGAATAATTAAAAAATGAAGAATTTGAATTTTGTCTAAATCCTAAAATATATGTAAGATCAAATTACTACAAACAATTTAACAAGAAAAAATTTGGAAATAAATGAATTATAAAGAATTTGAATTTTGATAAAACGTCAAAATTTAAAAACAAAATAAGATCAACTTATTACAAATGATTTATGAAAAATGTTTTGGAATTAAATAAAAAGAAGAATTTGAATTTTGCATAAAACTAACAAAGTTCTAAAAATAAATATGTTCTATTTATAAACAAATTTAGAAGAAAATAATATGATTAATTCAGAAAAAAGAATTAAATATAATGCAGAATAAATGTGAATATCTAGCATTTGAAGGAGTAGAGAAGAAAAAAAAAAGAATGTGATATACAAGAGAAGGCAATAATTTGGAAACAAAGAGGAGAATATGTTATTATAATAAAATTATAAAGAATCTAAAAAAGAAAAACAATAATATAATGAGAACAACCTATGACTAACTACTTATGAAACAATAATGGAAACAGTTAATCAAGGAAAATGATTATGATATTACTCAGTTCTGAAGAAGCAAAGAAGAACAACTCATACCAAACATATGGAGAAGATGATTTTGAACAAATAATAATAATAAGACCTATATGAAACGCAAAGAGAAGAAGTACCACATGAAATATAATATAAATAAATTAATTTTAATGAATGCGAAGGCGGATTAATGACTTTCTGAGAAAAAAGAAAAATATAATTAAATAAAATGATCACAATAACAACCTGAATATCAATTATAAAGATACGAATTTAAAAATTAACTATAATAAAATATGACCATTCAAATAATGAATAAGAACCAAAGAGAAAATACTATATATAAAAACCATGCTAACAATGTAATTAACCAGAAGGAAGTATAATGAGAATTCAGATGTAGAAGAAAAAAAAAAGTTACACTATAACTAGTGACAAGGATTATTAACAAAAGTTTCCAACCATAATTAAAATAAATATATGAGACGAGCTGAGTGTTTAGAAAAATATATATAATGAGTGTAATAAGAATTAAGAAGAATTATTAAGATAGAAAATGTGAGATAATCTGAGAAACTACGAAGTGAAGAATCCAAAGATAATTTTATTAGTCGACAATGAGACTACTTTTTATTTAATTCATTCGATGAGTGACTGTAGATAATTCCAGCAGCATTATGTTTTTTGAGCAGAGATGAATTTGCCTCTGGACTCAAATTGTAGAAATGGTGTACGGCCAGCAGAGTTGTGAGGCCTACAGTGTCCCTCTGAACTGCACCAGCCCACATGATAGGGAACGTTAGGAATTAATATCCCAAGGATACAACACGAAGTTTATAAGAAAAGTAAACGTATAATAATAATAATAATATATCTCAGAAGACACTAACTATCCAAGAAGGATCAAAAGTCAGATAAGTGACTATATATAAAATTTATTAAGCTCAAACATAAATAAGTCGATATAGAAATGGAGAGGAAAATGAAGTATAAAAAATAATAAAATTGTCATAAGCAATTATTTCATCCATAATCAAGTCTGAAATAATTACTTCTGGAGTAGAGCAATCTGTAGCATGACAGATAAGCCCATAAAAATGAATGGTGAATTGATCATTAAAATAAAGTAATAACAAGTTTAAATCCGAAGAAAGCAATATAATAAAGAATTAATTCAGAACAACCGTGCAGTACAATCATTGATTTAAGATATAAGTTCATATAAAATAAATGTTACAAGTGATGAATCATCAGAACCAATTTTAATAACTAAAAAGGTGAAAAAATATAACACCCAGGAAGGTTAGGAGTAGGCAAGGAAGATACCCAAAACACAACTAAACCCACAACAAAGAGAAGAAAATCTGTTGTATGAGACCAGAAGAGTAGATAAGGAAGAAACCCAGAACAAGGCAAGATCCACCATAAAAGATTCTTGCATTTGTATGAAACAAGAAGAGTAGGTGAAGAAGAAACCCAAAAACCCGACGACATCCACAAGAAGATGAAGAAAATACTATTATAAGAAACCAGAAGAAAAGAAGACATCGATGAAGAATCAAGAAGAAGGAATACTCTTGTAAAAAAAACCATACCCCAAAATAAATAAATATAATAATAATAAAAAAGTATAACAAATTATTAATGCAAAAACCCACATGTACAATAGATATAAGCCAAAAAAGTGTATAGAGTAAGAGTTGAAAGTGGACCAAGGTGAAATAATAATATAATACCAAAGAACAAATCTTCATTATAATCTACAAATAGATTTCTTGATTTTAGTAAGACTATATAACCATTTAGAAATAGAATCAAGGAATGTAAAGAGAACCAGTGCAAGTTTTAGTATTATAAAAAATGAACCTGATGTTTCATTATTGGTATTCACAAACTAAGTAAATAATGAAATGATGCAAATTTGAAGTGACTTAATTTCTGTACAGAGGTAATATAATACATGTGTTTTAGTAAAGAACTGCCAATCTGTTTAAATGACATTTATTAGAATGATTAATAAAACAAGAGCAGGCACACAATAAAAAGTGAAGTGACAGGGTACAATTACCCAAAACCCAATTAAAAACAGATAAAAACTCTTAATAAAACTTAGTATAAGGAATAGAGCGTATAAGATTGTAGTAAATAAGGTTTTGTTTATATAGAATAAGATATTTAAAAATGTATTAGGAATAAGCAAATTTAAAAAGGTCAGAACACTAACATTCTTTAATTATACAATATTTATTATAGGTATTATTGTTAATAACTAATTAAGATGTTAGAATGGAAAAACATTCTTTATATATGATATTTGTTATGTATCATTATTAATTTATGAGTATAAAAATGTCTGATTTGTTAAAGACAACTATTAACTGGAATTATTTGTTATATGTTAATAGTATGAAACATATACTAATTGTTATTTTGTTTACAAGAAGAAAATGTTTAATTTTTGTTACAATATCAATGACAGTCAGAGAGGGTATAACTCAATATGTATTATTTATAAAAATTTGTATGTAAAAACTGTTAGGATTCTAGGCCAAAAGTTAAAAACTAAACATCATCAAAACTGAGAAACTAAGTACATAAATACATTTAAACTAAAGGGATTTAGATAATGTAAATCTGAAACAAAGCCATGTAATTAGAAATATAACTAAGAAAGATTTTGTAAAATTATAGCCAGAATTATTAATAAAAATGGAAATGACAGAAATCAAAAATTTGGAGAGGGGAGTCATATATTCCAACATAATATTTTAAAACTTAACCAATTCATCTAATTGCATGAAATTAAAGTAATATAAACCTTTTATTACAATATGAGATTTAATAATCATTAATATAACTTAGTAATGGCAGAATTTGGAAATGAACAGGAAGTTAGACCTTAGGACTTAGAAATTACAAAATGAAGCACAAAAAATATCATTTTAGGATCAAAAACTTAATAAAACGGCATTATTTGGTATCAAATTACGCAGAATGAACTGAAGGATAAAATTAAGTAACAACTAGCTAATAAATTTGAAGAATAACCAAAGTATAATCAGTTATATAATGTAACTTTATCACATGCACAGGATGCAAAATAAAATTTGAACAATGGAAGGAATAATATTGCTTTGGCTAAGGTTTTAGTCGGAGATGAAGGAAGTAAGTTAGTTAATTATTGAACATTGTACGGGACACTTGACACGAGCAATTTACCCGTATGAACTTAGTTACGAATACTGTAATGGCGAATAATTGTTTGAGCCGAAAGTGAAAATCGAGAGTTTCGGTAAAAAACATTTGTAAAGTTCAGCACAGTGAAATAAACATATACAAACACTGAACTAACATTATACAGCACAGAACACCAGTGGAAATAACATTTAAACCCATTAAAACAGTATTAAACTTAACCAAAAAAGTGCCTAACATATGACTAGCCGACAAAAGTGAATTTGACTTAGAACTACACCATTTTTCCGAATACGACACCGAAACTGAACCAGTGACACCCCACCAACACAAGAAGGAAGAATTGCGGCCACCCGGACGTAAATTCATAAGGAAAACGTCTTTATTTGAACACCAAAACTGCGAGGTGACAAGTTTCAATCGTAACGGCGGCCATTGCTGATTAACCAACACTCAACTTAACACAGCCTTCTACTGCCTGCTGGACGGTTCGCAACCTATTTACTTATTTCTATACTTTAAATCTAATATATGTACTGTTAATTTTAAGAATTTACCTTGTAATTTTATACTTTTCAATCTTTGCCCTATTTCTCTGACTTTCCCTAACATAGCTGTTCAAAGAACTTTTACATAAAAAATGTAATAATTCAAACGATACCCTGAGAATCGATTTACATATCGACAAGAGTCAAAATACCGAATTGTCAATAAAATTATTAATATATTTCCTATTTAAACAGTTTTTTATTTCTAACATAGACAATTAACATAATACTTTAATTTAATTAGAACTTACTACAAGAATCTCACCACCAGAAGGAAGATAACCTCCAAACAGAAAATAAACAAGTATCGATTGCTATTGGAGACAATCCTATAAGTGGCTAGAGGTTTTAACAAATACACAAAAGTCTATAAAACAATTAAAATAAGTGATAAACGTTTCGGAACACCACGAAACTTAATTAATTAATTGTTTTAATTAATTATAAAAAAAATTTTAATTTAAAAATTTTGTATTAATAAACAACTTTATTTATACACAAACACACATAATTATATATTAGTAACACACAACACATACGTTAAGGGTTTCGTTACAATATATATAAGATCTACTTTTGTAAGTGGCTAGGTTCCTCTCTTGTAACAATATTGATTAAATTTTGTATCTGATTTTTAACATCTCTTACTCAAACTTAATGCGATTCCCTGTTTGTTTGCCTGCTTTGTACTGACACGTTGGGTCTGTTGGGAATCATTTTTAGTTTTGTATTTAATCTGTTTTAGATATTAGGAAAAATATTTTTCTTATTCTGTGCTTTTCATTGATTCCGTTCATTAATTTTCCCATTTACGTTTAGTTCGTTCGGTTAATTATTGAATCACTGCGCTTATGAGTATCTTGTCAAAAGACTTTGCCAATTCGTTATTCCGTGCCGCTGCTTTTGCTAGTCTGTCTGCAAGTTAGACCTATGTGAACTTTGATCCTTTTAATGCTGTAATATAATAAATAAGTATCTGGCCACTATTTCTTATTTTGTGCCTTTTTGTATTACTATTTATTATTTTAATATTCAGTTTTATTAAATTGTATTATATTTCTTATTAAATTCTTTATTTTTCTGGTTAATTATTATTAATTACTTAGTATTTATCATTATTTGTTCTTATTCAACCTTCGTCGGTTTGGTACAAATTAATTCAAAATAATGTTTTGGTGAAGATCCAGTTAGACGTGGTTGTCGACTCGGCTCATATAGGTTATCACCTCTTTTGGTTCTTTCCGACGATATTCACCAATTAACTCCCCTTTCTCCACCTGAAATTCCTTAGCTAAGTAATTTTTTATAAATAAAGCTCTGGTTTAATTCAATTAATACATTGTTTATTAATTTTTTCTCTATTCTTTATAAATCGTATTACGACTCACTGGGCGACTGAGTCGTTTGGTCCACATTCGACTCTCTGTTTCAGTTCGTTATTTACAGATTTCGGTTTTATAATTTATGTTAATTTTCTCAAGGGTCCTTTTATACTGCTATTGAAAAGTTATAAATGCTTAAGAAGTACAATACCTCACAAATATTAATAAAGAATCTTACTTACTATTACAAATAATGTCAAACGGTTTGAATATAAATTATAATTGTTTTACTTGGAGACCGAAGGCTTCACCCAAAACTGGCGTCACTTTCAGACTGAACTAGTAATGTCAAACGAAAATTGACGCTTTCTCGCCATGTCAATTATATGAAATTAATCCTTTCCAATTTTCTTTTAAAATATTTAAGTTTATTTATAGTGTTCACTGAAATTATGCCGGATTCTGTGTTTTCCTTCACCGAGTTGATGTGTTCAAGTTTTCGTGCAGTTTCCTTGGTGTTTGTGAATTCGTAAATTATGTGTGTAGTTTGGTTAAAACTTACCAACTTCAAGCAGAGATTTTTTCGTTTATCTTGCGTTTATTAGTGTATGGAGTGCCTCTTACGTGTATTTTCGGTTCTTGATAGGATATTTTCTGTTAATTTGTATTTCTTTCCTCTTGGTTTTCAAATTGTCCTTGTTAAAATATTTGGTTTGCTTTTGGTCAACTCAGAATTGATTCCAAATATATTTTATCACTCGGTTATACGGAGTTAATCTTTTCACTTTCAGATGTAACAATTGAGTAATTCGTTCCTCTTCTCCCTTCAACGAATTTTTTACCAATTTTTCTAATTCCTGATTGGTTGATTCTGATACACTTGGAATTATGGGATTTTGTATTATTTCAAATAACTGATTTTTTACCTCCCAGTACAAGTTACGCCTTAATTATTAACTAATTTCACTTAATTTGATTTACATAGTTGTATTCATTACTTAATTACAAACAATTTGATATCCCTTTTGCCATATTTATATTAATTAATAGGTAAACTTTTTCAGTTCAAAAACTTGGTTTATTGACCCTTTAGGTATCTGATTTTCACAAAATCATGTCAAACTTCTTTAAGTTTCTTATTACATTGTATCATTACTAAAAAAGAACATCCACTTAATAATCATGACTTGTTTTTGTTAATTAACATTGATTTGTTTTTTTTCAGTTGACTTTACTACTACTTTTAATATTCAACCTTCTGCCTAGGTCATGCTTTTTGTTCAGTTTAACATTTTCTGAAACATTGTTTAGCGCCTTCTGATATTCCAAAAAATATGTTTACTGTCCTGAAAGGTAGCTTATTTGTTAAATCTGCTGTTTGATACTAATTTACATTATTTGGTTTTTCTATTAGGCTATTAATTTTGACAATATTTGGTTGAATGTAGCAGTGGCCTATGTCATGGTTTCACATTAATTACAATGTTACATTTTAGTTCATTAATCTTTTTTTTTTGTTAGGACCCTTGTTACATACTACTAATGCTTAACTGTTTGATTACATTTGAATTATATCTTTTCTCATCCTCTTATTACTCTAAGATAAATTATAAACATTTTAACTTGAAATCATGGTTCCATGACTTATATACTACGTAATACCTAACATAAAATTCAACTTTTAAACTAACTTTGCATTAGTTAACCCACAACATTGGGAACTCTATATAAATAATTAACATAATAACAAAACAAACTCCTTTCAACTCTTTCTACCTTTCTAATGTTTAGTTATTTCTAACTAGGTTCATTTATCATTCTTTTATGAAAGTTTTTATTCACTTTTGTGATTACCATGAAATGACAATTGTCCTTCACTTTCATAGTAATATTGTAATGTGTTCAGGGGTGTGGGGAAAATGAATTATCAATGTTAAAGTTTTGTTTTATTTTACTTTTATTACCACTTAATTTGTGATGGTAGGTTTTAAATACACTTGTGTTATCATGTGCTTTGTCCATGTTTATGCATGTCACACATACACTGGTATTGTTAACCTGATTATTGTTGATTATATTTTGGTTTGTTTACTCACCATTTCACTGTTATAATTCATCTCACTAATATTCCATTTTAATGTAATTGCTTACTATGGATTACATTCGTTTGAATACACTACACATTGTAGTGCATCTTCACATGTCACTTCCACTGATTTTTACACTGTTTGTTGTCATGAGAAGAATTTAACTAGACCATCTAGTTGTTCTTGTCTGACTATTGACAATTACCCTTCCGTCATCACATCACTTTTACAACTTAATGTTAACAATGTTTACTTAAAACTATTGTGCGTTGGTTTTTAGTTTGGTTTCTGTATTGTACTTCAGGGGTTCTAGATTGTAATGTAATTATATTTATTTTGGCTTTTATGTACTAAAGGTTCCTATTTTGTGGGTCCTCTTGATTTGTCGCATTACAATGTTTATTCTCTTTTTATTGCTTTTCAGCATTCTTGAGGCTTTCCTTACTTCTTTTATAAGAAGTTGTGATTTTCTGGGGTTATTAATTGACACTATTGGTATTATCAGTTATTTTCTCTATGTTAGCAGTCTTCATAACAACTTTGTCAAATTTTGTTGCTTCCCTGCTATATACACTTTTTCCTCGAACGAGGCCTTCCGGTTTCGCAACCATTATCAAGTTCTTCCTACAACAACATTAAAATACCTACTTCCCTTATATATATTGCAACTCTACTTATATGCGTTGTTGTTGTGTCGTGTTGTGTATGAGTACTTACCTGCTGTCCGATCTTGCGGATTCTTCCGACTAGGGCGTGCGGATTTTGGATTTGAAGTTCGCAAGCTAGTAATCTCAAATTTATTGCAACAACACACAAAATAAGTTACTTTAAAGGGGTTGAGTTTTGTGAGACTGGTAGGCTTTATCGTACAACAATAAAACACTGTAATATGGGGTAATAAAACGTTGTTTATTACTCCAACAACACACAAGAATAAAATGGTTATTATATTATCAATTTCTTACAGTCTAAACAATGAATCAATGTTGACCAATGTTTTTCGATTGGTTAATAATTGAAAAGAAACTAAACTCGTTATTTGGCGAGTTAATTGCAATTGAAAATTTAATTAATTGATTGATTTGATTTGATTAAATTTCTTTAACTAAATTGAATTTAAATGTTAATGAAACAAAATATAAAACTCTGAAGTTAGTTAGAATAATTTCCAAAAATAAATTAGACGTGACAGTCTAGTTCACGTTATTTCATTTCTAGTGATTTGACTTCTGTTATACTGCAGTATGAACTAATAATTAGATTGTTAGTTAAGATTTGTATAGCGCTTTTATATTACTTCTATTTTCTTAACTACAGCTTACTAATGACTTAGACTGCTGTACAGATTATCACAATGAATTTATTCTTAATTACTAGAGTCTTTGCTTTTCGTATGGCACCTGAGTTGTTTGATTTATAATGTTTTTAAATGAAAAATAGAAAATTTGATGTTGAAAAATAAATAAGTGGATTTTGCTTTCCTGTTATTGAAGAGGATGTTGTTCCGATTGTCCCTCGTTGATTACGGTCCGGTCGCTAGAGAAAGTAATCTGCTTAGAGCTCCTGGATTCGGTCGTTGAGTTCAAAATTCGGCAACACTCTGCTTCCTTGCTGTTCGTATATTTTAACGTATGCGGCTCTCGGCTAAAACAGGTTTCTGTCCCTCGTCGATTCGCACGTCGCACGTCAGCGTGTGTGTGTGTGTTTCGTTCGAGTGGTAGCTCTGCTCGTCAGCTGTTCACCAATGATTTAGACGGCCTCTCTGCTGTATTCTTGAAGTCTGGTGGATCTCTTGCATGCTTATGACCACAGCTTGCAGTACACAATAAGCTTGGTTGATGTAATGAAGAGTATCTCGCCTTCACGCAACAGTTACGAATTGTACAGTTGATCTGAATTTATTGTGTTCGTAATTGCGTGTGTGTTGACCACGTAGAGTCTTCTGATGGTTCTTCACCACTATGGTTACGAGACGATCGAAGAATTACGTCTTTACTTCGTGAGTACTGGCAGAAGAGTGATGTTTCAGCCTGAAAACACCGCGCTGGTCGGGGTTTGGTCAAATGATTTGATTGGCTGACACACTTTCCCTACTACATAAATTTTGAATTCCCTTGGTCCGTGAGAATGAAGTTACATTCCCACAGACGGAGAATATTATTATTATTAATATTATTAATTCCGGTGGAACCAAATTGTCGGTCCGGATTTCCTGTGCTTATTTAATTTTGGAATAACTTGGTTGCAAACCAAGTTGTGCGAAATCTAAAATATACAATCTGTCGGAAATTATTATATCTATGACATATTAAAATCTCATTAATGTAACTCTATTTTTACAGGAGTTATTCAATTAAATTAGTTAACTCTTTTATTGTTAATTATATCGCGTAAAATTTGCACACGTAATTATTAATATTTCGGCAAACATTTTGGCTATCTTGGATTTCGCCTTAATTTATTAGTTTCCGAGATATTAATAATTAACAGTTTGGGTGTGGCCCTTCCTTGTACAGCGAGGTGATTACATAACGGCCACGTGTGCGTCGCTTTACAAAGTATTATTTTCATTGCTCTACACACAAATGGAGTTTTGACTGTTATAATTTATTTAAATATGATTTTAGTATGCGGGCGACATATAACCCCAAATAATTAATATTTGGTGCTGTTATAATATATATATATATACTAACCCTCCCACACATCACCTTTTACATTCAACCAATAGGAGGCAGTACTTACCGTCCTTGCTAGCCCCGCCCCTTACTCAGTCAACCTGACCTCGTCATATACATTTCCTCTATAAATCTGCTACAGCTTTCTAGCTTCTGAACATATCCTGTAACCGTATTACACCTTTTATACACTACTCTTTCAAAATATAGTAAAATATATCCTCATTACTAAATTCAGTCTTTATGTTCATCAGCGCATTACTATTCTTTTTCCTTACTTTTAATATTTCTAATTCTTCATAAAATTTGCGTTTACTTTTGTTATTCTCTAACCTTATTATTTCAACGTTCTCTGTTGGGTCTAAAAACCTATGCCCTGTTTCATTAAAATGTCTCGCATAGAGCGAATTCGTAGTTCTGTCTCCTTCTCCTCTCGCATGCTCTCTCAATCTAATTTCGAACTTACGTCCTGTTTCACCCAGGTAAAACTTATCACACTGTTTACAGTTCAAATTATAAACACCGCTTTTCTGTAATTCAGGCGTTATTTCAGTACTACTATTCTTTATATAATCAAAAACTTTGTCTTTTTTATCGCTATATCTATATTGTGTTTTTCAAAACACTTGATTATGTTCCTCGTTTGAAATCCCAGATACGTTATTGATCTTATGTATTTCTTTTCTTTCTTCTCTTCTTGTCTACAATTTCCTTCTATTCTTTTTACAATTTTCTCTACTATCCCCGGTTTATAATTATTATTTTTTGCTATTTTTTCTATTTTTTTTAACTCTTCTGTTTTACATGAATCATCTTCTAAGTATTTCATTGCTCTATAACAAAATGAGTTTAGTGCAGCCATCTTGTGACTTACGGGATGGTATGATTCCTGAGGTATAATTGAGTCTGTATACGTTTCTTTCCTAAATACATCAAATTTAAAAACACCACACTCTATCTTTATATTTAGATTTAGGTAATTTATTTGTACACCACCTATTTCCTCTTTGAACTTAA
The DNA here is from genome assembly GCA_034769895.1 of Magicicada septendecula. Lineage (NCBI taxonomy): Eukaryota > Metazoa > Arthropoda > Insecta > Hemiptera > Cicadidae > Magicicada > Magicicada septendecula. The sequence goes on from CM068372.1 coordinate 191,307,231, forward strand.
TTTTATTTTCAATTTGATTAATTTCATTCGTTAGTTCTGCGAATTCTTCATTTGTTCCTTCCCACACCACCAAAATGTCGTATACGTACATTATTTTATCCTTATATTTTTATTCCATTAGGACACGCCTCTCAAAACAATTCATATATATTTCCGCAATTACTGGTGACAATGGACAACCCATTGGTAGCCCCTCCTTTTGAATGTAATACTTATTATTAAACCTAAAGTAGTTTTGGTGTACGCACACTGTCAGAACTTTTGTCAGAACACTGTTGTACAGTATCAGTACGAAATAGATTTAATATTTAAAACTAAAGTAAAATTGAAGAAAACTCTTAGCAAAATATGGTTTAATAAACAGTGCGAGTATAGAAATGTAATACCGAAATATGCAAAAATTAAGATAAATAATAATGGTAAAGTAGCGACAAAAGTGAACAAATTTAGTGAAAAATTATGGATAAAATTAGAAGTTAGGCACCTCTACGGAAAATTAAATACATTTAATAAAGTATTATTTAAAACGCACTTGGAATTTTATAAAATAATCTCATTTATAGAATTGGAAGAAATATTATATGGGTTCAGTGAGAATTACGTAAATAAGAAATTAAAGAATTTAAACCACAAATTACTTGGTAAATTAGAGAAACTATCCAAAAAAAGGAAATATAAGGGTAGGTAACAAAAAGAGTAGTGAGGAAGGTTTTGCACAACGAGTGGCGGTGCTTGGGCAAGGACTGGGCGGTAAGTACTGCCTCCTATTGCTTGAATGTAACCGGTGATGCGTGGGAGGGTTAGTATATATATATAAGGAAAGTAGGTATTTTAACGTTGTTGTAGGAAGAACTTGATAATGGTTGCGAAACCGAAAGGCCTCGTTCGAGGAAAAAGTGTATATAGCAGGGAGGCAACAAAATTTGACAAAGTTATTATTGGTATTGTATGTCTGCTGTCTGTATATAGGCTATTGTCACATTGCCTGTCTGTTGTTGTTGTACACATGGCTATACTCTTTTATGTTCTGAGCCCCTCCGAATCTTCTCTAATGCCTTCAGATAGCCAATTGTTCAGCCTCATTATTTGAGCATATGCTATTGCATTTGATATTTTTTTTTATTACTTCATTTTCATTTAACATGGTACTGCCGTCAGCAAGTATTTGAAGCTTATCATCACTGTGCTCTTAAGTATTATTTGTCACATTTATATTAGACGGTTTTGGCTAATTCTTGGCCTCTATGTTATAGCCAATCTGTGTTCGTTTTCCTTTTCCTTTTGTTATTTGGTACATTTTAGCTGCTTAATCTGCTTTTTATGTAAGGGTGACCAAAGCAGTGAGGGTGCATAGGGCTTCGCTTGAAGTTGTATGAAAAGCTTATACAGTTGTAATGTTAATCAACTTTTGAAACCTGGCGTACTTTATAAGTTTGCTTCGTCTTTCAAAGCGTTAACTTATAAGGGAGCTGTTAGCGTTAACATTCGGAGCTCCAGATTCCATATTGGGCACACAAACCTGACGTCTTCTTACCTATTAGCACAAGAACGACTCATATGCACTTGTGTAATGCACACGAGGTAAAACATAAATTACTGAACTGAGACAAAAAGTAAAGTAAAACGTGACGTGAAGGAGATCATCGAAAATGAACAGCTAGCGGTGGAATAAATCTGTCCGTCCTACAAGCAGCAAGTTTATGTATAGACTAGCGGGCTGTGCTATGCGTTATTCAATTTATTATGTATAAGATAGAATGTAGGTGAGAATCAACCACGTGTTCGAGCAATACTGTAGTCAACGTCGTTGGGATTAGTTGCCAATCTCCTACCCCGTAAAAAGACAGCAAGAAGAAATATCGGTATGGAGAACCATACATTACTTCCATGTCTTAAAATTTATATTTAAAATCATTTAAATATTAATTAAATAAGTGGGTGATTGAGTTCTGAAGAAATTACGTATCAGCTAAAATGGTACCACCATGTCAGGTGCATTAAGACTATCCTCAACCTTCGTGAGGAAAGACTGTACTTTTGGATAAAATGCCTGTAGGTCGAACGAAGAGTTAGCTAAAGGTAGCTGCGATCTGACTCCTGTAATGAAATTGGACTCTCGCTGCGAGGCGCCGAGGGATGTCTATAGTGTTATCGAAGTCTTTCCTGTCAATACTGTAATAGTCATTTTTCTTTTTTAAATCGAGTCTTGATTTCTTTCTTTCCATTTGTCTTCTGATTTCCTGAACGACAATTCTGTTCACCCGTATAATTATAAATTTCTCAGCAAAACATTTCTTCCTTAACACGTTTGTGTCTCCTGTTTAACACCCAACTTTCTGGTCCATGTCATAACGCTATATTCCACACAGGCTAGTAAATAACTAGCCACCAGGAAGGTTAAAATATTTTCAAGGAGGGGCAAACAATTTTCCAAAGGAGAAAAATATTTATATTTTTTTCATACATACACACATGCACATATTAGTTTATAATATAAATATAATAAATATTATATAATATAATATAATATTTATAATATAAATAAGTACACAGATTGTATTAATTGCTTTAATAAAACAACACTGCCCAGCGATCCACAGGAAGCAAATCGATGTCCACCTTTTCGGCTTGCACACGTTGTGTTGGTGTGGGTTTCGGCACTTTCCATTTAAAAAGCGTGCAAACATAAGAAAATATACACGAGTGAGGCCAGAAATAACGCGAATTTTATGTGTGTGTGTGTGTGTGTGTGTGTGTCCTGCCGGCCTTTTTATTGCAGTAATCACAATAATAAAACTTTGGAAAAGTAAACATTACATAATTGAGATATGCTTGCCAGCCAGGAACGATATATTTTCACTCATACGTGATTTAAATTAAAATGAAAAATATAGAATTTTGTTAAAGTGAAATGAAGTGTTTCCACAGAAACTACTTCTTTGTTGTCAATAACGTAGTACACATACAAAACTTATAAAAATTTACCTCCTCCATCATCAACTACCATTTTAATTTAAAAAAAAATTACCCCCTCCGCCTTCAATTACCCTTTTCATTTATAGATATTTCATCTACCTTTCTACAGTGGATTATTATGACCTTCTTTTCAGGATACTTTATTTATCAAAATTAAGCACTTTACTATTGTTAAAACATAAAATGTTGCCGGTAAACTACCCCTTTCCCTTAACCGATCTTCACCAAAATCAACAGGCCTCGAGTACTCTACAATTAGGACTGTATGCAAAAAGTTATTTGATTCTGTTTGAATTTGCGGCTGTTATCGTTTACCATAGAAAAAATTCTACACACAGACAGACAGAGACACAGACACTTTTCGAAAATGACTTTTTTTCATGTTTTTATGGTAGTACAATCAGAATCTGCCGTTATTTCGAACACGATTTTTTCGCCATGACCATGCTTTCATTTCTTATGGAACATGAAAGTAAAAAGGAGAACAAGAATTTATTTTCATTTGGTTTATTGCGTAACAAGCTCAACCGAGTTTTATTTAATAAATCAGATATCATTACAACCATTTCACAATAAGCTGAACGCATCATATTAAATTCAATTATCCATGAATAATACTTCTACTACCACTAAAAATACTTTACACCTTTAGCAGTATACAACCAGACGTGACTGTAGCAACTTGGTGATTGTCATCAAACATTTGTACCACCTCATATTAGAGACTCTGCCGTTTACGATTGAACAAGTCTTGTTGATGAGTTCGTGGTACTGAATGGTACACTGTGATGACACTTTATCGGCATTTCAAGGTTCTTCTCTTTTGCATTAATTTTGTTTAATTGCAAAGTAAAACTATTGTTATTTTAAAACGTTTTTAGAATTTTCAAATATAGAACGTTTATACAAAGTAATCTGTCATTTTTATATCTGCTGTGTTTGTATAATGTAGTGTGAAAGTTTTTGCTAATAAAATATTGAAATTTAAATAAAATATAGCACAATTATTTTAGTTAATACAAGAAGTTATGAAAACTCTGTACCGTAGTTCTGGAACCTAATTACCAGTTAAATCCTGTGTATATGAAGAGAAACGTACAGTTAACAAAGTATGGCATAGGCATAAGGTAGGACTATTGTAACGTGTTGAAAAATTGTTAAGGATTATCTATGAAAGGTTATTTTAATGGACGTTATACGTATTTTAAAATAATACAGAATTCTCTACACATTAAAAATTTCACTATACACTATAAGACATCGACGCTTATAAACATTTTATTTGGATGGACAATACACCGCTTTGCATTGCTCACACTTGTGTTTTGCTCACACGCATTTGACACATCTGTCTGGGAGAAACCATGCTACAATGATATAAGATAATAATGCGTTAAAGTTATCTCCATGAAACTCGAACATTGGTGCTACAGTGGTTTCATTCATTATTTACTTCTTTGTGTTTGTCGGACCACTACTTGTTTTACACGGGACGGTGACCTATTTTTTTTGATTTTACGATTAAGTAGACATAATCTACTTTCTACGGTTGATAATTATAAAATACCTACGGGCCTTATCTTGCTCAAAAATGTTTTTGGTTCGACAGCAATCTATAGGATAGATGTGATTCCGCTGTTAACGTAACTGAGAATAAGCCCAATGATGCCGTTACATTACTGTATATTGTGAAAGTTATTATTGCACCAATTCGTCAACAGCTTAAGAGAAAGCAAGTGCTAACACTTTTATTAACTTCAACACTTTTAATGCTTTATTCAATTGTTGCGTTGTCATGATACAAAAGGTTTCCTAATGTAACTTCAATAGAATTATAAAATTTGATTTACCCTTTATCAGATTTCAGAGATTTATAAATATTATGAAAGTAATCATACTCTCTGTTAAAAAGATACTTTAAAGATTTCGCTACTTTACTCGTAGACATAGTGGTTATAATTTCTAATAACATGGACTAATACTTTTAGTCAACAAACACGTTTTATTAATATCATATTGAAACCAAGCGTTTCGCGAAGTACGCAAGTCGATATAGCTTACATTAGTGTTAATATGATTATTATATGTTTATAATTATAATATCGTTATATGCTAATATGTAGTGACGTCACTACCTACGGTACATCTGCAATGCTGATTCTATCAGATCGCTGGAAAAAAATTCTAACATTATCTTTTCATAGACGTTATGTATAAAGTATAGACTTTGATTATGTATACATAATAATTTTGTACTTATTTTATAGGAAGACATATGCAAAAGAAACATAATTAAAACTTGTTAACAATTTCTTTACACACTTACCAACTTTAATAATTGGTTTCTATCACTGTTTACAATCATAAAGTTTTAAACAAACAGTTTAGACTACACTTCAGCATTATAAAGGACAAGTTTCTGCGACCGTTAGTGATAACTTTAATCTTACAAGATTTTTCTTTGTTCAACGTAAAGAACCTTAAGAAAAATTGTACCACTACCAACTCTGTATTTCATATTGCCTTGCAAACAAAATAATCAAAATAAATTAAACAAGACAATTTTAACATAAGTTTGAATGGCTTACTTAAATCTATTAATATTTATTAACAAAGATTTACGTTTACGTCAATTCCCCTTTTTTTGCAAAAAAACTATTCTGAACTTCTAAATGGTAACTTTATTTATCTTTTTATCTGTCCTTCTTTCCATCCCTATCATAAATACAAGGAAAGACTTGTATACCTATTACCTATAGGTAATATATACCTTATACCTACAGTCTAGCCTATTTTATACAAAAGTGACTTATAAACGTTTAGCCATTGTTAAGTTTTATTAAGTCAATTTTTTAGGTTATTCGTGTACACAAAATACACCTGCCACAAATCTAACTCAGTACAGCACCTAGAAGTGACAATTTAAATTTATTCAGACGAATGTTGTATGTCTGCGAATAATTTTGTCACATGAATATTAATTTATAAAGCATTTATGCCTACAAGATTTCTTGTAATTGAATTTCAGCCTGTAGATGATGATACACAAACACATTAAATATGGAGACTCAGATAAAAATCAGAAAAAATCATACTGCAGACAAAGGCTACTAATTTATTTATTATAGACAGCACATTCAGACATTCATTCACTTAGCAACGCGACATAGAAATGATACTTGGTAAGTGGCAGAGGATTTATGAAACATCCGAGTAACTGGAGCCACGATATGCTTGACAAACTCTCTAGCGTAACGGTGAACAGTCAGCGTGGGAGAGTGAGGTTACCGTGGATAATATTTAAGTATATTAAGGGGGTTTTCACCCATGTATAAATAACAAAGTCCCTGTTGCACATTGCTACTGAAACAACAAACAAATTGCTATGTTAAACAACAAAGGTAACATTTTGCTGCTGAGAAGCATTAACTATCTGAACATTATAACATTTTTCTTCATTCACTAAGCTATGTAATTTGTGTTACGTTATTGTCATATAATATGCGATTACTTATTTTTGGATTAAACTCAAAGATATTTAAATAATTTTTGATAAATAAGAGAGCTTTTTATAAATTAAAAAATTTAAAAAGAAACACGCAGTCTTAAGCGAGCTTTATACTATAAAATATGCAGACCACATCCCTCTCAAACGGACGCAGTGTACCCTAGACGAGGTATAGCCTACGTGCTACGCTTCTCCTATATCCTACCTTCCACTTTCTAGTTGACAAATTAGGTTCACATACTAGCAACTATATTACGACTGTATCTTTATGTCATAAGTCATTTTATTTCAACAGACCTGGTTAAAAAAATGACTAAAATACATTGTTTACACTATACCAGAGTTTACGTTGCTTACCATATACGACCATATGAAAATAAGACGTTTTCTTAAAATACTGTTTAATATTCCTTATGTCTTGATTACACAAGCATTTGTCTTGTACTACAAGCATTTCATTCGAGAAATGAAATGAAATAATTGTAATATAAAAAACATAACAAATTGTACTTTTGAATATTGTGTCAGAAAAATCGTAGTGGATAATATTTTTCTAAAATAAATCTAATAAATAAATTAGTAAAATAACAGACATAACGCACTATTCACAAGTATATTAAAAATATCAAATATATCAGGTATTCTCAAAAATATCAGGTAACGAAATCAAATATAAACATTATGGGAACAAACATTCCACAGATACCGAATTCTCTATGCACCTATGAAAACTAATATGAAAAACTATAGAATTCATATTAAATGTGCAGATTACGTAACAAGTTAGCTTGTAGACAACATAAAAGTCATATATACAAATAATATTTTTTAGTGTAATGCACAAATTCCGTTATTTTTCAACCTTTGTCAGAACTAAAAATATTTAGTTGATTACAATAAACGTTGTAATCCACACTTGACGTTAAATGTAATCAGTATCTGATGTATGGACAGCAAAGTTACGTTACCCGCAACATAATAATATAGGCCTATGTTTTTGTTACGTTCAGTGTGAAGGAGATGAATTAGTTTTCACCCATCACCCGTAATGGACAAACATCTTACTTTTATTCAACATACTACTACAAAATATTCTAAGATAAACGTACTATAAAATACATAATTTTAAACATAAAATTTTATGTTCAGTAAATTGTAGAGAGTTGACAAACGTAAGAGGAAAACGGATATGCATTTCTACAGTTTATATATTTTAAACACTTCTAACTAATTGTGATGTTTTTTTTAGTAGCATACTTATGCGTGCATAGTATGCGTAACACTAGGGAACGTAGAGCTTTATAGTTTACAAAGAATCTATATTCGTTATAACTATATAACTTATATTCGTTATAATAATAACTTGTTGATTACAAAGTGTTAATTGTGATAATTAAAACTGGTTATTAGTGATTTCATTGGTGTCTTGTACTTTATTTTCCCTTGTACCATGAGACGATCAGTAGCCCTGTCGTAACAATATAAACAATACGGCTGTTGAAGGTAAAAAAATAATATACTTCTTTAAATAAATATACATTTGCATAAATATTATTTTTTGAAACGAACATTTTAAGTGTGGCGTTGCAAGACTGACATCATAAATTAATTAAAAGAATATATACTACTATTCATTTTATTTACACTTACCGCATTGAGATAAGTACGACATTTTCTCAAACTTAAGTGTTATCTTTTTGACATAAATATTTTCATCAGTAGTTTTCCTTACAAATTACTTACCTTGTCTAACTCGTGTATTAAAAATAAGAACATTACTTTGAAGCGTGTATATAATATTGCATACCACAGAAAAATAATAATATACAGACATAAGAAGGTTGCGGGGGAGTAAGGGTAACTATACAAAGAATGAATGTGAGGGAGAAACGTAACAGGGTGTGCCAGATAGATCAGGCGATAGCGATGAGAAATATGGGAACGCCAGTGCGGTAACAGTTGTTTCGCTTTCTGATTTATACTGTGTAGGTCTCTTATATGTGTCCCGTTTTTTCAACCTGTTCTTTCTTTACTTCATTTTAAAATAAACACTACAAGCAATAGAAATTTACTCTTAGTTTTATAATATATTATTCACATAAAGTATAGTTTGTTCAAGAATTTAAGTAAATGTCATTTTTTTTAAATCGATTTGAAACGTGGCGTGTAAGATTGAAATTATAAAATAATTTAAGGTACAAGTAAACACACTTTTGCTTCAGATCATAGAATTTACTTTCTGTTACCTACGTCTGTTTCAATTAAGGAATATCTTTTGTTTGGAACGCCAAATGATATATTGAAAATATATTAAAAAATACCTTCTTTTAGCAAACTAATCGCAACTTGTTATTTCTTAAAAAGTACTTTCTGTTCCGTAAAAAATGTTCTCGTAATAGATCACTAACTGACTCGAACGTGAAGTATTGAGTTGGAAAGGTACAAAAGCCATTTTTTATCAGCCGTTGTTTGTTACCTCTTTTTGTTCACTTCGGTTCGAATATTTTATTTTTACTTTTAGAAACGCAGAAAAATAAAAAATATATTTCTTAAACATTTTAAGCATTGTAACAAATTTTAGAGTACAAACTATTACAAATTCTACATGAACAATTAATACATTGAAATGCACAAACTTAGTAGAATGCACTACATATATTTCTTATAAATTCAATTAATTAATGAAGAAATTAATATGCCAGTTCATTATGTTACTTCACTAACCTATTTATACAGTGTGATAATAATTATTCATTTGCTTTGATAATCATTATCACTGAAGTCACATGCAGACAGTTATGGAAAATATACATTGTAATGTACAGGAATATATTTGCAAAAGATTTTATGATTTTATTTACATGAAAACATTAGTCACAAAGGAAAAACTTATATTAATCATAGAGAAGTTAGTCTAACGATACTTTGAGACTATAGTAACGGTATTTTAATTAATATTTGCTCAAGACTTATCATATATAAGATGATAAAACTACACGTAAACTGTGTAAAATTAGCAAGAAATATTTTGTGTGTGTGTGTGTGTGCGTGCGCGTGTGTAGTTTTCCAGCATTCTAGCATTTCTAGGATTGGTAACAAATCGTAGTCTGAGCTGTGAGGTGGCTCTGTTCTTAACCATCTGATTACAATTTCTGTATAGTATCAAGCCTACTTTGGCAACCACATGTGCAAAACCCTTTTATCCACCTTTCTCTTACCAATTCTACATAACAAATTTCCCTGTAAGTATATAATAAGGCTCAAAATGATAATATTTGTAATGAATTTTTCCCTGTTGTACAATTGGAATTTACACGTACAGTAATCCTGGTACTCCTGTAACAGTCTAAACTCTAAACCTCATACATTTTAGCTGCATATTTATTAGTATATTTGTTTTCTCCTTCTGCTACCCACTTTATTATTCCATACTTTCGTTTATCTTTGTGACAGCCTAATGAAATCGCTTTCCGTCGATACACTGGTTAGCCTGCAATTCACTCTCATTTCCAGCCGTACTTGATATGGTTGAGAGTATACAATAAAATTAGTTAAGTATTCTGGAAAAGCAATGTTCAAGAAGCTGGTAAAAAGTAAAACTACTAATTATTAAAATACAGTTATGTCTTAAAAATATTTAAATTTGTTATTATAATTTTATATTTATGCATTAAACATGTAAAAGCAATTTATTTTAAATTGCTAACTATTACAAAAGCTTACAATTCTTGCAGAATAAATGGCATATACTTTAAATTTGTCCTTAGTTGTTGATTGTTGTTACTGTGGTAATAAAATATTTACAGGCATTGCACAAATGCAATGCACAGAGAAGGGCGTTAAAAATGCTTCAATAAATCTAAAAACTATAGCCTATATATTTATTATTTCTTTTATGAATTTGCTAACTGCTATAATTTTTATTATTATGAGTTAGCAAATTCATAAAAGAAATAGTAAGGATGGCTGCTAATTTAAACAATACGAACTATATATTTATGTTCATTCACCAATCAATGAATTCATTCTTCATTCACCAATCAATGAATTCATTCTTCATTTACCAATGTACAGATTATAAGTTAAATGTAGTCACATTCATAAGCGAAGTTTTATATGTGTACTACGTTATTGACAACAAAGAAGTAGTTTCTATGGAAACTCACCGGTTCCCATTTTCGATAACGCACCAGCGATCGGCCGCAAATGTGCGACACGTCCTTATAAACATTTTCAATGTTAAAATATAAAAATTTGATATTAATTTACAGCTTAAAATTTGTGACAAACAAAAATGCATTTTCCAAGGAAACCAATTTAACAATGCTGAATTATATATTGTTTGTTGAGTAGTTACTAAAGTAAATGTACCATAAAGTACTTCAGAAAAAGTATTTCTAGTTTTATGAAGCTACTTAACGCTATTTATTTTGGCAGTATAACAAATTCCTTTTAGTTGATGGTGTAAGTAATTAAATACCTACAAGACAAAATAAGGCTTGCTTTATTGACGCAAAACCAGTGCGTCTCTACATTTTAATTAACTTCTGGTTCCGTTAGATTAAAACTGAGAAAACTAATCCCCCTTTACATTGCATGTAACACACATGAATATCTTTTCAAATAATTCGTATTATGTAATACAAACATAATACAATATAATATTAATTAATATATAATCTACATTAAACATTTTTTGACAATTTAAAATCATTTATTAGTTATGAAACGTATTAAATTACCTAACGTTTATATATTAATTTTTAATAAAAAGTGATTTACATGTTTTTTGATAATTTAAAATATTACATAAAAATTTAAGTTAATTTATTACAATTACGTCAAAATTTATTCTTTGTATGTTTTCAAAATATTTACTTCAATAATACATTAATTACTAAAAGATTTATGACTGTTGTAATTTAAAGCAATACTATTACCTTTCTTTATATTCCGAATTAAATTATATTTTAATGTGATTAAGAAATAATTCTCATTACTACACTTGCAAATTTTATACTATTTACTATCTTGTGAACATTATAGTAATACACAATAATGCGCATTAACTAAACACATTAAGATAACAATATAACATATCACTGCAATCCTTGTATTCCTACATTTGAAATTAAATTATAAATACACGGTAAACGGATTACTTACAAAAATTTAATTATAACGCTATAATGTGCTCGTGGGGTAAACGTGATGAATAGCAACATTAAAAGATACAAACTTACTTATATTACAAACACTTACCATATTTTTTCATCTATGATCATTTATTTGTATTCTTTACTGACTATTCTTTTCTCATTTCCTTACTTCATGAATGGTGACTGGTGATGGTGACTGATTTATTCCGGTTGTGTACTATATTATTTCTGTGTTTTCCTTTCATTGCTATTTATTATTTATCTAATACTCGATTATATCGTTTACCTTCACGTTTAAAATTATCATTACGTATTATACAGTTTGTATGGTAAGTTCTTTGGTTGCGACATTGGCTAGTACCTAGATGTTCTACATTGTCTTTAGTATCATTATTTCTATCACTTTCCTTTTCTGGTTGTCGTAGGTTATTTTCATTGTCTGCTCTAATGTGAATATTATGTCCTGTGTATTACGTATGTTGTAAGTTATTTTGTTACAAGGTATAATTATCCTCTCTTCTTACTTCAGCTCAATTGTTTTTTGTATCCGTTGGCTAGTTTTTGTTTACAGTCGGATACGAAGTTTGTCGTGGTCTCGATGGTATGAGCATGACTGAACTGATTGGATCTGGAAAGTGTTGGCTCAATTGTAACTATCCTGCTGTGCACATGTAATACAAAAAGTAGAGAGTTGGTAAGTGCCTTCTGTTAGGAACTAATGTGCCATAAACAATTTCTTCATTAACGTTAACTGCACTGATTTGATCCAATATTTCTTATTAGAGCATTCTACAAATTCAGGGAAACTGGCCTACTTATGTCTCAATGCACCCCACCAACATTCATGGAACATTAAAAAATTCACTTTCTCGCTACTATTGTCTTTTATTCGTTTTAAAAAATCAGGAATGTAATTTTAAAATTCCATTGGTTTCTGCATATACACATTAAATTTTGTACTTCATCCGTGTTATTGCGTGGGTCTCTAATTATGTTAGACTAATCACAATTTTCCAATTAATTAATTTTTGAATCTAATTGCTAATACTTTTTCTGTATCTGATTTAGTGCACACAGCTTGAGAATATTGCTATTACTTTATTGTTATACTAGCCTCCAGGTGGTCTAGTGGCTAACGCGGGCGATTGATGCGCTCGTGGTCCCGGGTTCAATTCCCGGCGGAGGTTCCGTACGGCGTGCACTCAGCGTCGTGAGGCAAACTGAGTAGGCGCTGAGATAACAGCGCCGCCTCCTGGCTGTGAATACCGCAACTAGCGGCTGGTGGCGCGTAGTACTAGCCATACACCGTCACACTAACACAAAAGCCGCGCGGTACGCCTTGGTCCTTAACGGACTGTTGAGCGGAGGTTTATTTTATTTATTTATTGTTATTCTTACTTGCATAATTGCATAAATTTTTATTCGTTTTATTGGGTTTTTATTGGTTTGAATAACGTTATAAGTATCATAATGAATGTTCTATATTTGCTGACTACTTATAATTCTCCATTAGTAAATTTAACATATTATGCATTTAATTAATTCTGTAGCTCAATTCCGGTTTTTATTTGTGTATGCTGTAGGTCAATTCAACTTTTTACTTCCCTAATTTATTATCTAATTTATTGTTGGTGTAAATCAATTTCCCCTTTATATTACCTATGGTATGAGTCAAATGGGTCAGTTCCTCTTTTAACTGTTGGTTCTTTTTATTAGTTCCCTGTTTTGATTTATTTTATATTTTCATTAATTCCGAGTAATTACAGGCACTTTCCTGAGCTTGTTCTTCCTCACAGACATCTAGTTCTCCTGTCACACACTATTACTTCTACGTTTATACTCTGCCTCAAGTTTATGTGCCATGATAAAGTGTACACAACCAAATATCAAAAATTATCTTTATATAGAAATTGTCAATTGACTTTTTCTAATCCGTAATTATATTTTAACCATATTGTGTCCAATTCGCAGTATGGTGATGAAAACGTCTTCAAAACCACTGCGATCACCTGCATTTGCCATTTACGGAGTAGTAGTAGTAGTAGTAGTAGTAGTAGTAGTAGTAGTAGTAGTAGTAGTAGTAGTAGTAGTAGTAGTAGTAGCAGTAGCAGTAGCAGTAGCAGTAGTAGTAGTAGTAGTAGTAGTAGTAGTAGTAGTAGTAGTAGTAGTAGTAGTAGTAGTAGTAGTAGTAGTAGTAGTAGTAGGCCTTGTACGGTTGACATATATGTACGCGTAAGTGAAAGCACTGACATCGAATATTTCGAGAATATTCACAACGCTTTTGAAAATTCGAGAATAACGTTCCACAGGTTTCTAGACTAGCCCAGCGCGTGCAGCATCTATGTTACGGTCGCGCACTATCCTAGTCACTAGATTTTTTGAGCGTTTGTAACTAAGCAAAATATATCGATACGCCCCCGAAGAATGGATAATAATTGTGGAACTGACGGGATGTACAAGCGTCAGTGGCCGGCTTAGCAATTAGTTTTTCACCTGGCGATGTTGTATAGTGCAGTTTTGAAGTTATTGTGTTAATTAAAATACAATTTAGTGGTAAAGTCTAACTTTTGCTAAACTTGTGTTGCTACCACTAATATTCACTTACACTTTCATGAGCGCTTTCAAAGCCTCTCGGCTCATCTTCATATAGAAACAACAACCGACAACAATAGTTGTTGTTTTCATCTGAAGATGAGCCGAGAGGCTTGAAAACGGTCATGGATGTGTAAGTGAATATTAGTGGTAGCAACACAAGTTTAGCAAAAGTAAAGTGCATTTATTGATGTGTGCTGGACAACGTTATCTTAAATTATTATATAAGAGTGTTTTGTTGATATATGTCTGCTGTTTGTGACTAATTAAAGTGTGTGATTAGTGATTTTATTGGTGTCAAGTGTTATGTTTCCACTGAATAACAGGACGTAACTCTTGACCGTCGCAACAATATCCGTAGTTGTTTTGTCTTTGTGCGTGTTGTACAGGAATCACGCGTTATAATCATGGTTACAAGGACCGCATAAATAATTGTGTTACAAATGTGCAATAAATTACTGGAGGCCGTAGAAATCAGAACTCACAATTGTTACTAACATTCAGTAAAACCAAACATCTCTGTTCCAACCATTATCCTATTTAGGCCTATATAATTATACGACAGACACGTTGCACAATTAGTATTACAAGTCAACAAGTTTCAATAAAAATTGCCATAATCCACATGCAAAGAGACAGCGTTTAGAAATTTGCTAATCAAATTCTCTCTGCTCTATCTCCACACACACACGCACACACGCACACACACACACACACACACACACTGGCACGCGTGTGTTGGTTTCAAACTCTTTCTCTCGCTTTCTCACAAAGAAGAGGACTGACTGCCAACGCATAACGCCTTTCATGGCAATCTCAAACTTATCCAACATCGGCGAACCAGTATTGATCTTCATATACCACTCAACGTCATTTTTGTAACATAATTTTGACGACAACAATCTACATGTTTCACAAATAATAAAGGAGGATCTTGAAAAACGCATGATTTGGAAACTCTAATTTACCAAATACCGTTAAACAGAATGCATCACAACTGTCAGGTAATTGTGATGTTACCTCGTCGGCGCTGCGCTGCATGAAATGTAGGCCTACATAACAAAGTACAGAGTAATAATTACTGTAGTTATAATATTTATTGTAGCTATATAAAATATACAGATATACAGAGAAATTTTGACTCTTTAAATACTGGAAATATAAGAAAAATTGAAATTTAAATACTATTTACATTATGTAAATGGTTAAATTTTTATTTAAAATTTTCAGTGTAATTTCCGGTAATCATTACAGTGATTAGGCAGCGCTGACTATGATGTGGTTGAATAAAATTGAAGGTTAAATGCAATTTCATAAACAAGAAAATTTGCATCTACAAGCAGAGAATCAAAAATCATGTATTCAACTTCCTAGTGTACAAGGGAACATGACAGACTGTTATTTCATCTTTCCCACTATACTTCATTTACCTTAAAGAGATGTATTGGCATAGGGCATTTTTCACTTCCTGAAAGAGTGTTTTATTATTTCTAGTAATTATATATATACAAATACTTTAAGAAATTTAGGTCTATTTTTGGAGACTGTAAGTAATTAATTCTGGAACATATGCTAGATATTAATATAACAATGTGTGTAATTATTACACATAGAGTAATATAGTTATAGCAAGATATAGTGTATACAGACATTACATAGAAGCAGCATAGTATATGCACAGGCAGTACCAAAGAATTCAATCTCCTACAATAAAGAGTAATTTTTGTATGGCATTAAGCCCGTTTAAAAATCCCATACCTTCAAATGATATTTTTTGTAACATGTTCAGTGTTTATTCAAAAATAAATACATAATTTTTAAAACTGTTGCCTATTTTACTGTAAGAACTTCATGAATTTTATTTTGGAATGGATTGTTTCTGTGAAATAGTATGTTTTTGAAAATAGAAGGGAAAGCTTTCTTATAAAGAATTTCTTCCTAGCTGGAATAACATACTGGACACAATACTAGCGTATATATAATTATAAACAATAATGGGACATGAAAATACCAATAGTGTTACGACAATTACAGTCGTAATAGTGGAACGGTATCGAACAGTCGTGAGAGTCGTTCTACTCGGTTCTCGGCTAGCCGAGCAGATGGGTTTCTCTGTCAAGGCCGTGTGAGAATGTACCCTCTAAATCTTTCGAGTGCTTGTTACTTACGCACATTACGTTGGCATTGAAAATTATTCTGAAACATCTGGGGGCTATATACAAGCAACAACGCCTGCTTAGAAGGTAGTTTCATTGGTAGATTTATTCAGTGCGGATCAAGTGGTTGTTGTGGAAAGTTATTATTCTGTTACAATTAGTGCGGAATTCTTTATTGTTGACATTATTGTTGCGTGTGGATATATGTAGGCCTAACCTTAACTACTGTATGAGAGTATCTTGTGGACTTCAAATTGATATTTATGGCTCATTAACTCTGGTAATTAGTGATTTTGTTAGTATCTGTAGTTTGTTTCCACTGCACCATACGACGACCCGTGAGACCGTCGTAACAATATATTTTGATAAAACGTTTTGGAATAAATATTTAACTTAAACTTTTAATGTATTAAAATTGAGCTTGTAAGCGTGTTGTAATACCTGCTACATCACTAGATGGAAAAGTACCTAAAAGCTAATCTTTTTTCAGGAGTATGGAATTAACTATACAAATTAGAAACCGATGTGTGGGTGATAACAAAAGCCTTAAAAGCCTAATACTCTAGTCACAAAAACAGCTATTTAACTTTTTTTAGTGTTATGTTGCAATTGTTTTTATGCTATACCGGGAAAATATTCAGGTACATAAGCACATAAAACACAGGACGCTTTGCCTTTCTCTTACTAAGGAAACAGTAGTACTAACGTTAAATAGTAAATTTTTGTATACCATCTTCATAAATCTCCTCTCAAAGACTTAATGAGTTACAAGTATCGAAATAGTTCTTTTATGGTAAGGGGTTCACTGTTTGTATGAAATAATGGTCGATAACATTAAACGCATTAGTAGAAGATGGAATATTATAAGTTATAATATAAAAAGTTGGTGCAAACTTTGAGAGCGTTGCAGTGCCAATGTTTATCCTGTCAAAGACATCCCTAGAATCTGTAAATAAATTCAACAGCGTACTGTTATCAGTACTGCACACACTTTCCTCGCAACCCTATTCTCTAGATAACTCTCTAGATTTACGGCTGCACACAGTACATATTTCCTTTAGAAATTGGCAACAAATATTTTCACCTTACAACAAAAATATGGGCTCTGTGTATAAAACCAATAGAGACTAAGGGTAAATTTACTGAAAGAAAAGAATCGCAAAAAGTACGTATTTCGACACACATTGTGAGATAACTTATTACAGTAGCAATTACTTTTGGCATGAACTCTCCACAAGAATCCTCCCTAATTTTTAAAAAGATACTACAGCGTCGACGAGTTATCAAAATAGAACGCCAGAAAACTGTATAATTACAAAATTTTATTATCACATATGTTTACAGAAAACTTTGAAAACACGTCATGTATACTGGAAACGAGTTAATGGTGCTCGTACATTTATCAAGCGAGAAATTAAACATATAACAAAAGCCTTCAAAAAGCATTGTACGACACCGTTGTGTAAGTAGAAATTTTGGGTGCATTGTTTAGTCTCCGTTGCTATAAACTTTAAAAATGATTTTAAAGGGTAATCCCCATTAAGATAGTCGAAATGCCCCTTGAAACCAATAATTTTTTTGACTATGTAGGTATATTACAATTGTAAAAACATTACATTACACATGGTTCTTAGGTTCCCGTCTACCCCCTTTACAGAGGGAGGGTGAAAAATTGACTTTTTTCAATGTTTATTTTTTCTCAATTTCTGTGGAACGTAAAGTTTGCAAAAAATGTGAACACATTTTTTGTACCAAAAACAATAAACTAAAAAATTAAGGGCCCCATGGGATCATTGTTTTTAAAAAATTTCGGAAAGTTAATAATGCTATATCTCAAGTCCCAAAAGAGCTGCAGGCATATATTTTGTTTTAGAAAGTGTGTTTTAACAAACATGTTATACTAAACTTTTTTCAGATTTTTTTGAATGGTGGGCCAACCTCAAAAACACAAAAAAACATATTTTTCGGCTATTTTGAGGGGGTTTTTGTTAGTCTGAAAGTAGCTACTTCTTAAAATAATATTAAAAATATAAAATTTTATTATTTTATTTCATAATATGTAATACAAGGTGATTTTTTTAAATAAATAAATTCGAATTCATGAATTTTTCTTATTTTTAAGCTTACTTTTATATTTAAATGAGCTATAATTAATACTGTATTATTTTTATCTGTGCAGACATACACATATACACACTATATATAGTGTGTGTATAGTGTGTGTTATGTAACTTATAAAAATTCCAATCCAGTATTTATTCCTAAAAATTCAAAAACATTTTTTGGAATACAGCAGTTGCAGTTGTTGGGGCAATACAGCAGTGTGCCTGAGAAGCGGTCAGTATCAAACGCGACATCTACACACAATACTGTTAAATGCAGACTTGTTTCTCTCTGGCAGTGGTGTGACCAGGGTTGTCAAAAATATGCGGGCAGTATGGCGAGCGTTCAATTTTCGCATGCGCAGACGACTTTTCAGCGTGTCAACGTTTGAAAAATAAACGCGCCATATTTAAACAACCATTTTCAAGATATGTACTGATGAGAGAAATGTTGAAGTAAATAGTATTACTTTAATATTAATAATCATATATTATATGATTTTTAATGTAAATTATAGATAGTTCAAGTTATATATGTTATAAAATTCATGCAATATTAACATACTCGACACACATATTTTGAATTTTTAAGATTTTAGGCAAAAGTATCAAGGTGAGAAAATTGTTTTCATAGAGCTTTCACAGGAATAAATTATGCTGTTCTTATCGCATTATTGTATATATTTACAAAATGCCTACGAATGAATAAAGATGAGAAACCCCATTTCTACACAAATTTTTAAAACTACAATGGACTAAATACATGTTACTACATTAGGTGTGATTTTTCAAATTTTAATGGACGTTTTCTTTAAAAATAGTTTAATCTATATATAACTAGCTGGATACCCGTGCTTTGCTACGGTGAGTATCAGAAGAAAAAAACCGAATGTGAAATCATAAAATAGAAGTAGGTTACTTGTGAAGCGTAGATACTGGTATTTTGAAACTAAGAGAAATTATTTAAGTTATTTAAGCGCGATCAATTTGAAGTGATCAAGCTTGAAGATGATCCACTTGATCAATATTTATCAATCAACTCTTAAAATTTTAAAATTAATGAGTTGTTAAAAATGACGCTGTATTATTTAGTTAGAGAGGGTAAACTAAGTTTCTGTTAGAGATTAAGACAGTCCTTTATTGTAAGTCTAACAACAATAAAATAGATGGGCTTAAGCCATTTGATCCCCCCACCACTCCTGGTTATTTGTTCTACGTAGCCAGGCTAATAACTTGCTTAGCATATACTTTCAGTTGCACCCTCAGGTTAAGTTCTCAGGACCTCCCTGTAAACGACATTCCTGGTTTTGCTCTCTGGCTGGAGGATGACCAGGATGTCCGGTGAACTGACTCTGGAGAACGCCACGTACAACTGGCCATGGAAGAAACAGTCACTCCTCAGATCCACACCAGCCACTCTCAAACTCTTCCCCTGTGCCTTATTGATTCTCATAGTGTCCGGCAGGAATGATGCAACTAAAAAAGCGGCATTATCAGTGTTGCGGTTTTTGGGTTTTTTCGCAGATAGGCGTTAAAGCTTTCAAAACTCTTTCTTAGTGAGCATCCAGAAGCCAAGAGGAATATATGTGCTGAACTTAGAACTCAAAATAAACCCTCAACGCCACATAGCAAGGAATAGAGGGACAGGGTGAACTGTTTCGCGATTATTTTCGTGCCTCCTCGTGGTTATAGGTTAGATAAAAAAAAACTGTTTTAGTAACTCCCCAAAAGCCTAAAGGAAAGTAAAAAAATATAAACATTAGACTTCTAGGAAGCGTACAGTTGAAAAAAAAAGCTGCAATATCGGTGTCACAGTTATTAGCGGTTTTTCGCGTTTTTTCACGGTTAGGCGTTAAAGTTTTCAAAACCCTTTCTTAACGAGCACCTAGAAGCCAAAATGAACTGTGCCGTGGCAATTTTGAATTTAAATTCCAAGGAAAGTTTTAAACGTAAATTACCCGTCAATATTTCGCGCTGGCTGTGTGTCGTTGGCAACGGTATGCCGACTGGATCAGCGCGCGGGACAGTGAGCGGTGACGTAGTATAGTCGCTCTTCGTCGACGAAATCTAGCCAACTCTGATCAGCTGATTCCGTACCTTTTCCAACGTGGTTCGTTGAAACACTACCCCATTCTCATTTTAACTTTGGGCCTCAGAAAGAGAACTAGTGGTCCGACGGCGAATTGTTCTACTACTATGGCTGCGTCAATTTATAAATTGCCTCAGGTAAGCTTTTATTACCCACTTGCTAGTAATTTTAAAGGGACTATGTGTGTTAAATGAATTTAATAATCTGGATGCGGGTTGATTTCTGTATGTGTGTGTCCCCCACAGCTTGCTGCTTCCGGTAGCTTAAACAACGTGGCAAATTGTACTTAAGAAAGGTAAATGTAAAATTTAAATGTAAATGTGTAAACTAATAATTTATTGTAGAAACAGAATTGTACTAAAGATATGTACGAATGGAATCAACAAGAGATTATTACATTTTTGGGAATGTAACTTAAATATATTAACGTATGTATCGCCAACTGTAATAATAATATAAAAGGGTAGTGTGAAAATAATTTGGATGGTGTGTGTGTGGTGTCTGGGTCGATTCTCAAGAGAATTGGTGTTGCTTTTGTGACGGCTCACTACAAATGAAAATTGTTCTAGGGTCCTCGACCCGGCAAGAGAATCGGGATGAACAGATGGTGAAATGTCAGCCTTCACCATTGGCCGAGCAATGCTCCAGAACGCTCTCCATCGCCGTCGGACGCGGAGGAGTTTTCAGAATTGGAGGAACACCTGCCTGGAAGAGATGGAGCAGTAACAACTCCACTTAACATCCATCACCATCACAGGATTCAACTGGTACCTGCTATTCCTCAAACTGCAGGTGAAAAATTTCCATTTAAAAATAAAATTTATTTTTATTAGTTCTGTATGCTATTTTTATATCTGTTTTTAAATAGTTTTGTTAGCTTTGTCATTTTATTTATGTATGTGAATGTGGCGCATTTTTTGTTGTTGTTATTATTTACAAATGACAAAGCTAACAAAACTATTTAAAAACACAGATATAAAAATAGCATACAAAACTAATAAAAATAATTTATAAAAACTAAATAACCCACACAACAAAGATAATACAACAACTAACGGTATATACAAAATTGAATGCCAAGATTGCAATAAATGTTACATAGGACAAACAAAAAAACAGCTAACAAACGATATTTTGAACATCTAAATTCATACAAAACCAGAAATATATAAATCCAATTTGGCCGAACATCCAATAAACACGGGATGAATTCCCAGACATAACCAATGTGACACTAATAAAACATGTACCACACGAAGGCACCTTAATGAACATTTGGGAAAATTTACAAATATACAAACACAAAAAAAAACAAATACCTGAACAAATACAAATCAATACAAAACATGACACAATATTCAAAGCACTCAGCATAGAAAATACACAAAATACTATTATATACACCACAGTCACACACAGTAATACCACTTTAAAATACCAGAGACCAACAAGAAACCCTAACAGCATCTAGCCAACACACAAATACTTCACCAGACGCAAGATCACGAAGGCTGAGGATGAGAACACAGGAGTTCTCGAAACATGTTCCAAATAAGAAAAAATAACATCTTGAGGTAAAATAAATAAAAATTTTAAATATTTTATATATATCAGGAAACGAACTGTAGCAGAAAGCGATTGAATTATAATTATATATAGATTATACTGTTTCTAAAGGAAACGTCGATTAAAATTTGAAAAATCACACCTAATATAAAACATGTATTTAGTCCATTGTAGTTTTAAAACTTCGTGTAGAAATGATGTTTCTCATTTTTATTCATTCGTAGGCATTTTGTAAATATATACAATAATGCGATAAGAACAGCATAATTTATTCCTGTCAAAGTTCTATGAAAAACAATTTTCTCGCCTTGATACTTTTGCCTAAAATCTTAAAAATTCAAAATATGTGTATCGAGTATGTTAATGTTGCATGAATTTTATAACATATATAACTTGAACTATCTATAATTTACATTAAAAATCGTATAATATATGTTTTTTATTATTAAAATAATACTATTTACTTCAACTTTCCTCTCATCAGTACATATCTTAAAAATGGTAGTTTAAATATGGCGCGTTTTTTTTCAAACGTTGGCACGCTGAAAAGTCATCTGCGCATGCGAAAATTGAACGCTCGCCATACTGCCCGCATATTTCTGACAACCCTGGTCACACCACTGCCAGAGAGAAACAAGTCTGCATTTAACAGTTTTGTGTGTGTTTACGTGTAGATGTCGCGTTTGATACTGACCGCTTCTCAGGCACACTGCTGTATTGCCCCAACAACTGCAACTGCTGTTTCCAAAAAATGTTTTTGAATTTTTAGGAATAAATACTGGATTGGAAATTTTATAATTTACATAACACACACTATATATAGTGTGTATATGTGTATGTGTGCACAGATAAATGTAATACAGTATTAATAATTATAGCTCATTTAAATATAAAAGTAAGCTTAAAAATAAGAAAAATTCATGAATTAGAATTTATTTATTTAAAAAAATCACCTTGTATTATACATTATGAAATAAAATAATAAAATTTTATATTTTTAATATTATTTTAAGAACTAGCTACTTTCAGACTAACAAAAACCCCTCAAAATAGCCGAAAAATATGTTTTTCTGCGTTTTGGAGGTTGGCCCACCATTCAAAATAATCTAAAAAAAGTTTAGTATAAAATGTTTGTTAAAACACACTTTCTAAAACAAAATATATGCCTGTAGCTCTTTTGGGACTTGAGATATAGCATTATTAACTTTTCGAATTTTTTAAAAACAATTCCATGATCCCATGGGGCCCTAAATTTTTTAGTTTATTGTTTTTGGTACAAAAAATGTGTCCACATTTTTTGCAAACTTTACGTTTCATAGAAATTGAGAAAACATAAGCATTGAAAAAAGTCAATTTTTCACCCTCCCTCTGTAAAGGGGGTAGACGGGAACCTAAGAACCATGTGTAATGTAATGTTTTTACAATTGTAATATACCTACATAGTCAAACAAATTATTGGTTTCAAGGGGCATTTCGACTATCTTAATGGGGAGTTCCCTTTGTAGGCAATAAAACAAATAAAGTAATTCCAAATTGTGTAGTAGAATCTCATTACAGGAGACTTGATTTACAATCCATTGATTTAAATGCAACGATGAAAATACATTGAAATATATTAAAACATTATTAATAACTTATTATGAGAAATGACATTTACTTTTCCGTCATAAATACATTTCTTGTATTTAATCAGAATATTGAAAAAAATTAGAAAGAATTATATTTTATGTGACAAATTTTAAACGAGTAAAACATATATGTAACCCCTCTTAATTAGGTAAAACATATTTAATTTAACGTAGATAGTAATAAAGAAATAAAGTTAACCTTTAACTGTCCCGCGCGTCCATATGGACACGCATGCAGAGTACATTTTGGGACGGCGGAAAATTTTTGTGGGAATTATTTTTAGGGTTGCATGCCAGAGGGTACTCCTACAACAATATGTTTTCGGTTACAGTAGATAATAAGTGTGCTGCTGTTGGTATTTTTCTGTTTTAAGACGCATTTGTTTTAAGAAGTTTGAATGCTGTAAAAACTATGGACATACACCAAGTGAAAGTATACTATTTTCTTCATAATACTTATATAAACTCCCATAGGTCTTCATAACTATTGAAAACGATGTAGTCTAGCATACAAAGAGGTTAGAGGTTTATCTGAAAACATTTACTAGTTCTACAGATTTGTCAATATTAGTGTCTTCATATGGACACGCTAGGCAGTTATGATATACTTTTCTGTATATTCTATTACTCTGAATAAATACGACTACTGTATATGATAAATAATGTAGTATTTCAGGAATAATAAAATAATAATATGAACACCTCTGTAAATTTTTATTATATTAACAGCTGTTTCAGTTTTAATAATAATAGCAATAATAATAATAATAATAATAATAGTAGTAGTAGTAGTAGTAGTAGTAGTAGTAGTAGTAGTAGTAGTAGTAGTAATAATAATAATAATAATAATAATAATAATAATAATAATAATAATAATAATAATAATGTTACAACATCACAGAACAATCTACGTCTTTGTCGAATGTGCCAGAAGGATCTCGCTGTAATGTGTGTGGTATACGTGATACGGGATAGAACGGTTAACAGTGGACACTTTGTACAAGACGAGTGTAATTCGTAATTAATTATTAAAATGGATACCAGTCAGATGATAGAAGCAGTCCGAGCAATGCTACAGCAAAGTCAGGAACAAGAAAAAAAGAACGAAGACAGGAAAGAGAAGAGGCAGAAAAACGACAAGACGAAAAACGTAAGCGTGAAAATGAAACACCAGAGAGACTACAAAAAGAAGAATTTAGTCGTCAACAGACGAAGTTAAGGCGTTCGTACAAGAGGATACCACTGCAAAATTCGTCGTGTTACGAGGTGAGCTGAAGAAACAAGTTGACAGAATGTCTGAAGTAGAAAAATCTGTGTCAACTATGAAAACAAATATTTCAAGTTCAGAAGCTTCTATTGCAAATTCAATATACAAATTAAAAAGGAATTCGAACATTTAGCAAAGGAAATAGTTGACAAAGGAAGACCATTAATAAATTGTGATGAAGATTTAAAATAAAAGAGAAATCAAACTGTAGTAGGGGCTGTTTTCGCAGAGGCCCCCGCGTTTGATGGAAGTACTCATTGGGCAACTTATATTCGCCAATTTGAAGCTGCCGCTCGCTTAAATAAATGGACGGAAGAAGAGAAAGGACTTTCACTAATTCTTGCTTTAAAAGGGCCTGCCGTAGAACGAATACAGAAAGTGCCATCTGACAGTCAGACCGTCTATGCCGAATTAACTAAAGCTCTGGAATTACGGTATGGTGACGAGCATTTGTGCGAAGTGTACCGTGAACAACTTAAAGCGAGGCGACAGCGTTCAGGGGAGAGCCTTCAAGCGAATGCCGACCGACTGACGAGATTGGCTTATCCTGTAGAATCGGAGGACTTCCGGAAGTGGATTTCTCTTATTATGTTTATTGACGGTACAAGAGATAGTCAGTTACAACAAGTGATAAGAATGGCTCGGCATTGCATGGCATGATAATAAATCAGACGCTCTTGTTCATGCTCTCCTTTTTGAAGCTGCCAAGTCGGCGACCTACATTAATCAAAGTATGACATCACGTTGTAGCCAAACGGATCCAACGTAACAGTATTGTTATAACGGGCAGAATAAAGAGACAATTCAACAGTTTAAGAAGTCTGCAGCGACACAACGATCTTTCGAACCAAAGGGTAAAGACAGAAGACGAAGTGTTACAACTGTGGGAAACGTGGTCATCTAAAGGTAGACTGTTGGAAGAAGAAAATACCGAGAGAAGGGAGTGATCGCACCAATTGGAGAAGTAAAGGTCCAGAACAGCACACAGTTTCCACGCTACATAAGACCAGTGGAAACTTGTTCGTTAATGGATTTGCGGAAGGTAAACAAACATCGTTTACTGTTAAGACACGGGCGCAACAGTGTCCATTGTGCGCCCTGACTTAGTCAGCAACCGCCAGCCTCTAATTAGCTCTTGTACAATACAGACTGTGACTGAAGCCCCGTCAAGGTGCTAGGAAAGGTAGACGTACGTGTACGCCTAGGTCTTCTCGACTTTAGCCACCAAATGCTCGTTGCAGACATTTTCGATGAAATGATTCTTGGCACGGACATTATGAATGCCTACCGATTCGTTGTGGACTTAAGAGAGAATGTCCTGAAGTTTGGCCAAGAGAAGATAATTATTAGCTTTGCATGGCTAAAATGACAGGGTCTACCAACCATTCGATTAAGCGAGTGGCATTAGTCGCAGAAAAAGTCAACAGGTCTGGTCAAGAGGAACCCTCCCTATTGCAAGCGGAAATGGAGGAAAAACTAACAGAGAAAATTCAAATAAGTGTAACGACAAAAGAAGTGATTGGAAAGCCATCTATGGGTGTCGAGACAAAACTCTTGTTTGTTCCTGAGCTGATAGAAGCGCCCGAGGGCAAAGTGGCTGAAGATGAGGTGACGCAAGAGGTTGTTGACGAGAACCAAACAAACTTGGATCAGCCAGTGGTGTTTAGGTTATCAGTACATGACGCAACGGGAGTGATTCCAGCAAAACTAGTGGTTGAGAACTAGACTCGAATTCCTAGAAACGTGATGTTCGGATCAAACGAGACTGAATTCGAAGAACCGGAGAATTATCTTTCGCAAGGACATCCACCTAGATCGCCTGGTCGAGTATTACTTCAGAGACGGTTTACCAGTTCGGGACGAAGAGGCTTAAGGTGGAGGCAGTTACGACATCACAGAACAATCTACGTGTTTGTCGAATGTGCCAGAAGAATCTCGCTCTAATGTGTGTGGTATACGTGACTATAGACGCGTTCGCGAGAGGTTTCTCGAAGCCGCCAGCCGCGCTGGCTGTGTCAAGGCCGCAATTAATTACGTAGTTCATACTGGCGCTAACACGCATTATGGAATAATCTAGTAATTTGGGGCGGTATAAATACCAGTACTCAACGACGTTCAGTTCAGTATAGGGCGATATATTTACAGTGCGGTCCGAGTTATTGTCGCGCGATTACAATCGATATTACTGTGTGCGTTCAAGTGGTTATTAGTTAAGTATTGTGTTTTATAATCGGACGGTATATTTTAATACAATTATGTTTTAATATTAGTTGACATTTATTTGCGTGTGAACAATTTTTTATTTGATTTGTTATAAGAGACTGTGTTGTTAATTACGAACTGTTAACTGTGAAAATTAAATCTGGTAATTAGTGACTTAATTGGTGTCTTGTATTTTGTTTATACTGTACCTACGACGACCGTCGTAACAATAATAATAATAACAATAAAACTATTGTATATTAATAATGTCATTTATTTTTTATCATACCAATTTTTCACTCTCCTTTTCTGTTTTAACATAGGCCTACCTCTCTTCTTCTGTTTTAACATATATATTCTTTGTAGGTTATTTTGAAGAATATTAAATAGTGTTATTAAACATGTTCCATATTTATATTTAATAAGGAATTTTATATAATATAATTTCTCAAACGTTATGATTTTGAAAAATGACTAAAACTAAGAAAAAATTGTATATCATTTAGTTAAAACAGAAATTACACATGTTTAATTTCAGGATGCGTATTACGAGTTCCCATGCGATCACAAAAATCAGGTCTAAATTTGTTCATTGAGTAAAGCAAATAGAATTGTTATTTTTTAATAGTCTATGTGAGTGTGTGTTTGTGTCATCTTTGTTGTTTGACAACGTAAAATATCACCTACATTCATTTTATTCTTCTTTCCAGTTAATCTAAAACGGCTGTAGAAAACACTCCCATATACACAAATTTAACAAAATTTCAGTCTACTTCGTTAGAGTCGGCAACCTAATATTAATGTGTTTATAGCTGTATGATTTAAGAGAAATTTCAATGAACTATATGATTATTTATTTCGATAACAAAATAAGTTATGTTACCAAGTACTTGTATACGTTTTACCTTTTAAAATATTTGTATTGGAAATGCGACTGTGTAACTACAACATGCCGACAAACACAACAGAAAATAATTACAGCACAATCCGTGTGGAAATGGTTTATAACAATGGCACACAGTTATAAATTACAAACCTAAAGAGTATTCGGTAGGCGAGTGTGTGTCTGTGGTTACTGTGGTTTCAGCTGCAACTCTGTATTTATCGCACTATTTGTCATTAACTTCTCTCTCCGGTGTACCGACATCCGTACCTCTGTCACGTATAACAAATCACATGCGTAATCTTCAATACTTTATTTATTTTATTAAGCATAAATATAACTGTTTTATACATTCTACAGAACCTGATATTTTATAATACTTCTTTAGTGACTGTTTGTTGTACTTTCTAAAACGAGTTACGTCGTACCTATTATAAAAATATTATTGCGCAACGTAACAAAATAAATATTTGCATAGATAGATAATAATAATAATAATAATAATAATAATATAAAACACAGTCTATATCTGGAGGTTGGAAATTTATTAATTAACATAAATTATACTTTTGTCTGACTTAGTCTTCAAAACACAAAATTAGTTAATTTAATATTGAAGCTTTTAATAATGATTCTAATGATTGTTTCCACAATTGTGTATGTTTACTTGTTTGTAGAATTCCACACTCTCGTGCAGGTCCCCCGATCAGCTGCGTTGGTGTATAGGTGCTCGTTGACCTTGGCGTAGCTGACACTCGCGGTTTCACACATGCACGTCGTTATCTATTAGTAATTGTTTATTAATTTATCTCAGGGTTTTGTAAGTGGGTATTTAATAAATTTGTATATTTTGCGTACACAATCCGGTATCTTCAAGTGTTCTAGCGTTTAAATCAGTAGTATTTCGCTGAATACTGCTGTCCGATGCGGAGATCTTGAACTCACACGAAAACATTCATAATGATCTAATTTAAATATTCATGTTGTTTGAGTTCTGCTACCCTAGATATTGTATACGGGAAACTTGTATCGTTTATCTAAGTCCCGCGTCTCTTATCGAATATACGTGTCCTGACACGATAAACTCGCGACAGCTAGTACACCTTTCTGTGACGGGGTCTCGAAGCAAACTGCCTGATGTGCTCACGTCGGAAGACGGACTTGAATAAATTTAAAACTTCCCATTGGTTGAATTCTTAGATACGTCATAGATTTTTATTAAGATAGACTGACTTGAAGTTAAAACTATGCCCAAGTCTGCAAACGCCTGGCCAGATTTTATCTACAAATTTTATTACCCCATTGAGGATAATGTGTTAAAAGAAGAGTTAATTTTATTACAAACGTCATATTATAATTATAGTTCTGCAGTATTGAACATATGCAAATCGTAGCACTCAATATGATGGATACTCCGCCCACATTTCATGTTGAAATGTTAATTAATAACGAAGGTATTCAATAAAACGTGGATAACACGCGTACGCGCGCACTCCCGCACTAACATTGCACTGGACATGATAGAGCATGAAATTATGGATATTTTGACCTAACTCACTTCTTTAAACATATGTTAATTAGAACCTTACATCTAATAAACAAAAAATGAGTCAAATCAGTTTAAAACTTGTCTATGAATGCTAAGAATGTGTTATAGAAATCACAACCATTTACTATGCCTCTCAATGCAATGTTCCGTAAAACTGAAAACTAGACAAATATATGGAGCGTATTTTGTAAAAGTATGTGCTTCCTGCATATCACTTATTATTTGTTTAATGTATCATTATATGACTCAGGTTGTTATTCGTATTTTATAGTATTCCTACAGTGTAATTTGTGTAATATAGTCTTGTGTTATTAAAAATTTAATTTTTTTTTACGTAAGAGAAACGTTGAAATACTATTTTTTGCAATTCCAATTCTTTCTCTCATAATTGCTGCAAAATCTTTCTAAGTGTATGCTAAAAATTACGTGTTCTCTTATTTTGATTCCATAATAATGTTAACTTGTTATAATGTATAATGTATAATTTTTCTATTGTACATTGCCTCTGGCATTAGCGAGTGACATTTTTGCTTCCACAAAAGCCAATTTATATTTATCATTAAAACACAGATGTAATGAATACACAATTTTATTGCGTTTTCTATCAAATTACACTTAAATTAATTACGTAATGTATTATATTTATGATTTGATTATGTTAATAACAATAAACACATTAGCCGCCTAGAAATCCAACCCTACGCCCGAGTCTTCACCTTCGACTCGTTGGGGGGGCAGGCACAAGCTGTTACGTTTTAGCTGGCGAACAGGACACTGGGGATCGTGTACGTATGCATTCCAAGTTAATTGTCTGTCAAAAGTTAGGTTCAGAAATTTTATTGCTGGTTTATAGAGTGATTACGGGATACCGTTTAAGGAAAACCTGCGGTTTGGGTGCCTTCCTCGCTTTCGACGGAAGTAAATACAGAAGTAGGTGATGTAGACAAGGATGTGTACTACTTCAAAACACACCGTGACACAGAGGGGAACCTATCGTGCAACTTGATGGATGGCTCTACGTTATTTCTTTTTTCAATATATTGGAGATTTGTAATCTGTTCGACTAAGCGAACATTGAACAAATTGGCTGACAACACACATACAGGATTATGAAGAGCTGACCATTGACAGGTCTTATTGTTTTGTAAATGGATTAAAGAGATATACAAATTACAAAAGTAAGTGACAAAAACATGTAAACAATTGAACAAAAATCACTTCCACTTGCTACTGGGATGATACAATAAGTTCAAATAATAAACACTGGGCCCATAAAGCACATATATGGGTTGACATTAACACTGAGACGCGAACGATGGCCTCAGGGCACCGGGACGCACCCTACTCTATTTAGTCATAACCTTGTACAGGAGTGTGAAGCGCTCTCGATGACAAACGCCCTGTCCACTCCGCTCTCCATCATCACCCCCGCTACACGTTTGGGTACAGGAATCATCAGTGTACACAATGGTGTGTTTCTCAACCTAATCTTCAAGATATACGTCATTGTATTCCTGTTATTTAAACAATATCTTGAGTTTAGTTGGATGGCACGATTTCTTGTTTCTACTGGCGACATCCAGCCGGCAATTCGGTTTGCGAAGCAGCCAGAAGGGCACTTTGCATGGAAGTACTGTTGGACCATTGGCGCCTTGATGTGGTTGCGTCGGGCTATTTTGAGCGCACGAATGCTGGCTGTTTTGGTTAACGTAGAACGACGGTCATATAAACGTGGTTTATGTGGCTAAGTAGTGCTAATATTTTTGCCGTATATCCCAGCATTAGCAGTTGACGTTGCAGTTCTAAGGACGTCATTCCTGCTTCACAATATAAGGTTTGTGAAAGGCTATTGCGGAACGCCTCTGTGGGTTAGCGCACCCCTGCGTTGTGAACAGGATCCAGCTTTTTCAAGCACAACTTCTTAGCTGAACAGTACACCGGACATCCATAATCCATTTACGATAACGCCAGCGCGGCGTACATGCGCAATGAAACTTTTCTATCTGCTCCACAAGTCATATTGGAGATACACCTGATTGCGTTTAACGAGGATTTGTACTTTGCAGCCGGGTCGTGTACATATGCATTCCAAGTTAATTGCCTGTTTAAAGTTAGGTCCAGAAATTTTATTACGGGCTTATAGAGTAGTTGGATACCGTATATGGCAAATCTCCGGTTCGGGTGCCATATTTTATGTTGTTAGCATTTTTATCAACGTTTGATAGCACCTTGCATGTTGTACTGTGTCCTCGCCGTTGCTTTTGCCGAATGGAACAGCGCAACATCGTCAGCATACAAGCAATTCTCAACTGACGTTTCTATACTCACAAATATCGTCGATGGCAGTAGAAAAAGAGTGCCGCTCTACGGAGATCCCTGCGGCACACCATTTTCTAGCCTCTGTGTGGCCAACTGTGATTGTTTGACCCGAACACGGTAAGTCCTGTCTCTGAGAAAGCTGGAGATAAATTTGAGCAGATTATCTCTCAGCCTAAAATCATGTAGTTCTTACATAATGTTAAATCACCAGGTTTTGTCGAACTCTTTCTCTAAAGTATATTGCAGTGAAGTGTTTGCCTTCGATGAAACTGTTTTTTATTGCGGTTTTCAGATAAACCAGTTGATCACCGGTATAGGACCAGTTGGTAAACTAGATAGAATTTGATTAAAACTAGCCCCCGGACTGTTTGGCCGTGGTCTTAAATTTCTGACAAAACCAGACATTTCGGCAGTACCACTGACTGCATATTCAGTGAAAACGAGTCAACGCTGTAGTGGAATGTAGTACGTTAGGACTACAGTACTGAGGTTAGGGCTGAAGTTGTCTCGTGAACACTACATCTTCTTACAGTCAGGACGTGTTTTACCAGACACCAGGTGAGCCGTTTGTTTACCATCCTCTCCAATAACTTTCCTAAACAACACGTCAACGATATGGACGATAGTTTTCAGCTTTCAGATGATCCATTCCGGCTTGCAGAAGCGGGACGACGATCGCCGCATTCCATGGTTTAGTTACTCCCATTACGTCTATATGGCGTTAGAGTGTGCCAGTATTATAGCCAAAGATACGTCCAGCAGTTGACGTATAATGCTGTAAGGAATATCGTCCGGGCCCGCTGCAGTGTCGCCTGGAGCCCGGACAGGAACTTAACTTTCACATTCGAAGTTAAGGTCGTGTTCAACTTGACCTTTCTTTGCGAGGAAATGAGAGGATACTTTTCTGTACTACTGACCTCGGCATATCTCTCAGCCATGGTGTCAGCAATTTCATCGGAGTTGCAAATCAATTCACAATCGAGGTCTATGCATGTGATTGGCTTAAACAGTGATGTGCCTGCGAAGGCTCTGACATTTTTCTAAAGTTTTGTCACTGGGGTCGACTGTGTTATGGTCGAGACGTAGGTTTCCCAGCACGATCGTTTTGCAGCGAGTATTGTTCTATAATACTTGTAACGAAAAAACATAATACGTATAGAATTTTTCGTTTATACCAGTACCGTAACACTCCTAAATTAGTACACAGATATTATGATTTTGGATTGAAAAAGTGATACAGATAG
The DNA here is from genome assembly GCA_034769895.1 of Magicicada septendecula. NCBI lineage: Eukaryota > Metazoa > Arthropoda > Insecta > Hemiptera > Cicadidae > Magicicada > Magicicada septendecula. The sequence continues at coordinate 191,340,471 of CM068372.1, forward strand.
TGATATAAATAAATACCAAAATGATACATGACACCGCCAACGAACACTCAAAAACAGCGTGCACTGGCTAATGTTTAGAAAGTTACATATATACAGGTTATGCGTTAAACGTAAAATCGTGGATTTTCTGTGCTTACATTCTCATCTAAGGACCACGAATAAAAGTAAATATCATAGATCTTGTAATCTCGTAAAATAGGCAATTGTTTTAATAATGGGAAACGTAATATTTTCCTCCTTGTACAAAACAGTCTATAAAACAGTTTTAACAACGAGCTTTAACAGTAATTTCTTAAGAAAATAAAAAAGGCTTTCAAATTGTTTAAACATAATATAATAAATTTAGGTAACTTTCCATTGCGTATTAAACTAACACAAACGTTTTACTAATGTTAATTTCTTGAGAGAATTGTACTAAGCTTTTAATGTTCCTAATTATAAAATTGCATTGTTTTTAAAAAACGATTAGTTTGACGATATTCTGGCTATCTGTATATTTAATCGCGTCTGAAAGTTCAGGGAGCGTAACCTATGTTTTGCTTGTTTGTTCTTTCTTTTGCTACTGATATTTAAAAAAGAAAATAAAAACTTGCGTAAAATAATTTGGTTTTACAACCATGTTCAAATTATTGGAAACCCATTACTTCACGAGAGATTAAACTTTTGCCTTCCTTAGTATTTCTGAGAATTTTATTTTCCTTGTTTAAAAAAAAGGCTTTTTTCTCGTTGTAATTTACTTTCAAAAGTAGACAATCGACTATAAAAATGTATAAATTAGTATGTACTTAAAGTGGATGATTTTAATCAGGTGAAAGCAGAGTTTTTTCACAATAAAACAGTGCCAGTAATTCGGCCTTTAGTTATTAACTGTTACACGACTTACTCGTACCTTTCCGTATTTTACTAATGTGTAATGCTATAAAACGGTTAGATATACATTAAAGAGTATGCAAATTAATGACATTAATTGTGATTTTCTAGAACTAGCATCTGGCGAATAGACCTTAATTTTTGGTTCATTATGCTCTCGTAATATTTGATACCATCTTGACATACTACAAGAATATAAAAAACTGTACGGGCAATCCAGTTTTACGAAATATTGATACCTGGGTTTTTAAAGATGTACGGTTTGTTGCTCGATCAACGTTTTGATCATTGCTGTTCAAATGTCTTATATCTATATTTTTAATTTACTTTTAACATGTGTGTGTGTGTGTGTGTGTGTCCGCAAGCGAGCGCGAGATTTATAGCAAATTAAAACTTACAAAGGATATTTAATTATCTACTAATTATGTACTAATTATACTAATTATTACTAACTACTACTAATTGTACTAAATATTATATATTTCACAGGTCCAACGACCATATAAAAATAACTATAAAAAGTTGAACACACGAGTGCGAATCGTAAGAAGTTCTTTCATACGACTTATGCTCTCATTAGTCAATTTAAAAAAAGTCATCTGTTGTTTCCAGGGCAGGATCACACGTATGCAATCCACCTGATTGTTAAGGCACAATGTATGCTACAAGGAGTCTGGTAATTGTCCCCGAGAGGGGTGGCATGTGCGATCTGAAGCGACAGGAGGAGCGGTGCCACAAATTAGGCTCACCCCGTCATCCAGCGTCTAATCGTGTTAGTGACTGACATTCACCTCAATAATTTGGAATTGGTCTGTTCAGACAGCACTGTGACATTTTGGTTTGCCGGACGCTGTAACAAAGCGTCGCGCCACAAATGCATCACAATGGATTGTTTTACAGCGAGTAATGTTTATAAACCATAGCATAGATAGGTCATATCTACAAATTTTTGAATTTCCTTGTCTCGTAATTCTCACCCCTATCGTGAGTAGTATTTAATATACAACTTTTTTCCCTACAATAACTGTAATTTCGAATAAATATATAAAATAAAACTTGAGTTTCTTTTGGTTTCTCTCTTGCCAAATTAATACTAACCACTGAATGCTGCAGTTAACATGATAATACGTAGTTACATACGCACAGAATTAGTAGCTTGTTTCGTAAACTTCACTCTAGGCTTACATATAGCAGGCCGTTAAGTATAATTAATTATATTTCGTCAGATGTTCAGAAAAGGGTTTGTTGTAGGACAACAGAATTCTTAAAATTGGGTCGGTTTTCAGAATCAAGAAACAAAATTAAAAAGGCCTTCTTTTAGTTTTTTAAAGATAACGGAATTTTAAACCTAAATTTAAAAACTAATAAGCATAAACTATTAAAGTATTAAAAGTATGTAACCAGGAGTGTACCAAAGTAGAATCAGTAAAATTAAAAATACACAAGAAAAGGCGGACATTGTTTTCTTAATAATCACTAGTTGAAGGAATTAAAATAAACGGGAACTTTATAACAACAACAAAAATTTTAAAATCAGTGCCGTCCCGTAATATAGATTTATCACTGCTAGTGTTCTGTGAAATCATGGTCAGATACGTCAACACACATATCTCCCAAAGTAAAATTACTTCCAACCACAGTGCAAATTGTATTAAATTTTCTCCAGTCTCTATACTGTAATTTTTGTGTATGTCATAACAGTTTGCATTAAAACTGTTTGCTGTATGTATTTTCGGTTATAATGTAGCGACCTACATCCACTGAAGTTTGTAGACATCATTTGGCAATACGCCAGTTCTAGTCGTTATCGCTACACCCTGCTGACCTATAAAATTAAGACGATTCACTTTTACAGATGGGCTCGTATCGTACTACTTACATACCAACAACTCACATAAATGCGTGTTACATTTAGATACTAGGTACTACTGAAGGTAAGGAAAATAAAATTGTATTTCAGGCTGAATACGATTAGCAGACTGTACGAATTTTTAATTTACTCTTACAAACCTTAATGATTTTCCAATCGTTCATATTGTATAATAATATTGTACGTTTCTCCAAATGGTCAATATTTCTGTAAATCAACTACTTAATGGTAATCAGCGTACTTCGAAAACGAACCAGTTAATAACTCGTAATGGTTAATGCATCAAAAATTGTTAAAAATGATGCATTTTACTATCACTTGCGATAGTGACTTAATTTGTTTTGTGTTGTTCAGATTTACTGTAAGATTTACCAGTAATCCATTGACTAATAAACATTTTAAAATATGTTCTGAATAATCATGTATACACTTGTAGAACCTTCTGTTGAACTGCAATAATGTTGACTATTGTGTTTTTTTCTTATGCACACACAAAGACGACTACTACAATACATACTATGACTGTAGAAACTATATAACACATGCTATTTAGCAAAATCAATACACTTTACTGTGTGTTCATATACATACATACGTAATTTCTTCAACTCAACTTCTTACTTTAAGAAGAAAAAGTAAGTTTGTGTTTAGTAATTTACCAGTAATGTATTTATAAGCAGCAAAACTGTTGTTATTTTTCATAAAAAAGACTAGTATATTAAAAGTTTATTATGGTAATTGAAAGAAAACGAAGTTTTCTTCTTAATAAAACACGTCATATATCATTTTGCATTATTTTCTTTTGTCCCATTTTTAACATTCCTCACTCGCTAAGAAGTATCACAATAAATAATAAACAACGCTTCACTTAAATATCACAACCTAATTTTATTTTCCCTGAACACTTCTCCTGTCTACAATCTTTGAAACTATGTTGATTAAAAAGAAAAACTGTAACTTAACATACTTCTTTTGATGTTATTCTGCTTTTGTATTTGCAGTACACTCGTACTAGCTTCACTTAAGTAAAATAAATGTAGTTCGTTAAGTTTGGATTCGAAGTTTGCTTTGCGACAACAGTAGCAGAAGTTGAGTAGTACGTTTTCTGTTAACAGGCTCGGAAAATATCTACACACACGTTTACAATCATGTTCAAATGGCAACAGGCATTATTTATTTTTTATATATTAGTTACACGAGACATAAATATGACAATAGGCAAAAGCTTTGAGCTGCGCAACGTGGCTCAACGCGTAAGCTTTCGGCTAACGTGTTGTGTCCACGGAATTAGTTGTTTACTATGTATACTATTATGTATTGGAAAAAATAGTCTGTTAGTATTCTTGTTACTTGGAAGCACGTTTTACTTTCACCTTCCAAAAGTGTGTTTACTTTGGTGTTATACATATTTTATTTTCGTCTTTAAAATTACAGTATGAGTAATTTATTTTTAAGCAACCGTAAGAAAAGTTGACACTTTTATCATGATTCCACGGATTACCTTATTTAAACAGTGGAAACAAAATAATTGAACACAAGGAAATTGTTATTTACAACGTTAATGATAGTTCAAATAAATAAAACAACACTAAACACTCATACACAACAATTCCTCAAGCTTACAATTATCTATCAAACACTAGTAAGAATAACGATAAACGTCACAATAAATTATACAGGTGAGAAATTACTGACGCCAGCTTACAATAAATCACAATTATTACTTGACGCTAAACCTCTGTAAACACTCATACTAAACCGCAATCTTAAACTGACCACTTGTTTTAAGAAAACCTTGTTTTGTTTAAACAAGTTTATAAGATTTTTCTACTGCAATGCGTGAAGAATAATTCACCAGCATGTAGTCTGCGTAGAAAACACTAGAGATTTCTGACTTGCGTTGTTATCTGAACTATTAAACAACGCTGCCAGGCCACACGCGTACATGCCACTCACGTTGTATATCTTATGGGCCTAGGAATATATTAAAACATAAATTGTAACGTACTGAGAAAGATTTATTACCAATAAACTGTAATGGAGTTTTAGTTTAGTTAGCTAATTTTGTACTAGTAAGTTAATACATTTTACCTTGTGGCAATACAGTCCTTAAACAAATATTATATTAAGAATGCAACAAAATTTTGTTTGTTGTTTAAAAACAACAAAAATATTATTAATCGAAGTCAAAATAGATAATAATATTAAACTATATTGACATTTTATTTTAAGTTTTAATTCCTTACAATTATATATATATATATACACATATATATATATATATGCAACAGACAATGAAAATACTTTGAAAGTAACAAGTTGTATTTTTCTCTAGTGGCTTATCTTAAGCTATCGTTTTAAATTATTTAAATCAACCAAAGGATAGAGCTAATTTTAATAAATGTCAGACTAACTAGGTATAATGTTTTTTATAATATACTATAATTGAAATACCAATTATAATTTTTAAACATGATAACTATTGCTCTGTGGTTACTTCTAAATCCAAGTTATGGTATGTAGTGATACTGTAATTTGTAAACATCGTATGCACTGCGTATGTAACTTCTGAATGCATAAACGCGTGTACTGTATTATGATAATACTTTTAACATTTAAAACTTTGGTTCTTTTCTTATCATAATAATGTGCAAGAAATTAGCTTGAAAATATTTTCTATCAAAAGAAAGGTGATAATGCTAAAGTTTTCTCTATATAAAAAGAGAATCTATGAAAATAAATTTTAATATTTCATAATTTTTAGTTTGGATTCTAATTTAAAACTTAACCATTTTTTGTTACAAATGTCATATTTTAATGTTAACCAACTTAATAATGTTTAATTCTTATTAGTGTGCCGTGCTTTTGTTTGTGGGAAATTTAATTTTAACAGAAATTTACTTTGGTTCATACGAATATTTAGTTTTTAAAATTAATATTAATATTAATATTACAAATGAATCTCAGCATCATTTAGACGTAGCTAGACAATACTAGAACATTGCTACTATTTGCTATATAGTTTCATAAATATAGTATCTGTAATCAGCTTAAAGCTATTCTTAAGTAGTTATAAGCATATTTAAAAATTAATTTTTACTTTATCATGACGAATAATTAAACATACTCATAAACATATTTCTTATCGAACAAAAAAGTAAAAAGTGCCAATAAAGAATATATTTTTCTTGTTAGCAAGTTAAATGTTTTTACAAAGAGGCCATTTAGAAGCGTTCAGATGTTACTTAAACAATAACAGAGCACGCAACGTTAAGAGATTAATATAGCAGTTACTACAAGTTGACGTAAATATGTGGAAACAGCGCTGGAAATAAATGTGTACTGCCGTTATAAAGATTTTATTATACGGTAGAATACAGCACGGTAATTTACTTTTACGTGTCTAGGTATTTCTTCCATTTCCCCTTATACTCAGAATAGCCTACATAATTACAGGTGTTGCGTACAATTCGTTATTGATCTAATTAATTCCAGAATGTCTTGTAATTTACGCTAAATTTGTATAAATACCACTTGGTGTTAAAAAGGAAGCATTATAACCACACGATTTGAATAAAAATGTGTATTTCTGACAGCATATTTACTGCAAAACTTTGCACTTACATTGCTTATTACGTAAGCAAAAATTTACAATTTACATTAAACGGCTTGAAAAGTAGCCAACAATTATTATTGCCTAAATGCTTTACCTGTATATCAAACTTGTCTTATTTTTATTTCATCAAAAATGAAACAACTGTCAGATTTGCTTTTTAGTGTCTTTAGTTTTAATAATTCTTGCAGGTATCATTACTATAATATCGGCAAACTTATGAGAAAATAAAGTGAATGCAGCAGGGTCAGAGATCGGCATTCGTTAACTCCCATGTTTCTGCAAGCAAATTAGGTAATAGGCCTATTTGGTGGACGTCTGTGAATAATAAAAATAAAATCCAGGCATGTTTTATTTTAAAAATATTTTCTTTCCTAGCAAGTAATTAACACTTATCAATATGGTGCTTAATAAGGTGTCTAATAATTACCATTGTCCTTTTATACACTCTATATGTAAGATACATATGATGTAGGCTTATATCATTTTCCAAATACAAAAATAAACGATTGTAAAATGTATAAAGTGGAAAGTACGTAAACCACAATTTATTATTTAACAAATATAAAAAAATTTACCATGTTACTGATACATTTTATAATAGTTATGTGGGCGGCGATTTTTGAAGCTTTAATTGATCAATTTGAAGTTTGATGTAGTTTATAGTTAATGAATTCATTTATCAGACTTCAGATACAGTACGGCGTCATAATTATAACTGTCATAACAATTGACTTTCGTATGCATCACGTACAGATTACACGTCTTGACGTATTAAATCAGCCGTCTAGAATTAACACGATTTCGATTGTTACTAAAAGTTAAACCTTTTACCACTTACAACCATTTACTAAATATAAGCATTATTTATCCATATTCATTTAAACCTTGGTCATTATAATTGTAAAATAATAAAATAAGCAATACAAAATTCATTTGTTTGAAATTTTATAAAATCGACAATAAAATTACGTATAACGTTGATTAACACTTTGTATATACACTTTTTTGTATTTAATTGTTTTAAAACTACATTTAAAAATTACTTCACCCGTATCTTTTCGATTTCTCTATTTGTTTTATTAATAGTAAGCAGTTTGTCATGTACCTGTGCATCCCATTTTCTATTTTGAGAAGAGTAACTTGACAGACGATTAAACCCCATATCGTTTTTAAATAAAATGTAATTTATTTTAAACCTATACAAATTTTATTTAATATTATAAAAGTTCTTTCTTTTTTAATTATTAAAATTATTTAAAAAGTCTCTCTCTCTCTCTCTTTCTTTCCCTTTCTTTCATGCGCTTGCGCTCTCTCTTTTTTGTCACCCTTCCCCCTCTATCTAATACCCTCTTTCTACGCCTCTCTTTGAAATTAATTAAACAAAGTAAACACGCTCTGCGCCACAAAAGACGCAAAACCATACACATTTTTATAATATGAAATTTAAGATTCAGCGACTTAAAAGCAAGTACAGTAATAACATAACTGAAAACTTATGCAGGCACGACCATTTCTGATGCAATTTTATTTTATATATTTGTTATAATTTTGAAAGAGTTTAATTGAAGACTTTTAGGCCGGTATAAAGACTGTTTAAGAAACTGATAAAGAATATACTCTACATTTTGATCAGTTAATCTTACATACCATAATTATAAGTGATACGTAATTTGATTTCCAAGTACTACTTAACAGGTTTGGGAATTAAAAATAAATATTGTAAAATTGACACAAGTAATTTGTATTTATAAACTCTTCAAAATACTAAGTTTAAGCTCATAATTTAATAATCTTACTTCTTATTAACCAGTCGGATTTTAATTATTTTAAATATTGTTTGTAGATTATGACAAGAAAGAAAATATTCATAAAATATTAAGAAAGGATTAATAATTGAAATGTTTTAAATTTGCAACATTTTGTAAGAGCAGAAAATAACATTTATTTTTATAAATGTAAGAAACATCTTGTTCCTAATGTTAGAATTTAACAATTGTAATTATTATCGTCTCAAATATATATTAAGAAACCTGCACAAAATGTGTTTCTTGTACTGCACGCTGGTCCCGTGTTTGTAACTGTCGCGCGACACCAGCAGTGTACCCACGAAACTGATTGTTTGTGAATACATATTCTGACAATATTTACTAAAGCTTATCTTGTGGTGACTAATTTGTCCTGGTCGATTATTTCCTTGTCAGTTAATGCACTATTCTAAACTTTATTTTAATTTTAGACTGTTGGAATTGTCACTGTTCGTCAAATCTACATAGCATAAAATGTGGAGAGTCCTATGCCAATTATTATAAACGTGAATAATAAAAACTAAGAAATTGGAAGTGTTCATTGTGCACATCAATTTAACAATGGTTAGTCAACAAATAAGTGAGAAACTTAAGCAATTTAGTGAAATGCGTGATCGAAAACAATCTTTATTCTTATGTATTTTATTATGGGCGAAGAAATCCCTGGACAATGGGATAACATAGGGTTATCCATCCAAGTCTCGTATTTATACGGCCTAAGTTAAGATTATTAAAAATACTATAAACCAGAATGCTGGGTCGTGGTTGATTGGTTAAATTTTCGTTTCTAAACTTTTCGGCCACAAATTCGAAAGTCATCTTCAATGGAAGAAAGAAATATGAAAAATAAACATCGCAAGGATGACAGGTCGAAAGCACCTGCATTGTTTACTCCTCAACTACGAAGTGCGTTCAACGTGTCTCATTGTGAAATTTTTATATTATTTCTTCTTATTTCTACTGAAGGCATCCGGAGGTGTGGCCAAAAAGTTTAGACACAAAAATTTAAGCAATCGACTACGGCTCAGCAGAAGTATTAATAGTATTTTTTATAAAATTACCATATTGTCAAGTTATTTTTTTCAAATACTTTGTTTTGATTTCATTCCAAACGCATCAGGAATCATATAGTTTTCAACGCTCACGAGTCACAATACAATGTCAGGTTGAGACTGGTAAGTATAAAAATTTTGTACGTATATATTTATTTTATATACCAGTTTAACTCTAAGTTAATGTAAGTTCAACTAAACTTCGTTCTACGTTTATGATCAAAGGTATAACTTCAAAACGACGTAAACATTATAAACAGCAATAAAACATAAAACATTGAAATATTATTTTATTTTTTGTGAAATTATTGCTCATTAGTTGATGATATACGTAAAAGAAGGAGAGAATATGCTACCGGAACTAGTATTAAGAACGCCTTCCGTAATATTACAGAATAACAAACAGAGTAATAATAAACGCTTTCCTGCCTATTAGCCTACATAATGTTAACATAGTAACTGACGTATCCATTATCCTCTTTAAAGCAGACCATAAGGTATACAATAAGTTGATTATTTATGGGTTTTAAAACAAATAGTGTTCGCAATTATAAAAGTAACTACAATACAACTTAAAATAATTTATATAATAAATTACAATTTAAACAAACATCTAAAGATACAGAATATTTTTGTGAAAAGTGCGTCAGATGAAAATAAACCTACTTGCAGTGTATTTATTGAAGATATAATATTTGAAGATATTTTAATTTATAAAAGTGTATAGGTTTATAATTTAGTGTTATACATTTATCGACACGGTAACTATAGTGCGTACTCAACACTATATGAAGTAGGAGAAGTTCTGTATAAACTTCATTATTTCACCATCCATCGTCTTCTGCTGTCAAACGTCGGGAACCTTTGACGTTTACTAAACTACCTTGTACGCTAGGCAAGGTGTTTCATTTCTGGGGGGGGGGCGACGCAACCGCATTACTTTATAATACAAAGTAATTAATGTTTAGAAATGTTAACGAAAGGTAAAAGTTTTGATTATGGTAAAAATTTAATAATTCCTGTGTCGTAACATATCTGTACAAAAGACCTTCTTCACAAATGTGTTAAAGTAGGGATCTTTAATAGTGAAGACCAGAGAATGTAGGCTTATCTACTCTTCCTATCCATTTATTAATGGGCACCAATTTTCTGCATTTCTTTCACCTGACTGTGCTGAAAGTAGGAAATTCTTTCCTACAATGCAAGACGCAGAGCAACAACAATTCGAGAAAAGCCAACTGAAACAGAGATAGCAGAAATAATTCGGTGAAAATAAAAGTAATGGTAGGTAATATTCTACCAAACATAATAACAATAATTTAAGGACGGCGTAAAACCTATAGGAAACTTTGACGTATACTTACTGATTGTCATTTCAAGTTTACATAGAAAGTGTCGTTTCAGGCGTGATAGATGATTTTTATTAATATGTATTGTTATTGTCTATAATAAATACAAAATACTGTCATCTGACTTGGAAAAGAAGAGCCTGCACTCTGCAGTGTTAATGTGACAGGAAGAGAATCCATTCGGTTAAGCAAGTGATGATAGCCAAAGCAATAGACCAGTGTGTATGTATAATAGAATTGTATACATATTACGGTCTTTGTAAAATTTTAACACACATGTTCACATGTATGCAAAAACCATCGTTATTTTCAGGGGTATTTAAATGGCGTTTGTGTGTACCATTTCATATGTTCCAAATTATATTAATGTATGTGTATAATATAGGCCTAAAAATTTACCAATACATGTTTTCTTAATTAGTTAGTGTTAAAAGTGTCAACTTTAGAGTAACGCTTTATTAACTGCGAATTTACAATATAACGTTTGAAACTAAATTGTGCGCGTAGTGTAACACAGTGCCGATGAAAAAACAATAATTGTAAAGACGTGTTTTGTACGTTATTGTGCCAATAACTATTAAGATACGTTGTGAGTAAGTCTCACAAATAAACGTAAAAAGGCATTAGTGTCAACGGAACACTTTCTACACCCACCACGGCTGAACTACGTCCCTGCTGTGGATTATACTTTGCAGACAAGAACCATATTCTCCTTTCACAACTCTAGAGATAATGTTAGAGCTTTTCATGTTTACAGTTTTAGTGTAAACAAATGATAGAGTAAGTTGCTTGTGTGAGAACTAACAAAAAAAAAGAAAACTAAGTTTAAAAGTTGGATGGCTTTACAAACTATAAAAATATGTTTCTGCGGCAGAAATTTTATTTGATGTACTTGAAGAAAAATACTGCAGTTTGCTCGCAGACATAGTCAACAGCTCTGTTACGCAGGCGGAACAGGCAACTTGCGTAGTTGCTTCGCTTACATATACGTGAAGATAGTGTGAGTGATTGTGGGATACAGAAAGCTATAAGGATGACTCCATTAAACTAATAAAGATCACTTTTGTTCGCGCTATGCAGTTGGAAACCTCCAAGCTGAAGTCCGGAAAGACGACTGAAGTTGTGTTACAACATTATTGTAAAAACGTTTTTGGTAGTATAATCTTGTTATAATTGACAAGGTAAAAATGATTCAAGGTAATCAGTAAATAGTGTCTGCTATATGGACAAGGTATAAATGCTTGTTATAATAGACAAGGTAAAAATGATTCAAGGCAATCACTGTGTGCTACAATCGAAAGAAATATAGTCACCTTAACGAAATTATTGGAAATCTAGAAAACGGAGAGATAGGCTTCAACGTGTCAACTGTAAGTGCTAAATTGTTGAACAATAATTGATCTCTATCCTACAAACATAAGAGAAAACCTAATTGTCAAAAAATTTGTTAATAGAAAACTACGTGAAAACACGGGGTTACAGTTTACATGGTGACATAATATCCATCGTGCTCCCTGATGAAGTGAATAACCTCCATCTTCGATAGTTTATTTTTGTCGTCATACGGACTGTAGTTGAAAATCAGTATAAATGTTTCTCCTAAACTTAGAACTAGCTCTTATGTAGTTAAGATGCCAAGTGCGCGTTTCAATTATAGATAAAGTAATATTTTGTACAGACATTACAAACACCCGTGTATTTATATAGAAAAATGTCTTGATAAGTGATCAATTACAACATTATGGTCATCGAGCACCACAAAATGACTAAATACGTAGGAGTCTTGTGGTGCTTGTAAAGGGATGAAAAATTGGTAACTGACAAAGTCTGTAAGATTCTCGCGACGTCAACCACCTTCTGCGTCTTACGGGACATTACTCGTTTATTATCCCGTCAACTAAAACTCACTCGTAAACAACATAACACAACATCTGACCTAGCCTGCTTGTATTACGTGGTAAGTCAGAGTCAGCTGAGATTTGCGAATCCAAGCTGCAAGAGGTTCTACTGTGTGACGTGTATTAGTGAAAATATCGAGTGTTGCCTGCTTATTTGTTAAACAGTACGTGACAATTGTCAATATTTAATTTGTGACTTGTTTTTATTGCGGTCGTGTAGGATACACGTTGAAATAATTGAAAAACAAAGAGGACTGTTGAAATATATGTGCCGTTGTTTGAGAGAGATATATGTCTTAGGTGTTGATAAAATAGTTGAAATTCTGTCCCCGGTTGTCGTAACACGTTTGGCGGCACTTTCAAAAACATAAAACATAGTTGCAGATCTTGGCAACTTTTGTCGTCTGTAGAATATTATTCTCAAGTATCTACAATACCTCCTTCTTTATAAGATACTTTGCATTTTATCAGAATATTTTTTCTGTGTAATTTTTTAACGGGTTAATAAGCAAGAATTACACTATCAGCTTATACACACAAAAATTTGCACAAACTCTGGGTTCGGTGTAAATGCCTGGACTTCAAGTCATATTTATTTAAAAAACTGATTTAAAATAAATTGTAAATAATACACTTGTTACTATTTGTACTAGTGTTGTTTTTAAATCGTGTTTCCGAATACAACCATGATTTGTCCTAACGTAAGTACATCGCAAATTTTATTGCAAAAGCAACGGATTTTCTTATTTTATTTTTTATTAAAAAGATATACACATAACATACAGATACATTCTTTACAATTATTTGATAGTAGTCATATTAAATGTCTAAACTATAAATATCGGTATGGAGAACCACATATGACTTCCTTGGTCTAAGGTTTTTTTTAAATTAAGACTTTTAAAATGATACAGCCCTTTTACTTGAATTCGGTTCGATAATTTAGAAATAAAATCACCCACCATCAAACTATTTTTACTATTTACTGATATTTATGTTATTATGGGGTAGTAGTTTAATATAATGTTATTTTTCAGTAATATAATTATCTATTAAAATTAGGTACTTTATTCTTATAAAGAAACTGAACTATGCAGATAATCATCCCTCCTCATCAACCGATTCCCACCATTAATGATATTTACGCTTTCGTAGAGTTAATAGTTTTATCATATACAATTGATAAGGTACCTTATCCTTCAAAATTAAATACTCGCACTTTACTTGATATCGGAAAGTAATTTTCAAAAAATCATCCCTTCCCCTTCAACTACCCTCTCCACTTATAGATATATCATTTACCATTTTACAGTGGATCAATAAGACTTTACTTTTGGGGCACTTATTTATCAAAATTAAGTACGTTTCTCTTGTTAAATCACAAAATAATGCTGGTAAACTGCTCCTCTCCGTTAACCGAACAACTCAGAACAACCCAGCGTTTTCCCTTAACCCTGAGGAATAGGGGTAAATTACTAAACAAACTATAAGGGATAGTATAAAACTAGGACGCCTGTATAATTTTACTGTGAATCACTTTGATATTCCTGAAGTCTCTCTATAAGAGTTCAAATTTTCTGATACAAATTGTTCATATTTATAAAGATGTAGTCGCGTTTTACTAAACGTGCAAAGTTAGAATTCTAAGAAAGTTGGAATGTTAGAAATTTAGAGAACACGTCCTTTAAGAAAGTTATGAAAATTAGAATATACGTCCTTTAACGAAGCACATTGTGTGACAGGAAACCATTACATAGAATAAAAAGCTGCAGTTTGCATCAACTTCTGTAACTTTCTCTTCCGTCAACAAAGATAAGAACTTTACTGAAGAAGCACAACGAAATGAAAAAGTTTTAAATGTCTGTAATTAGCTTCCAGCGTCTGTGAACGTCTGAACGCTAATGAAAAAGGAAATTAATCATAGGTATTAAAACAAATTTAGTTGTATAAATTATTAAAAATATTACTGCTTAAATTAATTAAATTTATATGTTTTTGTATTATGTAATATGTACTTTCTACGTTAACATTTTACTATTTCTTTTATGAATTTGCTAACTGCTATAATTTTTTATTGTTCGACTAAGCTTTTCGTCATTACTGACATCTTCAGGTCTTAAACAACCAATGGTTGTTTAAGACCTGAAGATGTCAGTAATGACGAAAAGCTTAGTCGAACAATAAAAAATTATAGCAGTTAGCAAATTCATAAAAGAAATAGTAAGGATGGCTGCTAATTTAAACAATACGAAGAGTTAACATTTTACTTCACCCTAAAATTATGGCTAGACTGTTTGCTAGCGATGTAGTTTAAATTTAAGTTAAGTATTTAAAACTATTAATTTTACTAAATATCACTATAATATTGACGACTCGGAACACTAAGTTTTTTATAAGTAAAAACGTAAAGTTTTACCTTACAGCCTAAACCGGCTTTCACCTATAGAAGGCTTCATCAGAGGCTGTCGTTAGTAGCGCTGTTCGTCTTGTTGTTGGTGACGAGATAGTTTTTCGAAAGATCGAAGCTGTGTGTGTGGTGAGATGTGTTCGAATAATGCGTGCGATTTGAATTGTGTCTGTTCGTTTAGGATGTCGTTTTTATTTGTTTTTGTGTGTTTGTATATTTCTAATTGTTCTAGAGTGTCTAGTTTTCGGCCTTTTGTGTGTACGTGTAGTATGTTCATGTTATTGTCGATGTTTTTATATGTGTGGTTTGCTTCAATGAGGTGGTTTGCTAAGGTAGATTCTGTAGTGGTGTGGAGTGCTTTTGTGTGTTCAATGTATCTCTGTTTGAAGCTACGTCCTGTCTGGCCTATGTAGAATTTATTGCAATTTGAACAATTTAGCTTATATACACCGGGTAGATCGAATTTGTTTTGTGCTTTGTGCATGCGTTTTGATAGTGTGTGTTCTGTTTTGTTAGTAGTTTTGAAAGTGATTCTGTATCCTGCTTTTTTGAATTTGTGGGCGATTTTTTCTGTTTGTTTGTTGATGTATGTTAGTGTTATGAATTTGTTGTTTTCTGTCTTTGTCTGTTGTTTGTTTTGTGTTTTGTGTAGGAGTTTACTGACTATTGTTCTGTCATAACCGTTAGATTCTGCTAGATATTTTATCGTGTTTAGTTCGTCTTTGTAGTCTATTTCATCTAAGGGGATGTTGTTAAGTCTATGTATCATGGTTCTAAAAGCAGCTAGTTTGTGTTGTATTGGGTGATTGGAGGTGTTGTGTATTAGTGTGTCAGTTGTAGTTGGTTTTCTGTATATACTGAATTTGTGCCTGTGTTCTAGTTTTGTGATGGAGAGGTCTAAGAAGTTTATGGTATTGTTGTGTTCGTATTCAGCAGTGAAGGTTATGTTTTTATGTATTTTGTTTATGTGCGTTAGTAACTGTTCACATTGTCTTTTTTTTCCCCTGTATAATATTAGAATGTCATCAACGTATCTGTGCCAATATAGTATTTTATGTGAGTGTCTGTCATTGTTTGTGAGTATTTTTGTTTTTTCTAAGTGTTGGAGGAAGACTTCTGCTAGAATGCTGGATATGGGGGAACCCATGGGTAGGCCTTCGTCCTGTGTGTAGTATTTATTGTTATAAGTAAAGTAGTTTTGTTTTGTGATAATGTTCAGAGTTTCTGTTATTTCATTGATAAGTTCATCTGGTGTGTTGTTCTGTTTGAGTTTGTTTTGTAGGATGGTGATTGTTTCAGAGATGGGGATGTTTGTGTACAGGTTTTTAATGTCAAAGGAGGCTAATGTGGCGTTATGGGGGATGTGTATGTCTTTTATTTTTGTTACTAGGTCAGTGTTGTTTTTTACTGCAATGTTGTTGTCTATTTGTGTGTGTTGTCTAATAATTTTGTCTAGATATTTTGCCAGTTTGTGTGCAGGGGCATTAAGGTAGTTGATTACCGTCGGCATTTCCTTCGCAAACCACCTCATTGAAGCAAACCACACATATAAAAACATCGACAATAACATGAACATACTACACGTACACTCAAAAGGCCGAAAACTAGACACTCTAGAACAATTAGAAATATACAAACACACAAAAACAAATAAAAACGACATCCTAAACGAACAGACACAATTCAAATCGCACGCATTATTCGAACACATCTCACCACACACACAGCTTCGATCTTTCGAAAAACTATCTCGTCACCAACAACAAGACGAACAGCGCTACTAACGACAGCCTCTGATGAAGCCTTCTATAGGTGAAAGCCGGTTTAGGCTGTAAGGTAAAACTTTACGTTTTTACTTATAAAAAACTTAGTGTTCCGAGTCGTCAATATTATAGCGATATTTAGTTAAGTAACGGACACGTCATGGACAACGAAATCCAAGTATTAAATTCATTTACTATTATAGTTTTCATTTAACAAAACGTGATAATATCCTTACATTACTACTTATATGTTACCGTGGAATAATATAACAACATAAAGCTAGCTGCAGTCATTAAAAAACACAAAGTTAATGTGCAAGTTTTAATTTAACGGCTGGTTACAATTATGGAAATACGGTAAGAGATTAATCATTCTTTCCTTACACAGCACTCATAATTAGCTGTTTAATTGTTAACTCTAACTATAAGGACATAGTTCTACTTCAAAAGTATGTTGTAAAAATACAATTTTAAGACCGAGTAAATTGTAAAAATTGTTAAAACGATGAAATATGTGCAATCATATGTATTACATAACGCAAAAATACAATTAACACTGAGGTCAAGAACTTGAACTCACTGTCGCGCGCGCTTTGTGTTTGTTGTGCTGTTACAATTTAGCATACACTATTACTACTGTCGAGGTTCATACACGTTGTAACTATTCTAACTTAAAAAGATGAAATTGTAAAAATCATGTCATGTATCATATTTCTTTATTGTAAATAAAATATTAATTACTTGTCTTTAAAAAAAGATAACCAATCTCTCTTATAATAAATTTAATTAATTATCGGAATAATAAATATTTAAGAGTTAAATTATGGTAGTATTGAAAAGAGTACATTATATTATTACTTTTAAATATTTATATTCTTCATGTTTGTAGCTTATATTTTAAAAATGTTTACTTCTAATAGCTTGTAAATGCATTTGTTGAGATACACGTAAATTCCTTACGTACGTTCATAAATTTACAGCCTCATGTAAACGTGAAGTGAATATACCGTATGCGTATACTACTGCAGGCAACAGTAATACAGTAATATACCTCATAATCTAGCAGTAATAAAGCTAACTTGTTTCCGTGGTTTTGTTAGGCAAACGTAAACTGACCGCTTGCAAAATGTTTGGAGGTTAACGTTTCGTTTATTAGGCATTTATGTTAATAGGCTACTCACATCTTACGCGGTTTGGTAAAATAATCGTTTCGTCCATAAGATACGCTTCTCTGACTTGTGAAGATTCAAAGTGAACGGGTCTCTCATGCAAGTGTGTTTGACTTTAATGTCTAGTCCTTCGATTTATCAAAAATAAAACTTTTCCTTAGACGTGAACTTATAGCAAATTTAACACATGTAAAAATATTAGGACTATTAGAGAGACTGACTTCTTCCATCCCTGCTTTTCTTATATATGTAGCCGTCTTCAGACAAAAACAAGCACTAAAACCTCACAAATAAAAAATAATCAATACTCTATCCCACACCCGACAGAGAGTTAAAATACATTAAGTATATACATTGCAAACAAAATTTACCGACTACAAAAGCTATAAAGCACCACACACACACACACACACACACACACACACACACACACACACACACACACACACACACACACACACACACACACAATACACGCACAAAAACCGCACGCCTCAAGGACAAATGTAAACTGCGACAGACGACAGTCCAAATCCAAGTTCAAGTTGAACGGAGCAGTAGCTAGTCGTGCTCCGGTGGTCGCAGTGTCCGGGCGAGCCCGATGACTGCATGTTACCTTGACTAGCGATCTCGCGCTATCAAAGGAAAGGGACCTCCATCGATTTTATTTTGGAGGGACAGGATGATGCTGATTTTCTTGGACCCTCGGACCTCGAAGAGACCCGCGACGGCAGAATGAGGGAGACCTTGGAGACTTTTCGTTTGAAAAGTAAGAATTACCCCCCCCCACAACGGGCAGGGCGCCTCTAACCGCTCAGGAAAAGTCGCCGAGGGCTGCCAAGCGTCAATGACGGCGCACGGGAGAGAGCGTAGGAGGAGGCAGCGTCTACCAGATGTGACACTAAGCACACCAAAGGCAAGCTCAGGCCCCCTCCCCCTATACTCTCGCCAAGCGCCAGCACGGACAAGATAAGGAAGGAAAGAGTAGGAGCGTAAAAATACTCAAGGTCGGGGGATGGGGCAGACGTTCTGTAAACTGCTTATAGGGGTCATCGAGCAATGCTCGGGGGGCGTTTGTGTCGTCTAGGTGGTGGGCCGACGTCTGTGCTTAGTCGACGGATGTGGGGGTGGGTCGACACAGAGGCTCGGGTAAATAGATTCAGGGCAAGAGACCGAACGAATTCGGTGAGTGAAGGCACCTTCAACCCCCGCCTGATGGCATCATTTCTGACAAACCAAGGAGAGTTGGCGATGTAGCGGAGGGTTCGGGATTGGAACGCTTCCAAACGGGCGACAACGGATGAACTGAGTAGCACCCAAAAGGCGGGAGCTGCGTAAGTGAGGATTGCCCTAAGAAATAGCAAGTAAATGGTGAGTTTAGTGCGCACAGGCACTGAACTCCGATGAGTACGAAAAGGATATAGTTTGGCTCTGACGCCTCTGGCGTGCTGGAGACTCAGGGAGACGTGGTTTGCAAAGCTTAGGCGCCGGTCAAGAGTGACGCCCAAGAACTTCACAGACCGTTTCCATTCGATTGGGCTCCCTTCAAGGGAAAGGGACTGGCATTGGGAAGTAAATTTACGAGAAAAGGCGATCGCCTCGGATTTCTCCGCATTGATCGCCATCCTCTACTTCCTTAGCCACTCCGGAAGTACGGGCGAGCTGACGTTGCACCAGGCCAGTTGCAAAATATGTCAGACGACAGACGACAATATGTCACAACCCTTTATATAGTCAAGCGGTAGACACTCCTTCCCACTCCACCAACTAACGACCAAAAAGACAGTAACACACGTAACCTGCCCCAATGTCTAATCTACATAACACCTAAACTATTTTTCTGATAGAACGAATATTTGGATTTTACTGTTTACTTGACTACTACAGTTACTACTAGTTGTTATAAAATCAGCTTCCTTAAATCTACGTTGGAACCATTTATTTTCTTTAAAAATAACTCTCACTTCATCCCGTAGGACTTTGTCCTGTGCCTCCTGCAAATGTTCAGCTAGAAAATTTCCAGGCTAACGTTTATTCAAAAAGATTGAATAAAAACGTATTTATATTACATATTATATTATAATTAATATACATAGTATAATAATACAATTATTTACAATTTAGAAATTAGGTAAATACCTAAATTAATATATTTTGACAATTAGAAATCTATTTGTCTCATTGACAATTGTAAATATTCTAATATTATATAATATATTATAATAGAAAATAAGTGTCACTAATTTTGATTGATTTTACGAATTCAACAATTAAAAAATTGTTTAAATACATTAGAGTAATAACAAAGTAAGTAAAAAAGAGTCTTTCAAAATTATTCAGTTCAACCTCTCAGTATGTGAATATATTTTATTTTATAATAAACAAAATTATTCTTAATATTTACGTTATTCTTGTAATGGTATTCAGACTTTTATAATACGCTCACATTCTATAAAATATTACGCTTTGCTACCAGCACACGTATCTGTGGCAGTGGAGAAATTTTGAGCACCTGTGTGAGGGGAGAAGAGATTTTATTGACCTGGCAACACTGCTTTTTCGTTACACGTTGAATCAGTTTACTGCCTAAACAGCCGGAGGAGTATGGGAGTGAGCCAGGCACCGTAGTACCGTACGAGAAGTTCTATTTTCTATAACATCAATTTTGACATCAACGTTACAATGCTTTTAAACAAACCACAAATTTCGAAAGCATTTTATACATCGTATAACAATGGAAATAGAAAACTAATAACCGACTCCTGTTACTGAGTAGAGTTGATTTTATTATAACTGTAACATATGTCAATATTATGCATTTCGTAAACATACATATTATTTAATCCGTAAGTTTTAGGTATAGAGAAACATGACGTAGGCCTACATTGGATAGATAATCATTATCGTTATAACACAGGTTATTGCTTTTCTGGAAACTCCAAATGTAAGATAAGCGATTACAAATTTACAATAAAATATATATTTTTCTAAAACAAAACAGTTAGTGCCAAAGCAAAAGTATTAATTTATTTATTACAAATTATATAATAGGCTAGTTAGGGATAAGAATAAACTAAATAATTGTCACCAATACTGGGACCTCCTCTTAAAATTACCATTAATTATTTAGATATTGATTTTTAATAATCTACTGTGTAAGATGTTCACACTGCATTTCCATCAGAATATAATGTAATATCACAGACATGGTTCAGATAATTGAAACTCCATTTCATTTAAACTGTCCTAAAGTGGAATATACTAAGATGAATGATGCATCAGCGATTCTAAAGAGGACGATACATCAAGGCGATGTGCGTTTTGATCCAATTTCTCAGGGGAAAATGCAATGTAGCTATCATTGCAATGAATGTAACAAACATAAATAGATGGGTTAAAGGAGATATAGATCTCTTAGTATTGGCCGGCTTTAGATTTTACCTACAAATCAAAGAAAATTTTAAGAACTGAACATGATTACTTATTGGCAACAGAACTTTGTAGATCGTTACAATATAACAGTATAACAGTATAACAGTATCAATTAAAGTTTTGGATGAGATTGCACTACACGGTCATATTACAAACAATAATAGAGATTTTATAAATTTAATTAGTGCTTTATCAATTTTTGAAGCTCACTCAGGTGACATTCTGAACATAATTTCAAATCCGTAGCATGTATTACAAAAACTTGTATTAGATTTTATAAATTTAATTAGTGCTTTATCAATTTTTGAAGCTCACTGAGGTGACATTCTGAACATAATTTCAAATCCGTAGCATTTATGAAAACGACTGTGACGATTAGCAAGTGCTGCAGATGATGTAATTGCAGACGTGGTCTCAGTTGTAACTATCGACAATGAGGAATATACTAAGATAGCAAATATTTTTTGCGAAAAACTGCTCCAACCATTCATTTAGATCGAGAACGAAGAGTAGAAGAACCAGCTTGGTTTAAAGTATTTCCAAATAGCCAAAACGGTTTTGGAGAGAATCGGGATATACCAATACCGTCTTTTGATAATTTCCAAAGTAGAGTGATGGGAAGTGACCGACGTTTAAACCGAAAAGATTATTTATTTTTCGCCTTGTCCGTTGTTGAATTCTATAAAGCGAAATCAAGTACAGGAGTATGTTGTCGGTTAATTAAAATGAAAAAATTGAGGTCGTATGCTTACTTACTTAGTCTAAAATTAAATGTACGGTTTCTTAATAGTAAATTAATAATTTTATAAACAAGAAATTATGAAAATAACGAATCATTAATAACCAAATAACCAATTTAAAAAAATTCTTGTTACGAACTAAATTAAACAATGCCAAGTAAGGTAAACTAAGTTTCATCAAAATCCGTACTGTAATTTTCAAGAAATCGGTGGACAAACATACATACATACATAAGCGTCGAATATAGAACACATTTTTTTTGAAGTCAGTTAAAAAACGCAATTACCGAAAATAAAACATGTAAGGGCAAGTTTCTAAACCATAATTTGAGTGCAATATTTGTTACATTTCTATATGTAAGGTAAGTAAAATTTTTAAAATACGAACATTTTATGCTCATCTGATATTTAACAATCAGGCTGAAAGAAATGGTTCGCACTTCTTACTCTTGACATAAACATATGATTCACTGCAGGATTCAACTGTCACAAGACTCTGGCAGGTCGACTGTTACAGCACTGCGTTTGGTTTTTATAGTGTACATTTTTTCCTTTACATTGAATGGTTTAAACAAAGTTTTCCTTGTTTCACACACACACACACGCGCGCGCGCTATAGGATAGCAGTAAAACTTAAAATACAATTAACACAGTTGATGAAATATTAAATAAATTAATATTTATTATTAATTTCTGCTTACGGTTCTCCGAGTAGTGCGCAGTAAAACAATGTTTCTTTCTTAATTATATAAAAACCATGAGACACATTTTGTCAGTTCTGAGGTGCGAGAATCAAGTATTAAAGACAAGACAAAAGACGTATTTAAAGAAAGATTTTTACAGCAATAAAATTGAAACATAGGCCTACAGGATAATATTAACAAATACTTTATTTAGTTTAAGTTTTTTGTAACCACTGTTCTCTGCAGCACCCGGTTCAATTAATTGCTCTCTGTCCCACCCTCACTATGAGGCTCTTCCCCACATACACGTGTTTCACTCGTTTATCTAATAATTATTCCAAGCAACATAATTCTGTCACACAAAATTTAGCGTTCCTCGAACCTTACTGACATTCAGGCAATTGTACGTCGCTATACCATAGTAAAGAATAAAATAATTACAAATTAATAGGTAATTTATTCTATTCTATTTTATTCTAAAGAGTAATGACAATTGTACATTGTGTACACAGAACACACGATTATCAAATTATTAAAATATTTAATATTAGGCGTAATATTTATTGCATTTGGCGCTTGTAGCGTACATGTTATTGATTATTTGGTATTGTAAATATGAGTTTGAGGAGTTACTGTTAATATCTAAAATGTACCTCAAGCGTGCTATAAATAAACTCAATTGCCAAGCGATATCTGTAACACATATATTCCGTTTACTCGTTAATACTGTTTTGTCCTCTGGATTATTTTTCCTGAGAAAAGCATACATATTTTTTCCAGTAGGTCGCAACGAAACTTTATAGATTTTAACCTTCACTCTTTAGGACTATGTATTAAGCGTAGTGATCTCACAATGAGTCAGTGTACGCCGAGAAATTGCAAAACATTAAATGATTTTTCTTTTATAGAATTGCTAAACTGCTATAATTGTTTTTATTATTTAGACAAAGCTTTTCGTCATTACTGACATCTTCAGGTCTTAAACAACAGACCTGGTTGTTGTTGGTTGTTTAAGACCTGAAGATGTCAGTAATGACGAAAAGCTTTGTCTAAATAATAAAAACAATTATAGCAGTTTAGCAATTCTATAAAAGAAAAGTAAGGATGGCTGCTAATTTAAACAATACGAAGAATTAAATGATTTATTAAACATTTAAATAGGTTATAAATCATGTCAATATATATGTCAATATAAACATGTTTTCAATGTCCTAATATTAAATGACTATCATCATTACAGTTTATAGCATTCTTTAAATAACTTATAATTATAATTTTGCTGACTTTCTAAAAAATAAACATTTTTGTTTAAGTATATTGCAACAATACATATATATGCATATTTACCCAGGGGGTATGTTTTGTAAATAATTAGTGAAAAAAGATAACGGCGAAGTGTTTTAAACAATTTTGTGAATGCAAGTGCAGGCGATAACCTGTCAAAAGTGACACCTGCCACGGTAGTGTAAATAAAGCGTGTGTGTGTGTGTGTGTGTGTGTGTGTGTGTGTGTGCCATCATTGACCTGCATTGTACTGCGATGGGAGGAAAAGTACGAATTGTTGTTTTTGTCATTAAAGCAGAAATTAACAGAATTAAAATTAACTAATTAATATGCTTTTTATCTGTTACCAAAGACATATCACAATTCTAAATACACCATTAGATTAAGTACATTTAAACACATATGGTGATGCAAAATTATTCCAGGAAAGTGCATTAATAAAGACACTATATTAATTAATGTTAATTAATACTATAATCAACTAGTAATTAATAAGTAAGTTATATGTAAGTGACGAGTGAAACATTACTAAGACAATGTAATCGCTCGCGTTACAATAACATTTACATGACCGCGAAAACGGACTAAAAAGTGATCAGTAATAAAAGAGACGCTACACTCGAATCGACACGATTTAACATGTCTAAAACAATATCTAACATGTCAGTTTACCGTCTACTATAAATACCTCCGGGCAGTTTTGAGCGTACTCAGACTCAAAATAGCTTCACATGACGTCATTCCGCCGATCTGTCGATCGATTTGAACAACATTACCATCATTTGCAATATACCATGATTGATGGAGAAAAACAGGACCATCATCAACAACAAGCTATCAAGTACCAGAAAGCATCATCTTGATCATCATCGTCATTGTCACCACACACGACGCACACACTCGTACACACGCAACGGTAATTTCCTCAGTACGCAGGTGATAAATGAACAAATATGATTTTGTGCAGAGAACTTATTAAAAAAAACTGAATATGAGATAGTAACGACGTAAAAAATTTAAGTATAAAGAATGAACGTAATTGTAAATTGTGTTTAAAAATAATAATTTTCTTTTGTTCAATTTTACAAATTTGGGTGTGTCATTTAAAAACATAAATATTCTTCAACTAAAAGTTATTTTTTTATTATTAAAATAATAATGCAACAATTAAATTTTATTTAGTAAATTTAGTATTATTTATAAAAGAGTTGCTATTTTTAAAAATGAGTCAAAGTCAGATACCCATGCAATACAAAGTAAATGTATGAAAAATTAAATTTGTTCTTTGCACTTTATTATTTAATACCTTATCAAATAAGAGTGGTATTTATTTATTTTTTAATTCGAAGTCGATTTGATAAGATGTACTACAGTTACTAGTGTCTGATGTATATCACTCAATATTTATATATTTACCTTATTGATATACAACTATGGCAAGTATATAAGGAAGCAATATTATATAAAAACTAATTAAGGAAATATGTTTTTTATTGGTAAATAAAGTAATGACGATATAATATTAAAATAAACTAGAGTGTTGTATATTAAAATTTTTAATATTTTTGTTAGAATTAAAGTAAATTAACAAATATGAAGGTAATAAAGGGATGCACGCATTTAAATAATCATTTGTTGGACTCATTGTACTGTGTGGGGTTTATGAACTAACAGTTTTTACAGAATAGACAGTGTGCTTATTATTGTGACGTGCAGTTAAATCTAAAGTCACGTAACAAGTTAATCGTAATTTTACATTGTGTAGCAAAAACATAGTATCAAATTATCTTTATAAAACGAAAAATAACGGTTTCCCTATCCACATAGATATTAAAATCAATAAAATGTAACACTACTGAACTAATCTTTTCCATGCGGCACTCTTACGGATGTTGATACACCAGAGCGAAAACAACGGCAAACAGCGCGTCAAATACAGTTGTGTGTCACATTTACAGCTGAGCCGCAGCAACCGCATTCCCACTAGCCTACCAAATTCTCTTTTGTGTTTGTAATTTATAACTCTGTGGTTTAGTAATAAACCGTTTCACTGAGATTGTTTTATGCAAGTTGTTTGTGTTAGATAAATATATTTTCGTTTACTTTGGTTGTAAAATAAGTATTGTGTTTGTTCTTTCCTTTCAATTTATTTCAAGAGTACAGTGTTAAAAAATTCAGGGATGTGTGTTATCTATAGTATAAATATTGAAACGAATGGAACCACCCAGAATATCCGATAGAGTCCACGCCCAGTCCTCCCGCCTAGTATGGCAAGTGTGCCTCAGTCAAAGCCGCGTTCAAGTACGTTCCAGAGTAGTCTACAGAACACTTGAATACCATTAAGTGGCGTACATATTGAGGATGGAGGATTTATAGAGGACTTGCGCTACCTATAATAAGCTTTAGCAGCCGGCTTGTCAGTTCAATGGTGTTGAGAGATTTCTTTAGCGCGGATTGAGTGTTTGTAGCGAAGTGTTGTTGTGCAGAATTCTTTACAGTTGACATTATTATTTCGTGTAGACAATTTTTACTTGAATTGTTATAAGAAAATATCTTGTTGATTACAAATTATTAATTGTGATAAATAAAGCTGGTTATTAGCGACTTCATTAGTGTCTTGTATTTTGTTTTCCACACTACTATACGACGGACAGTGAGACAGTCGTATTTTCTAAGAATAAACTGAAGCTAATATGTCATATTTTAAATGATTGAAAAATGGCAGTACTCTTTTTTAAGGCTTTTGACCTGCAGCTGGCCTTAGCAGCAATATCTATGGCACTCTTAAATATTTTTTATATCTATAACGCGTATAGATCTTTTAATCATCTCTATTACTTTTATATGGATAATCCAATCTAATCTTGTTATTTGACCGCAGTACACATTTAAATAACTTTACTCCCTGAACTACAGAACTCCCTTCCTTTCCTTCATTTTGAAAGAAACACATTTATTACTACACAAATGTTTTATTACATAATTCCTCAGTTATGGAAAAAGTTCCAAGAACCCCGATTTTCTACTACTACTTTTGTATAACAATTGTACAGCAAAATATCATACAATAAACAGTAACAATTTGGAATATTTGGATTTGGGTTACAATTCTTTTAGTCTGGCAGCCTGCCGGATTTTCTCAAGTTTTACAATAGAGCCATGGGGTCCGAAAATTTTGAAATGTTTAAAACGTAACATTAGATTCATATGCGTGTTGCTGTCTTTGTCATTCTTCAGCTCGCAGAATTACTGAATCATGGGGGCGAAACTGTAAATCCCTATTTACATCATCTAATTTGTATGGTCTGGATAAAATAAATAATGAGTGAGAGCGGAACACTGGAATAATATGCCCAATTTATAAGAAGATAAACAATTGTATTGGATTGTATCAATTATAAGAGCATAACTTTGATCAGTACTGCATACAAAGTACTGGCCTCAATCATTAATGAGGAGCTTAATCAATTGGGTAAAAAATGTCTACGGCAATACCACTGTAGTTTCTGCCCAAAAGAAGTATTTCTGATAAATTGTTTGTTGTCAGGCATACTATAGAAAAGTGCTATGAGCATAATATAGATTTTAACGTGCTGTTCGTGGACTTTAGACAGGTATTTGGTAGTGTGCAAAGGGTAAAATTATACGAAGGCATGGGTCATGTGGGAACTTATTTGCAACTTATAAGGTTAATGAAGATGGCTATGAAATTTTCAAAAGCCAAAGTTAAGTAGGAGAATATTCTGAGTGAACAATTTGCAATTAATAAGCAAGTTAAGGGGGCACCCTCTTTATTATTGCTGTACACGATGCTATTAAAGACATAGATATGCAAGAAACAATATTAAAAAGACAAGGCAAATATATTCTTATGCTGGCGATGCTGTGACCAATTAGTACGGTAGCAGATTATTAGTACAATTTACAAGTCTCGATTATTCTCAGTCAGTGACTCCCTTTAGGTGTAAAGTATATGGAAAAGCTTGAGACGGACTTCATTGAAAAACTTAGACACATATTATTGTGTAAGTTGTCAAGAACTAATCAGTGAAACTTTTATATAGGCACATTTATTAACGCAATTCGCAATTAGTTATAGGCTATAGTATAGTATTTGCAGTAGAAATGTATCTGCTGTTTCCTAGCTATTGAAAAAGTATAAATTAGCATTAAACATAATTATACAAGGCGATACAAGTGGTGAATACAATTCCTGCACAAACTGCATTCTGTGAGAGATCATTTCTTTTCTATAGTATGTCAAAAACCAACTTGAGGGACACAGTGTATGTCAGACGGCTAAAAAACTCCATCTTTTCTTGTTATAGGGTAGTTGAATCAGTTAAATAAAAATTTTATATGACGAGTATGTAGGTAATAGTGTTATAAACCATAATAATAGAAGAAATAGGGAGATTTAATAAAACTCATAATTTTAAACGTGAGTGTAAGTAATGTATCTTTTAAGCGTCTCATGTAATCCCTTTGTACTACTGTGACATGTTCTCTGCTGAGTTCCGTTCTTAAGGTAGAAGAGAACAAAACTGAAAAATGTAACTGCATTTTATACTTGAGTAACTAAGCACTATACTGAAGATAGTTAGAATGTGGACTAAACCCATTCTTGTTACAAAACCAGGTAGTGTCGCTTCTAATTTCATTTGTGAGTTCATTTCCAAGCAAAAAATACTTACGGTGCGGCCCACGCAACTCTCGGCCCTAGAACTCACAAATGTGGGAACCGCTAGGTGACGAAATTTGTGACGAAATTTCGGTGACGAAACAACTAGTTATATTTTTGGTACTAAGAGATTTGATGTTTTGAATTTTGAATTTTTGTTATTGAATATACTGCTTTGCACATGAAAGTACTAATTATTAGATACTCTTCTGATGCTATGGATAATTTTAGCGCCTGAGTTGATATTACTGAATTTCTTAATATGGGATACACAATAAAGGAGGAAATAAATTTAATTTCTCACATAACGTTAGTACTGTCTTCCAAGGTTTAATTCAACAGTTTAACGTATCTATCCAAAACTAATATTAACGTCTTTCAATTGTACATAAAGTGAATTAGTTAGCTACGAAGTAATAAGTATAAAAAAGATACTATCAAATATAAGAAGAACAGGATCTATTGAAACAGTTTTTTTTTTGTAAACTTTCTTTCTTACTAATGCTATCAGAAACAGACAAAATCAAAATTTAGTTATTACATGTGAAACAATTAATAAATTTTTAACCATAATTACTATAATAATGCTCTTATTTGTGTCAGTAATATAAAGTTTTTTCTTTATTTATTTGGGTACTTTTTATTTTATTTATGATTATCGTATTATGATGTACGTGTCTTGGAATAGCTATTTATAGACTCAAAATTTGCTTTGCATTTCTCATTTCTTGATAAGTCATTCAGCAATAAATGAAAGTAAACGTATTTTGAGATCTATTTTTGAGAAACGCCAATTTCAAAGAGGACAGTTTTACATTTCACTTTAAAAGTGATCATACACGTAGTAAAACCAATTAGCTTGAAGTCAGCTTAACCTCGTAAAATAGTATTTATATTAGTACAATGCTGACAAAGGATAAAAATAGAACGCTTAAGTGCAGGAAACCGTAAAATAATGAATTATAAAAAGTAAGTGCAGATTAAAAGTAAAGGCAATGAAATATTCTTTATTGTGGACTGTAAAAGACATTCATACAATATAATCATCATTAAATGTAGATGCGATGTCTATATAAAACCTGATACATTGTTATTTTCATACTGATTAGTATGTTAACACACCCATTAAATAGGCTACGTTTGAAGACATAAATCGGAAATAGAGATAAAGAGCGATTTTTGTAACGACATGTATTTTAAACGCACTGCCTCTATATGTCTTCTAGTCTGTAGCTTGAATACGAGTACACAATTGAATAAAAAGGAATATTCAATGTTTACAAATATCCTGTACATGGGTGTAATTAGACCATTAATATTTTAATTAAGTCTTTCAATAAGTTACAAGTTTAGTAAAATACAAACTAATGATATTTGCAGATAAATATTTCAGAAAAATGTGTTTGCTTCGCAATAGTCTACTGATAGCATAGTATGCCCTATTTCCTATTTGTATCGTCGCGTTTAAGGGCCCTTCATTGTTTACCACGTTACCCAGCAATCTGGACTTATTAACGGCATCAAATGAATTATCGTCTATGCATAAGTTATGTAGGTTTCTTCTCCTTTCTGGTGCAGAAATTAGCATGTATTTAATTTTGCTGATGTTTACATTCTGTCCCATTCCAACAGATTTCTGATTCAATTCCTTTTGTACCTCAACTAGCTGTACCCAAAAACTTCTTGTTCTTCGCAGAGAGCAAAATTATAATAACCATCGCTGTGACTATAAATACGGGATTTTATAACTTAATGTTCATTACAACTGGCAGACCAAACGTCATGTTCCAGCGCAGTATTTATTTAATATTATATTATGTTATTTGTGTGTATGCTGGACACTTCCGGGGCCCAGCAGCGGGAAGTGTCGCAGCAACTTTATTTTTCAAAAATTAGGTAGTAGACATTTTTTAAGGAATTTATGGTTTTGAACCGCAAAACAATCGTGCTTTGTGACTGAATCTATCTTATACTTAAACGTATAATTGATTTTCCAACAGTAAATTTGCGGATGGTATACGGTAAAAAAAAATTGTCTTGTTCAAGGAAATTTTACAAATTAAAAATGATTTACCTAGACACATTAAAGTTGAGAAAGAGTGCTTGGTTAGACTGTCTCCAGGGTGAGATCTGCCGGTGATAAATGGCTTCCATTCACACATCCTTTACTGTGAAATTGGTGTAGACTTATTACGTTATTGCCTTTGCTTGTCTGTATACCCCCTTGTGCCCTCTTAACGTTTCATCTGATAGCACTCTAGAAACATAGGAGAGCGCATAAGTGTGTGTTTCCGAGCGAAGCAAGCAGGAGATATTGCACTTGCCCTTTGAATTTTTTAATTTTCACCATCAGAGATCACTGTTGCGGTCACGCACGTACCCACTGGGATTGAAGCAATAAACTAATATTAATCGTAAATTTTATTACATTATCCCTGCCAATACAAAAATGATTTCACTTGTTGAGGACATAAAGGCCAATTAAGTCTCTGCTTCTGACTGCTGAGTAAGTGTCGCTTTATATCGAAACAATTAGTTTTATGGACTTTCGAACAGACTGCAGCCTTAACGAGTGAGTAGGAAAAGCTGCGTTTACGATGTCTTTTACATCTCTCTCAGTCAAAGCCGGACTGGGTACCCGAGCACCAAGTTTGGGCATTACCGCCTGGTATCCCAGTCCCCATAGATCGTTAATAACATCTAGCCGGATTTCTTCCTACTTATACTTTCGCTACTGCTAATAGAGCTTTATAACTCTATTATTACAGCTGTATACCCCCTACCGCCTGGAGGTGGTGTCTGCATCACTACCTCTTGTCTTCGTAACCTGGCGCCTAATAAAACGACATTTTGTTCTAAGCGCGTAATTTCATGCGTCCACCAATGCGCTGGTTGCCTGCACTTAAGTAAAAAGTCAGAGTAACAACAACAACAACAACAGTGACAATCGCCTCCATCGTAACCACAAACATAATTATAATGAATATGGTGTATGTGTCCCAGTCACGATACAAATCCATTGTCCATTGGACAGGGTCACGATATTGTGGCCATTGCACACAAATCCATTGGACAGGGTCACACAATATTTTGGCTAGTTTAGGAAAATGGTTAACAATTTTAGCGTTTCCACATAAAAGGATAAAAGACAAGTAAAAAATGAGAGGATGAAAAAAATAAATGTGACATATAAAAGGATAAAAAATATTGGAAGGACAGCAAAGACAGGAAAGAAGGGAAATCATAAAGACATTACTTAACGTAGTCCAAAATCTACAAAAATCAAAAAGAGAAGAATGCCATGGATAGATTAGTCACTTTAGAAAGTAACAAAGATTTATTGAATGTAATAGTAATTATCTAGTTACTATAAAACAAACTTGAACATTATCGTAGGTAAACTTGATCGTATTAAGGTAGCATTATCGTGTATCAATTAGCACGTGATACACGTTGCTTAATAAAGGTCTTTTTTGTTATTTTGGGTCTATGTATAAGTGCAATAGTAAAAAATTATAAATATTGATACGTTCAACAGTATATTTGAATAGTGGCACGAATAAAGATCTAATTTTTCTACGGATAATACAATCTTTTAATATACACTGTAAAAAAGGTTATTTGAAATTATATATAAATTTGCTGATCACCAAACGTACTATTGTTGTCTTATTTGCTGCTTTCTCCCCTTAGTTAGTGTTTAATTTTCTTATTTGTTTCCGTGATACAGACGTAGATTCTTTAGCACATTTGTATTTGCAGACAATATGCACTTTCGCATTAGCCTTGGTTCTGTATAGCAGACAGGATAATTATACGTTTTTTGCAAACAATGAGATACTTTTATTTAAAACCATTATCATTATTTTGACATAGACTCACTTATGTATGTATCCACTGGTGCACCTTTCATAAAATTTCATTACACAAAAACACTGTTTTCTCCAGAAAATGCTGTGAAGATTTGTCCATTAAGTTTTACTTGCTGCAGGATGTTGTTCTACTGTCCCCTTCTACCTTCGCAAGTGTGTCATGCTTTGTGGTAATCCCTATTTATATGTAAATAAATAAATTTTCTACATTCAAAGTTTACACCACTTCTCAGAACACAGTGATCTAGAATGTAGAAAGTAATTTGTACTTGTATGAGTTTGCATGCGCGCTTAGATTTTTCCTTGGATAGACACCCGCGTCTTGCGTTTGGTGGATCCGCAGAGGACTGATTCTGCCTCTACGTTTAAGCATAATCAACATGCTATCTTCTTGCTGAGACCCATTCGGGGGTGCCTGATTTAGCGTTGCGCAGATACAGCTGATGAGAGTCAGGGCTCAAGTTTTTTACATGGAAGAGCAGAAATCGGAGTGGTTCATCCGACGACTACAAGAATCGAAACTTTCTCAATGGTGTTAAGCCATTTGTGGTAGGCACGTGAGGTGTTATGAAATCTTGTGGTTATATTGTAGAGTGCGTTTTGTACTAGTAACGACGCGATTGGGATATTCGTAAGGCTTCTTCCTGGTGTGTTTGAGGGCCAGGTCGTGCATCACTGCTGCCTTCAGTGGATTTTCCCTGAACCACGTCTTGTATACTAGGGGTAACACTCTCATAAAACTAAACCGAAACTGACAAAGAGACTTTCCCCGGTCAAAGACCACAAACAAATGTCTCATTGGAAAAGACGGTCAAAGATAATCTGAGAGCAAAATCTACCGTAGACAGAAGGAGGCCCGTCCTGACCGCACTGTTGCAGAAAACCCGTGGAGACTTTCTGAGTATTTGAGTGATGCTGTTCTAAAATGTTACAGGTCAAAAAGACGGAAAAAGAAACAAATTCGCTAGTATTTAAAAAACAACCGTGTTATTAACAAAGTGTAAATACATTTAAATTAAAATGTCTTTCTTCATCAAGGTCGCCTTAATGGAAAAGAAAAACAAAGTATTTTACTAATGCAATATTTTAATATAATTAACATTTATTAACACAATTTAAAAATTGTATGTAAATTATTTCTCATTTTTTAAAACTCATTATTGGACACGTGTTGTATTTAAACCAGTTGGCAGCTGGGGCCGTTTTTGATCGTAAAGGGGTAATATTGCTTTGGGGCCTTAGATAACAAAAATAATCAGTCAACAGTAAAATAAAATGATTGCAGTTATCATTAATAAAGCAAAATTAAACCTTTTACTTTTATTAAGGTTTTATAAAATTGTATGTATATAATTTAAAAAACCTCTGTAGAGAAATATACTAAGAGTATAGTTAGTACCAAAAACCTACCTGGGTAAACTGCCTATATCAAAATAATGTTAAAAATTGAAATTATTTATAACCTTAAAATAATTTCAGTGTACGTTGGTAAAATTAGTGCTAAATTAATTTTATTATGAAATGCATCCGTTAATCAATAAATAGATTAACTTCAGAATAGTGTATTTGCTTGAGCGTGAAATCCGTTTTCTTTTCCTTATACTTTGCAAAATTGTCAATAACTAATTCGCTGGAGTTGTGAATGGTTTCTAGAAGCTTTTTTCTATTGAACACATTCCCAGAGCACTTAGTGTGTCCTCTTTCATTGTATTACGTGGAAACCTTTTAATACTTATGAGGGTTGAGATACATCGTTCACTTTCTGCTGTAGTCATAAAAACATAGGTAGTGTATAAATAGTTTTTAATAATTTTAACGGTTTTGGAAAAACAATAACCAGATTATTTTCATATAAACCATTGAGTAAAACCAGTGCACCATTTCTATTTGCAAATTCAGTACTGCTGTATAAAACTACCAGTTTGTCTCTTAACACAGTTACATTTAAACTAAATTGATTAGTAGCAATTTATAACAGAAAATAGGGCCAGTTGCAACAAAATTGTTATAGCTACATGGTATAAACATAAAACATCTGCCGTCTATCATGATCACTATTATGTCACAAACTTTTTGTTTCATCAAAGCGTGACCTTTTGGAATTTTGGGAAGATTCACTGAAGACGTTTGTTGTAGACAGACTGGTATCAAAGAACAAGTCTACCAACGTACTGGTGTGTTTTCATGATATAATTTTCCTCTGCTGTAATTGATTAAATATAATTTTACAGGTGGGAATAATTTTCTCGAAAAATGTTAACCAAGAAGTAAAATCATCATTATTATTTAATGTGAATTTTAATCCCACTGCTTTCTGGGCAGTTGACGTGATCAGTTTTGTCATCGTCTATGATCTTTTTAGAGCAGCGGAAATGTCATTATTATAAATGAAAATTTAAAATTTCACCTGGTACTAGACCATTTTGGAAGACGTGTCTACACTACTTTATCGAGTGTACAATGCCTTTAGAAAAACTTGAAAAAAGTTGAAAACAATCCACTTTACAGAAAACTTTTTCCATGTGCATTTTGTGATGCAGCGCGCACAATAAGCACAGTTTATGGACATAGCAATGTAGGCTATTTACTAGGCGTTCTCGTACTGTTTTCCACTCATTGCTGCTGCGCCAACATTGGTTTGCGCTCAAGTTTTAATTTTGCTAATTCTTTAAAATTAGTATTAATCATACCTTCAGCATAGTGACCTTGTAGCTTGACAAAACTGATAAAACTTTCTTGTAATTTTCCGTTTAATTTATACTTAATTACTAACACCTTTTGTGACAGAGTAGCACAATCTGTGGTTATCGTCTGTTTTAATTGCAATGAAATCAGTTCCACTTGTCTTGTTTTATTAATTTACGGCACATTGTAAATCTTGGCTGTTTCGAATCGTTTTAGCAGGACCAAGGAAAACGCTGTTTTTCTTTTTGAAATAGTTATGCTTTTTAACGTGATATTTAGACCTGCAATTAAATTTACAAAGCCCTTTAAAATTACTTGGATTGTTATATGTGGTTGTTTTGTCGGTCCCCTTAAAGTTACTTCAAATATTGCTCAAAACTTTACACAATCCAATAAGTTACTTAGGGTGAACCTGCACGTAGTGACTCCTTAATTACACTGTTTAATTTTTAACCTATATGTTCACTATCTAACGGGCATCTAATATAGACGTCTTTTACTTAGAATATTCAGTATAATTGTTCACATGTGTTTAACTAATTTTGTGTTTTTTAATTTTTTGTGCAAGTGTTTCAAGTTTCTAATTCCATTCTAACCATTATATAAAAAAAAAAACAATCCATCACCTCACAGCAACATATCTAGTCAGCTTTTAAGTAACAGTTTCTCTTATATTTGATCCAGGCACATCAGTTTTTTTATTTTGTTGTATAATATCTAAATTAATTTGGTTTTGCTGGGCTTAATTCTTTTTAGTTTAGTTTTTTTTTATAAGTAAGTGAATTTGTCATGATAAAACGTTTTGTATTACTTCCTGAATTCATAGCCGTTTCTTTTTGTTTCTAACGGATACACAGATCCCACACTATCAGGCCTGCCCCGGATAAGTATCTTTAAATTCACGTTTAAGTGTA
This sequence comes from Magicicada septendecula, assembly GCA_034769895.1. Lineage (NCBI taxonomy): Eukaryota > Metazoa > Arthropoda > Insecta > Hemiptera > Cicadidae > Magicicada > Magicicada septendecula. The sequence continues at coordinate 191,376,561 of CM068372.1, forward strand.
TAAGTTAGTGAAAAGCACTTTTTTGCACAGAATACATAGCCTAATAAATAATAAACAATATAATAATAAACAATATACAATAAAGAATAGAGAATAAGAATAAAGAATACTAGTCTGCCATGATCAAATATAAAATACCACAAAAACTCAATGAAAGGTATATCAGACACAAGAAAAAATTTAAGCATTTAAACAGCAACAATGATTAGCTGTTTAGAAGCACTTAGAATGCTCCGTAACAAACTCGGAGAACAATAAAACCACCAAGTCACCAAAACTGAATGGGCTTGCCCGTTTTAGCAGTGTTACCGCTTTATTTAAATAAAGAAAAAGTTTATACACTTCTTCTTTTCTCACTCACTCGGAAGATAGCCTAATTTACAACAACCACACGGATGTACAGAGAAGCGTCCGTATACGTGATAATGACCAGAATAACGGATGATCGTCATTAGTGATCTCAAAAATATTTTTCACACAAGGAAACATTGTTTTCCCATTACAGTAGTATTATTGACATGTGACACGATTGTCCAGATGTACGCCCAGGTATTTAACCTCTTCCGCTTAGGAGCTGAAACGTGTCCACAGAGGTTAAAACAATCACGATACTTTTTTATCAATATTTTAAATTATTGCAACAAGAAATTAACACATAAAAATTTTTAGAAATTGTTACTTGTCAAATACTCAAATGTACACACACACACACGCGCGCGCGCGCGCACATACACGTATTTTTTAAATGTTTAATAAATAAAACATAATAATTTGAATAAAAACAAATATTCTAATTTATTTATTGTGTTTTTCACATATTTATTATATTATAAATAATAAAACTTGATTTACAGATATTGTGATAAAGTTTTCCTCCTAACAATTAATTGGTTAAAACATTTGCATTGCTTTCCTTGGGTCTACTGCAACTACGTAACTATATACTGTAACTATAAGTTTGATTTTAATTGCTAATATAAGTTGTGTGTGTGTGTGTGCGCGCGCGCTCGCGCGCGTGTGTGGTGCCATGGAAACAAGTCTTTTCATTTTGACCCATCATAAGGCTTACAATTTTATTATTGTATTCTACGTTTTGGACCTTGTCGTCCAATCATTTTAAAATTTACAAAATTTAACTCTGTACTCAGATTTTGATTAAAATGGTCTTTAATCTGATACCTCGTATTAATGTTTTGGTTTTTTTAAGTTTGCCCCTTCAGTGTTTTGCATATATTTATACTGTATATTGGGAGGGATCAAGAGGGTATCAATCTATGAGGTATAAGAAGCAATATAACTTTTGTGACGTTTAAGTATTGACACGTGTGTGATTTTTTAAGATATATAATCGGTTGATACCCTCGATATAATCGTGAAACATCCCTCACAGGGAGACAAAGGGATGGATTGAAAGACAGTGAGAAATGTGTCGAACGGTCAAGTTAAAACTGAGAACTCGCCTTAGTTGTTCAATAATTATTTTGATGCAGTGTTCTGCGAAACCACCGTTAATCTCATTATTAAATATGTATGTGGATTTGGTGCGTTCTCATCAACGAATTTTTAAGAAACAGCTAAACTGACCAAAGTAAATACTGTCCATCTGGTTTCTACCTGGACACTTTTTAAACTAAAATAACCTAGATTCCTCCGACGAGTCGTGTCATGTGTACATTAAATTTCTATAATTCATGAGGTTGGAAAACATATAGGGTTTTTTGTTCATTGTATTATTAATGGTATAAAATTGTTTAATTAGTAATGTCTTCGGTTTTTAAATTAATTCGTTTATTAAATTAGGATTTTACCGACTTCCTTTTACAGATATACAAATAGTATTTATAATAACTAATGCATACTTTAACGTTTGTAAATTAAAATCAATATAAGGGATGTTACAATAAATATATCTTCTTTAAACATTTACTTCTTATGTATAGTGTCCTGTGTAGCAACGTGGGTAACACAAACACACACACACACACACACACACACACACTCAGAAACATACACACACAGAGTAACAATTCTAAGCTGTTTGAGGAAAATCTAAATGGAAGGATCGTTAGATTTTAATGTACGTATGTTAGCAAACATATATTGCAAGTTTTATAAACACATTGCGCTTCCAACTTTAATTATTGTAATAATTTCCTCTAAATAAGGTTTGAGATGTCAATAAGGAAAAATTCAGAATAATCGATTATAATAAAAGTCGTACTTTATTTCAACAAACCTATTTTAACCTTATTCAAACTACTGTATAAATATTGTTACGACGGTCTACTGTCGTCGTATGGTACTGTGGTAAACAAAATATAAGACACCAATGAAGTCACTAAAAACCAACTTTAATTACACAAATAACAGTTTATATACATCTCGTACAATAATTCCAGTTAGATTTGTCCACACGCAATAGTAATGTCAAATATAAAGAATTCCGCGCTATAATCGCGGATATACACCATAATTTATTAATATTAATATTAATATATTAATATACACCGTAACTAATACACAATTTGCGACGTACTTTAATGGTGCAATACTTTTTCCGCATTACGTAACAATATGAAACCTTCGGGTGTATATTACGTCTTATAGTAGCGTGCAACAAATGGATTACACGTTTATGTTGTTTGTGAATCCACTAACAAAAACTAGTTAACAATTCATAATTACATTAATTAAATCACTGAAGACGATCTTGAGTTCTACTAATTCTAACCTTATTTAAGTCAGCCTTCAAGGTAGTGTAACAATATGACTAGTATTTGTACAAATTTAAGAAAAGCATTTAACTTGTGTATAGAATCCATATTATTTTATAGAATTGTCCGTATATGCATTTATTTTACTAACGTCATATTAATATATCTCCCATTTATATAATTTACATTTACATTTAAGATTTGAGTTAGATTATTAGTATATAATAACAATTATATTACTACATCAGTGAAGACATTTTCCAGTTTTTGATATTTAACATTTTCTAACAAAGCGAACACATTAAGTACAAAAAATTGCAAGTATCAACCAGACATTGTGTTAACCAGTTGTACAGAGGAGTTTTCTCCTGACTGTAGTTTACAGAGTGCGGTCGACATTACTTTCAATTTACCTGTTTTGTGCAGCGACTGCCTACGCATAACCTCCAACGCACAGGTGTTACTACCAGTAGGCCTAAATTGAAACACCGCAAATCTCGTGTGGTGATTAACGTGTTTTAAATTATAGTAATCTGAACAAACTTTTTTAGTGCATTTAAATATATCCTTCATTTCTGCAAGTACATGATAAAGTCAAACGAAACTTTGTTTATCCTTTCCTTTCAAAACAACACAAAATTTTCTACAAAGCCATAACTAATTAGATAATGGTAGATCCTGTATCTCCTAACGGCGACAAAGTATTTCTGTGTGAGATAGACCAATGGGGCTTTTGTCGCCTTTTCTAAACCAATGTCTTAAATACTTAAATAATTATAACAATTAAAAATTATTATAATTTCCTTAAAAGACGTCAGTAATGGTTTACTGATATTAAGCCAACTAGAGGGACGGACTTCTTCCATCACTGCTTTTTTTCCATCCCTGCAAGGTCGCAGTATGCAGCTGACCTTGAAGCGTGCATATTCATATGAGTTTTGTGTTTCTGTGTGTGGTGTCATAGATTCAATTGTTGGTAAGTTTTACTTATTTATTTATTTTTGTTTGTTTGCTATGTGAACACTTTAGTATGATTTTACTCTCTGTCGGTTGTGACACAGACAGAGTCTTGTTTACTTTTTATTTTTGATTTTGCCTGAAGACGTAGCCGAAACGTCGCTTTATATAAAAAAGGAGTGATGCAAGAAGTCCGTTCCTCTAGTTGGCTAAAAAATTATTAATGGTGAATGTAGTAAATGTAATCGTAACCATAATGTAATCATAATAATTATACTGTGTTGATATTAAGTTATTCCTGTGACGGTAAACAGAAAGCAATGTAAATAACAGTAAAAATATTATAATAATTATATGATAATTAGGTCTAAATACATCTAATTTATTCTTTTTTTAATATACGTGTAACGTTCTGCCTTTTTTAATAATGTTTTGTACTAGGCTTGCAACAAAACCATATTTCTCTTGCTACGTATCTGACAAAGAAAGATGTTGTTAATGACTTTCTTCAAAGTTTACATTTTACTACATTTAGTTTCACTCCGGTTATAATGATTCGTTGTTTTTGGTATCGTTTTCTATTGATACATATTAATACCCTTCATAAATTACATGCTATCAGATCACAATAACCATAGTAAATTGCATACTGTTGATATCAGTTTATTAAATTATGTTGCATTCTTTTTCATTTTGTTTTTCTATGGTAAGGGTATACGTGCATCAGTAAAAAAACTGCTATATGAGGTTCAGTTTTAAGTTAGAGAACTAAAGTCAACGTTTAAAATGTACTTTCTAATTGCCGTATACAGGTGTCACAAGTGTTACTTGACAAAAGTCATAAATCATGTAGTCGATTTTACAAAAATAGATAAATTTGTTAAACTTAACTTGACTGCAGCAAATTTTATTTCAAAAAGCTGGTATCATTAAAGCAATAATCTTGTCTTCTATGTTGGTAATTAATAGTTTCCGTGGAAATACCAACAATTTTGATGAAATATTTGTGGATTAGTCATAATGGAACTTAGTCTCGCACGATGTTAACCAAAGAACTAACATCCCCTTTAGTTAGTAAAAGGGACAGTATTCCCTTTACAAACTTTTCACAAATGTTTAATAATTAATTAAAGGTAATTAATTTATTAATTTTCACAAACGTAGAGAAATGCTTTTATCAGTAAGCGGAATGGTTTTTTTAATTCCAGTCTACAGTCCCACTGGAGTTGTACGGCGTAAGATGTAACTTTGAAAACATACATCTGTAATAGGAAAGACATGAAAATGAAAACATTTTAAATAGAAAAAACCGTAAATAATTAAAAAAAAAAATTAATTTAACAAGTTATAGTTATTATTAATATTATTATAACAAAATAACGTTATTCAAAATAGATATTGGATACTGGATACTGGAGAAGCTGCTGTAGCTTTATATTGCAGGACAGGGTTCAAGATGAAGAAATGAGAAAAAGAATAAATACCGTGTAGGTACCAATTTAAATGACACAATTCATGCAAAAATTATAAGATGGTACGGGCATCTGCGAAATGTATACTGTTTTCCCAATAATAGATGATCAAAGAAATTACCAGATTGATCCCTCCTTAAAGAATAAAACGCTGGAAGGATACAAGGTATAATTAATGTAATGACACAGTGAAATCTTGCGGAAGCCGGAGGATTATTGGATAGATCGTAAATTTTGGAAATTAGTATGCAAAAAACGAATTTGTATGTTGTTCTTAAATCGCATTACACACACAAGAAAACGAGCGAGCTTGTATAGTTATAATATGAGAACAAGAGCGCAGTCACATCAAAATCACGATTTCTGAAAAACACTAAGAATTTTTAACATTTATTCAAAATACCATCAAAAAACTTTATAAATTCAAAACTAAAAATTAAGAGTCTCAGGACATTTTGAAAAACACTTCATAAAAAGTAGCTTAAAAATCAACAAAATATGAAAATAGCTAAACAAATTTATCCAAAAACCCACTTATTTCGTTCGGAGCTCTCTTTAGCTCACGTATTTTAGGAATATTTAGAGTGAAAAGTAACAAAAATACATCTAAATATTACGTCATAAAATGTGTTGTTAGCTACATATACGTATTTAGGAAAATCTGGAAAATACTAAAAAATTAATAAACAAAATCACTTTCATAAGCAATTTTTAATGTACTCAGAAGCAAGTATTTTGCAAGTGTTTTTTAGGGACATATAAAATTTAAGGTAAAAATCATTTAAATAATTGTGTCTGCGCGTAAAGCATATGAACTAAAAATATTAGCATAAACGCATTTTTCAAATAAAAATAATAAAATTTTAAGTGAAATAAAATAAGAAAACATTTTGAAACTTATGAAAATAAAATACTATGTACTTTCTTACCAATTTTTTAACTCACCAAGACAATTGTAAGTAATATTTATAGATCTTTCATTCACACTCTTTAAATCAGATTTTTCATGAAGCTTTGCATATTGTACTGCTGGTAAAATACACCACAGTTCATAAGAATAAAATAATAATTTTAAAAGAAGCAAAGGTATAAATTTAATAGTATTGTGAACATATGTTAGAATTGTAAACAAAAAAACTGAGTTGCTAGTCACGACCAACATAGAGGTAGACTCCAATATTATATAGAACAGAATTAAGAAATATGTGTCGACAATTATTATATTAAATTTGAAATAAGCATTAAAATAAAATGAAAGGTAAATAGAATAGTAATCTAAAATATACTAATTATAATGGATAATGAAAAAAATCAAATAAATGTAATTAATAATAATTAGTAAATTATATGTTTTTAAGCGTCATATGGTGAAAAGTTGTGACGAATTTATTTAGGGATCTATATGGCAAATTGTAAATTATTATAATTGAATTGTATTGAAGTGGAAGAAAATTTGTTTAGTTTAATTTTATATTTCAGAAGATACACATTAATAGAGTCTAATTTTATATTTAAGAAGATACACATAAAAGAGTTTAATATTGTATTTAATATAGGAAACATTTAAAGCAGGGAGTTAACATTGATATTCAATCTAATAAACATATAAGAGTTTAACCTGTAACATTGAAAGAATTATAATTTTATACAACTTAATAAACATCAATATTTTCAAGAAGTTTGAGTATATCATTTATAGAATTCCGGTATAAAGGAGGAAGCCTGTCCTGGAATATAATTTGATAGTCAACACAATAAAATTCGAAATTTAGAAGAATCAATTTAGTAATCCAAGAAGAAAATAGAATTCGACATTTAATCTAATAAAAAATACAAGAGAAGGAATAAAACACGAAGCCTTTCATTATATTTAAGATGACAAACATAAGCAAGAATTGAACCCATTGCAGTTGTGAAGAGCTCAGATTCAAACTATTCACATTTACACTGTAGATATTATTACTTGTTATTTCTTTAAAAAATTGATTAACTAACGTTATTTGGTCCTGATTAAAGAAAAGAATAAATCATTCACAGTATTGAATAATATAAATAAAATTAGTAATTGACAACCCTGAGTTTTTTCATGAGCAGATAGAAATACCATAGAAATAATAAAATAACAGTACATTAAATGACAAAACCAACGTGGAACATATCTTAATTACAATACTTGTAATTAATATCAGCACAATATATATCCGGCAAGAAAATGTTAAATTTATCATCAAATATAACGCTTACCTTTTCCTATATTGAGTATCAATGAACTGAAAATTATTACACTTATACTTTTCACCAATTTCTAACTCACTCAACTTTTGAGTGCCCAATAGACTATTCAGTGTAGCAAGTAGTTGATCTATCATTTTGTATGTTGTTTTCAGTTTAAATTTACATGGATAAAAATATAATTTAAAACATTTATAAAAACAAAATGTAATTAAAAAGCTTATATAGATAACATATACTCGCTGCAAAGCTTCCAAGGATTTATCCAATTTCTGTAAAAATAAAAAATATAAGGTTATGTTAGTATTTTTGAATAAACATAAATATTTAAATATAAACAATACTAACTATATTCTTCCTTAAAATTCTGAGACCATATGTTGTTCTAAAGAGACCTGTGTATATTATTTACCCTCTGCCAAGAAAGTACTGATATTTAAATTGTAATAATATGTAAAATCCCAAAGTCACAGGTGTCAACATATTCTTTCGTAACATTTTGTTAATCATTTACGATAAATAAAAAGTTCTTAACTTAAAAATATGAGTGGTTTGTTACTTAAAAATATTAGTAAGAGAAAATATATACCAGGCTTTTACAATTTCTTAAAACGTCGGATCATTAGCTGCAAAACACATTACCGCTGACACGATGTTACGTTCTCCTTCAAATGAGTGAACAAATTAAACTCATATTAAAGTCACATTTAGCCTCCTTCACCTGCTGTTTTGTTTAACCTATCTCTTTCCATTTGCTTATTCTCTTTTTTTCAAATCATTTTGTTACATCATTAAATGCTCACAGCCATCTTTTCGACAGTCTACAGAAGAATGTTCCTTAAGCCATTGGTTAAAACGTATTGATGTTTATTTTTAGTTAAATTTTTATTTTGTCAATAAAAAAACTTATATAACATATATTTTTAACAGAAAAATACAATTTGGAACATTTTGTAATTATAATCATACAAATAATTGGTGATACGAAAGTATTAGTAAATGAAAAACAATAAAATATTCAGTTAATAAATCAATATGTTTATATATCTTTATACCGTTCTACCTACATAGGTTTTGAAAGAGTTTCGTAAAAAATAGCGTTTCCTGCTAATAATATAAGTTTTTAGTATCTTTCCCCTTTTAACAAATTGTATCTCTTTTCAGGGAGTGACACGTGTTATATTAATATACTTGATATTAAATGCAGTGTGTTCTGTTTGCTCGTGTAGTGATTTTCCCTACTGACGAATGGCTTTGATTGTCTTTTAACTATTAGCTGCGTATGTGGGGCATTGCTGACAAATATACGTCTTCATTTTCTCTACCACTCGCGTTTTTAAAACCGCTAACAAAGACAGCAGTTCTCTCTCACATAGGTAACGTATGCGGGTATGGCCTACGACTAATGGTTCTACCGCCATCACCGGCCATTAGGCCGTAACAAGTAAAGCGCCATGCTTCTCTGTCTGCTGATGATGCAAACGAAAGGTCGTCTCATCGTTGGTGAGTGGATAAACAGCACGTTGGCTGTGGCGTTGGCCAAAGTGTTTGGGTAAAGTATGCTTGTCTTGTCTAAAAGAAAATTATGATGGCTTGGACCTTTTTCTTAAACAAAGAGCTGTTAAAGGATATCCTATCAGCCAGAGGATGCCTAATAAGCTATTATCAGTAGGGCGTAAGTTACTCCTTCAAGTATTTCTGCTGGGAAGAGATAACGCTGTGTGAAAAGAGCCAAGGGGAATCGCATTTTACTGACAGTTAGAGTAGTCTCTTTCCTACTACTAAAAATAAGAGAAAAGTCGTAGCTCTCAGTTGTTGATCCCGTAGTCCTTTGGTCTGGGTTTATGGTAGCAGCAATGATTAGGACTTGATGTTCAGAGAATATCGTTTGACCAACGGTATATGCAAATGAAACTTCGAAATTCATATGTCGAAGGACAGTTTTATGGTCGCTGTTAGATGCACCCCCAAGGACAATAAAGAGTTTCATTTGTTTTTCAATCAGTATATCTGTATAAATTGTGGATGTCATCATGAAAATTGTGTTTAACGTTTATGTCATCCCTCTACGCCGTAGTTCTCGATTCATGAGAAATTATGTTTAAAGAAAGCTCCAAGTACTACAAACAAAGGACCAACTAGACGATTTGTAAGAAGAGCTGAAAAATCTAAAATAATATGTTGGAGTAATACGATAAGTTTGGAAAAGCGTTGCATGTCTGAACCAACGACTTGAAAACAGAAGAATGTTGAAGGACTAGAGGTCAGGAGATAAATATTGTTGCAGTTCTTATAATGCCAAACTTTGTTGCAGGTCATTGCTAAACCGCTAATTGCTTTTTCCTGTAAAGCTGTATGTATTGCAACTTTACAAGTATGGTAAAATGAATTCACTTCTGTCCATGTACCCAACGCAACTGTACATGTTAAAAACCGGCTAGGTGGTAGGATTTTTTGTGTGTTTGTCGCGTTAAGTATATGTGGTTCCGCAATAAACGTACTTTTAAAAAGAGGAGTGAGAAGTTGATGACATAAAATAATTTATTAAAATACAGTAAAAGAATTAATCAACGGTTTATTAAATATTGCAAAGGAAATTAATTGATTATAAAAATTTGAAACTATGAAATTCAAAATATTCTCTTGTGCTGAACCTGTTAGATTCAGCGCGATTTCAGTTATTTTACAATCGGAGAGTGGTCTGATCTCTAGCGGAAAGACTGCGCGAAACAACAGAATATACGGCATGTAGTTATAGGCAGTACGGAATTACAAGGCGGTAATTAGTGCTGCACCCTACCCGTGAACATATGCCCTACCGATTTCTAATTTAGACTGCGTTGATCGGTGTCGGCACCTGCCGACAACTGGCAGTATGGAAACTCCAGGTGCTGCTTCCTGGCGTCATGTGCGGTACGCAAACGGACACGAAGCTGGAATTTCTGTTGAAGTTTGTCTCACAAAATAACTCGGGATAGGTGGTCGACGCCATATTTTCTCCGGTAGAGAAATGAAGATTTCAACAACTACAAACCTTCACACTATGTCGAGATAAATCTATAAACGGCTGCGGTAAGTCTCGATTACTTTCATATTAATTAACTACAATATTTCACTGGAGAAAACTGTTTTTTTAATAAGCCTAAGTAAGTTGATTCTATTCACATATTACGGCCTCGTGCACTTGTGCAATACGCAATTTGTTGGTAAAGTTTTTAAAACCTTATAAAACATTCCATTCAAGTGTCAGAATTTCGGCACTAAAAAGTAAAGTATATTGAATACAAAATATTTAAGTTTAAAATTTATCTAACATCGATGTAATGAGATTCGTGTTACATCAATGTAGGTTATTTTAACAATGCGTAGTTGCTTTGGATGGCATACAAGTTTTCCTACAATTAACAGTAAAACTTTACTAATATCTGGTAACTTACTCAGGCACGTTTTGAAAGTAAATAATGTCCAAGTCATATTATTTTCTATAATAAAAAACTATGTATTTGAAACAAACTTTTAACCACGTGGTATCTACATATTCACACTAAGTACAAAGTTTATGAGATGGTACAAAGCCATAATTAATTGTCAAATTGCAAACAAGGTAACTCACATTAGGTGAAGTTAATATTAGGAAGAATTACTGTTATAAAGATTTTCAAATAAGGCATGTTGGCCATATAAATTTTATCAAGTTTCATTAAGTAACTCAATAGCGGTGTTGACTTTATATATATGTATTTTGGAGGGTGTGCAAACTTTAGTGGGGCATTGTGTGTGTTCTCTGACTAAAAAATATAATGGTGTAATTAGGGTTCACCGATATAGACGAGAAAAAGACCTACTACATGGCTGAACTATGAACATCATAAGCTCTCATCTTCGATACCGGAGGGATGACCACACCAACACCTAAAATGTCGGCCACGAGATCGTCACCTCAATAAAAACCCTTCATGGATGAAATCAGGTGATACAAAACCAATTATTAATTACACATAGAGTCAGCACTCAATCATACCCAGTGACCAGTTATATATATCTATCAACTACAACATTTCAAGTTTTAAACATTTATTTAGATCCCCAATTGATGGGACAGTTTAGTGAGTGGACTGGGTGCTAAATTAATTGTAAATTTCAGTGTATTTCTGGTAAAATTGTCAGCCAGAGACTGGCATGCATTACACAGTTCACATTCAGCATAGATTTTCCATTTATTTCATTATAGGGGTTTCTTTACAGATTTTAAGTCATTCTGGCTATTAGTAATTTATCGTGTTCAATTCAGTAGTATATATATATATTTCTTAATTTAAAAATCAGTTTGATTCTTTTGTATAAAAAAAAAAATTACTGGGGAGGTAGGTGCATTTTCAACAAGTTTCAACCAGAAGGAATGCATGTCGAAACACCTTTCAACTTGTTTGTTGAGACAAGTTGAAAGATGAATCATCAAGCTATTAACATGTCCGTCTCTGTGCCAAGTGTACTTTTCATAGGGTTATAATATTATGCAATATTTCTATTTTTATTAATTGGCCATGTTTCAGTATATATAAATTCTTTATATTATTTATGATAACTGGGGGGCGTTCATTATTTTAAATATTTGTAATTTCTCACTGTTATAAAGCTTAGAAGGGCAGTATGGTATAACTGCATTAGGCACTTAGCCACTTAGGCACTTAGTTTTGAATTTTATTATGTCCTGGGGACTACTGTATGCTTAAGCATTCTCTTATACACCTGATGTGTAATCAACCCACACCATGAGGGTAATATAAAAACAAATTTGTAATCCTAACAGGGATAATTATAAAGAAAAAGTAAGAATTTATATACACCATGAGGGTAATATAAAAAAAAGGCGTGGCAAGAGATCCTTATGTATAGTGTATTGTATACTATTGTATAATGTATTTGTATTGTGGAACCTGTTATGTTTGTATATTTGTGTGTACCTTTTGGGGGTTATAAGTATTATGCATTTAGTGTATTTTTGGTGGGGACTTTGGATATAGGGTTTTATTTGTTCGATGTCTTTTTATAAAAGGAAGTTAATACATGGAGTCATGTAGGTATATCCTTTTCATTTTTATAACAGGTATTCTATCTCAATTAATCATTGCTGATCATTTCTTTAAGGAAATAATTTATTTTATTTAACCTTATAACAAGTATAGGAATTGTCACCCTTTAAAATTTATTTAATTTGTTTGAGTAATTATTATTATAATTAATATTAGCAAGGAATCAATACCATTTATCTTCATTAAGTTATATGAAGCATTCTAACAGGAACATATAAAATAAATGTTATATTTTATTAAAATTTTCATGGAAACTTTATTTTAAGGTTAGTTATGGTTTTAAATTTCATTTCATTGGTTGAGTGACATAGCAAATTATTTTCTTGGTTTCAATAAATATTTTCAGGTGGCCTTGTTGAGAAAGTATACTTTATTTAATTAACTATTTAAGGGAATTATAGATTACTGTTGGGTTTATTTATTTTATTATTAATTGTTTACTGAGATAGAATAATAAAAAGGATTTGTTAATTGTTTAATTCATGAGTTTTCATTGCAAATCCCGTCTCACTGGATCCAGCGCATTTTGGCTTCTCTAGGCTTTAGCCTAGTTATAATTAACTTGTGGCCCCTCTTTACAAAAAAAAAAAAATTCCAAAAATTTTTCTCAAAAAAAAAAAAAATCTTTTTTTTTACCGCTTAAGTTAAAGAGGGGTTACACTCTTTTAAAAGGTTACACTATGTAAAATATCTTTGCTATTCAACACACATTAATGACATTAATATAGTCATAAATATTTAAAAATACATCATGAACAAATTATAAAATTCTTTTACATCGTTTAGGTGTATATGGCTAATCTTATATCTCTGCGAAAGTGATCTGCTAATTTAAGTAAGTACTAAGTTATGTAAATGTGGGCCTTAAATGTTTGCTTTTATCAACCAGCTAAATGAAGTAATCTTAAAGGATACGTTTACCATTTTCTTAATATTTACCATATTGTAACTGGTCTTTTATTTGTCTTCTCGTAGGATTGCAGCATAGCAGCATTCAAATTAGTCTTTAAATTGGTCGTGAGTAGTTAATTTATTTCGGAAAATAGTATACCATCGTGCAGCAGAATCTTGAAAATGTTTACTAATAAAGTCGATCTTCCCTTTGCCAGTTATCTATTCCTTTGTTATATTATCATCTTTTAACTCGATTTTTAGTTCACAATTAAGTAAGAATTTAATTGGATTGTCCTTCTTCAACACTAATTTCTTTGAATATTTCTTCGCCCTTCTCTTTGAATACTAATTTCGTCGTTTCCTCCATCTGTGTTCGATACATCATCATCTGCGCCGGTTGTCTCCTCATTTCCGTACTCAGGCACTCTACTTCTCCACGTAGATCATCCTTTAGTGTACTTATTTCAGCTGAATATTCCTTGGTGGTTTTAGTAGACTCTACCACGGTAGTTTCCAATGTAGTTCTGGCTTCCAACTCCTGCGTCTTATTGATATTTTCGCGGATTTGTTCACTGACTGCTTTTATTTTTATATCTTGTTCCTGCTTTGATACTTTAAATTTCTCATTCCAGTGTTCAGATAATTGTTTAAAACTATCTTTTCTTCTTTCGACTATTCTGCTTTCTGGTCTTTAAGCCTATTACCGATTTTTAAAGTTTGTTCATTCAGTGATTGTTGTACTCTAGCTTCTAATATTTCTGTTCTGGTGTTAGTTCTTCGAGTTTTGTCACTTGCTCTTTAAAGTTTTTGAATTCAGCTCTAGATTCTTCGTTAGATCTTTTTAATTCGTTGAATTCAGCTTTAAATTGCGCCCTGGATCCTTTATTAGACTTTTTAAATTCTTCATTATTGTTTTGCATTTGTTCCTGGAGACTTTAAAACAGTCTCGAGATCAAATCCCTTCTGCGGTTTAGCTATTTTGTTGCAGTATAAAAATTTAAATTCACTGATTTATATTACTGATTTTTTGTAAACCGTGACTCTATTGGTTTTTTATATAATATTATTTATTTTCCTTTTTTTTTGTTATTATAAATTATATCATGCCAACAATTTCCCTCTTCTTTCAATTTGGTTGAGCGGCAGTAGTAAAATACAAAACAATATTAAAATTGTAATACAATGTTTGAACACTACACAATAATATTAATACCAATAATAATAATACAATATGCTAATTCTCGTTCCCATTTATTATCTTTCCCAACAACATTAAATATCGAGCGACACGTAAGCCACGCCAATTTATTATGCAGCGTTACAAGTATTTTAAAATGAATACACTTCTGTCCATGAACCCAACGCAACTGTATAGTGTTAAAATCGGCTAGGTCGTAGGCATTTTTGTGTGTTCGTTGCGTTAAGTGTATGTGGTTGAGAGGAGTAAGACGTTGATGACACAAAATAATTAATTAAAACATTGTAAAAGAACCAATCAACGGTTCATTAAATAATGTAAAAAAATTAATTGATTATTAAAATTTGAAAGATTCAAAATAATCTCTTTAGTAAAGTTACACTATGTAAAAAAATAATATATCTTTGCTATTCAGCACACATGAGTCATAGTCATACGACAGCACACATATAACATTTAGTTATAAGTAACTAGACATAACTGTATGGTGAACAAACTATAAACTTTTATATTGTTTGGGTGTCTTTGAATCATTATTAAAATTTGAAACCACGCAACTAATTTATAAAAATAACATTAATTTACAAAAAAAAATTGAAATGTTTCTATTAATATTTTAATAAAAATAATATTTGCTTTAGGAATATTTTTCTATAACAATCCACCAAATTTTTAAATTAACCAGAATAAAATTATTTATAACACCAACTTACAATTACATCTTTTACTTTGAATATTTACACTATTTACATTTAAGTAATTACAATACTTTACCTCATAATCTGTTGTTTATGAGTTCTTTGTTTAACACAAAAATATATTGTTTGTCACCTGGGTATTACTAAAGTTTGTGACGATTTAAATTGTAACAAAAATAAAAAAATAAAGAAATTTTAAAAATTAAGGTTGCGAGCCATTAATCCATTTAAATCTCACTATAATAACATAAAAACCTGTATGTACTCAGTATGAGAGGAAGAAGTAATTAATAAGCCCAAAGATACTGTAATAAAAAAGCATATTGTAAATAGTTATTATTGTCGTATTTAACCCTTGCTTGTTGTCAGGCGCTGACCTGTTAATTCCGGACTCGACATGTTTTCCGAGTCTTCTGTAATTTAGAATAAGATAAAAAACCTAATGTTAATAATTAAAAATGTGAAGACACAGATAGTCGCTAAAACAACTTATTTAAATTATGTATATTTATTTAGGGATAGTTTGCATAAATAAAAATGTTTACTTAAAGAGAGACAGGGACTATATTCTCGCGCAGTAATTGCCCCTCTACCATTTGTTAGGTACCAGTCGAATGGAGTAGAAATTCGCTCTCTCGCTATGTTGACTTCATGCAGTACAGACGTACGAGCAAAAGCTCTTACACTATGTTGCCGATACTTTTGTTTTACTTTAATGTAGTATACAAGAAATTGCTGCTGAAAGCATATGTTATGTATTAATCAGTTTAGTTGTGTAAAAAACAAGAGACTTAAAGTATAACACGAAATATAAAAATGGTGTAAAACAAGATGACTGCTAACTTCAAGAACTAACAACACTTCCAACATCATACCTGGAGATGTGAACTACCAGAACCTACAAACTCTAGTAGACCCGACAGAATATGCAGATCAGGACATCCGAGAATCTACAAGTATCATCGTAGAAGGTTCAATCTACCCTGCGGACTTTTGAGCCCTTTAATGACGAAGACCAGACCGAGATGATGACGGCATTTTAAGGATTCCCAAGACGGACACCCCAGGACGAGGTTTCTACATACCAATTTAAAGGTGACTCGATAGCCTGTCTATCGAGGGTTACTAATATTTGTTACACAACACACCTTAAAAGAGATTTTTCAGAGACTATTAACTTTGTAAAGATTAAAAGATTAAATCTAAGAATTTTAATGTAACTATTCAAACATCATACGTTGTAACAGTTTATATGTTAATGTATCGTAGTATAATTCAAGTAATAATACCATTCTTCAAATGGTTAAATTAAAGAAAGTCTTGCAAGCTAATATTATGAATTGAGTATAACTAAAAGTTTTAATGACTAAATACCGAAGGTTACCCGGATCCGAGGTATAGCTAAATAAAATCAATTTTGATCCCAAAGATTAAAGAAAGCATACAAATAACTTTAATAATTTAATTAGTAATGTCATGGGATCTGTCAGTAAATGTTTTTAAATGTTAAATAAAGAGAAGTCGTCTTGTTACACACATATAATGAGTGCGTACATCAATAGTATACCTTCCCTTGTTTCCTTACACAGTTAGTAAGTAATTTGTTAAGTTAATTATTTGTGGATACATTTTATTACAACGTAGGGTGCCCATCTAATTGACGGAGCTTAGTTAAGATGAGTTCCCTGGATTTGTAACGTGGCAATACGTTACAAAATTGCGCCACTCTGCTTATTTTAAAAAAGGAAACAAAGGAGAGAGTTTTATTTGTGTACAGAGTGTCACAAACAAAATTGCGCCACTCTGCTAATTTTTATAAAAGGTTGCGTAAGCATCGTGACGCACAAACAAAAATGAGGCACTTTGCTTGGACAATTTGTATACCCAGTTATTGATCTATGCACTCAGAAAGTTACCTTAATAACTTTAATTTTCAAAACATATTTAATATTTTACTAAGTTACGTAAATGATAGGATGTATAAGTTGAAATGTCATTAGCGTCGTACAATGCAAATAAGCTATATGCAGGTACCTACTTGCATACATGAATTGTGACAAAACATTACAATTTTGGTCAACTGGACAATCTGAAACAGGTTTGTTTACGACAATCCATGACCTGTTGTTTCCTGAATCATTCTGCACAGTATATGTTGGACATACACTAGTATGTGTCAAAAAAAAATTTAATTGAAAATAACTTTGTTAATATTAATGCTCAATACTCAAGAGCATGCACGTAATGTAGACCCAGGTAATTAAGTAGAAGTTCGTAATTTGAAATTGTGAACAAAATAACTAATTGATATAATTGGGAAAAGTATATGAATGAATGGAGTCAGAGTGTTACCAAGCGTAATAATAATAGACTTGTTGAATAAGATTCATCCTACCGTCTGCACTCCCCTTCTCCTGTTTATACCGGTCGTTGGTGTTATTCACTCGCATTGTGTAGACAATAATATGTAAAAGCAAAACCCCATTCTCACACACGCTCAACCTTCCTTTGTTAACTAAATACAGAGGGTGACCTACATTCCAGAAAACAGCTGATCGGCTATTTAACTTGATAAATATGTGTGTGGAATTTCTGTCTCTCCCTTAGAAGAGAAATTGTTCTTTTCTGATTTATGTAAATTGATTACTTAAGAATTTATTATATATATGTGTAATATATGTGTAGTGTAGTAGTATTAATTTTAAGTACGTGCTAATGTGTTAGAACAAAAATGGCCCAATTTAACCCGGATTTGTTATTAAAAGACGAGCTGTCTTACGAAGCTCTTTTGCGTGGACTACCCCATGCTAATGTAACAGTCGCGGAATTACGAAGGTCAATTCGCGAATGTGGATTTGATGTCCCCGTGCAATTAAACTATCTAAGCGAACTCGATTATGAAAGCGAGAAAGAAATTTGTAATGCCAAGTATAGTGAACTATACTTATTGTCACAAACCCTCCAAGACGAGAAATCTCCGGCAATAATTTTGCGGACTACCCAGAGAATAGAGCATTTAACCAGGCGAATAAAAAATTTGTCGATCTGGCCGAATCTCACAGAAATACCTGTTGACGTACAAAACCAAGCAGACGAAGCTCTACGCCGCTTACCTTCAATTATTAACGATTTAAGGCGAAAATCCGACTCATTCAGGATGGACGAAATAGAGAAGTCATTAATGAAATTACACATCTCTCCAGTACAATCCCCCACCACTGGTTTACCTCCGCCTAACACGGATCGGAACTCACCCATCGTATCGCAAGTGCAAGCGAACCAAGAACAAAATACTGATAAAGATATACATGCCCCTCCTCCCGAGCATTTTCAGTTTCGTCCCGGAAATCATGAATTGACCACCACCTCCAATGAATCCAATCGCCCTCATAAAGGAATTACACCTATGAACTATAACGCGGACCTATACGGTAAAATGACTCATCCTGTGGAGAAAATCTTAACCGAAATCCCTTATACAGATGGTTTAAATGTTTCCAAATTACTAACATTCATTAGTTATCTTCTTCAGATAAAGGATCTACAGCAGCTGAATGACTGGCAAATTTTGCAGGTTCTGTTACCAAATGTGTTTCAAGTTAGGGATAGACCATATAATCACTACAGAGTATCGACCGCAAGGCAATATTGCTGAAAGGTATCTACGAAACCTCAAATCTGCGCTAATCGCCTATCATGCGAACGATCACACGTCGTGGGACCAAAACCTATCCTGGATTCAATACGCTTTTAATTCAGCTTACCACGAAGGTCACAAGTCGACCCCTTTCGAGTATGAAATTTTAAAAATTAAGGTTGCGAGCCATTAATCCATTTAAATCTCACTATAATAACATAAAAACCTGTATGTACTCAGTATGAGAGGAAGAAGTAATTAATAAGCCCAAAGATACTGTAATAAAAAAGCATATTGTAAATAGTTATTATTGTCGTATTTAACCCTTGCTTGTTGTCAGGCGCTGACCTGTTAATTCCGGACTCGACATGTTTTCCGAGTCTTCTGTAATTTAGAATAAGATAAAAAACCTAATGTTAATAATTAAAAATGTGAAGACACAGATAGTCGCTAAAACAACTTATTTAAATTATGTATATTTATTTAGGGATAGTTTGTATAAATAAAAATGTTTACTTAAAGAGAGACAGGGACTATATTCTCGCGCAGTAATTGCCCCTCTACCATTTGTTAGGTACCAGTCGAAGGGAGCAGAAATTCGCTCTCTCGCTATGTTGACTTCATGCAGTACAGACGTACGAGCAAAAGCTCTTACACTATGTTGCCGATACTTTTGTTTTACTTTAATGTAGTATACAAGAAATTGCTGCTGAAAGCATATGTTATGTATTAATTAGTTTAGTTATGTAAAAAACAAGAGACTTAAAGTATAACACGAAATATAAAAATGGTGTAAAACAAGATGACTGCTAACTTCAAGAACTAACAACACTTCCAACATCATACCTGGAGATGTGAACTACCAGAACCTACAAACTCTAGTAGACCCGACAGAATATGCAGATCAGGACATCCGAGAATCTACAAGTATCATCGTAGAAGGTTCAATCTACCCTGCGGACTTTTGAGCCCTTTAATGACGAAGACCAGACCGAGATGATGACGGCGTTTTAAGGATTTCCAAGACAGACACCCTAGGACGAGGTTTCTACATACCAATTTAAAGGTGACTCGATAGCCTGTCTATCGAGGGTTACTAATATTTGTTACACAACACACCTTAAAAGAGATTTTTCAGAGACTATTAACTTTGTAAAGATTAAAAGATTAAATCTAAGAATTTTAATGTAACTATTCAAACATCATACGTTGTAACAGTTTATATGTTAATGTATCGTAGTATAATTCAAGTAATAATACCATTCTTCTAATGGTTAAATTAAAGAAAGCCTTGCAAGCTAATATCATGAATTGAGTATAACTAAAAGTTTTAATGACTAAATACCGAAGGTTACCCGGATCCGAGGTATAGCTAAATAAAATCAATTTTGATCCCAAAGATTAAAGAAAGCATTCAAATAACTTTAATAATTTAATTAGTAATGTCATGCGATCTGTCAGTAAATGTTTTTAAATGTTAAATAAAGAGAAGTCGTCTTGTTACACACATATAATGAGTGCGTACATCAATAGTATACCTTCCCTTGTTTCCTTACACAGTTAGTAAGTAATTTGTTAAGTTAATTATTTGTGGATACATTTTGTTACAACGTAGGCAGCCCATGTAATTGACGGAGCTTAGTTAAGATGGGTTCCCTGGATTTGTAACGTGGCAATACGTTACAAGTTACCGCTGCGTGTGTACGTGTGTGTGTCCTGAATGATGACAATGACGATAATAATGATGCTGAATCTTCCTTGGTATTCTATAGCCTGCGCTATGGTGGCTTTGTGCTCCTCCAAAAATCGTGGTGTATTGCAGATGATGGTGATGATGTTGATGAGTTTAAATCGATTAGCAGACGGACATAGTGTCCTCGTGTGAGGATTCCTTGAGTCTGTCGTTTAGGCATTGTTTCCTCATGTGAAGATTTCTTGAGTCAGACTCGCGTCCAAACTTGCAGGAAGTATTTATAGTAGATGGCAAATTGACATGTCATATATTGATTTTGACGTGTTAAACTTCGTCAATTCGTGTGTAGCGTCCTATTTCTAACTGATGAATTTTTAGTCCATTTTCCCGATAACAAAAAACGTGATCTTTAGCCGAGTAGTTGCATTATCTTTGTAATTATTCACTGGTAATTTGCATATAACACACTCGTTAATTACTAGTTAATTGTGGTAGTAATAAATTATCTTTAACTTGTATAACGTCTTTATTATTGGACTCTTCTGCAATCATTTTGCATCACCATACGCGTTTAAACGTCCTTATTATAATGGTGTTTTTAGAATAGTGATACATCTTTGGTAACAGGTAAAAATATATTTATTAATTTATTTTAATCATGTAAATACCTGATTTAATATTAAAAACCAACAATTCGTACGTACACGTGGTATAATGCCGGTTGGTTCACACACACAGACACGCATATAATGACTTACTCTGTCGGGAGGTGTACACTTTAGACAGGCTACCGAATGTCATCGCCTGTATTTTCAAGCACTAAAATTTTAAAACTGTTTATCCTACTCTCTTTACACTAATTGTTTCAAAATACTTCCCTGAGTAAATAGAAAAATATATGTATTGTTGCAAAAAAGAAATATATATATATATATATATCTTAAACATTGATGAACATGGAGTTTCTTCCCTACTCTTGCACCTCTGTAAACCATGCTCTGATTGTCAACCGTCGCCATATTCCCGGGAATTTCTTCACTCACTCACTTTATGTAATTTTGAATAGCATATGTTAGCTAGATGTAATATTTTGACAAACAAACAAATATTGCTATATACTAGCATTCAACATTATGAGGTGAATAATGAATCTATAGTTGCAAGTTTTGTACAGTACTTTAAAGAATGTTTATTTCCAGTAAAACCAGAAGACTCGTATAGTATAATGTATACTGTATTTCTGCTCCTAACTTAATTTTAACATGGTAGGAGAGAAAACCTTACTTCAGACGTAACATTTTTAAAAATGATGTTATATAGCCTATAATTTATGTAAGTTATATCTTAAGACGGTTTATGTTTTATAATTAAATTTTGCTAAAACACTCTCAAAAATAAGTTTGTATTATTTCATGTTATTTCAAAACCGTTTAAGACTGGTTAGTATTCTGTTTATTTTGTTTATTACGTTCATTCTGTGTGCACGCGCGTGCATGCAAGTGCGTCTGTGGGGTGTGTTTACATGTAAGACAGGTAGACTGACAGACAAAGTATTGTGGTATAGAAGTTTCTGTTTACTTTGTTAAGGTCGCTTGCGTTAATTACATCGAACAATGACACTTAACCTATCGTAGTTTCTCCCAAGTTTAAATTAAATTTTGTCTTCAGCAGAAACCATAATAGTCAACTGTTTCTCTCCGTACTGGCGTCTATCAATTTAATGGTTAACATCAAAGCACAGTTACTCAATTTGATTTTATTAAACGTAGCCAGAATGTCTTCAGCAGAAACCATAATAGTCAATTTTTTTTCTCCGTACTGGCGTCTATCAATTTAACGGTTAACATCAAAGCACAGTTACTCAATTTGATTTTATTAAACGTAGCCAGAATATCTTATAACAATGTTTTCGTAAGCGCTTTCCTTTCCAAATTACTAAACAAAGTAAAATGGTCTTGTTTTAACACACACACACACACACACACACACACACACAGACACACACACACACACACACACACACACACACACACACACACACACACACACAGGGCTTGATAGTAAAGACTCCAGTGTTGTATCCAGATTGGTTTCAGGTTTTTCACCACATAAGGGCGCACAATGGAGACTGTAGCACTTCTGTCAACTATAATCGGCGTCTGCCATTCTTGAAGGAATCTCGTAGCTACCAAGCTCCAGCTATTTTCTGAAGAGTAGAAATTGCATATTGTCTACGGGTTTTATTTATCCAGTAAGTCGCCACACTCTCCGTTATATCGACTATTGCTCGTTTCCCTGCTACTGAACTCTAACCCAACAATCTCGCTGTAGACGTTTAGGTTTTCCACATTTATAAGACTTCGCTCTTGTATCTTGTCTTTCTTTATTCTGTGGCGCTGATTGTTGGGTCTCTGTTTGTTGCTCTTCCTTTTCAGCGTCTGTGCCGTCGGGATGTTTTAGCGCACGCACTTTATGATTTGCCCAACCAGATGCTGATTTGGCGGCCTCAAATTATAAAGCATATACCAGGGCGTCCGCACTGTTTTGGTGTCTTGATATTTGTAACACTTGCAGTAGTTCGTTATCTCGGACGTCGATGTTTGGGGGCTTTAAACTCTTGAAGACTCTCCCCGGAATGGCTGTCGCCTTGCTCCCAACTGAGTGCAGTACGCATCTTGCAAATGTTTATCACCATACTGTAATGATAAAGCTTTTATCAATTAAACATACGTGTTCTGGCTGTTAGGTGGTACTTTATGTAGAACAAGTGAAACTGCCTTGTCTTTCTCTGTCCAATTATTTGCGACTACAGCAGCTTAAATTGATACGTCGCTAAGTGAGTGCGTCTATCAAATGTCGGGACCTTGAAATGAACTGCCTAAACTGAACACAAAGTGACTCTCTCTCTTGTCTCTGTTTTCTAGTGCCTTTTTCTGTCTTTACCATTGGAGCAGTCTGTTCATAAATTTGTTTTGAAATGCGTCGCTGTATCTTCACTAACTGCTCAACTTCATTTTTAATTTGCTCTTTCATATTTGCAATTGACTCTTTTATATATTTTTTACACACTCTTCTACGTCAGATACTCTAGTAAGCTGGTTATTAAAACTCACCTTGTAATTCACCCAAATCACCACGCAGGAGACCCAATTCTGCGGTAGTATGTTCTTGCATCAGCTTTTGCTCTTGTATCAACGCTTTGACGTCACCTGCTTCCTCCTTACGTTTCTCGTCTTGTCAATCTTCCGATTTTAGCAACAGTGCTTTTTGTCTTCCTTCTGTCTCTTTTTTCTTCCTCCCTGCGTTTCTCATTCTGTCGTCTTTCTGCTTCTTCCGCCTCCTGTCTGAGTTTGTCATCCCGGCGTTTTTCTGCTTCTTCCGCTTTCTGTCTGCATTTCTCATCCTGTCGATTTTTTGTCTGCAACAGCAGCGCCTGCAAAATTTTCATTATCTGACTGGCATCTATGTTTGCAGATAAATTGTAAATTTTACTAGTCTTGTACAATGTGCCTTCTGTTTTCACAGTTAAAGATTCTGTCCCACTTCTGACCCAATGTTACGACGGTTTAACTGTTCGTTACACGGTACAGTGGAAAACAAAATACAAACGCCAATGAAGTCACTAATCACCAGCTTTATTTATTCAAAAATAACAGTCTGTAATCAACAAGTTATTAATAATCGTACAATAATTCAAGTTAAATTTGTCCGCAAGCAATAATAATATTAAGTAATAGAGTTAAACACTAATTATAACATTTTCCACTAATCTTAAACACCACTCGCTCCGCACTAAGGAACATCGCTCAACTTAACTGACCGACTAAGCCCCCTGCTGGCTTTTATAGGTCGCGCAAGTGTTACAGAATAAACGTTCTATCCTTACTGCGGTGTGCCAGCTAATGCGTATTTCAAATGTGCTCTTGAACAATCTGTAAGTACTTATAGTTACGTGAGTGGACGGCTTTGATGCGTGGTATTCCGTAATTGCTCACCAATTATATAGTCATGATACATGATACAATGGATATTATAACAGGATTATATTATATATAGTCTCGAAGGCTAACTCACAAAGGCAATTGGGTTCTTATAATTCAACCAGTGAACCGATGTCCCGGAATTCATGCTCTATTATCATTCGGTTACAGGTATTTCTTCTCAAAACTGCACACCCTTGTAGTAGTTATAAATATAACTGAAAAATATTTAAGTGTATAAATGTTAATGATGATAAAATTTTTATTAGAACTACATGTTATTTGTTTAACGTTCAAATTCCATTTATAGCGGAAAAAATATGCAAAGCGATATCCGCTTAATACACATTACCCTTTACAAATTAAAGTTGTTGCAGAAGACATCTGTGTATTAATTATACACATTTATTACGTATAGAGAAGTCATATTTACATGCACAGTTATGTCAAGAGTATGGTAACCGGTACCTTAAGAAAGCGGATTAAGTATTCATATGACTGTGGAAAAACGTGTAGACTGATCAACTGCCCTTGTTACTACGGAATTTTGTAACACTTAGATACGCAGAATTCATTATTACTGGTTGAGGTTTCAGACACAATTCAACTAATTACATAACGTTAATGATCAATCGTCTACGGTAATTGTAGATATTGTACGATATTGTTGCAAACTCTTGTTACTATGTTCTATTTTTACTCTCTATAGTATTAGGACGACACCGAGGACGATTGTTTAACGGTGGGGGATCCATATGACTGCTAATGCATACGACTGTCATTGTTAAAATATGGGTAAATCAAAACGTATTAATCTCTCAAGGTATTTACTTTCCAAGTT
This sequence comes from Magicicada septendecula, assembly GCA_034769895.1. Taxonomy (NCBI): domain Eukaryota; kingdom Metazoa; phylum Arthropoda; class Insecta; order Hemiptera; family Cicadidae; genus Magicicada; species Magicicada septendecula. The sequence goes on from CM068372.1 coordinate 191,401,970, forward strand.
ATTCAGATATACCATTGAAAATAATAAAACGTTTAGTTATATGCAATTACATCTAACATTTAACAAAATTGTAATAAAATATTGTTACATTTTAAAACGTTTCTTGAACGTAAATCTGGTAGTGGTATTTTTTTAAAATAATGTTCCAGCTTAGATTTAAACTTTATGTAACCTTACAATAATATGTGCTACAAATTATGTGATAAATTAAAAATATTGAATTTCAACTAAAAAAACAAGTTTTTCTTCTAAATAATGATTAAGTAGAGAATTATGTTTACTAAAGTTCACTACGTTATCATTGGAAAAAGAACTGCCACAGTGTCAAAATATACACTAGTAGCATAAACAGAGTTCCGCTGTGACAAAGTAATATCGGTGGGACAATCATCTGCCTACAAACTCACATTTTGAAGACAGTGATTTTATTTTTAAAATTTATCTTTTGTATTGCTTAGTAATTTGTTTATGTGTTTTAGTCATTGTTGTTACTATAATAGTTTAAAACTATAGACAACTCCTCTTGCTTATTTTGCATTGTCTGTAATACTGATATATACTTATTGTATTATTGTATAGGCCTACTTGTTATTAGTATTGTACGTATATAGTAAGCACTTGTTACTATAAAGGAGAAACATTATAACTTGAGCACTACAGAACTTGCTTCTCTAATAGTTACGCATGGGGTAGCAATTATTGAATGAACGTTTCATGAACACAACGTTTAAATTGCTCCATGCGTGAAGAAGATAAGAGTATTTGACAAACTACTTTACTTCACTAACTCGCGTGTGAGAAGTTATTAAGTCAGAGGTAAAGAGGAATTATAGGTTGCAAGATACAATTCATATTGCACTATTGCTTATTAAAAACCCTAATTTTATATTTTAATTTAATGGAAGTTTTACCACTGCCTGAAGTAGGTCCCGCTTACTGCGAGCTAAATCAGGTAGGAGTATTAGGAGTATACGTATTAATTAAAACGGTTATGAGATCTTCATTGTGTGATATGTAACGTGTTCAAAGAGGATATGTACGAGGTATATCAATAAAATAAGTTTCGATAGTTTTTTAAAGCAAAGAATATATTTACAAAAGATTCTTTTTGCTGGTTTGAGTAAACATCTTAAACTAATTATAATAAAATTTTTAAAATCTTTACCTTAATCCGTCACTGTGACCGCTTGGTTTCTGTCTTCTAACGCGTTTCGGATTAGATTTAATCCATCATCAGAGTAAAAATTCGTCAGTTGACTTCGTTAAAACATTAAAACATTAAATAGACACTAAAATACATCTATATATACGTTGTACAAATACAGCGACGTACGCGGATTTGTACATCGCTGTGTTTTTCAAACACTACAACATACACACAGAAAATTGTACAAAATCTGTCGAATACAATTAATTTTTGCTATTCTACTGTGAATATATTTTTAAAGATATAATTTTTCTACGTATTGTGTAATTGCATTTACGTTTAAGCACATACATGTTGCATTCCGGTAGTTTCAGAAAACACTTCGAAATTTAGACTAGGAATTATTGTCCTACAAAAAACATACAGATGCGAGCTTATCGTATTTAGAAAGTTGTATGTAGTCGGTCCTATCGCCTTGAAATTCTATTACTACAAGTAAAGGGAAGAGGTTAACAGTAAAATCTAGTTGTCCCTAAGATTTCAGGTTTCTTGAAAACATTACAATTATTTTAAATGTATTGCATTGAACTTGAGCAAATATCATAAATTCAAATATATGTATATTTGTGTGACTGTTCAGAAATTCTGGCAAGTCTATAAAAATTATTCTTTTACAGGTTTTTAAGATTTTTAAAGGTACACTGAAGTCTTCGCTATGCAGAGAGTACTGATAAAACTATACCATATCCAACATTAAATTCTAATTTTAAACTTTTAATAATGTAACAAAATAGCTAACTAATACATTAATACAAATTAGGAAAGTAGGCCTAATGTAATTGGATTGACTGAACAATAATGGGTGTTGATGGAAAATTTTAAAAGTGGCATGCTTTATAATATTATTGACAGACATTTCATATTATTATTATATGTAAAGGTCTCTAGAAGTTATCATATTTATATAATATATTCAAAAGATGACCTAGATATTAAACTTAGCTGGCTATAAGAAAACACACTCTCTTGCAAGCCGAATAAACACGTTTATTATAAGTTAACCTTTAACAAAGATAGATTCATCAATTTCAAAATAGTGATTTCTATAGTAGATAGAACATTAATGAAAATATGGATATTTGTAAAGGATAGATAGAGATGGGTTCAAGGCAAACATCATGGTTCAAATTGAAGAAATCAATAATGACGATTTGACCGTAATGGACGAACGCTTGTATGGGCAATATTGTTACGACGGTATAACTGATCACAAAATATTGTTACGACAGTGGAACACAAAATATAAGACACCAAAGAAGCCACTAATAACCAGCTTTAATTATCATAATTTACAGTTTGTAATCAACTAGATAGTCTCTTACAACAATTCAAGTAAAATTTGCTACACCTGCTACACTTGCTTGAACAGGTGAGAACGGGTGGAAGAACACGGTCGGTTGTTCGAGAGGGTTCTCGTTACAATATGATTAAATTCTGATTATTTTGAGGAGCCATAGATAATAAAGAATATAGAGAGATACATGTAAGCAGTTCATAACAAGACAACAAATTTAAATATTTAAAGAAATAAAATAATATAAACTTTCTGGTACAAATTAAGAGAGTTTTTAAAAATAAATTTTAATATAAACTAACACATACAATAGCTTAGAAAACAACTAAATTTAAAGAAAATGTAAGGAGAAAATTTGTGTTATATCTCTGGGTACAATATAGGCTTGCATTTTGCACAAATAACACACAATATGGAATGGTCTCTATGTAGCCTGAGGGTGTGACACGAGGAAATACAATGCAGTAACAAAAGAAAATACAGTTATTTTTAGTCTATAAATTATTTTATCATGTAAAATACAAAACTACAGTTCCCAAGAGCAGGAAAAGTACTCGATGATAATACTGTATAGTAACATCTATGGTAATATATTATACAATAATCTATGGTGATACAATATAGTATAATACACGACATTTTACTGTATATGTAATTTTTTTAATATCCGTAAATCTGTTTTAACATTAGTACCTATATCATTTTTTAAATTATACTAAGATACGTACTTGAAATAATTCCAGTTTCAACAGATTGACTGCTTCTGTTTCCATGTTTTTCTAGAATGAAAGTCATAATAAATCAGTGGATCTGTCTACAGAATCTCTCGATGGACCTGACTTCTGCAATGTACACTCATATAATTTGCAATGAGTTTTTAAATATTAAACATAAAAGCTTTAATACCTAACATCGCAGACGAACACTCACATTCATTATGCCATAGAAATACGTATAAGGGTATTTAAGCTAATCAGTCTACGTTTGACAAAGAGTTGAAACAAACTTATGTATCCTGCTATTTAAAATAAGAGTCTATACTGCTATAATTAGGAAAGTTCTGATATGTGTCTTCAAAATCTGACACTCACCAGGTCAGATCAACATGATTTATTATTATCTATTAAAGAGATGTATAGTAGGACACATGGCCCAGAACATGAAAGCCAGACTGAGAGACGTAGATAGAATCAACTAACAAGAGCCAATTATCTTACACATTATTAAACTTGCTTTCCTTTTATGGGATCTGATTAAATGGTAACTACAACCCGAAAGTAGTTATATCAGATCGAATGTGACCATTAAAGTGGCTCCATCAAGGCTCCTGTCCTGTGTAAGTGGAGACGTGGGAGAGGATACTGAGGATCTGATCCGTACGGAAATGAAGAGCAGAACTACAAAATCAATGTAACTTGCAAAGGTCAGTCTATTTTGCAGTGTTGTACTACAGATGGATGATAATGAAGACATGTATAGACATGATAAACTTGAGAGTGCTGAGACAGTAATTTTTTGGGTTACAATTTCACGCGCACACCCACACACACACATATTACTGTAATTTAAGTAGCTGTAATATTATGTAAGACATTGTGACATATAATATGGAAGTTTAGTTAAACATATTTCAAATATCCATAAAGTTTAAGTGATGAGACTCGTTTGCTTGATATGAATTTAAGAAATTCTTCGTAAGGACTTTCTGGTTTTTAATACTTGATAGCATGTCGAAGGCGATATTTCATAAACCAATAAGCATTCTGTAAAACATTATTTTCACAGAGATTTCAAATCAGATTAGGTTATCTAAAGTAAAGTTAACCACACAAGTACTAAACGAATCGAAACTCTTTATTTCAACTGGTGTGTGTGAAGTTGGCAGAAATGTGTATGCTCAGTCGTAGTCAAATACTTTCTGCAAACATTGTGACCGTGTAAGGAAATAATAAATTAACACACCTAAAAAACTTGACTATTTAAATATTTAATTGAAATCTGTTGTTAGTTTTGAAACCGTAGTTGTTATGTTGTTATTCAAACATAATTGCCATCATATGATGATTGTAACAAATGTTTAAATGTCAAAAGCATTAATAATTAATATTAACCTAAAACGATTAATTACAATAGATTGTTAATGTTATGTTATCGTTACTGTTATTTTAAAGTTAATAATAAAAATACTATTATAATGACTATTATTGTTCCCGTTGTTGTGGTTTTAATTATTATTATTATTCCAGGTAGAGTGACATTCTGGAAGCACTTACGCATACGTTTTATGCAATAACTTGTCCACATGATAAGAAGTTACCGCAAAGATAATTTCTGTAAAGTACTCTGGAAGGACCACAAAGAACTTTTACAGGAGCTGGCCAGGTGTCCATCTTAGGACCCGACCTCTGAGATTTTTCTTACCATGGTATACTCTACAAGGAAATGTCACAGAACACTTTTTTTAGTCTGTTATGCTGATGATATCGCTGCAGTAATTGTTATCGCAAGACCCAGAGGGTGTGCAAAGACGTTTAAATGAATTGATGCGACGTCCCACCTGCTAGTCCCATCACGAACTGATTCTTACAACGAAAAAACCAGAGATAGCCCTGCTAACGAAGTAAAGTATCCCACATATCTAAAAGTGAACACGGAGACGGTACAGACTAAAAGCTCTGTAAAGTAAGTCGGAATGTTTCTAAACAGAAACCTGACTTTTTGAGAACAAATAAAGCAAGCTTCTGAGAAAGATGAAACTGTAAAAATAGCACTAAACAGGCGCATAGCAAATGTTGGTGGCCCAAAGTCATGCAAGCGACAACTACTGATGACAATACCAAAATGGATGCAACTGTACGGGGCAGAAATTTGCGCTGACACAGACACACTTTGGAAAACTACCGCTAGACCATGGCATTAGTGCTAATAACGAGGAGCACTGCGGAAGTGTATGACGAAGAGTAGATTGTAGATAACGCACCGTACCTGAACCGGCAATAGTAGTTATTGCCAGGTCAAAACATATTGATCTGTTGGTACGTGAGAGAAAGCTGAACTTAGAGAAGAAAGTGGAAGTTGCAACAACTACTAAAGATGATGTAAGTTTACAGATCATAAGTCAGTTGGCAGGAATGATGGAATCAAGAGACTAAAGAAAGGTCAACCGTCAGACTTCTTAGATATCTGGACAGATGTATCAATCGAGGACATGGTGAGGTCAACTTTTCCGTAGCGCGGTTTCACTCAGGTCATGGATACATTCCTGCCTAACTCAATAATTTGGGGTAAATAGAAAGGCCAAGATTGGTATAGTGTGACTTACATGCGTTTTACACATTGTTTGAATGCCACATGTGGATGAAACAACGAGAATGCTCAGAAACTAAAGTAGGGAACATTATATCTGATAACAGTATCGAATGATGCTCCTACCGAGTAACGATGGAATTAGGTGGCAGCCTACGAAGACAGTGTTCTACGCCTGAAGAAACAAGATGTAAATGAAATCAATTCTGACACGCTACTTGATTAATGTAAGGAGTAAATATGGCGACGCTTTACTAGGCGAAGTACGACTGACACGACTCTGAAGTAATGCAATAGATGTTTTGGGGGGGGGGAGGCAGACGTCAAGAAGTATGTGATTTTAGTGGGTCAGTGTCCCACCGGACTCGGTGGACTCTCCTGAAGCAAACATTATTTATCCAGTTTGCCTCGTAAAAAATTATTATTAATATTATAAACTATTATTATTATTATTATTATTATTATTATTACGAATTATTATAATATTGTAAAATTTACCGTAAAGACTATTAATCTTATTAAGTGTAGACTGTAGGTAATGACTATTAAACGTATTCTTTTATATTGAACATAAAATGTTAAACACATTTAAGTAGAAATTATTTATACATAGTCTGTGTGTGATAACGCATTTAGAAGGGTTGACATTCAAACTCTCCGCTTTCATTTACGGATTGGGGAGTCAAAATATCACAGCCGGGTAAATAATTTTATTATTTCTCTGTCGTCGGTCAGTGCCTTGGTTCCAAGTGATAAGAGGCAAATATTCAAATTTGTATCAGCATAGGTTTAATCATCGTTGTACTGTAGAATATTTTACAGGCGTTTGCTGAACATAACTGTTTACGACCAAGCTTAAGGATTGTTTACGAGCGGATCACATGATCCCTTAATCGTTGTACTGTAGAATATTTTACAGGCGTAAAATCCCATATCTGATCCCATATCTCGTTTATTGAAAATATAACAATTTATTTGTTGGCTCAATACATAAATCCTTTTTATTTCCTACGGTAGAAATAACACTTTTATAAGGATGGGATTATTTATAAAATACTGTTTGTGCATTTTTCAATATTTTTTTCATAATTCTTATGTTTGCTTTTTCATCTTCACCGCTATTGTAACACACTCAAATAAACATTAATTTATTCGTTTCTGTTATTTATATATGTTAGATATTTCAACAGATTTTCGTGAGATTATACAAAAATATTATTACAGCGTTGTATTCAGAGTGTAATAAACTAACATCGTTTCATTATTTTCCACATAATAGGCGTCATGGAACACGTAAACGATTTTTGTAAGTAACAATGCCTATAAATTTTACAATGTAATACTTATATTTCTTACATATTTATACTTATGTATACTTACATATGTATACTTACTACGCATGTAAGTGGAGATTAAAAATTGAAAAAAAGATTCTAGAACTTTATTTATATTTACACTATTTTCTTCTCTACCCATTCAAGAAATTCGATGATTTTATTAAAAAGTCTTCTTCTTTTTCAAAATTTTAGTGCTCGTCAATGTGTGTTTGTCAACTTAAAAATGCAAATACATTTTAATATGAGGACGTACTCCTATATAATACAATACTTATATTCGTATAATTTCTGTATTGTTAAGTAGTGTTTAAAGTAATAACTGTCTTCATTTTTAGGTTATTTACCCCGTGCCCTTGATTTGTTAATTTACTGAACTGTGCAACTCTATGCTGGCCGCTAGCTTTAGTCTCATGCAAAGAAGAATAAGCTAAGTGTAACTTAGAGCTTATTGAACTAGTTATTTTGTTATCGAAACTAATCATAACGTAACCACAAACATTTGATAAATTTAGTACACTTCATCTTAATAAACAAATTATACCTAAGAGGATTTAAACATTTTTTTCTTTTACTTTAAGCATGTTTGGAAGCTCTGCTGTTTCAAAATTTATTTATGCAGTACGAAATACCAACTAACTACTCTGATGTGTAAAACGTTATCCAAGAAACCATTGGTTTATTATTACGCTGTTTGTGCTATATCTTTCACTAACGTGCCACTCTGTGTGGGTTCGTGTTCGAGTAACAGGGGGTGTGTGTCTGTGTGTGTATGGTGAAGAAATATGGACTAGGTGCAACACCTAAGCCGTGGAAACTGTTTTGAAGGGAACCCAGCTATTTTGAGTTCTGCCTAAAAATATAACACACACAAACCCACACATAGAGAGCACAAGACGACACAGCATTTACCGCTGAGAGGACACGAGGGACGACTTACTATAAACAGGCAATCAGACAAAGACAATAACGTAATACGTCTTCGCCAGTAAAGATCTTGCAATGGAAGACATTTGTCAGTGGGGAGAATCTCACCCTTGGGATAGATGTGACGCTTGTTCTGAATCGGTGTAGTCTACCAACGTGGAAAATCCTTTAGTTTTGGAGTTTACTGTAATTAATATATGTGTTTCTGCAGAAACCATACTACCTAAAACTGTTATAAAATTTACACTTAGAAAGTTACTACATAAACTTTCTTTAAAATTATATTCTTCATACAGGGTTAAGATTGAATCAATTTAACTAATTTTGTAAATACTAAACTAATTACTACTCAGATGAGTTGATTGATTTTTTCTAAAAGGCGGAAATCTGAGCAAGCCCTGTGTTTTCTGATTGATTAATCGTGTATCAGCCGTATTAAAAACATGTTTTAATCTATATTGTGATTGCTGAGGTGAACGGTGTTACCGTAGTGACACAGAACTTTTTGGTCTGCTGAATAGTAGTGGGTACGTCAATAGACGGGATACACACGCCTCTTCTAATCAAGTGTATATCAAAACATTACAGGAACGAACGAACTCTGCACGCTTTTACGTTCAAAAGGTTCCAATAGATTTTTGTAGAGAATTAACTAAAGACGATTACATTTCACAAGTGTAACTAATATTTCTATTTAGCTGTATAAACTTCAAGTGGTACCCGTGCGCTTCACTACAATTTAAAATAGTTTATAGAGAAAAAGGGTTCAACGGTAAATGCACGTTACCAATATTATGGAACACACAAATGAAGCATTCAAGCATCCAGAGAAAATAATAGTTGAAATATTTAAGTGTCAGTTTACATACTACTGCTACTACTACTACTACTACTACTACTACTACTACTACTACTACTACTACTACCACTACAGCAACCAACGGGATCACTTCAGTGAAGCACATCAGTGTATACAACATTTACTGTTTTCCCGTTATCCGTTAGTCTTGAGTAGATATAGTCACGCGTGAGCCCCTATATACATCTGGCCGTAGGAGAAGCAGGTCAAAGTCTAATCAATGCCTGTGATTTTGATTGACTGCCCTCGCCATTTGTTAATTGTCATTGCAAAGCACAGTTTCACCGGGAACTGTGTCCTCCTTAAAGAGATGTGGTAGTCTGAAAGGAAAGTACCAGTGGGATGCGACTAGTGAAACGTTTTCATCCTTCAACTCGTGCCTATAATTATTTTATTATTTTTGCTTCAAATACCGTAGCCATTATCTGGCGAATCTACACATTGTTCCGTTAAACAAAGAAGGGGATTTCAGGTTCCTTAGGAACGCTATGGGATATCCAACCTTCATGGTAAGTTTATATGGAGGCATCCAGGGAGAAGTCAGAGAATTAAGGAGCTCCATACGGTTGTTTACAACATCACCGTCTTTAACTGTGTGGCTAATTGACAGATAGGCTCTTTTGCTGTCGAAGTAAGCTACAAAAACTTGCTGTTGATGCTGCCAACCGTCTAATTCCTCTGAGTGAGCATAGGTTTATCACAGAAATACTCTAAAGGTTTTGCGTGAAAATTACCGATTTCTGGGTACACTTTCAAAATAAATTTTTCTATTCTGCTTAACTTATTTTCAAGTTTCCTTAGTAACTGAATCTCCCCATTGGCCTCAGAAATATCTCCCTTCCTCAGCTTCAGCAGTATGTTAAGAACCCTTTGCGCAAAGTCTCCTAACTTTTGGACTGTCATAATTCTTGTGAGTTTTAGAGTCTCCACATAGGCCCAAAGTTGAGAACGCTTTATAGAAATATTGATATTATTGGCGCATGTACTTCTTGGTATGACGTGACGGGAATCGTGTGCCGAAAGTCGCTTGGGAACAGAACTGTCACTCCATTCATCAAACGACTATTGTTGTGTAGATCGTCTAGCGTTTCAAGAGGTCCTCCATTATACTCGGTGTTTTAATCCCAGATAACAACAAAAAATTTGGAGAAGTATTCTTGCGTTGATAGTCTTCTTTTATGCTGCACAATGTATGATAATCTCAGTTTAAGTTGAACGGAAAATTAAAGACACAATGAGCAGTCCGACAGTCCGGCTGCACAGCAGACGAGTGAATTCTATCCCCAATGAAGCAACCGCCAAAGCAATTTGTCCTTATTTCTGACACCTTGGGAAACCTTATTTCTGAGAGAATTAGATTAATCAAGAACGTTTTTCCTATACTACCTGGGGCTTTAAAAAATTACAGTTTTCAAAAGGCTTTATTAACGTTTCCTAAAGTAATATTGTATGCAGACCTCTCCTATACATTTAAATGAGGTTCCTTGGCACTCATGACGTGTTGCGTTGGACAGAGTAAGAGCTCTCCACCTAGTAGCTATTGGCAATAGGCATTTCTAATGCGGTGTAAAGCAGGTAGACCGAAGATGTCTACGGTTTTTTAACAGCATTGAGGCAGCTCGGTGTCAATAATCATTAAGTGTGGTTGTAAAAGACAAGAGATTTAAACTTGATGTAGAGTCTGTGATTTTGGCCTAACACAAATAACCTTTAGACACATTGGCTCTGAATTTTCTCTACACTTGTAGGGCATTGAACATTACAAAGATAGCTAACATTACGCTGAAAATTTTCTCAGTTTCTTGGGAGGGTCTGTGAATGATAATTCTTCAAGAGTCTGCTGGCGTTCTCGACAAGAGCCTTGCACGCCAATTTGTAAGCACGGTAAAGAGAATCATTCATTGTCTTAACGGTCTGGAAGAATGTGGGCCCCCTCACGTAATAAAGCACTAGTTGCAAGTAGAAGCATTTCCTGTCATTCGTTGCAACATATAGCATGATGCCTCATTAATTCATATTTTTCTTTCATTTTCATATGCATACCTTTATATGTGCATACCTACATCTATATCCTTCTTATTATTAATACAGAATTTTATATTTCCAAAAGTTAATAATCTAAGACTAATTTCTCAGCTATTCTAGTCAAATGTTAAAAACACTTTTAGCCTAGATAAATTTGTATTCCACGTGGCGTTGAGATAGAATGACAATAGAAAACTTTTTGATTTTCCGTAACAGACTTAGGAGATATATTGTTGTGATTGTTTAAGATATATTACTTCTTCTGGTGAATTAAGCTTACACCTCCATTCAACTTGAAGTGTCTATATACTCTAATTGAAAATCTTGCACTATCGCGGAAAAGCCCAATTAAAATACTTCTAGCTCTAACTCTACAGCAATTTTCTAATTTGCTTTCATCGCAACTGATAGACCGGTCATCTGGACCAACGCCACGTTTAATCTTTATCGATTCCAAAGACCATACAATTTTTACTTAAAAAAACATACATTAAGTTACTAATTTTTAAAATGACTACTGTCATATTATTATTATGAGCTTTGTATTACAAGTATTCTGATATAAGTTTCATCTCAAGTGTTTTCCATTCCTCAAAAATTATTTAAATTAACGTGGTATAATAAACATAACATAAAATTATTACGAACCCTGACAGGCGACTATGTACCATTACACCCGCACTGCACACGCGACTAAGCATCTGTATTGCAATAGACTGCGGTACGAAAAATAAAGAATTTTGTGGTTCTCCTTGGTATATTACATCAACATGTAATCCAGTATTACTGTCAAATGACTTTGAAATTAAACTCTTTTAAACAAGTGACTATAACTTTTCTTTTACATCTAACACTAATGACTTTGTTCATTACCACTCTAGTGAAATCTTTTAATCCTTTTGTTTTCTTTATTTTAGACTCAATTTCAAACAACAAGGGTACATCAGAATTGTTGAATACGTCATTTATTACTATTATTTCAACTAATACATTTTCTTTTATCTCAACAAAAGTAGTAACATTGACTATTATATAAACACTTACTTAGTACACCCAAAACTTATATCGTTAAAATATTGTGATATTCTGTAAACAAAGTAAGTATTAATAATTATTCGATCTTAGTTTTACTAAATAGCAAAATACATTTAATTATTTTTTTCGTATTAAATTACCACAAAAACTGTGTATATTGAATAACGTAACATACTATAAATCAGTTGATTCACGTATATCGTGACGTTTACATAACAATATTGTGAATGCCTGACCTATTCAAACAAACGTAGATGTAACGTCACAAATTACTCGCGAAGTTGTGATTTAACGTTTCGAGGAATCGTTTTGTTTACAGAGGTACTTATTCATAGTGTATGCAATTTAATGTTGAAACTTTCGTGCGATCTCTCAACGATTATAAGTTGATAACTAAAAAAATTTAAATAAACAGTCGTTCTCTTTGTAATTAACTGTATTTAGTAATTTCCTACTTAAACCACTTTTCACTTTACTATCAACATAATTGTATTTTGAGTGATTCCTCAATGGTTACAAAGTAAAACAAGACACAGACTACACTTAAACTGAGTACTATTTTATGTCACTAAAAGAGAGAATAAATAATAACAGTTTTAGAATATAGTTAAAGTTAGTGATCACAATTTAGTATTTGTTATGTGATGGGGAGAAAAATATATTGTACCAGCAGCGTTATTAAAATTGTTTTCCTGCATACCTATCCATCATTGTTTTGGTAATTTAAACACGTGGTCAGAGTCATATTAGATCTTTTGTGTATAATGTGAACACTGTGTTTTGTCGGAAAGCCTTCATATAACTGTGGGTATAACGAAAACACACAGGTAATGTTAATGGCTGGTCATTAAACGTGAAGTGGTATATCTAAATTTTACTATTAGCAGTTGAAGTTGACTGAATTCAGCACTGAGGAATGAAATTAATTCTACTGAGCCAATGAGGGGCCTAAATGAATTTTAAAACTGAATGAATCGAAGAACACACAGGGTGTAATAAGACACATGCAATAGTTGTATGGTGCCTCGGTTCTGTAGCATTATTGTTGTCGTTAACCGTAAGGAACACAGAGGAAACCGTTATTAAACATTAAACAAACAAGATCGCTACTGTTACAATACAATACTGAGCGACCACTATTGAATTAACTTCTATTTAAAGTTCCTTGATGTATTTACACGTTATGACCTTTCATTCTCAATATTCTGTATGTAACGATTTTTTGAACACAGTGTGTCTGTTGTTAGAAAGTCTTCTACGGTGGCTTTCATATATAATTAAACATAGCTGACGGTATTAGTTAATTGATGGAGCTCCAAATTCTATTAAAACAATAAATTACATTAATAGAGAATGAAACACAAGTTTCATCGTACTCTTCAGATATCTTCTGAGTAATCTACAGGGAAAATAATACACTGATAATGCATGAAATAAAAAAATTTGAATGAGAACAAAAAAATTTCCAGAGTTCGTGAATGGTTGCAATGGGGTTGCACACTTTGAATCATATGAGAAACTCTAAGCTATGTGTTTCGTGTTATAAAGAAACAATAATAGATCTGTCATTTCATAGGCCTAATTCTCTACATGCTGCATATTGTAAAACACTAGATTATTTCTATTAACGTTACAACACAAATTATACCTTGAGTACTGAAGTAATACGTTTACCTACCATTTTAGAATCTATTTATTACTTGGCACCTGAAACAGTGAACATATGTTAGAATTGTAAAGAAAAAACTGAGTTGTTAGTCACGGCCAACATAGAGGTAGACTCCAATATTATATAGAACAGCATTAAGAAATATGTGTTGACAATTATTATATTAAATTTGAAATAAGCATTATAATTAAATGAAAGATTAATAGAATAGTAATCTAAATTATACTAATTACAATGGATAATGCAAAAAATCAAATAAATGTAATTAATAATAATTAGTAATTTATATATGTTTTTAAGAGTCATATGATGAAAAGATGTGACGAAATTAGTTAGGGATCTATATGGCAAATTGTAAATTGTTATTGAAATTTGAATTGTATTGAAATGGAAGAAAATTTATTTAGTCTAATTTTATATTTAAGAAGATACACATAAAAGAGTTTAATTTTGTATTTAATATAGGAAACATTTAAAAGAAGGGAGTTAACATTGATATACAATCTAATAAAAATATAAGAGTATAAACCTGCAACATTGAAAGAATTATAATTTTTATACAACTTAATGAACATTAATATTCTCAAGAAGTTTGAGTATATCATTTATAGAACACCGATATAAAGGAGGAAGCCTGTCCTGGAATATAATTTGATAGTCTACACAATAAAATTCGATATTTAAAAGAAGAATCAATTTAGTAATCCAAGAGGAAAATAGAATTCGACATTCAATCCAATAAACAACACAAGAGAAGGAATAGAACACGAAGCCTTTCATTATATTGAAGATGATAAACATAAGCAAGAATTCAACCCATTGCAGCTGTGAAGAGCTCAGATTCAAACTATTCACGTTTACACGGTAGATATTATGACCTTGTTATTTCTTTAAAAAATTGATGAATTAACGTTATTTGGTCCTGATTAAAAAAAGGATAAATCATTCACAGTATTGAATAATATAAATAAAATTAGTAATTGTCAACCGTGAGATAGTTTTTTCATGAGCAGATAGAAATACCATACAAATCTGTGTTTGCAGGGTAAAGTGCGTTATGTCCATAAAGTCGAAAAATGAGTTTACAAAATAGCGGAAAGAGAAAAATCCGCTCTACATGTGGGTATAGTGCGTTAAGTCCAGTTCCAATTATTGACGAGTTATTTTACTTGTGGAGGTTGCGTTAAGTTGGACAAATGAGCACTACAGCAGAGTAAAGTGAGTTATGTCCAACGATGTGACATAACGCATTGTTCACTAACATCTGTATTTGGCGATGTGAGGGTATAGTGCGTTAAGTCACAAGACGTATCGCACTTTACACTGCTGTAATTCTTCCTGTGGAATAATCCATATTTACATGTATATTTCTGAAAGCAAACTTTTCCAGAAAAATAGAATTAGAATAAATTATAGAAGTTCACGTAGTTCATATATGAAAACAATTTTGTTATTTCAGTGTTTTTGTTAAGTTGGCAACAGTTGGCTGATGGTTACCAGAGTATTATTTCAAAAATACTGGGAAATGCGATTTTAACAGAAGAGTTAGTTATATTGGAGGTTTATTAGAATTTGAAGAAAAGAATAGGTCAAGAGTTAGAAGTGAAAGTAAGAGTAATGAACTCAGTGAACATCATAACTTAGCTGATTTTGAATAAAAAACCTCTAATGCAATGCCTCAACAAAACCGAACACAAAATTTGCCTAAGCGATTTTAACCTCTCCGAACTTGAATTTGCATTATCAAACACAAAGGGCAAGAAGGCAGCAGGAGCCGACGCAATCTACCCAGAGCTCCTAAAAAATCTTGGTAACACAGCGAAACTAGCCTTGCTCAATCTCATTAATCTAACGTGGAAAACACGCGTCCCCCAGCAATGTAGGGAAGGGGAGATTATAGCTATTACCAAGAAAGGAAAGCCAAGTGATACACCTGAGGGCTACCGCCCCATCACATTAACAAGTGCTTGCTGCAAGGTTGCCGAAAGAATGGTCGTGCGGCGTCTGAACCAGTTCTTTAAAATGAATGCGGTTATTGATGAATGCCAAGCAGGTTTCCGAGCGCATCGATGCACCATGGACCAAGTCGTCTACTTTGCACAAAGTGTTAAGGATGGGTACCACAAGAAAATGTCCTCCCTGGCAGTAATGGTTGACCTAAAAAACGCGTACGACACTGTCTGGAGACCCATGTTACTTCACAAACTTGTTTTGAGTGGCGACGCAGGTAACCTTTTTAACTGGATAGCGTCCTTCCTTAGTCAAAGACAAATTCGTGTCCGCTATAATAATTGCCTTTCAAAGTACCGAATTCAACGCCAAGGGCTACCCCAAGGTGCCGTTATCAGCTGCAGCCTGTTTAACCTTATGGTCAATTACATTCTGGTGGCTGTTCGGTGTGTGCCGGGAGTACAAGCGCTCCTGTATGCCGATGACCTTATCATCTGGGCAACTAGCAGCCATATCATGGGTCTTGAAGCATCTATTAATAGTGCACTTGTTAAACTGGAGGAGTGGGCCAAACTAAATGCCATGACGGTAAATACCACCAAGACGACATACCAATTTTCTCTCTATCAACAAGGCGGCCTACGGTCAATCTGCGCTACTATGGATCGGAATTCGAAGAAGTAAACATATCTAAATACCTGGGTGTTAATATAGACACCAGAATGACGTGGAAGTTCCATATAGAACAGTCCGCGAACAGTGCGTCTAGGCGCTGCCGGCTACTTAAACGACTCACTGCGACTACATGAGGAGCAAATCAAGATGTTCTGACAACTGCGTATAAGAGCTACATTCGGCCGCTATTGGAATATGGCGCAGAAGCAACTATTACTGCCTCCAATGCAGCATACTAGAAACTGCACTTGGTCCAAAATGCGGCCCTTAGAACGTTAACTGGTGCGCCGAAATCAACTCCTATACTTGCCGTGGAGTCACAACTGCAAGTCGAACCTATCCAAGTAAGACGGGAAAAGTTGTGCTTCATATCCTGGGAGAGATGTAAAAGAGCCTACCAACAACGGTGGAATAACTATAAAACAGCGGCAGAAAGGCTGAAAACTCAGAAATGCCCGATTGCGATCTATGAAGAACTCCAACGCAAATATGACATTGAACCAAATGAGGCAGCACCGTTTATACGTCACCGTGAATTCTTTAGCCAACTCCCAAATGCTAATCTGAATCTCGTCGACCATAATAAGACAAAAACAGAATCGAATGAAGCCGAGCTTCGTCAAGCAGCCTTACACACTCTACAAAAACGTTTTCCCGCTGAGCAGTGGATACGAATCTACACAGACGGATCCTCTATACCATCTACAGGGGCAACAGGGGCTGGTTTCTACAGCTCTCTATTTGAATTGAAGGCCACCTCGCTGTAGGAGGCCGCCTAAGCAACTATGACGGAGAGGTAGCAGCCATAAAAGCAGCATCTATTGACCTTGCCAAGATCTCACCACCTAACAAAGCCGTCTTCTTCATAGACTCAACTGCAGCGATTCAAAACGTGACCTCAAATGGTGACACAAACTGCTCCCTGACAATTGAGTGTAGGCGAGAACTGCAGAACCTTGTACAATTAGGCTGGCAGATTGAACTGCAATGGGTACCCAGCCATGTCAAGATCATGGGAAATGAAAAAGCCGACATCCTCGCCAAAATGGGCGCAGCACTACCTCAGCCGGAGAACCCCAGCTCATATGCATCTGCGAAAGCAAGAATAAACTGCTCAATAAGCCTATGGCTAAAAGAAAAACAATTAAGTGCCTGTGTGGAAAAAAGATGGGCAACATTGGTTACGGACGGCCCCATCAACAGAACTCTACACCGAGCAACTAGTGCTGCTCTTTTTAGAACTACAACCGGTCATGACTACCTGGCCTCCCACCTGCACCGCATCGGTGTATTGTCGTCTCCTGAATGTGTTCCCTGTGGATACGCTTCCATGAATACGGATCACCTAATTGTATGTCCAGCCTTGCGTTCAGACACGCAAATCCAAGACGAAGATGATACGGCAAGGCTCTCACGTCTCTACTGGTCAGCGCGCCGCCTAATGGCCCAACAGCCAAGGGTGGGCGTTGGCTAGTAAGTAAGTACTTAGCTGTACCAGTGTAAGTCAATGCATAAAGAACTATCAAAAAATGATAATACAAAAAAAAAAACAGTTACGTTTGACTTGCAGCAGTGTCTGCCTACACTACTTCTCAAAAATTCGATAGCATTCTACAAGCGTACATTATGGACTTTTAACTTGACAGTTTACGACTGTGATGATGGTCAAAGTTACAGCTTTCTCTGACATGAAGCCATGGCAGGAAGAGGGACTAATGAGGTGGGCTCTTGTTTCTATCAGATATAGGACAACTAGATCCTAAAGTTAATAGTTTGACTATGTACTCTGATTCCTGTCAGGGGCAAAACAAGAATACCCACATAGCAGTGATGTGCATGGTTGCCCTACAAGAGTCCCCTTCTTTGGAGGTAATAGATCATACATTTTTATTACCTGGACATACTCATATGGAATGTGATTCATCACATTCTTCGATAGAAAGAAACAGAAAATGTTATAATGGTACAATCGAACATCCGCATGACTGGGCTCAGTTAATTCGAATGACTGGTACAAAAAAACTTTCATTGTAACAGAAATGAATCGAAATATTTTTCTTGACTTTGCATCACTGTTAAAAAACCATCTACAAGTACGCAGGGTGGCTGAAGATGGTAACCAGTTTAATTGGAGAGATGTAAAATGGTTACGCTACACTAAGTCTAATTCCGGAAAATGTTTTTATAAAACTTCCCTTGAACACGAGAAGTCAGCTTCAGGAGAAAAGGAAAATTCGGCAGACTCACTCCACAATCGCGATACGAAGGACCCATCCCAATAAGCAAAGAAAAAAGTCAGATTTATTAGACCTCCTCGATTTTATATCTCCAATTTTCCATGATTTCTATCGTGAACTGAAGACATCCTCTGATACCAAGAATGTATATCCAAATGATATTGAAAGTGAAAGTGAATAAATAAGCATTTCAGATTTATTATAAAGTAATAAAGGACACATTATTGTTTAATGTTATTAAGAAAGTGTATTTTTTTAATAGAAAGTTCAATGTTTTTTGTTTCAATATTACCGTATTTTATACACTGTTGTTTTAAAAAGTTTTTAAATTATAAAAGTATACAATAATCAGAAAAAACATTCTATTTTGCACTTAAAATAACCTTGTGGATGTTAGTTTACTTGTGATGTGATTATTACTTCATGTGGGTAATGTGTGTTTAGTCCACTTTTTATGACAATTTTAATATTATAAATTTTTACTAACAAAAAAATAGCTGAATGAGAAAATTTAGTTGATAGGTTTATAAAGAATATTTTGTTCTATTCATAAACAATTGCAAAGTTGTTTTACTTTAATATTTACATTTAGGGGAAGCTTTTGAAGTTTTAAAATCGGTTTTCTCAAAACTAACGTTTTGGACTTAACACACTTTACCCTACAAACACTGACATAATAAAATACCAGCACATTAAATGACACAAACAACGTGTGGTATATCATAATTACAATACCTGTAATTAATTACAGTACAATATTTATGACATATATATTCTTTAATAAAAAGTGTAGCCTACCTTTTTTAACATATGGTCACTCTGCATCCTGTTTTGATATTATCTACTATATTTGTTATACTTTAGCAACATATATTGCTATATTAACTACCATATTTTAGTCATTTAAGCATATATTCCGACTTACATTATTAGAAAGAGATAAAAGGAAATTTTGGTTTTCTATCATCACACATATATATCTTTTTCTGTTCATAAAAGCACAATTAGGCAAATAAAGTCATCATTTCCAGTGTTATGATCCGTATAAAATTAATTAAATATACAAATTTACAACAGTTTACTTTACAGTTTGTTCAGATCATTGCTGCTACTGTAAAATATGAATAGGTTTTGAACTCAATTCAATAAATAAATACCATAAAGTTAATTCATTTTTATATAACTCTGTGCTAAAAGGTGGAATTAATTTTGAAAGGGCTTGCACGTGTCGTATAACAGAAAAGACATTAACGCTTATGCATGAGCAGTTCCAAATTGATCCTTAGAGTTGAACTCATATGAATATTTTTTGTCATTTGTATGTAAAACAATTAAATGTATCCTTTAGAATCGCTTTACAAGTTTACAAGTATTTCTAGTAAAAACTAAGTATTATTCACCCGTTCCCAGTAAGCCCGTTTTATAAGTTCATCTGGTTATCCATATTTGTAAGAGTAACTATTATTACCAAAGTACACAGGTTACTGAATAAATGTTTACTAAAATAATAGAGTAGTTATGTGATAGTTAATTCAATAGTTATTTTTCTTACATAAAAATAATTAAATCCAATAAAAAGTTGGAAAAACGAAATAGTAAAACAGACTTTTACTTGTGGTTAGAATCTGTCACTTGCAGGATTCTAGAACCGTTGCTGCTCAATCCGTAGTTTTGACAGATTATTCTGCACATATGCTGGACTACTGTAGATATGACTTTACTACACACTATACATGCTAGGCTAGATCAATAATAGGAAATTAGTTAATAAAATAAAGTCAAACAGCTATTAAAATTATTCCTAAATTAGTTATTTAAAAATCGCAAGGAAGCATTTATAGTTTTCTTTGACTATTGTGAAATATCATATCAAAGACGCATACCATATACGAGGGGCGGCTGGTAAGTAATGTACATTTGCATATAACGCAAAAACAAAACAATGTACAGCACAACGCATGCTGCCATCTTGTAACAACACTCTTGTGCTAGAAACGTCCTAAATCTCGTTGACCAACTATTTCTCGTTTTCTGTCCGTCGCCATTGTAATTGAGTCGAGTACGCCAGCTATGTCAACAAGTCTAAAATAACGTGCAGTGATTGAATTTTTAACACCTGTTAAAGTTAACGCTAGTGATATTCTTAATCGTCTAGAACCAGTTTATGGTGATGAAACTGTTAACCGAAGTACGGTGAGTAGGTGGGCAATAAAATCTGGTAAACCGGTAAAGTGAATATTGAGGATGAACCTCGCAGTGGTTGACCAGGTTCTGTGACAAATGAGAAGCACCAAATGGAGGTAAATGAATTGATTCAATACGACCGTCGCATCACACAACAACACATTGCCACACGGATAGGCATATTAAAAGAACGAGTAGGACACATTATTGCAGAACTGAGCTACCGTAAAATCTGTTTGAGGTGGATGCCACACACACATCGCGTGCAACCACCTAATCTCTTGTGCACTTGAAATTTAAACCTATTCCACACCCTCCATACTCACCAGATTTAGCGCCCTGCAATTTTCACTTTGTTCCGCATTTCAAGAGGGATTTTAAGGGTATTCATTTCACCAGAGATGATGAACTGAAAGACGCAGTGAGGTCGTGTATCAAGGAACGACTAGCGGCATTCTTCATTGACAAAATAAGACAACTGGTTCACCGTTGGGAGAGATGTGTAGCTGTAAATGGTGACTACGTGAAAAAATAAATGTAAGTTTTGTAGCAAATAAAATGTACTTTTATTCTCTATTTGTTTCATTTTACTATCTATTATCATTTGCGAGTTGCATGCGACTGTGCATAACTTTCACCCGCCCATCGTATTCCTCCTCCAACAAGGAAAGCAGTTGAATTGTACATAAATAAAAACTTACTCGTCTGATGGAACCTCGTACCGAGACCTCAAGACGATTAGATACTTCTTATGAGCCTGAGTATTTCTGCACCAGTTGAAGGTAAAAGACAAATAAAACTGGAATTCTATAAAAAACAAGGCAACATACGTACTTAACAGGTAACACACGTACAAGATATGTAGCAGTAAACGCGTTGATAAAGTAGGTAAAATTGTTGACCATTCTTAGGCCTATATACATATTACATTTATATCTTCTCACATTATTCTTGTGTACTTTTATTGTTAGTAATAAAATAACTCTAGTTTTTAAAGAATATATTATATTTTTTGTAATATATTTACAATGTTCTAATAGTCTGAACTATAATCAAGATGATGAAGTTGAAATTTAATACTGTCGAAACAGTGTAAATATATACAAAAATATATTCTTTTTAACATACAAGTATTATTAATAAATAATAATAATAATTACACAAAAATAATTTCGAGCATACACACACATACACACACACACACACATGTACACACACATTTTTTCGTAAGTAAATAAGCAAGAATAAATGCTTTCTGAAAGCAAACTTTGGTGTCAACCATGTACAGCATTTCAATAAAACGTACACGTACCACGCACAAGAGTGTGTGCGTACTCTTACATCAACAGTCACTCAAACATTGTTGATCTCAGAACGCATTGTGATATTTACTTTATTATCTTATGGACTGAATTCGAACTTACAGTCCCATCTTCAGAATACAATTAATTTGTATTGTAGGCTGCATGTAAGTTAATTCAGGACAGTTATATCTGCTATATTAAAATTTACATAGTTGCATAAAAGTAAGTGCTAGTAACTTGTGATTCATCATGCGACATTTGAGCTGTCTCTCTTCTGTATGTGATTCATACTCAGAAATACACAGCACTGCAATGTGATTTGCGAAGTATTAAAATAAAGAACCTTGTTATGAGATTGCGATATTACAGCAATTAATTAACTTATTAAATCTCAGGAAAATTATTACTTATATCATTAATAATATTTTGATAAAGGACATCTATATACAAGAATTTTCCAAGTTAACAATTTTTTCAACAAACAAAATTGCAACAAATAATGGTCAAAGAATGGAAGGTGACCTTAATACATCCGCTGCAGAAGAACGGTGATAAGCAAGAGTTTAACAAGTACAGAGGAATATCTGTACGTCCATTCACTTCCAGTTGCGTATAAAACTTTTTCAAAGATTCTATTGAACAGAGTAAAAAAACATTGGATAGGCCTTTGGGTGAATATCAGGGTGGCTTTAGGGAAGGCAGATCCTGACAAGAACAAATATTCACTCTGAAGTCAATAGTCCGTCACAGGCTACTGAATTCAAAGGAGATTGTAGAAACATTTGTTGATTTTAAAAGGCCTTTGATTCTGTTGACAGAGAAATTATAGATAAAATAATCCGAGAATTTGGTGTTAAATCTAAATTGGCAAGTCTAATCCGTGAAACCCTTACGGACACAGTCTCAAAAGTAAAATTCATGGAAGAAATATCTCAACCGTTCAAAATAAATACAGGGGTGATGGTTTATTCCCATTCTTTTCAACAGTGTTCTGGAGAAAGTAGTAAAATTTGGAATGAAAAATTAAAGGAATGCAAAATATTACAAATTATGTTGGGAAGAAGGAACAAACGTATTGAAATAACTGTTTGGTATTCGCAGATGACTTTGCTATACTTTCTAAACATCAGACATCTGCAGTAACACAATTGATTTCTTAGAGGACATAGCCAATATAACAGGCTTAAGAATTTCTTCAGAAAAAGCAAATTTCTCACGAACAATAAGAATGCGCCAAAATTCCTGGTAACAGATATTGGAGGGAGGGTTTAAAAATTTAAGTATCTCGAAGAAATAATTCAAGAAATGGTTTAAAAAATATGCTATAGAAGAAAGGATTCATAAGATGGAAATGGTAAATGGTATAACTAAAGATATTTACAATAAAAAGGCCATAGCCTATCTAAAAATTCAAAAATAAGACATTACAGTACAGTAGTGAAGCCAGAATCCCTACATGCAAGTGAATGTCTAGCATTGAATTATAATTTAGACAAACTAGAAATATTGGAAAGACGAATTTTTAGGAAAATATTAGGCCCAAGAAAAACTTCAGAAGGTTGAAAATTAAGAAATATTGATGAAATATATCAAAAAGTATAGAAAATATAACAGAAGCAATGACTATTTTTAACAGAAAAGAAGACTATTATTTTTTAGATATTTATATAGAATGGACGACAATAGGTTAACAAAGAAGATCTTCAAATATCTGTGCGGGAAGAAGTCAACATCAAGTTGGATTAAAGAAGTCCAAAATGATTTAGAAAAAAATAATATACACGCAGAAGAAGCAACTAAAAGAGAAGTTTTTCAGGCAAAAGTGTTAAAAATGAAAGGAGTCCAGGGTAGGAGAGAGAGAAATGCAGGTTCAAAGTGGACCGAAGACATGAAGAAGAGGCACAGTGAAAAGATAAACGAATATTGCAGAAAAAAAAGAACGAAGAATAAAGGATTGAAATTGGCATGTGGTCCTTAGATGGCCGACACACCGAAAAAAATGGTCAAACTACAATATTTAATAGTACAATCGCCAAATACAATAAAAAATATCATCACAAATGACTAGCTATTAATAATTTACACTAAACAACACTGAATCGTAGTCCTGATTAAATAACACGTATTGAATCGCAAAACTCAAACTGACACGACTTTCGCATCGATCTGCAGTATTCAAGTATCTAATTTGCAAACTCGATGTCTGTATTCATAGTCGACACAAACAATTACGACGTAACAAAGTCTGCAAAAAGTTTCCGGATATCGGTAGTATAGTCACTCTCATCAGGAGAGCTCAGAAAGAACTGAAACATGAGGTGTTGCGTAATTTTTCGGCCCATACGACGCGTGCGAAGGGCCATGTAAGCCATGCATTATACATGTGTTCTCATAGTAATAATACCATACTTAATAACGAAATTAATAAGTTAAAATATCTAGATACCAAAATAGGCTTTTAAGTATTATATAGATTTCAGGGCTTCTCATTTTTATTCAGTTTTAGCGATTACATTTTTGAGAATGCTACCACACACATTTTGGAGGAAATAACTTTGTGAATATCAGGTTTCATAAATACTAAGATACAATGTGATATTAAATGTAATGTTTATTTGAAATAGCATTTCGCTAGCGTAGTAAATTTTGTCAGTTACCCCAGGGCATTGAACGTGGTTTGTAGCCAAACAGTACTAAATCACTACACCAAAACGCTTTTCTCTACAGTGGCTATAATTTAGGACCAAAAAAGTTTTCAGGCTAGAGAACGTGTAGATATTCCTTTAATGTGAAATAATTGTTCATTGTATTTTGAAAGAAGGGAGTTAAAAAAACTACCAAAAGTTTTGCTTTTCTGTAGCAATACAGTGTGAATTACAATGGAATAGAAATTATGTTTAGAAAATTCTTTATACTTATTAATTTTTTGACGAAAGGACACCAATTTTTAGCGTTATAAAAAGAAGCAGAACATTATTGTATTTTTATTTAATAAACAATATTTAGTATTTCACACAGTTAAAATTGTTTACTCTTTAATAATTTCAAAATATAAATTTGTCGCTGTAAAATGCCTAGCAAAGCGATATTTTGAATTTTTAGTATTTTTTCTGTTCCAAGAAATAAAGAGATCGTAATTTCCTATTTTATACTTTGTATTCTTTGATGTATGTCATTAATATGTCATTAAGGTGAGTATAAAGTATTAGTTTTTATTAAATTTAACAGGAAACTTTAAAAACTTTTTGTCTTTTTCGTTCAGAATTGCATGTAAATATATTACGATTTTTCACAGTGTGTCAACAGGTGTGTGTGTGTGTGTGTTTCTGTGTGTTAAATTGCAACATTACTATTATTTAAAGACGTTTTATTAATAATACTGTATGCAAATCTAGAGTATTAATTACCGGGTAGCTCGTAGGATTTGCGGGTGTGTTACATTCAATATTACTGTTGCTCAATAAACCTTACTGTTAGTTAAGAGAAAAATTTTAGGGACATAAAATAACTGGTTGGATATAAGTAAAAAGAAAATCATTGATTTGTTACAAAGTTTTTAAAAGTATAGGGCTAAATATTAAAAAAAAACTGAAAATTTAAATATTTCATTTTTTCAAGAATCTGTTTACAAAGCATAAAACAAATTACATATATTATCAATCACACATTAATAATATACAGACAACCATCAGAAAACTCGCATACGAACACAAGTATACAAATTGGTTAAGCTACTCGGATGTCTGATAAAAATATTGAATTGAAATTATTAATTTTATACTGCAAGTCGTAGTTCATATAGAATGTGTAATTCGCACGTATTTTGTGTTTCTAAACACGTGTTTCTTTACTCTTCTTGTAATGGCACTGATCGGGTTAAAAATACTTTATTAAAGCAAGAATTTCAATAAATAACAGCTATTTATTTATGTGTATTCATGAGTGTCCTAAACGGACTTCACATACCTAAATCAAAAAAGTCGTATACACACAAAGGAAGTCTGGTATAATTCATATATTGCCAACCACAACACACAGAACCGAAATATAAGTATATATAAGAAGTATAATTAACATACATCGTCACCCTCTACTTATGCAAGTCGAGAATTGTTCGTCACCTGTCCATTCTTGTTATGAACTATTTAAAACTATTTGCAACAATTTCTATAAGTGTACTACTTATGTATAAAAATATTATAAGCGTACATGCAAATATTTATGGTTTCAATATATATATAGTTACAGAGGTCACTGTGGATCGTCGTACAGTGAAACAGTGGAAACAGAAAGAAACTCACACCCAATGAAGTCATTACATACAAAATTTAATTAAACACAAGCAGCAGTTGTGAATCAACAAAGAAGTCTTACACGATAATGCAAATTAAATTTGTCCAGCAACAATAAATATCAGCCTATTACAGTTTCGCACTAATTAATACAATAATTATTTCTCAACAAACACTGTGATCCGCACTGATAACATCGTCAGCTGCACTGACTAAATACACTGGGCTACCTTGAATCCAGTATTTATACGATCATCGCTTCGCATTGTAGTCAGATAGTGAGCTTGGAAGCTGGTAGGGTATTGAGTAACGTCTGGAAGGGGCAGAACGTCTAGAATAAATCAGAAGTTTACGCAGCTCTAGTCGTAGTCTTAGAACAGTCTCTAAACGACTGGAACAGACTCGAGTGCTCTGTGCCCAGAATCATACGCACTCAGCGATTTGGTACCATTTATTTCATCATCGTCTCTGCAGTAATCGTTGTCATGGCGGTCTAGGTGGACGACCTTAAGCAGCTTTATTGATTCTATTTTCTACAGTTAAAGGGGTTTACCTGTCAGTTTGGTTCTCATCGACAACCTCATGCGTAACGTCTTCTTCAGCGATACGTGCCCCGGGCGTTTCTTTTAAATCGGGAAAAAGCAAGAGCCTTTCCTCAACGTCCATAGTAGGTTTCCCAGTCACCTCTTCCGTCGCAACAATATTAGGGCTTTCGTCTGCTAGTTCTTCTTCTGTTTGCGCATCCAAACACGAGGTGGTTGATGGTGGTGGCGCTGAAAGGCCTCTTTAAGAACGGAGTATTTAGCAGTGTGGCAATAAGTAGTGACAAATTTGGTGCAAAAGGTTCATATCTTCTCCTCCCCAAATAATTACATACATTAATCCTTACACGAAGTACCCTGACTGTCGTTTTACCTAACATATCGTATAGAGTCGTTATACATTTATACGCGGTATAAATGTTTCTTAATAGACAAAACAAAGTAATTCACTGATTTTTGTAAAGAACAAAGAGTACTGTCTTTCTTTTACATCCTTACAGAGTAAATTCGTTAATCACGTGCACGACACTGTAGGTAAAGTTACGTTCTGACTAGAAAAAACTTTATATGTTCAAATAAGACGTGATGCCCGTTATAGTAGACAACAAAATATTAATCTTACAATTTTGCTGTAAAATGCAGTGCTAAATTGTTATGGGATCAGAACAGTAATGTATATCACAGGGCTGACGATTAGTTTACCGTATAAGATTTCCTACCAAACATATAAGAAAAAGTGGTGACTTTACAAGCGTGGGATCCACAAAAGCAGATAAATTAAAAATATTTAGTAATAGTAATAATTAAAATTGTTATGGGATCAGAACAGTAATGTATATCACAGGGCTGACGATTGGTTTACCGTATAAGATTTCCAACCAAACACATAAGAAAAAGTGGTGACTTTACAAGCTTGGGATCCACAAAAGCAGATAAATTAAAAATATTTAGTAAAAGTAATAATTAAAATTGTGCCATAGCGGATTTAATTTTAAAAGCAGAGTGCCAGTTTTTTGTGGAGTCAAATATAAGCTACGTTGTTTCGATCACAGTTTAAGTTTTGCTTTCTTACATGCAGTTTCTGTGATTGGTAAGAGAGAATACCTTTCTAGATTTTTGTAGCAAACTATTAGAAGAGAATTCAATATAGTATTCTACATCTTTCGGCCTTTGTGCACCGTTTTCATCTCTTTATTTTTGTTCAGTAAATTTATAAATTCTACTTCTACTTGCATTACTGTTTTATCTGATAATTACGCAAATGGCGTACGTTTTAACAATGCATATGTTAGCAACATATTTAGTAATATTATTCATTCAGTTTCAAAATTTACCTTTTATCTGCAAGTAATTCCACATGGGAACTAAGAAAAATCACAAGTATAACGTAAACGTTTACAAAGAATATGTTAGATAAACTTATTGTTACGACATCACAGAACAATCTACGTGTTTATCGAATGTTCCAGAAGGATCAGGAATGTACCGTGTGTGGTGTACGTGCTTGTAGACACATTTGCTAGACAGTGCGAGAATTCACGCGGCCGCTCTCACTGTGTCACGGCCGTAAGCAATTACGTCGTAGTTTAAAGGTAATACGTAGTATGTGGAATCATCTAGTAATTTGGGGCGGTATAAATACCAGTACTCAAAGACGTTTAGTTTAATATAGCTGCGATATATTTACAGTGCGGTTCGAGTAATTATCGGGCGATATTACTGTGCACGTTCAAGTGGTTATTAGTTAAGTGTTGTGTTTTATAATCGGACGGTAAATTGTAATACAATTGTGTTTTAATATTAGTTGACATTATTTGCGTGTGAACAATTTTTATTTGATTTGTTATAAGAGACTGTGTTGTTAAATACGAACTGTTTAACTGTGAAAATTGAAGCTGGTGATTAGTGACTTAATTGGTGTCTTGTACTTTTGTTTTCCACTGTACCTACGACGATCAAGTAGACCGGCGTAACATCATTATTAACAAAACGTTTATACTTAAACTACAAATTTTTAAGAATATAAAGAGGTAATTGAAAACTGCATACAGCGTCACTGTAATAAGACATTTTATAAAATGGAGAAACGTTTCTGTGGAATGATTAATAATTCTTTGCACTCTTGAAGTACTTACTTTGCCATCTATTTCACGATATTTTGATTGGAGTAGTAAAATATACTTTAGAAACTGATTTTTTAAGTCGGTATACCTATTAAGTCCACATTCATTAAAATTTTCTTTAGTCAATACAGCATAGAAATTGAGTTTGGCAGAAAAACTCTTGAAATTTGAAATTTCAGTAGAATTATTGAAATGTAAATGTGAGTTTGAAAATGCTCAATGTTTATGCTCACACAATCACACACACACACACACACACACACACACACACACACACACACACACACACACACACACACACACACACACACACACACACACACACACACACACACACACACACACACACACACACACACACACACACACACACACACACACACACACACACACACACACACACACACACACAGTTCACAAGAACGCTATTTCATGAGTATGTTTTTTCGTAACAATTATATACCAATACACGAATTATACGATGTATTTCTCTTATATGATTACGTACAAAGCATTTTGTATCACGAAAGCTTCAGTGTTTCGAATTTCCATCACTCCATCTTGATTTTAAGTGCTTATTACATACCAAAGAGGATTTGTATTTTACTGCAACGCAGCATAAATACATTGTTTTTGTTAAACTGAGAATAACCCAATGCATTTTTGTAGTGAGTTTATGTAACATTTGTTTACCGCCGCCGGAATTGAAAGTAGTTTACGTTTACGGTGGAGTATATTTGTTTCCCTGTAATAAATGGGGCAATTTAGTAGCGTGGTTTGAAAAGTTTGATTATTTATTGCACAAGTTTCCTGGCACGTACAAATATTTGCCTCCGTCTACAGTTGTTTGTAGTGTAATGACTTTAACAAAAATAATGTACTTGGAAAATACGTCTAGTGTAATAATAACAATAATAATAATTATTATTAAAAACATAATAACATAACACATATTTTTTATCACTTTTAATTTAATATAAATACAAATTAAAGATAATATAAGATATCTTAATATAAAGATGTACAGTATTAGAAGAGACAGTTTGGATTAGCTGTTGGTTTTTTAATAATGTTTTTTCATTCCCACTGTTTGCTCTTCGCTAAAAAAGGGAGTTTATTTAGCAGCTAAAGAGTTTGTTTGACTCTTTCACCAGCCATTGTGTAAACCATTTTTTTTTTTAATTTAAAAAGGCCTGAAGGCTACACTCAAACTCAGAAAATTCCAACGAAACACATCATAAAATATCAATTTTTGACAAGTACCATAACAGAAAAAAGTTTTCTTTAATTGGAAACAAGCAAACTAAGTAATTTGCACAATTAACATGTCGTTATTATGAAGATACAAAAAAAGATATTAAACATTGTGTATTTACGTAACATATTCAATGTGAAAAATGAGGTCGATCTGCTGCAATCACTAAATAAAGCAGAAATGTCCACAACGAACTGAAAACACTGAAATTAACATTGAATAACAGATTCGACTTACTTCGTATCAAGGTCAAAACACAAGACAAGTTTGTCTAGTGTCTAGCCGAGGGATGGAAGGAAATATACTGGGCCTTGTTATATTGTAAAAATAAAGGAAGGTTAGAGATAATACACATTCCATTAAACAAATAAAGGTATATCTACTTTACGTTTATTAGTACATAAGGGAAACTTTTTTTATATGGACCAATCGGAGTTAGAATAATACTTTATTATTCATTTAAATCACAGTAAATAAAAATATTAATAAATTGGCCTCGTTTATTGCAGTTGTTGAAGGCCGCGCGGCAGTTGGAAGTCACTGCTAGGGCCTAAACATTGCGATTTACATAAGACGATTGCTTAAGTTTAAAGCTTATTTCAGCATTACATAATCATAAATATAATTGTTATATGACAGGGTTTACTGGTATTTCAAGACTTTAGAAGTGTACCAAATATATTCGATTTGAAATCCAACAACATATACACTTGACTTGATTCGATAAATTGGATAATTTGGTCTGATTTACGCATTTGGATAAATTTGTGTAAGGACAACTAACTATGATACAATCGTGGCATAAAGCATTTTAAGTAATAGAAAATGGAATACCTATATGAGAAATGTAGCTATCCGAAATCAGCATCACGCTTCTCACCTGTTTCAATGTAACAACCTAATCACGAGATAGGCCCAGTCGTAATTACGTAATATTTTGAATTGTCATTGAAAATAGTTGTGTACAATACATAACAAGTTTTTTAGTGGAAAATTAGGCACACTCAGACTAATTTTTAGGCATCTACAAATTTCTCCGAGGAGCAAAGTCTACTTTCGTAGACTGCTTCTTCGTTACTCTCATAGTCAGAAAGTCAGATCGTTCTTTTACAGAATTGCATTCAATAACACATAAATTCTAAGACATTTAACAAAAGTTAACTCAAACTTTGTTTACTGGAAATCTACACATTGGGATCTGGCATATTGTATGTGTGTGTGCGTGTGTGTGTGTGTGTGTGTGTGTGTGTGAGGGTGAGAGAGAGAGAGATAGAGAGAGAGAGAGAGAGAGAGAGAGAGAGAGAGAGAGAGAGAGAGAGAGAGAGAGAGAGAGAGAGAGAGAGAGAGAGAGAGAGAGAGAGAGAGAGAGAGAGAGAGAGAGAGAGAGAGAGAGGGAGAGAGAGTCAGACAGACAGTGACAGAGACTAAGGGCACGCGCGGAAGGCTAGTACTCTTAAAAAATATGAGATTTTTCACAAAACTGATTGAAGTAGACAGGAAAAGTAAACTTTATTGGGTCCTTTGTTGCAATTTTTTTGTCACAGGAGATTTTAGAATAATAAATAAAAGTAGATTGCAAAGGTTGTTTTTATAACATTTGCTTGTTAAAATGGTGAACAACAGTCATGGATATAAAAAAATATTTGAATAAATGTATTCATTTTTTCATTCAAAACAATTCATCCTGAATTGGTTTTTTGGCATTTTGGTTTCTATGACTGCATAATTTGATAAGTAAATATCAAAATTTTCTGATGCCTTTGGTCTGTGTTTAACTCTAAAACTTAGACAGCGTTTGCTTAAACATTTATGCACTTCAGTATGCAGTAAAATTCCTGTATTATAAAACACGTTACAACTAAACGCCTAGAAGCTCTAATAAAATGTGACCACATAGAAGTATGCTGGAAAATATTGTGAGTACCAGTGTACACATTGGTAGACCTAAACATATTACCAACGAACAGGTATTGAGAAAACCAAAAACAGCAAAGGGAAACTAATGGGAACCAATAAATGCAGGAATACATCTTTTTTGAGACAACTATTGCCTGGTCTTTGAGAAATACAAGGCAATACAATACAAATACAAGGAATTACAATACATATTACTTTGAAGGAAAAAATATTTTGGGCAAGAAGTAGACGGAGGAGACGAACGACCTGACTCGACAATATTGTAACGACGGTCTAATGGATCCTCGCTTTGTACAGTTTTGGACAAGAAGTACACGGAGGAGACGAACGACCTGACTCGACAATATTGTAACGACGGTCTAACGGATACTCGCGTTCTACAATTTTGGACAAGCAGTAGACGGAGGAGACGAACGATCTGACTCGACAATATTGTAACGACGGTCTAACGGATCCTCGCGTTGTACAGTTTTGGACAAGCAGTAGACGGGGGAGACGAACGACCTGACTCGACAATATTGTAACGACGGTCTAACGGATCCTCGCGTTGCACAGTTTTGGACAAGCAGTAGACGTAGGAGACGAACGAACTGACTCGACAATATTGTAACGACGGTCTAACGGATTATCGTGTACAGTTTTGGACAAGCAGTAGACTGAGGAGACGAACGACCTGACTCGACAATATTGTAACGACGGTCTAACGGATTATCGCGTTGTACAGTTTTGGACAAGCAGTAGACTGAGGAGACGAACGACCTGACTCGATAATATTGTAACGACGGTCTAACGGATCCTCGCGTTGTACAGTTTTGGACAAGCAGTAGACGGAGGAGACGAACGACCTGACTCGACAATATTGTAATGACGGTCTAATGGATCCTCGCGTTGTACAGTGAAAACAGAATTACATCCACCAATAAAGTCATTAATTTTAAACTGTAATTAGACACATAAAATGGGTTAAAGTTAAGAAAGGCACTCGTATACAATAATTCATGTTTAATTTTTGTCCAAAAGCAATAAGAAATGTCATCTTATTACAGTTTTGTTACAGTTTCATGATAATTAACACACTAATCACTTTCAGTCAGTCACAATAATAAACAGTCATTATCTCTCTCTAATATTGCTGGTCTACAACTGAACTAAGCTGCTTGAAAATCCAGTATTTATCTTCTACTACTTGTCACTGTAGTGACATAACAGTCACGTATGACGGAAAAATAGTCGACTTACGTCTGGTAGAGGCATCTGAAACAATCTACTGCGTTCCGCCAATCTCTCGCTCCAATGTATGTGCAAGGGGTCAAGTAGTCACTCAGCGATGCAGTAATATTTCCTCACCGTAGCACTACTCCTTCATCAACCCTGTTCTTCGCAAATTACCAAACCGTCACTGCAGTAATTCTTTGCCCCGGGGGGTCTAGATATACTAGTAGTTTGTTCCCTAAATGCAAAGAATAATTCTGTAGCGCTTGGCTTGAGTGTTTTTGATCAAGTACTCAGGAAGAGGAACTACACAATACAGGAACAAACTAGTATATACACTACACACTAGTTTGGCTGGATACCATGCCCGGTGTGTTCTGTACTGGTGACCTATACGCCATTAGAAATAATAGTATACGGTGTTCCCTGTCTGGTTCGGTCAACAATCTCTTGCGTAGCGCGTAACGATCTCTTCAGCAACGTCTCCGCCGGGAGTTACTTTTAACATAGGAACAAGCAGGAACCTTTCCTCGAAGACCATAGTTAGTTTTCCAATCACGTCTTCTATCGTCACGCAAATGGTCCTTAGTCTACTAGTTCTGCTTGCTTTTTCACATTCAGGAACAAAGATTCCTTTTCTCCGCATCTGTTGACCCCTACTTTGGCCACCGTCACTGGCTTCATCGAATCAATTGGTTGCCCCTATCATTTCAGCCGTAGAAAACTTCATCTTCTCTTGGCCAACAGTGACGACATTCTGTTTTCAGGCTACAAGAAACCCGTAGCCATTCATAGTGACCGTACCAAGAATTGCTTTATCAACCATTTGGACTCTTTGTCTCCAAAGACCATTTGGTGGCACTAAGACGTAAACGTACGTGGACTTTTCCTAACACTTTAACGGGTCTTACAGTCACAGTCTGTATAGTATAGGAGCTAAATTGAAGGGTGTGGTGACTAAGTCAGGGCGCATAATGGAAGCTGTAACTGTAAATGAGTCGGTTTGAGTCAACTGGAAATCCATTAACAATCAAGTCTCCACTGGTCTTAGAAAGCGCAGAAAATCTTATCTGTTCTTGAGCCCTATTTCTCCAATTTGTACGTTTACGCCCTTCTTCTGTATTTTATTCTCCTAACAGTCTACCTGAAGATGGTCAAAGTTTCCCACATTTATAACACTTCGGTCTTCTCTCTTTCCGTTCTTTCAAATTGTTGAGATGCTCTCGACCCTTTGAATTTTTTGTCATGTATCATTTCATTTCTGCCTCCATCGTAATGGCGTTGAGGTACTGGCATCTTCTGACTACAGTGTAAAGTCTGGGACATAAACTTATTAATGTGCGGGACACTGACTTAGCGACCTTAAACACGAGGCCGTAAACATGAGCCTCTGAACTGTTTTAATGTAACACTGGTATGAGATTGTCTTTCTTGCTTTCAGACTATTGTTTGTGTATAATTAAAGTTTATAATTAATGACTTAATTCGTGTCAGTAATTCTGTTTCCACTATACAACACCACGATCCGTTAGGCCGTCGTAACAGAGATACTACAAGTAGGGTAGAACCTTTAACAGTGAACACAGAGAAGAGTAGTGAGCGCAGCTCTTCAATCTAATAACTGTTTTGCCAGGCGTGAATATTTGCGTTCACAATTTCTGACGCCATCAATAAACATTTACATTATAAACCTTTATTAAAAAATCCTCTCGTGCTTAGGGAAAGGCCAGCCTATTTAGTCTGTTGCTTTAAACTCTTAAAGGCCCTCCCCTGAACGCTGTCCTCTTGCTTTCAACTGAGAATAGTACTCATCGCGCAAATATTGATCACCATACAGTAATTCTACAGCTTTTATCAAGTCGGTACAGGTGTTCTGGCTAATAGGTGGCACTTTCTGTAGTAGGTGAGCCACAGTTTGTTTGAAGCGAAGGTGAGTTAAACTGCTTTTCCTTCTCCGTCCAATTAATGCCCGTGTAGCGGCTTCAAATTGTTAAAGATACGTTGCCCAGGCTCTATCAATGTTCAGGCCTTACAATAAACTGGCCCGACTGCAGGCAAAGCGACTTTCTCTGTTATCTTATTTTTTCTGTCGTTAGCATGGATACATTCTGTCCAGCAATTTGTTTTGAAGGGTATAACTGAACATTTATTAATTATTCTATTTCTGTTTTTGTCTGTTCTTTTATATTTCAATTAACCTTTATAGTGGAAACATTAGATATTTTATTCAACATGGATTCTTGTACGACAAAATTTTTGAAGACGTCGATTTTTCTACGTCAGATATTGTAGTAATTTAGTAATTGAGCTTACATCGCAGTAGACCCAGATTTGCATTTCTGACATCTTACATATCTCTTTCTTCTTCTTCAAATCTTTGATATTCTCCAACTTCTGCTTACGTTTCTCGTCTTGTTCCTCCGACTAGAGCAAAAGGGCTTGCTACTGTTCTTATGTTCCCAGCAACAGTGCTATTTGGCTTTTTGTTGTGTTTCTTTTTTTCTTCTTCACGCTTTTGCCTCCTGTCGTCGTCGTTTCTCTGCTCCTTCTGCCTCATATCTGCCTCATTCCTCCGTTTGCAGTAGCAGACATTGTTATTTTTTTATCATTTGACTGGTATCCATTATTATAAATCAATTTATGCGCTCACTATTCTTCTCTGTGTTCATTGGTAAAGGTTCTACCCTACTTGTGGTACCTCTATCACGACGGTGTAACGGATCGTGGTGTTGTACAATGGAAACAGAATTACTGACACGAATTAAGTCACTAATTGTAAACTCTAATTAGACATAAACAACAGTTTGAAAGCAAAAAAGGCCTCTCGTAGAATAACTAAATTTAAATTTGTCCAACAACAGCAACGACGACAACAAAAATAAATGTCATCTTATTACAATTTTGTCCTAACTTAACCCGCTACATCACTTTTGGCTAGTGCGAATAACAAACTCTCCAAACGTCTCTCTAATATTGCTGGTCTGAAACTGAAGTAGCCTGCTTTCAAATCCAGTAGTTATACTTCGCCGCCTATAATTGCAATGTCATAGCAGGACTGGATGCCGCAAGATAGTCGACTGACGTCTGGAATGGGATTTTCGAACATTCCACATCGTTCCGTAATTCTGCCGCGCCAGTATACGTGCGCATATGAACCCATTCAGCGATTCGGTACTATATATTTCCTCAGCGTAGCAATATCACAGAGTGGTCTGGAACAAAACGTATTGTACAGCATTGTATTGACAATGCTCTTGCGCAGCAGGAATTCGTCAACTTCAAGCTATAGTCATGGCCATCGTCCGAGGGCCTGGTGAAGTTCAAAGAAGAAGAAAAGGCTGCATAACATCGGTTTTCCAGACACACGATATGTATTTGGCTATTTATTCTCCAAATAATGACGTACTGAATGTTGTTACTTTGAATTACAAATTATGTTTTTAGTACTTTTAGACTTTGTTTGGAAGACCACAGACATAAAACATGAACTTTTGTACGTACAAATACACATGAATTCACATATAACCACAATAGAAATATCAATGTATGTGTGTGTGTGTTTGGTATATCAGCATGTTGTATGTTTATCCAAGTGTGAATTTTTCTTACGTGAATTTATATAGTTGCAAGCAAACCATTAACTATAGTATCAATTAATTAATAATGCGTTGTATTCAAGACAGTAAATAACTTTAACCGCAAAACCTAAGTGCAACCGTTGTCGTCGACAAATGCATAATTAGGTAATTGTTTCACAGCATCAGAATTGATAACGTACATAGTCCACTAACCAGAGTAGAAATTGGAAGTGATAATTATTGCGATCATAGATGAAAGTATTTTCACCTCAAAAACTGTAGAGTTTGTAGACTCTTCCTTTCCTATTTCCTACAACGGTTAGAAATTTCTATTTTCTAAAAGACATTCAGTCAGTGTTTTTCAAATTTGCCATTGTTAATTTTTGGAAGGAATTGCTTGATACAAGATAATAAAAATATTTTTGAATTGATATGATGTACCGTATGTCTTTAAATAAATAACATTTCAGGTGTACAGAAAATTTATTGATCAAAGTAATCCTGTTAGTGCACAGAATTTTAAGAAAATACAGTATAAATATACAGTAAAATACAAAATATACAGAATATACAGTAAAAATGTATTATTTTCAAATGCAAAATACGCTTATGTTAATATTTGTTTATTTCATATGCAGCATGCGCATATTCATGTGTTTTAATGATTTTTACATAAATTTTGGATAACTCTAAAAATTAGTTAACTAAAGAGAGCACTGGAAAAAATAAGAAATGTTTATTCCTTATGGTATTTTACATTTTCGTTTAATTATTCATGGTATTTCATTGTAGACAAACTTTTGTAGTCACTTTTATATTTTATTGACTTTTGAGCTATTTTTATAACTTATTTTTGACGTCATAAGGGAGATAAATTTTTATGTTTTGAATTTATGATGTTTTTTGAGAGAACCTGAGTGTACTTTTACTCCATAAATATATAATATAATGGTAAGAAATGTAAATTGCTAAAAATGTTAAAGGAAATTAAATTTATAAGATTACCCAGATGTTCCTGGTCAGGAGTGACAATTACGGAAAGCTAAGCTTATACTGTCTTAATATTCGTAATAATAAAATAAACCAGGAACACTTTTTCCTTCGTGCACGCATGTGTATGGACGTTCGTGTGTGTGTGTGTGTGTGTGTGTGTGTGCGTGTGTGCGTGCGCATTTTACTGCCGAGAATACATGTTGATAAAACGTATAAAAGTTGCCTTTATATTACACTACCCGAGCCTCACTAGATTTGCTTGCGGGCTGTGATTGTCTGCATTTCCTGACGTCAAGGGAGTCGTTTTATTTTGCGCAGTTTTAAACGCGCTCGTTTAACGTAATGTGTGTAAGCAATACACAGTTTATATTCATGCCACTACTTTACAAACTGAAAGTACATAGTGTACATAACAGTTGTATTATTTTTAGATTATATTATGCTAGGCGAGTAGGAAAAGGGTTTAGCGATGAATTTTATGCTTCGTCTCATAAATGCACCGACTGTAAGCTTAGCTAACACAAAGTGCACCAAAACAATTTTTAGGTAGACAATTTATTCGTGTTTAGTTCTACATATTTAAATATCTAAATTCATCGCCGTTTTCTATACCTTCAAGAAAACTAGATTAAAACTATAATTAAAATAAGAATATATTTTAATGTAATGAACATAATACTGTACTTCTTTTAAAACACGGGAAAAATTGGATTGAACTTTCTGAAATTATCTGATGACTTTGTAGTCCGTCTGAAGAATAAATCAATTCTTATCACTCGTGTTTAACATGGAATCCTGTAGTTAACAATGAAGTACACTGACAAGGAAATGGTACCGAGTAGCTATTTGCTCTGGTTCCATAACATGAATAAAATTGACTTAAACATTATCCCGTGAACCGCACAAATGTATGTAGCGAAAAATCCCGTTAGTAACAAGTTTTACTGTATTTGTCTACAAGGCTTATCTATATTTGTTCAACATATTTTAAACCAATTTTTTCATCCCTCATTCATGGGTCGCGTGTTTTATCACTTAGTTCCCTGTCATTGAGCTGAGAGGAATATTATCAATGTATGGTAATAATACTTTTGGTAACTTTTTTTGCTTAAACTTTCCAAATATGGGGCAGTGATCGACCGTTAAAAATACAGAATTACAAGCATCAGTTGTGGAAGTCATCTTCACCGACGTGACACTTTTCGACAAGTTGCCTTATTCTTCCGCCGTTGAAAACTTGACGGAGGAAAGAGAATAGAGTAGTAAGTACAAAGGGTATTTCATTGAAGGTGACTTCCACAGTTACAGTCAAAACGCCTGTCTGTGGTTCCGTAGCCCGTCAGTTTTCACGTAAAATTATTCTGACAGTTACACAGCCTAATGGTTACATTTTCTAAATAAAATGTGCATATTCTAGTGGTTGTTGTTAACTGCACAATTATCAGCTACGTATAGCCGATGATGCAAACAATATCGGCTATGCAATACAATTTACATTTAGTAATGTACTATTTTCGTTCAACTATATTGCGACCGCCTACGAATATTACTTTAATTAATTGGTCTTGTATATTAAGAACCATAGATTTTCACAAAAATTATTAGTTCCGTTAACTAAACTCTTAGTTTCCGTTAGGCATATTTTCGTCTTTGTGTTTTCAGTTTTGTAATTATAATAATCGTAATCTTTAATAATTTTTCTTCTGAAATATATTTCTCCAGGCTTAAAAAGAAAACATTGATTTCAGTTTTCCTGTAGTTTCGTAGTGACGCAAAAATAAATCGTTTAATCGCTCTATGTTGCGACGTAGAGATACAGCTTTATAATAATTTATACCATCGCTCTAAGCGGCTTACTACAAATTCCTTACAAATAAAACTTGTCACATAACAGTGTATGTGTGTAATAAGTGTATGCTGTTATGGCACAGCCAAGAACAGTAAACCGCTTATGGCTGTTGTTTACCGCCAGTCAGTTCAGGTGAGAGCTTGTAAGCCGATTTACTTCCCTTGCACCCCTCGTGATGTAAGGCAAGTAACAATGTCGCTAGCTCTTAGCAGGGAAAATAGTGTTTACTATTTACTTGAGTGGTCAACAGCTTATGATATAGAAAAACGTTGAAGAGATGTAATAAGCAACATTGACGTATTCAACGAGCGTCCTAAAATTTTTTATAAAGCTCCAATATAAGAAAATTGTTTGTAAATTTTGACACACTTTAACTTTACTCCATACGTTAAAAAGTAAAACAATATGTTTTAGAATAAAATAATTATTCGGATACGTAAAATGATTAAATAAATACTGAAGATTTGGAAGCCGTTAAATTTCATCTCAAGGAATAATAGGTTTGGAAGTGCGTATATTTTAAATTGTAAGCAAAAGCAGGAGCTACAGCATCTCGAACAATCGCTGCAAGCGAATGGTTACTATGTCAGAGACGTGAGGTGTGCAGTCCAACCGAGACCTGACAGACCGGCTGAGTCGGTGTCAGGAAACTCTCGGCTTGGCGGTTCTACACTACCTTCACGGCGTGACTGATCGCATTGGCAGACTGCTGAATCAGCGGGGCGTGAGGACCATCTACAACCCAACCAGGAAGATACAACAGTTACTGTTACAGGTTAAGGACACAAGGGATCCGCTCTATGCTTTGCTCGTGCGGCGAAGTGAACATCGGCACTACGGAACGCAGTGTCCGCACTCGCGTTATTGAACACATGCGCTGTTATAGCCTGAAGCACCCGGAGAAGTATGTGGTGTCCGAGCATGCACTCTCCAACTCTGATCGTCACGTTCTCTTTGAGCAGACTAAGATCCTGTCCTCGGTGAATGCCTTTTACTCTTGGCTGCACATAGTCTGTGGAGATCTTAAAATATAGTTCCACCGCTACGAATAGACTAAGAGAAAGCCTCCTATTAAGTATTTAACATTCCGTGCACCAAAGCCAACTAGAGAGCGCTTGATGCTGCTTTCCAGCTTAGTTTGTGCAGCTATGAAAGTGTATATTGTAACAGTACAAATTAATAATAGATGTAGATAGATAGATACTCTCCTTTAAAGCCCCACTGTTGTAACAGTACAACGATATAAGATATTAAAATGTGTTTATTATTAGTAGTGTTGATTATTAATAATAGTTGTGTGGGTATTCCCGTTTAAATCTCTCAATTTATAAAAGTATTTTAGCACTTCACTGTTCACCTCCCCACTTACCATATGTGGATGTTATTACTGTTCTGTTTGGTGACTGCTTCTGCTGCAACATACACTTTACACATACATGTGGATATTCTACTTGAATACCCTAAGTGATACACATGCACAATAAAATAATATAAAGGCTTAATTGTGATTTGAATTATAATGAATATTCAAATTCTGCCGCCACCTTCTGATAGAACTAGTTATGAGAATTAAACTATTTTATTTTGATATCAAGAAACCCTTTCCACTGGTAAAAATAATTGAGATTTATTAACAGTTCTGAAATGCCATTAACTCTTTTAAATAAACAATCAATCACTAATATCTTTACAAAATAATAGTTATTATGAACAATTTTTAAAAAGAAACTCTTTTAACCTCAAGGCTGGTAACACTGAAGGTTGATACAATAATTTTAGTTAGAGAGGTTATGTCCTCTTTACACAGTTAAATTACCAAGTTCGTGTGTTCTTGGAAGTTGCATGATACCAGATACAAGATGTTATCTTTTATAACAATATTTAATAAAGAATTAATACAAAAAAAACAAACAAATATTAAAATTAAAAGTCGGTACCATAAAATCGATAACTATCGTACTATCGCACTATCGTACGCTGGATATAAAGACACAGCAGTTACTTTAATAACACGTGCGTTGATCTGCACTGCTAAAATTTACTATTATTATTTAATAGTTGGTTATAAAAATCATTTGTTGGCAAGAGAAAAATATCTATAATAAGAAAAAACTCTTGTGATAGCTTTCATTTGATTTATATTACTTGAGAACAGACTTATGAAAAGGTGACAAAGTTGTCGTTATTATTTCTAGGTTAGCTAATAAACGTAAGTAGTTATTGTGGATAAGTAAATTATTAATTTTGTTCTTAATAATCTAAACACATTTATTTTATTCATAATGCGTCTGATGTGTAACTATCAGTTAATTAGAATATCTTTCGCAAAAATATTATTCCTTAGTCAAATCAAACGAAATGAGTCAATTGAGCGACTAATCATTTCACTCCTATTTGTAATATTTAAATTAATATTGACTTCTTTAATTACGATAAAATCGTAAAAACATTTATTCTTTAAGTTAATAAATGCGAAATAATTCTTTTATTTAATTCTGATAATTTTCATCATAATTAATACACTTCGATACTACTGACTAGAGTAGTACCCAAACAATAATTCTCCGTTCATTAACAGAAATTATTATTTTTGTTTTATTTGTTAAATAATGAAAATATAGTACTCCCTGGTTTTTTATAAAACACAACACTCGAAAATACGACCGTTATTATACACTGGCCGTATTTATTATTTGACTTCACTCCGCACTGTACACTCGTTATTTCGTTGTTATGTATAGATTATGTGTGTATAGCGTGTCTCATGAACGTGTCGCGCACAATTTAAATACTACTTCATACATTTCTTCATCGACCTTGCCCGTCGAATTATGCTTGTAGACTCTTTGACGACTGAAAGATGACTGTGACGCTTCACCTAGCGTCTCTCGCTTGTCTGGTTGCTTTAATTCATTTGATTGGTTGAAATTGTCGAACTGTCCACCCCAAAACACCTCGGTTAAATAAAACTTTTAATTTTTTACCAATTTCGTATATGGGTTGGAGATTATAGTGACGTAAGCGTTGATACACAAAATGATTAAAAAGTTTATAATTGCTATAACTTTTTTATTAATCGTCATATCGTTAAATAGTTAGTGGCAATAGATCGCGGACACCTTGGGCTTTAAATAAAGTCTAAACAAGGATAAAATCCGTCCATTATTAACTCACTACAACAATTTCACAAATTCCTATGGTGAATCTTAAAATTAATAAGTTTATTTCACCAGATCTTATTCTAATTACACAATAACACTCCTTATTAAACGTTTTGAGTCCATTTCTCATCTGTTTAATTCAGAAAATAGGTGCAATTGCTATTTCAACAATATTTGGTAATGGCGTCTTCAAACGTCCATATTCGATTATTTATAATCGTTTATAACACTATTATTTCTTATCTAATGACATTCGTTTGGTATT
The DNA here is from genome assembly GCA_034769895.1 of Magicicada septendecula. Classification (NCBI taxonomy): domain Eukaryota; kingdom Metazoa; phylum Arthropoda; class Insecta; order Hemiptera; family Cicadidae; genus Magicicada; species Magicicada septendecula. Next base: position 191,445,163 of record CM068372.1, read on the forward strand.
CTAACAATAATATATACATTTATTTACATCGGTTTAGACTTTGTTATATGAAAAATGTTGTTTTTCATATACTAATAGTCTTATCCAGATACCTTCTGTTCTCTTTTCCTTAAATTGTCACTTTGTCAATCATTTTACCATATAAGGTATATAATGTTACAAATGAAAATAGTGTACAACTATAGTACCTTGTTAATTGAATGTATTTATTAGTCTTTCGCTATTTGAAAGCTTTCCAACTCTTAGTATTGGGTTTGTTTACATCAGGTTATGACATGGCAGTCACTTATTTTTTAATAAATCAATAACTAAATTGCTATTATTACATTTGATATACATTCTCATAGTAGTATCAGATATCCTTCTGACTACTGATAACATTTTTATTTACCTTTGAACAAGTTTGGATAGTGCATTTTGCTTAACTAACTTGCTACATAGTGTTTGTTTACATTTGATTCCACAATCATAGTCATTTAGTTTTCAATAATTTGTCTATAAAATTACTATTCTTATACTTATGATCTGTTCTCATAGTAGTACTAGATATTTTTCTAACTACTGGTAACATTTTCAGTAATCCTTGGACAAGTTTTAATAATGTATTTTGCTTAACTAGTTTGTCACATTGTCTTTGTTTACATCTGGCTATACATTCATAGTCAGTTAGTTTTCAATAATTTGATTATGAAACTATTATTATTATAATTGTGATCTGTCCTCATAGTAGTATTAGATATTTTTCTAACTACTGGTAACACTTTAAGTAATCCTTGGACAAGTTTTAATAATGTATTTTGCTTAACTAACTTGTCATATTGGGTTTCTTTTCATCTAGCTTTGTGCTATCATATTTAATCTGCTTTATGTGCTGTGCATTTCAGTATAAAATATTACTTATTAGTGTGCATCATTATTTATAATGAATCTTTGACTGAAACAATTGTTGATGGTTGTTTGGTTTAATTAACATATATGATTTTGTGTTATAGGTGAACTCCCTATGGGGTTATGTATCAATGTGCAACATATTCTTATGCAGTATTTGCTTCTACTATTATGACTTCATTATGGTATTTTATTACAATGGTTTAATTGTTGATTAATACACATGTTTACACTATTTTTCTAAACAATAACACAAATATTCTTAATCTAATGTTATTACATTTCTTGTTGTGTTGTACCTAATTTCTGGTACCTTTGTTGTTTGATACTTAACAAACTAGCTTTTTGGTTATTATTTTTTCTGGACTTTCTTTATATTGTATTCTGTCTTGCCGTGGCATTCAGTTATATTTCATTTTAAAACTACAAAGTTTTATTTAACAAACCTTTTATTATCAGTTTCTATGAACAATGATTTTACTGTTCTATCTTACATTTCTCTTGGTGGTCTTATGATTATCTAGTTTGGATTACAATCTTGATTAAATTGGTCACACTAATTGTTTGTGCATTTTAACTATTTAATCTTTGATGTTTCCACTATAAAAGTAAAATATTTTCCTCTGTTATAAACCTTCTCACTTGTATTGTCTGTGGGGTTTATTTAGGTTAAAATTGGTTAACTTGTTACAGGTTCTCACACTTACAGTAAGTATTCACTATTACTGTTTGTGATTTCTTAAATATGCTAAACACTGTTTCTTCATAGTTGATAATCGTTATTCTTCTTCCGGTCACTAGTATAGTTCCTTGTATACTTGGTGAATGGTGATTTCTTGTATTGTACATACTTTATCTTCACTCTTCATGTCGTGTTCCCTTGCTCTTCTTCTTTCTTCTTTTGGTTTAAACGTCTTCTTCAATATTTCCATTTGTAGTAGTCGTTGTTCCATAGTATTTATATTTATAAATAGATTGGTTGGTTTGCCATCATTGTGATTGCTCTTGAGTTGTCTCTTCTTCATTTTACATAGTCATGATTTTTGTTGTTTCCCCTCACTGTTGGAAACTATTGTCTTCTTTTCATCTTACATAGTTATTATTTTTGTTGTTTCCCCTCACTGTTGGAAACTATTGTCTTCTTTTCATCTTACATAGTTATTATTTTTGTTGTTTCCCCTCACTGTTGGGAATTCTGTTGTCTTCTTTTCATCTTATATAGTTATTATTTTTGTTGTTTCCCCTCACTGTTGGAAACTATTGGGCCTGGTGTCTAACATTTTATATTGGTTTGTGGTCATTTTCTTTCTCTCTTTTGTACTCGATGGTGCTACATTACACTTCCTTCTTCTTAGTTGGAATTTACACTAATGTATCTGTAGATACTCACCTTTTGTTTCCATTGTTTTACGTACTTAGAACTATTTTCATGATTTCCCGTCACTTGACGTAATAATTGTTTACTCTATGTAACTACCAAATTTGGTACGTTACAATATAAGTGGGCGTTCTTAGGCAAAATTTCATAGACTCTACCTCATCACCTGGATCAATTGGCGGACACCGTGCCAATTGTATCCGACACTGAAGATGGCCTCCGATGGTAGGGCCAAAACGTCTGTCCACACAAACAACACAGCACAGCTTAACAGCCCGTCAAATAATGTTTCCAACTACTTAAAATTCATTGTTTATTACAAATATTGAATAACCTATGTGTTTAATGTATATAATACAAGTGATCTGTAACAGGGCCTTAAACATCTATAAAAAAAAATAAACACGTATAATCAGCTGCCAAAATTATGATGGCTACAAATAATAAACTGACTACAAATTTTTGGCAGTAACATTTTTAGAATTACTTTGATAATAATCTGATGACTAACAAAATTGTCAACAAAACATGTGTAATTAAAGTTTGTAATAACATCAAAAATTTACAAATATGAAAGGATTTGTCATCAAACAATCATCCTAAATAGGTGTACATAACTCAGAACATGGTGGCAGTGTAAATATTAAATTTATTTTAATAATGTAGCCTTCTACTAAAACTCTATTAAGCCACCTAGAAATCCGAACCACTGTCCCTAATCATCTTGGAACGCTTTACTTCATATAGCTTTTAGATCTCTTCTATTTTATCTGTGCAGTGGTTTTTCTAAATCTACGTATACATAGTTATATGATACGTAGTGTAAAGCCGAGAAGTGAGAGTTCTTGCATTTTGACTGACTTCTTGACAAACGAAATATCGTATCAAGTTTCAGAATAAACTGTTTAAGTTAACTAAATGATATGTTAAACGTTAAATTACACCAATAAAAAAATAATGCTAATTTAAAATCATATTTTGAAGAACAATGTTTAAAACATTTGGTGTAGGTTGTTTTTAAAATTAGGTATAAAGTAAGAGTCTGTAATATATTATAAGTCTAGTAAAGGATTACAACTAGTAACAATATTCAAATAAAACAAGTTTGTGAATCAAGTTAATCAATGAATGGCGTTGTGCAATCTGGCCATCACAACGTTAAAGTTACCGTAGCATTTATTCTGTACTTTTGTATTCTTAACTTCGGTTCAATGCCAGTTTAAATTATTCATTGTCAATAACTAATTGTTACTAGTAAAAATATTGGTATGGAGAATCATACATCCATCATACTTCCATGTCCTAAGATTTATATTTAAAATCATTTACGAAATGAAATGTTTCCATAGAAACTACTTCTTTCCACTTATTGCTTCAGACTTAACCACAGTACTGTGGTCACTGATGTATACCTCCACACGTTATCGCACTCGACTTTCTCTGATGATGGCAGTCGACGGCACTGCCGAAACGTCTGGTTTTGCTGAAAACATTGGACTACGACCAAACAGCCCGGGAAGGAATTTTAACAACACACTATTACTTTGTTTCCGATAACGTAGTACACATAAAAATTATCCCCTCCCCCTTCAACTATAATTTTCATTTATAGAAAATTACCCCCACCCCGTTCAACTAGCCTCTACATTTATAGATATTTCATCTACGTTTCTACTGTGGATTACTAAGATCTTCTTATCAGGATACTTTATTTATCATAATTAAGTACTTTACTCTTGTTACAACAAAAAATGTTTCCGGTAAACTGCCCTTTCCCAGTTGCCAAACTTTACCAAAATCAACAGACCTTGAGTCTTCTACAACTCAGGCACATATGTAAAAGATTATTTGATTCTGTTTGAATTTGCGGCAGTTATCGTTCGTCATGGAAAAATTTCTCTTGTTACAACATAAAATGTTGCAGGTAAACTACCCCTTTCCCTTAACCGATCTTCACCAAAATCAACAGACCTTGAGATCTGTAACATTTAGGGAAGTATGCAAAAACTTATTTGACTATGTTTGAATTTACGGCAGTTATCGTTCGTCATAGAAAACATTTCTCTTGTTACAACATAAAATGTTGCCGGTAAACTACCACTTTCCCTAAACCGATCTTCACCAAAATCAACAGACCTTGCGATCTTTATTACTTAGGGATGTATGCAGAAACGTATTCGATTATTTTTGAATTTACGGCAGTTATCGTTCGTCATAGAAAAAATTTCTCTTGTTACAACATAAAATGTTGCCGGTAAACTACCACTTTCCCTAAACCGATCTTCACCAAAATCAACAGACCTTGCGATCTTTAATACTTAGGGATGTATGCAAAAACGTATTCGATTATTTTTGAATTTACGGCAGTTATCGTTCGTCATAGAAAAAATTAACCTTGTTATCACATAAAACGTTGCTGGTAAACTACCCCTTCTTCTTAACTTACCTTCACCAAAATCAGTAAGTCTTGAGTCCCCTACAATTTATGGATGCATGAAAAATATTATTTGATTCTGTTTGAATGTGCGGCAGTTATCGTTCGTCACAGAAACAATTACTCTTATTAAAACATTAAAAGTGGCTGGTAAACTACCCCTTTCTCTTAACCGATCTTCACCAAAATCAAAAGACTTTCAGTCTTTAATAATTCAGGAACGTATGCAAAAACTTGTTTGATTCTGTTTGAATTTACGGCTGTTATCGTTTGCCAAATAAAAAATTACCCTTGATAAAAAAACGTTCCTGGTAAACTATCCCTTTCCCTTAACCGATCTTCACCAAAAGCAGTAAGTCTTGAGTATTCTACAATTCAGGCCTGTATGCAAAAAATCATTTGCTTCTGTTTGAATTTGCGGCTCTTATCGTTTGCCATATAAAATACCCTTGTTAAAATATAAAACGTTGCTGGTAAACTACCCCTTTCCCTTAACCGATCTTCACCAAAACCAACATACATTGATATCCTTACAATTGAGGGCAGTATGCAAATAATTATTTGATTCTGTTCGAATGTGCGGCTGTTATCGTTTGCCATATATAATACCCTTGTTAAAACAAAAAACGTTGCTTGTAAACTACCCCTTTCCCTTAACCGATCTCCACCAAAAACAGCAGGTCTTGATAACTCTACAATTCAGAGTTGTATACAAAAATTTATTTGATTATGTTTGAATTTGCGGCTGTTATCGTTTGCCATAGAAAATACCCTTGTTAAAACATAAAACGTTGCCGGTAAACTACCCCTTTTCCTTATCCGATCTTCACCAAAGTCAATAGGTCTTGAGAACCCTACAATTCAGGGCTGTATGCAAATAATTATTTGATTCTGTTTGAATTTGCGGCTGTTATCGTTGCCATTGTTTGCCAAATAAACAAATTACCCTTGATTAAAAAAAAAACATTGCTGGTAAACTACCCCTTTCTCTTTACCGATCTTCACCAAAAACAGCAGGTCTTGAGTACTCTACAAATCAGGACTGTATGCAAAAATGTATTTGATTCTGTTTGAATTTGCGGCTGTTATCGTTTGCCATATAAAAAAATCTACAGGCACAGACACACACACCAGACACCCAGACAGACACACACACAGACACTTTTCGAAAAATGACTTTTTTCATGTTTTGAGTGTAGTAAAATCAGAATCTGCAATAATCTCGAACACTATTTTTTTTGTCATCACCATATTTCCATTTCCTTAAGGAACGTGGAAGTAATTATTGTTCTTTGTTGTCTTCCTATTTATTTGTAGGCATGTATATACACGTGTATATGTGTACGAGCGCTCGTGCATGTAAATTGCGTATAGTTGTAACCTTACAGTATCCGTGCTCAAATAGAGCAATACCTATTAATACAGTTACGTAGATTGCTATGGATTATCATATGAATATTAATTCTCTCAATATTCTGTTGGTCAATCCGCTTACGTTCAAAGGAGACTTGATGATTCTTCTAAAAATGATACACTGTAAAACAGAATAAGTATACCCAACGTACGTGACACAACATGAAATATCCGATATCAACTTAGCATACGACTTCAGGTGTGTACCTGAATAAGTGCAAACTAATACTCACGTATTGTAACAAAATATAAAAAAGTTGTGTGCGATCTGTTTTGCTTTAATGCCAATTTATGAAATCTATTGGTTAATTAAATATCCAAATTTACTATTAGACGTTAAAAACATGATGCTACGACATGAATTTTCGAGAGCGTAATTTCTACACGTCGCTCGGCTAGCCGAGCAGATGGGGTGACTGGGTCAAGGCTGCACAAAAGTATTTTCTAGACCGTTGGAGCAATTGTAACAACGTCAATTATGTCGGCACCCAGCCAAAAGAATGGAAAGTTATTCTGGAACTTCTGCGGCATACATATAAAGGTCGGCTTAGAAATTAGTTGCTGCTTACGATATTGTAGAGTGCGGATCAAACGATGATTCGAGATTAGTGAAAAGAGATTATTGTGTTATAATTAGTGCGAAACTCTTATAGGTGAAATTAATATTCCGTGTAAACAATTTTCACTTAAATTATTTGTATCAGAGTACTTTGTTGAAGTCAAATTGTTATTTGTGACTGATTAAAATTGATAATTAGTCAATTCATTGTTGTCTGTACTTTTGTTTCCACAGTACAACAAAACGACCCGTGACGGCGTCGTAACAATATAGTGTATACCTTAAGAGAAAACCTTATATATTGCAACAGATCAAATTTTATTTTACTAATAAGGATATAGTGAGTGTGTACAAATCACAAACAAGTATATTATGGAGGAGATGAAAAATTATTTATTATACACATAAATATAATTTTTAAAGAGGTATATTGTATTATATATTGTCATGTATTATAATTTGGAATAATAGTTTATAATGTTCGATAATATATCGGTTATACTTGATTGAGGCTATGACCGCAGTACGTTCAATCCTCCGCTACCTACATCCACTCCCGTCCTGGCGTCCTTATCTTCAGCGTCACTCCTTCCTGGCGTCCTCTTCGTCCGGCGTCCTCTTCGTCCGTCGTCCTCTTCGTCTTGTCGTCCTCTTCTCAAATATGTTAAACACACAATGCTTATTAATTTCTCCAGAATAGTTTATTATTAATTGATATGTAAATTTTATCAATCTCAGGGGGAATATGGGTATCAACTTAATAAGGTGTATTAGTCGTACACCTTCCACGTAATCTTGAAGTGTCTTTAAATTCCCTAAGCGGATATCTTACTTACACGAAAAGCACTATACTATATTATAATTCTATTTAAATAATTTACCCACTCGGCTCTGAACGCAGAACTTCGTACAGAATACCAAGGATTATGTTAAATTATACTTTTCTATGTTCGCTCGAGAACAACTCTCTCACGCACGAGCACAACTTTACCATGCAACTTCTACAGACAGACTGTATCGATCTTTACTCTACAAAGAATGAATGTTACTGAATTTAGTGTTTTCCGATTCGCTAATCCCAAGTCACATGATTGATGGTTTCAACAGATATAACTTTTCCAGAAAGAGTTTTTATAAATATGCACTAACTTGCATTGAATAATCTACAAATTTTTATGACCCTATTAATGATAAGTGTTTCAAATTGAGTTTTCCTACTTAAAAAACCATATTTCTAAAATAGTTATGAACCATAGAGTACACATAAATTGAAGCTGTTTACATAAATAATTCATTGTCAAAGTTTCACGTCAGTAGTATAGGTATGTATGTGCTGGGACAAGGTCAATGACCCCGGAAGTAAACAAAGATGACCTTGACCCCGGAAGTAACCAAAGATGACCTTGACCTAGATCAAGGCCAAGGTCAAGGCCGATGTCAAGGTCGCCTCCAAGGTCAAGGTCACCACCAATGTCAAGGTCACGGCCAAGGTCAAGGCTGGTTATGACGTAAGCAACAAGATCTCCAATGACTTGTGCAAGGGAATTACGCAATAACATGTGAACGCGCGCGGTTGACCTTTCGATTAAACCACACCCAAGAAAATTGTGTAATAACACGCGTTTTCATCATGATAGAAAAGTTGGCGTACGCGTGTTTCAGGTTCGCGTGTTTACATGTAATCGTTTCCAGATAGCGTTTAAAATACGCGTTTTTAATATATTACTTTTTTATATGTGACGATTGTCATTCTGTAGTAAAACGTGACGCGGAAAGTTGGGTTTATTGTATAATGGAGGAAGAGAAGGGGTCAACAGGTGATAATAAGGAGAACGGTCTATTTAAAGAGCACAGTATGACCGATTCTACGTCTACCCGCCAAAGAGTGAAATTTGACATTGCAGATTGTGTATCCGCTCCTGATAAATCACATACGGAGTTATATGAGAGGAGGTTATCATTTAGGAATTGGCCTCTATCATATATTTCTCCAACAGCTTTAGCAGCTGCGGAGTTTTATTATTATCCGCAAGTTTCTTACGACTGTTGCGATTGTGGTAATAGCAGACCGGACGATAGAGTACGCTGTTATTCCTGCGGGCTCGAATTAGGTCTTTGGAAGGTTGGTGATGATCCGTTCAATGAACATGAGAAGTGGTCGCCGAAATGTGAAGAAGTAAAGAAAAGGAGTGACACATTAAAAAATTAGTTATGTCTGGAAAAATTGTATATTATTTTAAGTCTTCAATTAATTCATGGTTACCCAAAATATCTTTCATCCGTGTTTAATATTCAACCAAGTAAATTGCATACTGTATTCAATAGTTATACAGGTAAAACTTTTATATTTCATAACGATAATTATTTTAGAGAGGTTGATGAGTGTTCGTTTACAATTAGATCGTGGGGATATATATCTCAACGTTTTCCAGGGATACCTCCTAATATCGACTCGTCATTTAGGTTCATAGATGGTAATATATATTTTTTTAAGAATAATACGATTTTCGCGTTTAACGAATTTACTGGCAAGCTATCAAAAACGGAAAGAAATAATCTTTCAGTGTTTGGATTGGAATGTGTAAATGATGACGTATTATATCAATTAAAAGATTTGATACAGAAGTTAATAATACAAAGGAAAAATGAAAAAAATATTTATACCGCGCTAAGCGGTTAGTTGACCTCGATATTGTGTAATAACCAGAAAGTGAATGTGTGTTGCGTAAGTCGGTTAACTACATCCTGCTTGCATTACAAAAAAAAACAGCACGTGTTCCACTTGCTATATAAACTGTATTTAATTTTACACAAAGCGCGCCGAGGCGTTAACGCTTGCTGGATCAAGAGAACGTAAAACGAAAGCCCACCTCAATGGATCATGAGAACGTAAAACGGAAGGAGGAGGAGCGTCTCCTACATAAATGTTTTTTTTCTCCAAAACGTCTGACGCCTGGGGAAATCACTAAACTAAAATCTATAGCTAACAGGCCAGACTCAACTATAAGACCGTTTATGAAAGAATTAATAAAAGATTTATAGTTTAAAAATTTTTGTTAAATATTTATTTTTAATCTCCTATTTATATATTTTCATCATATGCTTTCTGTCGGGGTATATATATATATCCTCTTTTTCTAAGTCACATTCAGTATGGCTTTGCAGAGTGATACGGAAAACGTGCACGCTTTGAATTGGCGCGTTTATTTTGTAGATCACTTAGGTTTAGGCGAGTATTCTTTTAACGATGTGTGTTATCTAATAATTAACGAATTTTCTGAAGCTGATGTTATCAAATTTGAAAGGAAAGAGTGTATAATTAAGATTCATTTTCCAGTATCTTATTCATATACAGATGTGTTGAAAAAATTAGAAAGATGTCGTTACCAAATACTAATAGACATAGACTGTGAAGAAGAAACAAAAGATATAATCGGTTCAAGATGGTAACAATATGCGAAAAGTTTTTATTAGATTTTTTTGAAAACGAGGGTTTTATTTATACACCAGGTTCAAGAATTATTGTTTGTAGCGAGTGCGGATTTAAAACAAAAAATTATTTTACTATCACACATATTCAATTTATACACAAACTTTCGCATCCGAAATGTAAAAGAGTTCGTTATTTGCCTTACAAATATGAAAACTATGCAAAATCTAAAAAGTGTATTGCAGATTATTCAGATGCAAAGATGTGTGTTAGTGCAACTGAGGAAATGATGGAAGCCACATTCTGTGCTTGGCCAAAACGTTTACCAGCCGCCGATAAGCTTTTATTAGCGGGATTTTTTTATACAGGAAATAGCGATGAAGTAATGTGTGTAGAATGTAAAGTTGTTCTTGACGAATGGGAAGCGACCGATGATCCTTGGACTGAACATCAAAAAGCATCACCAGATTGTTTACTAGTAAAATTACATAAATCGCAATTGTAAAATAAAATATGCAACTGTGCAATTGTAAATAAAAAATGTGATAACAGAAATCGTATGCGTTTATTAACTGATTTTTCAAACTATTTAATCACTTTGTTACTGTATTTAGAATAATAATGAGTGTTAGACAGATTATCAGCGATGAACTACACAAACAAGCCAGACGGAATTTTCCAACACGTAATGTAGAGTTGAAAGGCGTTCACGATTTGTACCAAGCCGACCTCGTAGACATAATATCGTTTTCAAAAGTTAAAGAAAGGTTATAAGTATATATTAACAATAATAAACTGTTTTAGTAAATATATGCGTTCGCCATTCCTTTAAAAACAAAATCTTCAAACGATATTGTGGAAGCTCTTTCACATATCTTACGAGCGAACAAAATGAAACATTTACAAACCGACCACGGAAAAGAGTTCTATAATTTACACGTTCAACGATTGCTTGGTTATTATAATATAAACCATTATTCTACTTATTCTGATAAAAAAGCGTCCATAATCGAACGTTTTAATCGCACATTAAAAAACTATATGTGGAAGTGGTTTACTTCTAGCGGGGAATATACATGGATTGAAATTCTTCCCCACTTATTACACAAATGTAATAATAGCGTACACAGAACTATTAAGATGAAACCAATAGATGTAGGCCTACATAATGAAGAGTTAGTCCTATCACAAATAAATAAAAAACGATTACTACTTAATAAGAAACCGCCAAAATTTAAAGTTGGTGATAGAGTAAGAATTAGTAAATATAAGAAAGTATTTACAAAGGGTTATTTACCAAATTGGACAAACGAAATATTTACAGTTGATAGTATTAAACCAACAGCACCCAGGACTTATATTTTAAGAGATGATAAAGGAATCGTATTAGATGGGGGTTTTACGAACAAGAAATTAGTAAAACAAAATTTGGAGATATATTTTTAATCGAAAAAATATTAAAGCGTAGAGGTAATAAATTATTTGTTAAGTGGTTGGGATATGATAAATCTAGCAATAGCTGGATTGATAAAAATCGTGTTATTTAATCTGTATTAGTTATTATCAAAATGAAGTTTGTACAACAAACAAAGAGACTGCGTATCCGCAACTTTGGTAAATCGATAAAAAAAGAGAACAAAGTTCATAGCGATTTATTACCAAATAATGTCAGATGTCTTATCATAGGCCCCAGTGACACAGGAAGACAAATTTAATGTTAAATCTGCTGTTTGATCCTAACGGGTTATATTTTGAAAATGTATATATTTTTTCAAAATCGCTCTATCAAACAAAATATAAATTTTTAGATATGGTTTTATCCGATATGTCGGAAATAGATTATTATAAATTTTCTGAAAATGATCAAGTGATTCATCCTGACGATGCTAAATCAAATTCGGTTATTATATTTGACGATGTAGCGTGCGAGCAACAGGACAACATTAGAAACCATTTTACAATGTGTAGACATAAAAAAAACAATGTTATATATATATGTCAAACTTATGTTCGAATACCAAAACATTTGATACGTGATAATGCAAATTTAATAATTATTTTTAAACAGGACGATTTAAATTTAAAACATATATATAGTGATCACGTAAATACAGACATGACGTTTGAAGTTTTTAAAGATATTTGTACAAAAGCGTGGACACGACGGAAAAAGGGTTTCCTTGTAATAGATAAAGAAAGCAATATGAACTGTGGAGGGCGTTACCGTTTTGATTTTGATATCTATATTAACGACTTGTAATTGTTCGTTCAATTATTTTTCATCATGGCACCGAGAAAGCCACGTTCTCTAGACGAGTGTGAGAAGCTCGCTAAAGAGATTGGGAAGATAAGAAAGAATATTCGAAAGAAACATCAGACTTTAACACAAAACATTATTGATGAAGAAGAACTTGCAGAAAAATCGTTAAGACCCGTTGTCGCTCCATTACAAAAGTTAGTACAAGAAAAGAACACTGTTACACCGCCAAGTAATGAGAAAGAACGAGATGCGGATGTTGAAATGGACGATATTCAGGAGCGATTAAAAAACAAAAGGTTTTCAGATGAATCTGAAAACAATACATTATCGAATAAACGCCCAGCACCACCGAATACACCGCTTCCGTTACCGCGCGAAGAAGAAAAAACGTATGAAACGTTACCTACAGCAGAAGAATTGATATCAACACCAGAAGGACGAAAATCGATTGATCATTATATTGATATATGGTTTAAAGGACTGCTAGCGAGACAATATATGCGTAAATTTTTTGATGATGATAATCACGATATCGATCACGTTTTTGGTCCGTATTTTACGAATGGTACTACTTTAATGTTGGGTAAAGAAAATTGAAAGTTTTACCCTATGAAAATTGAAGAAAATGATGATATTATAATCAACGGTTTTACATATAAAGGTACGCCTGGTTTGTACGATCTTATTTTCAAAAAACACCCGGACGCATATTTATATTCGGAAGAAGACTTAAACGCATATTCACATATGATAAGTAAAACAGGCGCATATTTAAATTTAACGACAAATAGAGTAAAAAGCAGCGCTAGTTACAAATATAAAAATATAATTAAACCGATTATTTCAACATCTAAACCGGAAAATCGTGGTCGAGGTTTATTAAAATTAAATAACAACAAACCTAATTATGTCTATTGGGATGATATAAACGAATTATGTAAACGGCTACAATTGTTAATCGCTTCTCAAAGTGCCGGTCATTCAGGTCATAGCAACGAGATATTATCAATTATAGAAGAATTGCATGAGGCGGGGATAATAAAAGAAGACGGTGCATCGTTTGAGGCCATATTTTCAAAATGAGGGTTGACAAATTCGGACACTATAGTGGAGAACTGGTGACAGGATCAAAAATTCAACGCGGTCCACCGGGTGAGGGGTTTAAATTAACGAAGGATGGAAATTTTAATATAAATAACAAAAGGCTGTGCAATGTTGGAGACCCGAAAACGGATAATGAAGCTGTGAACGTTAAATATGTGAAACAAAACTCGATTACTTTATCAAATATTGGTAATCATTTCGATGTTAAAATGAAAAAAATTACTAATTTAGCCGATCCGCAAGAACCTTTTGATGCTGCGAATAAAATATATTGTGAAAATACGATGAAAACTTCTTTAGTTAATAGAATTCCGGTTAAGGTGAAAGATGGTTCTGTTTATTCGTTTAAAAATAATCGTGTTACAAATGTTGCTTCACCCATATCTAAACTCGATGTTGTAAATGTGGAATATTTAAGAAACAATACTATTATATTTAATAAAAAGAGAAACTCTTTTGATGCTGAGAATCACGTTATCGAACGACTACAAAATCCTAAAGAACAAGAAGACGCCGCAAATAAATTTTATGTGGATAATAAATTACCCAATTCCCTTGTACAACCTGGGTGTTGCGACTTTAAGAATAATAGATTAATTAATGTGGCCGAACCTGTCGATTTAACTGATGGTATAAATAAGCAAACTTTAGACAATACTTTGAACACTTTGAAACATGAGGTTGAAGAATACATAGACAAAAGAGTAGATTTTAATAGCGATGGTGAGCTGGATTTTAAAAAAGCTAAACTTGTTAATGTTAGCGAGCCTGAAAGCGATTATGGTGTTGTAAATAAAAAATACGTATATGATCAGTTTCTCGAATATGATAAAAAATTGCTAAATATATTGTACAAATTATATAAAGAACTTACAACAGACAAACCTATTAAAAGTAGACACGAATTTTATATTATATATATGGTACAGAGTTTGTACGAAGAATCATAAATGCGCGTGTATCGGAACGATAAAGAGGGGAGCGGGCTAGTGGGCGACATTCTTGGTACTGTTATTAACAAATCAATCGACTTATTACCAGTTGAACTTCATATACCGGGTTATCAATATTGTGGACCAGGTACGAAGTTGGCTAAACGCTTGCAACGAGGAGACCCTGGAATTAACAAGCTTGACGCGGCGTGTAAACAACACGATATCGCCTATTCTAAATATTCAGATTCTACAAACCGTGCTAGAGCGGATAAAGACTTAGCTGAAAGAGCTTGGGAACGTGTTAAATCAGAAGACGCTTCGCTCGCGGAGAAAGCCGCTGCGTGGGCTGTAACTAATATTATGAAGGCGAAAAGCAAATTTGGTAGGGGTGTAAAGAAGAAGAAGAAGGTTTCAAAAAAGAAATGTTTGAAAGGTAAAGGATTATACTTACGACCGTATAAAAAAACGGGTGGAGGCGTTAAAAAAAAAAATCAAATCGGCGGCGGCGGAAATAATTAAACATATCCCAATTCGCCCGCTTTCAACGAGCGAGTTATTGTTATATATTAATAGATTAAAAATTCCAAATTTTAGAGGTGTGTTTATGCGTGATACGTTACCTTTAAACAGTGCTATTTGGAAAAATGAGGCTGGTATTTTTAATTTAGACAGTATTTACGGTCAAGGCACACATTGGGTGTGTTACGTAAAACATGAGAATAAAATTAATTATTTTGATAGTTTTGGTAATTTAAAACCACCTACTGAGCTGATTAACTATTTTTCTTCATCCATAGAACATCCTATCGAAATTAGTTATAATTATACACGAAAGCAAAAATTGGGTTCAGTTAATTGTGGACACTTATGTCTTCAATTTCTTGCGAACAATGTTTTCTTTAAGCGGCAAAGGACCTGAATTGGAGTGTGACATTTTTCCGCCAATTGAATTAAATAGTAACGAAAAATGGGAACTTGGATTAATCGATTTCATGACATACAATTCAATACCAAACGTGGAAGAAGGTGTAAATAATATACTATATTTTGATAGCGATAAGAAAATTGAATTACCTACAGGTTCTTACGAAATATCAGACATTGCAACATATATTAATGATTCCTTAATTAAAAATTATGAACACGTTCGGGCGTTATGAACGGTGATAAAGGCGAATAACAATACGCTGAAAAGCGAAATTTTGTCTAATGTATTAATCGATTTTAAAAAACCTAATTCTCTTGCCTCCATATTCGGTTTTGAAGAATGTGTGCTTGAGCCTAATAAATGGTACAGCTCAACCTTGCCAATAAGTATTGTTCGAGTAGAGGCCGTTCGATTAGTTGGCAATCTTGTTAGTTATTCATTTAATAACGGTATTGAAGGTCATATAATACACGAGTTTTATCCTACGGTTCCACCAGGATTTAAAATAGTTGAAATACCAACAAATGTAATTTATTTACCAGTAAACACATCGAGAATACATCGTATTACAGTAAGATTAGAAGATCAACAAGGAAGGACCGATTAATTTTAGAGACGAGATAATAACGTTACGTCTACACCTGAGAAAAAAATGAGGCTTATTTTTTGCTATGGTAACACCGATAAAACGGTTGTTAACGATCTGAATAAGATCAGTAGAGATAAAAATATTAAACGATTAACACCTCAAAATAAGAAATTTTTACAATTATTGGGGTTAACAGTAATAAGTGAATATTCGAAAAAATGAGTAGTAGTATTTTAAATATATTAAACAATCCCGTATATGAAGATGATGCGATAGTAAGATTAAAATATCAGACCCATCATCCGTATACTTCAAGCACGTATAATAATAATGATGAAATTAGAATACCAATCAATCAACAAGATGTTTTTACGTTTCCACACGATAGCTATCTCTACATACTACTAGAATACACAAATAATTTAGGTGTATTTGATCAAACGTATAAATTAGTTTCAAACGCTGTGGCATTTTTATTTGATGAAATTAGATACGAAATATGTGGGTCAGAAATTGATCGAATTAAAAATGTTGGAATAACGACAACAATGAAGAATCTATTAACAATTAAACCTTATGAAGTTAATACTTTAGAAAATGCCGCTTGGAATGAAAATTTATATGGGGCTCTATCACCATCTGAAAAAGATCTCCTATTCTGTATTCCATTAAAAATGTTGTTTGGATTCGTTGAGGATTATAAACGTATTCTGCTAAATATAAAACAAGAACTAGTTTTAATAAGAGCATCGACTGATAGTAACGCTGTTGTTTTACCAGAATCGGTGACTGGATGTAAATTTACAATAAAACAGATATCATGGATAATGCCATATGTGTATGTAAATGATGAAAAAAAATATGATTTTTTTAAAATAATAGAGCGTGATGAACCTATATTGATCCCCTTTAGGAAATGGGAGCTTTATGAATATCCGTCTACACCACAAGCGAAGCAGCACACTTGGACTGTCAAAACGTCATCACAAGCAGAAAAACCTCGTTACGTTATTGTCGGCTTTCAGTCTGATAGGAAAAATAATATACACAAGAATTCGGCAAATTTCGATTCCGTATCACTACGTAATATTAAATTATATTTGAATTCAGAATACTATCCATACGACAATCTGAATGGTCAATTGTTACTTTTACACGAATTTTACAGACGATTTCAATCTTCATATTACTATGGCAGTAAGGACGCGCCAATGATGAATCGTGAAAATTTTATAACTCATACGCCTCTGTTTGTTATCGATTTTTCTAAGCAAAATGAATCATTAAAAACGGGTTCAATAGATGTTCGTCTTGAAATAGAAACATCTCAAAATATACCCGAAAAAACTGCAATCTACTGTCTTATTATCTATGATACAATTATACAATACACACCGTTATCTGGTTCCGTAAGAAAATCGCTTATCTAATCGTTTTATAATGAAGCATGAAGAATATTTTTACAGTATTCACGCTTTCGCATTCAATAAGAATGGTTGAATACGTTGTCGATTTTCAAGGTTTCCGAGATGACGGTAAAAACTTTATTATTAAAGAGTTGTGTATGCAAAAAATAGAAAACGTCAAGCTTGTTGGCGTTAGAGAACATCATTTATTTTTACCACCATTCGATTATAAACATTTATCAAATAAAAAGAAAAAACATACAAACTGGCTTAAAGAGAGATTACACGGATGTAGTTGGAACTGCGGGCTTCAAGACTACTCTGAACTACAAACGATTTTCGATAAATTATCCAAAATTAAACGTATCTACGTGAAAGGATCGGAAAAGAAGCTGTTGTTGGAAACACAACTAAATTCACATGCTGGAATTGTCGATATCGAAACTTTAGGATGTCCGTCTTTAAATATTTTGAAACAGCAGGATGTGTATAGTGTTAACTGTCCTTATAAACATAATGTAAATAATGTGCTTTAAATAATGTTTGTTATATAAGCGATTGGTTGATGTATTATTGGAACAGTGAATGTGATAAACACCAAAAAGTTAAAAGACTTAGATGTTGGGACTGTGTAGCGGAAATAAATAAATATGTATAAACTTTATGTGAAATAAAAAAAATTTGTATTATGTTATAAAGAGTTTATTATTATAACATCATCATCATCATCATCATCAATAATTTGTATTGTTTCTTCATCTGGTGGTGGTGGTGACGGTCCCCTTCGTGGCCGTACATTTCGTACTGGTGGTAGTGATGGTAACCGCCGACGCATCGGTCTTACGACGGCTACAGGTCTTTGGATCCTCGACTGAGACGTATATATCGTCACCATCAACAAGATGAAGAAATTGATAAAAACCTCAGTCGGTTCCATATCTGTAATTATATATAGGTTTTATCTTTGGGGATTGTGTTTTTAAAACTAGAGATAAAAATTGTGTTACATTTTTTTATTACATAAAAGTTTTACAATATACACTCAATTTTTAAATAAAAAAATACAAGATTCGAGTAAACAAGGAAAACATTAAAAATTTTTAAATTTTGTTTTTTTAACATTTTTAATATTTGCCAAATTCTTCGCAACATTTAAAATCATTTTATATAATTGAACATATTTCAAGTCTTTAGAAGAATCTACTAAAAATGTGGCCCTGTAGGCGGCCTTAGTCCATCTATCGTTTTTAGCAACATTTACCAAATTTTTTGTGTCAATTATTTCAATTTTGATTAAATACCCCCCTTTTTCACCAGGTGTGGTCAATGTTTTCCTTGTTCCCCCAGCTTGAAACATTACAGTTTGTTCAAAACGGAGATTGTTTTTATCATTTTCGTTAGTTTTTACGGATGTAAAAACTTTATCAAATTCATCCTCATCCTCCTCTTCATTATCTATATCTATTGTAAACTTTTCACTATCGTTATCACACATCATATTATTTTTTATTAAAGAATTAATAATTATAAATGTCGATTTTAATATATTTTTTTCTTTAAAATTTACAATTGTTGTATTTAAATATTCGTATACTTCATCAATATCAAACAAATAATTATTTAGTAGTGATAAATCCTTTTGTGAGCGAACTAGTTTTAATTCTAAAGCAATTCTAATATTTTTTGTTATTTCTATTAGTCTACTATATAAATTAAAAACATCTACATCATCTGAATTGATAATATCAGTTTTAATTTTCTTTAGCACATCTTCCCATAAACATAAAGACGAAAGTCCATAAAAATATAATAGCTTAAGGATGTCTTCTAATGAAACATGTTACATTTTTCACATCTCGATGTGGTGAGATGATCCAGCGATGTCCATTACTAGAAAAACAAAAAATTTATTAGCCTTCCGCTAAAAATTTATCGATTTCTAGCAATAATTCTTTATTTTCATCATTATCATTTAATCCGCTTATCCCACCCGTAGAACCAAAACCGTTATCACCTCTCTCAGTACTATCTAAAGTTGATGCCTCTCTCAGTTCCGGTCCTTCAATCTTTTCACAAATCAGTTGCGCGATTCGATCGCCTTTATTTATGTTAAAATACGCTGACGAATGGTTAAAAATAACCACACCTACGTTCCCTCTATAATCTCTATCTACCACACCAGCTCCAACGTTGATGTGATATTTAAGAGCCAATCCTGAACGTGGTGCAAATCTCCCGTAACAACCGTCAGGTATTTTAACAGCTAAATCGGTTTTTACTAATTCTTTTCCGTTAGCATTAATTTTATAATTATACGGACTACGGAGATCGAAACCCGCAGACTGATTAGTTAACTTTTCAGGTGGATAAGCGTTTTTAGATAATTTTTTAAAATAAAGAATTGATGCGGCCATTATTGATTCTATAACATACAAATAATCGTTTTTTGTTACATAACTAATTTGTGAATAAAGTTTTAAGTATACAAAAAAATAATAATTACCTAATAGAGTTTGCTGTATAAAAGACGATGCAGAAACAACTTGCTGATTCTTCTTATTGAAGCAGTTTGAGCGTGTACAATACAATTCTAAGGCGCTTTATATATACTGTTTCTCGCTATAGGAAGAGCTGGTTGGCCTTTCGATTAAACCGCGCCCAAGAAAGATTATCTTGCATTGCAAAAACGGTGTGCGTGTTACACAACAATAGTTCAAAGTATAAAGATTAGATCACTCTGCTGTTCTACATTTTACGCAACTATATAAAGATATATAATACAACCACACACATAAGGAGCTAACAATACAATTTACTTTACGTAAAAAGAACAAGTAACTGACGTAAGTATAAAAATTATACAAGGATAATACATTTTTATAATTATAGAACCGATATGAATATTGTTTGTTTAAATATACTTTTATAGATTGCAATGGACAAAAATCTGCCATTTAAAAAAAGACAATTTGCCAGAAATACTGTTGAGGAAGAACATGCTTCATCTCGTGAAACAACACCTTCACCACAACCTGGACCGTCACGTGTACAAGATTTGGAGTCAACAACAACATGGTCAACACCGCCATCATCTCCAGCATCATCATTATCATCATCATCAATAAATTTAAAATTAAAAACGGCGAGATTACAACAAATTGTTGAATCAAATAGTTTCATAGAAATAGAGAATGCATTTAAAGGAAATTTAAAAACATATTTTTATAAAAACACTAATAATAATTATAAGGACATTTGTTTGTTATTAGATTACATTAAATTAAATATAGTTACAATTTTAAGTAACATAATTTCAATGTTTGGTCCAATAAAATTCAACATAGTTGTCGAATGTACATACATAAAACCTGTCATAAATGAAACACAGGACAGATCATTTAAAACAAAAAACATTCCAGTTTTAGAAAACGATAATTTAAATATGATATTAAATAATTCGATTAGAGAGATTTGTCACGATGAAAACATATATATGGGGAAAGGTTCCGGATGGAGTCTTCACTGTATAGACGGAATTTTACTAAGAATAAATCGATTTAAACCATTAAGAGGTGCTTCATATATTCCACTTCCAAAATTCTTACAAAATAAAGAATGTATAATAAATCCAAAAAATAATGATATTTTTTGTTTTAAATGGTCAATCTTATGTCGTTATGTTACTGGACCTCACATTGAACGGGTTAATTTTCGTTATTTTTATTTAGAAAATAAATTTTTAAACATATAGACTTTCCTACACCTTTAAACCAAATTTCTCGTTTTGAAAAAAATAATAATGTGTCAATAAACGTTTATTCTATCGATGAAAAAAATCAATTTTTCCTCTTAAAGTGTGTAGGGAAGAAAAGAATAATCATTTTGACCTTCTAGTATTAAATAAATTGAATAATGCTAATTACCATTATTGTTATATAAAGGATTTTTCCAAGTTAATAAGACCACAGTTAACAAAACATACAGAAGTAATTGAAATATGTAAACGTTGTTTTTCGTTTTTTACTAAAAAGTCAAAAAAATTAAAAATTCATAGTAGATATTGCGGAAAGTATTCGCCCGTAAAAATAGCATTACCAACTACTGACAACAACATATTAGAATTTAAAAATTTTCATGATCAATATAGGGTTCCTGTTGTGGTATATGAAGATTTCGAATGTATTTTGAAACCTGTTAGTACTTGTTTGCCCAACCCCGAAAACAAATTTACTACAGTTAACGAATTTCATATTCCGATGAGTTTTTGCATATATTTTGTTATAGATAGCAATATCTCTGAAAGTATTAGAAACCGATTACCTTCAGAACCTTACTTATATCGTGGTAAAAATGCTGCGGAAAATTTTATGACATATTTAGTTGAAAAAATTAATTTAATCGGTTTACTTATTAAAAAAAATATACCTTTACATATGAATCGAGATGATAAAATAAAATTTAAATTGGCTACACATTGCGAAATGTGTAATAAGGAATTTACGTTATTATATCCCAAAGTTCGCGATCATTGTCATTTAACCGGTCGATTTCGTGCGGTATTATGTAATACGTGTAACCTGAAACGACAACAACAGAAATTTGTACCAGTTTTCATACATGGTAGTTCTAATTATGATTCGCATTTTATAGTGCGACAATTGGGCTATGATGTAAAAAATATTCATGTAATTCCTAATACTAGAGAAAAATATATTTCTTTTGCAAAGAAAACACATTCGGGTTTAAATATTAGATTTATTGATACTTATCGGTTTATGAATTGTCCGTTAGCTGAGCTCAGTAATAATCTACCTAAGGATAAGTTTTTTTATACTGGACAATTTTTTTCTGTAGACAGTATGCCGCTAGTTACCAGGAAAGGTGTGTATCCTTACGAATATACGAATTCCTGGAAAAAGTTGGAAGAATGTAGATTACCTCCAAAAGATTGTTTTTATAGTTCACTAAATGATTCGGAAATTGGAAATGATGATTATGAACACGCGTGTAAAGTTTGGAATCATTTTAATATACAAACTCTTGGGGAGTATAGCGATCTTTATTTAAAAATTGATGTTTTATTATTGTGTGATATTTTTGAAAATTTTAGATCTCTTTGTATGCAATCTTATAAACTAGACTGTGCACACTACTTTACAGTACCAGGTTTTGCATTTGATGCAATGTTAAGTTATACAAAAATTAAACTGGAATTATTAACTGATTATGAAATGTACTTACTTTTTGAAAATGGGGTGAGGGGGGGAATAAGTGTTTGCATAAAAAAAGAATCTGTTGCTAACAATAAATATATTCCAGAAACATTTGATGTAACTAACTCGATTAAATTTTTAACTTATTTAGACGCGAATAATCTGTACGGTTGGGCAATGAGTAAATGTATGCCGTATGCTGGTTTTACTTGGAAAGATCCTAACGATAATTTAAATATACTAGATATTGCAGACGATTCTCCCGTCGGTTATATTTTAGAAGTAGACGTTGAGTATCCTCATCACTTACATGATCATCATAGCGATTTACCGTTTCTACCGGTTAATCAATGCGTTAAAGGAACAAAACAACAAAAATTGTTAACAACATTAGAAAATAAAGAAAAATATATATGTCATTACATTAATTTAAAACAAGCTGTTAAACACGGTTTAAAAGTTATAAAAATTCATCGTATTATAGAATTTTTGCAGGGTCCTTGGTTAAAAACGTACATCGACTTAAATACAGAAAAACGAAAACAAGCTAAAAATGATTTTGAAAAAGACTTTTTTAAATTATTAAACAACTCGGTGTTCGGTAAATGTATGGAGAACGTTAGAAAAAGAATTGACCTTAAACTTGTAAGTGATGAGAAAAAATTATTAAATTTAATTACACAACCGGTATTTAAATACAGAATAATTTATAATAAATCGTTATGTGCGGTATTATCGGATAAAAAACGTTTATTTTTAGATAAACCAATATACATCGGATTTAGCGTATTAGAAATAAGTAAAACGTTAATGTATGATTTTCATTACGATATAATGAACAAAAAATATGGTGAAAAGCTTTTGGTCTTATATACAGATACAGATAGCTTTTTTTACGAAATTCGTACAGAAGATTTTTATAAAGACATATTAGATTCAGATTTATTTATACACTTTGATACATCAGATTATTCGCCCAATCATCCGTGCTATTCGGATGAAAATAAAAAAGTTATTGGTAAATTTAAAGATGAATGTGTGGGTGTGCCGATTAAAGAATTTATCGGTTTACGCTCTAAATTATATACATTTAAAACTGCGGATAACAAAATTAAAAAAAGAGCAAAAGGAATTAAAAAAAATATTATTAGCAAACATATAAGCTTTGAAGATTTTAAAGAGTGCGTCTATTCTAAAACCGTTTTTAAAAATAATAAACCCGTAACTATAAATAAGGATAATAATAAAATAAATAGCTATAGAATTATGAAATTATTCCGATCGAAAAAACATTTAGTTGAAACGATTACGTGTAACAAATTGGCGTTAAGTAATTTAGATAATAAAAGAATCCTTTGCGATAATAAAATAGATACACTGCCCTACGGTCATTATTCATTGACGGATGATGGAACAAGTTTTTAACACGCGAAACAAATATAATCGGCGGAAGAATGTAGTTTATAACATTTATGATACTAAAAATATTGGGCTTAAAAATTTTAATATGTGTAATTGTAAAATATTTAAATTTGTACCTGAAAAGGTGAACGAGTACAAAATAATGTTAAACATACAACATAATCAATTTAAACTAGTTGATAGTATACATGATGTTACTAATGGTCTTTATAATCAGCAAAAAGTTAATAAATGTAGTTATCAACATTATGTAAAAACGTTATAACAATTGTATGTATATGTTTAAAAATAAAGAAAGAAATATGTATATTACTAAAGAATTTTCTTTTTCCCCACATGATTTAGTAAGATATTCGCTGGTTGATAGTATACTTGATGTTACTAATGGTCTTTATAATCAGCAAAAAATTAATAAATGTAGTTATCAGCATTATGTAAAAACGTTATAACAATTGAATGTTTATGTTGAAAAAATAAAGAAAAGAAATATGTATATTACTAAAGAATTTTCATTTTTCCTCACACGATTTAGTAAGATATTCAAAATACGAATTAGCCGTGTAGATTAAATCGTTGTTTCTTAATTTGATGTATAGTTTCATAGGTTCGATCCTGATTAATTCGTATTTTTATTTTTCAAAATATGGACGTCAACTTTTCTATCATGATGAAAACGTGTGTTATTACACAATTTTCTTGGATGTGGTTTAATCGACCACATACATTCACATGTTATTGCGCAACTTTCTTGGGCGCGGTTTAATCGAAAGGTCAACCGCACGCGTTCACATGTTATTCCGTAATTTCCTTGAACAAGCCGTTGGAGATCATGTTGCTTACGTCATAACCAGCCTTGACCTTGGCCGTGACCTTGACCTTGGTGGTGACCTTGACCTTGGACGCGACCTTGCCCTTGCTCTAGGTCAAGGTCATCTTTGTTTACTTCAGGAGGCAAGGTCATCTTTGTTTACTTCCGGGGGCAAGGTCATCTTTGTTTACTTACGGGGTCAAGGTCATATTTGTTTACTTCCGGGGTCATTGACCTTGTCCCAGCACATAAATACCTATACTACTCACGTCGATCGGTTAATTACCGCGGAAGTTATAGCGATCACACGTTATGTGCAGACGCGCACAAATTCACCCAAAAAATACATGACAATGAAGAACATGTTTTTACGGAGAACTTGGTATACCTTACAAGCTTATCTATTTCTAAATACAAAACTTACGGCTAAAAGACAAAGTATTACATAAAACCAATATAATCATGAAATTGCTCGTCATCCATGTGCTCTGATATAAACAACATAGCTTATAATTCTGTGTTCCGTTGCAATATATTTTCTGTATTTATAAATTATCTCTTTCACTACATAATATGTGAATACATTTTGTCTTAGATCAGTCTACATATCCTACTAATTTCTTAAAGTTTCATTTATTAAATGTAATACAAATAATTTGAATATCTTTCTTCCTTATAGATTTAGTTGACATTTGACGAAATGACAGGAGCCTTTTCTATTTCACACACACACACACACACACACACACACACACACACACACACACACACACACACACACACACACACACACACACACAAGATGTACATTATAATGTCAACCATACCACACAAATAGTATAATTTACCAAAACAAAAATTACAGGCGGGAATTATATGGTAGGATGCATTAATCTATTTGCTTTGAAGTGTGTAAACAAAATTGTTTGTGCATGTTATATCCTACAAAACTGTGTTAAGTGAAATAAAAAGAAACACAACGCTTGTATACGGTCGACGTACGTGAGACTACTTGTTAGTGCAGGTTCGTTTAGACGTTAACGAAGCGTAGAAACTGGCGCCGTATAAGTATATTTGAGGGATTAAAAAATAATTACAGAAACCAACATCTACCTCTTATGAAGAGATTATAGAATTGACTGACTAACTATTACAACATACTGATTTAGTAAAAATGGTATTGAAATGTTAAAAATCGGTTTATTACACACAGAAATTGTTACTTCTCGATTGGAGAACAATTTAATACAACAAAATTGTTCATTCTATATTAATATTTAAGTTATATAACTTCTATGTATGTTACAATCATTTACTAAGCACAATGTATCGATTAAAAAATATTAAACAGTCCTTTACTTATATACTTCTTTTATATTTATTAATTGTTATATCAATTTACTTTGTGTCAAAACAGTAAATCTAAATGAGGGTTAAAGCGTTACTTCACTCTTTGTATTCCTTTCGTTGTAATTATTTACACTCCACAAATAAAATATTTTTAATCAAATAAAGAATGCAATCCATAATAATCAATATATCCTCTTGTGTAGTGCGCATGGGCGAGGGCACGTAATCGTTTTACGGGATATTCTTAAAAAGCTCCTTAATTTGAATAACTATCAATATATGGTAAATTTTTAGATGGAACTTATATCAGGGTACTCGTAATAAAAACACCCACCTGATGACAGTAGTTGTTTTTAATATAGTAACTGAATGTATGCGTAAAGTAAATTTTTTTTTAAGTAAAATGGTTTTATATCCCACTGGCGTAAAATATTTCGAATTTCTTTTAACATGGATTATGGTGTGTGATACGTTCTTGTACAGGAACACTTATTGTCTGTAAGAAAATCATGAGAAGAGACTGCCGAAGAGTTAACCAGATTACTAGGAATTCAGTTGAAAATAGGAATTTAATCAAACAGTTCCTTCGGAATCGATAACAAACAAACGTGGCTCTGGTCCATTACGATAGTTCCGTCAGTAGAGACGAACAGAAGTTAGATATTTCCTGTTGAGTTACTGCCGTAATTATTATAATTGAGTTCTATCAGCGAAAGTTCAAAACATTCCTTTTAGGGTATACAGACACTTCAAGTAAATTGAAGAGGTGTAAACTCAATACACCAGTTAAGAAGTAACAGCAACGTTTCGTGGTGTAAAATTATATGTAACCGTGGCAGAGAGAAACATTAACGCCCCCGAAAGCGACCAAGAAGCCAAGGTATTCAGAAGGATCTGCAGTCGACATTTAAGTGAGGTGAACTTATATGATTAAAAAAATAATAAACAAATAAAAAAAATACATCACAAATTACAGCAGTAAAGAGTTTAAATAAGAAAAAACCATTTACATTATAATATATTTCATCGCAAAGAAATTAAATTTTAGTTCTGTTATGAAGATCGACAGAGACAAATGAATTATATTTTGTAAACACTATTACAAGCGTAATAGTTTTTTAGAAAATTAATAGCATTATTAATAAATCCGTTTCATCGCAATAACAAATATCTTGAATACTTTTTCCATGCCACCTATTATATCGCTGCACACACACACACACACACACACACACACACACACACACACACACACACACACACACACACACACACACACACACACACACACACATTTAAGTGTTTCAACATACATATTATAGCATGACAGATAATCCACTAAGTAATAATTATAATATGATCATAATTACATTTAAATTAATTAACTCAAAAGAAAGTTCGAAGGAATATAATTCAATATCAAATGAAAATAAATAAATATCAAATGAAATAATTAAATATCAAATGAAAATAATTAAATATCAAAGTGAAGAACACCACCATAAAAGGAAAGTATAATTAAATAATAAAATGCAATGATAAAGTATCAAGTAAATTAAATCAAAAGAAACTCATATAAAATCAGGAGATTACCCAGGAAGTTTAGGAGCAAAATAAAGAAGATACCCCGAACCAAACAAAGGACATAATGAAATACTTACCTTGGAAAACCCAAGACAGAAGAAATGAAGAAAAGAAGATGTAGGATGGGAGAACTACGAAGGATACCCATGAAAAACCTATTAATAAAAATAACAAACCCCGAACCGAATGTTAATATCACCCCAAAGAAAGTATAACACCCCAAAACCTCATGTAAAATAATTATAAACAAAAGTGTTTAGTAGTAAATAGAAGTGCACCAAAGAAAGTTATTATGTAATAAATTAAACAAATCTTCACAGTCCCTTATAACTAAAAGTTTGGTCTTAGAATATTGTAGAACTCAAATATAAATAAGAACCAACAGTGTAAGTGTAACAGTGCAAGTGATTTCTATATAATAAACTTCAAATAAAGGTGTAACTTATATTTTAACTATGTACAATCAAATAAATTTAAGTTTTATAATAAATACAGAAACCATAGCATGAAGTATTGTTATGAAATATGTCAAATGTTTCATAGAAGAGGCCACATCTTTTATCAAAAAACATACATATAAAAGCAAATGATAAAGAGAGCTGAGGGGAAATAATTACTGTGACAGGGGATTAAAAAATGTAATATACAATAAACAGAAAGGACTGTAATTAGATTAAGTTTAAAGGAAAGGTTAACAATCAAATGGCTAATTATGTTTATGTTCAGAGCCTATGAACTCCACAGTTCAAAGTGGTAATAAAATATAGAATTATAAGTAATATAAGAATATTTATTATGTATAACAGTGTTCATACAGACTAAAGTGTTGCTGTATGTATGCTATACTAATTGTAAAATGATTATTATGTAATTTTTTAGAAATAGTTAAAACCAATGTCTAGCTTTAAAGACTGTTCATTAATTTTCAAAATTGTTTTTATAGTATGAGCATGAATACAATGCTACATGTTTCAATAGTTGTATAAGAAATTTTTATTTAATATTATGTTAACTTTAGACAGTCAGAGAGGGTATACAATTAGTAATATTAAAAAACCAGTATATGTAAAACAATAGAATCTAGGCCAAAATGGAAATTCCAATAACATTTATATTTGAATAAGGAAGTTAAATAAACCAAGCTAACTAATTAGATTTATATAAGGTAAATCAATCACCAACTACTATAACTGAAACTATACTTTAAAAGAATCATATAAAAGGTTGTATTAAATTATTAAAAAATTTCAAAATGTAATACCTTACCATTTCAAAGGAACAATAGTAAATTCATGAATTACAACTAAAAGGATTATCAAATTGTTAAATTTATAAGAAATTAAGGCAACGTAAGGATTTATATCAATCAGAAATTTATTATAATCATATTTATAACACTTAAGATGGCTAATATGTTGGGCAAGAACAGGAACCAGATATTAGGCCTATATTTCCAAAAAGACAGAAATATAGCAATTTTAACAAAAAACTTTTTAAATATGGACTATTGTATGTCAAATTAAACAGAAGAAGTCAAAGAAACCAATTATATAATTACTAGTTCACAAAAACAACCAATAAACAAAAAATATTCTGGATATAATGTATTCTATAATCACATGAATAGGAAGTGATTTATATTTAAACAATAATTTTCTAATATTAACTTGGCAAGATATTTCGGTAGACGAAGGAAGTAAAACAGTTCTTAATTAACATTCAACGCGAACGGTTGTTATAAGATCGCTCTAAGAACCTATATCGAGTATAAGGTTATGCATTAAAAAAACGAGAGTTACCGAAATTGTAATATTAAACTTAAAATCAGTGAGACACACCACCACAAACAGTGAGAACAATCAATACTTAACAGAATACTTGTGAAATAAACCAGTAAAACTATCACACATTAAGAATTCACGTTACAACGAAACTCATGACTTTAGCTACACACAGACAAGAGTGAAAACGCCAATATACAAAACAATTAAAGCCAGTGAACGAAGAACACTTAAACAGGACACCTCAAACAGCACAGTAGACATTATACATTATTCCGGAGATAATAAAAAGTTGTGAAGGTAATTTTATTATCAGAACTTCCAACCAACATTTCGCAGATTTCTTCTACAACAAGGCGTGCCGCCATTTTGAACTCCCATCATGCAAAGTGTCTGCCAGCAAAGATTCGTCGCCACAGCATTGGTCTGAATATTTCAATTTTATAAACATTATAGCTTATTCTTAGTACGTAGGCTTTCACGGCCGGTGTCAATATGATTAGATAAAACTTCCGGGCTGAAAGGCCGTGGTCGATTGCTTGATGTATTGGAGCTAAACGTTTCGGCCGCACCACCGGTGGCCATCTTCAGTAGCAAAATTGTGTTCGAATAGATGACACGCCGAACACGTCCCCAATCAACTGGGAACAAGCAACCCAGGTCAAGCAATCGACCACGGCCTTTCAGCCCGGAAGTTTTATCTAATCATATTATAGCTTATTATCAACTTTGTCATTTATTAATTATTAAGAATTCTTTTGTACATGTTATACTTTCTATGCTTGTCCCTTCTCTGACTATATAACTATAACCGCTAAAAGAACCATTCTGAACATTCATATAATATAACCTGTTTTGTGAAATCGATTATCCCTGGAAAAGAGTCGAACATTATAACAATATCGATTTTCAATCGATATCTTCCAAATAAATGTTAATAAATCAAAATAATTCTATTATCTCGTGTTAAAATTATTTCACACATTAATATAAGAGTGTTTTAACTACAGAACTTACTGGAAGACGACATTTACTAAAGGAAAGTGATATACTGGAGCATAAAGAAAATCGTCAATCGATTAGTAAAGTAAGACAATCTGATTAACTCCAGAGTCATTTACGGCCAACCAGAAGTGCATATATTAACATAAGCAACTCACAGAATTTGAAATTTTCAACGGAAACTCACTACAAGAATTATTTATAAATTATTCAACAATAAACAAACATAAAAAATTGTTTAAAAAAATTATTTTTTTTATTTAAATTACATTAAAATTTTTTGTTTACAATACACAGATATTTATTTGTAACCAGTGTATACAGGTCTACTCGTTACAAATTGGCGTCCAACTAGAGGGCTTTAATTAGCGACTGGAAGATATCAATAACTTACCCAATTACTAATTAAGCTTGGCAGCGGTTATACCGTCAAGAAGGAAACAACATGCAGCGTAGGGCGACTTTTAAGAAAAGGGCGGCAGAGGCTGAAAAGGAAGTCAATATGGGTGATAAGGAGGCAACACCCGTGGAAGATATAGAAGTATTAGTATCTCAGGTGGAACATAAACAACCCGCACCACCATAGGAACAACCTGAAGTACCAACGCAAACAGGGGACGTCAATGTCCCAGAGAAGGAGAAGGAGAATCCAAAACAATGGAACATAGCAAGATGGATAAGATAATGGAAATGTTCCTACAGTTGATTAAGAAAATGGATTCCACCAAGGAAGACTTGAATAAGAAAATGGATTCCACAAAGGAGGTATCAAGTAAAGAAAGGAAGGAAGACAACCAATCCTTAAATAAAAAGTTGGATGATTTGAAGGAAGACAACCAGTCCCTGGGTAAGAAGATTGATGAAACACATAAGAAAATGGAAGAAGAAATGGGGAAGAAGTTAGAAGAATTGAAGGAAGACAACCAGTTTGTTAAAGGAAGAATTCAGATCAACAAAGGAAGAATTCAAATCAACTAAAAAAGAATTGATTAACAAAATTGAGAATACCAATAAGAGAATTGAAGAAAACAGTAAGAAGATGGAAGAGAAGATGGAGGAAACCAGTAAGAAGATGGAAGATGACAACCAACAATTAAGGGAAGAGTTAAGGGAGAATAGTAGGAAGATGGAAAACGACAATCAACAACTGAAGGAAAAGTTGGAGGAAAATAATCAGAAGATGGAGGAGAAACTGGATGAGAATAACCAGCGGTTAAGAGAAGAATTAAGGGAAGTCAACTAGGAGAACATGAAGAAGGTAGACGAGAGAATAGAGTTGGCAAAGGAAGAATTGAATAGGAAAATCAATGACAACAAGAGATCCATAATTAAAAAATTGGAACAAGAGACAATAATAATAAACCAACAGATCAGGGAAGTTGACGAAAGATGTCGCCAAACTGAGAGTTAAGTACAGGAAGTCAGGGAAGAAATAAACACCGAAATTACCCAGATCAAGGAACACCAGAAGACAAGGTTGGAAGAAAACCGAAAGGAAACACAGGAGGAAATAAGTAAGGTGCGAAACCAAGTCACAGAAAGGTGCGACGGTATGGACGCGGTGATGACCAATATCACCGGTCAAGTGCGGCAGAGCCAGGAAGAGATGGAGGTAATCCGAAGCCGGCCGACTAACTTCACTAATTTCCCCATGAACGAGAATCGAGAGTGGTTGAACTTCCGCCAATATAAACGAAAGCCCATGGAGTTCTTGGCCCGAATAGAGGAGTACATGGCCAAACATAGGGGCAACAGATGGGTCAATAACCGGGAGTTATTAGACGAGTCATTTAGAGAAATGACCGATCATTGGTGAGTGGCCAACCGTTCTGACATCGAAGATTACCAGCAGTTTAAGAGCCTATTTAAGGCGAAATACTGGTCTGAGACTACCCAAAATTTAATCCGAGACAACATCTGTCACGGCCATTACAAACAACAAGTGGGTAGCTTAATGACTGCGCACTTCCTCGGCAAAGTATGTATGGCCAAGCATTTGGAACCAGCCATACCTGAAGAATGCCTCATAAACAAGTTGTCATATCACTATGATGAGGAGGTGATTCGAGCAAGGAGAGGCAGGCAAATTAAGACCATACAGGCCATGACTGAACTTCTCGAAAATTATGAGAACGAGGAGTACTACCGACAAAGCCGGAGGAGGAATGATCGGCCAGAACCCAGAAACTATCCATATACCAACAACGGGACCAACAACAACAACAATGGATACCAGGGAAACCGCGCCAATTTACCGAGTAACAACAACAACAACAATAATAATAATAATAACAATAACCATATTCAAGGTAATCCAAATAATAATCGAACAAATAATGGTTATCAGGGTAACAGAAACCCATATTACCCAAACCCTAATAGTCAGAGAAACCCCAATTATAATAACCATGAACGTTATTATAATAATAATCGTGGCAATCCACAAAATAATAACAATAATAATAATAGGTTTTCTAGACCAAGGGTGAACTTTATACGAGCAGAAAACGGTCGCCAACGTTGGTACTACCATCAGCGACGCAACAGCTATCATGAATATGAAGATCGGCGGAGGAGCCGGGAACGTGACGTACCAAGGTACAATCCTACTAGACGGAGTACCAGTCTAGACAACACAGAACGGATGACAAACCGCGAAGAACCGTTGGATCATCGAACAGAGCGGCAGGGACCCACTCAAGGTCTCCCGACTGATGCGTCAACCAGTGCGACCCATAATAATAATGATGTCGAACATTTAAACGGGAGGAGGCAGTAATAAATCACATAGACCCTTTGCTGCTCCTAACGCCTGGGTATATAAATGAGTTGCCAAGAGCAACTGAAACAAATCGTATCACAATAAAAGGTTGTAATTATCTAAAAAACCTCCGACACGAGTTATTGGAGGAGGACGATACTAGTCCCAACAATAACATAAATAATGAAATAATACACTTCAATGCGGAGGTAGAAGGAGTCCCCGCCAATTTAATGATCGATACTGGTTCCAATGTATCTATAATTAGTACGACAGCGTTGGAGAGAATACAGAGAGAATGCGGCAGAGTATTACCGACATTGCCGTTGAATAATATTTTATTGGGTGCAACCGGCCGCCAAAACAAGACAATAAGAAGACAAGTTTCCGCCAATGTGATTAGCTGTGGTATAGCGATTGACATGGAATTCATAGTGGCATTCGGGCTGCCATTTAACATATTGGTGGGATGCGATGTGCTCAGGCGGAACTCTGCCATAATCGATTTACGAACGGAGAAATTGTCACTTTTTACGAACGGACAAACTTGGACGGCTGACTTGGTTGGTAACGACAGAATAATTCCCAGCGATGTCCACCAACAGATCCGTAGGATCAATTACATAAACAATAATCCTATGATTGAGCGGATAATGGACGATAACGCTAATGAGGATTTATGGTCACAAAAGATCCAGGACATCAGGGATTTCCGGAGCGGTATTACCGGGGAAAGGTTGCCAACACACCAAGCGGACAAATTAATAAAAATTTACGAACAATACAGATCAGTATTTTCTGACGAGCCCGGTAAAGTAAAAAACTTCCAGTGTACTCTACAATTTCGAGACACAGTGGACTTTAACCGGAAGTCATACCCCATCGCGCAATCACGAAAGGAAGCAGTAAGAGCTGAAATAACTAAGATGATTAACCGTGACATTATAGAGAGTAGTCAATCCCCATACACCAGTCCTATTGTGGCTATTACTAAGAAAAATGGACAAGTCCGTCTTTGCCTAGATGCGCGAGAAATCAATAAGATGATTATTAATGACAGGACTTCGCCCGGTGAGATAGAAGAGATTTTAAAACGTTTCCACGGTACCAATTACTTTAGTACCTGGGACACGGTGTGCGGCTACTGGTAGGTGGAATTGCACCCACAGAGTCGCCAGTATCTGGCATTCATTTTCGAAGGGCGTAACTACCAGTTTAAGAGATTGCCCTTCGGACTCGTGAATTCGGTCGCAGTCTTTGTACACTGCATGGACCAGATACTTAACCAGGAAGCCCTACAATTCACCACCGTCTACGTAGATGATTTGCTTGTATCCTCAGAAACTTGCGAGGAACACTGCTACCGTGTGGAACATGTGCCAAAGAAATTGGCTGCGAATAATATCACGCTCAAGCTAGAAAAATGTCAGTTCATAGCCAAGGAAATTCAGTTCTTGGGTTTTATATTAAATGACCAAGGAATCTCACCGTCGGCTGAAAAAGTAGAAGCGATTCAGAAATTTCCACCACCAAAGAATCGAAGGCAATTACAGTCGTTCCTGGGACTCTGTAATTACTATCGCAAGTTCCAGGAAAATTATTCTGAATTGACCGCCAGATTTCAACCGCAACTGTCATCCAAGAATAAATGAATATGGGGTATAGAGCAGAACGAGACCTTAAAGCTGATTAAAGAAAAATTCCTTGAACCAATAATACTTCGCCATCCAAATTTCAGTAAACCGTTCTTCCTAAATTGCGATGCCAGCGACATTAGCCTCGGCACCACAATATATCAAGAGGATGAGGAGGGCGAACATCTCGTGATTTGCTTCGCAAGTAGAGCATTAAACCAGTGCGAAAAAACTACCACGTCACTGAGAAAGAGCTGATAAGTGTAGTGTTCGCGTGTGGCAAATTCCGCACCTACATCCTAGGTTACCCCGTTACCGTACGGACAGACCATAAGTCCATATCGTTCTTGAAGAGGTGCAAATTGAGTCACGGAAGATTGACCCGGTGGATACTGTTACTACAAGAGTACAATCTTCAGTGGGATTACATCCCAGGAAAGAAGAATGTCGTTGCGGACGTGTTGTCACGAATTGACATAGATAAGCAAACATTCGAGGGAGAGAAAGAAAGTGTACTTAAAATATACCACATTCTCAGCACCAGATCCGATCTAGCCACAATATTAACCAACCTGAGCACCCACCAACAAGCAGACCCAAAATTAAAATCTATTAAGACGAGATTAGAAGCAGGGGACGAAACTATCGCCCGATATTATAAAATTAATAACAATATACTATTCATCAAACCATCGTTGAGGAAGGAGAAATGGAAGGTTATCATTCCAACCAATATCGAAAAGGAGATAATAAGTAACTATCATATTCGATATTGGCATATGGGCGCCTTAAAGGTGATAAAGGCCATGGAGGAGAGCTGCCAAATGAAAGATGTCAACCGGAAGGTCCGGAAGTACATAAAAGGTGGCCACATTTGCCAACTCGTTAAATTTAATAATGAGAAAAAGGAAGGCCAAATGATTCCTATAACATCACAGGCTAAGTTGGAAAAGGTATTTTTGGACATCTGCGGGCCAGTTCCCCGCAGTGGTGGTCGTCACAGATATAAGTATCTAATCATCGTGATGGACCATTTCACGAAGTTCGTCAAGCTATACCCAGCAAATCGGGCGACTACAAATAAAATTCTCGGCATATTAACCGACCAGTACTTCCCAAACGTCGGAAAACCAGTTTCGATCATTACCGATCACGGAACCCAATTTAAGGGGAAAAAATGGCGGGATACCCTACTGTCTATGGGTGTTCGTACTTATAAAACCTCGGTCTACCACCCTAGCAGTAACCCGGCAGAGAGAGTATTACGAGAGGTGGGGCAAATATTACGAACATATTGCCACAATCAACAGAGGAGGTGGCAAGACTATCTAGAAGCCACAGAAGAATTCCTCAACTTGGCATACCACCGAGCCATAGGCATTACCCCATACTCCGCCATGTACGAGAAACAACCCCCAAGAGAGATCGAAGAAATATTAGAGTTCCCAAGGGATAATATTTATACCTTTGACAGGATCAAATTTTACAATAAGGTGGCCGAAGACCATGAGAAACGGCGAAACAAATACCAAAAAGGTATGGGCAAAATCATAACCTATACAAGTGGTGAAAAGGTATTATTAAAAAATCGGGAATTACCAAGTTCACTGGAAGGGATAACTAAGAAGTTGTTACTATTATACACTGGGCCCTATAGTCTCCAAAGACAAAAACTATAACACTTATGAGATAAAGGAGATGGGTTCTGGTAGAATCAAGGGTGAATATAACCAGGCTTCCATGAAAAAATACCATGAGAAGTAAAATAAAAAGTATTTGAATTTAGAAAAAGACAACAAAATTCAAAAATATTGTAAGCACATCTTACAATCCAATTATTTATGAAAAAACTTTATGGAAGTAAAAAGAAAATGAAAAAAACATCAAAATTCCCAAAATAAAGTAAGAACAACTTACTACAACTATCTTGAAAGAAACCATTTGGAATAATAAAAAAGAAAGAATTTTGTTAAAGACAACAAAATTCAAAAATATTGTAAGCACATCTTACAATCCAATTATTTATGAAAAAACTTTATGGAAGTAAAAAGAAAATGAAAAAAACATCAAAATTCCCAAAATAAAGTAAGAACAACTTACTACAACTATCTTGAAAGAAACCATTTGGAATAATTAAAAAGAAAGAATTTTGTTAAAGACAACAAAATTCAAAAATATTGTAAGATCACCTTACAGTCACAATTATTAATGAAAGTGCTTTTGGAATAATTAATAAAAAGAAGAATTTAGTGAAAAATCATCCAAATTTAAAAATAAAGTAAGATCACCTTACATACAAGATTATTGGTGAAACCATTTTGAAATATAATTAAAGAGAATTTTGAATATTAAAACATCAAAATTCAAAAATAAAGTAAGATCAATTTACTAAAATATATTTATGAAAAAACTGTTTAGAAACAAAAAGAAAGAATTTTGTTAAAGTCAACAAAATTCAAATATATGGCAATATAAAATTACAACCAATGATTTATACAAAACATTCTATGGAATTAAATAAAAGGAAATAAAAACCAGTGATACGATTAAATGAATAAACTTGTGGTGAAATAAAAATACTAAAACTTTGAAGTAATACAAAGAGAAACAATGACCTCATTAAAAATTAAATATGGCATTCATTTGAATAAAAAACCAGAGAGAAGTAATTTGAGAAAAGGAACAAAAGAAATAAATGTAATTAAATAAATCAATAATGAAAATGATCATGAAATAAGTGTCAAGTGTAATAAAGACAATTAGAAGATAGTTCAAGAACATGGAACTAGTGGAATAAGTAAAAACCCCAAAACCTCATGTAAAATAATTATAAACAAAAGTGTTTAGTAGTAAATAGAAGTGCACCAAAGAAAGTTATTATGTAATAAAATAAACAAATCTTCACAGTCCCATATAACTAAAAGTTTGGTCTTAGAATATTGTAGAACTCAAATATAAATAAGAACCAACAGTGTAAGTGTAACAGTGCAAGTGATTTCTATATAATATACTTCAAATAAAGGTGTAACTTATATTTTAACAATGTACAATCAAATAACTTTAAGTTTTATAATAAATACAGAAGCCATAGCATGAAGTATTGTTATGAAAAATATCAAATGTTTCATAGAAGAGGCCACATCTTTTTATCAAAAAACATACATAGAAATGCAAATGATAAAGAGAGCTGAAGGGAAATAATTACTGTGACAGGGGATTAAAAAATGTAATACACAATAAACAGAAAGGACTGTAATTAGATTAAGTTTAAAGGAAAGGTTAACAATCAAATGGCTAATTATGTTTATGTTCAGAGCCTATGAACTCCACAGTTCAAAGTGGTAATAAAATATAGAATTATAAGTAATATAAGAATATTTATTATGTATAACAGTGTTCATACAGACTAAAGTGTTGCTGTATGTATGCTATACTAATTGTAAAATGATTATTATGTAATTTTTTAGAAATAGTTAAAACCAATGTCTAGCTTTAAAGACTGTTCATTAATTTTCAAAATTGTTTTTATAGTATGAGCATGAATACAATGCTACATGTTTCAATAGTTGTATAAGGAATTTTTATTTAATATTATGTTAACTTTAGACAGTCAGAGAGGGTATACAATTAGTAATATTAAAAAACCAGTATATGTAAAACAATAGAATCTAGGCCAAAATGGAAATTCGAATAACATTTATATTTGAATAAGGAAGTTAAATAAACCAAGCAAACTAATTAGATTTATATAAGGTAAATCAATCACCAACTACTATAACTGAAACTATACTTTAAAAGAATCATATAAAAGGTTGTATTAAAATATTAAAAAATTTCAAAATGTAATACCTAACCATTTCAAAGGAACAATAGTAATTTCAGGAATTACAACTAAAAGGATTATCAAATTGTTAAATTTATAAGAAATTAAGGCAACGTAAGGATTTATATCAATCAGAAATTTATTATAATCATATTTATAACACTTAAGATGGCTAATATGTTGGGCAAGAACAGGAACCAGATATTAGGCCTATATTTCCAAAAAGACAGAAATATAGCAATTTTAACAAAAAACTTTTTAAATATGGACTATTGTATGTCAAATTAAACAGAAGAAGTCAAAGAAACCAATTATATAATTACTAGTTCACAAAAACAACCAATAAACAAAAAATATTCTGGATATAATGTATTAGTAGGGGTAAACTGACAGTTCTACCACGGATGTGACGTCATATGGCGGGAAATTCAAAAATCTAGGTGGTGGGGGTAAAAATCTTTTAGTCGGCTTTCGGTCATGTTGTGGGCGGTGAGTATAAAGTGGGGTTATGTGTGCGTTGATTGGTGTATACGTCGTCGACGTTGCCGCTTCGTGCATGTGTTATAGTGTACGGGTTTGTATATGCAAGGAGTTTTTCCGTTCGGCCATGTTGTAAAATCGTCGTGGTCGGCGTTGCCGACTCGTGCTGGTTAATCGCCGTAGTCGACTCTTGCGTCTGTTATAGTGTACGGGTTTTGTATATGAACGGCGCTGCGGTCGATGCGGTGTATTGTTGGCGACGGCGTGTCTGTGTGTCGTGGCGAACTGTATCGCGAGCCCGTGTAGTGATCCGGTTCGCCGTTCGCCGTTCGCCGTTCGCCGGCCGCCGTCCGGTTGATCTGCTGTCGGACGCCGTCCGCCGCCGACGGCGAATGGCGAACGGCGAACGACGAACGGGTTCGTGAGGCTGCGTCGTGATCCGGTTCGTCGTCGAGGATTGGTCTGTGTGTCGGATAACGGGTTACGCGGTGATCCGGTTCGTCGTCGATGATTGGTCTGTGTGTCGGTGGTAAGTAAAAACCGTGCATGTGTTATAGTGTATGGGGTTGTATATGTAAGGGGTTTTTCCGGAAGTGCGGCCATGTTGGAAAAGCGTCGTCGACGTTGTCAACTCGTGCGTGTGTTATAGTGTACGGGTTTGTACATGTACACTGCCACCGCCGCCGTTCGTATATCGTTGCAGTTAAAAATCAATTCACTTGTAAAAATTGAATATCACACATTTGTGCATAGAAGATAAAAGCGCGACGTTGCCAACTTGTGCATGTGTGCTGTTTTAGCGTCGTCCATGTTGTCAACTCGTGCAAGTGTTATAGTGTACGGGTTTAGATATGTACGCCGCCACCGTCCAGATATCGTTGATGCGAAG
This sequence comes from Magicicada septendecula, assembly GCA_034769895.1. Classification (NCBI taxonomy): domain Eukaryota; kingdom Metazoa; phylum Arthropoda; class Insecta; order Hemiptera; family Cicadidae; genus Magicicada; species Magicicada septendecula. The sequence goes on from CM068372.1 coordinate 191,485,234, forward strand.
AGACTGAGTGACGTGTATTGCATTGTTGTCAACATGTGAACTGTGTAAATTCGAATGCGTGTGTTTGTGGTAAGTATATATTGTAAAAATAAAAAAATGTGCACATCATCACTGCGAAACTCTCGATGACTCGGTCCTTCGGTGCATAATTGAAATCAATTCACTTGTAAAAATTGAATATCACACATTTGTGCATAGTAGATAAGTATTACTATATACATAATATTCTGATTGACACTTCACTTGTAAAGATTATGCAGGACGCATCATGCATGGAAAAAGGATAGTTGAAAATAAACAGTTAAAAGTGTCAACATGTGAACTGTGTAAATTCGAATGCGTGTGTTTGTGGTAAGTATATATTGTAAAAATAACAAAATGTGCACATCATCACTGCGAAACTCTCGATGACTCGGTCCTTCGGTGCATAATTGAAATCAATTCACTTGTAAAAATTGAATATCACACATTTGTGCATAGTAGATAAGTATTACTATATACATAATATTCTGATTGACACTTCACTTGTAAAGATTATGCAGGACGCATCATGCATGGAAAGGATAGTTGAAAATAAACAGTTAAAAGAAAAATTTATATATATAATTTAAACAAACAAAAAATATATGTTAAAGTACAGACAAAATATATTAGAAGGACTTTTGAAATTAAATACAATAAAAATGTTAAAGCAATACCGTTTAATTAAAAACAATTAAAATACATGTAATAAAAATATATTACAATTTAAAATACATAATATATAAACCACACAGTAGTGACAATTACAAAATACATAATATGTACACGAAATACATCTAAGTAAACTAAATATAAGTTAAAATAAACAAGTGCACTATGACAAATGTGTACAATTAAATCAAAATGAAATATGTATAAGGAAAATAAATATTATGTAAACGCACACAGTAGTGACAATTACTGTGACAATTACACAATACAATAAACATAAGCACAATGACAATTGTGTACAACTAAATCAAATGAAATACACATGTAATCGTACTTACAGGCAATGATAATTGTGTGTGTGTGTGTGTCCAATGACAATTATACATGATAAATGAAGGTGCCCATTCGGTATTACTCTAAAATGTCTACCACGTAAGCCCTATCTTTTTCTCCACGATAAACCAGTTGAAGTGAATATGGTGCTAAATTTTTTAATTCTTCATCATCGAAAACGCTTGCGTATCTCTTAAGTAGATTTACGTGATATTTCAATTTTGGGTCCTTGTAGTCCTGGATAGTGGCGAGTACGACCTTCCCGCACTTCACGTCTATATTTTGTAATTCTGCTATTGGATATTTAACACCAATTATTAATTCCTTAATTTTTTTTATATTCAATCGCTCTAATGGTAGCAAACTTCGCAACGAATTATGCCATTTTACAATGAAGAATTTCGCTTGCGCGTCTGTCAAGGTCTGAATGAATAACACTAGTTTGTAGCGGTATAAAATAGGTAGGTAGTTGAGGAGGGGGAAACCGGAGAGTGGGATCTACTCAACGTACAGTAAGCGGGTATCTTTAACCGTGTAAACAGGATGCAAGCTGCTTTCTCCCGCTATGTTCAGCGGGTAGGTGGGGGGAGGGGGGAGACGACTCGCTTATTTTTTTTTTAGACAAGGTGATATCATCGACTACACTCGAGCGTGTGGGAATAAGTCGATGGTGCTAATTGTTTTATGCATGTAGACAGGATGATGTAATTGACAGAAAGGCAACAAGTGATATTTTTATGATGCTAAATAAAAACAACAATGTATGCAATTAGTAATTTACCAGAAACCTATTGATTAGTCTAAAATCCGATACAACCCACTCGCGTAAAGCGTGTACTCTTTGATTTGTATATATTTCCGGAAATAAGCGGTGCACGAGACAGGCTGTTCCGTGTATTGAACGTAATTGTTCGAGTTTAGGACAACTGAAATCTTCTACATTTATAATATTGAAATGTACAATACACTTCTCCAGAAATCTTTTTTTCTGTAATCCTTTTACGAACACATAGTTAAAAGGAAACGTGTACTTTATTAATATCGACACAAGATGTTCGTACGATGTGTCCCCGTCCGTCCACTCTAATCTATGATAATGCTCCGTTAACCAACGGTTTGTCCTCATGTGTTTGTGATTCGAAACGATCGTGTTTACTGGAGATGCAAATATCCAATGCCTGCTGGTAAATGCGGTGATATCCATAATGGCTAGTTTCTTGATGAGTTCGTTAATCATGTCCATCGTCGTCAACGAAACAGTGAAAGTCAAGTATGACTGCTATCTCGTCGTTGATCATCCTCGTGGCTTGATCATCGCCAGGAGTGGTGGGGTCGTCGTCCATGTTGAAAAAGTGGTGAGGTTGTCGGGTTGTGTAAGACTGTGCTGGTTAAGGGTCAGCCAGGTTGCCAACTCGTGCATGTGTTATAGTGTACGGGTTTTGATATATACAGCTTTTTCCGGAACGGTGACCATGTTGGAAAAGCGTCGACGTTGCCAACTTGTGCATGTGTGCTGGTTTAGCGTCGGTCACGTTGTCAACTCGTGCATGTGTTTTAGTGTATGGGTTTAGATATGTACGCCACCGCCGTCCAGATATCGTCGATGTGAGGAGACATGTATTGCATTGTTACCAACTTGTGAACTGTAAATTCGAATGTGTGTGCCTTTGTGGTAAGTATATATAGTGTACGTGTTTTGATATACACAGCTTTTTCCGGAACGGTGACCATGTTGGAAAAGCGTCGACGTTGCCAACTTGTGCATGTGTGCTGGTTTAGCGTCGTCCATGTTGTCAACTCGTGCATGCGTTATAGTGTACGGGTTTAGATATGTACACCGCCGCCGCCGTCGTCCGGATATCGTCGATGTGAAGAGACTGAGTGAGGTGTATTGCATTGTTGCCAACTTGTGAACTGCAAATTCGAATGTGTGTGCCCTTGTGGTAAGTATATATTATAAAAATAAAAAATGTGCACATCATCAGTGCGAAACTCACGATGACTCGGTCCTTCGGTGCAAAATTGAAAATCAATTCACTTGTAAAAATTGAATATCACGCATTTGTGCATAGAAGATAAGTGTTATATGTACAAATATATTTGTTAATTTTGAAGATGTCTATCCGGGCTTCCTCTAAAATGTACACCACGTAAGCCTTGTTTTATTATCTAGACATAAGCACATTGACAATTGAATACAACTAAATCAAATGAAATATGTTTAAGCACATTATATTATAAGTTAAAATATATTGTGTATAATTAAAAGAAATTAAATGAAATACAACTAAGTACAAGTTAATATAAATATGTAATCGTACGCGCAGATAACGACAATTATGTGTATGTGCAATGACAATTATACATGATAAATGAAGATGTCCATTCGGTCCTACTCTACAATATCTACTATGTAAGCTCTATCCTTTTCTCCACGATAAACCAGTTGTCTAAGGAAAACTAATTACAAGTTAAAATAAACAAGTGCACTATGACAAATATGTAAACGCACACAGTAATGACAATTACAAAATACAATTGTATACAATTTTTGATAAATATGTTTTAGGGTGCCAATGAGTAAGCGATTCAAAAGAGCGTTCATAAGAAAATCGAATAATTTCATTAGAATGTTTCTACTAAAAGAAAAATACAAAGAATGCGAAACTCTAAACATGGGTAACGGACAAAGATGTTGAAAATTAACTACCTACGAATTGTGCACATCACACTATAAAATACAAAAAGAATTCTGTAATTTTTACCACTTAGTAAAAAATATAAATTTGCCGATGTCAATGTGAGCACTTTAGCAAAAGTTGAGTATACACTACGAAAAAATTATGCAACACAATTTAGAATTCCAACTGATGAAGGACACCAAAATTGGATGGATTATTCAAAAAACACTAATAAAAGAGGAAACAATAAATTTTCCCAATTTTCTATACGGTAAACCGTCAGAATATTTACACGTGTTTACCAACTCGAATAACTATGACAAGTGGAGAAGTATGTGCTCAACAAATCTTTATAAAAGTATAAAATGTTTTACAAAGGAAAGTATTTACACAACATCCGTCGTCGAGGTGGTGGCAGTATTTCGATCTGAAACATTCTCGCTACGGACGTTTGGACAATGAAACATTGAAAATAATTCCACACAACGGACGTTGCAGTTTTGCTATGTCCTTCTCGACGAACGGTGTCGGCTGTTCCGTACTGATGAACAGGTATCATACAACGATTCCCACAAAATCCAAATGCATGACAAACTAACATTCTTGCTTCAGATATGGACGTGTACACATATTCTTTTGAAAACCGACGAAAGAGCTTTTACAACATCCGTCGTCGAGGTGATATTAAATTTTTCCCTCGACGCATAATTGGAAACCAATTCACTTGTATAAATTGTATATCACACATCCGTGCATGGAAAATATATACATAATGCACGGAAGATAAGAATTACCATATATAATATTCTGATTGATATGTAATTTCTATCGCAGGACGTATTAAAAGAAAGGTGTAGTGTCATCTGCATCTGTTGTAAGAAATTCACATGACATGCACACCGTGTGTATGCACTGCATAAGTGAAAACCACTTCACTTGTAAAAATTGTCTGACACACATCATGCATAGGAAATAATTACCATTTATATTATTTTGATGGTATATAATACCTGTCGGGCAGACGTAGTAAAAAAATCTGATGGGTATGTAATATCTGTCGGGCAGACGTAGTAAAAAAATAGTGGAACGTCTTCTGCATATCTCGTAAGAAACTCTCTTCTCTCTTTGATTTGGTCCATTGTGTATAAATGAAAATCACTTGACTTGTAAAAATTTTGTAACACGCATTATGCTTAGAAAAAATATGTGTAACACATATCATGCAGGGAAAAGAATAGATGAAAATAAACACTAAAGCAATGAGAAACTTACATGTGTATTGTAAGAAAATAAATACAATAATTTATATATACATACAACAAATATATACATTGCAAAAAAATGGAAACAAATATATACAATTAAAAGATACTTATCAAATAATATATATACATAGAACAAATATATACATTGCAAGAAAAAATGGAAACAAATATATACAATAAAACGATACATATCAAATATATACAATGTAAACAATTCTAGTAGATTGTTGTTGTTGTTGTTGTTGTGCACAGCCATCTGTAACAGCAAAAATAGAAACAATATTAGTGCTGTATGGTTAGTACGAGTAGGATGGATTAGAATAACGTTTATGAGCACTATAACATACCTCAAATATGCATACGCTCATTTAACGTCAGTGTCGTCTTGGCGAATGCGTATAGACGATAATGCGGACATCTAGGCAGGACCCCCTCCAACGCCACCGTCTGGAGCCAACTCAGGATGCAACGATAGTGATAGGCGTGTCCACACGCCAAACCGAGGAGCCTCTGTCCGTCGGTGTAATCCTCCATACACATACTACACGAGGTAAGGGGCACTATACCCTGGACGGGACAGAGCTCTCCTCGGTGCCAACACCACGTCGGTAGGTTCCTTCGCAGAAGGAGCCTCATCGTGGTTGGCTCACCGTCCATCCGTGATTCTAGGGTTTCCAAAATGTCAAAGAAGACCGGTGCGGGTTCTGGAGGGGGTCTCAAACGGGGATCTCGTTGTTGCTGCTGGGGCAGAAGGTGCTACTGTTGTGGATGAGGCTGTGGTTGAGGCTGAGGCTGCGGCTGTTGCGGCTGAGGTTGCGGTTGAAGATGAGGATGCTGCGGCAGAGGGCGTATCAACTGCGGTTGTGGCTGCGGCAGCAGAGGACGTGCGCACGGGTGAATCTCACTGAGGACAAAAAAAAGACATTAAAAACGTATACAGACGTGGAAAAAGAAAAATATGTACGCATAAGAAGAAGACTTACATACTGTCTTCGAAGATGGAAATCGTCGATGACGATGAGGGTGTATATTTCCTCCTCCTCATCATCATCATCATCTTCTGCTTCGAGAAAATCGATATTGTATCCCAATTCATCCTCATCTCCCACGAACCCGCTGAGGGTTTCGACGTCGTCGTCGTCGTCATCGTCGTCGGTATGATCGACATCGCTGGAAAAAAGTACAATTTTAAAAACAGACGTAAACGGATTACTACAAGAGATTGTTAATGAAAACGGACTTACCGACTCGAGCCGGGTTGAGGAGATGTGCTCCCCAGCAGAGCACGACGTAACCGTTGCTAACTATAAAAAAAAACAGTAAGTCAGTCGAATGGAATATTCTGTTTGTACACATTAAATAAAGAAAAAATATTGTATTTACCGTCGTACTCGTCGTTGCTCCTCTGACAGACGTTTATTCACTTTGTTGTTCATTCTGTAAAACGTAATTAAAGTTGTAAAATAATTAGGTAAATAGCATACATGAAATACGAGTTTATTCTTGCCGTTAGTTTTTGGTCCGTGTACCTCTGTCTCTTCGCGTTAGGACCAGCAGCGTCGTCCGATAGCGCACGTTTACGTGTTCCGAAGTGTCCGTACGCGAGTGTAGTTACGCCGTCGTCCAGTTACTTACCTCTTATCGTCATAAGGTGACAGGGAAAGTTTTGTTACACGTTGCGTGTACAGCTTATGACGATCGGTTCGTATACACTCGGCAGAGGTGAAAACCGTACGACTGATGAAAAGACACTCGCTGTACAATCGATGACGTAATCTTTTTTTTATTGCTGTCCTTGGTACACCTTTTGCCACCTTTATGTCGGTGCAGTCGGACAATAGGAGCGAGTAACATTTTGCTCTGAGTCCGACAAATTCCCTGATGGGTTTCCCATTGGTCTCATCCTTGAACTTCACCACGACTTTTTTGTTGTCGTCGCAATGAGAAAGATGATCCACAGGATAGTACGACGTGTCAAAAAGGTGGAGATCCTCTTTCATATACTCGTACACGTCGTCAGTCTGTATGCTGTAAAACAAACTGTTCGTGTCAGTCATTAGTAATGTCAATCGTCGACCGTACTTGGCGACAGCGTACCGATAATGAAAATCGTACATTATCAGTTTACTGACATCGAGTACTGTAAAGCCGACGTACACCGGGCGGGAAAGGAGTAGTCGCGCCTAACGGTTAGAAAAAAAAAGTTTTGGGCTGTTCGCACGTAACAACTGTTCACCGTTAACTAAAACAGTAGACAAGCGTTCAGGTAAATATAAGTGTCTCAGAAAAATAAAGAAACTCTCGTAGACCGTCCGCATAATTGCACGTAACAGCTGTTCACTGTTAACTAACCCAGTCTTTGAGCGTTTGGGTAAAATAAAAAACAGTTGTAGACTGTTCGCATAAATGCACGTAACAGCTGTTCACTGTTAACTGAAACAGTCGTCGAACGTTCGGGTAAATACACATGTCCTGGAAAAACAGCTGTAGACTGTTCGCATAAATGCACGTAACAGCTGTTCACTGTTAACTAAAACAGTCGTCGACCGTTCGGGTAAATACACATGTCCTGGAAAAACAGCTGTAGACTGTTTGCATAAATGCACGTAACAGCTGTTCACTGTTAACTAAAACAGTCGTCGACCGTTCGGGTAAATACACATGTCCTGGAAAAATAGCTGTATACTGTTCGCATAAGTGCACGTAAAAGCTGTTCACTGTTAACTAAAACAGTCGTCGACCGTTCTGGTAAATACGCATGTCCTGCAAAAACAGTTGTAGACTGTTCGCATAAATGCACTTAACAGCTGTTTACCGTTAACTAAAACAGTCGTCGATCGTTCAGGTAAATACAGATGTCTCGAGTCACCGACGTTATTCAGTGTACTGCCGTTTATCAAGATGGACGAAAAGAAGAAACAACTAGCCCGTGATATCGACACTATCAGCAATGACATACGTAAGAAATACCGTGCGTTAAAACATGTGATCCGTGAAGAGGAAGAAACGTTAACCAAAAGTTACAAACCGATTCTCGAACCGTTACAAATTATTTCGCAAGCGTTGGTTGAAAAAAAACGTAAAACAACAAATGAAAAGCCTACGAGTGCGAAAAAGATGAAACGTGGCGAGGAGGAGGAGGAAGAAGAGGAGGAGGATCTGATGGGTTCAAGTAGTAGCAATATCGATGTAGGAACACCGCTCCGTCCGTCACCGCAACAGCAGTTGACACCACGTTTCCTGAAAACTTCTGTGATAGGTGAAACTTCGGACGAGGACGACGAGGACGATCCTAGTCTCAACATCGAAAAAATGTTAGACACACCGGAAGGGAGGCGAGAAGCGCGTAGATATTTTCAGGAAAAATACGACAGTGAATCGTTAGCGAATAAGTACATGCGTATGATCGTGTCGGCTGAACGCGATCGTTTGATGGATTATACGTACGGTGTAAGACACGAAAGCGGAAAATGGATGATCGGTGATTCACCGTTGGAAATCGAAACAGACGATTCAATCTTTATCAACGGTAAACGTTACAAAGGTACACCGGGTCTATACGAACTCATGTTCATGAAGCACCCTAAAGAGAACGTTTACAACGAGATGGATCTGAATTCGTACAAAGATATACTACGTGATACCAACGCGCACAAGCATCATTATTTAGTGAACGCGCAGGTAAACACAAACAGAGGTGTAAAGTATAAACAGATAATATCAAGGTTGTTCCCACCGAAACGTACAGGACACGGACATAATAATACCGACAGAACGTATATGATGCTCTCGAGAAAAAAAGACAAAATCGATTACGTGCACTGGGTCGATCCGAACGAACTGGTGGACAGATTGCGACTGTTGATAGCGTCACAACGCGCCCGAAACGGTGGACACACGAACGAAATCGTTTCCATAGTGGAAGAACTACGTGAAGCCAACATCATCGTATAAAATATCGTGCATAGCGGTCCACGCGCTTCATTCACGAGATGAGCGTTGACAACTTCGGCAGACACCAGGGCGCTGTTAGAGCGCGAAGAGAGATGCGACGCAGTCTGCGGTAGGATATCGGTATCGCGATGACCGAGGACGCACACTTCGATGTAGCGGGAAAAAGAAATACACAACTTGGACAAACCGCACGACGGTAACGATGCCGTTCCACTGCGGTTTGTGCGTGACCACTGTCTGGTCAACGATTCGAGGCAAGGAATAGACATGAAAGGTTGTAAGCTCGTCACCGTCGCCGCTCCCGTCGATCTTGGGACGCTGTCAACAAGCAATACGTAGACTACACGTGCTTGCGTTTCACGAAAGTACCAAACAAGAAGAACAGCTCTGTCGTCGACGCGCGGGACCATCGCATACAGTCTCTGAGAGATCCAATTCGTGCGAGAGACGCTGAGACCAAAGTATACGTGGACGCGAAGATCATACCGAAGGATACGAACTCTAACCTAATGGTCGGGAACGTACGAATAACACAGTTAGCGCCACCCGACAACATATACCATATTCTTATTGATATGTAATTTCTATCGCGCGAACGTAAAAAAGTGTAGTGTCGTGTACAATTGTTGTAAGAAACACACATGATATGCACTGCATAATTAAACGTCAATTCACTTATATAAAACACATATCACTCATGAAAAATAACACAGTTCACAAGTTGGCAATACACGACGGCGTACATATCCAAACCCGTACACTATAACATATGCACGAGTTGACAACGTGGCCGACGCTTAACCAGCACACACGCACGACTCGACAACGTCGACGCTTTTCCAACATGGACGCACGTCCGGAAAAACCGCTTTCATATCCAAACCAGTACACTATAACACATGCAAGAGTTGGCAACGTGACCGACGCTTAACCAGCACATTCTTACACTACTTGACAACCTCGCCACTTTTCCAACATGGCCGACTACACCAATCATCTTCCACTCGACAACGTGGACGCAGACCCCACCACTCCGGGCGGCGACCAGGACACCGTCAGGCCACCGCCGGACGGTGAACCGCGAACGGCGAACATACCGCCGCCACGCCTCCGCCTATCAACGCACAATTATGTATGCATTGCATGTATGTGATTTTTTTTTTATTAAAAAAATATCTAATCAATTTTCATGTATTTTATTTTCTTAATACCCGTAACCTTGGAGGGGGAAACGTCTTATTATTATCCCCTCCCCCCGTACGTACGCACCAACCTGTTGGGCAGAATGACTTTGTAGGGCTCGACATAGCGCGCGCTAGACCAACAGTTTGGTGCGAACGTCATGGTAGCACACAATAACAGGGAACTCGTACTCCGTGTACAAAGTCTAGCGCCGGAAGAACTGATTTCACGTAATGTAGGTAAATTGTCGGTGTATCAGGTCTGTTTGCAATTCGGTATCGACATTGAAAACGATACGAAAAATAGATTTTTCTGGAACTGCATCATACAGGAAAAAATAAAAATTACAGACGATGTATTGAATTGGCTCGGATATACAGGTAAATATAAAAATTAAAAACCCAGAATTACCAAATGGTTAAAGAAAAACGATTACATCGAATTTTACGAAGTCCAAGATGAAGATAATGCACAGAAAAAATATTATGTGTTAAATGGAATAGATTTCGCTTCTTTGTTGATGCAAATGAGAACCCCTAAAGCTGTTGAATTGCGTGAATTATATGCCATTATAAAAGAAATTGTAATGAAATATAGACAATATGAAAAATTGTACGAGGAACGTTTGAAGGAGTTAATTAGTATGCAAAATAATTTGTTAACAACACAAATGTGTAATTTACAATTCATGATAAAATCTATTCAAGAAACTAACGAAGAAGAGGGACGTCGCGCAGAGGAAGGAAGACAACGAACGGAAGAAGAACGACAGCGTTCAGAGGAAGAGAGACGTCGCGCGGAAGAAAACGGCAACGTGCGGAAGAACGAAGTAGAGTGTTACAGTCCAAAATCGAATACAGTGTCGACAAACTGAGGAACGTACTGGCTAAGAAGATCGCGCCAAACCCCATAAACAGGAACAAAATTCGTTGTCTGTCTCTGTACAAAATATCCGAAAACGTTTGGTACATTATGCGCAGACAACTGGAAAGTTTCAACGAAGGAGAGAGAAAAATATATCACAAACATCCTACACCGAAGAAACTATGCGCATGGAAAGACGTCGCTTACGCTGTGGATATTGGAAATACAGTTAAAAAACCGTATCGTAATTGCCTGAGATGGGACGCTCGCGGTAATGTCATCAAACCGACCGACTCGAACGACACTAGAGTCGTCACCGACGAAGACATGCTCACAACGTTCGAGCGAGCCATAAACGAAGAAAACGACGCCCACGTGTTAGCCAACAATATCTCTGTATGAAAAGAAAATTCCACCTGACAGTAAAATAACAGTCATCCACTTGTCCATCCACTTGAGCTAGGTATATACTGAGTCGATTGAATTAATGTTATTTATTCTTAGGATTTACAGTACTTTGACTTTAATTTCATATTAAAAAAAAATGTAATCAATTTTCATGTATTTTATTTTCTTAATATCCATAACCTTGGAGGAGGAAACGTCTTATTATTGTCCCCTCCCCCCCGTACGTTCGCACCAACCTGTTGGGCAGAATGACCTTGTAGGGCTCGACATAGCGCGCGCTAGACCAACAGGTTGGTGCGAACGTATTAGTATGTATTAGGCATCCGTCATGGTAGCACACAATAACAGGGAACTCGTACTCCGTGTACAAAGTCGAGCGCTGGAAGAACTGATTTCACGTAATGTAGGTAAATTGTCGGTGTATCAGGTCTGTTTGCAATTCGGTATCGACGTTGAAAACGATACGAAAAATAGATTTTTCTGAAACTGCATCATACAGGATAAAATAAAAATTACAGACGATGTATTGAATTGGCTCGGATATACAGGTAAATATAAAAATGAAAAACCCAGAATTACCAAATGGTTAAAGAAAAACGATTACATCGAATTTTACGAAGTCCAAGATGAAGATAATGCACAGAAAAATATTATGTGTTAAATGGAATAGATTTCGCTTCATTGTTGATGCAAATGAGAACCACTAAAGCTGTTGAATTGCGTGAATTATATGCCATTATGAAAGAAATTGTAATGAAATATAGACAATATGAAAAATTGTAAGAGGAACGTTTGAAGGAGTTAATTAGTATGCAAAATAATTTGTTAACAACACAAATGGGTAATTTACAATCTATGATAAAAACTATTCAAGAAACTAACAAAGAAGAGAGACGTCGCGCAGAGGAAGAAAGACAACGAACGGAAGAAGAACGACAGCGTTCAGAGGAAGAGAGACGTCGCGCGGAAGAAGAACGGCAACGTGCGGAAGAACGAAGTAGACTGTTACAGTCCAAAATCGAATACAGTGTCGACAAACTGAGGAACGTACTGGCTAAGAAGATCGCGCCAAACCCCATAAACAGGAACAAAATTCGTTGTCTGTCTCTGTACAAAATATCCGAAAACGTTTGGTACATTATGCGCAGACAACTGGAAATTTCAACGAAGGAGAGAGAAAAATATATAGCAAACATCCTACAGCGAAGAAACTACGCGCATGGGAAGACGTCGCTCACGCTGTGGATATTGGAAATATAGTTAAAAAACAGTATCGTAATTGCCTGAGATGGGACGCTCGCGGTAATGTCATCAAACCGGCCGACACGAACGACACTACAGTCGTCACCGACGAAGAAATGATCACAGCCTTCGAGCGAGCCATAAACGAAGAAAACGACGCCCACGTGTTAGCCAACAATATCTCTGTATGAAAAGAAATTTTAACCTGACAGTAAAAATAACAGTATAGCGAACCGCACTGTGTATATTATTGTTTTTTTTTTGCTGTAAATATTATGTTGCTTTTTACAATATTATGTGTGTGTATTTCATGTATGTGTTTTTTTTATATTAAAAGATGTAATCGATTTTCATGTATTATATTTTCTTAATACCTGTAAACTCCCTCTGTCCGAACGGTGGGAGAGGGAAACGTCTCCCCTCCTATTCTTCGCTCAGTGTTTCATCAGCGCGAGTCGTGAGAGGACGTGCACGATGCTTCCGTACGATCACAAGGATGACGATAACGATCGCAATGAAAACCGCTATTTCAGACAGTGCGGTGAAGCGATGACGATCAAGTCCGTATCTCCGGACGACAAAGAAGTGCAGATCGCACTGATTAAAAAAATCATATCCCCTTATCCGCGTTACAGAAGCATTGAAGACCGTTTAAAGAGTTTTAAAGATTGGCCGATATCGTTGACGATAACGCCTAAAGAACTATCCGAAGCGGGTTTCTTTTACAACGGATGCAACGATAGAGTGATTTGTTTTTGCTGTGGAGGTGGTTTAAACAAATGGGAGCGAGGAGAAAACGCTTGGACGGAACACGCACGTCATTTCCCCGTGTGCTCTTACGTAATGTTAGTGAAAGATAAAAAATTCATCCTAAAGGCATTGGGCATCATTACCGAACCGGGAGCAGCAGCTGGAACAGCAGCAACAGCAGTGGCAGCAGAGAACGGACAAAGCACCGACTCGATCAAAGAGAATAAAAAAAAAGAACCGGGAACAGCAGCAGCAACAGCAGTGGCAGCAGAGAACGGGCAAAGCACCGACTCGATCAAAAAGAATAAAAAAAAAGAAGTAGGGGGTCCAGATCGGGATACGATGTGCAAAGTTTGTTACGCACACATCGTTGAAGCCGTACTTATTCCCTGTCGCCATTTTGTCATATGTGTGAATTGCGCCATCACTCTAAATCAGTGTCCCTTATGTAGAGCCACATACACCGCTTACATGAGAGCGTATTTCTAGTTCGTTTTCATGCACTGAGAACGTCTAAACAACGTGCAGTCAGAAAACGAACAGCAAATTCATACTCGCGCTTACCGACTGTTAATACATGAGCAAGAACATTTCGTCTAATGCATGAAATAAACCAGTAAAAATTGTTTGAAAAACAATGCTGCTGCTGTGACGGAAGTGTTTATAAATAAACAATATCTCACTACCTCCTCAGTGTTTCGAAAGGGCGTGTCGAGAACGAACGCATAGAGCTGTTGACTTCGTACGAGTACAGTCGATGCAGTGACTTAACGCACGCAGTACTGTACCCTGTAGATCTTTTTGTATACAACGTTTTGACGCAAGAATTTGTTGCAATGATTCGTGACGTGGAGACAAGGTACAAAGTAAACGTTCCGAAAAAATTCTTTACGGACGTTACACAACATACAACGTGTCTGTTTCGCGAGACGGACGGATCGGCAGCGTTCCTAGTAGCACCGAACACATTGTTTGTAACGAAAAAAGATGGCAGTCGACGAGTTAGCAGTCATACTTGACTTTCACTGTTTCGTGGACGATAACGGAAACGAACTCGTCAAGGAACTGGCAGTTATGGATGTCACCGCATTTGCCAGCAGACATTGGATATTTGCTCCACCAGTGGACACGAACGTTTCGAATCACAAACACATGAGGACGAACCGATGGTTAACGGAGCATTTTCACGGACTAGAGTGGAGGGACGGGGAGACATCGTACGAACATCTTGTGCCGATATTAGTAAAGTACACGTTTCCTTTTAACTATGTGTTCGTAAAAGGATTACAGAAAAAAAGATTTCTGGAAAAGCGTATCGTGCATTACAATATTATAAATTTAGAAGATTTCGGTTGTCCTAAACTCGAACAATTACGTCCGATGCACGGAACAGCATGTTTCGCGCACCGTTTATTTCCAGAAATATGTACAAATAATAGAGTCCACGCTTTACGCGAGTGGGTTATATCGGATTTTAGACTCATCAAAAGGTTTCTTGTAAATTATTAACCTTTATGTTTATATTTAGCATCATTTCGCTTGCATAAAAATTACTGCCTTCACGTCAGAATTCGATTACATCACCCTGTCTAGACGCATAAAATATTAGTGCCGTCGTCTGGTCGCCTACCCCCTTCCGCGCTCAGCAGGAATCGATTACAACACCTTGTCTAGACAGATAAAAAAATAACTGTTGCCGACTGGTTGCCTCCTCCCACCCGCCGCACATGACGTGTGAAAGCGGCTTTCATCCTGTTTCACAGGGTTCATAATAACCGTTTACTGCTCGTTGTCTGGTTCCCCTCCCTCGCGCTGTCTGGTTTCCCCTCCTCAACAGCCTCCTTACTTATAACGACGCGAACGAGCGTTATTTAATTCAGACCTTGACAGAGACGTAAGCGAATAGTGATTCTTCATTAGAAACGGCTTCATTCGTTGCTAAGTTCGCGGACATTAGTGCTATACAATATAAGAAAATTAGAGAACTAGTAATGGGTGTAAAATATCCCATAGTGCAACTTCAAAACGTAGACAGTAAATACGGAAATGCTGTACTCGCCACTATCCAGGACTATACGGACGATAAATTGAAATATCGTGTTTATCTTCCGAGGAGATACGCAGGCGTTTGGGAAGACGATGAGTTAAAACATTTAGCACCGAACTCACTATATCTCGTTTACCGCGGAGAAAAAAACAGGGCCTACGTGGTGGACATTTTAATGTAATACTGGATGGACATCTTATGAAGTAACAAGTATATTTGTATTTCATAATGTACACATTATTAAATTTGTAATATATATATAGCGCTTACATGTAATTCATTTGTTTTAATTACAATTCAGTGTGTATATGTGTGTGTGCGTGCGCGTGTGTGTGTGTGTGTGTGTGCATAATATGTATTTTAACTTGAATGCAATCATAAACTTGTAATATAGTGTGATTACATATATTTCTTAATTGTACACAATTGACAATGTACAGGTGTTTACATATTATGTATTTTAACTTGTAATTAGTATGCATACATGTATTTCTTAATTGTACACAATTGAAAATGTACACGTGTTTACATATTATGTATTTTAACTTTTAATTAGTGTGCATACACGTATTTCTTTTGTTTTAATTATATGCAATTGTCAATTCAATTAATTGTGTGTGTGTGTTTAAATATTTTAACTTGTAATATATTGTGCTTATATGTATTTAATTTGATAAAATTAAACGATATTATCTTAACATTTCATTGTATTTAATTTCAAAAAATCCTTTGAACTAACAGTACATTTAATCATATTTTAAATAACAGTACAACACTCAATCTACAAGCTTGAACGGTCGTTGCGCACCGACCGTTATTACATACATTCAATTTTTAAAAAAATCAAAATTATATTAAAATAATTGCATAATGTTAATATATTACAGAAACTAAAGAATAATTTTAAAGCAACTTACCCTGTACGAGATATTCTGTCTTTCACCGATGATGTCAAAGCAGAATCCAACGATGATATGTACTTCAACAGATCAAATCTTTCGGCTTTTTATACATCGCTGAACCCCGCTTAAGGAAATGAAGATATGCAGTCATGAACAATAAAAAAGTTAACGACTCAGGAAGGCAGATGTTTAGAGACCTGTTTGCCTAACCACGCCCGTGAACAAGGTCGACCACTACCGAATATCAGCTAACGCCCAGACGTCCTTACTACCACAATATATAATTAAATTCTTTTTGTATACAAAATAATTGTCAACTCCGAACAGACACTTATTACATACCCCGTCACAATAATAAAAATGATAATAATTTTTTTTAATTTTTAAATTTAAGTTTTCAATTGTGTTTATTTACAATTATCCTTTTTCCGTTCATGATGAGTGAATTCTTTTTTTTCGTACGAAATAATTTCCACCACTGAACATACACTTATTACATACCCAACACATTAATATAAATGATAATATATTTTTAAAATAATTTTTCATGCATAGTATGCATTCTACAATTTATACAAGTAAAGGTCATCATTCGTATCTTTACAACGATGCCGAACACTTTGTTTTTTACTCACCACCGACACACAGACCAATCCTCGACGACGAACCGGATCACCGCGTGACCCGTTCGACGCTCGCCGGCCGCCGACGGCGGCCGGCGAACGGCGAACGGCACCGACCGGATCACGACGCAGCCTCACGAACCCGTTCGCCGTTCGCCGTTCGCCATTCGCCGTCGGCGGCGGACGGCGTCCGACAGCAGATCAACCGGACGGCGGCCGGCGAACGGCGAACCGGATCACTACACGGGCTCGCGATACAGTTCGCCACGACACACAGACACGCCGTCGCCAACAATACACCGCATCGACCGCAGCGCCGTTCATATACAAAACCCGTACACTATAACACACGCAAGAGTCGACTACGGCGATTAACCAGCACGAGTCGGCAACGCCGACCACGACGATTTTACAACATGGCCGACCGGAAAAACTCCTTGCATATACAAACCCGTACACTATAACACATGCACGAAGCGGCAACGTCGACGACGTATACACCAATCAACGCACACATAACCCCACTTTATACTCACCGCCCACAACATGACCGAAAGCCGACTACCAGATTTTTACCCCCACCACCTAGATTTTTGAATTTCCCGCCATATGACGTCACATCCGGGGTAGAACTGTCAGTTTACCCCTACTTGTATTCTATAATCACATGAATAGGAAGTGATTTATATTTAAACAATAATTTTCTAATATTAACTTGGCAAGATATTTCGGTAGACGAAGGAAGTAAAACAGTTCTTAATTAACATTCAACGCGAACGGTTGTTATAAGATCTCTCTAAGAACCTATATCGAGTATAAGATTATGCATTAAAAAACGAGAGTTACCGAAATTGTAATTTTAAACTTAAAATCAGTGAGACACACCACCACAAACAGTGAGAACAATCAATACTTAACAGAATACTTGTGAAATAAACCAGTAAAACTATCACACATTAAGAATTCACGTTACAACGAAACTCATGACTTTAGCTACACACAGACAAGAGTGAAAACGCCAATATACAAAACAATTAAAGCCAGTGAACGAAGAACACTTAAACAGGACACCTCAAACAACACAGTAGACATTATACACTATTCCGGAGATAATAAAACAGTTGTGAAGGTAATTGTATTATCAGAACTTCCAACCAACATTTCGCAGATTTCTTCTACAACGAGGCGTGCCGCCATTTTGAACTCCCATCATGCAAAGTGTCTGCCAGCAAAGATTCGTCGCCACAGCATTGGTCTGAATATTTCAATTTTATAAACATTATAGCTTATTATCAACTTTGTCATTTATTAATTATTAAGAATTCTTTTGTACATGTTATACTTTCTATGCTTGTCCCTTCTCTGACTATATAACTATAACCGCTAAAAGAACCATTCTGAACATTCATATAATATAACCTGTTTTGTGAAATCGATTATCCCTGGAAAAGAGTCGAACATTATAACAATATCGATTTTCAATCGATATCTTCCAAATAAATGTTAATAAATCAAAATAATTCTATTATCTCGTTTTAAAATTATTTCACACATTAATATAAGAGTGTTTATTAACTACAGAACTTACTGGAAGACGACATTTACTAAAGGAAAGTGATATACTGGAGTATAAAGAAAATCGTCAATCGATTAGTAAAGTAAGACAATCTGATTAACTCCAGAGTCATTTACGGCCAACCAGAAGTGCATATATTAACATAATCAACTCACAGAATTTGAAATTTTCAACGGAAACTCACAACAAGAATTATTTATAAATTATTCAACAATAAACAAACATAAAAAAATTTTTTTAATTTTTTTTTTAAATTTAAATTAAATTAAAATTTTTTTTTACAATACACAGACATTTATTTGTAACCAGTGTATACAGGTCTACTCGTTACAATATTTAGGTAAAAATCTTACTCTGGATGCCTGATAAAAAATAAACATTTAAGAACTGTTGCAAAATTCAGAATATTCTCGTTGATTATGAAACCAACTAGCTTACATAGCAAAAACCAAATTGAACACAAGTATCTTGGGAATATACGTAAATCATTTTTTTGTGCATTTATATTTTTTTAGTCTATACGTTTTGGGTGAAATATTGATGGAAAGTAAATAAGAAGACATCGGTAGGCAAAGATAGATTAACAGTTTTTACTCAGCCCGTCACAATAACTTTGACAAAACTAAATAACCTAAAGATAAGACAACTACAGTAGTACGTTTGAAGAATCCATAAAACGTATTTCAGTGTCGTAATGCTTTATTTTCCATATTTGGACTGTAAACAATGTACCGCTTCTTTGACAGCCATATATCCTCTTACCCATTTAGCCAGTAACATAAAACCAATTTTTTTAAAAGCAAAAATTACACATACAAATAAATACACAAATCTTTACTTTATTGTTAAGCCTGTTTTTAACACCTCACAGTGCGTACTTCTCGAAACAAATTTTAAAATTTACGTATAACACAACGGCAAAAGTAAAATTATAAAATAAAATGCTGTTTAAAACTGAGACGTAGTAATGAAACTTTTATTTCTAATTCTGTCTCGAACATAAATTACTGTTTCCTGGCACAGTTGAAACTCGCACAGAAGCAAATAAAAAAAGAAATGTTAGTTTGTATGTACTAACTTTTACACCAACATGCGTTGTATGCTTGAAAGAATTTTAAGTGAAGCGTTCAAGTAATTTCCGCTTTAAGCAATGTGTCTTTTGCAACAAGGATATTCATAATTTTTAATGTACTCTGTGTTGAGTGGTATTCAAATTGCTCAGTAACTCAACTTGCTCAGTATATATATCGTATGACCTGCTGGTATGTTAAGGCGTCTTTATGTTTATAGTGAATAACACCCACATTTTTTTTCAAATATCCTCTGTTGTAGCTAGTGCTCTTGAGCAGCAATTATACAGATATTTAGAAAATAGCATTTGTATCGTAAGAATTTACAAAGATATAGAATTTAAGACGATCATTTTCATACAGCCGTTCTTAACAATACCGTATCACCGTATGTGATCATGGAATAATTAGAGTAAACTTTTGTCCCTTATCGAACTTAGTATGAAATAAATAAAATGTAGCCAAGCTTTAATATTTACATTATTGCGTCTTCAGCGTGTTGTACAAATAAGAGCAGTTCTTAGACGCACTGCACTCGATCGCTCACATGTGTGTGCATGTAACGGCATGTATGGTGAACTCGGGTTTACTCTTGATAAAGGTAATTTAGTAATATTTACTAAAATTTAGTTTACTTGTTGTAGAGACATGTTTCTTAAGAATAATATTCCACGTACTGCTACATATTCATTAGTTGTAACATTAATACGTCAAATATTCCGTTATCAATGAAAACGTAATTAAATTGAACCGTGTTACTTCCTTTGCATTGCATCAAACGTACATATTCATAGTGAAATAGGGACGGTAGTACACTTTAGATCTTAGATATCATGGACAACCCTTGATTATTTAACAATAAAGTACACTGTCAAGGAAATGGTACCAAGAACGAGTAACTATTTTCTTTGGTTCCATAAGATAAATAAAATTGACTTCAACCGCACAAATGCATGTAGCGAAAACTCCCGTTAGTAACAAGTTTGACTATATTTGTCTACAAGGCTTATCTATATTTGTTTAACGTCTTTTAAAACAATTTTCTCATCCCTCATTTATGGATTCCTTGTTTTACCACTTAGTTCCCTGTCATTGAGCTGAGAGAAATATTATCAATATATGCTAAAAATAAATGCTTTTGGTAAATTTTCCTTTAATTTTCCAAATATGGGGCAGCGATCGACCGTTAAAAATACAGGATAATTGTCACCAGCTGTGGAAGTAATCTTCACCGACGTAACAAGAGAATAGAACGTATTTGTAAGTACAAAAACTATTTCACTGGAGGTAACTTCCACAGTTATAGTCAAAACGCCTGTCTGTGGTTCCGTAGCCCGTCAGTTTTCACGTAAAATTATTCTGACGGCTACACAGCCTAATGGTTACATATTCTAATTAAAATGTGAATATTCTAGTGATTGTTGTTAACTGCATACCTAACAGCTACGTATAGTTTCATGTCGATGATGCAATACAATTTACATTTTAGTAACGTACTATTTACGTTCAACTATATTGCGAGCGCCTATGAATATTACTTTAATCGGTCTATATATTGAGAAACCATCGACTATCACCAAAAGTATTAGTTGCGTTAACTAAACTCTTAGTTTCAGTTAGGTACATTTTCGTCTTTGTTTTCATTTTTGTAATTATAGTAATTGTAATCGTTAATATTTTTTCTTCTGAAATATATTTCTTCTGGTTTAAAGAAAAAGTATTGCTTTCAGTTTTCCTGTAGTTTTGTAGTGACGTAAAAGATAACTGACGAACGCCTAGTTTCTCCATTGAGAGCAGCTCAATCTAACGTTCAGGTTGAGATATTGTAGGCGCCACTGTGACGCGTGTTTGCTGTTGTGCAACGTTTTGAAGCGAATGGTAAGGAAAAATTCTTATATTTCTGTTGTAATATTTCTAGTGTATTTTTATTGTACCATTATTTTAATTCACTATATTAAGCATCAGATTTAGTCTTAAATTATCGGTTAATACATAATGAATACGATGGTATATATTTTGACAGGTTATGGATGGCGTATACGTAGTAGAAACTTATCTCCGGATCGTAGTTTCTTAAATGTTTTGTGTTGTTTCCCAAGTAAAGCTGCTTCCTAGTAATGTACAAATTTATTTAATTTTTGACATTTACTTCTGAAAAAGGTTTTCAATAAATATAGTAAATCATCTAAATTATTTTTTTACTTAAATTCTTGAGAGTTTTTATTATTTCTTGGATTGGATTTCACCATACGATTTTAATATTAATGGAGTTTTTAATTTTCATGTTTTTTTGACCGTATGATTTTAGTTTTATTTTATTTATGATTTTGTTTATAATTTTAGATGCCACGAGTATGCCTGACGTATCACGAGATTGTCTCAATCCAGGTAAAGTTGTGATATCACGAGTATAGCGGTGTGTTGTCACAAGATTACCTGGAATATCACGAGATTACCAAGCAAGAATATCGTTTCGAATTTTAATTAAAATAAATATAATAAAGTTTTTAATCCAAACATTTTTTAATGCGATAAATAAAACATTCTTTCCAAAGATTGAAACAGCAAAAAAAAACATTTTCGGTTAGCACAATTTGTATTTTATATATTTTATCACGAGTTTACCCAAATTTACCATATGTCATGTCTGCGCACAACAAATAAATTCCTATTAAAAGTAATAAAATTTACAGGAATAATTAAAAATAGAGTAATTATACAAAGTAAAATAAAATAATTTAGGAGAAATATTAATTTCTAAACTTTCCTTCGTAATCTTGTCTAACACATTAATCATCTGGGAAGAATATGCAGTAATGTGTTCTTTAGAGCAGGAGAATTGTGCGGAATATTAAACATTTCTCAAAGTACTGGAGACTAGGCGACTACAATGAAGCTGTTTAATGGACTGTTGCGTACAATGTTGTGTAAAGTAGGTTAACTATTTTGCCTACACCCGCTAGCCTTTATGACTACAATAAAAAATTATGGCTTTCCCAGTTATTACACATAATAAATGTTACCTACGGAGCGTTGTACTAGATAACTTTCTGCATATCACCAACCTTGTTCTTTTATTACCGTATACGATTGCCTAATAAAAATTAAACTTAAGTATTACCCACGGAATAACATAAACTATTGATAGGATTATAATAATAAATATATACTGTAACGATACATATTGTATGAAATCAATATTTTCAGTATGCATGAGCACTTATCAAACTAAGAAGAAAGAATGGATAACTGAAGACGCTCATTTAGAAGAGGCTTACCTTATACAGTTCGATATGATTTTAGTTTAATATAATAAAATATGAAAATAAATTGAAAACTGTATGTTGGGCAGTGAGAGGAAACGTGGAAAAGGGACTTGATTCTGTGAATGAAATAGTAATATTTACGTTCTGATTTCCATTCAAAATGGGAACAAGAACAATACAGTAGTTTTGCACGTACTGCAGTTTAAGCAATAATAAAGCGACACGTAAAGGTGATCGCCTTATAGTCACACGTTTATGGAACTGTCTGTTTAAGAAGCACAAAGTCTTGTTCTCGTCGGAAAATTGACGTAGGTGACACTCTACATTATTTTACGCATTATTGACAATTTTATCATGTATCAAAATCGTTTTTTAACACGTAAGTCATTACATTGATAAAGTTTTTCTGCTCACGTAATCCTGTTATATAGTGAGTAAAGAAAATTGTATTAATATTTGAAGAGCCCTGTGTGTGTGTGTGTGTGTGTGTGTGTGTGTGTGTGTGTGTGTGTGTGTGTGTGTGTGTGTGTGTGTGTGTGTGTGTGTGTGTGTGTGTGTGTGTGTGTGTAAAAATGAACGATGGATCCTTTGTATTCCTATGGCAGGGTACGTTGTTGTATGTATGCGAGTCGGTCAGCATACAGGAAGATAATGTGGCCAGAACTAACTTCACGCTCCCATTATTACCAAAGGATTATAATTCCACGTGCCAAGTTAACATGTGAACTGGAAAGGCACTTTTATCTTCAATATGCTGCTTGGGTTAGTATAAATATATTTTCAGTATACTATTACTCTTATTCTAATCATTCTAAAGCTTTGTAACGTACTTGAAAGTGTAACGTACATTATATTTACGAGGGTCATATGATTCACAGTGTTTTGGATCATAAAAATTCAAATTTCTAATGAACAGACCTACTTTCGTTGTTATGTTTTTTGAATAAGGTGACTATGAATTAATTTATTTATCCATAGAAAATTTACAAGCTTAATTGGTTTGAATGAAACACTTTATTAACTAAGAAACCACATGTAAGTACAAGTTGTATGTAGTAATGCCTGTTTTCATTATACTAAAGTTTTCCCCCCATAGGCGCATAAATAAGTACATAAAATCTCTATCCTATTAAAAAATGTTTCAAAGAGAAATAAAACAAATAGGAGTCAGCAGCAGGTTTGAAGTAATTAACCCAGTTTAAACAAAAACACAGGAAAGTTATGACCGTCACGGTAATAAACATGGCCAACGAAGGTTTCAGCAAATTACACTGGCTTTTATGTAATAATTTACCTTTGAGTTAATGCTTTCACTTCACTAAGCGCACATTTTTACTCTCCTAATTCACAAAATAACTGCTAAATTAATTCGTCACATTGTAGTAGAACAGTAGATTGAGTGGTATTTAGGGGATATCGTAAGTGGTCCTCTACCAGCTGACCTCGTTAACTAGAGAGGCTATAAAGAGCACTTGAAGCACAGAGCAGCCTAAAATTATCTTGTGTGCACGATTTAAGCCACATGCCGCGCATCGGATGTGTAAGCACCTCAATAATTTCCCGAATTACTGGAAGCTACTAGATTTATTTTCCTTTCTTTGACAGTGCTAACTACTCTCTTTGTGAGAAAGATAAAAATAGTATATTGGGATCTTCATTAGGGAAAATACTTAAAAACTAAACTGGAAAAGAATATTGTCAAAACAAAAGATGAATGTTATGAAGAAAATCTAGGACACAAGTAACATTTACATTTATGTCTACTATAAAATATAGGCTCTATACAGGTATTTATTTAAATTAATAATTAGACTACAACTGAATAATACTGGTATGCCAAACAATGTACCTTCTTATAACCTATTCCAAAAATATTTGTGTATAGGTAAATATAATGATATCTATATAGAAAAATTGAACATCATAATGTTAAATAAGTATTTTTTCAGGTTAGCGGTTTTTTATATAAAATATGATAATTTATTGGATTATTTATCATGATATAATGGCGAACACTTCAATATTAGTATTACTACAAATTCTGAAACCACAAATAAGAAGCAGACAGTATATTAACACAACTGTGCTTTTCATTAACAAACGCTGCCGTGAGCGCAATAGCGTTGTCTTCTGTTCTTTAAGCATTTATGGTTCATTAAAGTAAGCTGTACTAGTACTGTTTACTCGTATAGAACTACAAGCGGAGATCCAGAGTCAAAAAGTTGTGTGTGTCTCGATGCTGTCGAGACGGTTTCAGTTTACAGGTAGCCTCATTTCAACTTGTGTATTTTCCCTGAGGGATGGAATTTGATTGGTAATCTCCCTTCGGACCCTTACCAAGGCTGGATAGGTTAAACGCTCACCAGCTCCTTAAGGCAATCGGATACTGATTAAATAAAATAGGATGCACCAAAATTTGCACAAAATTAGCTACAAGTACACATGGCTTTTTCGCTGTGGAGGAAGCTGGCCCTTTAAGGGAAATCTCGAAATCAAAGCACCTGGTTCTTCAGCCCAGTGGATGTGCAAAGTACTGATTCACAATCGATGTTTAAAAACCAGTGTTAAAAATAATTCATTACGTAGCCATGTATTGGAATTTTGTGGGAAACAACTGTGTTTACAAAAGTGGAACTTATAAGTATGTTTTTGAACTTGGAATGAAGCACTGTCTATAGAATAGATACCTCAAAGGAACACAGGCTAAAGATCGATCTAGTCATTCTAGCTATTTACAAAGTAAATATAATTAGTTCACTACCGACTCGGAATACATGCCTCAACAAATCAGTCATACCAAAATACGCACAAACCAAAATCAAACACAACAATCAGGCAGCACAAGTAACACAAAACATTGCACAAAGAACAAACATAAAAGAGTCCATAAAACAGTTAGGCCTATACAAGAAAAAAGACGCTCTCAACGTCAAAGCACTGACGCTACACCTACAGATCCCCAACATATACGGACACAATTACATGACCGAATTGACTGAACAAATAAACAAATACAAAACTTACGGACAAAACACGAGATATTTGTGTTCCGAGTCGGTAGTGAATTAATTATATTTAGATAAGTAACGGACACGTCATGGACAACGAAATCCAAGATTTAAAAAGTAAGGTAAACCAGCATTGGTCAATAGAAAAGAAAAGCCTTTCTTTGTGTTGCAACGGAGACAAAGGCATGAGTTTGCTACTGCATTTATTGTCTTTAGCAGATTTGAAAATGGACTAATATCCTTCTAGCCAGACGGTGGCAGGTTATGAAAGCTTCTCGTGTGAGTCACGCTGGCGCTTTGTTGGGCAACACGGTCATCTGTGTGTGTGTTCCACATCAGGTGAAGAGTGATGAGTTGAATACGCGTTTCTACGACCACGTTGAGGCGGTGTATAGGCATAGGTATAGGCATCATCTGCCTGTAGTATAACAATAGGCACTTGGAAGTTTAACGCTCTATTAGAGGAAGGTACAGAATATTATATGCATATAATCGGAAACATGGAACGCATGAAAGGGCCAGTGAGAATGGCGAAAGGCTGGAATGTTTTACCGCCTCCAAACCTGTAGTCATACTGGATATGCTGTTTCCTAACAACAGTGTGCGTAAGCAAATTTGACTTATTCCTGATAGCAAATAACCAGTCAGACAGATAACATACTTTGTCTAGCAGGTACTACAGTAGTGTGGATGATGTCAGGTCAGTTCGTAGTACAGACATATATTTCTACCACTATTAAGGCTGATGAAATTAAGAGAACAATTCAGATAGGCCCCTAGAGTAAAAATAAGGAAAAGAATCTGTAGAAATTTGAATTCTTTAAACCAAAAGGTAGAAGAAGAAAATTTCAGGATGCTGCCAGCCATTATTCTCGACGAGATCCTTGTGTATTAACACGTCACTGAAAAGAAAATAGATTGATATTTAAGAAATGACATAAAGGTTGCCAAACAGATGTACAAATAATGCCTTATAAGACTGTCATAATGAAAAAGTCATGTTTATGGCGAATGTGAAATGAAACTGAAAGAGTCAAAATAGTTTCTTAAAAAGATTGAGATGGATGAATAGATATAAAAGGCAGAGTGTTAAGAATGATTGTCATACGTAACAAAACATTCTACTGTGAAAGAAAGAGAAGCTCTGATAAAGGTTTTGGAGAAAATACAGTAACCGGACACAAATAACAAAGTATGAAAACTATAGCCAAATATATGATATCCGGAAAGCTTACACAGAGGTGTGGATGAAAAAGTGAAGAGTAAAAACGAATAATGAAGAGTATGGATTTGGAATGCTAATCCTCAAGAACGACGATTTGAACAGGATCAGAAGGCATTCCTAATGCCTGCTGAATGCGGAAGAAAATAATGGAGTGCTAGAAAGATAAACGGCAGGGGCGCATTAACGAAGCGGGTACTGATTACGTCCACCTGTCGTGGAAGATATTGCGGATATCATCCCTACGCTCAGAAAAAATAGAGCTAGGCGTGAATGGTTTGCTAAATTGTTGAACACTTGTGTACATGAATTTGTAAAATAATTGAAAATGTTGTACCACAGGTCTACGAAAAAGAGTTAACCCCAAGAGATGGACAGAAAAATGGTAGTGCCTATACATAAAGTGGAAAAAGACCCGTAGGTTATAATAATTATTAGAGCTATTGTCTTTCCTCA
The DNA here is from genome assembly GCA_034769895.1 of Magicicada septendecula. Classification (NCBI taxonomy): domain Eukaryota; kingdom Metazoa; phylum Arthropoda; class Insecta; order Hemiptera; family Cicadidae; genus Magicicada; species Magicicada septendecula. Next base: position 191,512,776 of record CM068372.1, read on the forward strand.
AAAATACTTATCACGTTTCCTCCACTGTGATCCATGTCAGGCTGGTCCATAAGTTGAAATATAGTGTGGGGACGAGTAAGGAGATTGCCATGAAAACAGGTAAAACTAGATCAAATAATTTCATGAGAAACGATTTGAGACGATACGTTTTATACAGTAATCGGAGGACTGAGTATTCCGTATAATAGAATAAGACTTGTGAGAAGCGTAATCACGGAATCAAACAGTATTGAGATAGAAAGAGGGCAAGAAATAATAGCGCCTCTGATCCACTAAATGTTAAATTTGGCCTACGCCAGGCTGATAGGCTGATTCCTGTCTTATTCGATATCTTGATCACCTACGATTTACATATTAGTCAACGCCACTGTAATTAAACAATATTTTCCTTTAATTTAATTTAATTTATAAACTTAAGTCTTATTCCTTTCCTAAAAATTATCCAAATACTTGCGTATGCCAAAGATGTGGTCATTATTGGTAGATCTTTTTAAGCACGGAAGAAAATTTCCTAAAATGAGATGAAGAATTTGGCTGGCAACGTAGGGCTCCGTGCAAATCGATTGTTTTGGGGCAGTCGCTAACTTTCAGTATCTCCGGTGTCTCCTCTATCAACGTAAACCTTGAGAGAATAGTACAATTGAGAAGAAGGATTGTGGCAGGAAACAAGACATAATCGTAAACACTATATTGATACCACAAGGCATTAATCGGTCTAACTGTAACGCATGGTAGTGAGAACTATATCCCTAACATACGGGTGACAGATATGATGAACAAATTTAATATAAAGATTTAAAAAAAAGGATAGAATAAACTTATTAGGCTAATTTTACAGGTAACAAACTAATTACTATCAGCAGATTAAAACAGCATTTAGTTAAATATAATCTATATCACAATTTTATTTTGAATGCGCCAATACGTTTGTGTGTTAGACGCTTGTACATAAAATGTTTTGTATAAATTTTAGATACTAAATCTAATTAATATTGACTATTATGCATTCTGAAAATACGTTACAAACAACGAAACTTTTTAACGTAACTCGTGTTTTTATATTATGCTAACTTCATTTTATTGCTTTTACAATTCTTTAAATTAAAAGAATAGTTTCAAATTAGTAAGAAATTTGTGTCGGTTTTCTGTAACATTTCGCTCCAAAAATGTGACGATGACTGTAAACTGCAGGCTACAGGTTTAATAACAAACCAGTCTTTACAGTAGACTCTGCTTTGTTGGTTTTTGAAAAGTGTAGTTAGTCAAATGTTTTGTATTTTAATGAAACTTGACTTCGCCAAGAAGAATAGTTTATAAAATTATTGGAACATTGTTTACTGTTTGTAAAAATTCGTTTTTTCTAATTACCCTCTTCTTAAATAGTTTTTTAATTTACATTCTAAAACGTTTGCGTATAGTAACGTCAAAGTGTTGTAAATTATATAATAATATATTAAGGATAACACACCAAATAACACTTTCCAAATCTAAAACATAGAAAATCTCTTCCGTAGACATTTAGTTGATTGTCCTAACTGTGGCTCGTCAGTTAGCACTATACATAGGTAATAAAGTAACTTTTAGTGTAAACAATCACCACTCAGGAAGCTGCGGATGGTCATAGAATATACAACCTGGGAGCTTCCTGACGCACTTGTTTTCCTTTACCAGCTAGTGTAATGACTATGTGCATATGACACATAGTTAGGGGTTTACAGAATTCACTGTACTTATCGAGCGTTATCGAAGTGTTTATTTGTCATAATTGCGGTCTAGTAAAATTATTAACACAGCGACTATTACAATTTTCTGGGTATAAAGTGTATTGGATATATGTAGTCACTATCGTAAGAGAATTGAGCCTGTAGATCTGAATTTTGGTTTTATATAAATGTTAACAAAACAAGTAAGTGTTCTCTGTTGTTTAATTATAATTTCATTGTTTAAGGATTACTGTTCAAAATACTGAATAATTAATATCTCTTAGATTCTAAACGTTAAGAGTTACGTAATCGTGAATAAACAATTTTTGTATTACTATTTTTACATTTTCAAGTACCTTAAAAATTTCACTGGTTTTATTAAACCACATATTTTATTTAAATAACGCTATATATTTTAAATTTTCAATCGATAGCTTAGTTTCCAAGATAATTTTACATAACCACGACGAAATGTACAGTATTAAACATTCGGTGCGATATAGTCGTTAAAAGAGTCAAAAATTAATAATATTAATAATATGTATATCATACTGAATCTACGGCATATCCTTTATAATGTCTCACTTATTATAGACCATACATTAATTTTAGTTAATGGATTTAATTAAGTATCATGGATTTTACTCTACTTTTATGTTTTGTGTGACGTAGAATATAGTCGTACTCTCAGACGGTTATGTTAGACGTGGGTCTGAGCATGAGCTCATAATCTGTTATTTTAAAATCTGAAAAAAAGTCTTTCTTATTACATGTGGCCGTGCTTGCGCCAGAAAGACTCCTTATGCGGTGTGTGTGTCTGTATGTGTTTGTACGTTTAAGTGTGTGAGGGACGAACAAAGAGTGAGTACTTTCAGAAGTGAGTCTTCTCGTTTTATTTTCAGAATTCGTCCTTATGTGTGAATATAGTATAAATGCTTAAATATATAGGCCTACGATTTCTTTCTACTTAATTACTGACAATGTTAATTGATGAAATAGTTAATCTGTTTGCAGTTTTAACACGTTGAATCAGCTCTTTCCTTTTTTGTATAGTCGCAGTTTTGTTCGCCTCAATTTCTGCTAATTTTTATTTAAAAATCTCATGTATTCTTAAACCCGACACCTATATGGTATAAGGGTATTTTGATAATAAATAAATAAATGTATTCTTAAAAGACTTAAGAAGTAACACAGTCAGAAAATACTTTTTTCATATTTGGTGAAATACTGAAAATATAATTTACTACTATTCAATTTGTAAATTTTCTTGAAAACTGTTTTGCATCACTAAATAACGTGTGAGCGCAAACCATGGGGAAGTTTCATTTGTCTCCTTACAGAATGTACAAAACTATATACAACAAAAACCTGAAAGACTGTGCAGCAAAAGGCTGAATAGGATATTTTCAAAGTTAGACTTCTTGAGAAAATAAATTTGTAAATCAACTTCAAAATATCAACAGACATTGAAAGTGCCACAAAACACATTTTTAAGATAGTAAAGAAAGCTAGATGTAAAGGTGCAATAGCAGAAAAAGCGTCTTTAAAAAATTGGATAGTGTCCAGATATCAAAAGACAAAAAGCTATACAACAAAGCATTGAGCAACCTTAAAGAATTATAAAAAGAACTAAAGTATTACTCTTTAAAAAACGTATGACATTCTTAATACTAAGCCTACAGCCAACATTGAGAAAAGCTACAAAAGGGCTAAAATATGTGTTTAAAAATGTATCATCAACTAGAATTTTCCATTGACGTTAGCAGAAACAGATAACGGAAATGCTGAAACCTTCGTCAAACATCTGTGTAATATATTGCAATTGTACCCACCTGCTAAAGATAAAGACATTTATAAATTTATTGTTACACAGTAACAACAAAATGAGTGTCTACAACACTTAATCCCTGAGAATTTCAACATTCACCAACACAAAACTCAAGCACTAAAAGAGTCGGGTTACGATCTCCCAACAGGGCAAATAATGAAGGGACTTAGTTGGAAAAAAATCGTCAAATCTACACATTTCAACGTTGTATTGAAGCAAATATTTTCACGCGTACTGAGAAGTGACCAAAGTTATTCAAAGCCAGGTAAACGACGTAATGAGGCGATGTCATATCGATCAAGTCTCTACTAAATTTATATAAAATCTTGGAATTAGCAGTTATATTAACAGACACCAAAGTAGATAGGGATCTCATACCTGATCATCACTTTGAATTTAGAAGACAGCATTTTACCGACAGAATAAATAAGTATTCCGAGAGGTGGATACGATAACAAAAAAGCTATTTTACATTTGTGTTCTTTGATGACAAGCAAGAGTTCGATAAACTTCGGCGCCAATGAAAGTACAAATAGATTGTTTCCTATAAAACCAGAAGTTCCCTCTGGAAGAGTTCTGGGTCTAATTATAAATCTTCGTTATACAGAAGAGATATTACCTTGTAATAACGAGATCACTGCTACGTATGCTAATGATACTGCGAGTCTTTCTACAAATAACTTCCTAGTAAGACCAACCATTGTACTACAAATCTGTCCAATTAGCACTACAAAATGGGCAATAAAGTATACAATCTGATTAAATGAAACGAAATCAGCACTTATTGCATTTAGAAAATGCCATGGTACAATGCCGACTGTAAGGTTGAACAACCATTTGTGGCAACGAATCGCTTGATTCCGTAAAGTACGTACTTGGCCGTCTCCATCTAGATTGCTTACATGGCGCAACCGTAGTTGGTAGTAGAGGAAACAACTGGATACCACGTTTTGCATTCGTTGTCGGGTCCTAGGGGGAAAGTCATTACTGCCAATGGGAAATAAGCTTCTGTCCTCAAGCTTCTGTGAACCTACGCCTTATGCCTTTGGAAAACTGCTACCAAATCCAACATCACCATTATCGAAAGGCTTTAGACCGAGGTACTCCATACCACAGCCAATGCTCTGTGATTACTCAGCATTAATGATACCTATAGCGACATCGACATATCTAAAGTCCATTGCCATTCAGTGAAGAGTATATGGAGCTGTTAAAAGAACACAGAAATTACCTTGCTATACCTTGCTATGAGTTTACCAGACAAAAACCTGCGAGCAAAAAGATTAAAATTAACATTGCCTCTGGACATACTCAGAGGATAAGAATTGTAATATGTTGTATGTAGTATGTCATTTGTAAGTATCCAAACAAAGAAGCAGTCATTAAACTTTAAAAAACTTAATTACGGCTTTTCATTTTATATTTCTAACCAATTAGTATTTGTGTTTTTTCGTGTATATTGTGAGATATATTATTATACATTTTTAAATCACTCATGAGAGATTAAGCGATGGTAATTATAATTTAAAAATTATTGAGTGTTTTAATAACATAGTAACGGGACAAATTCGATGCAAAAATGTATACTGAAAGTGAAAATTGACGAATACGCTTAGGCGTGCTTCTCTTGTACGGAAAGCAATACTTTTAACAGATTTCAAATCAAACTGATGCTTTTGTGAAGAAAAAAAATATTTTTCCTTTGTGACACAATGTGTGAACGCACAAAGGAGTTCAGAATTGAATGGTTTCTAATAAAAATTGTATACAGAAAGTACATACGTACATAAATTACGAGTATTTTCTTAGACTGCAATCTCATTAAATGAATGTAAACACTGAGAAGCAATCACATTCACTATGGTAATCGACAAAATGAAATGCTGAACGCCAGAAAAGACATACATACGGTATCCTGTAAGGATGGGAGAAATAAATATTGAAAGGTTTATTGAGGCAAGTTCGGTTGGTACGAATCACATAAAGACAAGGAATGCGAAGCCGGGAAAAATCTTGTAACTTAACGAAGGAAATGAAATGAAACCTGGAAGACACAACAAAGTAATCAGGTTTGTTGGTTATTAGGCCCCTTTGTGAAATACAGAAGGATTGTTTGTGATTTTGTAAATTTTACTAAAGAGTCGACACGGACTACATTCAGTTTGACAAAACACCTTTAGAAACTGGATACACGACTACATTAATAGTAAATGTTATCTAAGTTTAGCCAGAAACAAAAAAGTGTGGTTTGAGCAGGAGTATACGTGCTCATGTTCCCATACAAAACATATTGTTCTAGTCAATTCACCTTACAAAACAGCTTACAGAATGGATACAAGGATGCAGTACTATCCTCGGGCAGGCAGATATAAAGTGTGAAAAAAGCAACGTGCGTCATTAACCTATATTATAGTATACTGTATAGCCCACGTATATAGGCTACAATGTACCCTTTCTATTATACGCTTTGTGTAGAAATTATTCACATTTGGATGGTTCTTTATGACAAAGAACTTAAACACATACGCTCTTCCTCAATTTTTATCTGTTTGTCTCTTTCTGTCAGACCCTCTATTTATCGGTTTATGTGCCTGTGTGTCCATCTGTCTTCGCCTTCACTCACCCTCTTGCTCACCATCTCTTTCTCTATCTACATGAACATATATATATATTATAACAGGACCAAATATCATTTATTTGGAGTTATGTGTTAAGTGTATACTATATTCATGTTTAAATAAATTTTAATAGTCGAAACTCCACTCGTATGTAATAGCGATCATAATAATGCATTGTAAAAGACGCACACGCGGCTGTTACATAATCAACTCGCTGTGGAAAGAAGACGACCACACCCAAACTTTCAATTATTAATATTTCGGAAACCAGTAAATTAAGGCGAAATCCAATATAGCCAAAATGTTTGCCGAAATATTAATAATAAGGTGTGCGAAGTTTACGCAATATAATTAAATAATAACAGAGTTAATTAATTTAATGTGAATAACTTCTGTAATAATTGAGCTACATTAATGAGCTTTTAATATGTTATAAATATAAATAATATTATGTTATATAATATAAATAATGTTATAAGTAATAATATAAATTCTCCGTCTGTGGGAAAATAATTTCGTTCTCACGGACTAAGGTGATTCAAATTTTGTGTAGTAGGGAGAGTGTGTCAGCCAATCAAATCATTCGAAGAAATCCCAACTAGCGCGGAGTTTTGGGGCTGACCGAACACTCTACTGCCAGTATTTGAGAAGAACAGACGAATTTCTTCGATCGTCTCAAAACCATAGTTTTGTGAAGACTCATCTGAAGACTCTACGTGGTCAACACGCATAATTACGAACATTATAACACAGATCAACTGTAACGATTCGTAATTACAGCATCCAGTCAAGATACTCTTCATTTCAACAAACAAGCTTATTGTGCACTACAAGCTGTGGTCATAAGCACGCAAGAGATCTACAAGACTACAAGACCTTACTTCAAGAATACGACAGAGAGGCCGTCTAAACCATTGGTGAATCAGCTGACGAGCAGAGCTACCACTCGAACGACACACACACACACACACGCTGATGTGAGACGTGCAATCGACGAGGGATGTAAAGCAGTTCTCGCAGAAAGCCGCGGACGTAAAAACTTCAACAAATAACAGGAGAGGAGAGGTTGCTGATTTCCGAGCTCAACGCCGAAACCCAGGACGCTCAAGTAGATCACTATCTCTAGCCGATTGGACCAGGACAGCGAGGGGCATCTGGAGCATCTCTACAATCCACTTCAAAATCAGGAAAGCAAAATCAAGTTATCTATTTTTCAAACGTTAAATTTTCTTTCTTTTTCAATTAAAATCATTGTAATTTAAATCATTCAGGTGCCACAAATCAAAGACTCTAGTAAATAAGAATAATTCATTTGTGATAATCTGTATAGCCAGTATAAGTAATTAGTAACCTTTAGTTAAGAATTAATAGAGATAAAACAGAAAGCGCTATACAAATCTTAACAAACAATTAAATAATTTGCTCATACTGCAGTATACGAGAGTCAAGTCACTAGTAAATAAAGGGACGTGAACTAGCCTGTCACGCCTAGTTTATTTTGGAATATATTCAATTAACTTTAGAGTTTTTTAATTTCATTTGAATCTAATTTTAAAGCAATTAGTTAAATTAAAGTAAATTAATTAATTGAATTTTCAGTTAAAATTAACTCTATCAAAATAACGAGCTCAACTTCTTAAAATTATCAACCATTTAAAAAACATTATTCAAGATCTATTTATTGTTTAGACTGTAAGGATATTTGATCATATAACCATTTTATTCTTGTGTGTTATTGGAGTTATAAACACCGTTTTATTACCCCATATTGTATTTTTTTATTGCTGTACTACGGAGCCTACCAACCTCACAAAACTCTTCACTTTTAAAGTAACTTATTTAGTGTGCTGTTGTCATATATTTGAGATTACATACTTGCCAAATCAAATCCAAAATCCACACGCCCTAGTCGGAAGAAAACCGCAAGATCGGACAGCAGGTACGTGCTCATACACTCACACAACACAACAACAACGCATATAAGTAAAGTTACAATATATATATATATATATATATATATATATATATATATATATATTACTATAATACTTATAACTATTTTACCTCAAGATGTATTTTTTCCTTTAGGGACATGTTTCGGGAGATCCTGTTCTCCCATCTTCAGCCTTCGCCATCTTGCTTCTGGTGCAGTATTTGTGTGTTGGCTTCTGGATGTTATTATGGTGGTTTGTTGGTCTTTGGTCTTTCAATGTTGCATTATTGTGTGTGGTTGTGGTATAAAAGACAATATACAAGAAGAAAAAAGAACAGAAGCAACACATATAATTAAAAAAATAATCACTAGCGAAATGAAAAACAAAGATAAACAAAAGAAAAACAATAAAACAATAAAAGAAATTAAAAATAAAGTAAAGAACAATAATTTAATAATAACTAAAGCAGACAAAAGTCAAGCAACAGTAATCATTGATAAAACAGACTACATAAAAAAAACCGAAGACTTCATCAACAATAATAAATGCGTACAACTAGATAAAAACCCAACAGAAAACTATCTTAAACAAACAATAAAACTAATAAAAACAAATAAAAACATTTTCAACAATAAAAACATAGACATATATATAAACAATAATCCAGAACCACCTAAAATGAACAGCCTAATAAAAATACACAAATTAAACAACCCAATACGTCCATTAATCAATTTCAAAAAAGCTCCTACATACAAAATAGCAAGAATAATAGCACAAAAACTAAAAAATAACCATCTAACAAATAACCATCATAACATAAAAAATACATACGAATTAATAGACAAACTAAAAATAATAAAAATAAATGAAAATACATTTTTCACATCATATGACATAACAAACATGTACACTAATATCCCAGTAGAAGAAACAATTGACATAATAATAAACAAACTTATAGAACAAAATGAAAACAAACAATATATAACCGAAATAAAAAATAGTCTCCAACTAATACTAAAACAAAATTACTTTGAATTTAATAGCAAAATTTATCAACAGAAAGAAGGTTTAGCAATGGGATCACCATTATCAAGCATAATAGCAGAAATATTCCTACAACATATAGACACCAAAATACAAAATATCATAAAAACACATAACCCAGATGGCATATGGATAAGATATGTAGATGATGGACTATATGTATCAAATAACAAAAACACAAATGCAGAGAACATACTGAAACAAATCAATAACATACATCCCAAAATACAATTCACAGAAGAAAAAGAAAAACATAACAAAATCAACTATTTAGACATAACCATCACAAGATACAACAAACACATACAATATGCAATATATAGAAAACCAACTTCCACTAACATCATTATACCTAACCATTCTGACCACCCACCACAACATAAAATGGCAGCATTTTATTCGTTATTTAACAGAATGTACAAAATACCCCTAAACAAACAAGAAACTGACAAAGAAAGAAATATAATATACCAAATTGGTTATGCAAATGGATACAATAAAAATACTATGATCAAAATAGAAAATAAAATCAAATACAAAATAAAAACTGAACAATTAAGAATTAATCAAACTGAACAACACATAAATAATAACAACAACAAAAAATGGGCCACATTCACATATATAAATAATAAAATGTCAAAACTAACAAAACTATTTAAAAACACAGATATAAAAATAGCATACAAAACTAATAAAAATAAATTACAAAATCTAAATAGCTCACACAACAAAGACAATACAACAACCAACGGTATATACAAAATTGGATGCCAAGATTGCAATAAATGTTATATAGGACAAACAAAAAAACAGCTGAAAAAACGTTATTTTGAACACCTAAATGCATACAAAAAACCAAACATATATAAATCCAATTTAACCACACATGCAATAAACACAGGACATGAATTCCCAGACATAACCAATGTAACACTAATAAAACATATACCACACAAAGGCACCATAATGAACATTTGGGAAAATTTACAGATTTACAAACATAAAACACAAAACAAATTAATACCAGAACAAATACAAATCAATACAAAACGTGACACAATATTCAAAGCACTCAACATCGAAAATACACAAAATACAAAAACAGATACCACAACCACACACAATAATGCAACATTGAAAGACCAAAGACCAACAAACCACCATAATAACATCCAGAAGCCAACACACAAATACTGCACCAGAAGCAAGATGGCGAAGGCTGAAGATGGGAGAACAGGATCTCCCGAAACATGTCCCTAAAGGAAAAAATACATCTTGAGGTAAAATAGTTATAAGTATTATAGTATTATATACATCAAGAAACGGACTGTAGCAGAAAGTGATTGAAAAAAAATATATATATATATATATATATATTGCAACGATACAGCCATACGCTGTATTAATTTGAATAAATATAAAATTTGTAGAATTTGTATAAATTACGGGTAAATGGACAGGTCTGAGATTGTAAAAATATTTCATTGTCAGATTAGGGGAGAAATTAACATTTTCCGACAGGCAGTGAACACCTGCTCAATTGTATGTGTGTTACACGTGTATCTTGTGTGTGTTAGTGATGCCTGCAAAGACAGGAATCTCAGCAACCCGCCCCAAGTAATTAATAAAATAATTATTTTAATTCACTGTGCGAAAACTAATTAGTGTATGAACAAACCAAAGGCACCAAAGTGTGTTTAAAGTTTATAGTTATCCCCAGTGAAAAGATGACGTTAATAGAACACGCTATGCGAAGACAGTGCAAAATAAACGTGCCAAAAAATACGCAAATAACCCTAAGACGCTCAAATTAATATGGTGAGTGCTTAATCGAATTAGCTATGAATTGTGCTATCTCGATTCCATGCAAAACATTGCTATTTGCTAATAATTGCAAATAGTTGAAAAGGTTCCGGAGTGGGGGCTATCACGCGATATCCAGGTATCGACAGGACGATTTTGGAGCCAACTAGCGCGGAATCTCGAGAGGGTATAAATTAAGGGTTCGACCGAAAACCCTTCTCTTCATTTCAAGACACAGTTGCAGTCGGACATGCTGTCCGTCGGCAGAAGAGTTTTATTTTTATTTCTATTACAAGTAGCAGTAACGAAAGAATAAAACGTTCGTTAAATTCGTGACAATATTCCGGAAAAGTAAATACCGAAATCGTAAGTCTACCAAGAGTATATACGGAAAAGCTACCAGAGCGACGAGGAATGCTGGACGTTAGAAGATGTTTAAGATCTACCTTGCAGCAAATAACAACTATCTGATGAGGACCACACTGCTGTAGAACGACGCTGGACTCTAGACGTATCCAGGAACACACGCTGCTGGAGAGCGACGCTGGACTCTAGACGTATCCAGGACCACGCCAGGACAGGCGGAATGGAAAACTAACTCTGGACAACGCTGGACCCCCGACAACAAGTTGTAAGATCATCAGAACTCGAGGTGACATGCGTAATGCATTTTAAATGATTTTTAGAAAGAGCTCATAAAGACTATATCAAAAGGCAATAAATTAAAACAAACAAAAATTTATACTTAGTACTAATATTTTAGAAAGGTAGATAAATGTTTAGTCGTAAGAATGAGCGATCGCATATAAAGAAATAATAAATAAAAAGAGAAATTAAAGTTGAGAGAGTAGAGTTTGTTATCAAAATAAATAGTTAAATTGATTTGATAATTGAATTATAGAAAATAATAATTTAAATTTGAATATTAAAACAAATGCCAGTCTAAAAGTAATTAATATAAATTTAAATTTAATTTTAAACTTTGGTATAGACTGAGCGAGTTGAGGTCAGATTTGAATTAAGAGAATTCAATTCCAATTACATTTTAATTTTATATTTTATTAGTAAATCAATTTATTAACATGTCTAGATTAAGATTATTAACATGTCTAGATATAAGAGGTTTTTAAATATGTGTAACACTGCATAATAAATATGAATTTTAAATACTCATAAATACAATACTCTTATTATAATAACACCTGAACCCCAATTACACATACAACCTACATTTATGTATATGTATCGTTGTAATATATATGTATAATGTATTTTTTCTTTCTTCCTTTATTTATTTATATATCTTTCATCATGTCCCTCTGATTCTTCTATAGAGAATTACACATATGTCCAAACTTTGAACGCAATATGGTCGTCGGAAACGTGTTGCATCAGTTACGTACTGCAGAGGAAAAACAATTAAATTACTCGGTCCCTAACACGTAAATTAGACAATGGATTTAAAAAATCGGTATTAATAAACTAATAGAGAAGGCATTTGGTTATTGACCAGGAGGTCCAGGAGGTCTGAGTCACCGGAGTATTTAAGAACGTTTTCAGACATCTAGGCCAACATAATCTAAGTAAATAGATATGTGTTATTTCTAGTCATGCTCTTCCTTTGTGTGCAACTCCGGCCTCTACCAAGCTGTTTCGACGGTATAATAATAAAGACTGTAATAATAAAATAATTTTATTCTATTATTACTATTATTATGTTTAAGTTATTCAACAGATTTCAGAGTATTTACCAAACTAAATTTAGAATCAGTTTCTATATCTGCGTGTTTAACAACTTATTTTGTTTTCTATTATATCGGCACAAATGCTATTTATAAATTTAAAAGAGTATTTTTTTAAATTTAATTCAAATTGAACAAAAGGTCATCAAATTCATGTCAACTAGGACATGAAATAATTTAAAAATACATAACAGACGAGTTACATTAATGAATGTACAGTACAAATGAGTAAAAAAAATATACACATATTAAACAAGTGATTACAATACAATAAAACGTTTTCTAATAACATAACAGTTTTTATATAAACATGTACATAAGTTCTGCTTACTTGTGTGTAAACATTATTTGTTCGTAACAAAACTATTATGATACGATGACTGTGTTCACGTTTTCTACATTTAAAAAGATCCTTTACAAACAACGCGATTGTTTACTAGTGTTCAAACGCAAAAGGTATAGCCTTGAAAAACCACTCTCGTTTCAGGTTTCTCAATCATGACAAGACCCAGCGGCGACATGAAATCACAATTGTTAACATGCTTCTCGACCATGGAACAGCTTCTAACAAAACCAACTTTGCTGTTTATAGGGGTTTACAATCGCGTCGGAGCATGGCATTTAACATGTAGAAAACTTAAGTTGTTACATCATACATACATACATACATCCTCGGCGCTACAGCCCAGTCCGGGCCCTGGTCTCCAAAAGAAATCTTCCCCACTGGTCTCTACTCCCGGCCAATGTCCACCAGTTTGCTGCACCCAGCCTCACTGCCTCCTTACCAACCTGGTCCAGCCATCTTGTACGCGGTCTTCCCCTCCTTCTCCTTCCCATCGGCAAATAATTCATCACTCTTTTTGGGATTCTATCCTCCGCCATTCTCTGCACATGACCAGCCCAACGCAATCTGTTAATTTGTATGAGTTGCACGATCGGAAGATCTTTAAACCTTTCGTACAACTCTCGATTATGCAGTCGCCTCCAAATGTTGTTTTCCCTCACAGGGCCTTAAGTTGTTATCATAACCTAATTGTCGTATGCTCAGCATTACTTACGACTACTGAGTTTTTTCTTGATGCGACGATAGGTGGGCCTTCACATTGCCAGCCAGTTGCTGTAGAATGACACAATTCACTATGCAAATTGTGATTACCTGTTCGATATAGTGTCGACTGATAGGTTTGATTGGAAGGGCTCAGTACTGGTGTAGTTTCTGCTCAGAATCAGTACACTGGAGTCGATGAGTTGATATTTGACATCTAGTGATACCTTGTAGCTTTCACGTGAAAATGTGTTTTTCTCAAACTCTTGATAAGCGATAAGACCTTAAAAAAAACAATAACCATAAACAGCACAAAACGCAGAGTTTGATGGTTCCTTTGGCTTATACAAGTAAATTATATATTTACAGTTACGTAGAAAATAAAATTTGAATGTAGTTTTTAATAGACATTTTAGTAAACCCAGATATATGGCACCTTAGAAGAGCAAGATTAATAGCACAGGGACTATCAATTCAACTAACACCATAGAAAAAATAGACGTCAACCCACATTGTTTCACCATGGGGTTTAGAAATATGTACAAAGCTTTACGTAATATTCACTGCTTTATTTGCAGGATGTACGTTCTAAATTAGCAAAATAGACACACACGAGTACACTGTGTTAAATTAAGATAATATGACGTAAGATAGTAATTAATAATTGTATAAGGTGGCAAAATTTATTTACTAACATTTTAATTATTTCGAAGACAAAAACTAATAACAATTTCATTGTAAATTGCATTGAGCAACATTATTGTCAAGTACACGTAGGTCTAACAATAGCTAAACCATGCCATTTGTTTAATTAAAATATATATAAATGCTTTAAAGAATATGATATAGAACATTTTGATGAGAAAGTTAATACGTAAACTTTAAAAGGGAAGTGTGAAGCAAACAAAGAAATAAATTAACTAAAAATCATAATTGAGTGTGATGAAGAAAAGGTTTCTACAAAGATAAATATGAGTCATCATGATTTTTCTAGAAGCCACTGTAGTGTGTTAGGTGTTTTAGTGTAAAGACACAACTGTGAAACAATTAATTACTTCTCGTAATTTTGAAAAGTATTCAACAGAACACATGGATTTTAATACCAGGACTCACATGGGCACAACCAGTGACTGCAAAATGTAAATAAAAATATCGTTTTTACAGAGTTGATTACAGGTACTGTACAAACGCAATAAATTAAGAAATACTTTCTAATAATAGGAACTTACGTAACATTAGAATACGTATCCAACAATTTCAAAGAAGTGTTCGCAGTTTAGTTTATCTATTGATTCATTCAGTGTTACTGAAAATAAGTACACTGTGAATTATTGGAATCGAGCGTATACCCGCTAAATATCCTATAGTTATGCTAATTTACAATGAGATTAAACTAGAAAAAGAACAATCTAACACAAGGGTAACACGAGCAATAAACCTCAATTTTTAATATACGCATGAAAGAGATCATTTCTCATTACAATACTCCTAATGGATTCCACTTAGTTTTAGTGACTACATATTAGCAATTATTATTTTGTGTCTTTGGTGATGAACAATTATTAGCACAGTGAATATACTGAAGTATGAATTTTGAAAACTGAGGGGCATATTTGATTAATATACTAGTAATAAGTGAGGGGAGTAACCCAATTTGGCAATTCTTTTCCTGTGACTGTTGAGAAAATTTCTAATTGACAAATTTATTGTCATGATTTTGTTCTTGACTTAAGAAAACTGAACAAAATTCAGTTATTTACATAAAATTTTATAAATATTTGCTAAGATAATTTTTTGTCGATACCGATTTTTAGTATTGTTGACTTAATGTCCAAAACCAGACCGAAACGTATATCAGTTTAAGAAAAAATTGTTTAGTAATTTGTACTGAATAAGACATCTTTTGCAAATCTTTTGTAATCTTTTGCAAATCAATACCTTTAACGAACGATTCAACAGAAACATAAGCTACTAAAATTACTAAACACTACAGTTAAAAAAAAGTTTTGTAGTCCAAGTGTTCCTACTAATTGTGCTTGTGTTTTCTGTTTTCCTAGCAAGTTATTTTGTTGTATTATTTTGTCTTTGATCATATAAGATGTGAACTTTAGTCATTATTATTTTGTTGACTACCTATCACTTCTTGATAGAATATTATTTATTCCTTTTTATGTATTACTTTATATTTGCCCTGAAAACGGCGACTGATTTTTTTGGGTGACACGAAGGTCGCATTCATATTACTTCTGTGATGGGAAAAGTCCCTCATTTATATTTAGGTGTCTACACTCTATGACCGCTAAATGTGTGTGTTATAAATATAATATATATCATACAAATTTACATGTATTTTGTGCACTAGCCTAAGCCCGTTCTTTGTTTTTATAAAAGGGTTGACTGACTTCTTTGACGTGTTACAATTACGTCAAGGTGAGATAGAAATTAAATGTGTTACCTAAATAAAGAATATAAATTACTCACTAATTACTGACGGCTAGCGTGCAGTGTAAAGTTTTGTGTACACTTAAGCAATCTACATTTATAAAAATTATATTAAGGGAGAGACATTCTCATTAGTTTGCAACTACTGGTATTTCACAGAGTAAAACTGCCATACATAAATTCAAAATTTAGCATCAGAAAGTCAACAAAAAGAAAAACATATTTTAATCCTATATAGCATCATTTCGTCTTTCGACGGATTGAGTTAATTATTCCTGAAGAAAATATCGAAAGTATCATTTATTGTGACCTTTAAATATCAGGGCAAATTTTTACCGATGAAAAGGAACGGACTAGAGCATCGAGGCAAACTTAGAAGTGCTTAAAGGTAAAATCAAATAACTTGTACTGACGGTTCAGCAAATAAAAATAACAAATTTACACCATTCAGGTTTGTGTATCACAATGTGTATACCTACTGTATTCAAGTCATGAAGTGATTTGCCGGGTACAACAATGTGCGGCCAAGGTATGTTACAGGGACCTAAGATTAGTTCGTTTATTTGTGATTATGTTTTGGTAAATCTAGTACAAGAGACACGAATTACACGTATTGATCAAGAATATATTAAACACGTCTGAACGTTTTACTTTCTATATTTTGGGTTAGATATTCTGAACACAAAAAGTATCACTCGCATACATTATAAAAGTTCAAAAGTTCGAAACATTTATATTATATCTAAAAAATTATTATACAAATAAACTTTTCTTATTTGCAAGTAGTGTTTACAAAGCAACTATATTAAAATTTAACCTTGTTTTCTGTAACATATGTACTAGTTATAAAATCGTCCTAACGTAATTTAAATTTTTATTAATACTTTGTTTAAAAATCTCAGTAAATAGCTATTATTGTAAGTGTTTGGTGTAGTCAAACACTTGAATAAAACCAGTCATGAAGACGCAAAGTCTAAACGCTAAAGAAGTAAATAATTATTGTACTCATAAATCCCATGTGACAATTATTTTACCAAATTTTAGAATGTTTTTTTTGAAAGACAAGTACTTGTAATGGGCACACCGTAATAAATGTAGATCCAGTTTTTTTTTACAAATATATGATAATATTGACCTACTATTTTACACAACATCGTGTTTTCTAATTTACACAAACACAAAAATATGTATTATACTTTCAGATATTTTTAATAATATCTTGCTTTCTTTTTAAAACTCTAATTTGTTATTTAGTATAAGGTATGCGCAAAGCGATCAGTAACGAAAACCACAAGCCTCTAATACTCATTCGCGCCACAGAGATATTTCATCCATCGTTGTCATGGAAACGTAACGATATAATTGAGTCTAGTTTAAGTAGAAGTATAGTAGAAAATACTTCTAATAACGCAAAAACAGAAACTAAGGCAAAATTATTATAATCATAAATTATATGACTTTTATACATTTCATAAAGATATTACGTCGTACAGTGTTGGTCTACTTTTCATTTCACGTAGTAAAGTGTATGCGTATAATATTTGATTTCGTAGTCAGTGTTTCCACGGACCAGGATTAGGCCAGGCGATGCTTCATGTGAGTACGCCTAAACGCAGCAACACAGACGACCCTCTGGAAGACAAATAAGAAATGAGACGAAAACCACTGCCCTAATAATCAACAAGAAAATCTCACACCGACATGCGCGCGCATACGCAAGCGCACACACAAAAATGGATAGGCCAATTCAATACATTTATATAATCATGAATATGGTAATACAAAATCTAAAAAAGCAGCCGGAAAGAAAGCAAAACAAATATTTAAAAAAATAACCGTTATATATGGTTTTAACCAAATAGATGGTAATCTACAGAAGATCTTAAATATTTATAATTAGTTAATCATTGAAATCTCCGTGTACAGTTTACCTGGACGAAGAGTATTTCTACACAGAGGTGTTTACTATGACTATTATGACTATGTTTTGGGCTGTCTAAGGTAATATGTGTGTAAAAGTCAGTATAACAGGGGTCATTAGAACAAAACAATAACAAACAATTGCATCTGCAGTTGATGTCAACAATCTAGGAACATCCGTAAGAGCAGTACTGTACAAGATTTTAAACAGTAGTCGTTCAAACCATAAAATTTTCAACAACATTTGTTGTAAAATGTTAACTTTAACGGATGCTTATTGAATTTATTGATAAGTTGTACACTAAAGCAGAATAAAATAAATTGAGTGTTTGAAAGTTTCTGTTTTAAATTTCAATTACGAAACACGTTGTGGTTTTTAAGTAACAAAAGTAAAATGAACCCTGCAAATGGATTAGAGTAATTAAAACAGAGATAACTTATACATGTAACCAACACATTCCTTAAAATCTTATTATAAGGCAGCTACTAAATTGCTGTGTTAGGTTTTGAAATCATTTGAAGTTCATCAAGTTATTTTCCATATTGGATTAATACTACTGTTCCACCACTAGGATACAAGAATTCGCAAGAACAATCACAGACATGTTTACTAAATGGAAACTTTCAATCCTCATATCAATCGTTATTCTATTCAATGTACGTGACTCTGACTGCATTGATGAAAAGACTTACGTCTGATATCTGTAATGTTTCTGCTTGGATCCAATAAAAATGTTTTCTGGGTGCCAGTTTAACAAAAAAAATGTTTACCTAATTTGACTTCCAAAAATTGATTCAGACTCGCTGAAAATATATAGTAAATCAGTTAAGGAAGTATAGGAAAATGTTATTCTTTTATATAGGGTGAGTGGGAGTAAGATGCCGTGTTGGACAAGATGCCGTGTCATGTGATTCATGAGGTTGGGGTAGTGGTGGGGAGCCGTAGGTCAGTTTGGCGTGAGTTCTTGTTGTTGTGAACACCGTGTTTCAGTTTGTACGGAAAGAAGTAGCTTTTACTCCAATTTTGAAAACTGTTTCCATTCACATTAAACTAGTGAGTGTTGTTTATTTTACATATGGTTCATACATGTTAACATAACGATCTTAATATTATCAGTAATCAAATGATTCAAGTAGTTCTACAAAATAGGGTTAACGGAGTATAGGTTAGAGCTAAACAGCCGCCCGGCGGCCATGATTGTCCTTCGTTATTGCGCCCGGCATCTTGTCCAACTACTCGGGGTAAGATGCCGTGCTATATTACGTGTAAGATGCCGTGATTTTTTCCTTTGGGGTAAAATGCCTGTCCTTCTTTTTTAATTCTGGAATATTTCTGCAGACTAATTACACGGGTTTTATTGCAGGGATATGCCTCGCTTATACGAAAGAAAATCTAACAGAAGGGCGTGGACAGAAGAAGACTTGAAAGCTGCCTTTAATGCGGTGATAAATGAGGGAATGTCTTCATATGCAGCTAGCAAACATTTTAATATTTCAGAGCGAACACTAAGGAGGAGGCTACAAAAAATGATGACAAAAGGCATGGTTTGGGGCCAAAGGTGTGCTTGGTCCAGATATAGAAAAAAAATCGCATCCCACATAAAGAAGCTTCAAGCTGTTGCCTTTTCCCCAACTGTAACCCAAGTTAGAATTCTTGCTTATAAAATAGCTGAGCGTTATAATTTAAAACACAAGTTCAATCATGATAAAAAATGGCTGGCTACGACTGGTTCTATAAATTTTTTGAAAGGAATCCGGACATTGTCGTCAAGAAAGCTGAAGGGCTGTCACTGGCCAGAGTTAACAAAAGAAGATGCTAAAAATTACATTGATTTACTCAAGTCTACTCTTCTAAAGTACAACCTAATAGATAAACCATCTATTATTTACAATTTTGACGAAACGGGATTGCCGCTAAACAACAAGCCAGGGTTTGTTCTTGCTGAAAAGGGAAGTAAGGATGTACATAAACTTACTTCAGGGGAAAAGGGATAAACTATAACTGCAATAGTCTGCTGCAATGCAGAAGGTAACTTTCTTCCACTGGTTTGCATTGTCAAAGGTGTTAATAAGAAAGTGGAATGGGAAGACCAAATGCCACCGGGGTCTTCGATTGTGATGTCAAAAAGTCAGCTTATGTGAACACTGATATTTTTACGGATTGGCTGGAAAAACATTTTATTCCACGAAAAGCACCAGGCAAAGTGCTGTTGATTCTAGGTGGCCATACGTCACACACCAGTGCAGATAAATTGTTAGAGTTGGCTGCTGAGCATGATATTGAGCTCTTGTGTTTACCAAGCCACTCACCCCATTACTTGCAACCACTGGATAGTTGTTTCTTTAAATCACTAAAACACCACTGGTTCCAGGCTTGTCAGAAATGGATGGATACTCACTCTTTTCCCGATAAGCCAAGAAAACTGGGACGGACTCAGTTAGGGGAGTCGTTGAACTCAGCGTGGAGGGAGTCTGCTAATTCCAAGAATGGGACCTCTTGTTTTCGAGCTACTGGGATTTTCCCATTTGATCCATGCGCCATTCCTGACCGAGCTTTCATAGGATCTGAGAACAAGCCTAGTACACCACCACGCTCACTACAACCATCAACGTCAGCACAGCACCATAATCCGCATAGCAGTGTTCCTGTAACTGAACCCGCTTCGCAAGGGCACCAGAGTGACAACACCCCTACCAAAGTTCTACATATATTGTCTCCAATTCAAGCTCTTGGAAAGCGTCAGGTGAATAAAAGAAGACAAGAAGCGCAAGTCTTGACGTCTCCAGAAATTATTGGTGCAAAGAAATTGATGTGAAGCAAAGAAGAAGACGGATGAAGCCAGCTCAAAGACCAAAAACATGAAACCTAATAAGGCAAAAGAAGAGACAGCAAAAGAAAAGAAGAGGAAGATAAAAGAAGACACTACCAAGGAGGAACAGAGTACCACTAAGGAAAACACAATTCATCCAAAAAATTTGTTAAAAAGAAACAAGAAATTGTCGAACACTTCTTCAGAAGATGATAATGAGGCTGATGTGCCCTACCAAGAATCAGATGAAGATGACCTATTTGGAATGATTGACAAGGACGAGTGTTCAGAATGCTTAAAAGATTATGAAAGAACCCAAGATAGTTGTGACTGGGTTAAGTGTGTCGTGTGTTCCAGATGGCTACACGAAAGCTGTTCAAAATTTTTAAACAAATGTGCTGTCTGCGGTAGGGCTGAAATTCTTCTCAAAAGGAAGGAAAACAGATGAAAACAGCACACAGTAAAAAATAGAAATCTCTGTCAAGTTGAATTTTTCCACATTATTTTATTGTAATATATAAAACACATTATGTTTTATTGTAAAACTTTATAATGTTTCTAAAATAGAGTTTAACATGTTTTAGCAATTTTCTTTCCTTGTGTTTGCTGTTGTAAACTTTTTTACTGAAAAATACATAGGTCTAATATTGTATTATTGTTACTGTGAGTTTAATGCATTTTATTACATTAAAACCCCACCAGCCATCTTACCCCACACTAGGGGTAAGATGCCGAAATGCAGGGATTTTTATGGAACCGCCTTATTAACGTCTATTGATTTTTAGAGTTAATGAAATATATCTACTGGTAATAAAAAAAATGTACTGACATTTAGTGTTTTATACTAGCCATTGAAAAAAAGCACGGCATCTTCCCCCAATCCACCCTAACAGTATAAAATAACGTTGCTTTTATCGAGCATCTATATCCTTAGTGCGTATTAGTTACATAATTGTATTATTACATTCATAAACACACAATTTGGGTATTACCATTTCATCAAAACTTATTATGTATAGTTCTTGCTCCAAAATAGCATATGCACGTTTAATGAAACGATGAATGGCATTGCTAATATATTCCGTAATCTAGGAACATTTTCAAGGCGTACTGACGTTGTTTTAGCTACGCGCGGTTTATACCTTGCTTACCTTGTGGTTGTTGTCGTAGAAGGGTTCGAGTGTGGGGGTGAATTTGTTGTGGCCATATGTTGTTTGTTAATTTGATACCTGTCCTCTAGGAATTTCCAAATTGTTGCTAATTTAGTATATTCATTTCTGTCGATGACCGCTGTTTGCCTCATCCGGCAGATCTCCATGCCTTCCCTGTGCTCTCTGAATTTTTATTAATAGTTCATGCATAGATTTTTGTGTTTTTCAAATCGAAAGTGTGACCTGTTTCTTTGGTGTGTTTTGTCAGGGATGTGTTGTCTTCTTGTTTTGTTACGGAAAATTCGTGGTCCCGGACGAGTTGACGGATATTTGTCCCGGCCGATATAAAATCGGTCGCAGTTTTTGCACGGTATTTGGTGTACACTTTGTCCCTTTAAGTGTATGCGGTCCTTTGGATTTTCTAGAAAGGCTTTGATTTCTTTGTGGGTATTGAATGTTTTCATAATGTGATGTTTCTTGAGTATTCTCCCCATTCGGACTGTTAAGATGCTGATGTAGTCCTGTGTTTCTTTCTTCGGTTGCGTTTTATTTGTATACTTTTATTTGATAAAGTTATTTAAATGAGATGAGGTGTATCCATTAAAAAACAGGGTCTCCTTCAAAGTGTTAAGCTTTTGTTTCCTGTGTTCCTTGTTCGGTAGGTGTAGGGCTCTGTTTGTGTCTTCACTACAGATTGTAACTGCTCTGGATGGTGACGCGAATGTCAATGTAAGTCTCTGTTTGTGTGTGTGAATTTTCTGTATGTGGAAAAGCTGAGGTGATCGTCATTCTTTTTTATGAAAAGGACAAGAAATGGAATACCGTTATCTGTTTTCATTTCCATAGTGAACTCTATTTTTGAGTGAATACTGTATATATGGGTCAAGAACTCTGATAATGTGTCCTTACCGTGTAGCCAGATTACAAAGCAGTTGTCGATGTATCTAATCCTTAAGAAAGGTTTTAACTGCGCGGGGCTTATTGCCTTTTTCTTGAGATTGTCCATGAAGAAGTTTAGGATGACCGACGCTAACGGTGAGCCCATTATTGGCGCCTTATATTTGCATGTAGAAATGGTTGTTTTATGTAAAGCAGGTAGAGGTCAGACAGTGCTTTGTTAGTTCCATACTGTGCTGAGGGTGCTGAGGTGGTTTGTATGCAACGATCTATACTAGTATACTAGTAGTATACATCGTTGTTTTGTATGTAACTAGTTATTTGGAGAGACTACATCAAAGCTGACCAGAATACCTGAAGAAGAAATAGCGTAGTCCAAGAGTCGTTGTTTTGACGTAAACAAGTTGTTATATACTAATTCATTTATTATATTATTCGTTTTGTAATTTTTATTATTAAGTTATAATAAATTTTTCATAAATTTAAATTTATTAATTTACCTATATATATATACATATTGCAACGATACAAATTAAAACTGCATAGATAGGTAATATTGAAATTATTACAACAAAGTCTATATCTGGAGGTAGGAATGTTTATTACATTACAACAATACGATTTACTATTGTCTTCTTACTTTATAATATTAAATTGTTTATTTAAAATTTGTCTTTCAATAATTGAGTCTATTTGCTGGTTTTACAACTATGTTACTTTTTACGTTGAATTCCACTGTTTTCGTAGCCACTCGACGCTCCGCGCACGCAGTTCGACTGGAACGCTGCAACTGCACGTCGACGGTTCGAAGATCACTAATGGTGACAATTTATGTCTTTGAACCCACGCACACTGCGATATGATCTGTTAATTTTTATATTTTAATTTCACTTAATCTCAGGGATCTAAAACTGGGTAAAATAGATCGTGTATTGATCTTACACAAACTCAGGTTTCTTGAAGTGTTCTCGCGTAACTATCAAAATATCTCGGCAGATATTTTGCACCTAGCGGATATCTCCCACTGTACGCGGGATATCTCCCACTGTATGTGTTTGATTAGTGTCATGTTGGTTATGTTTGGGAATTCATATCCAGTGTTTATGGCATGTGTGGCCAAATTAGATTTGTATATTTCTGGTTTTTTGTATGCATTTAGGTGTTCAAAGTAACGTATTTTCAGTTGTTTTTTGTTTGTCCTTCGTAACATTTATTGCAATCTTGGCATTCAATTTTGTATATACCATTGGTTTTGTATTATCTTTGTTGTGTGGGTTATTTAGTTTTTGTAGATTATTTTTGTTAGTTTGTTATGGTATTTTAATGTCTGTGTTCTTAAACAGTTTTGTTAGATTTGCCAAAGCTTTATTAATAATAGTAATAAGTTTTGACAAGTTTTATTGACAAAATTACAAAGCTAACAGAATCTAAAAAACACCTAAACGCATACAGAAAACCAGAAATATACAAATCTAATTTGGCCACACATGCCATAAACACTGGACCTGAAGTCCCAAACATAACCAACATGACACTAATAAAACACATACCACACAAAGGCACCATAATGAATATTTGGAAAAATTTACAAATATACAAACATAAAACACAAAACAAACTAATACCTGAACAAATACAAATCAACAGAAAACATGACACAATTTTCAAAGCACTCAACATCGAAAATACACAAAATACTAATACATACACCACAATCACACACAATAATACCAATTTAAAGTACCAGAAGGCAACAGGAAGCCACAATAACAACCAGCAAACACACATGTACTTCACCAAACACAAAATCATGAATGCTGAGGATGGGTACACAATGGTACCCGAAACATCTTGTTAATAAGGAAAGAAATATCTTGAGGTAAATTCATTATAAAAATTAAATATAAATACATTACAAAGGTTTTGTAAAATATATAAAAACACTTGGTAAGTTTCACAAATTTTTTAATTAACTCTGACAGCTGTTTCGACTAACTTAAGCCATTGTCAAAGAGCGAGTGAATGAAATTACTGAACACAGGATGTAGGGGAGTGTAGGTGGTAAACATCTGTTGAGGGCGTATCTGGAACATCTGTGTTGTGACGGCGAGGGGGGGAGTGTGTGCATGAGACAAGGGAAGGTCTGGTGTCTTTAAAAACTAAATACAATCATGAATGCAAAATATAAAATTAACTGAACTAAATATAAACTGAATGCAAAATTTAAAATAATGATGAACACACAAAATAATATAAAATAAACTAAACTAAATAACAGAGTTTAATAAAGGGGATACACAAAATTCAGTCTGTTCATTGGTTAAATTTTTGTTATTTTTTATTGCTTTTTTATAAGCAATGGAAATGTTATGTGTAAATACAGAAATAGCACTTAGTAATTTAGATAACCCAGATATAAGAAATAATGAATTAGTTTCCTGTGCAAACATTATATCAAAAAGTAATAAGAATAAGTACAGTCTAAAAGATTCAGATAAGTACATAGTTAACAGTTTAAAACAAAAAATTAATTCAAATAGTTTAGTGGTTTGCAAAGCTGATAAAGGCAATACGATTACAATAATAAATAGGAGCGAATATATTGAAAAGACAGAACTTCTCTTCAGGAATGACAATTTCAAGATATTAAATGATCCCACTAATAAGTCTCAAAAACAAATAAAATCACTTATTAAAAATTGCCCTAATATATTTTCAGACACAAAAAGTTTCATGCTAACTATGATGAACCCAAAAGCTCCTGTTTTGTACAGTTTACCAAAAATACATAAACCTAATTGTCCCATGCGCCCAGTTGTTTCATATGTAACTGCACCTGCATATAAAGTCTGTAAAAAACTTAATGAATTATTGCCAAAATATATTAACTTTAACCCAAAGTATGCTATTAAAAACACTTTACAATTAGTTAATAATATAAAAAATGTACATTTACCACTGAATGCAAAATTAGTTTCATTTGATGTTAAGAATTTATTTCGATCTACACCTGTAGATGTTCTGTTGTCTATCTGTTCCTCACATATACAAAATACTTTAACCTTAAATAGTGATCAGAAAAAAGAATTATTCTCGGCCTTAGATATTTGCATAGGACAAAATTATTTTCAGTTTAATAATAAAATCTATAAACAATTTAATGGCTTACCTATGGGCTCTCATTATCACCTTTATTAAGTGAAATCTTTATGACATTTTTGGAAGAAAACATTTTTACATCTGATAACCCCAACATAAAATATGTTTTTCATTGGGCAAGGTATGTTGATGATATATTTTGTATCTGGACGGGAACAGATAGACAGCTCCATATGTTCTTAGATTATATTAATTCCTTTTATAGTAGCGTGCAATTTACACTTGAAACAGAAAATATGAAAAGTTAAACTTTTTTGGATCTTACCATTACTAGATCACAAAATAATCTTAGTTTTCAGATATATAGAAAACCTACTTTTACAGATACCGTTATACATAAACAATCACTAACATCATGGCACATAAAATTAAGCAGTTTTCATGCAATGGTTAATCGTCTCCTTATAGTTCCTTTATCCAAAGAAAATTTTAATAAAGAGGTAGATATTATAAAAGCCATAGCACAAAATAACGGTTATGATGAAAGAATAATTAACTCTTTAATTTAAAAAAAACAGAAGAAAATTACTTTGAAAGAATTTTATTCCAGAGAGCCAGATCAGGGTAACAAAAAATTTCACTTAACAAAGTTACATTCCGTGTATAACACATAAGATTAATAATAGGTTAAAAAACCATGGTCTTAACATGGTATCAGTAAACAAACGTAATCTTTTTTCACTACTAGTCAATAATAAAGAAAAATCTAACACACTGGAGAAAAATGGAGTTTATGAAATACACTGTGCAGAATGCGATGCTATTTATATCGGACAATGTGGCCGTGCTCTGAAACATCGCATTTCTGAACATAAGAAGGCGATTTTAACCAATACATCTAATACAGGTTTTGCAGATCATTGCTTACAACGCAATCACTTCATGGACACAAAAAACATAACACTACTCCACAACATACAAAAAGGTAAACAAATGGATTTGTTAGAAATTTTAGAAATTAAAAAAGCAATAAAAAATAACAAAAATTTAACCAATGAACAGACTGAATTTTGTGTATCCCCTTTATTAAAATCTGTTATTTAGTTTAGTTTATTTTATATTATTTTGTATGTTCATCATTATTTTAAATTTTGCATTCAGTTTATATTTAGTTCAGTTAATTTTATATTTTTCATTCATGATTGTATTTAGTTTTTAAAGACACCAGACCTTCCCTTGTCTCATGCACACACTCCCACCCCCCCTCGCCGTCACAACACAGATGTTCCGGATACGCCCTCAACAGATGTTTACCACCTACACTCCCCTACATCCTGTGTTCAGTAATTTCATTCACTCGCTCTTTGACAATGGCTTAAGTTAGTCGAAACAGCTGTCAGAGTTAATTAAAAAATTTGTGAAACTTACCAAGTGTTTTTATATATTTTACAAAACCTTTGTATTAATATGTTTCACCAAGTGCCCAACGAGTCATCAATTAATATCATAAATACATTATATACATCAAGAAACGGACTGTAGCAAAAAATGTTTGTATTAATAATATATTTAATATTTATACTGAAATTATCTCAAGATACTTTTTTTTCCTTATTAGGAACATGTTTCGAGAACCATTGTGTTCTCATCCTCAGCCTTCGTGATTTTGCGTCTGGTGAAGTATTTGTGTGTTGGCTGGTCGTTATTGTGGTTTCTTGTTGGTCTCTGGTATTTTAAAGTGGTACACCACAATCACACGCAATAATACCAGATAATACTAGAGACCAACAAGAAACCACAATAACGACCAGCCAACACACAAATACTTCACCAGACGCAAAATCACGAAGGCTGAGGATGAGATCACAATGGTTATCGAAACATGTTTCTAATAACGAAAAAACATATCTTGAGGTAATTTGAGTATAAATATTAAATATAATGTATATACATATATATATATATTATAACTAAATAAATGTATAACGTTTTGCGGCAAATTTAATATAATTTAAATTTGTGGAGCCCCACGATCTTGGAGCGCCATTTATAACACAATAAAATGTCATAACGTGTTGTTGTTGCAATGTTTTCTGTGTCGTTGTGTTTATGCAACGTGTGTAATGAGGACCTACCTGCTGTCCGTTCTTGCGGATTCTTCCGACTATGGGCGTGTGGATTTGTGATTTGAATTCGCAAGTAAGTTAACTTCAAGTGTACAAAAACAAAACGCTAAATTTGTTATAATTATAGTGAAGAGTTTTGTGAGGTTGGTAGGCTCCGTAGTACAGCAATAAAAATACAGTGTTAGGTAATAAAAACGGGGTTTAATATTCTAATCACACATAAGAATGAAAAAACTTATAGTTACAACAATTCTTACGAACTGAAACAGTAAATAGAAACTGGTATGATGTTTTCTGAATGGTTACTATTATTCAGAAAATGAGCTTGTTATTTCAAATTATATTAATTGTATTTTTCTTGATTTCAAAGAAGTTAGTTTTAAATAATTTAATTTATGGATTTAATTTAATTTAATTTAATTTGCAATGCTTTTAAAATGATTTTAATTACTGTAAAATGCTTGTAAATATTCTGAAATAAACTAGCCGTGAATCTAGTTCAACGTGCCTTTATTCCCTAGTGATTAGACTCACGTATACTGCAGTATAAGTAATTAATTAATTCTCTAATAAGATTTGTATAGCGCTTTTCTTTTTATCTATATCTAATTCTTAGCTAGGGCTTATTAGTTACTCATACATGCTATACAGATTATCACAATTGAATATTTCTTATTAATTTAGAGTCTCTGATTTTTCGGCATCTGAATTATTTCTTTTACAACGATTTTAAAAAAAAGAAAGGAAAAATTGATCTTCTGAGAAGTGAGTAATTTGATTTTGACTTCCCTGGTTCAGAAGATGATGTAGAGATGCTCCGGAAATCCCTCGCTGTCCTGATCCAATCTGCTAGAGACGACGATCTACTGAGCGTCCTGGATTTTGGCGATGAGTTCGGGAGTCAGCAACACTCTGCTCCTTCTGCAACTGGTGATGGTTTTACGTCTGTAGTTTTAGCTGCTACAACTGCGTCAGGCTCCTCGTTCGATTCACGTTTCACTCCAGCGTGTGTGTCTCGTTACGGGTTGTCGCTCTGCTCGTCAGTTCTTCAGCTCGTACCCTGGTTATAGACGGCCTCTTCTGTCGTACTATTGAAGTGATTTCTTGTAGTATATAGTTGATCTCTTGCGTGCGTACGCCTACAGTTAATGTATTGCGCGGTACGCTTATTTGTTGAAAGTAAGAGTATCTTGAATAGACGCTATTATTACGAGTCGTTACAGTTGATCAGTTGAATAAGACGATCGTAATAATGCGTGTTGACACCTCGAGTCTTCACAGATGGGTCTTCACAAATGTATGTTACTAAGACGATTGAAGATGTACGTGTGTTCCTCTTGAGTACTGGCAGTCGAGTGTTCTATCAGGCAAAAACTCTGCGATAGTTCCAATTTTTTTGAATGATTTGATTGGCTGACACACTCTCCCTTCCACTTGAAATTTGCGTCACCTCATTCCGTGAGAACGAAACTAATTCCCACAGTCTGAGAATTAATATTATTTTTAATATTCTTAACACACCTGATTTTAATTGTCGGTGCGGATGTCCGGTCGCAATTTATATTGCGATTATCTTGGCTGCAAGCCAAGTTATGCTAATTCTAAAATATACATTTGGTTGCTAATTCTTATGACTATTACATATTAAAAGCTCTTCTGTGTAGCTCAATTACTAAGGAAGCTATTAACATAAAATCAATTATCTCCCTTAATGTTTAATTATTAAAATAAATAAAATTCGCACACACTATTATTAATATTTCGGCAAACATTTTGGTTATTTTGGATTTTGCTTAAATTTACCGGTTTCCGAAATATTAATAATTGAAAATTTGGGCGTGTCCCTTATTTGTTATAGCGTGTGTGGTTACGTAACGGCAGCTGACGTTGCCGTGTGACCCTGTACCATGCGTTTAGATGCACGCTACATCATAAGAGTTGAGTTTCAACGCTTTAAATTTGTTTAAACATTGATATAGTAAACCCTATACATATAACTCCAAATCAATGAGATTTGGTCACGTTATAATATATATATATATATATATATATATATATATATATGATGATTATAATACTTAAATAGTATTGAAACATTGTAATTTGTACAAAATAATAAAAATATATTATTGTACATTCTTGTAGTTGTACTCTCATTATTATTATTAACACAAAAAATACATATATACAAATAAAACTGAGAACATATAAATGTAATATATATATATATATATATATATATGTTGCAACAGTACGAATGTGTATGGTACTGTGCATTGCAAAATTAGATAAGATAATTTGTGTAAATTAAATAAATAATCAATATTGTCAGTAGTATAAAATTCTGATAGAAAGGTCTAAAAGGGAACTACAAATTTGCCTGTTCATACAGGTTAATCACGCCACACACAGCTGCGTATGTGTACACGTGTATCTTACGTGTGTGAGTGCAGCCAGTTAATTCCTGCAAAGCATCACCCCTAAATAAATGTTAATAGATATATAAAATATTTAAATTGTGATAAGTGTGTGTGAAATATCACAAAGCAAAATGCGCCACAGTGTAAATAATATAAAGACGCACGCGTATATGAAAGATTGTGCAAAAATAATAAAAAGTGTAAATACAGTGCTAATAAATATAAATAATAATAATAGATAGATAATAATAATAATAACACATAATAATTAAGATAGAGGAAAACGGTTAACACAGTTGTACACAAAAAATTACCGACCAGATGAATATCGGGTAATTTGCAAAAGGCTTCGCATGTTGCGAAGATCAGTGAAATAAACGTGTAAATAATTGTGTTTTTAAAAGGACGCTACGACAGACTGATTCCTGCAGAGAATTGTCGAAACATGATTTTTGCGCCCCAGACTATAAATACGCGAGACACACCAGCCTTGTTCTCTTTCTCGATCAACCAAAGCGGCAGCCGGAGGCTACGTCCGACAACATCATCACTTTCGTGAGATCACCGCTGCAGACAGAGGATATTACGGAAGACGAGACAGCAGCACACTACATGGGATACATTCCAGACGTAGAGTACGAGTCATCGGACTACTGAGAGGATCCGGAGGACGGGGAACGGACATCAGGACTACACGACTACGCAGAATCAACCAGGATCCAGGAACCAGGAGTCAAAACCAGAAGAGGATACGCTGAGGACCTGCCACGACTAAGGTGAAAGAAAGCCATGTATTCATCCAAACTAAAGACTTAATCAAAGACAATTAAGTATTGTAAAAGAAAGACAATATATTTTCAAAAAGTGTAATTAATAATTTGTAAATGTAAAGGTTCTTGTATAGTAATTATAGTAATATTTGCATTATGAAAGTATTATTTATAAATGATGATGTGTTGAAAATATTTAAATTAATTTTGAAAGAATAGAAAATTGTCTAAATCAATTAATAAGTCATAAATAAGGAATGCATATGCAACAAAAATAATAATTTAAAAAGGAAGAATAGAAAATTTAATAATAATTTAATCATAATAAATTGAGCAAGTCGAGAGCAATGTTATTTATAGTTATAAGATTATTTTATGTTTCTATGTAATATGACATTACTTGTATTTATTAACAAGGATGTGTACTACGAGTACACAAACACATGCAAGTAATAATGAGTTTTAATTCGCAATTTATTTGAAAGTTTTAATTAATAAATGTTTAAAAGGTTCAAAACATTATCACGTTGTTATTATTATTACGATTGCAATCGTTGTATATAACGTAAGTATCGTTGGTAATAAATTGTGCTACTAAACGTGTGGTTCGTTAACTTTATAAAAAAAAAAAAAGGCTACCCAACGTGTAGCTTACCAACAATATATACAACAGATACAAAAAACGTTATAAAATATTTATATATATTATAACAGGACCAAATATCAATTATTTGGTGTTATATGTTGACTGTATACTATAATCATGTTTAAATAAATTTTAATAGTCAAAACTCCACTTGTATGTAGTAGCAATCAAAATAATGCTTTGTAAAAAGACGCACACGCGGCGGTTACATAATCAGCTCGCTGTGGAAATAAGTGCCACACCCCAAAGTGTTAATTTTTAATATTTCGGAAACCAGTAAATTAAGGCGAAATCTATTATAGCCAAAATGTTTGCCGAAATATTAATAATAAGGTGTGCGAATTTTACGCAATATAATTAAAGAATAACAGAGTTAATTAATTTAATGTGAATAACTTCTGTAATAATTGAGCTACATTAATGAGTTTTTAATATGTTATAAATATAAGAATTTCCAACAAATTGTATATTTTAGTTTTAGCGCAACTTGGTTTGCAACCAAGATAATTGCAATTTAAAACTGTCACAGGAAATCTGGACCGACAATTCAGTTCCGCTGTGTTCAGAGTATTAGTAATAATATTAATTCTCCGTCTGTGGGAAACTAACTTCGTTCTCACGGACTAAGGTAATTCAAATTTTGTGTAGTAGGGAGAGTGTGTCAGCCAATCAAATCATTTGAAGGAATCCCAACCAGCGCGGAGTTTTGGGGCTGACCGAACACTCTTCTGCCAGTATTTGCGAAGTACAGACGTAATTCTTCGATCGTCTCGAAACCATAGTTGTGAAGATTCATCTGAAGACTCTACGTGGTCAACACACATAATTACGAACATTAAAATACAGATCAACTGTACGATTCGTAATTATAGCATCCAGTCGAGATACTCTTCATTTCAACAAACAAGCTTATTGTGTACTACAAGCTGTGGTTATAAGCACGCAAGAGATCTACCAGACTACAAGACCTTACTTCAAGAATACGACAGAGAGGCCGTCTAAACCATTAGTGAACCAGCTGACGAGCAGAGCTACCACTCGAACGACACACACACACGCTGACGTGGGACGTGCAATCGACGAGGGACGTAAACCAGTCTCGCAGAAAGCCGCAGACGTAAAAACTTCAACGAATAGCAGGAGAGGAGAGTGTTGCTGAATTCCGAACTCAAAGCCGGAACCCAGGACGCTCAAGCAGATCACTATCTCTAGCTGATTGGACAAGGACAGTGAGGAACATCTGGAGCATCTCTATCGATCCACTTCAAAAGCAGGAAAGCAAAATCAACTTTTCTATTTTTCAAACGTTAAATTTTCTTTCTTTTTCAATTAAAAGCATTGTAATTTAAATCATTCAGGTGCCACAAAAAAAATCAAAGACTCTAGTAAATAAGAATAATTCATTTGTGATAATCTCTATAGCCAGTATAAGTAATTAGTAAGCTTTAGTTAAGAATCAATAGAGATAATACAGAAGCGCTATACAAATCTTAACAAACAATTTAATCAATTGCTCATACTGCAGTATACGAGAGTCAAATCACTAGAAAATAAAAGGACGTGAACTAGACTGTCACGCCTAATTTATTTTAGAACGTATTCAATTAACTTTAGAGTTTTTATATTTTATTTTATTTTCATTTGAATCTAATAATTTAAAGCAATTTAATTAAATTAAAATTAATTAATTAATTAAATTTTCACTTGAAATTAAGTTGTCAAATAACGTGTTCAACTTCTTAAAATTAGCAACCATTTAAAAAACGTTATTCAAGATCGATTTATTGTTTAGACTGTAAGAATATTGATCATATAACCATTTTATTCTTCTGTGTTATTGGAGTAATAAACACTGTTTTATTACCCCATATTGCATTTTTTTATTGTTGTACTACGAAGCCTACCAACCTCACAAAAATCTTCACCTTTAAAGTAACTTATTTTGTGTGCTGTTGTCATAAATGTGAGATTACATATTTGCGAAATCAAATCCAAAATCCACACGCCCTAGTCGGAAGAAAACCACAAGATCGTACAGCAGGTAGGTACTCATATACTCACACAACACAACAACAACGCATATAAGTAGAGTTACATATAGCGCCCAACGTGGGGCGCGACAAACTTACATTACATTTAAACACAACGAAATTGAAACGCCAGATTTGTAGTAAATTTACATATGGCGCTCCAATTTCGTGGGGCTCGATTAAATTAAATTAATTAAATTCAATTTAAATTTAATTCACGTTAAAACAAAGTTTGCTGTTTTAACTTTTAAAACAGCTGGCGTCCAACTGAACAATCCCCTAAGAAGGGTTTTGTGATTGGTAGAGGTACAGCAGTGAAATTACTGTGTATTTGAAATTATTGTGTATTTGGAATTATTATATATTTGAAATTATTGTGTAAAAATGGATATGGATAAAATACTTAAACAAATGCAGCAAATGAACGCGGAAATGACCGCTAATATCAACGCGAAATTTGAGAAAACAAACGCCGAATTAACTGCTAACATGAACGCGAAATTTGAACAAATAACAGCCAATGCTGAAATAAACAACGCAGAGTTAACGTCCAAAATTTAGGCGCAAACAGTCAGCCTAACCGAGGCATTAGAAAATAGCAACGCAGACATAAACGCGGAAATTCAACAAAGCAATAAAGAAACGACCGCGAAAATCGATGAAAGCGTACAAGAGTTAACCGCTAAAGTTACGGAGATCGGAGAAAAAGTACATACGGTAGAAACGAAAATAAATGAACGGTTTAAGGTTTTTGAGACCACAATGCAGAAATCGTTTATCGAACAAGTTACACGTATGGAGGGCCGATTCAAAGAACACATTAGTAGGTGCGAAAAACAGACAGCGGGGTCGCGAAAAAGATCGACTCGCTCGAGATAAGAATTCAAACTGACGCGACAGAAACTCAACGCCAAGTAAACAGACTTGACGCTTCAATTGTAGAGACGCGATCCAACATAGACTCTAATAAAGAAAGTGTAATACAAGCACTTAACGACGAGATTTTGAAAGTACGACAGGAAGTACGCAGGAGATCCGATCCTAATATTCTAGTACAAGGTCCTGTCGATGAAAAGAATCGTATATATTTTACAGGGGAAAATAATGAAAACCCTATTGAATTTTTGTTAGCCTGTGAAAATGAAATGACGAGAGTAGGTTCGAGACTCGAAGATCAAGATAAAATACAATGGGTAGTAAACTCGATGCGTGATTCGGCGCGTAAATGGTATAACATTGTACGCGATAAAGTGTCCACATACGCAGAATTCAAACAGAAATTTGAAAGCCGGTATTGGAATTCGCACACTCAAAGACTTTTACGCAACGAATTAGAATATGGGCGTTTTGAACGGAAAATGTGTGTTACGGCAGAAAATTATATCATCCAGCAGGTCGAGCGCGCAAAGCATTTAACCCCAGCATTTTCAGAGATCGACATAGTCACTAAACTAGCCTATCATTTCAACCACAATATACGGGTAGCTGTGTTTACGCAAGGTATACGCACGGTCGATGAACTGCTCATTTTAGTGTCCCAAAGCGAGACAGTTTTTGATTTAGGCGGGTGGCGTTATAACCCAGATTTTCGCCGAAATAACGAAGGTCAGAATACACGGGTACAATACCATCAGCAATCTGATCAGAGACCAAGTACAAGTTCTACTCCACCCCAGACATCGTTAAAACCCCCAGATAAGACCTTTGAATACAAAGGTAAGCCAAATATCGGTAGACCGAAAGGGCAATATAAGGGCAACGATGGGACGCCGATGAGAACTATACAAACGGTCGAAATAGCGAGAAGTGATACAATAGAGAAAGACAGCGATACCCAAAGCATTAAGGACCCTAGTGAGAAGAAGAAAAACCGTAAGTTTCCAAAAAACTTGGAAACGGGCGCCTCCAGGCGGGAAGCGCCATAAATCATGCCAAATTGTATAAAGCTAGAATAGGTAGAAATAAGAAAAATACTAGATTTAAGAAAAGTGATTTTTCTCCAGAAATTTGTACGCCAGTTAATAAAGTATTCCAACCGGAAAGTACGGAACCATTGTTTTCGGTTAATACAATACAACAATGCACTCCCACAATTGTATGTCCGGTAGAACAGGAACTTAGCGGTAGCGTTCCCACACAATCAGCCTGGGAAGACGTTGTCGTAATATCCGGTGACGCCGACGGATTTAACGAGTGGATAGCGGAATATTGTAGAACCACCCATAAAAATGGTTACGATATACTGGACGCACTTTAAAAATAAACAATATTTAGAGTTATTAATAATTTAATTAAATAATAATTAGAATTAAAATAAATTAACTGTGTTTTATAATATTAATAATAAATTGTAAATAAATTGTGTGTAAATGAACATTGCTCCAACCCGGTTCACAGAACATAATGAATGTACCACTTGTTCAACGAAGCAAGATACTATTACCTCCTCTGCACATCAAACTTGGATTAATGAAACAGTTCACTAAAGCTCTTCCAAAAGATGGTGACTGTTTCCAGTACTTGGTAACAAGATTTCCGAAAGTATCTTATGAGAAACTTAAAGAAGGGATCTTCGTTGGACCGCAGATAAGAAAGTTAATGAAAGAAAATTTGTTTGAAAGTACAATGAATCTAGTGGAGAAAAGAGCCTGGGTTTCGTTTAAAGAAGTTGTTGTCAACTTTTTGGGCAACCACAAACATCCACAGTACAAAACCATGGTTAAAAGAATGTTGCAGAGTTTCCTGAAATTAGGATGTAACAGGAGTGTAAAGTTTCACTTCCTACACTCACATGTTGACTTTTTCCCTGCGAACCTCGGCGATGTCAGTGAAGAACAAGGCGAACGTTTCCACCAGGATATCAAGGACATGGAAAAGAGATACCAGGGAAGGTGGAATGCCAACATGATGGCCTACTACTGTTTTATGCTAAAAAGAGACGGCACTGGTGAAGGGAGACAATTACGGAAGAGAAGTTTCAACCCACGTCAGAAAGATCTTGAAGCAGTGAATTCAGCGAAGAAGAGGAATTAAATTGCCATATATGTGTTGTGTTTTCGTAATAATTATAACATTTTTAAGTGAGTGTGTACCAATGTCTACGACGTAATTGTGTCTTTGCCTCTAACATTTCTTACTAAACAAGGAAAATGAATTAACATAGTATAAACTATTCGTTAGAAATTGCTAGTTGACTTTCCTTCCAGGTCAGCAGATATTTAAATAATTTACAGGTGTTATTAATGTTAATATTTAATTATAAAATTAAAATAAAATTTGATGAGTAACATTGATGACATACTTTAAGAGACATGACATACTTCGTGAAGCTATTATGAACTACAAGAAATTGTTCATTTTAATAAAGACTTCCAACTAGACATCTGTAACAGTAGTGTGTAGGAGAGAATCCTGAGACAGGAAGTGACGTCACTATCAGCTGTTCATGACGTCACAGGTATGTGACGCCATCAGCTGACGTCATGAACAGCTGTTCAGCTGTTGATGACTTCATGAGTAGCTGATCGTGAAGTCGTTGATCTGGTCAGTTGATCGAGACGTGACTTCGTGTTTCAGGATTCTCTCTGTGTTGTGTCCGGGGGGGGGGGGTATGTTGGTGTGTATGTGTATGCTGGTGGTCGGTCGGTGCTGGGCTGGGGATCGTGCGCGGTTCCGGCTCGGGCTCGGGGCGAATCGTTGCTTGGGACTGTTGACACAAGACTGAACGTTATAGCTAACTAGCCCCGTTTATATAGGCGGACAACCCCTGTTCTACTATTGCGTGTAACTACACAACATCCTTTCAACACGAATTGCGCCATAACGCTTCATAATGTTAACATACAACAGTTATAACAAGTGGATTCACCACAACGCTTCACGGTGATACGACGCAACGGTTCCAAGAAAAAAATTAAACCAGTTCATGAAAGTCATCGACAGATGTTGCACCGGCAATGGTGAAAGAAACACTGACCCCTGTCAACGCTGTGTCACTCGTATAAACGGTGGTAGTGGTGGAACGGGAAAGGAACAAGGAGGGGGAAAAGCTGTTAGCACCATTTAATTTATGAACAAAGAAATAAGAAAAATAATTAAGCAATAAACTGTAATTTGACATTATAAAACGTGTATTGTGTCATAACGAAGTACCTACCTACTCGTAAGCACTAATAGAATTGCACCATAAAGTTTCACGGGGAGGGTGGGTATGACGCAACAGTTCTAACAAGTGAATTGCACCATTCGTTCTCCGCACTATCTGTACTCTTCAACACAATCATTTGAAAACCTGTCTACGAATATCATCGTGAGACGTTACACCGGCACACATGTATCAAACACTCACACACATACACACACCCACACACACACATGTCGACTTCTGACGAAACACTGGGCACTGACTACACGGTGTCACCGGTAGAAATGGTGGTAGTGATTGAAGGGGTAAAGGAACGAGGAAGGTGAAAAATAACGCTCTTAATATTTTTAATGCATATATTATCAATGACACATATAAAAATAGTGTTAAAATATACAGACATACAATATTTACAATTTTGAAGTAGTAATGTCTGCTACACGATCTTTTTGTCCTTTGTACTGTAGGTAGAGCGTGTCCGGTTGTATGCCTAGCAGTTCCTCATCCGTAAACAGTTTCGAGTATTTCTTTGGCAGGTAGACTTTTAGTAATCCCATGCTGCCCTTACCCTTCGTTATAACGGCAGACAGAGTAGGTCCGTACCGGGTTGTCTCGTTCTGCAACGAGCGAATCGGACACTTCATACCCGTTTGCAATTCGTGACATCTTACGTATTCGTATACGGTGACGCTTCCAAAATTCTGTATAAACGAATCCATAGCTTGCGTAGTAAGTCTGCTAATTGCGAAGCGTTGCTTGCGACTGTTGACACAAGACTGAACGATATAGGTAACGAATCCCGTTTATATAGGCGGGCAATCACTTATTCTACTATTGCGTGTAACTATACAATATCCTGTCAACACGAATTGCACCATAATATTTCACGGTGAAATGATGCAACGTTCTAACAATTGAATTGCACCATAGTGTTTCATGATGATATGATGCAACAGTTGTAACTAGAATGTCCTGTAACCGGTCGAGTATTGTGAAATACACTGACATAAATTATTGTAGTGAATTGTATAACTACATGCATGCATATCGTTGTATCAATTACGTATAATTAAAACAACGTTATGTCGTCTCGTCCCTTCCAAGCGACCCAGGAGGTGAGACGAGATACGCTTCGTTTTGTTTACGTGGTTTCCCCGTTTCACTATCAAATGAAACAGGCCTACGTTACCAGCGTTACCTAACACCTAACACTCTAAGAACTCAGAACCGTTAACGTGTTAGTGTTAGGTAAAAATCAAACGTGATACTCGTAATGCGTGATGGTGTCGTCGAAGGGCGGACCTCGATCGACCGCTAAGATAACGCTAACCGCCATGTTTTTCTTGACTTTGCAGCCCAGTGAAATCAGAAAACCCAGCACCGACCGACCACCAGCATACACATACCCGCCAACAGACCGTAACCCCAGCACAACACGGAAAGAATGTTGAAAAACGACCAGATCAACGACCTTACGATCAGCTGCTCATAACGTCATCAACAGCCGATCAGCTGTTCATCACGTCAGCTGATGACGTCACATACACGTGACGTCACAAACAGCGGATAATTATGTCACCACTTCCGGGCAGCTGAACGTGACGTCACTTCCTGGCTCAGGATTCTCTCCTACATACTACTTGTACCATTTTGAAGTAGTTATTATACAACACATTTTTCTATTTTTACTGACTTAATGGTATCACTTCAATAATTTATATTCTTTATAAAATAATTGTTTTCACTAGTTTCTATTATTTTTAACTTTCAACGAAACACATTGTTAATTTTATTAACACTGGTAAAACGTTTCTGCTTTAGTAACAATATTTTTTTTGGTTTAATACACGACGTTCCAATTTTTCTTAAAACATGCGTTCCGCTCGTACTACGACGGACATCCTCGCTGGCTGGACTGAGGCTGAGGATGTCTCAACATTTAGCACTTAGTATTGAAGTGACATACCACTGAAGATGTCTCATCATAGAATGAGTAAAATTTTTGTTACAAAAAGATCTATCCGGTAAACCAAAAGAGTGCTCTTTTTAACGTTAAACTACGAATGTACCATCGAGACCCCTTAATATGATTTTAGTATTTATAATCTAGAACTTATTACTACCAAATGATAGATGTTTTTAACTGTTCAAAGAAGGAAACACAGATGGGGCTTACCTAGTGAAAATTAAAACGTGGCACTTTTCATCTAAATACAGGCAGTTGTTATTTAGTTAATATATTTTCCTGGTACCGCAGCTTACCTTACCTACACGTTCTGCATTCGATATAAACATATAAATTACTTATCTACTTACCGTATTTTACTAAGCTTTGAAAGATAATGTCACGTTAAAATTGCAATAGAATGTGGTATTACTGGTGGTATAATCTCCGTTACAACTCTCGCTCGATGGCTCATATCAGTTAACACTTCTGGTTATCTACATTACCAGGTGTGAAAGCCATCCCAGCACACGCAGGGAAATGTGGTCGCTATGAGCCCACTGGAACAAACTTTAAGCTAGATGTGATTATCTCCTTACGGACGCTAACGCATCTCGCTACGACTTCATGTTGGTCGCAACGTAAAATAACTTCATGTTGATAGAATATGTAACGTGTTCCACCAGCGACCTCATGAATGTGGCGTCCGGTAGTTAGACTACCAAAAGGAAAGACCATCCTGTGAACTGAAAGCGAACCCATCAGGAAAAGCCCCAGGGGCACCAGTTGCACTGACATACCACCTTAGACCACTTTGAGGCTGTCCAGCTTCTTTACCTACAAGACACATTGCCACATAGGGACAGTTTCTGTCTATCAAAGGCTATCCCCATTCTGCGTAAGACAGCAGTGGTCCTTACAGAAGGACAGACTAGTGATCGATCACCATAGACATCATTATATCAGCCCGCCTTTCTTCTCTCTCACGAACCCTTGGGCCACATTGGGGGGGGGGGGGGTCAACTTCGGAGATTCTCGCGGACACGCAGTGCTATTAGTGTTCACTGTACGATGTTATCGATGGTTCACCGGATCAGAACATAACAACCTGTACAGTTACTTGGTAGGAACATACCTACCATGATTTCTGTCTGCATGATACACACAAATTTGGAGGCGCACAAATGAGAGCCAATGTAAAATTAGCGGTTCACGCGCCGAGGATGAGGTGGTACTGCTCGAATGAATACAGATCCCTTGAGTACAGTGCCCTATTCCTTCGTATATTCTTATCTATCTGTCAGGTACATCCTCTGCATGGCCTGAATGTCTGCAAGTAGAACCTGTGTTATCTCCTTCAACAATGACAAATTTTAAGAGACATGATTTATTTCGTGAAGTTATGATAAACTACAATCGTTTGTTCCTATTAATAAAGACTTTTAACTATGCATCTCTAACATTTTGAAGTAGTTATTAGACAAAACATCCTTCTATTTTCAGTGACATAATGGTATCACGTAAATAGTTAATTATTGAAAATAATTAGTTAAAATTGTTTAAAGTCTTAAATGAAGCAATTTGTTAAATTGTATAACATTGGTTAAATCTTATCTGCGTAACACCTTTTATAATTCAGTCCTTGCATTAATTGTTCTATTACATTTTTGCTTCTAGTTTTATCGAATTTTTCACGAAGACAGGTTTGCATGTGTGCAGTGAAACTTTTCTATATCTAGTGTTTCGCTGACAACAATAAACTTTTCTTTACAACAATAATAAAATCAGTG
Source organism: Magicicada septendecula (assembly GCA_034769895.1). Lineage (NCBI taxonomy): Eukaryota > Metazoa > Arthropoda > Insecta > Hemiptera > Cicadidae > Magicicada > Magicicada septendecula. The sequence continues at coordinate 191,554,692 of CM068372.1, forward strand.
TTAAATTGATTTCTTATTTGTAATTAGTTTAATTTGTCATGTTTATATCTGAGCGGACAATAGACTTGTATTTTCAGTAGTTACAAAAAGAGCTAAAACATATTTTCATCACTGGAGGTTTTGGTATATAACTACTACAAAAATCCTACCAAATTTATCCACAGTTGCACATCTGTTCATAAATGTGAGGCACAAATTATTTTCCTTTGCTTATCTAGGGTTTGATTAAACCATTTCTGTAATATAAAAAATATTTTGTTTGCTATGTTGTTATGCTCAGTTGCTGATTGTGTTTTTCGCTATTTAACAATATTCCAGCTTTAGTAACGTTCCTATTATATGACGAAATGTCATGTTATTTATTCACAGTAATACTTGAGTCTGCAGTTATAAGGGAATCTGCTGTAATATTTATTTGAACGATATTGGTTCCACCATTTTCGGAATTTCTCTTTGTCATGTATGTTGTTTCCACCTTGCCCAGTAACATACTATTAACCTGGCTTTCAAATTGCGTGGAGAGGTAAAAGCTTGTGCATACTGGAAGGTCAAAATGGAAAATGAACTGATCCATTTCTTCTGTGGTCACTATGTTTCAATTCGAGCGTTATAAGCCGTAAAGGGTATATATTTACAAATGGAGCAAATAAAGTTTCTCTATGAAGTGCAGACCTAGATACAATTCTCTTGTATGTTTATACTGCTGTGAGATGCGCATGCGTATCGATACACAAGAAAAACAAAACTTGTTTACAACGTTAATAAAAACATTTTTTTTGTTTAATACACGACGTTCTATTTTTTCTTTGAACAACCGTTTTGTTTCTATTCTGATGAGGCATCATAAGCCGTAAGAAGTCTCATCGTGATATGGGTGAAACGTTAAAACAAAAAAGTGTAATTATTAACAGTGAACTACGAAACTACCATCAATACTTCCTAACATGATCTCAGTATTTATACTACAGAACTTATAACTACCAAGTGACAAATTTTTCTAGCTGTACGGAGCAACAAATTTAGATTCTGTTTAAATAGTGTAAAATAGAACGCGGTACCTGTGATGTAAATACAGACACTTGTAATTCCGTTAATAGATTTTCCCGGTAACGCAGCTTGCCTTATCTACACGTTCTGCATTCGATATGGACACATATACACACGCTTCATTCACATTCATGTCATGTAATACATGTACGTAATGTAATATGACACTTATCTTACGCCATAAAACTTTGAAGCAATATTAGACGATGCACACTGTAGGCCTGAACGGGGTGTATGGATGTAGTGATAAAATTAATGTATTCTTCACCGACGCAATTCAGAATTCAAGGGAAACATATGTCAATGCGAAAATTTTTATTACATAGAGCTTCTTAGTTTGTTCACAAAAAGATTAGAACTTTTCTGTGTTACATTGCATAATACAAAGTTTTGTAACAACGCTTAAAAATTTGTTAGACCTGTGTTTCAGTCTTTAACTTTACGTCTGTAAATATTACCGCGATAGTTTATAATTACTATATAATTTTATTAAACTTTATAACTTTAAAATTAAATAACTTCAAATTTCAAATAAGTAAAGTAAAATATTTTATTTTTTAGATTTAATTATAATAGAACATTTATAAATTTATAGATTAAACATATAGTTTACCACTAATTTACATTTACGTGTTACGAGTAAGATTATTAATTCCTCCCATATAGAGTATTCGTTCACCCATTCATTTAACATTGACAAACAACTAAAACCGTTTAAGACTTCTTAGAATTTTTGAATCACTTTTACAGTAACTAGACAATAGTTAAAAGACAAACGTAAAAAAAATTAATAAATTTTAATTTAAAATTATAGTAAGTAAGTAAGTATAATTTAAAGGTACTTACATTTTACTCATACTACGTATAAACACAACCTACCTTTTTAGTGTCAACATAATTAAGTACTTATAAATAACTACAAAAACCCGTTTACGTAATATATTAAACAAAAATAGGAAGGATTTTGTTAATTCATTGGATTTTTAATGCACTTGATAGATATTATAAAATTTTTGTAATAAATTAACGACAGCTGTGTTTAATTTAATAAAATTTTATAACTATACTTTGCTACGTATAATACATATCACACAGCATACTGATAAATAACAAAATTAAACAACTAATACATTATTTGTTAATCTTTGAACATGATTGAGTGTACGTACAGTATTGGGACTATCAAACCTATGTAAACCTGTTACAGAAATTATAATATATCGTTTGCATTTTAGGCACAACTAGCAACGGTCCCGTATCCCCCGTATTTGTCTACGTATGTGTAAGACTAATGAATAAGCTAGACAGAAACTTTTATAATTTATATATTATTTATGAGAAAGCAAAATGAAAGAGCCAGAGTAATATTGACTGTATAGTTACAAAGAAACGTGACGACTTCTCCACAAAATAAGACAATAATAATACAATCAACTATAAATATCCTTTCAAAATCAACGTCCGACTTTGAGAATTATATGAAGCTACAGTAAACCACTACAAGAACAGAAAATCGCAGACAAAATTAATTTTATTCAGGGAATTGTTTGACAAATTCATTCGACCAAAGTCGGTTGTTCTTGCGAGTCTATATTGTATGTACCTATACTGTATTCAATATTGTTGTTGTATATATCTATATACATTTCAGTGTGTATTACTTAAGAAGTTTTTGCGTTATTGCATTAATTAGCCGAGAAAATAGTAATTTCTTTTTTGAATGCAGTCCAATACCTCGGTATTTTTTTGAATGTTAGGACATCGGTACGACAGTACGGGGTATAAACTACCATGAAATAATTCACCCACTCTGGCCATGAGCCTGCTAAGCGCTTGCGTGGCCTTGGCAGCTTTTCTATTATATGCTTTACTAGTGTTTTATCCAGTACGATAGTTTCGTGACTAAGTGTCCTCGTAAGTCTTAAATCAACTTTATAGGTTTGGTTCATTCCGTCACTACCTGCATATCTACTATTGTATGGATGTATAGTTTTGTGTGCCAGGATTAGCTCCTTTAGCTTAAACAAAACGGTAATGCGTAGGTAATGACACGGCTCATCCTCTGATGAATTCTTTTTTTCTGTTTCTAGAACAATCACAGCAGCAGTAGTGTCTGCACACACAACAATAAGTTCGTTGTTTGGCATCTTTTTGCGCTGGATTATACTGTAGGATATATTCAGTAGTTCTAGACGGACACGTGAAAAGCAGAACAAGTGATCTCTCATCTGCGGGGCCCATCTAAAATGTCATTAAATAACTTACGTTGGCTTAAATTATATGGTACACCGGTATTTATAAAAGGTTTTCCAGAGCCTCTACCGCGCCCACCATCTGTAAGATTAGAAATTATCTCAAACGACAAACGTCGCTAGCGACATTCACTTTGCAAAGGAGCGACATTAAGTTCAAGGAATAGTGACTTTATAGTTGAGATTAAATAATTTTTAAATGCAACATTACAACTTTATACTATTTAGCGATGTGATAAGTAGCAACATATTGTGTATCATTTTTGTATATAATCAATTTTTAACCTATTTGTTTATCAGTAAAATTTCTGCTTTTCCATAAGTCTTTAATGCATGGCATAGGTATACATTTATTTGCAGACTACATTAATAGTTTTCAAAACTAATCATTACAGAATGTCCAGTTTTTATTAAAATGTTTGAAAGAGTGGGTAGGCTACACTTATTATTAATAATAATAATTAATTCTCAAGTCTAATTGTTAATAATTTAACAAATTGAAATGATTTAATCTATTCTATCATCGTTTGCTTAAATATTTTACATTGTACAATTAGAAAAACAAAGAAAAAACTTCCATCTAACAATTTTTTAGATATAAGTTAAAAAGTAGTATCTTTCAACCCTTTTAAAATATTACGGTTAATGTACTGTATAACATCGACGTCACAGCATACACGATGAATAATTCACAAGCGTGCTTCTTACTGAAAGGAAAGTTTGCACAATCTGTTGCAAAACGTTTTAATAACACAAAGTAGTGTAGCAAAGTTCAGCTGTAGTGATCAGAAGACAATGTGAAAGACAATATATAAAACTGTTTTATTGATAGAAGTTATAACTGTTATAACAAATAGCAGAGAGTTATCTGTGTTCGCTTTCGTACTAAGTCAAATGTGTAGTGGAGTATTGATTTCTAATTCCATTCGAGATAAGTACACCCATTAATAACAAATGAGTATTATCACTAAAATTTGGTGTTATGTTTATACACCTATAGACGATTATTATCAATGTAAGTCAGTTCAACTGACATCACGTATAAAAATTTAACATCAACTATGCTCAGAAAGTTGAAATCGTACACGTAGGTTCCAGTAAAGAAAGTATCAATCTAGCTGAAACAATATCAAGTCAGAAAAACCACAGGCGGGGTATTTAACCTGACGCAAATAGTGCATAAAAGCTATGAGATTGACATATTATTTCGTTTATAGAGTCTAAATACGTTACAAAAGAGTGACACGGAGTGTGATGTAAAAAATACCCTGAGCCTGAATACGTTAACGTCAACAGAACAATAAAATACACAAAAGTATCAGTTTTTATATTTACACAAAATCGCAGAGATTTTCGAATCTGGTGTTTCCGGTTTATAATTTTTGTAGAGTTTTTTTAGATTCCTTCTGTTATTTGTTATTGTGGCTCATATATACAATAACTTGTACTGACTGATTACAGTTAATTTGATATTATACTTTTAATCATGCTTTCAGTTGCAGTATTAAATAAAGTTCCATACAAGATAGTCCCCTGCTTTATTCCACCATTTATGTAAAGTTGCTTTGTTACTCCTTAAAAATGTAAAAACTCATACTTTAGTGTCTTTCGTATGATATGACAAATGAAAGTTGTATGAGAAAATTATAAATTCGAAAGTATATATAAATTTGAAAAATCAATTTAAAAAGAATCTTTGTTTTATAGACTATAAAAATTGTATTCTCCAGTTTTCTGAATTTACTGGTTTGAGTTGGATCTGTTCTGCTCCTGCTTCCACACCATACGTTGTCCCCTTAAGGTGAGATGTCAATCTCGGGGTTTCCTCGTGGGCGTTGTGTGAGTCCAAGTTGCTCCTATTTCAGTCCTCGTTGGCAACCATCGGTCGTTGAAGCCGCTCCCTCGGCGACACACTCCGATTTCCCAGAGAGTGCGAAAGACTCCTTATTAGAGACTGCAAGAGAAAGTCTGGGTAACTCACGGCTCACAGGTGCTTTTATAAATCTACGCAATGACGTCATATTTACATGTTCGAACGTTTTAGTTTTTACAATAAAATCGTCCACGTGTTAGTGAACATGCGTTACTGGTTTCTATGGCTTTCCAAACTACGTGTTTTCAACTGCATGTGTTTCAATACCTAATTATTTTGTCAGTTAATAAATACTGTTAAAATTTATTTAATGATACGTCAAGTAGTTAGTTATTAATAATTATTTCAATTTTAGCATTATTATAAGTTACTTATATTGTGTCTGTTAATTAGTTTACTGTAAATTATCATCACACAATTTGTTACGCGCACAACACTTATGTAATTCCACAATGCACTGCACTCTTTTTATTGTTTACATTTGTCTTAAACTACCTTAACTGTAGTACTTATTCCAATAACAATATTGTCTTTTAACATTCACAGCCTTTTGCACAGGACACCAATTGAAGCTTACTGTAAATATGTCCTCACATAGTGACATAGTGTGAATGTTTGTCTCACTGCATACGTACAGGTTGAATTTAGAAAAAAATTTCATTTTCACGGAAAATTAAAAGTTGTTTTATGTTAGTTTTAAATTACATTAAAACAAAACCTTTTTTGAAGCTCAATGCATAAAATAAATTATAAACACAAATAGCTTTAAAAAATCTAAATTATCTCTTCTCCTATTAGAATTACTCTCAATCTATGAAACGACGTTTCTATTTATAGAGTTCGCCACGTTTACTAGAAAGCCTACATAATGGCTAGACATGCATACATTAGGGTCCACCATGTGCGAGTAGCGTATAAAAAGTTATAAATATTAATTTGTAGAGTCTCTTATTTATTATTTTTATTTATCAGGATTTAATTTTAGTGATGTGGGTTGTTTGCTGAATATTTGTGAATGGTTTGTAATAAATATCTTTTCAAGTTGCTAGCTTGTTTCAAGTTTAACTCCTCTGTTTTAACAATATTCATTTGTCTAGATTTAATTATAACGTCAGGGTATTGTACAGATAGGCCTACAGGTAAATATTCATTGTTTTGGTTTTTGTTATCGCCACCATCATTCAAAGTCAGCTGATACGGTTTATAGCTTACGGTTAACCCCATCGTATAGTTAGGTAAGCGTACCTGAGCCTGCCAGCCATATCAATTGATCTACCCCTAGGTCATAATCAAAATCTACCCCTAGTTATAAATCAAAATATTCAGTATTTGTACTCTACTCATTGGCATCATCTCGTGTCTTTTAAAGTATTTATTATTTTTTTTAATGTTTTTTTTTTTCTAATTGCTGATATATCCGGTGTCAATTGAGATGTGTATTTTTACATTGTTGACATTATGCAGCTAGTATCGGACATGACGCATAGGATTCTGGATGTAAAGTGTGGTCATCATCTTTTTCTATCCACGCTTCCCAAATATCACATAGACATGTAGCGCTAATATTAACACGGCCATCCTTATACCAAGCTATCTTATTACTAGAATCAGCGCTACGACATGTAGTGTTGCTATTATGTATATGAATTTCAGTACTTGTACTATCGTAGATTTTATTTTTTAGTGCTTTTGGCTGTATTTTTAATTCTTGTAGAGTGTGTATCGTCCACTGTAATTAAAGTGCTTAATGCATGTTTGTACCTTCTATAAGGTGTGTGTGTGCGTATGTGTGTGTGTTTGTGTGTGTGTGTACAGTTTTAAATTTTATTTATATTAATTATATACTTGAGAACCATTGTGGCCATAATTCCTTATTTCTTGATTTTTGTACAATCCTACAAAATACGTGCCGGTGCTGTCAGCTGAATGTTTGATATGATTTGTATTGGACAGAATTCCTAGGCCATAATATCAACCTGTCAACAAACGCAAACGTTCTAATACGAGCATACAACTGTTGATAGTGACGAAATACCCAAACAATGTGCAAAATGTATCGAACAACATCAAAGAAGATACCACAGGTTCTGTTTGAACACACTCGGCCCATAACGAAGATGTACCAGAAACATAGATGGGAAGAAATAGGGCGATGTGCCTTATGGAGCTGTATTCATTGGAGCAGTGCCACCTCAGCAACCGCGCGGGCGTGAACCGGTAGGTTTACATTGACCCTCTTTTGAGCGGCTCCAATTTATGTTGAACGGGAATCAATGTATGTTTTTAACAAGTAGCTGTACAGATTGTTATTTCTGTCCCGGTGAAGCATCGACAACATCACAGAGTGAACACTAATAGTACTGAGGGTCCGCAAGAATCTGCGTAGGAGGTAACCCGTGGCTTTATGTCAGGTATGAGAGACGGACTGCAATATTGCTGTTGCTGCTGCACTCTTCTCTCCTTCCGTCCTTACCAATGCTGCCTTACGGTGCGTGGGTTTAGTCTGTCTTCGGTTATGTAGCACTGGTGATGGGCATAAAGCGTCGTAAGTGGCGGCGCGTCTTGTGGGTAATGTTTTGGAAAGTTTGGAAGTGGGTCTAAGTTGGTAAGTCAGTGTAACCTGTGCTCCTGCGGCTTTAGCTGATAAATTCGCTTTCAGTTCACGGGATACTCTCCTTTTTCCTCCAGTTTAGGTAACAAACTCCACATCCATGAGGTCGCTGGGGGCAACGTTATGTCTTGTTTCAACATGAAGATTTCTTTACAGATCGTTGCAGCGAGATGCGTCATCATTCGTACGGATGTAATCCCCATCCTGCTTAATGGCGGTTCTACTAGGCTGTTAACGAGGATTTTTCGTACCTTTTCCTGTGTATGCTGCGATGGTTTCCAAACATGGTAAGTTAGATAGTAGATAACCAGAAGAGTTATCTGATATGAACCATCGAGCCAAGGTGTAACGGAGATTATGCTTACCAGTAATGCTATATACTATTGCCATTCTAAACGTGACATAACCTTACAAAGCTTGGAAATATACAATAATTATTGTGTCAATAGAGCAGTTTTAATAAGTTATTTATACGTTTTTCCTAAAATTATTGTACGTGTTTTGCTTTCAGGATATTTGCGATAATAATTTATTCTTTATAGCAATTATTAAGAAGACTTTCTTCCGCTCTGTATTACTTAAATTCTTTTAATTTTATAGTTAACTGAAAGCTGTAGTACCAAATTAGCATCACATGTTTATATTTAGCCTAGAACAAAATTTAATTAGGAATGCATTGATGAATCTTAAAAAAACCTATAACACATGCCAAATTTGGTCTACTAAGTCACATCCAAATAGACAAAAATTGGGTTAAATATAAATATTGTATATCCACGGGAAGCTCTTGAGTCTAGCTTAACGGGAAGAATAAATACCAGATGTCAAACAAACACAAGGTAACACTGCAACATCTGTCCGACAGAAATTCTCAGTAATAACTGTTAAACTGTAATTTATATAATGTACAGAACTTCGACTCACCTTGAGTCGTTATCTCACACGAATGATAAGCCAAAACCACTCTAGTAGATTAAAGCTTCAGATAAGGTATATATTATTCATGTGGCTCGGAAAATATAATATCACGATTACTAAAGTAATAATAGGCTATCATTTCAAATGTAGTTACACTGGAAAACTCTGTGTACATCAAGATAATTGACAGCACAATATTCCTAAACGAAAAATCTTATGCAGTTATTGAAGATACCAAACTAAACTTTTAAGAATATATCCCAGTTATTTAATTGTTTATTAATTAGCTTCCTAAAGTACGACTATTAAGTTACATATATTCCAATCCTTTATTTGTTAAAATGTAACCCCGCGCTCGCCTGCACATACGCGCGTTCAAACATACTTTTTCTGTCTCTTTCATCTCTCCAAATAACTTCTCTATCTCAATCGCAACACTACTGTATCTATCTCCCATTACCTTCTTATTGGTAGGTATAAATTTGCTGTCTGTCTATTTCTCGCTCTCTTCTCTCTCTTTCTCACCTCTCTGTCTCCCTATCTCCCCCCTCTCTCAATCTTTATCTCCCTCTCTCTTCCCCATTTTTCCGACTATTAACACTAACGGTTAACATTATTAACAATATTAACAATATAATATTAATTAAATAGTGTGTGTTTCAGTGAAGAGCATTGGATTCGGTTGTATTATCAAAAGAGCCATTGAAGTTAGTCTCCAGAATCTCAAAAAATTAAGACTGTTACACTATAAAAGAGACAGACTAAAGAAAACAGTTTATAGAATATAGTGAGAAACTCACCAAATTTGATTATGTTCCTTTTAAAAAGTTCCAGTGAAAGAACAAGTACAATTGCCCGGTCTCGCAATGATAAGGATTAAGGAGGAAGGATAAGTGTTCTGGGAGGAACACACAATGATTAAATTAGTTGAAAAATTTCTTCTTGTTCAGAAAACATGAGTTAACTATGAGCCTATCTTTGCCTGGAACAAACCACATGCGACAGCAGGGTAGAGATGTTACTGACTAATTAAATAATATCTAACACTTCTTGGTCTTCTTGTACCTCGCACATAATTTTTACCTCACATAATTGATTATAAGGATAAATATTCCAGTTTTTCAAAAACATTGTATATAGTATAAATTTTGTAAAAAATTATAGGCTAACATTAATATACGCGTTGAAAAGATTTTAATTTACAGTGCCCCAAACATTCAGTGCCTTTAGTGTATTAGTGACAACGTGTTTATTCTAAATGTTGCAGCCACGCACATATTAGTGTAACATAGATATACAAGCGGATCTAAGATATGCTGTTCAATTGCTCTATGAATATACAAGTTACGTAATTATCATGTTATGTACATGCAGCTTGCACATTTTGCGTTTCAGTTTCAGAGAATTCCGTCCCTCCTACATGACCAACAGACCCAAGGCTTTAATCTCTGCCTATGTTGAATATTTTCTTGGCTGCATACACTATTTCAGTCTATTGTATCACACATTGTGTCCTCTATGTTGGAATCTATAATATATTTACCAAAGCCCACTCACTGACTCATCACTGTATCTCAACAATGACAAGGCCTAGAAAGAAGAAACTTTACATAGATATGCACTAGATACTGTAGATGTGCAATAAGACGGGGTTTGACAAAATTCAAAATTTAAGGGGGTTCTGGAGGGGTCAAAGTGACCGATTATTCTCATACTCACTCACTCACTCATCACTGTATCTCAACAATGACAAGGCCTAGAAAGATGAAACTTTACATAAATATTCACTAGATACTGCAGATGTGCAATAAGATGGGGTTTGACAAAATTCAGAATTTTAGGGGGGTTTTGGAGGGGTCAAAGTGACCGAATATTCTCATAAGAAATACATGACAGTTAAAACGTGACAACTGTTAGGCAGCTTCTAGATGAGATAGAAACATCAAATTTGTTCTACAAGTTAACTGAACCGTCTTTTAAAGAACACAAAGGTCAATCTTAAATAATTTTAATTAAAACTACCCTAAAGAAATCTATAATATATTTACCAAAGCCCACTTACTCACTTAGTCATCACTGTATCTCAAGAACAACAGGGTCTAAAAAAAAATTATTTCCGAATAAATTGATTCAAAGTTGTAAAAAGAGCGTAATAAATGTATAGAAAACATTTGTCGGTAGAAAACAATATTATACGATATATCGTATACAACAAATGCCTACATTCATTAGAAAACGTAGTCTCTTCAATGTCCAATCAATCCCTCCAACAACTCGGTCTTCCTTCTCCAAGTCAAGAGCCCAACAGTTCTGCAGTCAACCGCGAGTACCTGAAAGAAATCTCTTACAACACGGTCCATCTATCTGAATTGGTTGCTGAAAACGTGCCTAAACTGAACGACGAGCAGAAAAATGTCTACAATGAAGTAATTGCGAGCATTGAATCAGAGGCTGGACGACTATTTTTCCTTGACGCACCAGGTGGTACAGGGAAAACCTTTTTGATTAATTTAATATTAGCCACGGTAAGACAAGATAGGAAAATTGCTATATCTGTGGCTTCGTCAGGTATAGCAGCAACGTTGTTGGATGGAGGGAGGACAGCTCATTCTGCCTTTAAACTGCCTCTCAACTTAAACCACTCTGAGACCCCATTTTGCAACATATCAAAACAAAGCGACACAGCGAAGGTACTTAAGGATTGTAAGTTGATAATTTGGGACGAGTGCACCATGGCTCACAAGGGAGGAATTGAAGCTTTGGATAGAACTCTGCAGGACATTAGAAGCAATAAAAACCTGATGGGTGGAGTCACACTTCTAATGGCCGGAGACTTCAGACAGACTTTACCTGTTGTACCTAGGGGAACTCGAGCAGATGAAGTTAAAGCCTGTCTAAAGAGTTCTGTCATGTGGCCTAAAGTCCAAGTTCGTTCCTTGAGAGTCAACATCCGGGTGCATCTTAAAGGCAGTTTAAAGGCAGACGAGTTTTCAAGTTTACTTTTACAAATCGGTAATGGAAATCTACCTGAAGAAAATGGCAAAGTCAATATTACAAAAGACGTATGTGAAGTTGTATGCGACTTGACAACGTTGGCTGAAACAATTTACCCAGATTTAACTAATTTTTACTTGAACGATGTATCTTGGCTGAAAGAAAGAGCTATCCTTACTCCAAAGAATGACACTGCTGCAAATATCAATAACACATTATTGGAAAAACTGCCAACTGAGATTGTACAGTACCAATCCGTGGACTCTGTGGTGGAAGTAGAAGATGCGGTCCATTACCCAGTAGAGTTCTTGCACACGCTTAATCCTCCAGGCATTCCACCGCACAATCTTTGCCTTAAAGTTAGAGCTCCAATAATGCTGCTACGAAACCTGGTACCGCCTAAGCTTTGTAACGGTACTAGGCTGCAGATTAAATCGTTGCACAACAACGTCATAGAAGCAACAATATTCACTGGATGTGGTCAGGGGGAAGCAGTCTTCATTCCACGCATTCCCTTAATTCCATCGGATTACCGTTTTCAGTTTAAAAGACTCCAGTTCCCTGTCAAGCTCTGCTTTGCTATGACAATAAATAAATCACAAGGGCAGTCTTTGAAAATGGCCGGTGTCGATCTGAGGGAAGACTGCTTCTCCTATGGCCAGTTGTATGTTGCTTGCTCACGAGTTAGCTCTTCTGAGAGTTTAACTATCCTTCAGCCACAGGGTCAAACAAAGAACGTTGTCTACAAAGAAGTTTTATAAGTGCCGTATTTCGTTTCACAAAACGATTTCAGTAGACTTAGTATTAGCACCCATTTATGCTTTTAAAAATTTGTAAATATTACATTTATGCAATGTGCTTGGTTACCCAAGGTTAAAAAAAAAACCATCGAACCAATGTGTTTATTCAGTAAAAACCGTAGCGAAGCACGGGTATACAGCTAGTCAGATATATAGCTATCAGATCGCTAATCATGACACACTGTTTGGATTAACTCAAGTATGTATTACCGAAGCATTACGATATTCACTGTTTTTATTTGATACTGATTTTACAATTCAAAGCAGGTGCGGTTACCGTAGTTAGTTACGATTTTTACACCTTTGATGCGTAAATTCTAAATTAATTTCTAAATATTCTATTTTAAAACAATAATGGTAAGTACCAAATGATTTAGTTTATAAAAAACCTGAACAATCTAATCTACAGACTAAATACTACACATATTCTATATGGTCTACAGACTATAGACATATTCTATAGACTATAGTCTACATAGTCTATAGGCGGAGTATAGTCTACAGAATATACAGTAAATTTTATAGACTACACATATTTTATCCAAGATGGAAAACACTTGAAATTTTAATACTAGAAATTCTTGTTTCTTATTCCTTATTTTAATGTTTATTTCACTTAATTATTAAAAATTAAATTGTAAAATTATTTGTGCAAACATACTGCAAGACAATATAAAATATTTAAATGTGTGTTTTTGTGCGTGGGTATGTGAGCTGGAATTGCATTTCTAATTTTTTGGAAAGGGATCAATTGGCGGAAATACAACATGGATTGTGCCTAGTGTTGAATCCAGCCGTCAACTCACATAGTAATTAGGTACCAATCAAATTCATGGAAAAAGTTGGCAGTGGTGACAGAGAAATGAATAACGTCATTAAGTGAAATGTTACTTTCTGGCACGCTATTCTTTAAGCAATTAGTATTGATTGAAATTTATGTTGCTACTGTAATTCATCGCATTGACTAATTAATAAAATCAAGTTATATGAATTTGCACAAATAATTTCATAACACAATTAAATTAGGACTGTTAAATGTAACCTTGAGGCAAATTTTTTAATAACACTGTTATTTACATAACATAAAATTATTGATATTTGTTATTTAAACTAATATATTTAAATTAAAATATGTAGTACAGATTTAAAATTAAAAGAAATAAAATAGGCTTAATTAAAAAAAAAGGAAACGTATTTTTGTGTACACCCTTAATTTATTTTCAGTGTTATTCAAGAAGTTCATGAAGCCGTTTTGAACGTTTACGAATCTGTTATTACCTTGCTCTGAGTATTATGTTAACTGAATTATAAACAAAAAGAAGTTTTTTAATTAATCACAGTAATGCGTGTTTCAACTCAAACTAATGCATTTGAAAATGATGTATGGTTTTCTACTATCACCCTCCGCATCTTTTAATTAATCTTAACTCATTATTAAACAGGAGACATTACTTATATTTATTTAAAATATGTTATATGTAAGGTGTAATTGAGAATGAGTTTATATGAAAAAATGTTATTTTAAAATAAAGGAGACATCAAACACACATTTATCTGTGTGTGTGTGTTTGTTCTTGTATACTTTCCACTACAATTAATTTTAATAAAATATTTTGATGTCATATATCATTTGTCCATTCTTCTGGCACAACTTTAATATTCTCAATAAACAGTCTCCTGATAAAGTCACATACTTTTAGTATGTATACAGTATATATATATATATATATATATATAATAACTTACGTTATTATTAGATTCATTTTCAAGAGTCAGTTTTACGCAAAGTAGTGACATTTTCACGTAGAAAGTATGGCTCTACAGAATTTATATTGATTCCAAGAAGTATAGTATGACATTAAGGCAAACTCATTTCCATACAATCGAACGATTGGTTTTACAATCTTCTAAATGGCAACTTATTTTCACAAGGCCTGTATGTTTCATGTAACAGTCAATAAAAAAATAAAAACAAATAAAAAAACCATTCAAATTGTTCACACTCAACTCGAAAACAATGTTTGCAGTTCCTTTCATTTGGCTGGCCAAATTGTCACAGCCAAAATCTTAGACATTTTTTACATAATTATAAGTAAAATACGACTGCCTCGGAACACCAAGTTTTTTTTGGTAAAAATGTAAAATGTTTACCTTGTAACCTGAACCAGTTTTGCTTATTACAAGCCTCGTCAGAGGCTGCCACTAGGAGTGCTGTCCATCTTGTTCTTGGTGACGGCGCCGTCGTTCGAAAGATCTATGTTGTGTGTGTGCGGTGTGATATGTTCGAATAGTATGTGTGATTTAAAATGAGTCTGTTCGTTTAGGATGTAGTTTTTACGTGTTTTTGAGTGTTTGTATATTTCTAGTTGTTCTAGGGTGTCTAGTGTTTTGCCTTATGTGTGTACGTGTAGAATATCCATGTTGCCATATATGTTTGTGTATGTGTGGCTTGCTTAAATGAGGTGGTTTGCAAAGGTGGATTTGGTGGAGTGTAGTGCCTTTGTGTGTTCAATGTATCTCTGTTTGAACTACCGTCTTGTCCTGCCTATGTAGAATTTGTTACATCCTGAGCAGTTCAATTTATAAGCACCATGTAAATCAAATTTATTTTGTTTGTTGTGTGTTTTTTTTGATAGTGTGTGTTCTTTTATTTGTAGTTTTGTATGCGATTTTTATTCTGCTTTTTTATATTTGTCGGCTATTTTTTCAGTATGGTTATTGATGTATGTTAGTGTTATAAACTTGTTGTTTTCTCTCTTTGTCGTAAAACTTATTTGTTCTTAACAAAGTCAGTTTCTCCCCATATTGTGTATTCTTAATGAAAATTTTTAACATTTTCTGAAATGTACATATTTTTCTACCAAGATACTAGGTTTCATAATAATGCAGAAGCACCTAGACAAATGATAGTAGAGTCATTGTTTTTGAGAAAAACTTGAAGCCAAATTGTCTAGCAGAAATTTGTGTAAATTAATAGTGCTTATCTACTTAGTCCTTATCTTTGAGTCAGGATATGTCACACGATGAACAAATAAAAGTAATTTTGTTTTTTACTATGAAACGCTTGGATCGTGTAAAATTTAAAGCAATTATGAAAACTTTCAACTATACCACTTATTTACACCTTTATGCCATCACCCACAAGAAAAAACCTGTATTCAATTTAATTAACTCGTGTAAAACACATTTCAAAGTAAATTGCTTCTAATACTTGTTGCCGCTTACTGTATTTACCCTTCGGTTGCCCATTGCATAGGGTGCTTTTTTCCTTACAAAATAAATTGTCTGTTAATGTTTTATATATATGTGTGTGTGTATATATATATATATATATATATATATATATATATATATACAGTACATTACGACAGTACAGATAAGTGCTGTACTGAGCACTGAATATAAAAATTTAAATATACATAATAATTTGTAAAATAATTAATAATGTATTAGCAGTAAGCATCTCAGGGATTGCAAGCTTGGCTCAGACAAAAATATGGACAGGTGTTTCGACCTGAATCGACTTGTCCACACACACACAGATATAACTGAGAGTGTGTACAATAGTATTTTGAAAGTGTGTGTGACGCAGGTCTATGCAGGCGAGTTTGCCACCCCAGTATGAATAATTACGTAATTACTGTTTTTCCCTAATTATTCATAAACTACAAATAAGGAGTAAAATCCAAAGGCACAATGAAATGTAGTAAAATTAACTACATACTGTGTACGAAAACCACGTGAAAGGGACACACCGTACGAGTGTAGTGCGAAATAACTGTGTACAGATCGCAAGGGTTAAGTTACAATGTCCAAAAGTAAAGTGAACATGTGTTTAGTGAAAATAGTTATAAGATGGGTATAAGAGTATACTCACAGGACTCTGCAATTCGCAGAAATATAACAAATAGCGACATTGACGAGGAGTGCGGGAACAAAGCCCAGCCACAATTTCAGACATGTCGATTTCGTACAAATGCAGGTGTTAACCAAGACGTGGGTATAAATAGGACACACACGCTACAGTTGCATCTCTTTTGATTACCCACAGTTGCGGCGGGAGCTTCTGTCCGTCCGAACGGCGTATTTATTTCTTTGTAAATAGTTTCATTCTTCCAGTTACATACAACTATGTAACTAAGTTGTAAATACAATCACTTTTAAAGAATAACAGAATTACACGAGAAGAAAATCCATATAAGATGATCAACTGACGTCCGAAACAGCAAGAGAAAAAGTAACATGAAGTTCCGGAGAGCGAGAGAGCTGACGACTTAGTTACAGAGAGCGAGACGACGCTGGAGTCTAGAGGCGACTACGCTGGACAAGAGGAATGGTACTGGAGTCTAGAGCGGCTGCGCTGGACAAGAGGAACGTTACTGAAGTCTGGAAGTGACGTTGGACAAGAGAAGCGACGCTGGACAAGAGGAATTGATGCTGGAGTTCGAGACGAGGACGATTATAGATGGATCGATTGCGATTGAGTATGATTGACAACAATAAGGTGATAAACAACTTATTTATCTCTTAGTCGAACATTTAACTCAAAGACAATTAAAAACATACTTGTTTTACTTCAAAGTTTAGAGCCAATGTTTCTTGTAAATATAGAGTTAAAATGGTAGATATTATTGAAGTAAGATTAACGTAAAGAAGAGCTCAAATTAGTGTTCAAGTAAAAAGAATGCAAAGCATTTAAGTAAAAAATTTGAGTTTTATAAATTAGTAGGGGGGACCGGGGCACGTTGGCCAAAGGGGCACGTTGGCCCAACGGCTTTAGTTCCCCTAGCAGCCATCAGAATGCTCCGCGAATCGTACTGAACGTTGCCTGACCTGTCGCCCCCCTCCTCCGTGACTGCCAGTTCGTTTACTGTGATCTGTCAGGAGTGGTACCAGTTATTCGATTTTGTTGTCTTTCTAGTAATTTTTCTTGGGTTGGATTAAATTGTTATATTTCTCTGCAAACACTGATCAAGGAAATAAGTAAGTACTGTATTGAAAGCTCAATAAGTAAGGATACTCTTAGTGTAACAACTGAACTGAATATTGTGTAGGTTTTCCTAAAACTGTAAAACTATTTCAAACATGGCGATGAGGCAGGACGGCCCAAAAGCATCGGGGTACGTTGGCCTGGCAGGCCAACGTGCCCCGGTGCTTTTTGTTACAAAATTAATTATTTTGATAATAGCACTCTTTAATGCTAGTGCGTTTTCAAACACATTTAATTTATTTTTAAATTGCAAATATCCGGATTGATGTTTAAATATAGAAAATACTACTAACTTATATCTTTGTCTACATGTATTTATTTTTTTTCAGTTACCATGGTCCGCAACTATAAAAGAAAAACTGAAAGAGGGCTTGTTTCAAAAGAAACTATGATGTTGGCTGTTATTGAAGTGAAGCAGCATAAAAGGTCCGTGAGGAGTGTAAGTGAAGAATTAGGAATACCTAGAAAAACATTAGGAAGATACTGTGATAAATTTGAAGGTACGCCAACACTTGCTGAAGAGTCTGTAGTTACCGAAGTGCCCCAAGAAGTGCTTACAATAGTGGCAGAAGTTACCAAAGTTCCTATAGAAATGCCTACAGAAAATCAAAGTGTTTTAGTTACCAAAGTGTCAGTGGATGTGCATAGGCCTACAGTTACCGAAGAGTCTTCAGTTACAGAAGTGTCTTCAGTTACCGAAGTGCCTTCAGTTACCAAAGTGCCTTTAGTCACCAAAGTGTCTTCAGTTACCGAAGAGTCTTCAGTTGTTACAGAAGGGTCTTCAGTTACCGAACTGTTCAAACAAGTAGCAACAGTCCCCGCAGAGCCCATGGAAGTAGGCCTCCCAACAGTTGGAACTTCGATGGCAACTGTAAGCCCTTCTCTTAGGCCTACTAGATCTCCCGGAGTCTTCCACACATTTGGCTACGCAAAACGGATTCAGGTAGGCCTAAATAAAAAATAACACTGATACTAAATACTTTCAGTTCTTTATATTATTATTTATTACGCTTCAAGCCTTCAAATAATTGACAGTAAAAAATAAACAGAATTTTTATATGGTTTAAAATGTAAAGTAGCTGGATATAAAACTAAATTAAAAACAAAATGTAGGCTTAATGAAATTTAGTTTTACGCGTGTAACTAATTCGAACCGTTTATTCTGTCCAGGTGTTTGAGGCGGAGCAAGAAAACTTGTTGGAAAACTATCTTATGAAGGCAAGCGACATCTATTTTGGTCTGTCACCCAAAGAAGTCCGGCGATTTGCTTACACGTACGCTGTTGCATGTAACAGGACCATTCCTAACTCGTGGACTGAATTTGAAATGGCTGGCCCAGATTGGTTTACAGGGTTTTTAAAAAGGCACCCAAAATTGTCCATTCGTACCCCTCAAGCCACAAGCTTAGCCCGTTGCACCAGTTTTAATAAACACAATACAGGTTTGTTTTTTGACAAAGTGAACAATGTCTTATCTAGACTAAAGGTCACAGCAATATATATTTGGAATATTGATGAGACAGGTGTTACGACGGTTCAGAAACCCGACAGAATTTTCGCACGTTGAGGTTTCCGACAAATAGGACGTGTGACCTCAGCAGAATGTGGTTCCTTAGTTACAATGGCATTGGCAGTGTGTGCAATCGGGAACAGTGTACCCGCTTTCTTTGTTTTCCTTAGGGTTAACTACAAAGAACATTTCGTTCGAGGTGGCCCTGCTGGATATTCTGGCGATGCTCACCCATCAGGATGGATGACGGAAAATGGGTTTTTGAAATATATAAAACATTTTGTTGGACACGTCCATAGCTCTAAAGAAAACCCGTGCCTTGTGTTTGACAACCATAGTTCCCATTTGTCATCAGATGTTTTAGACTATTGCAAAGAAAATGGAATCACACTGTTATCTTTTCCGGCACATTGCAGCCATAAGCTGCAACTCTTGGACCGAAGTGTTTACGGCCCTTTTAAGAAGTACGTGAACTCTGCCTGTGACAGTTGGGCGACAACAAACAGACGCCCAATGACAATTTACGATATACCTGGTATCATGAAAACTGCCCTACCACACGCAGTCAACCCAGTAAACATAACAGCAGGTTTCCAAGTTACTGGAATATGTCCTTTTAATAAACATATTTTTACCGACGCTGATTTCATGCCTTCGTATTTGACTGATAAACCAGATCCTTGAAATATGCCACACCATTCAAGTGTTCTTTCTGAAGAAAATACCAACCAGATTTCATCAGTTGCCATCACAGCAACCCCTTCTACTTCTTCGGAAATAGGCCTACAGAAAACCTTCCCATCACCAGAGGAAGTAAGACCATTTCAGAAGGCAGAACTCAGGGAAGGAAAAAATTCAAATAAAAGGAAAAAAACATCTGCCATACTGACAGACACTTCTGTAAAAGAAGCATTACAGCTTAAACAAAGAGCAGCAAAAGAAAGAAATAAGATCAAAACTGAAAAAGGAATAGGCCTACAAAAGAAAAATGAGAAGAAAAAATCATCAAGAAAGAGAAAAAAAATAACAAAGAAAAGCTATCTGTTGCGAAGAATTTGTTTTGTGACCACCCGGAACAGCCTGGTGGTAGTGGTCAGAAGCGCCGAAAAAGGACTACTAAAAAAGCAACAAAAGTAGAAGACGACGATGAGGATGACGAAGATGAGGATAATTTATGCTTATGTTGCTTGAAGGCGTTTAATAAAAGTACGCCTGGGGCGGAATGGATCCAGTGCACCAGTTGCAAACGTTGGGCACATGTGCAGTGTGTCAAAGGAGAAACAAAAGGGGTGTTTTTGAATGCATTCATTGCAGTGACCATTTAGTAATGGAAGACAGTGATTAAAACTGTATGCATTAAGCCAAACATAATCTTATTTTCTTCTATGTAAAGAGTTTTTGTTTTAAAAATTATATATAAGAGTTTGTTCAGTAAATTGACTTTTATTTAGCTCCTACAACAACAACAAAAAGGTAAAGTGCTAGGTGGGCCATCGTGCCCCACTAGCTGGGCCAACCTACCCCGTGCACGGGGTAGGTTGGCCCACATGACAAAGCGTATAAATTATATTAATAGAGCCTTCAGTTGTGCAAATTTAACAAACATAAAATTTTTTATTTGTAATAAAAGATATTGGAAATTGTTAAAAATTATTACCACGGTAAAAAACCAAAACGTTTCCTAAAAATAAAAAAACTGGGCCAACGTGGCCCGGTCTCCCCTACTGAAAAAGAAAGATAAATTCAGTGGCTATTAATATTTTGAATTTCGTTACAATATCTAAAAAGATATTTAAGCATTGATATTTAGAAGCACACTAATTGACTGAGTAGTTAGGAAATGATATTTTTAATAAAGTAGTTATTAGAATAGAATATTTAATCAGTAAGTATGTATACAGCGTAAGCCTTACGGCATAGTAATAAAGCAATAATGAATGTTTTTAAGTCGAATCAAGAGCCTTGCGCACAATTTCATTATTACTAAATAAATTTGAAATACCGTTACAAGTTACATAGAGTTATTATTACAGATACACCTGACCCCTTAAACTCTTTCACATTAGTTGTTGCAGATAAGTTATCGCTACAAAGTGTGGGTCATCCCAATTTAGCATTACATAAAAATTTAGCAAAACTAATCTGTCACAAATAAATTGTCGCGTGGGCTACGTAAATCAAATTTCATTAAATTTGCGTAAAATAAATAACACGTTTAAGACAAATTTTCGCTCTGAACGTGGGTCGAAATGCCTACATTTAAAAAAATATATATATAAAATATATGCTCTATTGTAAAGTGTGCTTTAAAAACTAAAATTGTAAATGCTCATATAGCATGTGTAGCTCAATGTTTATATGTGTTCATTTTGTTGTATAATAACACAGCTGGCGCCCACAAATAATATTGTTTGTCTATGTAACAGGTGTAACTGTAATGAGTATTAACAATAACTATTAAAAAAAATTAAGAAATAAATAAATAAGTAGGGAACGGTTATCAATAATAATTGTTAAAGAATAACTACTAAATATTTAAATAATAAATAATTCAACATGGCAACACCAGGAAGTTTGGATATGGAAGCACTTCAAACTAAGATGCGTGCCTGGGTAGATGAATTAAGCACAAAACAGACAGAATATTTAAATGCTAAACTTGAGAAACAAACAGAAAGTTTAAAAAGTAAATTAGAAGAACAAACTGAAAATTTTAGACAATACACTATAAAAATACGGAGAGTTCGAAGAGTTAAAAATCTATAATTTACAGTTGAAACACGACAACATAGAATTAAAGCAAAATATAATCGACTGTAATATACAATTGACAGAAAGATTGTTGATACAAACTCACGTATTGACGCTCTTGAAAATAATTTTAAAAAAGCCTTACATGAACAAGTAGTAAGGATTGAAAAAAAAGCAAAAAGAATTACGTCTTGAGTGGAGAAGACATATGAAGGAAGTACAGAAACAAATAGATGTAAGTGTAAATGATAAATTAATTACTATTACGCGAGAACAGGATGAGAAGATTCAAACTGTTAATGATACGTCACTAACTGATACTAGTAAAATTAGAGATATCGAAGCGCGTAGAGTAGACTGCAAAAGACCGTTCTGGGGAAGTATTACATATGAAGGAAGAAATCCAAGGTGAAATGCAGCAGCTTCGAGAAGAACTTCGTAGACGGCCCATGCAGACAATAATGTTCGCCGCACTAAACGAAGACAGAAGTAAAATAACCTTTGCTGGAAATAAAGGGGAGAACAGCATGGAATTTTTGGCAAATATTGAGAAGGAGATGGAGAAGAGAGGCAGTGCTACTGACGATGACGAGAAGATTGACTTCGTCACTCGGCATTTTAGAGACTCTGCAAAACAATGGTATGCTATTATGCGAGACAACATAAATACGTATCAACAGTTTCGTGATGCATTCGAAAACCGAATTGGAATATATATGTCCAAAGGCAAGTGCGAGATCAAATCGAAATATGGTAGATACAGTATGTATAATCGTCAGAGTATGGAACAATATACCATATCACAAATTGAAAGAGTTAAACGTCTTAAGCCTAAGTTCTCTGAATATGAAATAATCTCCAAGTTGTCTTACCATTTTGATAGTGATATCCAACTAGCTGTGTATACCCAAGGTATCAAAACAATTGAAGAATTTTTAGTGTTAATTACACAAGCGGAAAATATGTAGCACGATAAGCATATGGAAAACAATGCACAATCGCCACAAGCGAATTATAATTACGATAATTATAACCGTAATTATAAGCCACAAGCACAACACGCCCGACACTTAACTCCACTGAATAAAACAGCTGGAGGGGGTCAGTCACCGGTGTGTAAAACTAACGAATGTCACACGGGGAAGGAGAAACACAAACAGAAATATTTCTCCAAGCCAGATAGCAAAGCAGTTAGTGCACTAAAGGGGAGCGGTAAAAACTCAAAGAATGTGTCGGCGGAAGTGCAGAGTAGTACGTCTAGTTCAACAACATGACCGTCGGAGGGTAAGGAACAATGCTACACTCTAAAAAATATATAACCGAACGACATCCGTGATAAATTGTTGACTAGTAATCAAATTATAAAACAAACCGACAGCAACGTACAATGTCAAGTTATAAAAATGCAAATTAATAATTGCAATATAGAAATGTTAATTAACACTGGAAGCCAACTGTCAGTTTTGAGTGCTGAATGGGTTAAGAAAAATTAAAAATATTTTAAAAATACAGCCATGTTACCAATTAATAACATGAATATTACAACTGCCACAAAGAAAAAAGAAAGGGTAAAGCAACAAGCATATGTGACTTTAGCACATAAACATTTAGAAGTCACATACCCAATAATAATTCTAAATAAATTAATATATGACGGTATAATAGGAATTGATTTGTTGAAACTACTAAATGCTAAAATTGATATAAGTAGTAATAAGATTGTGTGTAATTATATGGATGTTCAACATGAATTAGATTTAAATACGACCGAAGAGGAGTGTGAGGTAGGTAAAATTCCTATTAGTATATCTAAACCACTATTACGTTGTGATCCAACTCACCCTGTGCATACAGTAGATGAAGGGATGACAACACAGGAAGAAAAACAACTGCACGAAATAATTGAAGAATTCTGTGAAATACTCAGTGAAGTACCGACGCAGACGACAGTATATGAACACTCTATAATTGTATCAGACTCTACGAAATTCGTCAGAAGGACCTATCCTTTCCCAATGAAGTACGAGGTAGAAGGTGAACTGGAAATACGACGCATGATAGAAAATGGAGTCATCGAGCATCGAACAGCAACTTTCTGAATCCTCTAGTGGTTGTGAAGAAGAAGAGCGGGGATATCAGTCTGTCCCTTGACATGATGGAGCTGAACAATATTGTATTGAAAGAGTACGACTGTGCGCCTACTGCGGACGAGTTATTTGCTAAGTGTGAAGGAGCTAGATATTTTATCAAGTTGGATTTACGCTCAAGCTTCTGGCAAATTCCAATTCGTGAAGAAAACAGAAAATACACAGCCTTCCTGTATAAAAGTAAATGCTACCAACATAGGGAAGTACCCTTCGGACTAAGCACGAGTTTGGCAACAATCGTAAAATGTCTAGAAAAAGCATTAGGACCTGAAATGGAACCTTTCACCATAATCTTTGTAGATGACATCCTTGTAATATCTAGAACACTAAAAGAGCATCTAGAACATCTTAGTACCATATTCCACAAGTTTAGGCGAGCCAACATATCCCTTAACCTAAACAAATGTGAATTCATAAAATCCTATATTCAATTCCGAGGTCATATTATTTCATCCACTGGTATTCAACCTAATCCTAATAAAATATCCAGCATAACCAATTTCCCAATACCCAAAAATTTAAAAGGATTGAGAACATTCTTAGGATTGACAGGGAACTACAGAAGGTTTTCTCCACTGTAAGCTGAGAAAACTCAACATTTACCTGCCAAGGAAAGGAAAGAAATGGATGTGGGAGAAGCAAAACCAGTATGCCTTCGACCAAGCAAAAATGTTATTTGTAGAGAATATTATACTACACCATCCTCGAAGAGAAGGAAAATTTGTAATATACTCTGATGCTAGTAACTACGCCGTAGGGAGTGTACTCTATCAACAAGATGCTACAGGAGAACATCGAGTCATCGCCTACGCCAGCAGAATCTTCAAAGGAGCAGAGAAACACTACTCCACGTCAGAGAAAAAAATACTTCAATAGTATATGCACTGAAACACTTCAGGTATTATGTGTATGGTACTCATTTTGAAATACACACCGATCACCAAGCATTGTCTTTTCTATTAAAATGCAAGGTAACGAATGCACGATTGTTAAGATGGATTTTAGCCATTGGAGAATACTCGTTCACCATTAAATACTGCAAAGGTAAGGACAATGTTATAGCGGATACACTAAGCCGTTACATCACAGAAGAATCTGAAGAAGTGTATGAAAAAACCAATACCGAATTTCAGTTATTATCAATCAAATATAAAGTTGATAATGAAACGAAACAAATGCTAAAATATTTAGCACAACAACAAAACTTAGATAACCAAATACACTGTTACTCACCGTCTATGGCCTTTCCGTGATATTATTTCGTTGTTTACATGTTTCAAGGCACTTGCCTCATAATCAGAACTTTATAAAAACTAATGTATGTCATCAATGATGACATGTGTCAAAATACTAAAACACAATACGGCATTAAACTATGTACAGAACTTGCTTTAAAAATGAGCTCGTCAATGTTAGGTGTGCCTTGCAAGACAACACGCGCCGTACTCCGCCGTAAAACTTAGATGTTACCTTAAGAGAAATGAAAGAGCGAGATCAGCTACCAGATAACTACAAGGTACAAGGTACATAATGGAGTTCTTTTTAAATTAATAAAACAAGATTGGAAGATAGTATTAACAAACGAAATGTTGCATAAATTGATCCGACCAGCACATGAAAGCTTAGCACACGCAGCAGCTTTGAAATGCTATTTGAGTCTCCGAGAAGATTTCACAATTAATAATATGTTTAGACAAATCAAGAATGAGGCGAATAGATGTTACGAGTGTCAAACAGCTAAAGGACCAAATCTACACACGTATGTGGAGATGCGTAGTATACACAAAGAAAACAAGAGGGAGCTAATTGCAGTAGACTTTTTGCGACCGCTTCCGCGATGAAGTCGATGAGTGAAGCACACATATTGGTATGTATCGATGTGTTTACCAAAGCAGTTCGACTGTATCCAATTATGCGACCCACAACTAAGGTTGTTCTTAAGATACTGTTGCAGAAGTATATCCCAACGTATGGAAAGATGAAGAAGATACTCAGTGACCAGGGTGTACAATTCCAAAGTGAAATGTGGGAGAGAACTTTGAAAGAAAATGGAATACAACCTGTACTTACATCCATTCGACATCCTCAAGGAAATCTTGCAGAAAGAGTAAACAAAGAATTAGGTAAATATTTAAGAATATACTGCCATAAACAACATAATAAATGGGCAGAATATTTACGTGAAGCAACCAGCTATACTCCAATAGAGTTGGAAGAAGATAGAATGCCAACCAGATTCTGGAAGAATTACATTAATAAGCCTAGAAATTTTAATGTTCCTGTACCATTAAGTGTGAAAGTTGAGTATGCGAAACAACGAATGATTGCAAGAGGTAACAAACGGTTAGAAAGATTTAATTTAACTCACAAACTACAACAATTTAATGTAAGGGAGAGTGTACTACTCAAAGCAATCGTGTTGGGAAAGAAGCGAGAATACGGCGAAGAGTTTTTTCAGACCTTATAATGGACCGTATACGTTAAGACAGCGAGTAGGACGACACACTTTCATCGTATATGATGAGGTAAAGAAGAAAGAAATTGGTAAATTCCGAGGAACGTCATTTAGGAAGTTCTACACATAAAAGTAATGAGGTCAATGAAACAAGTCAGATCAGCTGTTGTTGAAGCCACCCTACAAGGTCACGAGCAGTGAGCGCGCGAAGAGGGGAGGGAAGACGTATTGTGTACACTCCAATTAAGGGTGAAATGACGAATACTATTCTTTATTATTTGTTATATTTTTTTTACAAACAATTGTAAAAATAAAAAAAATAAAAAAATTTATATAAGAGAGAAGGAGGTGACTGCCTAGTAATAATAAAAATTAATAAATAAATTTATAAAATTTTTTGTAACCAAGCAGAGGAATAATGCGACAGTACAGATAAGTGCTGTACTGAGCATTGAATATAAAAATTTAAATATACATAATAATTTGCAAAATAATTAATAATGTATTAGAAGTAAGCATGTCAGGGATTGCAAGCTTGGCTCAGACAAAAATATGGACAGGTTTTTCGACCTGAATCGACTTGTCCACACACACACACTGATGTAATTGAGAGTGTGTACAATAGTATTTTGAAAGTGTGTGTGACGCAGGTCTATGCAGGCGAGTTTGCCACCCTAGTATGAATAATTACGTAATTACTGTTTTTCCCTAATTATTCATAAACTATAAATAAGGAGTAAAATCCAAAGACACAGTAAAATGTAATAAAATTAACTACATACTGTGTACGAAAACAACGTGAAAGGGTCACACCGTACGAGTGTAGTCCGAAATAACTGTGTACAGATCGCAAGGGTTAAGTTACAATGTCCAAAAGTACAGTGAACATGTGTAGTATAAGAGTATACTCACAGGACTCTGCAATTCGCAGAAATAAAAGAAATAGCGAAATTGACGAGGAGTGCGGGAACAAAGCCCAGACACAATTTCAGACATGTCGATTTCGTACAACTGCAGGTGTTAACCTAGACATGGGTATAAATAGGACACACACGCTACAGTTGTATCACTTTTGATCACCCGCAGTTGCGGCGGGAGCTTCTGTCCTTCCGCACGGCGTATTTATTTTTTTGCAAATAGTTTCATTCTTCCAGTTACATACAACTATGTAACTAAGTGGTAAATACGATCACTTTTAAAGAGTAACAGAATTACACGAGAAGAAAATCTATATAAGATGGTCAACTGACGTCCGAAACAGCAAGAGAAGGAGTAACATGAAGTTCCGGAGAGCGAGAGAGCTGACGACTTAGTTCCAGAGAGCGAGACGACGCTGGAGTCTAGAGGCGACTACGCTGGACAAGAGGAATGGTACTGGAGTCTAGAGCGGCTGCGCTGGACAAGAGGAACGTTACTGAAATCTGGAAGCGACGTTGGACAAGAGAAGCGACGCTGGAAAAGAGGAATTGATGCTGGAGTTCGAGACGAGGACGATGACAGATGGATCGATTGCTGTTGTGTACGATTGACAACAATAAGGTGATAAAAAACTTATTTATCTCTTAGTAGAACAATTAACTCAAAGACAATTAAAGACATTCTTGTTTTACTTTAAAGTTAAGAGCCAATGTTTCTTGTAAATATAGAGTTAAAATGGTAGATATTATTGAAGTAAGATTAACGTAAACAAGAGCTCAAATTAGTGTTGAAATGAAAAGAATGCAAAGCATTTACCGTTACTTTATTCTTCATTTGAAAACTATATTCATTCCCAGGATTCAAGTTGGCTAACCAATTAATTGATATGCTAATTTAATGTGTAAAATGTGCTGTATCTTTCATGTAAAAAAATTTTTAGTATAGCCTACTAGGCATCATATTTACACAGAGTGACTGGTTCGCAAAGAACGCAAGATTTAAATTGCCTGCGGTTGCCGCTGTGTTAGAAACCGGTTATAAAAAAAGAAATAACTCTCGTTCCAAATACCTAAAATTTCAAACCAACAAAAGCCAGCAATAAACATTTGAAGAGAACAATTTCTCAATTAGATGTTGCGAAACGATTGCGGGGAGACGACAACGATTTTATAAGAAATTCATCTTTACCAATAAGACGGTGATTTATATAAAACTTTTCCCTACGTAAGCCATTTTTCAATGGAATATTAGGCTGACGGGGTTTTTGGGTTGTACTTTTTTTCTAAATGAAACCGGGAAAACCATAACAGTGATTGGCAAACCCATCAAGTTTTGTCCGGTAGATTGTCGGACGCAAAGGTGTACCCTCCTTATGAATCTTGAGAACACCGTACGGCCTAGACTGCGAAGTCTCAATACATCGCACTCCATTGTTCACATTCTCCAGGAGGGAAGATTGCTTGACAAGTTATTTTATCTTGCAAACCACATTTCCTTTCCAATCACTCGGAAGAGTCTTGTAAATCCAAGACTTCATTTCGCTTTCGCTTGTAGTTCTTGGTAGACGTGTGGTTATCCTGTCAGCGCTACGATCGGATATATATAGTGCCGTTTTTTTCCGTAAACAGCGCTTATGTAGGCTACAAATTCTCTGGGTATATTGATGATGTAGATGGAGAAAGGAGAAGTCTTAGTACTCTACCTCAAGGTAGTTCGACGATAATTTGTCTCCCAGTCGTCTATATAGTCATCTATTTTGACGCACATGATCTTCTCAATTAGAAAGCTAGCAATGTAATGAAGGTAGCAGTTTGGGAGGTAGATTTTCCGGAGTTTTCGAAAGGAGCGCGTAGTCACAAACGCTTAAAAGTCTTTCTCACGTCTAGCAACTATCCTATGGTCTGCTGTTTCCAACATGCTACGCCCGCTGTGGCTGCCACCAGCATCATCAGCTCATGAGTGGTGAAATGGAGCCGACCTTGTTTGGGGACGAGAACGTCAGAGTTCCCGAGAATGTCCTCTCGCTGAATAAACCGGTCGATAAACAAAATTTTTTGCCTATAATTTTTTAGGTTTCTCCGAGATAAATGTAACCATATTCAAATATACATTTATATAAATTCACTCTAAAATTAAATAAGAATAGTCATAAAACAAAACTATAATAATTAAATTAATAGTGATTATTACTGTTTCTTCTCTATAGGTTACATAGTACATACACAGATAATGTATATAGATCTTTATAATATAAGTGTAATATGTATGGAGCTCTAGGCCTATTGTTAATACCACATTAAAAAATGTGTTTTGCGTATGCAGTGCAGGTACTTTTATTTCGTTTCTGATACGACCGTTTTAAATAATGAACTGAGTTTTTATTGTCAATTCTGTTGTAGGTATACAAATTTATTTTTTCCAGTAAAACGAGATTTTATTTTCAATTAATGTAGAGTAGTTTTGTACTTTTGTTTTTAACATAAACGTATGCTTTACGTTCCGTAATTTAATTGCAATATATTTATGTGATTTATATTTGTATTACTGAACTACCTATTGTTATTTATATTAATGATGTACATGTACCCTACATTTCATTTAATATTATTTACTGCGTGAATGTTTTTATCTTTTTGTACTTATGTTCAGTTTTTAATTATAAGGCCTATAGATAATGTACTAGTAATACTTACATAACTAAAAAAATAATTAATATATATAAATATAAGAAACACACAAATATTCAACATTAGCCTACCATCGTGATCACCAGCATTCCGGTTTTACAATTCCTTGCGGAATTTTAACCAGTCATTCCAGATTTTTTGATCCGTAAACCTCAGTCATAGTGCGCCACGCCACTCCCATCCATTAAATTTTCAACTCTCTTCATTATAATTATTACCATACCTGAATATGGATATTTAAGTAACACTTTAGGAAATATATTATTACGAAGTTCGCACGGATCGTCGTGTTTTACAGTGTAATAAAACAATTGACACTATATGAAATCGCTAATTACAACTTTAATACAGTTAAAAATAAATAAACAACAAATCTTCAGGATTAATCTTTATCAACACAAGGATTATGATAATATAACAAACAATACCTTATTAACTATGCCGAACTATGTAAAACACAATAATTACACTACTTAAACCGCAAGTCACAGTAACCACGACTTCAATAACGTACATTATTAAAGCAATCCAAACTGAAATTACTCCGCTTCTAGTCGAGTATTTATACCCTAGCTGTGGTTGTGGCATCGTAGTGACAAAACTGACCTGAATGCCGGTAGAGTAATCGAGCAAAGTATCCAAGGCGCATCTCGAATGTTCTATAGTGTTGCGTAACTCTTTGGAACACACAATAGCTGCAAAGCGTCACGTAACCACATCGTTATGGTCGTTATCACAACTACGTAAAATATTACGTAAGTAACTTATTAAATAATTACATAATTTTTTTAAATTATGACAGTAGTTTTTGGAAGAATTTTTGACGTAAATAAGAAAGTTTCAGAGTTAAATTTAAAATCTCTTACGTACTGTCGCTTTCTCTTTAGTGCATCCTGTAATGACACATCACGTATTAATGTAATTTAGGCAGTTGGCTATTTAAGACTACTTCTAAAGATTTAGCCCGTTATATTATATGCCTTAGCGTTATGCGGCACTCTCCCACTATTAGATTATTGTGTAACACGAGAACTCCCTTTATACAGACCGAGCATGGCAGGCAAAGAGTCTTTCGTCAATTTAGTTTACAACTTTCTAGAGTGCGGTATTTTTTGTGTTGTCATAAATTACTTGAAACCCGGAGCGGACCAAAACTAGCAGCTGCTGCCTTGTAGTTGGATATTGGTTTATCAAAGGCTAAAGGAAGTAAACCTTGATAAAAAATTGCCTGGTTCTCCAGGTTGGGGGTTAATGCAATGGGCCAACTCTACAAAGAAAGAAAATAGGCCTATTAATAAACCAAATAGATTGCAACAGGATGGATTCAATAAAGGTAAATGAAAATTCAGTCACTTCTGTAATCTTTGGTTCCGGAAAATGTGTAAACATTGTACAGACAGAATAATAATAATAAATTGCTTGAAGTGAGGAAGCAGAGAAGCCGCAGAAGTCTCAGTTTCATCGAAACACAAGGACAGCACAAAGAGGTATACAAAAGAGATCAGAGGAAGTTGTGTTCGTAAATTAAATTATACACACAAAATCGTGTGTCAATTACATTTAAATTAGAATGCAAGTAATAAAATAGAGTGTAATATAATATTTGGTCTTGATGTAAAGATACACGTATTGTGCCGTACGTAGGTGTACGGCAAGTAGCGGTTCTACGGATTTGCCTAACGAAGGGGTCGTTCACAGGTGGAAGGATGTGAGGAGAGCCCTGCTCCGATCGCACGAGCGCGTGCGGCGTCGCTATAATGCTGGGAGAGTCCCCAACCCTTTTAAGGTGGGCCAGCTGGTTTATTGCAGGAGCCACCCGCTCAGCTCTAAGGTGGAGGGTCGCGCTGCCAAGCTGTGCTATAGATGGTTGGGACCCTTCCGGATTTCTGAGTTTGTCTCGCCCGTCACTGCCAGCCTGGTGGATCCGGAGGATGGGATGAAGGTGAGGGTGGCCCATGTGTCCCATTTGAAGGCGTGTGCGCAGATGGAGCTTCCGTGAGAGGTAAATTGGTATTGTTCACCCCAGTTAGGATTAGTTAGAGTCCTCGGGTTTGGTTTTCGGGTTGCTTCGCTGGAGGGATTGTGTTTATGGTTTTATTTTTTTAGTGTTTTATTGTTTTAGGTGGGGTTAATTGGGGTTTTAAACGTTTTATCGGTATTTTAGCTTCTCTCCTTTCCTTTCTTCTTTCTTTGCTTTAGGCCGCGGCCGCTCACACTCCCCGTATCTTCTACACTTACACACACCCAGCTACACACCCACACACACCTTGTCCTTCCTTCTGGTGTCCTTTCGTTTTCCACTTTCGCCGGATTTTATCTTTTTATTTGTTTTTAGTCAGTCCCCGCTTTTCCTCCGGTGGTGGCAGTCCCAGTGTCGTCCAACCCGTTGGACTCCTTTTGTTGTGGGGGTGTGCCGTACGTAGGTGTACGGCAAGTAGCGGTTCTACGGATTCCGGGCGATATTTTCTTGCATTTGGTAGTTCGCCTTGGACAGGTTTTCTTCGCTATCTATAAGACGTTACGGCGACTGTTTGTTACGCTCCTGCCATCTAGTAGACGTCGCTGTAACTTCGGACTAGGGTATCTTTCTTTCCCGCTGCTAGAGTGAGCCTGCTGTATTCCGTTGTGGTTTGTAGTGCGCCTTTGGAAATCGGCCAGCTGTAGTTATCAGCTGTGGTGTTTTGTCTTGACTCGTTGTTGGGTTGATGTCAGCTGTTCTATTCTGGAGCTGTGCTCGCCACGTGCGGTCTTAGCGATCGGCGTTTGAAAAGTTGCTTTATTTTTTTTTATAAGGCCTGGGTTTTTTTCATTAATCATGGCAGGCTGAGTGTAACGTGTGCCGGCGGGTCTCTGCGCCGGCGGCCGTGATCCTGTGAAGACCGAGATGTGATTTATGTGTGAGTAAGTTGAGGAACTCAATTGTAAGTGACACTTTGCAAAATCGTACAGGTATGGAAAAATAAAAATTATTAAATTTTGCCTGGGATGCGTTTTTGCGCTGCTTGTTTTGGAGCCAAGTGTGGCCTAACTGTTTCTAACACAAAAAAAAGAAAAAAAGAACAACTGTTGCTTAATTCTGGATATTTGTTTTTCTTCTCTATATATTGGGAATATAATAGACAGGTTTCTGCACTCATTGCAAATTTTTGAACGCATGCTTTTAATAAAAGAAAGGTCTGGTGAACCTTACTAGTGTCTTATGTGACTAGTTTCTTATTCGACTGTAATAGCTTCTGTGCAAAATTTGTACCTACAAACAAAAATGAAAACAAAAATAAAAAACTTAAGAAAATGTGTTAGGAATTGGCCAGTGTGCTCATGGGCCGAGTGAAGCAAAGTTCAGCCGAGTTCCTTTAATGCTCATATTCAGTGTGTTCATATAAATGTCTTGTGTGTTAATTGTGGAAGCATGTAATTTCTAGTATACCTTTTACTATAATCTGTGTGGAACTTATCTTGTGGCAGCCTTTTATTGGAACTTGTAAATCTGATTATGAAAGAGTTGCAGATCACCTACAATTGTAACAATTGCCCTGTACTAGAACTGTAATTCAGGAGCATTCAGCCTATTAATAAAAATGACTGAACTGCTGTACAAGATGAAATTTTCACTATTTATATATTTATAAGAATTGTAGATTTATATGCTCATAGTATTGTTAATTCTCTATCAATGTACAGTGACCTTCTAAAATCTTTGGTAGATGTATATACTCATATTTAATTTCATTCGCTATCCATTTACAGTCACTGTGAAAATTCTTTTGTATATGTATAGGCTCATAATCCCATGCACACAACATATTACATGGCTGAGAGATATATGTACCTGACTATTTGTTAGTTTCTTAATAATGGTGCACTCTGAAATCTGCAAGCCTTTGTGCTACTCAAGTTTATGCAGGTTTAGGGAAAACTGAGCACATGCACTTGTGAATTCCACACTGAGTGTATAATCATCTATCTTAGGTTTGCATTATATTTTCCTAATTATATGATTCTCTTTTTTAAAGTTTGAATTAGATTTCAGAGGGCGCATGTCGTTATGTAATATGTTTGTTTAAAATGTTGTAGGAGAGAATTGCTTGTTAATGCTTGTTAAATGGTTTATAAAACTGTTGATATTATTGAAAGTGTTTATAGTACAACCAGAGGGGGACTAAAAGAAAAAAAAAAGACTTAGTGTTATTAAATGTTATATTTTGAAAACCTCTGGATTTACTCTTGGTACTTATCAATGTTAATGTATTTAGTTCCAAATAAGGAAATTCTATGGGTGAAGGTAAAAAGGTGCATGTCAATGGTGATTTGCATGCCATGTAAGAGAGTTTAAAGGTTTTACAGATTTTATACAATTTTAATGGAATGTTTTTTTTTAATATTGAATTTTGAATATTTTGAAATTAAAATTTTGAATACGATGTCATATATTTTAAATATGGTGTGTATTTTATATACTCCTAATGGAGTGCTGTCACATGAAATATTGTATATGATTTATTATTTCGCACAGAAGCAATAAATTGGTAATTGTTGAATTTAAACAAAACAACAAATTTGAGGTCACCTCATTCGTCCGATTCCCCAATGGTTACCCGCATGTGGACATTCTTCCACTAGGAGTCTTCTCCTAGTTCGAGTGAACAAGTGAGCCGGTCATCAAGGTAAGTTGTAGTTTTTTAAAAATTTTTCTGGTGGATGTCAAACTTAGAAAATGTGTCAGATTTGGAAAGTTAAAACATTTTGTTGTGATGTCTTTGGTGATGAGCTGCTTACAAATGGTAGCAGAGCGTGGTTGGACGTAGTCCTGGCCACCTCTGAAACGAAAATTGGAAATGGATGAGGTGACCTCCAAATCTTAGTCGGACAAGTTCTGTCAAGAGTGATGTTTATTAGTGTTGTAAATCTTGGTCTTTGGGTGCGGTTGCCGGGGCGGGACCCCTAGGGGAGGGGGTTGAGCACAGCCTGGCGATTTCTGATGGTTTTGGGGGTTCTTGAGTGTTTATTTGTTTGTTTGTGTTTTTGTGTGATCATGGTTGTCTTTGTTGTCGTATCGCACTTCATCTTGGTCTTCATTGTTGGTCCGGTGCCGGGTCGGGGACCCTGAGGCACCTTGATTGTCAGCTCTTGTTAAATTCAGTTTCTTGTTGTTGGATACTATGGCGGAGCAGGGGCAGAGTAGGAGTCGTGAAGGCCGCGGTCTGGTGACTGAATATTTCACAAAGGACGAACTCCTTTTCGAGATACGTTTGCGGGGTGGGGTTCCCCAGAGGGACGTGGCGTCCTTGCGGCGTCAACTGCGGGAACTGCTGGTGGGTGACGCTCCCATCCGGAGGGTCGAAATCGAGGATTTGGAGGAGGAGCTGGCCGTGTGTGAGGACAAGTGGACCGAGTTCTCCACCCTGATGGAGGACTCGGAATATATGGGGAGTTCCACCCATGTTTGGCAGCGGGTGACCCAAAGGATGCACCACTTGTCCGCCCGCCTGAGTAATTTGCTTTTGCAGGATGATCTGGAGGAGGAGGGTAGGCGGACGGCGTCGGCCCTCCAGTCAAAGATTGGTCTACCTGGGGAGGCTCCCGAAAGCCCTAGTAACCTGAAGGAGATGCCCATGCGCCAGACCGTGGCCCTGAGCGGGTGGGCCTCTTAGGGGAGCCTTGTAGCGCTCTGGTGGAGGAATGTCCGTCTATTTCGGTGGGTAGTCGCCCCCAGGGATTTCAGGGGGAGCATGTGGAAGTGCCTCGAGGGTTGGGTACTGCACCTGCTAGTGTTAAGTATGAATCGTTGCCGAACCCCATTTATGACCTCCTCCGTCGGCTTCCAGTGGTCGACGGTTTGGACCCTGACCAGCTTGTCCAATTCCTTGAAGGGTTTTCGGCATTTTTGATGTCCCTGGGGTGACCGGCGCTGCCCTGTTAAATTTGATTTACCCGTATTGTCTGGCGCCCTTGCTGGATCGTGTGGTCTGGCATCTGGGCGCGGGCGGGGATTTTGAGGCGTTCCACAAAGATGTGTTGGAACTGTTTATCCCCGGGAGGTTGCGTGACCGGATGCGGCAGCGATTTTTCTACAGAGTTCAGGGGCAAGGAGAACAGTTGAACGTATTTATAAACTCGATCAAAAGTGCTGCCCGTGTGCTGCGGGTGGATGTGTCGGAGGCTGAGGTGGTGCGGGTTATCTTGGAGGGCCTTAATCCGCAGGAGAGGTCAAGGTTGGTGTTTTCGGAGCGACCGCGCAGCTTCGCTGATCTTAGCGAGGCTTGTGTCTTCGCCCGCACCATCCAGATGAACGATGAGGCTCGCTCCGGCCGTTCCGAATTCCCTGTCCCCTGTTCCTCATCTGGTCAGCAGCGGCCTACCCGGTAGCAACGTGGTGGCAACCCTTGGAAAGAGCAACGTGGTGGCCACCCTTGGAAAGAGCAACGTGGTGGCGACTCTGAGAGGCGGGAAGTCCGCTGCTATTCCTGTGGGAAGATGGGGCACTTTGCCCGGAATTGCCCCCTCAAACGATCGGAGATCTCGCGGGAAAACCGTCCATCAAAAAACGGCCTGCGTGGGGGGGATTGAGGGGACGCCGGTCCCTCCCCACGTTTGGTAGCGATGTCGCATCCCAGGTCCCGTTATGTGCAGTTGAGACGGGACACCCATCCGGGGAGGCCGATCCCAAGCCGATTCGTCCGGGTCTCTCCGTGTGTCCATTTTTGGAGCTGGAGGTCGGGAAGGGCCGGGTTAAGGCCCTGGTGGACTCCGGATCGGCACGGTGTCTTATCTCCTACCGTGTTTACCAGCAGTTGGTCCGGGAGTCATTGATCCGGTCGAATACTCCTTCGTCGGTGGTATGTTGGACGGCCCCGAGGGAGGTCTTGCCGACCTCCATATTGGTGGCTTTTAAATTTAAAATAAACTATTTTTCGTGGGTCTGGGAGTTTCTCGTGGCTCCGAACTTGAGCGTGGACTGTATTGTGGGTGCGGATTTTATTATGAAAAGTGGCATGGTTCTCGATATCCAGGGGTACGTATGCTTCTTTAAGTTCAACCGTGCAGTACGCATCCCCTTTCTGGGATATCGTGATGAGGCGGGGGAAGGTCTTGAAGAACTTCAACCCCCGGCGTACATTAATACTTTAAGCCCATCTCTACAAACTGCTTTCCGTAAATTGTGTGATGAGTTCCCCGAGGTGCTGACCGCCAACCTCGGACTCACTCACAATTTGGAGTATCGGATCCGCCTGTGCGACTCCGCGGTTGTCCGTTCGCACCCGTATAAATTCGCTCCGCCTAAGATGACCATCTTGCGTGAGAAGGTGCAGGAATTTTTGGACCAGGGGGTTATTGAACCTTCCACGTCGGCCTATGCCAGTCAAGCATTCCTGGTGCCTAAACCGGGAGGGAAGCATAGGCTGGTCATCGATTATCGAAAATTGAATCAGAATATTGAAGTTGAGTCGGTGCCCCTCCCGGACCTGCATTCGGCCTTTGACTGGTTTTCGCAGGCCCGATATTTCACCATTTTCGACCTGAATTCAGCATACCACCAGATACCCTTACACAGGGATTCTCGGCCGTTTACTGCCTTTTGCGTGCCGTGGAACTTGTACCAATACAAGAGAGTCCCCATGGGACTGGC
The DNA here is from genome assembly GCA_034769895.1 of Magicicada septendecula. Taxonomy (NCBI): domain Eukaryota; kingdom Metazoa; phylum Arthropoda; class Insecta; order Hemiptera; family Cicadidae; genus Magicicada; species Magicicada septendecula. The sequence goes on from CM068372.1 coordinate 191,592,271, forward strand.
GGTTGGTGCGCAGAAGTTAACCCGTCCATTAGACTCCGTGTTCCACGACATTAAATTCCAATATGTGTTTAATTATCTGGACGATCTGCTCATTTACAGCTCTACTCTTGAAGAACACATGAACCATCTCCGTGAGGTGTTGTGTCGCTTGAGGCGCGCGGGGCTTACAGTGAATCCCGACAAGGTGAAATTTGCCCAGGAGGAAATTTCTTTCCTCGGTCACCTTGTCTCTCATAAAGGGGTCACGGTTGATCCAGAGAGGACGCAGGCAATTCGGGATTTTCCTCCTCCACGGGATGCTAAAGGGGTGGCCCGCTTCGTGGGCATGGTGAATTTTTACCGGCGGTTCATCCCGGGGGCTGCTGAGATTGCGGCTCCCCTAAATTCCTTAAGGAAAAAAGGGGCCAAATTCGTGTGGGGAGACGCACACCAACGTGCCTTCGAGTCCCTAAAGGAGTCCATTTTGTCGCCGCCCGTGCTTCGGATGCCCGATTTCACGAAGCCTTTCATTGTGCAATCCGACGCCAGCTCTGTGGCGATCGGGGCCGTGCTCTCTCAGGAGGTGGATGGTGCTCGGCAGCCAGTTGCATTTGTATCCAGGACCCTTACCAACCCTGAAAAGAAATCCTCGGTTTACGAGTTAGAGTGTTTGGCGGTAGTCTTCGCCCTTGACAAGTTTAGGAGGTATTTGGAACACGCTGAGTTCCTATTAGAGACGGACAATCAGGCACTCTCGTGGCTTCTGGCGCACCCGCGTCAACTGGGTAAACTAGGCCGCTGGGTGGTCAAGATCTCTTCTTTTAAGTTTCGGGCACAACATATAAGGGGGACCCAAAATGTTGTTGCCGACGCTCTGTCCCGTATGTATCACCTACCCAGTGAGGAGTCAATAAATGAACCATGCGCCGTACTCCTGGAGTTCCCCCTCGCCTTCACGGAAGTTATCCCTCATCAGCTTGATGATGAGGTGTTCGGTCCCATCATCGATAGAATCAAATCAGGCGAGATGAAGGCTCCATATCATCTGTCCAAGGGCGTCCTCTGCTGTAGGGAACGTAGAGGACGGGTCCCTAAGATAGTGCTGCCGAGCAAGTTGGTGCCAATGGTCTTCCAATATTACCATGATTCCCCGGTTGGAGGCCATTTGGGTGTTTCAAAGACCATCGCCGCGATCAGGAGAAACTTCATCTGGAAAGGCATGGACCGGGACATCGCCACCCGGGTGAGGTGTTGTCATCTGTGCAGTCTGAGCAAGCCCGCTCAGAACACCAAGTTGGGGTTGCTGTCTTCTGAGGTGGCTGGCAGACCGATGGAGAAGGTTTTCATCGACTACGTGGGTCCTTTCCCGCGTAGCAAGGCCGGGAATTCGTTCCTCCTTGTTTGTGTGGACGCCTTCTCCAAGTATGTCTGGCTACTTCCATTGCGTCAGGCTAGTACTGCCAATACCATCGTAGCCCTTCAGACCAGTATTTTTCAGCATTTCGGGCTTCCCTCCATCATTGTCTCAGACAATGGCCCGCAATTCATCTCGAGGCAATTCCGAAACATGTGTTTCAGGCACGGCATCCGGCATGTAACCACTTCCCCCTACCACCCGCAACCTTCCCACGCTGAGCGATTCAACCGCAACCTGAGATCCGCTCTTATCGCCTATCACGCGGAGCAGCAGAATACGTGGGACCAGAATCTCCAGTGGTTGCAGATGGCGTTCAATTCGTCCCTTCATGAAAGCCATCGTGCCGTGCCTTTTGAGGTCATGTTTGGTTTCTCCCCCGCTCATCTCCTTGGTAATTTGTGGAAACTGGAGGATCTTCTCCCGGATTTGCCTAACGAAGGGGTCGTTCACAGGTGGAAGGATGTGAGGAGAGCCCTGCTCCGATCGCACGAGCGCGTGCGGCGTCGCTATAATGCTGGGAGAGTCCCCAACCCTTTTAAGGTGGGCCAGCTGGTTTATTGCAGGAGCCACCCGCTCAGCTCTAAGGTGGAGGGTCGCGCTGCCAAGCTGTGCTATAGATGGTTGGGACCCTTCCGGATTTCTGAGTTTGTCTCGCCCGTCACTGCCAGCCTGGTGGATCCGGAGGATGGGATGAAGGTGAGGGTGGCCCATGTGTCCCATTTGAAGGCGTGTGCGCAGATGGAGCTTCCGTGAGAGGTAAATTGGTATTGTTCACCCCAGTTAGGATTAGTTAGAGTCCTCGGGTTTGGTTTTCGGGGGGCTTCGCTGGAGGGATTGTGTTTTATGGTTTTATTTTTTTAGTGTTTTATTGTTTTAGGTGGGGTTAATTGGGGTTTTAAACGTTTTATCGGTATTTTAGCTTCCCTCCTTTCCTTTCTTCTTTCTTTGCTTTAGGCCGCGGCCGCTCACACTCCCCGTATCTTCTACACTTACACACACCCAGCTACACACCCACACACACCTTGTCCTTCCTTCTGGTGTCCTTTCGTTTTCCACTTTCGCCGGATTTTATCTTTTTATTTGTTTTTAGTCAGTCCCCGCTTTTCCGCCGGTAGTGGCAGTCCCCGTGTCGTCCAACCCGTTGGACTCCTTTTGTTGTGGGGGTGTGCCGTACGTAGGTGTACGGCAAGTAGCGGTTCTACGGATTCCGGGCGATATTTTCTTGCATTTGGTAGTTCGCCTTGGACAGGTTTTCTTCGCTATCTATAAGACGTTACGGCGACTGTTTGTTACGCTCCTGCCATCTAGTAGACGTCGCTGTAACTTCGGACTAGGGTATCTTTCTTTCCCGCTGCTAGAGTGAGCCTGCTGTATTCCGTTGTGGTTTGTAGTGCGCCTTTGGAAATCGGCCAGCTGTAGTTATCAGCTGTGGTGTTTTGTCTTGACTCGTTGTTGGGTTGATGTCAGCTGTTCTATTCTGGAGCTGTGCTCGCCACGTGCGGTCTTAGCGATCGGCGTTTGAAAAGTTGCTTTATTTTTTTTTATAAGGCCTGGGTTTTTTTCATTAATCATGGCAGGCTGAGTGTAACGTGTGCCGGCGGGTCTCTGCGCCGGCGGCCGTGATCCTGTGAAGACCGAGATGTGATTTATGTGTGAGTAAGTTGAGGAACTCAATTGTAAGTGACACTTTGCAAAATCGTACAGGTATGGAAAAATAAAAATTATTAAATTTTGCCTGGGATGCGTTTTTGCGCTGCTTGTTTTGGAGCCAAGTGTGGCCTAACTGTTTCTAACACAAAAAAAAAAGAAAAAAAGAACAACTGTTGCTTAATTCTGGATATTTTTTTTCTTCTCTATATATCGGGAATATAATAGACAGGTTTCTGCACTCATTGCAAATTTTTGAACGCATGCTTTTAATAAAAGAAAGGTCTGGTGAACCTTACTAGTGTCTTATGTGACTAGTTTCTTATTCGACTGTAATAGCTTCTGTGCAAAATTTTTACCTACAAAAAAAAAATGAAAACAAAAATAAAAAACTTAAGAAAATGTGTTAGGAATTGGCCAGTGTGCTCATGGGCCGAGTGAAGCAAAGTTCAGCCGAGTTCCTTTAATGCTCATATTCAGTGTGTTCATATAAATGTCTTGTGTGTTAATTGTGGAAGCATGTAATTTCTAGTATACCTTTTACTATAATCTGTGTGGAACTTATCTTGTGGCAGCCTTTTATTGGAACTTGTAAATCTGATTATGAAAGAGTTGCAGATCACCTACAATTGTAACAATTGCCCTGTACTAGAACTGTAATTCAGGAGCATTCAGCCTATTAATAAAAATGACTGAACTGCTGTACAAGATGAAATTTTCACTATTTATATATTTATAAGAATTGTAGATTTATATGCTCATAGTATTGTTAATTCTCTATCAATGTACAGTGACCTTTTAAAATCTTTGGTAGATGTATATACTCATATTTAATTTCATTCGCTATCCATTTACAGTCACTGTGAAAATTCTTTTGTATATGTATAGGCTCATAATTCCATGCACACAACATATTACATGGCTGAGAGATATATGTACCTGACTATTTGTTAGTTTCTTAATAATGGTGCACTCTGAAATCTGCAAGCCTTTGTGCTACTCAAGTTTATGCAGGTTTAGGGAAAACTGAGCACATGCACTTGTGAATTCCACACTGAGTGTATAATCATCTATCTTAGGTTTGCATTATATTTTTCTAATTATATGATTCTCTTTTTTAAAGTTTGAATTAGATTTCAGAGGGCGCATGTCGTTATGTAATATGTTTGTTTAAATTGTTGTAGGAGAGAATTGCTTGTTAATGCTTGTTAAATGGTTTATAAAATTGTTGATATTATTGAAAGTGTTTATAGTACAACCAGAGGGGGACTAAAAGAAAAAAAAAAGACAGTGTTATTAAATGTTATATTTTGAAAACCTCTGGATTTACTCTTGGTACTTATCAATGTTAATGTATTTAGTTCCAAATAAGGAAATTCTATGGGTGAAGGTAAAAAGGTGCATGTCAATGGTGATTTGCATGCCATGTAAGAGAGTTTAAAGGTTTTACAGATTTTATATAATTTTAATGGAATGTTTTTTTTTAATATTGAATTTTGAATATTTTGAAATTAAAATTTTGAATACGATGTCATATATTTTAAATATGGTGTGTATTTTATATACTCCTAATGGAGTGCTGTCACATGAAATATTGTATATGATTTATTATTTCGCACAGAAGCAATAAATTGGTAATTGTTGAATTTAAACAAAACAACAAATTTGAGGTCACCTCATTCGTCCGATTCCCCAATGGTTACCCGCATGTGGACATTCTTCCACTAGGAGTCTTCTCCTAGTTCGAGTGAACAAGTGAGCCGGTCATCAAGGTAAGTTGTAGTTTTTTAAAAATTTTTCTGGTGGATGTCAAACTTAGAAAATGTGTCAGATTTGGAAAGTTAAAACATTTTGTTGTGATGTCTTTGGTGATGAGCTGCTCACAAATGGTAGCAGAGCGTGGTTGGACGTAGTCCTGGCCACCTCTGAAACGAAAATTGGAAATGGATGAGGTGACCTCCAAATCTTAGTCGGACAAGTCCTGTCAAGAGTGATGTTTATTAGTGTTGTAAATCTTGGTCTTTGGGTGCTGTTGCCGGGCCGGGACCCCTAGGGGGGGGTTGAGCACAGCCTGGCGATTTCTGATGGTTTTGGGGGTTCTTGAGTGTTTATTTGTTTGTTTGTGTTTTTGTGTGATCATGGTTGTCTTTGTTGTCGTATCGCACTTCATCTTGGTCTTCATTGTTGGTCCGGTGCCGGGTCGGGGACCCTGAGGCACCTTGATTGTCAGCTCTTGTTGAATTCAGTTTCTTGTTGTTGGATACTATGGCGGAGCAGGGGCAGAGTAGGAGTCGTGATGGCCGCGGTCTGGTGACCGAATATTTCACAAAGGACGAACTCCTTTTCGAGATACGTTTGCGGGGTGGGGTTCCCCAGAGGGACGTGGCGTCCTTGCGGCGTCAACTGCGGGAACTGCTGGTGGGTGACGCTCCCATCCGGAGGGTCGAAATCGACGATTTGGAGGAGGAGCTGGCCGTGTGTGAGGACAAGTGGACCGAGTTCTCCACCCTGATGGAGGACTCGGAATATATGGGGAGTTCCACCCATGTTTGGCGCGGGTGACCCAAATGATGCACCACTTGTCCGCCCGCCTGAGTAATTTGCTTTTGCAGGATGATCTGGAGGAGGAGGGTAGGCGGACGGCGTCGGCCCTCCAGTCAAAGATTGGTCTACCTGGGGAGGCTCCCGAAAGCCCTAGTAACCTGAAGGAGATGCCCATGCGCCAGACCGTGGCCCCTGAGCGGGTGGGCCTCTTAGGGGAGCCTTGTAGCGCTCTGGTGGAGGAATGTCCGTCTATTTCGGTGGGCAGTCGCCCCCAGGGATTTCAGGGGGAGCATGTGGAAGTGCCTGGAGGGTTGGGTACTGCACCTGCTAGTGTTAAGTATGAATCGTTGCCGAACCCCATTTATGACCTCCTCCGTCGGCTTCCTGTGGTCGACGGTTTGGACCCTGACCAGCTTGTCCAATTCCTTGAAGGGTTTTCGGCATTTTTGATGTCCCTGGGGTGACCGGCGCTGCCCTGTTAAATTTGATTTACCCGAATTGTCGGGCGCCCCTGCTGGATCGTGTGGTCTGGCATCTGGGCGCGGGCGGGGATTTTGAGGCGTTCCACAAAGATGTGTTGGAACTGTTTATCCCCGGGAGGCTGCGTGACCGGATGCGGCAGCGATTTTTCTACAGAGTTCAGGGGCAAGGGTAACAGTTGAACGTATTTATAAACTCGATCAAAAGTGCTGCCCGTGTGCTGCGGGTGGATGTGTCGGAGGCTGAGGTGGTGCGGGTTATCTTGGAGGGCCTTAATCCGTAGGAGAGGTCAAGGTTGGTGTTTTCGGAGCGACCGCGCAGCTTCGCTGATCTTAGCGAGGCTTGTGTCTTCGCCCGCACCATCCAGATGAACGATGAGGCTCGCTCCGGCCGTTCCGAATTCCCTGTCCCCTGTTCCTCATCTGGTCAGCAGCGGCCTACCCGGGAGCAACGTGGTGGCAACCCTTGGAAAGAGCAACGTGGTGGCCACCCTTGGAAAGAGCAACGTGGTGGCGACTCTGAGAGGCGGGAAGTCCGCTGCTATTCCTGTGGGAAGATGGGGCACTTGGCCCGGAATTGCCCCCTCAAACGATCGGAGATCTCGCGGGAAAACCGTCCATCAAAAAACGGCCTGCGTGGGGGGGATTGAGGGGACGCCGGTCCCTCCCTACGTTTGGTAGCGATGTCGCATCCCAGGTCCCGTTATGTGCAGTTGAGACGGGACACCCATCCGGGGAGGCCGATCCCAAGCCGATTCGTCCGGGTCTCTCCGTGTGTCCATTTTTGGAGCTGGAGGTCGGGAAGGGCCGGGTTAAGGCCCTGGTGGACTCCGGATCGGCACGGTGTCTTATCTCCTACCGTGTTTACCAGCAGTTGGTCCGGGAGTCATTGATCCGGTCGAATACTCCTTCGTCGGTGGTATGTTGGACGGCCTCGAGGGAGGTCTTGCCGACCTCCATATTGGTGGCTTTTAAATTTAAAATAAACTATTTTTCGTGGGTTTGGGAGTTTCTCGTGGCTTTGAACTTGAGCGTGGACTGTATTGTGGGTGCGGATTTTATTATGAAAAGTGGCATGGTTCTCGATATCCAGGGGCACGTATGCTTCTTTAAGTTCAACCGTGCAGTACGCATCCCCTTTCTGGGATATCGTGATGAGGCGGGGGAAGGTCTTGAAGAACTTCAACCCCCGGCGTACATTAATACTTTAAGCCCATCTCTACAAACTGCTTTCCGTAAATTGTGTGATGAGTTCCCCGAGGTGCTGACCGCCAACCTCGGACTCACTCACAATTTGGAGTATCGGATCCGCCTGTGCGACTCCGCGGTTGTCCGTTCGCACCCGTATAAATTCGCTCCGCCTAAGATGACCATCTTGCGTGAGAAGGTGCAGGAATTGTTGGACCAGGGGGTTATTGAACCTTCCACGTCGGCCTATGCCAGTCCAGCATTCCTGGTGCCTAAACCGGGAGGGAAGCATAGGCTGGTCATCGATTATCGAAAATTGAATCAGAATATTGAAGTTGAGTCGGTGCCCCTCCCGGACCTGCATTCGGCCTTTGACTGGTTTTCGCAGGCCCGATATTTCACCATTTTCGACCTGAATTCAGCATACCACCAGATACCCTTACACAGGGATTCTCGGCCGTTTACTGCCTTTTGCGTGCCGTGGAACTTGTACCAATACAAGAGAGTCCCCATGGGACTGGCGGTTGGTGCGCAGACGTTAACCCGTCTATTAGACTCCGTGTTCCACGACATTAAATTCCAATATGTGTTTAATTATCTGGACGATCTGCTCATTTACAGCTCTACTCTTGAAGAACACATGAACCATCTCCGTGAGGTGTTGTGTCGCTTGAGGCGCGCGGGGCTTACAGTGAATCCCGACAAGGTTAAATTTGCCCAGGAGGAAATTTCTTTCCTCGGTCACCTTGTCTCTCATAAAGGGGTCACGGTTGATCCAGAGAGGACGCAGGCAATTCGGGATTTTCCTCCTCCACGGGATGCTAAAGGGGTGGCCCGCTTCGTGGGCATGGTGAATTTTTACCGGCGGTTCATCCCGGGGGCTGCTGAGATTGCGGCTCCCCTAAATTCCTTAAGGAAAAAAGGGGCCAAATTCGTGTGGGGAGACGCACAGCAACGTGCCTTCGAGTCCCTAAAGGAGTCCATTTTGTCGCCGCCCGTGCTTCGGATGCCCGATTTCACGAAGCCTTTCATTGTGCAATCTGACGCCAGCTCTGTGGCGATCGGGGCCGTGCTCTCTCAGGAGGTGGATGGTGCTCGGCAGCCAGTTGCATTTGTATCCAGGACCCTTACCAACCCTGAAAAGAAATCCTCGGTTTACGAGTTAGAGTGTTTGGCGGTAGTCTTCGCCCTTGACAAGTTTAGGAGGTATTTGGAACACGCTGAGTTCCTATTAGAGACGGACAATCAGGCACTCTCGTGGCTTCTGGCGCACCCCCGTCAACTGGGTAAACTAGGCCGCTGGGTGGTCAAGATCTCTTCTTTTAAGTTTCGGGCACAACATATAAGGGGGACCCAAAATGTTGTTGCCGACGCTCTGTCCCGTATGTATCACCTACCCAGTGAGGAGTCAATAAATGAACCATGCGCCGTACTCCTGGAGTTCCCCCTCGCCTTCACGGAAGTTATCCCTCATCAGCTTGATGATGAGGTGTTGGGTCCCATCATCGATAGAATCAAATCAGGCGAGATGAAGGCTCCATATCATCTGTCCAAGGGCGTCCTCTGCTGTAGGGAACGTAGAGGACGGGTCCCTAAGATAGTGCTGCCGAGCAAGTTGGTGCCAATGGTCTTCCAATATTACCATGATTCCCCGGTTGGAGGCCATTTGGGTGTTTCAAAGACCATCGCCGCGATCAGGAGAAACTTCATCTGGAAAGGCATGGACCGGGACATCGCCACCCGGGTGAGGTGTTGTCATCTGTGCAGTCTGAGCAAGCCCGCTCAGAACACCAAGTTGGGGTTGCTGTCTTCTGAGGTGGCTGGCAGACCGATGGAGAAGGTTTTCATCGACTACGTGGGTCCTTTCCCGCGTAGCAAGGCCGGGAATTCGTTCCTCCTTGTTTGTGTGGACGCCTTCTCCAAGTATGTCTGGCTACTTCCATTGCGTCAGGCTAGTACTGCCAATACCATCGTAGCCCTTCAGACCAGTATTTTTCAGCATTTCGGGCTTCCCTCCATCATTGTCTCAGACAATGGCCCGCAATTCATCTCGAGGCAATTCCGAAACATGTGTTTCAGGCACGGCATCCGGCATGTAACCACTTCCCCCTACCACCCGCAACCTTCCCACGCTGAGCGATTCAACCGCAACCTGAGATCCGCTCTTATCGCCTATCACGCGGAGCAGCAGAATACGTGGGACCAGAATCTCCAGTGGTTGCAGATGGCGTTCAATTCGTCCCTTCATGAAAGCCATCGTGCCGTGCCTTTTGAGGTCATGTTTGGTTTCTCCCCCGCTCATCCCCTTGGTAATTTGTGGAAACTGGAGGATCTTCTCCCGGATTTGCCTAACGAAGGGGTCGTTCACAGGTGGAAGGATGTGAGGAGAGCCCTGCTCCAATCGCACGAGCGCGTGCGGCGTCGCTATAATGCTGGGAGACTCCCCAACCCTTTTAAGGTGGGCCAGCTGGTTTATTGCAGGAGCCACCCGCTCAGCTCTAAGGTGGAGGGTCGCGCTGCCAAGCTGTGCTATAGATGGTTGGGACCCTTCCGGATTTCTGAGTTTGTCTCGCCCGTCACTGCCAGCCTGGTGGATCCGGAGGATGGGATGAAGGTGAGGGTGGCCCATGTGTCCCATTTGAAGGCGTGTGCGCAGATGGAGCTTCCGTGAGAGGTAAATTGGTATTGTTCACCCCAGTTAAGATTAGTTAGAGTCCTCGGGTTTGGTTTTCGGGGGGCTTCGCTGGAGGGATTGTGTTTTATGGTTTTATTTTTTTAGTGTTTTATTGTTTTAGGTGGGGTTAATTGGGGTTTTAAACGTTTTATCGGTATTTTAGCTTCTCTCCTTTCCTTTCTTCTTTCTTTGCTTTAGGCCGCGGCCGCTCACACTCCCCGTATCTTCTACACTTACACACACCCACACACACCTTGTCCTTCCTTCTGGTGTCCTTTCGTTTTCCACTTTCGCCGGATTTTATCTTTTTATTTGTTTTTAGTCAGTCCCCGCTTTTCCGCCGGTAGTGGCAGTCCCAGTGTCGTCCAACCCGTTGGACTCCTTTTGTTGTGGGGGTGTGCCGTACGTAGGTGTACGGCAAGTAGCGGTTCTACGGATTCCGGGCGATATTTTCTTGCATTTGGTAGTTCGCCTTGGACAGGTTTTCTTCGCTATCTATAAGACGTTACGGCGACTGTTTGTTACGCTCCTGCCATCTAGTAGACGTCGCTGTAACTTCGGACTAGGGTATCTTTCTTTCCCGCTGCTAGAGTGAGCCTGCTGTATTCCGTTGTGGTTTGTAGTGCGCCTTTGGAAATCGGCCAGCTGTAGTTATCAGCTGTGGTGTTTTGTCTTGACTCGTTGTTGGGTTGATGTCAGCTGTTCTATTCTGGAGCTGTGCTCGCCACGTGCGGTCTTAGCGATCGGCGTTTGAAAAGTTGCTTTATTTTTTTTTATAAGGCCTGGGTTTTTTTCATTAATCATGGCAGGCTGAGTGTAACGTGTGCCGGCGGGTCTCTGCGCCGGCGGCCGTGATCCTGTGAAGACCGAGATGTGATTTATGTGTGAGTAAGTTGAGGAACTCATTTGTAAGTGACACTTTGCAAAATCGTACAGGTATGGAAAAATAAAAATTATTAAATTTTGCCTGGGATGCGTTTTTGCGCTGCTTGTTTTGGAGCCAAGTGTGGCCTAACTGTTTCTAACACAAAAAAAAAAGAAAAAAAGAACAACTGTTGCTTAATTCTGGATATTTTTTTCTTCTCTATATATCGGGAATATAATAGACAGGTTTCTGCACTCATTGCAAATTTTTGAACGCATGCTTTTAATAAAAGAAAGGTCTGGTGAACCTTACTAGTGTCTTATGTGACTAGTTTCTTATTCGACTGTAATAGCTTCTGTGCAAAATTTTTACCTACAAAAAAAAAATGAAAACAAAAATAAAAAACTTAAGAAAATGTGTTAGGAATTGGCCAGTGTGCTCATGGGCCGAGTGAAGCAAAGTTCAGCCGAGTTCCTTTAATGCTCATATTCAGTGTGTTCATATAAATGTCTTGTGTGTTAATTGTGGAAGCATGTAATTTCTAGTATACCTTTTACTATAATCTGTGTGGAACTTATCTTGTGGCAGCCTTTTATTGGAACTTGTAAATCTGATTATGAAAGAGTTGCAGATCACCTACAATTGTAACAATTGCCCTGTACTAGAACTGTAATTCAGGAGCATTCAGCCTATTAATAAAAATGACTGAACTGCTGTACAAGATGAAATTTTCACTATTTATATATTTATAAGAATTGTAGATTTATATGCTCATAGTATTGTTAATTCTCTATCAATGTACAGTCACCTTTTAAAATCTTTGGTAGATGTATATACTCATATTTAATTTCATTCGCTATCCATTTACAGTCACTGTGAAAATTCTTTTGTATATGTATAGGCTCATAATTCCATGCACACAACATATTACATGGCTGAGAGATATATGTACCTGACTATTTGTTAGTTTCTTAATAATGGTGCACTCTGAAATCTGCAAGCCTTTGTGCTACTCAAGTTTATGCAGGTTTAGGGAAAACTGAGCACATGCACTTGTGAATTCCACGCAGAGTGTATAATCATCTATCTTAGGTTTGCATTATATTTTCCTAATTATATGATTCTCTTTTTTAAAGTTTGAATTAGATTTCAGAGGGCGCATGTCGTTATGTAATATGTTTGTTTAAATTGTTGTAGGAGAGAATTGCTTGTTAATGCTTGTTAAATGGTTTATAAAATTGTTGATATTATTGAAAGTGTTTATAGTACAACCAGAGGGGGACTAAAAGAAAAAAAAAAAAGACTTAGTGTTATTAAATGTTATATTTTGAAAACCTCTGGATTTACTCTTGGTACTTATCAATGTTAATGTATTTAGTTCCAAATAAGGAAATTCTATGGGTGAAGGTAAAAAGGTGCATGTCAATGGTGATTTGCATGCCATGTAAGAGAGTTTAAAGGTTTTACAGATTTTATACAATTTTAATGGAATGTTTTTTTTTAATATTGAATTTTGAATATTTTGAAATTAAAATTTTGAATACGATGTCATATATTTTAAATATGGTGTGTATTTTATATACTCCTAATGGAGTGCTGTCACATGAAATATTGTATATGATTTATTATTTCGCACAGAAGCAATAAATTGGTAATTGTTGAATTTAAACAAAACAACAAATTTGAGGTCACCTCATTCGTCCGATTCCCCAATGGTTACCCGCATGTGGACATTCTTCCACTAGGAGTCTTCTCCTAGTTCGAGTGAACAAGTGAGCCGGTCATCAAGGTAAGTTGTAGTTTTTTAAAAATTTTTCTGGTGGATGTCAAACTTAGAAAATGTGGCAGATTTGGAAAGTTAAAACATTTTGTTGTGATGTCTTTGGTGATGAGCGGCTCAGTATTTGATATTTACTGTGAATTAATTTGTCCAAAGTAAGGAGAATCGTCTGTTTTCTGGAAACAAATAATTTTAACAAGTAAAATAATTAACTGAATAATATACAGTAAGGCAATGCCTCTCAAGTCGTATATTTTAAAAGGCAATACCAATGGTTATAATAAAACAGATTTAAAATAAGAAAGAAGGAAAGCGAAAAGAGCAATACCGTAGTATGGCCTATGATTAGTAAAGGTCTTTTTTGGAAACCTTCACTGACGGGTCTATTTGTTAATAATTCGTCTGCTGAAATCACAACTAATAGTTAGAAGAGAAAATACACATAATCGCTCTTCCTTTTAAATGGCCTGCAGCAGATCTATTAGAAGGCTGACGATATAAATTGAACACTGACCTCGAGGTGCGCAGTGGACAAACACCTTGTTTCGAGGCTAACAAAATTTTCAGTCATTTCGCACACGCGCACAACAGTCTTGTGCAGTGTTTGGTAGTGTGAATATCAACTGCGACAAGGGTGGCTAGAACATGGAAGCATGTGTGTGACAAAGAGAGAATTAATGAATAAAGTGAAACAGAGAACTGATATCGGGTTGTCCCTCTCACACCTCTCTAGACAACTTAAGTGAGGGTAATTCATTCGCTGTGGCTGCGCAGCTCAGCAACCAAGAAAGGCTCTCACATTTCTATTGAACTTATGTTTACCCCGTGTGGGAATGCTTTTCTGTTCTGTTTAGTGGACGTCGAGTGTAAGTAACTGTTCTTTTTTATATAGTTTTTCTATAGCTGCATTTAACTTTGGAGATAGTGGTAGTTTATTAAATTTTTTTTTTGACGGTGCACGTTAGTTACTAAACAACTCTCTGCTTATTGAACGTTTAGTGATCTTAACGTTGTGGAATAAATTATAACGATGGTAACTCTCCGACCTAACCTTTCTGTTAATGATCACGTACCATGCAAAGTTAGGTTTAAATATTGGAGGGGAATTATATTATAGTTTTTTAAATATTAATAATTATAGAGTTTTTAAAATTTTCTCAACGTTTTTAAGATATATTTAGAGAAATATCAGTAACATAAAATAGTTATTCTATTCACTATTGTGGGTAGATTCAGAGGTCTTTTGGATCCATTCATACGAGTATCTGATTGACGGATGCAGTTCTCTTCTTTTGTTGGTCCCCTGTTTCTGCCAGGATAATGTTTGGAAATATCAAAAGTAGATAGCTCTTCCACTATAGGGTGCAGGCAGGCTGCAGCGATTGCTATCTCCTACGATACACCCATCCTGCTTTACGTCCATTAAGCGATTAAACCAACACACTCATCCTCTTCGTTGACAATCATATCAGTAATTCTCTTGTTAAAGTGTGCGTAGAAACAATATTTCTATTGAAACTTGAGTATTTACCATGAAGTAAGTTACACATTGGCTACGATGATACAATTCACAATTCTCCATTTGTACTGGTCTGTGCTATTTCGATGCACGTCTTACTTCCAGCATTACATAGTCTATACAGTATGATCACCTGGTGACACATAATGCCTTACTTATATTGGTATATTCGAAATCACGAGAAGTTAATTTCATCGTAATTAATATGTGTTGCAGTATGCTGCAAAAATTTAATGTTATTATGTTTAAATTATATTTAAATGAATTATTTATAAATGTCTGTAGCTATTCTGCACAGTAATGCAGCGTCTGCACTTAATACTGCGTCGATGAATTGGTATAGGCCTAACGGCCTACACGATTCATATAGTGTGTGCACATTACAAAACTCACACAAACTTTCATCACTGATGTAACATTGCTGTTTTACTAGTAACTGTCGTAACTCTACTACAACTTAAGTTCTGAAACTAGAGTTTACGGATCTGTAATTTGAGCCTGACATTATTTGACGTTGGCAGTACTGGTGATAACATACTTTAACACCGCGGCATCTTAGTCATGGTTATTCATCTTGGCTCCTATTAAATTAACTCTTATTAACTAAATATATTACACATTATTTAAGTTACTGAACAAACAACTAAATTAATTTTAAAAATTATGCCTACCGGTATACGAAACTTTTCTATTTTGTACACGCAGAGGGAAAGTCCGGTGCTGATGAAAATAAAGTAATGTTTTTACACTACGTGCTCTAAAAGTAGTATCCTCTCAGCGTTTCTCCTTCTGCTACTCTGTACTTTCTCCGCAGAGGAATGAGGTGTAAATTGTAAACTGCGTTATTACTGTTTCCTTCACACTGCTGTGTGTAACACGTAAAACGTCGATAAACTTGACTTCATTAGACAAAAGCAAAAACAATTAAATACATTAAACGTTATTTAATGTTTTGTAAATATTGGATGTTAATATACAGATACGTGTGCTTTTTCTACCTGTGATGTAAGTAGGAGATAAAACTTCCTACTGAGGACATGTAATATAGAGTTGGACATACTATTGTTATAAACAAACAAACATTCTTTGTAATCATCGGCCTATGTGCCATAAATTGTACATTATTTTCGTGTAATACCTTGAGTAGTCATTAACGAGCATCATGGGACTAAATTCATTGTCAGGCACTAAACTAACTATGCAGACAGATGAGCGAAGTACTTTGCAAAAGCATGACAGAAGCACTAAAATCCTGCTAGCATTTTTCTCGGTTCTGCCAATTGATAAAAATGGAAACGAATTGGAAATGCGAAGTAGGCCTAGACACAGTTCAATTTAAGTCGATTTCTAGCGATCCGCATGTGTCCTAAGAAGTGGTAATTTCAGAGACAAAAGAAAAATTACAAGAAAATTCTAATTAGTAGGCATAATTGTAATATAACAGATACAAGATCATTCTATAAAAGCGTCACGTTACCACCTGGATGCGTTAAACAAAACCATGGAGTAAGAACGTAAAACGCTCATAAATGTGACATTTTTTTAGAAAGTGGTTGTAAAATGCCAAAAGGTATAGTTACCAAGTGCCATAAAGTAAAGTAATAATGTTACTTTGAGAATTTTAAATCGTTAATGAAGTATTTGTTGGGTATTTTATTTTAAATGTTAGAGTAGTAGCTGTGTCACAAATTTTTATATGGTTGGTTTACATCATATTACACTAACAACAGTTTTCTATAAATATCGAAAAGGTAAAGTTTACGCTCGATTCTATGCAGCACTGTCACATACATCGTTGGTTGTCGGTGAAATATGGCTTAAGTGATTAAACACTGTCACTTTTAAATGTTCACATTGATGTTATAGTGTTTCACGTGTTAGTCTACACTACGTTAGAAGTAGTACGTGTGACCAAACTTTCCATGTCCTCTGTCTATTTTGTTCTAATGTTTAGTCCTCTATAATCTGTAGTTACCAAAAAACCGACAGACACAGTAATATACAGTGAACAGCACCTATAGATAAAACGATAGAAATATTAGTCTAAGATTAGTTTGCTTACAAAGAAATTTAGTAAAAATTCAATTGACCTGTGTAGTTCGATAAAACAGGTAAAATTTTATTTTCTCGTAATGTGTTTAACAAATTCGTCTATACGACGTATAACTGTTAATACTGTTAATTTACTTTTGTGTATTGTGTATTGTTAAATTTCTACATATAGGCCTACCGCTTCTATTAGCCATTGTTGTCAATATTAACTGTATATAGGCCGATTACACATTGTTGCAGGCCTAGTTTCTGAGTATATAGGCAGTGGCAGTATGTGGTTCCACAAATAATTGTACTGGTCAAAAGCTCACACACAAAATAAGGTAGCGTAGAATCTGTTACAATAGACGTCGGCAAGAGGGATTCATTATTAATAATAAATACGTTTTGTTATTTAATACATTATTATATTTTTGCAGTGTTACAACAATATTTTTAACCACCCTTTAAATAATATTTAATAGTACAGTATATTTAAATAGTATTACCTGTCACCGGACAAAAGCATGAAAAAATGGCCCCACTCGTACAGTTCTTAGTCATTTTGGTGACCCTAAAAAGGGCCGTGTGGCAAAAACGCTGATGCTGGTTGTTCCGCCCGAGCCGCGCTGAGATGTTCGGCGGCTGCGCCCGCTGTTCGTGGCGTACTGGAGGCCTCCTCTTCTTTCGGCTTCGGTTGCTTTGAGTCCACTGCCGGCCCAGGTGGCCATCGCTGGCGAAGTACAGGTAGTGCGAAGACGCAAGGACGGCGGTTCTATTATTCGGCTGTTCCTTCCGGCTGACTCCGCGTCGATGTCGTCCGAGAGAGGAGAGGAGGTGAAATGCGTCCGATGGCTGTGGCGAAGTGCCGTGGAAAAGTGCTTCCAAAATTGCATTGCATTGCATTGTGGATGCGGGGTGTCTTTGCACCCGTGGCATGTTTGCAGCATCTGGAGCGTGTCCAATGGCTGCCAGAAGTGAACATAGTGCTGGTACAATTCAACAGGTAACCTAATACTGGAAAGGGAAACCGCCAACCAGTTAAGTGTGAAGGCGGGGGAGTAGAAACCTTATTTTGATTTTTCCACTGCCGCTGGTACCGATTCGAACAACAGTTGTTGCCCGTCTCAAGTCCAGTCAGCAGACGCCCTGAGGGCGTCGGTCGCTCCCCGCGAGGCGGAGAGCCTCCGTGCCAATGATCGATGACAACGACAAGAAGCTGACACAGCGTGCTAGGAGGTGGTCAGGAAGGAGAGAAGGACAGTTTAATTGAAAAACTCTGGTCTAAGACTAATGGTTACATTTTAATTTTAATTTAAAGAAGATGGCGTTATGGCGGGTCATCAAGAAGCGCTTAAGGCGCTTGACGTATGAGGGTGGTTCTGATGCACTGATGGTTCGTAGGTATGGGAAGGTGGTGGTCGAGGCTTTAGCAAGGAGAGTTAGAGCCGCCAGCGACCGGACAAAGGCAGTCAAGGTAGGAACACGGAGACCCCTTCGAATCACGTCGTTCCTTACAAACCAAGGGGACCCCGTCAAGGATCGGAGGGTCGGGACTGGAAAGCTTCCAGCTTACACCTGTTGGTAGTGGATAAAAGTGATCACCAAGCGGGAGCTGCATAGGTCAGTACAGACTTGAGAAAAGTAGATAGATGGTAAACTTCGTGCGCATGGCCAGGAGGCTGCGACACGAGAGGAAAGGAGATAATTTGGCTCGGACGCCGCGAGCCTTGGCAAGGGTTTCCGTCACGTGGGTTTTGAAGCAAAGGCGACGATCTAGCCGAACACCTAAATACTTCACCGATTCTTTGTAGGCGATGGTCCTCCCTTCCAGGGAGAGGGGCTGGCATCGGGAGATGGACTTACGAGTGAAGCAGATCCCCTCGGATTTCTCCGTGTTGATCGTTACCCGCCATTTCCGTAGCCAGTCCGGAAGCTGGTTCAACTGACGCTGATAATAAATAACACTGATATGCGCAAATCGCGGGGACAGGGAGCTGCAGTGATACATAGCGTCGTCAGGGAATATAGACAACGTGACTCCGGGCAATACAGGCAGGTCGTTCGTGTACACAAGGTACAGAACGGGGCCGAGGACAGATCCCTGTGGTACGCCGGCGGCGACGGGTGGAACTGTAGAACAGGACCCGTCGACGCTTACCCTGAAGGTGCGGTCGCTGAGATACGACCGGAGAAAAAACACTATGGACGATGGTATAGAGGAATTGGCAAGTTTGGAGAGTAGACCTTCGTGCCAGACTTTATCGAAGGCCTTGCTCACGTCCAACAGTACGGCGACCGTAGCCGCTCGCCTTTTGGTAGCGTCTGACAAGTGCGTAACAACGCGGACCAATTGAAGCGTGGTCGAGTGCTCTCTGCGAAACCCGAGCACTTCGCTGCGGATGAAACCATCTAGCAGCGGCGAGATGCGAGCCATTACGATGTTGGCTATTTTCCAGAGGCGGGGAAAGTACTGTAGCCGGAGACAGGAGTTAAACGGCTCAAGAACGAAGTCAACGCCTGAGGCCTGTAGATTTTGTAGAGGACCGGGGGCGCGTCGGCGATTTAGTCGGCAGATAGATGAAACTAGTTCATCCCTGTCGAACGGGAGCGCTGGGACATAGGGAGGGCGAGAAAAATGTCCAGATAGAAAGTCCCGGACTTCTGCCGAGTGGGCAGGGTCCGAGACGCCTTGGTGAACAGTAAATTTCACCTCCATGCAGTCGGCGAAGACCTCAGCCTTGCCTTCTGGCGAAGATACAACACTTTCGGAGTTTCAAGCGGGTTGCGAGTTCTCTTCTCGCGGGTCAGTCTACTCGCCGCTCTCCAGACGGAGGCGTGGTCGACTTTAAGAGACTCAAGATTTGAGTCCCATCGATCGGAGTTTACGTCCCGCAGTAGCTGCTGAACGTAAAGATACTGGGCCTGAAAGGGCCTTTTGACTCCGGGGTCACGGGTTCTTTGCCACCTGCGGCGGAGCTTGCGCCGTAACCAGATGGCGTAAAGAGCTTCCGGAGGTAGGGCCGAGCGTGGATGGTTCACCTCGAGAGCATAGGTGTGTCGATCCATGACAGCTTGGACCAACTCCTGAAGATGAGTGGCTCGGAGATCCAAATCGTCACAAGCGACGATCGGGTCCGCGGGAGCGATGAAAACCGCATTGAGAGCTCGTCATGGTAGGAGCGCGAGTCTCCTAACAATCTGAGCGGGAGGTCGGGGTGAGGCCGACATCTCACGGGCAGTTATTAAAAGGGGATAATGATCGCATCAGAGATCCGACACTGACGAGACCTGGTTGTGATGGGTCATGTTCTTGGCAATGAAAATGTCAAGGGTTCCGGTCGATGACCAGAAAAGGGGAAGTGAGTAGGGTCTTCTGGGCTGATGACTTGAAGTACCGGGTCGTCGGAGACGAACCCATACAGAGATTTTCCGTAGGCGTTGGCTACTCTGCTGTTCCAAGAGGGGTCCTTGGCATTTAAGTCGCCGGCTACAATTGTTGGTAGGGGATGATCGAGGAGAGCGTCCCACTCCACGGGCGGTGGAGGTATCCACAGGCCGGGCCGGAGATACTCCGCAACAACGCGCAACTCCGTTCCGTCTGCGTCTATCGCCACCGGACAACCTTCATCAAGAGATGTAGCTAAAGGGGGTAGTGGCCTGTGGGATATCCGCCTGTGGACTAAGACGGCTGTCCCCCATGAGGGGCGACAGCCAGGCCGCAGGGACGATCCTGACGAAAACAGATGTTAGATGGCAGGTTGAAAGTACGGTAGCGAGCCAAGATGAATCTCGCAAAAGAGGACGACATCAGCGTCGTACTCCGTTTCGAAAGTCATCAGGTCAGATCGTCGAGGGACTACCCCATGGGCATTCCACCAACGATCTTAAGACTCTTAGCCATTCAAAGGAAGAAGAGGAAAGAGGGTAGACAAGGATTGAAACACCAGGGCGAGAACCTTGGTTGTATCTGGAGCAGACCTGATGTTGTTTACCAAAGTTTCAGTCCAATCAGTCAGGGGGTCTACCGGATCACGGGAAGATTCTCGAGATTCCAGAAGATGGGACTGGCTGGCCTTGGCCGGTGTCGTAGGTGGCGCAGGGCTCGGGGACGGACGTGAGGTCTGCTCAGGTTGGAGCTTAGGTTGATGTATGGGGGCGGGCGGGGCCGGCTGAGGTTTTACAGGCAAGGCCTTTGGAACTTGTCACTGACGACGACGAGTGCGCTTTGCTTTGGAGTTCCGAGGAGCGGAAGGCGGGACAGATGTAGCGGCCTCAGCCGCGTATGAAGGACCGGGCGCTCCGGCAGGCGCTGGGACAGAGGGTATTGCAGGCGGCGACGAAACGACGACTGCAGGCGAAACTGGGGCCCTGGGAGCAGCCAAAACTGCTACCGGGGCATGAGATGATGCTCCGAAGAGAGGGGGGAAGGCCTCTCTGCGGTTAGCGAGGGGGCCTGCCACACGGCCTGCAACACGGCCTGCCTGCGCGCCAGGGAGAGCAGGAGTCCGTTGCAGCTTCATGGCCGATATAAAGTCTTTACATCCTCTATAACTAGCCGGATGGTCCCCGCCGCATTTGCAGCAAATGGCGGTGAACCCCGTCTCGGGCTTATCACACCCACGATGAGGCTCGGCACATCGCACGCAACGCGGAGGGTGGTTACAAAACAAGCTATGGTGGCCAAACCTCTGGCAGTTAAAACACTGCGAGGGGCCTGGCCGCGGGTCGAATGTTATGACCCTAAGGTGCAGGAAGTTCTGGAGGCCATAGACCTCCTCGAATTGGCTTACTTTGAGTAAGTTCACCATAAAACTATTTACGGGACGGCGATCTTCTCCCTTGCCAACATGCAGTACACTTACTGCCGTCGACGAATAGTCTAGGGGGACAAGGTCCTGCCTGATGGTGTCGGGAGCGGTCCAGGAAAAAAGTCCTGAGATAACAATTTTAATTTCGCGCTCAGAAGGAAGCGCGAAAGTATGAAAGGAAATCTTCCTCTCGCTAAGAAACTGTTGTACCGATGGGAAGTCCGGGACGTTAGTGGCCGCAATTCGAAGCGAGGCGCCTTGGCACCGGGCCTCGAGTTTGGCCGAAGGAAGTAGGTTTTGCAGGGAATAAAGAATTTCCCTATAGTTGCGATTGTCGGGAATGACAATCGGCGGAATTTTTGGAGTTGACACAGTTTGAGAGGTAGACAGAGTTGGATGATTGTCGCTGTTACCATGACTGAGTACCCGATATGTCGGTGAGGCCGGTGGTGGGCTGGTAACTCATTTTCGCTTTTGTTTGGCAGACTTGCCCTCCAGAAGCGAAAATTCACCGTCTCCCGTCCCCACACTACACATCGACGCACAATCACTATAACTTTCTTCACTTTCACTGACACTATTGCGAGGCAGCGGGGTAGTTTGAGAAGCGGTACCGCAGGTACATTAAGGTAAGGTTACAATTAAGGTTTCCATTAAGGCAAAGGAACGAAATTTGCGTTCGACGCCATCTCGGGTGACCGAAATAAACGTCGAAGACGCAAATAGGTCTAGGAAAGTGACTTTCACCAGCACTGAATCACTACAATGGCAGACAAAGGAAACGAACACCAAACGCGCACTGCCACGAATCACAAAAACACTCGCGCACGGCACAATACACTTATGAAATTGCAGCACACTGTTGATGAAGAACACTGATGATGATGTTGATGATGGAAACTGGTTGATAGATATGCAATTTACTGTTAAAAACACAATCGCAAATGCGAGTCAAAGTAACGCAGCCTACCCGGGCAACATGTGTAGGTAGACATTCACCCTTCCAAAATTTCTAGCGGCGTTCTTTTATGCCCTGACCGGGATCGCTGATTGGCTAGCTCCGAACACATCAGGTGTCACGTCTCGGCTGCTGATCCCTGATTGGCTCGCTGTGTGGTCGTCAGGTGTCACGCGCCGCCAGGTGTTCGCGCCGTAACCCATCTCTTTGGAAGAGGTCTCAGATCAGCTCCCTGAACTTCAACCAAGAAAAGCTCCAGGCCCGGACGGTGTCACGAACACCGCTCTACGACTTCTCCCCGAGCCTGGAGTTCAATTCTTGACTGATTTGTTCAATGCGTGTCTCAGACAGGCCTACTTTCCCAAGAAATGGCGAAAGGCGATGGTCATCGTGATCCCGAAGCAGGGAAAGAATGCTTCCCGCCCCGACAACCTCCGGCCTATCAGCCTACTCTCCGCTACGTCCAAGGTTTTTGAGCGCCTTGTACAGCGTCGTGTACGAGAATATCTAACCAACTTTGACGTGCTGGTCCCCGAACAGTTCAGCTTCCGTGTGGGGCATTCGACCACTCATCAACTGATGAGAATGGTGGAATACATCACGGACGCCGGGTGACGGAGAGAGATATGGTCGCTTCTTAGATGTTGAGAAAGCCTTCGACAGCGTATGGCATGATGGCCTTTTATTCAAGCTTAGGGAAGTCCAGCTCCCGGACTGCTACCTCCATCTGGTTGCTAGCTTTCTGACGGAGAGGACCTTCTGCGTGAGAGTTGGAGATTCAGTCTCTTCTGAGAGACGAATCACAGCCGGCGTCCATCAAGGTAGTGTCCTTGGCCCCTTCTGTTCTCACTCTACGTCAACGACGTGACAAGACAGCCTGGCCAGGTGGCCGTCTTTGCGGACGACACGGCCGTATTTACGGCCGATCGTCATGTAGAAAGAGCTGTCTTACGACTGCAGCGCCAGCTCGACACGCTCGGGGACTGGACTGAAAATTGGAGAGTGCAACTCAACGCTACCAAGGGTGTAGCCGTCGAATTCTCTAAGCGACGGAAGCACCCTGTTAGGCAGTTACGTATCGGCAGAACGTACTTGCGCTGGTCCAACGAGGTCAAGTACCTCGGATTACACATCGACCGTCGGCTCACTTGGCGTACTTACGCTCAGACAGTTCTTAAGCGAGCATCCGTTCGTCTGAGCTTACTGTTTCTACTCTTGATCAGCTCAGCCATGACCAGGAAATTAGGCATGATTATCGTCGGCGCGTATTTGCTCCCGGTCATTACCTACGCTTGCCCGGTTTGGGGTTACCTCGCCCAATGCATAAAAAGAAGTTGCAGAGCGTCCTCGACAAGGGCCTTCGGCTAGCGGCCAAAGTCCCCCGTCGCTTCTCATCACGCCTTCTAAGGAGAGGACTTGGCGTCCGCTCCTTAGACGAAACATTCAGGCGGTTTGCACGTACATTTTATGCACGTGTGGAGAGGTTCCCAGACAATCCTCTTGTAGCTGGGCTGGGCAGGTACCGTATACGTCCAGGTGATTCGTGGAAACGTCCTCGGTGTATACTGCGCTAGTGTAGGCTAGCACAACAGCCGAAAATCGGCCTACTATAGAGCACACGCCCTACTTGGGCAGTGCCACGAGGCAGGAGCTCCAGAAGGTAGCTCGGAAATCAGATACCGAGCGGTTCGTCTCTGCGACGCACAACCGCACAGCCCGGACCAGCAACCGGAGAGCAGAAGTAATGCCTCCCTATTGTCACATACCTTATTAAAACTTATTTTCAAAGTCAAAAATTTACCGTTTCGGAAACTTTTGAACAATTTAAACATAAAATAAATAATATATAAAACCTGATCAAATCCAAATTAACACCTGAAGCGACAGTATTTTAAATATTATTATTTTAATAAACTAACAAATATTTATGCTACATTTATATAACATACTGTTACGACGGTCTCACTGATCGTCGTATGGTACAGCGGAAACAAATACGGACACCAATTAAGTCACTAATAACCAGACTTAATTTAATTAATCACAAATAACAATTTTTAACCAACTCGTACAATAATTTCAGTTAAATTTGTCTACACGCAATAATAATGCCAACTATAAAGAATTTTGCACTAATTATAACACATAACCATTTAAGGTCACCTGGCAAATCGCCCAACATAAACTGACTGACAGAGCCAGCTGCTGTTATGTAAAGAGGTAGAAAAAGTGTTTCAGAATAATTCATAATATGTGTCAACAGGCACTCGAAAACTCTAGAGCGTACATATGTGCGGCCTTGAAGAATCACGCACCTGCTGGGATTGTAGAGGGATGGTTGGAGGACGCTTTCAGATGTTCTATATGGTTCTTGTTACAATACACACACACATATATTTGCTCACATTATTCTTGTATATATATTGAATAAACTTATACAAGAATTAGTCTTGTATTTTTGTATATACAAAGTAATTTTTAATATCTTGTTTTAATATTACACTGTTTTGATAGTATAAACTACCATTATTATTATTATTATTATAGTATATATAAAATATATTGGCGGCTCAGCAGACCAGTGGGTATGGCACTTGGCTACTAATCTAGAGGTCCCGGTTTCAATTCCCGGGTCCGTACCATAAAATCAAGGTGCGTTTTTCAGCCCCCAGGTCGACTCAGCCTGTTGGAAATGAGTACCTGGGATAACATCCTGGGGATAATAATGGGCGGCTGAACCGTAGTACTAGCCACACTTAATTCCTTGTATGCCGTACGGCTCACATTAGGAAGCCTACCCTGCCTACTCCTAAGCTACTTCAGTAGTAGGCCTATATATGGGAGCCATTATTATATAAAATATAGTATATATAGGCCTACATCAGCTGTTAATAACAATTGATTTCGAATTAAATTAATTATTTTTTATATTCTGAAGAGACAGTACAAAATACGTCGAAACATTGTTAACTATACACCAAAAGAAAAATACCTGTGTATAAAAGTAACAAATATTATTCATTATTACTAATTGTAATGTAACAAGAATTGTTTAATAAGAACAAAACCGTTACGTGATGTGATCAAAGTATTATGTCCCATGTGACGATTGGCACAGGAAACAGTATTTTAACTACCATATATATCAGCACTTCACCAAATGAGGAAAGAAAACACAGAAAACCGATAAATGCTAAGTTTATACAATTAACATAATATGTACAGATAATTGATACTTGAAATAATTTAAAATTATCACATTGCATGTTTAGGATGATTACTTTAAGAGACCTTTAAAGCTGCATCGAAACGATCACCCGGGTAAGACCTTATCACATAAAATTCAGCCATACACGTGGGCTACAAATCTTTTAGTGTAGCACGTCATATAGCTCTTAATACTGTAACAAGACATATGAGCCCAATATTTCAGTAACCCAAAATATTAACACATGTCAATAATTGAGTCAAAGAGACACAACAACTGATTAATCCAAAATGCCAAGAATAAAACTACATGAGCAACTCATCAAAAAGGATAAACTCACAACAATAAGAGTTAATAAAACTGATGGTAACTAACAAGTGAAATAACTTTATAAGGAAAGAAGATGCAACAAACAATGATTGTACCACAGGAACCAACAACTCAATAGTTTTCGGGCAGTAAGGAACCAATAAAGACAAGGAAGAAACATACTACGAGAAAGATACCTAACAACCATGGCATAAAATATAGATTCCAAGAGCCAGTCAACCATAGATCAACATCTTACCCGTATATACAATAACTAAATAACTTACAGATTGAAGAGATGGACAAGAACTGACTAACTGAGATGACCAATATACAACTGATAATATTATAAATGTATAGGACAAGATATGTTATAAAAAGAATGAAAGTAACAATACTGTTATGTGCCGGTGTTTGCCTAACCCGGCGGTCGAAGGTTTTATAAAAATTGGTTTTAATATAAATGCGAGTCAGGGTCGGTTAGCGATATTTGGACGGCACTGTTGAATCCGACTGCGCCGTCTGACGGTGGAATTTTGCGGTGGCCTGTGCTGTAAGTGCAGAGTCAGTTCGACTCCAGCAGCCACCGGGGAATCAGCAGACTCTCACCGAACAGACAGTATTGCGTAGTTTGTCTCTTCTGCACTAATGGCAAGCTAAATTTACGAGACTTCCCGGTAAGTAATCATAGCATCTTATAGTATGCCTCAGAAATAATTAGATTATTTAACGTAAATGTGTGCAGCCGAATGCTAACGAAGAATGTACTTGGTGCGATCTGGCAGTGTGTGGATGTGTACAAGATTTATTCAATGTACAGTATATACAGCTCATATCATTTTCTCAATTATTATTATACAAGAGTCACTGTAATTGTTGGTAAAGCATTATGTAAATTTATAAGCTAAAGTCAGTACGTACAAACGGAGTTGAATTGTGCAAGGTAGGCACGTACATGCAATAGACTGCACGAGTGTTTTTTAAGTAATTATGGCAGTTAAAATAAATTGTGAGACCACCCTCAGATGAAACACTATTTATATTTTGTTTGTGTACAACTGTAGCTGCATTTAATCTGGCCATTTTTCGGCAAATTGCAATAATTGTGTCAGCACGTGGCAAGCCCAACTTGTTCAGTTATGTCGGCACTTGTTGAAGCAAGTGTAAAGTGACTCTTATTAGACACTCTTTAATATTTTGTTTTAATTTAGTGCATTCATCATGACCTTGCAGACTTGATTATTCTCAGGCCTTTTCTTTTTTTAAAAAAAAAAAACAGAAACAGAAACTTTATACTTTTATCTTGAGTTGGCTGGAAGGCCCGTTCTGAGATTATGACCTGGAACTAGGGTGCACATTTTTGCGAACAGCATTCTAATCTTTTGTGAATTCCCAGGGTTCTCGTCCTAGTCGGAGATTCTGGTCTAGGCTGAGGTAACTACACCTTCATCAGCCATGAGCCATCACACACACCTGTTCGGAAGAGGGAGTCTGTTGAACAACCACAAGATGCATCACATGCTCACGATTAAGGTGATATGAACTCTTTTTATTTTCGTTGGCCGGGCCTGCCGTTCACCTGATTTACAAATTAATTTTCTTTTGAAACCATGTGCCCACGCGGGTAGACAGTCTGCTCTGGGGTGTGTCAGCTGAACACTCATTGTGAACATCATGTGACTTTTATAATTTAACTCCATAAATCTAAGTACTATGTTTGCAATTGTGTGCTGCACTGGGGGAGCGTGCCAGAGGTTTTTTTTACTCTCAAATATTTTTGATATATATACAAGGGTCATTACACTATTCACTATAAAATTTAAGTCACATGTTAGGGGTTCTGTTACGGCTGGTTCAGAACGGGTTTATATTTTAATTTCATTTTGGTTTAACATGTAAGGGCTGGGGGGGTTTCGTTTTCAGGCTGTTTTATGGGGGTAAAAGGGACAGAGTTTTTGTCAGGCACATGTTCATTCAGTTTAAGGCAGGTTTGATTCCTGTCACATATGGTCGGGTACATGCTGGCGCGCTCCCACATCTGCTAGGATACAACAGTCGGTTATTATAAAATCATTTATACACAGCCATCTGGCTTTAACAGAAAAGAAATTTTATATTTTGGGTGGGCATATACTGATTAATTGTTGACCTTGTAAAAGCATATACTGATACATGTATCCATCGGGATTTGTAAAACAAAATTAACATTTTAGAAACTCATACCAATTGCTTAAAATCAGGTGATGAGGGTTTTTCCCATTTATATGCTGTCTAAGAAACTTAAAGATTTTCATATGCTCATAATGGGCCAATTATCAGATGCTATCTATACATATGGGCAGTCCGGTCTCTCTTTATGCTTTGTTAGTGATTATCATCCTTTTGGGGGTTTTTAATTATTTAAATTAATGGAAATTAATGAATTATGGTGACTGGAAGTTGAACATTTATGATTGCCGGTCTTCGGGCTTTGCAGAAACACTGCCTGTCGGGCAGGTCGAACATGGGTATTCTAAGGGTATTAGGTGTCTCTAATATGTGTATATAATTGTGAGTGTATGTGTCTTTATGTTTCTGTACGTGATGTCAATGTTAAGTTTTAGTAACAAAGGGGGGGGGGGGAGATTATATAATTACGGAATTTTGCTTGATATATATATGTATATATGGATATATAGATATTGTCTATTGACACAATTAAGGACATGTGAATATTATTTATGTATTATGTATTTTGTGGGTTATTGCTGATTGCCATGTGATAATTATGTGATTTGTGGGATATTTACATGTAACGAATTATGGGGGCAACAATAAAAAGAATGTTATTGTTAATTAACAGCTGAGTTTAATTGCAAGTCCCGTCATACTGGACCCAGCGCATTTTTGGCTTCTCTAGGCTCTGGCCTAGTTTTAAATAACTTGTGGCTTCTCTTTCAAAAAAAATATAAATAAAAAAAAAATACAAAGAAAATTTTTTTTTTATATACATCATAAAAAGGAAAGAGGGGTCACAGTTAATTGAAAAGAAGCTGTATATAAAACTATAATAACATGTTATGCACAGCACCCATGTAATATAAAGGAGTATTAAAATTGTCTCATAATAATAACAAATATTAGTAAAATAATCAAACAATCATGGTAAGATAAGAAAAGGAAATAACTAAGGAGTTACCAGTTATCATTAATAAAACCAGACTTGAGAAAATAAGGTTAAAAAAATGTAAATTTGTATCAACGTAACACACACATTGTTGGTACAAATAATGAAACCACATAACCTAAGATACAGGTACTGTTCACCTGAATTCATATTTATCAGTAGGGAAAACCTACCTAAACTGAAATGTTTTGTACCTTAAACCAAGTAGAAATAATAAGCTTTCTACACATACCAATAAGACACCACAAATGAATTTTAAATAAGAATTTAAGTAAATAGAGTGAACCAAAACCAACCAAAATGGGATTCACTATGTAAAACCTGAACAAAACCACATTGCAATGCCAAATAGAAACAAAAGCTAATGTCTATACCACAAGTAAGGTATAATACCACTATTGTAATAGTATAAGAGTATTATAAGCAAGGACATAATGTATTATAAGAGTAATTAAGAACACCTGTCAGGTGACACCAGGTGTAAATACTGTTAATCAATGATATATGCTTAGGGACAGACTAGTGTATTAAAAACACAAGACCAATTATAAAGATACTACTATGGTTAAACTATTCTAACCAAATGATAGTAGAAAAAGACAAAAGAATACCAAATAAGAGTGAAAATGAGTGTACACCACATAGTGCAAAATAGAGGTCACTTTAATAACAGAAATGACAAAGAATAACCACATATTCCAACTAACAGAGACTCACAGTAGTTGAAACCACTTATTGTTTACAACTGGGGTCATACAGAAGGTACACAAATACTTTCTATTATTAATAATATGTAAATACAAGTATAGGGATATAGGCTAAGGTAATGTTAACTTAAGTAATATATTTTATCATTAGATTTAAGTTACCAGTAAGTAAGAAGTGTGAGAGAACTTGGAAGGCATACCCACAAGTGGGTATGAGTGCCATTAAATAGTTTTAATCAAAAAATAAATATAAATAATAGTGAATAATAAATTGTGATAATCTCAAACATTAACACCCTTAATAATGGACCAAAGAACACCATGAGTAGACTCAAAATAAAGAGCCGAGTTTTACCAATACAATGATATGCTTAGATTACAAATCTAAGCCATAATAAAAAAGTTATTACAATTATAAGATATTTGGGTCAAATCGAGCAAATATTTATAATCTCGACACCAGCCACCCCACGCCAAAAACAACAATTGAAATAATTCGCGTAGGGGGTATGTGCATCGAATTAAAGATCGTCAACCAATCAGATCTGAGAAATTAAAAAAATTTTCAACGATCACAAGACGGAACAGCAGAATGAGATGCGTGTTCCCGACACTTTGGAGGAAGACAGACGGCTACTATTCAGCGTAAAGAAACAACTGTTCATATGATTTGTGCGCATCACCGTTGTAAACAGAGCAACCTAACCTAAATTTGTGATAACATAAATAATTTAGTATCGAAGGTGTTAAGTGTAACAGTGCGTAACAAGGTAATCACTTAAAACTTCCGGGCTGAAAGGCCGTGGTCGAATGCTTGATGTTGTGTAGCTAGACGTTTCGGCCACACCACCGGTGGCCATCTTCAGTAGCAAAAATGTTCGTAATAGGTGGTATGCCGAACAAGTCGCCCAGTGAACTGGGAACAAGCAACAGTGAGAGAAGGCTACGCTGTTTCTGTTTATAACTTTTTGGCCGCTTATGGTGAATAACGCGAACCAATCAGAAGCCAGTTCATCATTCTCCACTCTGATTGGCCATGGAAAATAAACCTTGCCAGACACTATTTAAGGCGATGCTTTCACCTCGGCTGTTCATAGCGACGGACGCACTCTTATGGATATGGATGGACTCCAGATGCAGGCGAGTGAAGTAACCCCGGACAGAAGACAACACCCGGGCTTCATCAAACCCGGGTGTGATGAAGCCCGGGTATTGTCTCAATGTTATTTATGTCTTGTAATTTAGGAATCTACTACTATAACTATTTAAATGTTTATGTTTACTATGAATAAGAACCAAGGTTGTCAAGCTACATAATTACTTACAACCATGCAATTACCTTTCTGTAGAATCAAACAATGAATCAGATGTTTCATTCAATAACACTGTTTCAAAATATTATATTATTGTTCACTTTTTAAATGTTTTATCAAAAATTATTTTAACGTTAACCAACGTTCTTTAAACCATTTATTGTCGATTGAGTTTAATAATTTTGTTAACCTGAAATGTCCAGAGCAGACATGGTTATTATTTTGAATGTTAATTATTAAGTGATGATTGAATTGTAATCATCCTCAAACTGCCTAATAACGGTAGAGTAAGAGTTCTATTCAATAATTTGGTATTCTGTCAGCTAAAATAACCCACACAGACACACATGAATTAAATTATTTTAACCAAAAAGCATTTAGATACACTGATATTGTACATCAGTTCTACCACCCTGAGAAAAATTTTATAAAACCAACTACTCATGTTACTTATTTTGAATTGAAATAATAAATGATACTTCACATCATTTAAAAAGAGCATATTCAACTGAATGAAAATATTATTTTACACAAGAAAACGGAGTCACTTAGTTTATTTCAAAAGACTAAATTTGGAAACAGTTGAACGACTCTCACTGGTCAGCTCGACAAGCAGCGGCGAATTTAAATACGGTAAGTCAATCTACAGATTAGATTGTTACATCGACCCTGCAAGATCGACAAGACTCACCACAAGTAAGTGATTGTTCATGCAAAAATATTTATGCTTTCAGTGAGGAACCTACATCACCATTTCATCTAGTCGACGGGAGAATAACCGTATAAAATAAATTAACCGAAGTTGAAAACTACTTCGCTAACTAATCTCCAGTGCATTAATCGGATTTATTTACGTTGGATTCAGTGCTAGATTGAATTGAAATAAATAAATCAATAATAATAAAATACTAAACTAAAAAGTTATTGCAATTTTAAAAAAAATTGGGAACGGGCAGTTAGCACCCAAGAACCCCAAAACAAACACCGCTACACTACAATCCAAAAATCTTTCACTTACCTCACGTTATATCGTGTTGAGGGTGTCATTTTTTGCCGTAGACCTGGCACACGAGTTACTCCGAGGGTAAAGCGTTGTCCTCTACCACCAATAGCCGACGCCCTTTTGGAGAGTCAATGACTGGATAGACTATCAGGACGCGTCTCTGAATATTAGTAGACTTTAAACAAAGACCTAAAAATATGTAAACAAATGTAAAATTAACAAAACGTTTAAAATAATTATATACTTTTATGTATAATGTACGCGCGCGCTCACACACACACACACACACACACACACACACACACACACACACACACACACACACACACACAGCTACACGTGCATGTGTGCCGCGCGCGTTGACGCGTATATACATTTTAATATACACGTCTTCTCACAACAAGAGTTTTAGTCAGAACTTCAGAGCTTCAACATAAGCTGATTTCTCTGTTTATATTAAATTTGATAGCCTTTGATACTATGACACTGAATAATTAAATAGATATTAAATTGTACTAATGCGATATTCAGACTTGAGAAACTGGGAACTGTTAGTACCTAAAATACGCTATAATTAGTATTAACCTACGTATTATTAGTAACCACAAGAGAAAACTAGTTAAGCATTAAACATTTTAGGCGTTATAAAAAGTAATTTTACTCAATGAAATACATACAATTTTATTCCTAAACACTTAATACAATTTAGTGACTATGAATCTTATTTATTATACGTTTTGTTTCGGGTGTATCAGTGACAGAATAATTCATGATTTGAATTTACATGTAGCATTCAAATTAATAAAATTTTAATTTACATGAAGTATATCTAATTTAAGAAAAGTGTTTAGAAGAATTTGTATTGCATAATTCCTTAAGCAAATTTAAAAATTAAAAATTTTAATTTATCCTTTTTTTTTAAATAACAGTTTTTAATAACAGAATGCTGTTTAAGTATAGTGTCCCATAGAAAGAAATTTACACGTTTCTTAATATGGAGTATTTAATTGATAGCATTGTAGAAAGTAGTAAAATATTAGTAATATAACTGACCACTTTACCAACACAACTTGATGTGTTTTATTCCCTTCCATATGATAATATTGTCTGTGTTCAACAACGTTGTAAATTATACAATTTCAAAGTAATCATACAATTTTGTGCCAATTATGTTACAAATGTTTGTGTATTTTTAGACTTAATAGTGTTAGGTTGATCTCATGGATTGTCGTATTGTACAGTGGAAATTAAATACAGACACCAATTAAGTCATTAATTACCTGGCTAAGTTATAAGCAGTAGGCCTAATGGCTTAGTTACAAATAATTTGATCCTAGCTTTAGGCTTATGTATGTTTCTACAGATTCCTATAAACCTATATATGCAACTTATTAAATACAAAAAGTGATGAAAATATATAATTTATTTTGTAAACACAGTTGTAAACATAAAAGCAAACCAAAATTTTTAAAAAAGAAATGTTCATATTTGTATTATTTCTATCAAATATTTACAGACACTAAGTTTGTGTTTTGAATAAAATCACTCAGAAACTGGTTCCTTTTTTGCCTATTCTTAAGTCCCCGATTACGTAACATTTTTAAATTTCAAAAAACTGTTATTATATATAAATTTTTTTTAAAAGTCTATTTAATCTGATACTTTATATGGCTTTTGGTGTTTCTATCAAAATTTTGGCCAAAGTTTAGAATCGTAGGGTCCAAGTCTACCTCTGGTGGTCATACTGCGGAAGGGATATTAATCTCAAAAACAATAGGGTTGTGTAAGGTATAAGTATAGACACGCACGACTAATTTCACTGAAATCAGTTGATGCACTCAAAGGTTATCGTAAGACCAACCCCAGCCAGTAGCCAGCAAGGTAGACAGACACACGAATTCCAAACAGTCGGGTAAAACCCCCTCTCCTTCTACTGTAAAAAAGACTCATCATTATATATTTATTATTCTTATTTTTGAGTTACTTGTGTACGTTTACTTAATTTTAAACTCTACAGCACAAGAAATCAAATTTTAATTGTAAAATATTTTGCACATTTCCAAGAATAGCAAAATTGTATGTTCTAAGCAGCGAAGTGGAAAGTGTTGTCAATTGTGAGTCTGTTACAAAGGAGTAGGTAGACATCAAAGGACATGCAAGTGAAATATGAAAGTACTCACATTACTAAATTTTTAATATCATACTTTTGAACAATTTAATATAAAACTCAAAACGTGTTTATATTTTAAATAATACTGATGTGCAATTCTATTGTTTTAAAAAATGTTAGAGACTATTGAGTGTGAAGTACTGAAATTAATAAGAATCTAATGTATCTGTCTTTATTTAAAATTACGTTAAAATTTGTAATTTAGTTAAAATTTTCATATTAAAGATTTAAAAAAATCCAACTTTCTGTAAACATTAAAGGCGGGAAATAGTTAAATCGTCAGAGTCCGATAAGAACAGATTTAAGTATCAGACAATAGAAATTTGGTTGATTTTGCATACAAAATATATGAAAATCTCAATCAATTTTAGTTCAATAAATCCTACGTTCATTTACTTTTTACTGTAAGGCAAAATTTGTTTATTTTATAGTAATTTTCAAATCGTGCATTCCAAATATGATATGAACAACATTTACATACCCATATGGATGTAGGCACAGATACATAAATATTAAAATGTGTATTTATTTCAAATTTATTAACACTTTGGTTTGTATATGCGTGTATATATGAATGTGGTTATTGAATGTTCACGTTTTAACGGATAAGCACACTTTTAAACAAAGAAATAATTTAGTCTTGGACAAACGTCGACGTGCTGATAAAGCACTTAAGCTTTAAAAGTATAATATACATGTAACATCCATATTTCTATGGAACATAAAATATAATTAAAAGTTTACTACTTGTGGTAACCTAACACGTTGCAAAGACTGTCAACAAAGTAAATAAAAACTCTTGTTACCTTTGTTCTCTATTCGTAGTGATTTTCCGTTCAATAAAAATCCGTTCAGTTTATATAGGGGATGTACTATAAGGGGGTCAGTTTATAAGGTAACACTCAAAAATATATGTAGCCTACAGAAGAAAATTTATTTCGGAAGACAAGAATACGGTACCTCTCATTATTTTACCATTTCCTCAAGACGTGCGAGTGATCGTCTGACATCCAGATTATGTTGCCGATAACAGTGATAACGTGACCTAATAACGGTCAACAGTGTACTCTATTCGTTGATGTAACCGCTACACCAAAAATATGGTTTCGTTCTAATTACGAAACATTTTTCTACCAAATTACAAGAATTCCTTACAGGTTAAATGTAGCAAGATGAAAACAGAAATCAAAACGTAAATTGGAAGAAAGAAGGATTTTTATTACTTTTTGTGATGAGTTCTGTAAACTGATAACACAGGTATTTTTCCTCTTCTGCGCACCAAAGTTCTGTTAGTAACGAGGTCAAGTTGACGAGAAACAGTTACTTATGCTAGGAAACATTAAAATTTTTAGTCTTATTTTCTATAAAAGTTAATATTTTAACTATTTTGTAATTTGTGTTATTGTTTTGGCATAAAATTAGCAAATAAGTTGTGCTTGAATTATATAAAATTAAATTATGGAACCTCGACCGTGTTGTCTTTTAAAAGCTTAAAAAACCTGATTGTTACACCAGCAGCATGTCGCTTGGCATGAAACTTTATTAAGCAATACAAAGCTACTCTTCTGTGTTTTAGTGTTTTGTTTGGAGGAGGGCAATTTTAATTCCATAAATATTTGTGTTTCATTTCTTCTTCACGTACGTGTTTACTTTGTTACTGTTTAAAGCATGGGTTATAGAGAGAAAGTTTAATCCAAACACAAACGACTGAAATGCAAATGTGCGTTCGTATGCTGTATTTAAACTGTGAAAAAGATTGGTCAGTTTATTTTATTATTCTCTTTGATTTCAAATTGTGCAGAGAACTTCAGCTATAATGAACATCCCGCAATGTATGTGTATTAAGTCTGCGTTAAAATTGTAAATTACTTTATTGTAGACAAATAACGACAAATACTCTTAGAGAATTAGGTATTATAACACAATAAGTTTATCTAGTAATTTACCAAGGTTTTTATGCAGTAGTCTAACGTAATTTATAACAAAGTGTATAGGACTTCTGAATAATTGTTTAAACACACAAAAATGCATTAGCCGTCAAGTTTAAAGCTACGAAGTATTTTTTTATATAGTCACTTAACTAACATAAAAAAATCGCTTCTCATCCCCCGTTACAAAGATTAATCAAGATTACTTTTTCTCGTTGTTTTATATTAATATGCCATTTTTTATTTTATGTCACTGGTTTTGTATAATTTCTATTCATATGATTCTCTCTTCACGTTATTTTCCTCAAATGTGTTATTTTATTGTAAAAATTGTACCACGTAAGCCTATGTTTCATTTATTTCTGATAAGTGTTTAAAAATTACTCAAACTATATTAATAATACTCTTATGACATCACAGAACAATCTACGTGTTTGTCGAAAGTGCCAGAAGATTCTCGATATAACCTGTGTGGCGTACGTGCTTGTCGACGCATTTTCGAGAGGTTTCTCGAAGGCGCCAGCCGCGCGAACTGTGTCAAGACCGCAGTTACTTACGTAGTTCACACGAGCGCTAAGACGCAATTAGGAAAATTCTGGTCTGTGACCGCAGGTATTACAACACACACAACACCTGAAACATGGCGGCAGCGGCCTGAAGTTTCAGTATTAGTGCGATATATTTACAGAGCGGTTCGAGTTAATATCGGGCGAGATTACTGTGCGCGTTCAAGTGGTTATTAGTTAAGTGTTGTGTTTTATAATCGGACGGTATATTGTAATACCATTGTGTTTAATATTAGTGACATTTTATTTGTGTGTGAACAATTTTTTTGATACGTTATAGAGACCGGGTCGTTAATTATGAACCGTTTAACAGTGAAAATTGAAGCTGGTGACTTAACTGGTGTCTTGTACTTACTTTGTTTTCCACTGTACCTACGACGATCGAGTAGACCGTCGTAACAGTGGTGTCAGAAGTGGGATAGAACGGTTAACAGTGGAAACAGGGGGCAATTCGTAGAAGAGTGGTGTTAGTGGTAGTTGAAAAAAAGGAAGAATTGATACCTGTCAGATGATAGAATCATTCAAAGCAATGCTTTGAATCGAGGAACGACGCCGGCAGGTGGCAGAAGAGGGAGAAGAAAGACACCGACAAGATGCGGCAGAAGAACAAAAACGACATGAAGAGAAACGCATACAGGAATGAGAAATAACAGATGAACGACAGAAAGCACTAATGAAAGAACGACTAAAAGAAAAAAGTAAGCGTGAAAATGAAACACCAGAGAGACGACAAAAAGAAGAATTTAGTCGTCAATCAGACGAAGTTAAGGCGTTCGTACAAGAGGATACCACTGCAAAATTCGTCCTGTTACGAGGTGAGCTGAACAAACAAGTTGACAGAATATCTGAAATAGAAAAATCTGTGTCAACTATGAAAACAAATAATTCAAGTTCAGAAGTTTCTATTGCAAATTTATTAAAACAAATTAAAAGAAAGTCGAACATTTAGCAAAGGGAATAGTTGATAAAGGAAGAAAATAATAAATGCTGATGAAGATTCAAAATATCAGAGAAATCAAACTGTAGTAGGGCCAGTTTCCGCACAGGCCCCAACGTTTGATGGAAGTACGCATTGGGCAACTTATATTGTAACGAGACATATGAACGCGATATTTTGGATATAAAAATATCATAATAATTTAGTGGGACAAGACCCATTAAGTATTCACAATGAGTGTACCAAGCATCAAAATTATATAATAAATAATAATTGAAGAATGAATCCACAACTGAAGAGTTAAAACAGTAATGGTAATAATAATAAAACAAGAAAGAAAATGTATTAAATAGTGATTACCCAATAGATCCAATAACCCAATAGTTTCGGTCAGTGAGAAACCAAGAAACAAAGAAGGACACATATTATAAAGACGAAAACAATAATAATAATGATGTCAATCAATATGGTGCCACAAGAAGAAACGTTACCAACAACAAGTGAAGTGCAGAATGAGAGACAATGACAGATAGCCAAAACACTAACTGACTACATTAGATGACCTGAATATGACCACTAATCTAGTAAATGAGTAGGGCATCCAATAATAGCCAGGAGGGTGAGAGTAATAAGAATATTAGTATAATAAGGAGCTGTAAACATCAGTATGATAACATATTATGTCCAGTATTAATGTAAGTTAATAGAGAACCAAAATTGTCAGATAACAGTAATAATTACCAAATAAGTTACGAAAAATGATAATAGAGAGAAAAAGAACCAATTGATAGATTGCAGGTGATGATTAATAACACCAATACAGTGAAAAAAGAAATAAAAATTGTAAATGAAAATAAACTCAGTCAACCCATTGTTGCATTAGAGTGGGGAGACACATAACTTAACTACATGTACTTTCCACTTAGCTTAATAAGAATTAATAACTAAAATATACTTAAACTAAAATCTCTTGGACAAAAAATCAAGTAGATATTGTAAGGGTTCTATCAATACCAAAATGAACTACCTAGAGTAGTATTTATATGGTAATTGATGTAAACAAAGTGACCAAAAACAGACAGAATGGGAATCACCATGTAACGTTTAGATAAAACAAGTTGTTAAATTAATCAGAAACAGAAAGGGTGATACCTGTATAGCTAGAAAGATAGTACATTACTAGCATAATCTTGTAGGATAATTATTATCACTAATGTAAGGCATAATAATAATAATTAAATACATCTGTCATGTGACACTAGCTGCAAGTATTATTGCTAAGTTCTCAACCCAAGAGAATGCACCAATGTGAAACACAAGATTGTAAAACAATTTAATAACTGTAATGAATAATTATGAACAAGATAGTAACTTAAAAGACCACTACTTAATTAAGAATGAAGTAAAGTACGGTGACACCTTATAGTACAATTTATAGGTGATTATATAGACTCAAAGATAGAAAATAACAATGTATTAACTGTAACTAGGGCGAACAGTAGTTGCACTGACCATGTATGTGTAATTGTGACACAACAGAAATTGTCAAGAGACAAATATTAAAATATAATTAGTAAATATAGTTAGTAGGACCATAGGCCTAATGCAACCCAAGCATAGGAGATGTATTTTGTCAATAATAGTAAATAGATAATAAGTAAAGTGTGTAAAAGGACTTGAAAAGCACAATCTCGATGAGATGTGATTGTCATTTGTTAGTTTTAGTGAAAGAATACCTAAATTGATTAAGAAATTGTATAAAGTGTTAATTTCAAACAATATCTTCCATAATCATGGACGAAAATATATCACGTGTGGTCTTTAAATTAAGAGCCAAATGTTCGCCATGTCGTAATAAGCTTAGATTCACAATCAGAGGGGTTATAAGAAAGTTATGTCAATTTAAAGATATTTGGTTTATTTTGGACAAAATGTTTAGCGTCAGTTCGTACTCTTAAACCCAAAGTCCCACGCTTGTTGTAACAATTAAATAATTCAGCGGAGGGGGGTATGTGTGTGTACTCAAGTAAAGATCAGTAGCCAATCAAAAGAGAGAATTTGATAATGTTTACAAGGAATGCAAACGAGAACGGCAGAAATAGACACCATTTTGGGACACTTCTTCATGACCACTGATGCAATATTGACGACAGCTCCGCATCGCCAGAAAGCGCCAGTCTAACCTAACTTAGTGCGTGTAATCAAATGTAAACAAAGGGGAACATAACCCTATTTTGTTAAAATCATTATAAGGTTTTTTTATTCGAAGTTCAGTGAAGACCTAACAGTGCGATATAAATTGCTAGGTGTATAATCCATAGGAATTACGCGAATTAAATGGAGTAAAGTGATTTTTTATTATATTTAAGGAATTTATGAAATTTGACTATATACTTTTATCAAAATAACTTAATTCTATGTGTACATACGAACGAATAAGGGGCATTGCACCTTACTAGCTTAATTAATTTATTAATTACAAAGAGAGTTCTCAATTTAATTTTATTTAATTAATAGATGAAGGTTATAAATATGATGATAGTTTTTTCAATATAAAACACTAAGAGTGCTTGAATTAATATTATATCGATGAATTTATTCATAGTTAAACCGATGGTAATTTAACAACAGCTGGCCAGAATTTTGAGAATTGTCAATTGACATGATTAATTATCAGAAGATAATTAAGAAAACAATTTGTGCCTAGATTTAAGAAAGATTCTAATATTATTACAATATTTCATTGTTTCATTATTAAAAGAATTTAATACCAAGTTACCTACGATTCCAAAAATTAAGAGATTACCTGTTTAAAGTAATCCATTATAACTAATCAGATGATTATTCCTGGAACACTGAATTAATTTATAACTTCACTGCGTTTATATTTTATGTGTTATAGAAGAATTATTAATTCATTTTAAGTTAATTTGTGGCAGTTACAATACACCAAGATAACCTATAATGTCAGAACCAGATATGTATATAAAATTTTCTGTTATTCATTAAGATGTAATTAATTTTTTAATCACTCTCCGACTACCCAATAATGGTAGTATAAGTATTCTGTTTGTTTTATTTGTATTCTGCAGTCTAAAAGGACCCATATGTCACATAAATATTTTAACCAAAAGTAAGTATAATAATTCTGATAATTGCAAATCAGAACAACCAACCTTGAGACAAAAGATTTCATAAAAATAAATATTATTGTAACCAAAATAAACAAGTAACAATTTATAATATTTTTAAAGTAATTTAATGAATATTATCAAGAAATAAACCATAATTTTATACTACAAAACTAGAGTCAGACGATTTATTTCATTAGAC
Source organism: Magicicada septendecula (assembly GCA_034769895.1). NCBI lineage: Eukaryota > Metazoa > Arthropoda > Insecta > Hemiptera > Cicadidae > Magicicada > Magicicada septendecula. Next base: position 191,632,803 of record CM068372.1, read on the forward strand.
TAGACTATTACAGATTAGGTGGATATCTCGCAATGGATGGCAACACTGACAGCGGAAAAATGAGTTTACTTTGAATAATTCTAAACTTAGATTGTCATATCAACACTGCGCGGTTAGCCAACTTCACTTCAAGTAAGTAATTATTTAATGAAATTAAAAATGTACTTTCAGTGAGAGATCGACTTCGTAGATTCGTCTAGTCAACCGAAGAAACGTCGCACCATAAATAAATTCCGAAGAACCAATGTAATCGAACATTTAAAACATTTTTTTGAACAACAACAAAAAACAATAGCCGAATTTAATTAATAAAAATAATTATAAACAAACTTAAATAAATAAAGAGCTTTGTATTACAAAGTGATACAGACAACGTGTGGTTATCAAACCATACGACAACGATATTCTACAATATTCGCCAATTTGAAGCTGCCGCTCACTTAAGTAAATGGACGGAAGAAGAGAAAGGACTTTCACTAATTCTTGCTTTAAAAGGGCTTGCCGCAGAACTAATACAGAAAGTGCCATCTGACAGTCAGAACGTCTAGGCCGAATTAACTAAAGCTCTGGAATTACGGTACGGTGACCAGCATTTGTGCGGAGTGTACCGTGAACAACTTAATGCGAGGCGACAGTGTTCAGGGGAGAGCCTTCAAGAGTTTGAAGCGAATGTCGACCGACTGACGAGATTAGCTTATCCTGAAGAATCGGAGGACTTCCGGAAGTGGATTTCTCTCATTATGTTTATTGACGGTATCAGAGATAGTTAGTTACAACAAGTGTTAAGAATAGATCGGCATGATAATAAATCAGACGCTCTTGTTCAGGCTCTCCGTTTCGAAGCTGCCAAGTCGGCGACCTATATTAATCAAAGTATGCCTTTACGTTGTAGCCAAACGGATACAACATCACAGTATCGTCATAACGGACAGAATAAAGAGACAATTCAAGAACCACAGTTTAAGAAGTCAACAGCGCCACAACAATCTTTCAAACCAAAGGATAAAGACAGAAGACCGAAGTGTTACAACTGTGGGAAACGTGGTCATCTACAGGTAGACTGTTGGTAGAAGAAAATACCGAGAGAAGAGAGTGATCGCACCAATTGGAGAAGTAAAGGTCCAGAACAGCACACAGTTTTCACGCTACATAAGACCAGTGGAAACTTGATTGTTAATGGATTTGCGGAAGGTAAACCAACATCATTTACAGTTGACACGGGTGTAACAGTGTCCATTGTGCGCCCTGACTTAGTCAGCAACCGCCGGCGTCCAATTAACTCTTGTACAATACAGACTGTGACTGGAAGCCCCGTCAAGGTGCTAGGAAAGGTAGACGTACGTGTACGTTTGGGTCTTCTCAAGTTTAGCCACCAAATGCTCGTTGCAGACATTGTCAATGAAGTGATTCTTGGAACGGACATTATGAATGCCTACGGATTCGTTGTGGACTTAAGAGAGAATGTCCTGAAGGTTTGCCAAGAGAAGATAAAGCTTTGCATAGCTAAAATGACAGGGTCTACCAACCATTCGATTAAGCGAGTGGCATTAATCGAAGAAAAAGTCAACAGGTCTAGTCAAGAGGGACCCTCCCTCTTGCAAGCGGAAATGGAGGAAGAACTAGCAGAAGTGATAAGTGTATTACAAATACACTTATTACAAATAAGTGTAACAACAAAAGAGGTGATTGGAAAGCCAACTATGGGTGTCGAGACAAAACTCTTGCTTGTTCCTGAGCTGATAAAAGCACCCGAGGGAAAAGCGGCTGAAAATGAGGTTACGCAAGAGGCTGTTGACGAGAACCAAACAAACGTGGATCAGCCAGTGGTGATTAGGTCATCAGAACATGTGACGCAACGGGAGTGATTCCAGCGAAACTAGTGGTTGAGCGGAAGACTCGCATTCCTGGGAACGTGATGTTCGGATCACACGAGACTGAATTCGAAGAACGGGAAAATTATCTTTCGCAAGGACATCCACCTAGATCGCCTGGTCGAGTATTACTTCAGAGACGGTTTGCCAGTTCGGGGCGAACAGGCTTAAGGAGGGGAAAGTGTTACGACATCACAGAACAATTTACGTGTTTGCCGAATATGCCAGAAGAATCTCTATGTAACGCGTGTGGCAAACGTGCTTGTCGACGCACTTTTCGAGAGGTTTCTCGAAGGCGCCAGCCGCGTGGAATGTTAATTACGTAGTTCACACGAGCGGGAAGACGCAATTAGGAACATTCTGGTCTGTGAGCGCAGGTATAAATACATGGCGGCAGCGGCCTTAAGTTTCAGTATAGTGGCGATATATTTAGAGAGCGGTTCAAGTTATTATCGGGCGAGATTACTGTGCGCGTTCAAGTGGTTATTAGTTAGGCCTAAGTGTTGTGTTTGATAATCGGACGGTGTATTGTAATACCATTGTGTTTAATATTAGTGTCATTTTATTTGCCTGTGAAGAATTTTTATTTGTTTTGTTATAGGGACTGCGTTTTTATTAGGAACTGTTTAACTGTGAAAACTGAAACTGGTGATTAGTTACTTAATTGGTGTCTTGTACTTACTTCGGTTTTCACTTTGGTTTACTTTGGTTCGAGTAGACCGTCGTAACAATACTGTAACAGTTAATATTCTTTAATGATGTTAATTCTTATATCAGAGTTTGCTTTGTTTCATTTTATTCGTCTGTCACTGACTATCGTTCACAACTCTAGAGAAAAATACACCGTAACAAAAACAATACCTAATGTTTATGATTGTGGAATATATCAATGTTTTTTTTCTTTCATCGTTTTCAACATTCAGTTTAAATGTATTAGCTGACGCCACTGTGATTTATATTATGTGTAATATGTCTTTATGATTTGTAAACAGCTCTTTACAAACGGGAATATTTAAATTCAAATTTTCCTGTTCAACACACAAATTTTAAGAATATTTTGATATTAAATCAATGATTTTATTTTTACAGTAATTTCATGAATTTTAATGTAGTTATTTCACTAAAATATTTTCCCTCTCTATAAACAACAAGACTTACTATGCAACAATTTATAATATAATAAAAAGTAACTCACTAAAGAACGTACGACTTTTTCGGTAATTGTTTATACTACAGATGATTGCAGGCTTAACTCGGAAACGTCTTTAAATAAATGTACTAATCCAATATCTTGTTACAAAAATAGATTTTGTAAAATTCATAGGAAATTTTAATAGAGGAGTATAAAATCAAGTGTGAAACGTTAATTTATTACCGCTTAATAAAATATGTCTTATCAAAGTTATAATTATGCTGAATAAATATGTACATGTATGTACATGTATGTGTATGTATATGTATTGTGGTTTTCAGAATGAATGTCTGATGACTCAAAATTGAAGAGAATTAGGGGAGGGATATAACAGTTGAGTAAAAAAGCTCTTTTCCTTATACTTTACTAATTAAATTATTTTATTAGTTTGGATATAAATTAATGTAATTTTTCTTCTATAAAAGCAGCAAACTTACAAAAGGATCAAGGGAAATATTCAGAAAACAGACTAAATTGTGTTTGAGATTTTTTAGTTCTTTCCTTACGACCTCCACCAAGTATTACTCCCTGCGACTTGAAATTCATAGTTCAATCAACGAAATGTTTTGTAATCTATGTCAAACCGGCTCAACGACAGCAATTTAATCATAATGTCACACGCTGGCTTCAATAAACACAAATACAGTGCGGTATGCTAGTTAAGCTTACACGTAATCATGAAGAAAATTCTACAGACGGAGTCCACTATTAGGCTAAATGTGGCATTTCACGTTATAAAATAGGTCGTCTGTCGGTCAAAGCAAATTTAGCAAGCCGAAGAAAAAGTAATAATTTTTGCTTATAAAATGAACGTTTTTATTTATAACAGAAAATTAGAATTCCACTTAAAATATGTGTATTTTTAAATGTGTAAAAATTGATGATCCTTATTTCCGTTTTTGACGACGTTCTTTGGTTGTTCACTAGACACTACTTTTACTTGTATTAAATCTTTATATTATTGATTCGCAAAAATGTTATGTTAATTTCTGCTACTAAAGCATTTTTAAAAGTACATTATTATTTAATAATAGATTTTATGAATGTTTCAGTGGATGGTTAGTTAGGATCGGTCAATAATACAACTTTTAGTTATTTTGCGTCGACGTTTCGACAATATTTATTGTCATCTTCAGGACATGTGTATGAAATACAATAGAAATATCAAACATAACGAAAGAATTAAATATTTGGGTGAACGTGTTAGTATCAGTGCGAAAATTAATGGAGTGAGGGTCACTTTTAATTTGAATCATTTCCAGTACGCATCTTTTGCAATAATTATTTTCGTAATATTTAATTTGGGTGTTGCACTGATACTCAAAACCTCTCGTCCAGTTATGTTCAACTTATACACACCGTCAAAACATGAATTTGAAGAAATAATCAGTACTCTTCCTACAGGATGTGTTGGTCATTTAATGGCCAGCTTGTCGTCAGATATTAATTAGTGTCACACTCCCCCTTGTGCAAACCTTTCTCAACTGTCTTCCGAACACATGTTACTTAATTTCCTACAAATGTACAAGGGTCGTCTGTTCTGCTTTATAATAAGGTGTTGGTCAGGGAAAATTTACATTTACGAACTGCGCGACGCGGGCTATAAGGTTGTGGGAGACTCCCGGCTGTACACCACTTATGGCTCGCGTCGCCCACTCCCCCTGGGCGACTCCTCCCAGGCCTTATTAGATTTAAAACAGCTTTTCGGGATCTGCGTAAGCGTAGAGCCCTGCCGCCAGACCGGGCGACTTTCCCAGTGCCACAGGTGCCAGCGGTTCGGCCACAGCAGCTTCGGTTGCCGGAACGCGCCGACCTGCGTCCGCTGTGGAAATGACCACTTGACGCAGGCCTGCGCTGTCCCGGCCAACCACCGATATTGTATTAACTGTGGCGGCGCCCATGCTGCAAATAACAGGCGCTGCCCAGTCTATAGCGAGCAGCTGGACAAGCTTAAGAAACCCGTCCAGCCTAAGCCTCGACATGTTGTTGCTAGCCAACCAGTAAAACCGGCCAAAGCCGCTCAACCTGTGGTCCGGAAACCAGCCCCTAGGTCTGCTCCGGTTCCGAAACCCAGCCGTGCAGTGAGCCCGAGCAAAGCTCCACAGGCCAAACCAACCATCGCGCCCCCGGAACCGGAACGCGAAGTCCCCCATTATACACAAGTCCCGCTGCCGGACGATGAGGAAATTGATCCTCCATTGCCGCCGCCACCCAAGCCTAGATTCCCCAGATCGGGCAAGAAAGTTAGGACTCAGGCCAAGAACACGGGCCAGCCTAAACCACCTGCCACTGGACCCAAGCCCGTCCACCATAAGCCAGAGCGGCCACCCGCTCCAGTACCAGCCCCCAAGGCTTCCACCGTCTCGCCCCGCCGCAGCTATGCAGCTGCCGCCAAGCGTTCTCCCCCGGCCTCATCTTCCGATGATCTCGCCGTGGTATCAGACTTTCTGGCAAGCTACGACTTGCAGAAAGTAGCCCAGACTTTCCTTAAAATCAAGGAACGCTTGGCAACAGCCTCGCCCCACGATATGTTCCTCCTCTTGGTGGAAGCATGCCGTGTTACAGGTCTGTTATGAACGGACAACCACGGCAATCCCTCAAGCGAGACCTCGAGCTCGTGGCGTGGAACGCCAACGGCCTCGCTTCCCGGCATTCTGAGCTCTTAGAGTTCGTTGCCCGTCACAAGCCCGACGTGCTTCTTCTTGGCGAGACGCACCTGACCCCGCATCGTCGTTTCCGACTACCCAACTACGTGTGCCACCGGGACGACCGGTCGGGTCGCGCAGGAGGGGGCACAGCCATCGCGGTGAAGGCGAGTCTTCGCCATCACCGCGTTGTCCTGCCTCAGCGGCGGAACCTCGAGTGCACCGCGGTCGAGGTCCATGGTGCTCTCGGCGGTCTACTCGTGGTCTCCGCCTACAAGCCTCCACACACGGAGCTCCTGTCGAACGATCTGGAGGCCGTCTTTGGAGCACAAAGGAGGATAGTCCTGGCGGGCGACCTGAACTGTAAGCACCCCGATTGGGGGAGCCGCTTGGCGAACCCAAACGGGACCCGCTTACGCAGGTATGCTGATGCGGCTCGGGTCACAGTCATGGGTCCTACCGGGCCTACGTATTATCCTTCTAGGGCTAACTCCCGCCCTGACGTACTGGACATTGCCGCGGTCAGGGGCGTTTATTGCCCGGTCCACGTCTCCGTCATTTCGGAACTGTCCTCGGACCATTGCCCTATCAGTGTGCATATAGCTACCCAGCACGCCACCGTCCGCGACGAGCGGCGGGTAATCGAGTGGGACCGCTTTGGCCCGGCGTTCAGTCGCCGCCTACCAGAGCATATCCCGCTCGACACTACCCAGCATGTCGATGAGGCAGTTGCTGTATTCGACACAGCCGTAGTCTCGGCGGTTGACGTGTCCTCCCGGATGAAGCCGGGGCTCACGCCCGACTATCAGCGGATCCCCGAAGAGGTGTCTCAGCTCGCTTGCGAGAGGAATCGCCTCCGGAGACGCTGGCAGAGGACTCGTGACCCGGCTGACAAGGCTGCGTTCAACAGAGCGTCCGGCAAGTTGCGTCGCGACATGCTGGCGTTCCGTAGACGCAACTGGGAGCTAGCTGTAACACAGATGGATGGCCCTGCCGAGGACCGTAATGTCTGGCGGATTCCCAGTGCCCTAACGGGAAAGCGCAAACGCGCGCCTCTCCCCGCACTGGCCGGAACCGGCGGTCAACCCCTTGGCCGCCCCCTCGAGAAGGCAGAGTTCTTGGCTGACATTTAGAGCGTCAGTTCGCTCCCAACCCATCACTGAGCAAATCTGCCGCGAGGTAGAGCGCTTTCTTTCGGCTGATATCACAGTCCAGCCGGAGCCCATCTCCCCGGAGGAGGTCTCTGAGAGGATTGTTCAGCTCAAGCCCCGGAAGGCGCCTGGCCCGGACGGAGTCATGAATTCCGCCCTCCATCGCCTTCCGGAGCGAGGAACCCAGTTCCTCACTGACCTGTTCAATTCATGCCTCAGACTGGCCTATTTTCCGGTGAAATGGAAAACGGCTACCGTCATCGTGATACCCAAGCCGGGAAAGAATTCTTCTCGCGTGGAAAACCTCAGGCCCATCAGCCTCTTGTCCGCGACGTCCAAGGTTTTTGAGCGTCTGATCCAGCGCAGGATAAGCGACCATCTAGACGTGCTGATCCCCGAACAGTTCGGCTTTCGTGAGCTGCACTCCTCGACTCATCAGCTGATGAGACTCGTGGAATGCATAACCGAGGCTGGCTGCCAGGGCAAACAGACGGCTGCGATCTTCCTAGACGTAGAGAAAGCCTTTGACCGCGTGTGGCACGAGGGTGTCCTTTACAAACTAACGGAAGTCCTTCTCCCAGACTGCTACGTTCACTTGATCGGCAGCTTTCTGCGAGACCGTAGCTTCCGAGTGAGAGTAGACCACGCTCTCTCTTCGGAGAGGCGTATTACCGCTGGTGTCCCTCAGGGAAGTGTCCTTGGGCCTCTCCTGTTCTCGTTGTTTGTCAACGACACGCCCCGAGTTCCTGGAGTGAAACTGTCGCTGTTCGCGGACGACACTGCGGCTTTTGCCTCAGAGCCGAACGCGAGTTATGCGGCAGTTAAGCTCCAGCACCAACTCGACGCGTATGTCGGGTGGACCGATGACTGGAGAGTTGCCGTTAACGCTTCCAAGAGCGCCGCGGTAATATTCTCGCGAAAACGCAAGCGGCCTCGGCCGCTTAAAGTAGGCCCCGTCGAGGTGCCCTGGACCAACAGCGTCAAGTACCTCGGGCTCCACGTGGATTCCCGACTCACCTGGCGAACCCATGCAAATTACATCAGACAACGCGCTTCGGCGCAACTCAGTAGACTCTGGCCCGTGCTATCTATCCCCCCCCCCCATAAGTAGATAAAAAGTATATATTGAACTCCAACAGACCCAGTGGCAGGAGTCCTTTCTGAGACTCGGGACACTGCACTACTCGCGACCCGCGCTTCGCGCGGGCCGCGCAACCCCCAGTTGTGTGTGGAAAATTTACAGTTGTGTGTTTGGTGTCAGCAACAATTGTAAGTGTCTCACTGATCATATTATTTAGTATTAGCTACGAAACATATAACATTTCTTATAGACAGATATTCGATCAGTTTTAAACTCAGTACAGTGGGCATCTCCGTTGTGCATAATTTACACTTAGATGATAAAAATAAGTGAATAAAATAGTGTTATATATATGTATGGATTCTCGAATGTGTAGTTGACTTGTGTGGTTGTTTTGTGTGTGTGTGTGTGTGTGTGTGTGTGTGTGTGTGTGTGTGTGTGTGTGTGTGTGTGTGTGTGTGTGTGTGTGCGTATGTAGTTCTAGCGTGTGTGTATGTACACGTCTACGTGTTAGATTTGTGGTATATATATATATATATATATATATATATATATATACATATATATATGATATATATCTGTTTAAAATAGAGAGAGAATGAGAGAGGGAGCATGTGAGAGAGATTATGACCGACATATATTTGAACTAAATTGACTATGGTACCCTGTATAGACCAAGTTCCAGGTAAATAACATTGACCAAAATGTAAATATTAAGTAATAACCATTTTCATATAATAGATCTGTTATCTATAATGTTGTGTTATAAAGTCTGTAACCCTTTAATACAAGTTGGTAAATCATTTCTGTTATCGTGTGCATAATTCTCTATTTATATGAGGATGATAGTGTAATAAAAATGGTGAGTGTTTTAGAGTGCCAATCGTGGACAATGACAAATGAGAGGGAGAGAGAGAGAGACAGAGAGAAAGAGAGAGAGAGAGTGAGAGTGTGAGAGGGGAAGAGAGAGTGAATGAAGAGATATAATGAGAGAGAGAGAGAGAGTGAATGAAGAGAGATAATGAGAGGGAGAGGGAGAGAGAGAGAGAGAGTGAGAGAGAGAGAGAGAGAGAGAGAGAGAGAGAGAGAGAGAGAGAAGGGTGGAATAGTGAGAGAGGGAAGAAGGGAGACAGTGAGTGAGATGTAGAAGAGAGAGAGAGAGAGGGATCGAGTGAGTGGGGTGATAGTGAGTGATAGATCGATTTCAGGTTAGAGTGAGAGGCTGTGAGATGGACTGGCGGGGGGGGGAGCATGGGTGAAAGAGAAGGGTGATTGTGGACGCATACATAAATTATATTATTCTATATACTCTTGACTATATTTTACAATATGATTACAATTATTATCCAAGTTTACCTGTTAGTAAAATTTACCAGAAACTTTTGTTTGTAACCGTTGTCAACTATCTGATTTAAGTCGTAATGTTTTACAATATTGTGTAAATTGTATGTTTCTAAATTATGATTGTTTGTTAACACCAGTAGGGAGTGAAACATGGTAAAAATAACTTTTAATAATTACGTAGTGAACATCCCCTAATCTGTTTTAGTTATAGGTGTTATATAGTCATAGGTGCTGTTATTACTTTGCTATATGTTGACTGTTGTAGGTATAAACAATTTATGTACCAATCTAATATCCAATTGTTGATTACTGTTTGTTTAATTAATTAAAATAACATTACATTTAGTAATTTAAATTGTAATATTGTATAAATTAAGTTCTCTCATACTATAATTTGCTCGCTTTCTTAAAGATAATTTGAAGATGTAAACAAACTATCATAAGTCTTCACATAAAAAATGATACATACATACGCACGCACACACTCACATTACCAACACGTTCACCCAAATATTTAATTTATTTCGTTATGTTTGATATTTCTATTGTATTTCATACACAGGTCCTGAAGATGACAATAAATATTGTCGAAACGTCGACGCAAAATACTAAAAGTTGTATTATTGACCGATCCTCACTAACCATCCACTAAAACATTCATTGATTGACGGTCACTAAAAATTTAAGGATTTAATAGATTTTATATTTGTTTCGTGTAAGACTTTTATATATTTGTATTGCAAACATTGAAGGGCAGGTATCACATAAATATGAGGAAACCATCTATCATCGTAGTTTCTATTGATTTTATAATAATGACAAGTGTTTTTGCTAGCATTTGTACATGTAATAAATTACTGAAATACAAGACATATTATGTTCTTACGAGTTTTATTCTACAATGTAATATTATGTTCAATTTTATGGCGTTACGAATTAGAAGGTGTGTATAAGGGCGCTTTTATATCAACTACTTTTGTATAAATTGATTTCGTAATAAATTACAGCGATTTTCTTGCGTCTTGTGAGAGTCAAGTTGCTATTTACAGAATGCTGTAACAGCACAGATTGGCGATTTTATCAATTTTATTACACCCGTGTTCATAATTCTGTTGTATCCACCCGATATCTACATACTAATGTTTACACGTTACATATACTCGGAAACAAATTTTGAAATGTACCTTTTCTATCGGCATATGTATACTGTATATTTCATCAATGAACATTTATTTGATCTCGTAGCAAAGTCTTGCAACCTTAGCACTTGCGTTGGAGCGCTCTCCCTTGAAACCCATTAGGTGGATTATGGTCGCTTTCCGAGCTCTGCTATTGTGATAGGCGAGGTCCTGCTTTAGCCCTGCACGAGTTCATGTTTGTGCCAGACACACACACATTTTAATATATGCAATATGCAAGAAAGGGGTGTGCTGCGCAGAAAGAAGAAGTCATCAAGGGCTAAAGAAGAAGCAAGGAACCCTTAAGAAATCTAAACAAAGGAGCCCCCGGTAGCATCTAAACAAAGGTCCCAACTTGGCGAAATGCGAAAGCGGTACGAAGGTGGTTTAGCCTGAAGAGGATGTGCGCTTTTCAGTGGGTGGGAGTCCTCACACCAGGGGGCTGTGGCTTGTTGATGGCATGTAATGCTGCATTTTGCCCTATAATTAAAAATCTTCTACTATTATTTTACTGTTATTCAGATTATTATCACACATAATGATTTCCACGTCTACATTTCTCACATAGAGTAAATCACTTAAGTACATTAAAATGAACACACCTGTAATACATATTATAAAAATATTAATTTTAAAAGAAGCCAAATATTATAAAGATATTAACTTTAAAAGAAGTTGGTATGTCTTATTTTTAATAAGTATCCGAAAAATTATGCCGTTGTGGTCATGACATCTAAATTAGTGAAATTTATTGATATGTCAAATTTTAGGTAAGTCTTACTAACATAACGTGTCAACTTTTGTTAAAAGTATTATTTAGTGTTGTATTTATAAATAGTATGTTTAACGTAGAATGTTATTTACTGTATTTTTTAATTCAATAAATATTTTACTCGACTTACCACGGAATTAAGAGCAATGTCATCATTAAAATGACAGTCCACAGTAACTCACAAAGTAAGTCGTTTACAAATATCTTTAGTTTCAAAACTTGTGTAACGAATGGCATGATATTTTAAGCACTGAAATTCTCAGTTACATTACTACAATTTTTTATAACGACAGATAAATTTAAGTCAACCCTTAGATGAAAGTCAATTCATGCTAAGCATTATATTTTTCTTAGAAAAATTTGATATTACTTTTATAAAATTCTCTGAAAAATGGCTGAGAGTAGCATCTGAGGACGAGCGAAGCGAGTCTTTAATTTTAACTAGTCGTTTAGAATCTGTCTGTGTGTGTATTTACCTACCTGTCTCTATATGTAAGCGTATGCCTCACGTTAACTTTTGAACATATTAACCCACTGTCGTAAAACTTGGCATGTGTGTTTCTACTGTTATCATACGGGACAGAAAGAGTTTTGAGACTGATCCCCTCTAAAAATAGTGATGCGGTGGCATAAATGTGGGGGAGGGTCAAAATTGTGAAAACATTGCAAAAGCCCATGTAAGGTATAAAATTAAAACGAATTTTAACTAAAAATTAAAGGAAATAAAGATATTTTTTAGACGTCAGGGCGTAAAAAGTGGATGAAAATCTGATAAAGTCCCAAAAACCCATGTGAGGTATCAATTTACATGTAATTTAACAATTATTTGAATTTTGTGTGAAGGTTTAAAAATTTAAGTATTTTGGCACACCAGGCCAAAAAAAGAGGCGATGAATTTAAATTATTGTATAAGTTGAGCACTGAGTTGTGTCAAACTAAAAGGAAGTGTAACTTAAATAGTTGCCGTCTGTTGTAGACTTTGAAGGAATTGTACGTATGAGAACATTTAATCTACCGGTAATTGTTGCCTTAGGCTTTCACAGCCGATGTCGTAGTTTATTTCCGGGCAATCAGGCCGTAGCCGGATGTTATTTTCTGCAAACCTTTCAGCCACTCTATCAGCCACAGCCTTCAACTCATGTGTCTATCGTCAGTCCTTAAAGAACTGAAACACCGACAAATGTGTAGAGTCAGTAAACTACCGTACTGTGGCATTTCATCGGTGGGCATTTTCAGTGTATCATTCATTTAAGCACTGAAGTTGGTCACCGATGGAGTGGCTGAAACGTTTGCAAATCATAACATCCGACCACGGCCTGATAGCCCGGGAAATAAAAATATCGACGACTATTGAAACCAACGATCAAAACAATTCAATAAGTCTGCAAACATTTACTTCAAAAGACCACTTAATACGAGTTTATCTAATTGCGAAAGAAAGTAATACCAAAAGCAGTTATAACTTTCCCTTCACAATTTAACAAAGTATAGGCCTAACTGTTGGCCGTCAAAGACATTTTTCAATACATTTTTCTCTCTCTTTCAGCATCTATTGTTCCTGTTGCAAACACAGAAGCATATTTATTTGGATCTGAATAAGGGACTTTCAAATATTTATTGAGGGTTTCATACTCTTGAAGTAACTTGCACTAAGCCTATTCTTACTTAAGAAATACTAAATTTGTTTTATTGTTTGAGGCGTCAATTTCAATATGTTGAGAGAAGATTAGCCAAAACGTCTGACATTTTGAGTTTCTTCTGTGTATCCAAACCGTTGATATATTAATAAATTGTTTTCTTTAGATGAATGGTAAAAGTCTTCAAAAGTCTATTCTACCCATTATGAATGCAAGAAACGTCTACTACTACAACTACTTTATTTGATGTACTAAATGGACGAATTTTTAATGGATTATTAACGGACGAATGTAGACTATATATATTATGTTTCTACACAGATGTGTAGATTTCAGATATATTTGTACAACTGAAGTTATTTCGATGTTTAAATTGAGATCAAAAATATCTTTGAACTTTTATATTTTTGACTTGGTTCTTACAAGCTTTTATACGCTAAAAATTATTTTTTCTTATGGTAGGTCTATATAGACAAATACAGTTACCTAAACAGATGACAATATCAAGATATAAAAGGAACACCAATAAACCTACACTAAATAAAAAAATTAAGTCCTCTTAAAACTTTTTTTTGTAATATGAATCACGTACTACACAATGTAAGCGCAGAATAGAAAATAAAAGACGTTGTAAAGTATGAAACGACGTTCGTGACTGAATTGAAATATATTACAGTAATATTCCTGACCTTGCCTTCATTGTACTTTTAAATCTAAAACTACGGGTTATGTGAGTTGGATAAGAAATGTGTCATTAGGTTAAGTGTTTCATAAAATCAAAGTAAATCATATTTTATAGCTCTTACCGTTATGCTGATGTACAAGAAGAACCCTTGCATTAGTGTTTGCTTAATGTATACATTTATTCATGTTCTACAGAATTTGGTTCAATTTTCATTTTATTTTCACTTTGTTTTGAAAGATGAGAAAAGCAAAGCAGTTATAACTGAGGACGAACACTTAAGGTAACCATGTACTCCCTATACCGCGCATGTAAATAATATGCATATTTCGGTAAACGTTTTAAAAAAGTACTTTAGATAGGGCATTGAAACTTTGTAGACTTGTTTTTTATAGGATGTTATAACATAACATAGGATGTTTTGGATTTATAGGATCTTATTAACCTAAATTTAATTTAATCCAAGTAACTTAACATGATATAAATAATTGTTTAAAAATACAAAACAAAATTTAAAAATTTACTCAATTTACATTTTTTTTTAAAATAATTTAACAAACCTTTGAACATTAAAGTAGGTTAACGTTGTAAGACATTTTACTGAGAATAACTAGAAAAAATTTCAGGCCTTTAGTACTTATGGTCTAGGAGAAATGTGTACTTACATGTGAAAAAAAATCAATTTTTCAGGAGAGCGGAAAAACAAGTCATAGGCAGTTCACTCCACACTAAAAGTTTCCTGCACCATAGTCATTACACTTTTCCTCACATATTTCATCTTTCTTCCTCTTGAGATTTCTTTTTTCTTTCCTTGTGTTCTTGGTGGTATCATAAATTGCTCTGTTAGCTTACACAATCCTTATTTTATCAATATGCTTTAGTCCTACAACACAGTTCCTTCCAGCATCACCACACAAGCTTTCTAAAACTCTAACTTTTCCAAGGGCCCCACAGTAGAAAGTAATAATGGCATCCATGACACCAGCTCTTAGTGTTGGAAGAGTCACAAAGTTGATTTTGGAAATTCTAGTCCAAATTACATTATTCAACGCCTCGTTAAGGTTTTGATTACATCCATGCGTGCATTTTTCCAGGAGGATTTTATCTGTAAAATTGGCTTGATAGTTGACATTACTGCTTCTGGCACACTATTTTTATGTGTGTACTTTTCACCAGTGATGAGGGACTTCTGGTATTTGCACCAAGAAGTTTCTCCTTTGGGGCACAACGAATGTTGTGGTTTATCGTCACTTGACAATTAATGGAAGTATGTCGCCCATACTGTCGTTCTCATTTTTTCCACATCATCCAAATTATCTCTCATGGCTTTCCCATAGTATACCTGGAAGCTATCAATTACTGCATCTGTTAATCTTCCTCTTCCACTTAGAAGCTTACTATCTGTTAACTTTATGCCTCGCATTTTATTTTTCAATCTCCGCAGTCTACTTCGCATTCTTTTTTGAATGTGACCTACACATTCCAGTTTGCTGATTTCTGCATCTTCATAGGGCTTGTCTGCAATAACTGATGAAAAAGCATTGCTATCACCATCCCCTAAGTACTTGACGTAACGTACAACATCTCTTATTTTAGAGCGCTGAAACACTTCTTTTGCAGCAGCAACCTCCATTCCACCGCTGGAGCCTTCATAATTTTTGCTACACTTCTCACTATGTTCCAAGTGGCTTTCTTCTTATTACTACAACTGCAGTATTTGGACAGGCAGACAGCATCCAGCACTTTTCCTGTGTCTATAGATGTCACTGTGAAGACACCATTTATTAACGTATGGCCTCGCTTCTGCCATGTTCCGTCAAATGCAGCCGCTATGTCTCTACTTCCGTCATTCTCAATAACTGCCTCATACGCAGCTTCAATCATAAAATCTTCTCCACACTTTCAACCGACTTACTAATAATTTCATTGTATTTTTGGAATCTAGAGGGTGGCGTAGGCAAGTCCATTACGGCACACATCACTTTGTCTGCAGCTTTGCCTTTTCCAATTGGCCGATGGCCATAAAGACACCGAATGTTTATATCATAGACATTGCTTTCACTCTTTTTGCTGCTATAAAAACACTTTTCAGACTTACAGTTTTTACAAAGGAGAATAAACTGAACAGCTAAACTTTTTCTGTTGATGGCACTTCACATATTTCTATGCTATTTGTACCGTCACATTCTGCGCACTTTACAGAATTCAACAAATTTTTGTTTAGTATTTCTAAATCAATTATAAAATTCCCTTTTGTATTTTTCTCTGGCAGGTACTCATTGTCTGCCCCACACATTTTCAAAAATTTTAATTTTCTCTCAGATGGTGATATATTTAGTTCAGTTGTGCTTCCGTCATCTAGGCTAGTGCTAAAGCCTTCAAGACTTAGGTTAGGTCTATGTTTACTACCAGAACTAGCTAAAGAACAATTCTTATCAGGAGTTATACTGAAAGGAAACCCTCCACTTGTAAATTGGTTACTTTTGAAATTGTTTTTACCAAACTTCTTGATCCTTGGAATTTTGCACGAAAAACTAACAAAACTCACCAACACAAAACTCAAAACAAACACACAGCTGTTCTAACACTGAAAAAGACAACTAAGGCAGTACTGCCAACATAGGTAGCAAGGAAAATACAAATAAAATATGTTGACAAGCACATATATTATATAAACATATAAAGTAACTCAAACTTTGGCTTTTAGTGCAAATCAGCTAGTCCAAGCCGTCTGTAACACATAACATTTTTAATTTTTAAATCCAGTTAACCATTATATAACATATATATATTATATATCAAAATATTGTAACATGACATATGAGCCCTAAGATTTCAGTAACATAAAATACTTAGACATGTCAATAATTGAGTCAAAGAGACAATCCAAATAATTTGTCTAAAATGCCAAGCTCAAAGCTACATGAGCTACCTATCACCAAAGATAAACTCACAGCAATAAGAGTTCATAAACTGATGGTAAGTGTAAATGAAATGACTTTATAATGAAAAGAAGATGAAATACACAATGATGTACCACAGGAAGCAACAACCCAACAGTTTTCGGTCAGTGAAGAACCTAACAATACAAGAAAGAAGATAGGAAGAATCAGTGAAGAACCAAGGAAGACAGTGAAGAAACCTACTACGAGAAGGACACCTAACAACCATGGCATAAAGTATAGATTCCAAGAGCCAGTCAACTATAAATCAACATTTTACCCGTATATGCAATAACTAATCAACCTACAGATTGAAGAGATGGACAAAAACTGACTAACTGAGGTGACCAATATACAATAAATAATGTTTTAAATGAATAGGACAAGATATGATATAAAAAGAATGAAAATAACAATAATGTTTATTGAATAGAAGCTGTAGATAAAAGCATAGTAACATGTTATGCACAGCACAAATGTAACAAAAGAAGTATTAATTTGTCTCAGAATAATAGCAAATATTAGTCAAACAGACTGACAATCATAAATAAAAAGAAAGGGAATAACTAAAAGGGTTATTAGTTATCATTATTAAAACCAAACATGTAAAAATAAGGTTAAAAGAATACCAATTTGTGTCAACCCAACATACACATTGTTGGCACAAATGACAAAATCACATAACCTAAGTTGTAGGTACTATTCACCTAAATTCACAACTACCAGAAGAAAAAACCTACCCAAACCAGAATGTCTTATATGTAAAATCAAGTAGAGATGATAATCTTCTTACAGGTACCAATATAAGATACCCATGATAAATTTTAAATAAGAATATAAACAAATAAAGTGAACCAAAACCAACCAAAATGGAATTCACTATGTAAAACCTATATAAAACCATATTATATAACCGAATAGAAAAAAAAGGGTAATGTCAATACCACAAGTAGAGTGTAATACCACTACTGTACTAGTGTATAAAGATTATAAGAAAGAATATAATATATTACAATTGTAATTATTGTCACCTGTCATGTGACACCAGGTGTAAGTAATATTATTTAATCAAATACAATATGGAAAAGACTGGTGTACTAAACACACCAAGCCCATTAGAAAGACAATGTTATTATTCAACTATTGCAACTAAATAGTAATAACAAAAGAACTAAAATTACCAAATAAGAGTAACATTAATTATGCATCTCATAATGGAAAATGGAGACCACTTAATTAAACAGAAATGACAAGGAATACCTAATATTCCAGCTAACAAAGGTTATCAGTAGTTGTAACCATTTGTTATTATCAACTGCAGCCAGACAGAAAGTAAACAGACACTTTCTAATATGTAAAATATGTATATATTAATATAAGAACCTAGGCTAAGACAATGATAGTTTAAGAAATGTATTTTGTCAATAAATTTAAGTAAATAGCAACTAAAGAGTGTAAGACAACTTGGAAGGCATGCCCTCAAGTGAGTATGAGTGCCATTATATAGTGTTAATCAAAAATAAAGATAAAATAATAGTGTATAGTAATTGGTGATAATCACAAACATTAACTGCCTTGATAATGGACCAAAACACACCATGAGTGGACTCAAAATAAAGAGCCGAGTGTCACCAATCCTGTGATATGCTCAGATTTAAAATCTAAGCCATATTAACAAAGTTATTACAATTATAAGGATTTCATGTCAAATTGAGAAAACATTTATACTCTTGACACCAAAGACCCCACGCCAACTTCAACAATTGAAATAAAATGCCGAGGGAGTATGTCCATCAAATTGAAGATCGTCAGCCAATCAAAGCCAAGGAATTAACAAAATTTTCGACGGTCGCAAAACGGAACGGCAGAGCGAAGACTGTTTTTTCGTCACTTTTTAATCAACATTGGAAGCGAGTAGACGGCGGCAGTCGAGAGCAAAAAGTCAGCTGATCATATGATTTGTGCGCGTCACCGATGTAAACAGTGTGACCTATCCTCAAATTGTAATAGCGAAAATACTTTAGTATCAGAGGTATGAAGTGTAACAGCGCGTAACAAGGATTGCTCAGTGTATAATCCAGAGCAATTCCGGGATTTAAGTTATAAAATAAAAGGGAGTATAAGTGATTATTACATTCTTAGTTAAAAATGAAAAACGATATAGTTGAAATATTTACAAACAATGATACTAGATTAAGATGTATTTATAACAGTACCTAATCAACAATAATGACAATCCTCAGAGATCTATTATTCTATTTTTATGAATTTATTATACTTTCCATTAATTTCTATGTATGAATACTCTTTGTGAATTAACCACACGTAACGACAGTTGTCAACTATTACAAATCAATTGAATTAACCAATAATTACCAATGACCGAGGTTTGTCAACTGATTGATTTATTAACGAAAGTTAATATAATGTTTCAATGTTATTTATGTTTTATGATTTAGGAAAGGAACCTACTATTATAACCATTTAAATGTTTTTTCTTGTTGTGAATAATAACCAAGGTTGTTAAGATATATGGTTACTTAGAGCCATGCAATTATATTTATGTAACACTAAACAGTGAATCAGATGTTTTACTAAACGACACTGCTTCAATATATAATATCATTGTTCATTTTTAATTATTATGTCAAGAATTATTTTGACTTTAATTAACTTTATTTCAACCATTTATTATCAATCGAATTTAATAATTCTATTAACCCGTAATGTCCAGAATAGACACACGGTTATTATTTTTGTGTGTTAATTATAAGTAATGACTGAATTGTAGTCAACATCAAACTATTTAATAACAATTGAATGATAGTTCTATTCAATGATTTGGTATTCTGTCAGCTCAAAGAATTCACGAAGGTATTAAATTAATGTTAACCAAAAAACGTTTAGACAAATTAACTTTGTAAACAGTTCTGCCACCCTGAGGCAAATTTTATAAAACAAAAAGTCTCATGCTATTTATTCTGAATTTAATTATGAACGATACTTTTGCTCATTCAGAGAGAGCACATTATTTGAATAAAATATTATTTGACATAAGAAAACAGAGTCAGTCAGTTTATTTCAGTAGACTAGTTGAAAACAGGTGAATGAATTTCATTGGTCAACTCAACAAGCAGCGGCGAATACAAACACGGTAAGTCCGTATACATTGGATTGAGATTGCGACCCTGCAATTTCGACAAGATTCACCAAGTAAGTGTTTGTTAATGCAGAATATTTGTGTTTTCAGCACGGAACATACACCACCGTTTCAACGAGTCAACGGAAGAACATCCGTGTAAATAAACTAACCGAAGTAGAAAATTATTTCGATAAATAATTTCTTGTGCATCAACCGGACTTATTCAAGTTGGATTCAACGCTAGTTTGAATTGAACCGGATAAGTCAATAATAATACAACATTAAGCAAAAGTTATTAAAAATTATAAACAAAAATAAACGGGAAGTTAGCACCCCAGGACCCCAAAAGCAGTTCTATAACAGATTGACGCATACAGCGTGAGGCGTAAAACCTGCCAAAAACACTTAAGTAACAATATTCAGAAAAGTATGAAGAATAAAAATGACAAAAAAGAAAAAATCGATTTTTTGAGATTTTTCTGTAGGCCTACTAACTTTAACTTAATTAAAAATAAATATATTTAGTTAACAAAATAATCATCATTATATTGTTATGAAATATACATTTTTATATTGTTATAAATTGTGTAACAAGAAAGTAAATGGTAGTTAATACTATTACTGTGACTAGTACTTTAAATAAAGTACAAGTTTGACCTAAGACTGCAGATGCTTTCTTGTTAAGACATGTACTATTTAATGATGTCTAACTACTTATTTCGAA
The DNA here is from genome assembly GCA_034769895.1 of Magicicada septendecula. Lineage (NCBI taxonomy): Eukaryota > Metazoa > Arthropoda > Insecta > Hemiptera > Cicadidae > Magicicada > Magicicada septendecula. Next base: position 191,653,164 of record CM068372.1, read on the forward strand.
CTTTGTAAGAGCAATAATGTGATTGTCACATTTGTGCCTAAGGATAGAAATGTATAGTTTCCTAAATACTGTTTTTTAACATTAACGTGTTGTTTAGAGAGAGAGAGAGAGAGAGAGAGAGAGAGAGAGAGAGAGAGAGAGAGAGAGAGAGAGAGAGAGAGAGAGAGAGAGCAAAACAATGGATTCTAATCGTGCGATATTGCTTCAATTACGCGTTGCTTCAGTTTACATACTTTGTTGCAGAGCCCGGTTGCCTGCAGCATGTGTCTATTGTATCTGTATAATGTGATAATGTTATCAGCCGGTAGTGACATACTTTTAGAGTTTCTTTAAGCACTTTTATCAACATCACATTTAATTTACCACCTGTGTTTTACAAATACGGAAATCTATCAAGTATTACTGATAATGAACACTACTCTCAATTATTCAAATTATTAAGTTTCCTAATTGTACAATTGGTTTTTAAGGTTACCAGTGGCGCGGGAAATATTTTGACGGTGCGAGTATTCTCTCGATGCTTCTAGAAGGTAGGGTTTGTAACGCACACACGACATATGTGCGATTGAAGTTTTATTCCTTAGACAACGAACAGTTACATCAATAAATTTTGCTTGACTTTTGCGCTAGCGTGTAATATTTTACTTCATTTACAAAATCGAACTGGGACGTAATGTAGGCGAACAAATAAAAGTAATTACTATATTTTAATGTTGTAGAAGCCCTCACTTTATTAGAAAGTTAATGTCAAACATGTAGTAAATTCTTGAATCCTGATGAATTACGTTTAAATTCAAATATGTCTTCAGTACATTACAGGGAAATATACATTTTATTACTTTTAAAAACTGTTATTTACTTATCACTTTTACTAAGAAAAACACTTTACACTATTTGCTTTACGCAAAATATGTAAACCTAACTTATGTGACATGTAAGTGAATTGTAGCAACCTGTAGGCTAATGACAATTTTACGCCCTCATAAACTTGCGATTGTGCGTGTTCTTATATACATTATTCACTGGGTGATTATTTATAAATCACTACTAACCAATAGTTATTTAATAATATAAAGTTATAAGTAATACTGATATATTAATTAAAGCGTAATAATAATAAATATTATATATTTCTGAATCGAAATATTTATTAAACAGCTGTTGACATAATTATTACGGGTGATTAAAACACTTTGATGAGATGCAAAACGTTATAAATTAATTCAAACTGCTGGGTGCTTTCTGCGTTTTACGAAGCATGTAGATCTTTGAGATAAAACCCCTACTGGATTGGAACTGTTTAAGTAATATTTGACAGGAATTGTATGATATACTTTATATACCCAGATCATCGCGACTGGGAAACGCATGTTGGCGTCAGAACATCTGACTAGACTGGAGCATACACACACGCAACCATGAGGTACACATCAAGGACCGCACACCCGTCATGGTAAACGCTGATGGAGTGCATCAGGTAACAATGAACTGATTCCTGGGACACGATATTTTATTTATGATTAAAAAACAAAACAGAAATCAAAGACAATAGTTGCAGAATAATGTTTTTTTACGTAAATTATGAAATACACCACATAAATGTATAAATGATAAAGTTAAGATAATAATTTTTAAAATAATGGAAGCTACGTACTTTAATTTGAAGATTTAGTTGAGTAAAATCGCTAAGTCTTAAAATACCGGTACGTCTGTGAGTGCATATTGTTTTTTTAGAATGATTTATTAAATATTTTGTTCTTAATTAAATATCAAATATAATTAATTATCTGACTTGTTAATTTGTAGTCAGTCGCCTAACGTAAAATGGCATTTACTTTTATTATTGTCATTTTTTAGTAAAACTTTCTCGACAGGTTTCAACTGGATTCCCACTCCTGGTCCCGTGCATTTGTCTTTATGTGACTATACCTCCTTTCGTCTTTTATGTAACACTTCTACAGCCGTATCACAGAAAATTAACTTATATTATGTATACGTGCTATTTTGTCGTTTGCCTAGAGTATATCTCTATAACAAATGTCCTTATACACATTTATCAATGTCGTGTCTGCTTTGCATTTTCTATGACAAGCATAAAATACACTTTGAATTACCTACTTTATAATATGTATTTTGCAGAAGCTACTGTTTGTTTGAAATACTTTTAAGACCACAAAATTTACTTATTCATCTTATTCACTAAAGAAACTGAGACTCTGCAGATTAATAGAATTGTATAAGCTAATATTTCGACAGGATAATAAAATGAAGATAATAAAGCCCTATCGTATAATGTTATACTATTATTTGTACGGTAATTGCAGAACAATTTTACCTCGTTTCTGCTAATTCATATTTATAGCGCCAAAGCATTCTGGAAGGTGGTTACCGATTATTACTCCTACGTGAGGATAAGCGGTTTCAACAACGACAACTGTTGTCACATACCCTCGTTATCATCTAATTTGATCCTCGTAATCATCTTGTAGTACTCTAATTTGTTTTTTTTTTATTTTTTGTACATACGAAAATTTAGTATTAAAGTACCCATAGTATAAAAATAGTAAAAAAAAATCTCTAGATTCCTTTCTGGATAAAAAACAATTTAACAGTGAAGAAGATCACAGAATTATTGAGATTTCTGACAATATTCTTATTGCAATTAAAGCACTTTGATGCTTTGAAAAATTAGTGTAAACAGAAAATTGTGTCAACAGGAAACTTCTGTGAACTAATACTCTACACACACGTCCCTTGATACGCGAAATGAATAGACAGGTACGGCATGTGCGCAAATATAATTACGGACTGTCAATAACAAAAATACCTGCCGAATGGTAGGTCTACAGCATGTTTGTATAAATACGGATTACCCTTAGTATCTTCCATCAAAGAGCCAATATTTAAGTGTTCCTTCCAGCAGGGTTCCTGCAGATCTAATATTATGTTTGCGTGGTTAGCTACTTCCGGCCGCATTTATTTAATGAAAAATTTGCTTCAACTTTATATCTAAATCCTCGAATTTTGAATTAATACACTCTATAAAAAGGACTTTACATTGTCATCTGGAATTTTAAATTAAATTTCTTGAATTTTGACAGCATTTGAATTAGGTTTTGGACGACCAATGTTTTCCCATTGGTGCAAACATTGTGTGTTTCTCTGTGTGTGTGTGTGTGTGTGTGTGTGTGTGTGTGTGTGTGTGTGTGTGTGTGTGTGTGTGTGTGTGTGTGTGTGTGTGTGTGTGTGTGTGTGTGTGTGTGTGTGTGTGTGTGTGTGTGTGTGTGTGTGTGTGTGTGGGCAAACATTATATCTAAATGTGTGTACGTTAGTGTTAAATAAAAAGGCAATGTAAGACGCATTAATACGTTGCCTTAAATTGGGCAATGTCTATCTACCTGCAACATATCCATCATATCAAGCACGTCATCAAGCTTGTGCGCATGTATCTATTTATATACATATTTCATTGAGACAAACATTCACACTGTGTGTCATTCACACACTGTAAAATGTCACGTGGGAGGCTTGGTTAAAAAACAGCCAAAAGCACAAAAACCAATATTATATGATAGCACAAGTGTAACGTCTCCCTTGTTAAGACATTACAAAAGTCGGGAACCAGTTCAATTTGTTACCTGTTAATTAAACTAGCTGCCGTTGTTAGTAAACCTTACTTACTAACAAATTATAACACATTATTACATAGGAATTAGTCAAGGATTGCATAAATTTATTCACTCGCTGGGTGTTAGCAAAAACATCTCTTTATTATTATATTTGAATCTCATAGTTTACTTTAATTTTAAAAGAAATACTCTAGTAAATTCTGCATTTAAATTTTAAAATTTTTTATGCCTTATTCCTTTTATCTCAAAAGTATTTATCTAGATATTCTTTTAAGTACCACGGATCCGGGTCTCAAATTTGTTGTGTTTTAATTTATCACAACTTTAACCAAATTCTTTGAAGAATAATTTTGGTTGTAAATTATAGAATTACCTTACATTTAGATATCGTAGTGTTAATACTACTTCATTACAGAAATTACAAATTTTATAAGTTATTCTTTAAATTATCAAGAGTTCTTTTGTTACTTCTCTTGTTGAAACAAATCTTTACAAATGTTATGTTTGGATATCACCTGAATTTAACATGAGGTTGCTGTGGGGTCCATGATGGTCACCTTCTGTCGTCTTCTAGGGTGTAATACACGGTTCCCCCTGATGCTCCATTAGGTTGATTGTTTCTGGTAGTCTCGTACTAGACGATCGGATTTTTGTACTAGAAGTTCATACTGTTGTTGTTTGAGTTTTCCACTTCTGGAGTCAGTTGTTCACACTTTACACCTTAATTACAGTTCTTATGTTTGCAGTACTAAAATCTGGTAACTCTTACCACTTACAGCTTTTTCTTTAAGAGATGTGTCGGCTATGTTTCCCTTTCTTTTTTTTATATTTCTTCACACACTACATTATATATTTTTTTATTATTTCCACGCTACATTGATCAAAACGAGATCACCACAAACTGGATAGAATCTTTTTAACGGTATACACCTACGTGTATATTGACAACACAGTACCGACATCTTTACATGTCGAAGTTTCTCCAGCGAATGTGTGTATAGTTTAGCGGCGAGGGGTCAGTAAGCTGGCGCGGTTTTACGCACTGAGACAATAGTTCGTTCTTTTATGTGGTATTAATTATTCATTAATTAAATCGTAATACTTTACGTTACCCTTTGGTTATGAATTAGGAATTTCCTTATTTATTTAGTACGTATTTTATTTAATTAACGTAATTATTATTATTAGCTAAATAACACCGTTCTTTGCGTGTTGGTACGGGACAATTTCAAGTTGATGCAAGAATCTAGGTATAGGTAAGGGGTGGATAGTACTCTTACTTGTTATAAAGAAAAATTTTTTATTTGTGGGATTTAAACATTTTTTAAATTCGTCACATCATCCTGCACCTAACGATGAAGACGGGGTGGTGGGGTAATAATAGAAAATCTAAAAAAACACAATTACATTTGTTTCTTTCGTGAAATTCTCATTCTCTCGTTCCTTAACTACTACCTTAATACTATTTACATACAAAGAAATATTACTTATTTATCTATTCATTACTCTTAGTTTCCGTAACTTCACAATATCGTGGCCCGACTGATTATGTTTGCATACTCTAACTATATTGGTTAGCTTTCTGCACTTTCTTTAACCCTTGTAAAGAACTTTCTTTAACCCTTGTAAAGAACTTTTTCAGTGCGGCGCCATTGTGACTGTGTTACGTATTTATCCCTGTATCTCTTAATTCTACTACAGTAATCTAAAGTCAATCCCATACTTGACCTTAGATCCTATCTTAACACTAATTTCTTATTCTACTGAGATAAGCGGAATTTCACAAAGGGGAATCTTTATTTACTTTTAAACAATTAGCTTTTACAATCTAAGAGGGGTCAGACACTTTACACTGGACGCATTGTAATATACACTTGGGTGGTGTTCATTGTTTAGCGATGCTGCCATTTATAACAATAGGGGATGTCTTACTACAATATTTCCTGCACGAACGAGTTTGTCTCTTACTGGCAAGCTGGGGGAATTATTTTGAACAGGCCACGACCGGGTGTTTACACGATTCAAATATACTTTTATTATTATTTTCTCTTTACTTATTTTACTACTACACTTTACACTTTTATTACACGTTATTTTTATTTAAGCTATTATTAAACCTTTTATTTAAAGTACTTATTATTTATTTTATTTCAAACGCTTATAAAAATTGAATTAATTTAAACACACACACATATATATCTATTATTACACATATAGCATCTTATACTAATTAATCAAATTAAATTTATCTCACAAAAATTCAAATTTCTGTACTGTCATATATAATCAGTCAAAACAAAACGCTATCTCTTTAGTGGAGAGGAATTTCACATACGAAGAGTTCATTGCTTTAACAATAGCACAAATGGTCAGCTGATTGGGGGAGTCTTATTGTTCGCATAGGGAGGTTTACAAGTAGGACAATTCAGAACAGGAAATTATCGTGTTTAGGAATGTCTGTTATGTCCACGAGGGGAGTTTTGTATGGGATGCGTACGTACCAAGGGGAGAGTTTACATTTTTCGACACGCTTTTAACATGAAACAGCTTGTCAATACCGACCGGTTTAAAATGGAATATTTACCAGCGATGACTTGTTTATTACGGCAATGTCCCAATACTAATATTATTATATCTTAATTAAAACTTTACTCACTTATTTGTTCCCGATTTCAGAGTGAATAAATTTATGTATTCTACAAAGTACTGTTAATGTATTATAACAATGTACACAATTATTTCTTTTTCCAAAGCAGCAGAGTAGCGCAATTTTGTGTGACATTCTGTAAACAATTAACTATCAAAACAACAACACAATACACATTTTTTTTTTAAAAGCAGAGTTACGCAATTTTGTAACGTCTCCCTTGTTAAGACATTACAAAAGTCGGGAACCAGTTCAATTTGTTACCTGTTAATTAAACTAGCTGCCGTTGTTAGTAAACCTTACTTACTAACAAATTGTAACACAATATTACTTAGGAATTAGTCAAGGATTGCATAAATTTATTCACTCGCTGGGTGTTAGCAAAAACATCTCTTTATTATTATATTTGAATCTCATAGTTTACTTTACTTTTAAAAGAATTACTCTAGTAAATTCTGCATTTAATATTTTAAAATTGTTTATGTCTTATTCCTTTTATCTCAAAAGTATTTATCTAGATATTGTTTTAAGTACCACGGATCCGGGTCTCAACTTTGTTATGTTTTAATTTATCACAACTTTAACCAAATTATTTGAAAAATAATTTTGGTTGTAAATTATAGAATTACCTTACATTTAGATATCGTAGTGTTAATACTACTTCATTACAGAAATTACAAATTTTATAAGTTATTCTTTAAATTATCAAGAGTTCTTTTGTTACTTCTCTTGTTGAAACAAATCTTTACAAATGTTATGTTTGGATATCACCTGAATTTAACATGAGGTTGCTGTGGGGTCCATGATGGTCACCTTCTGTCGTCTTCTAGGGTGCAATACACGGTTCCCTCTGATGCTCCATTAGGTTGATTGTTTCTGGTAGTCTCGTACTAGACGATCGGATTTTTGTACTAGAAGTTCATACTGTTGTTGTTTGAGTTTTCCACTTCTGGAGTCAGTTGTTCACACTTTACACCTTAATTACAGTTCTTATGTTTGCAGTACTAAAATCTGGTAACTCTTACCACTTACAGCTTTTTCTTTAAGAGATGTGTCGGCTATGTTTCCCTTTCTTTTTTTTATATTTCTTCACACACTACATTATATATTTTTTTATTATTTCCACGCTACATTGATCAAAACGAGATCACCACAAACTGGATAGAATCTTTTTAACGGTATACACCTACGTGTATATTGACAACACAGTACCGACATCTTTACATGTCGAAGTTTCTCCAGCGAATGTGTGTATAGTTTAGCGGCGAGGGGTCAGTAAGCTGGCGCGGTTTTACGCACTGAGACAATAGTTCGTTCTTTTATGTGGTATTAATTATTCATTAATTAAATCGTAATACTTTACGTTACCCTTTGGTTATGAATTAGGAATTTCCTTATTTATTTAGTACGTATTTTATTTTATTAACGTAATTATTATTATTAGCTAAATAACACCGTTCTTTGCGTGTTGGTACGGGACAATTTCAAGTTGATGCAGGAATCTAGGTATAGGTAAGGGGTGGATAGTACTCTTACTTGTTATAAAGAAAAATTTTTTATTTGTGGGATTTAAACATTTTTTAAATTCGTCACATCATCCTGCACCTAACGATGAAGACGGGGTGGTGGGGTAATAATAGAAAATCTAAAAAAACACAATTACATTTGTTTCTTTCGTGAAATTCTCATTCTCTCGTTCCTTAACTACTACCTTAATACTATTTACATACAAAGAAATATTACTTATTTATCTATTCATTACTCTTAGTTTCCGTAACTTCACAATATCGTGGCCCGACTGATTATGTTTGCATTCTCTAACTATATTGGTTAGCTTTCTGCACTTTCTTTAACCCTTGTAAAGAACTTTCTTTAACCCTTGTAAAGAACTTTTTCAGTGCGGCGCCATTGTGACTGTGTTACGTATTTATCCCTGTATCTCTTAATTCTACTACAGTAATCTAAAGTCAATCCCATACTTGACCTTAGATCCTATCTTAACACTAATTTCTTATTCTACTGAGATAAGCGGAATTTCACAAAGGGGAATCTTTATTTACTTTTAAACAATTAGCTTTTACAATCTAAGAGGGGTCAGACACTTTACACTGGACGCATTGTAATATACACTTGGGTGGTGTTCATTGTTTAGCGATGCTGCCATTTATAACAATAGGGGATGTCTTACTACAATATTTCCTGCACGAACGAGTTTGTCTCTTACTGGCAAGCTTGGGCAATTATTTTGAACAGGCCACGACCGGGTGTTTACACGATTCAAATATACTTTTATTATTATTTTCTCTTTACTTATTTTACTACTACACTTTACACTTTTATTACACGTTATTTTTATTTAAGCTATTATTAAACCTTTTATTTAAAGTACTTATTATTTATTTTATTTCAAACGCTTATAAAAATTGAATTAATTTAAACACACACATATATATATATCTATTATTACACATATAGCATCTTATACTAATTAATCAAATTAAATTTATCTCACAAAAATTCAAATTTCTGTACTGTCATATATAATCAGTCAAAACAAAACGCTATCTCTTTAGTGGAGAGGAATTTCACATACGAAGAGTTCATTGCTTTAACAATAGCACAAATGGTCAGCTGATTGGGGGAGTCTTATTGTTCGCATAGGGAGGTTTACAAGTAGGACAATTCAGAACAGGAAATTATCGTGTTTAGGAATGTCTGTTATGTCCACGAGGGGAGTTTTGTATGGGATGCGTACGTACCAAGGGGAGAGTTTACATTTTTCGACACGCTTTTAACATGAAACAGCTTGTCAATACCGACCGGTTTAAAATGGAATATTTACCAGCGATGACTTGTTTATTACGGCAATGTCCCAATACTAATATTATTATATCTTAATTAAAACTTTACTCACTTATTTGTTCCCGATTTCAGAGTGAATAAATTTATGTATTCTACAAAGTACTGTTAATGTATTATAACAATGTACACAATTATTTCTTTTTCCAAAGCAGCAGAGTAGCGCAATTTTGTGTGACATTCTGTAAACAATTAACTATCAAAACAACAACACAATACACATTTTTTTTTTAAAAGCAGAGTTACGCAATTTTGTAACGTCTCCCTTGTTAAGACATTACAAAAGTCGGGAACCAGTTCAATTTGTTACCTGTTAATTAAACTAGCTGCCGTTGTTAGTAAACCTTACTTACTAACAAATTATAACACAATATTACTTAGGAATTAGTCAAGGATTGCATAAATTTATTCACTCGCTGGGTGTTAGCAAAAACATCTCTTTATTATTATATTTGAATCTCATAGTTTACTTTACTTTTAAAAGAATTACTCTAGTAAATTCTGCATTTAATATTTTAAAATTGTTTATGTCTTATTCCTTTTATCTCAAAAGTATTTATCTAGATATTGTTTTAAGTACCACGGATCCGGGTCTCAACTTTGTTATGTTTTAATTTATCACAACTTTAACCAAATTATTTGAAAAATAATTTTGGTTGTAAATTATAGAATTACCTTACATTTAGATATCGTAGTGTTAATACTACTTCATTACAGAAATTACAAATTTTATAAGTTATTCTTTAAATTATCAAGAGTTCTTTTGTTACTTCTCTTGTTGAAACAAATCTTTACAAATGTTATGTTTGGATATCACCTGAATTTAACATGAGGTTGCTGTGGGGTCCATGATGGTCACCTTCTGTCGTCTTCTAGGGTGCAATACACGGTTCCCCCTGATGCTCCATTAGGTTGATTGTTTCTGGTAGTCTCGTACTAGACGATCGGATTTTTGTACTAGAAGTTCATACTGTTGTTGTTTGAGTTTTCCACTTCTGGAGTCAGTTGTTCACACTTTACACCTTAATTACAGTTCTTATGTTTGCAGTACTAAAATCTGGTAAATCTTACCACTTACAGCTTTTTCTTTAAGAGATGTGTCGGCTATGTTTCCCTTTCTTTTTTTTATATTTCTTCACACACTACATTATATATGTTTTTATTATTTCCACGCTACATTGATCAAAACGAGATCACCACAAACTGGATAGAATCGTTTTAACGGTATACACCTACGTGTATATTGACAACACAGTACCGACATCTTTACATGTTGAAGTTTCTCCAGCGAATGTGTGCATAGTTTAGCGGCGAGGGGTCAGTAAGCTGGCGCGGTTTTACGCACTGTGAAAATAGTTCGTTCTTTTATGTGGTATTAATTATTCATTAATTAAATCGTAATACTTTACGTTACCCTTTGGTTATGAATTAGGAATTTCCTTATTTATTTAGTACGTATTTTATTTAATTAACGTAATTATTATTATTAGCTAAATAACACCGTTCTTTGCGTGTTGGTACGGGACAATTTCAAGTTGATGCAGGAATCTAGGTATAGGTAAGGGGTGGATAATACTCTTACTTGTTATAAAGCAAAACTTGTTATTTGTGTGATTTAAACATTTTTTAAATCGTCACATCATCCTGCACTTAAAGATGATGACGGGGTGGTGGGGTAATAATAGAAAATCTAAAAAAACACAATTACATTTGTTTCTTTCGTGAAATTCTCATTCTCTCGTTCCTTAACTACTACCTTAATACTATTTACATACAAAGAAATATCACTTATTTATCTATTCATTACTCTTAGTTTCCGTAACTTCACAATATCGTGGCCCGACTGATTATGTTTGCATACTCTAACTATATTGGTTAGCTTTCTGCACTTTCTTTAACCCTTGCAAAGAACTTTCTTTAACCCTTGTAAAGAACTTTTTCAGTGCGGCGCCATTGTGACTGTGTTACGTATTTATCCCTATATCTCTTAATTCTACTACAGTAATCTAAAGTCAATCCCATACTTGACCTTAGACCCTATCTTAACACTAATTTCTTATTCTACTGAGATAAACGGAATTTCACAAAGGGGAATATTTATTTACTTTTAAACAATTAGCTTTTACAATCTAAGAGGGGTCAGACACTTTACACTGGACGCATTGTATTATACACTTGGGTGGTGTTCATTGTTTAGCGATGCTGTCATTTATAACAATAGGGGATGTCTTACTACAATATTTCCTGCACGAACGAGTTTGTCTCTTACTGGCAAGCTGGGGGATTTCTTTTGAACAGGCCACGACCGGGTGTTTACACGATTCAAATATACTTTTATTATTATTTTCTCTTTACTTATTTTACTACTACACTTTACACTTTTATTACACGTTATTCTTATTTAAGCTATTATTAAACCTTTAATTTAAAGTACTTATTATTTATTTTATTTCAAACGCTTATAAAAATTGAATTCATTTAAACACACACATATATATCTATTAATACACATATAGCATCTTATACTAATTAATCAAATTAAATTTATCTCACAAAAATTCAAATTTCTTTACTGTCATCTATAATCAGTCAAAACAAAACGCTATCTCTTTAGTGGAGAGGAATTGCACATACGAAGAGTTCATTGCTTTAACAATAGCACAAAGGGTCAGCTGATTGGGGGAGTCTTATTGTTCGCATAGGGAGGTTTAACAAGTAGGACAATTCAGAACAGGAAATTATCGTGTTTAGGAATGTCTGTTATGTCCACGAGGGGAGTTTTGTATGGGATGCGTACGTACCAAGGGGAGAGTTTACATTTTGCGACACGCTTTTAACATGAAACAGCTTGTCAATACCGACCGGTTTAAAATGGAATATTTACCAGCGATGACTTGTTTATTACGGCAATGTCCCAATACTAATATTATTATATCTTAATTAAAACTTTACTCATTTGTTTGTTCCCGATTTCAGAGTAAATAAATTTATGTATTCTACAAAGTACTGTTAATGTATTATAACAATGTACACAATTATTTCTTTTTTCAAAGCAGCAGAGTGGCGCAATTTTGTGTGACATTCTGTAAACAATTAACTATCAAAACAACAACACAATACACAATTTTTTTTTTTATAAGCAGAGTGGCGCAATTTTTGTAACGTCTCCCTTGTTAAGACATTACAAAAGTCGGGAACCAGTTCAATTTGTTACCTGTTAATTAAACTAGCTGCCGTTGTTAGTAAACCTTACTTACTAACAAATTATAACACAATATTGCTTAGGAATTAGTCAAGGATTGCATAAATTTATTCACTCGCTGGGTGTTAGCAAATACATCTCTTTATTATTATATTTGATTCTCATAGTTTACTTTACTTTTAAAAGAATTACTCTAGTAAATTCTGCATTTAATATTTTAAAATTTTTTATGTCTTATTCCTTTTATCTCAAAAGTATTTATCTAGATATTGTTTTAAGTACGACGGATCCGGGTCTCAACTTTGTTATGTTTTAATTTATCACAACTTTAACCAAATTATTTGAAGAATAATTTTGGTTGTAAATTATAGAATTACCTTACATTTAGATATCGTAATGTTATTACTACTTCATTACAGAAATTACAAATTTTATAAGTTATTCTTTAAATTATCAAGAGTTCTTTACTGTTCTTTTGTTACTTCTCTTGTTGAAACAAATCTTTACAAATGTTATGTTTGGATATCACCTGAATTTAACATGAGGTTGCTGTGGGGTCCATGATGGTCACCTTCTGTCGTCTTCTAGGGTGCAATACACGGTTCCCCCTGATGCTCCATTAGGTTGATTGTTTCTGGTAGTCTCGTACTAGACGATCGGATTTTTGTACTGAAGTTCATACTGTTGTTGTTTGAGTTTTCTACTTCTGGAGTCAGTTGTTCACATTTTACACCTTAATTACAGTTCTTACGTTTGCAGTACTAAAATCTGGTAAATCTTACCACTTACAGTTTTTTCTTTAAGAGATGTGTCGGCTATGTTTCCCTTTCTTTTTTTTTATATTTCTTCACACACTACATTATATGTTTTTTTATTATTTCCACGCTACATTGATCAAAACGAGATCACCACAAACTGGATAGAATCGTTTTAACGGTATACACCTACGTGTATATTGACAGCACAGTACCGACATCTTTACATGTCGAAGTTTCTCCAGCGAATGTGTGCATAGTTTAGCGGCGAGGGGTCAGTAAGCTGGCGCGGTTTTACGCACTGAGACAATAGTTCGTTCTTTTTTGTGGTATTAATTATTCATTAATTAAATCGTAATACTTTACGTTACCCTTTGGTTATGAATTAGGAATTTCCTTATTTATTTAGTACGTATTTTATTTAATTAACGTAATTATTATTATTAGCTAAATAACACCGTTCTTTGCGTGTTGGTACGGGACAATTTCAAGTTGATGCAGGAATCTAGGTATAGGTAAGGGGTGGATAATACTCTTACTTGTTATAAAGCAAAATTTTTTATTTGTGCGATTTAAACATTTTTTTAAATCGTCACACAAGTACTGGTAATAGAAACACTATATGTCGTAGCACTGCTTCTAGTAATAAAGTAGCTTGGTGTAAGGATGCTTGTGTTAATATTAGTGGTATATATACACGTGGTATTCGGGAAGCGTTGTTAGTAAATGATGATGAACTCACTTTAAATTCAGAACCTAATGCTTCATGCCCCATAATTACTGCATATATAAACAATGTAAAAACACACATATTATTTCACACAGGACCGGAAATATCAGCAATTAGCAAAAATGTATTAAGAAAAATAACATAAATTTAAAAGCACTGCGATATTACCAACTAAAAATACAGACGGCAAACAAAGATCTATTAAGACGACGCAGGTTTAGATATGCTCATCTGACTATAAGATGAAGTTAACCGTAAGCTATAAAGCGTATACGCTGATTTTGAATGAGGCTGGCGATAACACAAACGACAGAAATGAATATCCACCTATATTTGTAAAATTGACCGACATTATAATTAAAACCATACAAAATAATATTAATAAAAAAGACGAATTAAACACGCAACAAGCTAGGGACTTAAAATAATATTACAAAACATTCGCAAATATTTAGCGAGCAACCCACTCCACAATAAATTGAACTCTGAAAAAAATAACAATTACAATAAAGTACTTTACAAATTAATTGTTATAACATTTGATACGCGACTGGCACATGGTAAACTCGCCTGTGCGATTAGATATCTGTATAATATTCACACGACGGAAGAAATAAGGTAAATATTATACAGATTTTGTCAATAAGTGACTTGGATACCATTTCAAACATGTCGATTAGATATGTACGATTGTCTGGGCATTACAGGGGTTTAGTAGTAAACACGACAAACTATAAATAGAAGCCTCATTATTTAAATTGAGAGTAACTGTTAAAAAAGAAGAGATCATTTAATTTTTTTTTAGTCTATTTGTCTTTATAATTTACTTTTTGTATTGAACTTGAAAGAAGGATTTTAAGTAATTCAGAAGAAACAAACAATTTTTAATTTTCAGTAAAATTGAAATTATTTTTATTGAACCTGGAGACTTATTCAATAGAGTATACATTCACACTGTGTTTTAATATACATATGGGGACATATTTACAATAAGCCTTAGTTGGTGTCCTGATAGCATTTAAAATCATTTAGCTCTTAAGTGTAGAATGTAATGGAGGTTAATTAAGTAAGAAATTTAATTTAGTGAGTTTAACCCCACTGAATTTTGTATTAATGAATTTGATGTTAAAATTTGTTTAATGGATTACGTGGTAATGAAAATTACTCACTCATTAATTGTTACAAGACAATTTTGAATCTGTGATGTTTAATGCAGATACGTTACTAAAAACATGCGTGGACACGAATATTCTTTCTACACAAGCATTACTTGTAGCAATGTAGGTGCAAGTGACTTCATGCGTCAAGTACGTATGGTGTTTAATAAAAGTTCCTTGCGTCGTTTTTAAAGAATATTATAAAGCAGTAATATTCCCATAAATCCAATAACAGGCTCTTAAAGCCACTAGTATGTTTTTTATTTCCCTGAATCCCCTTATTGAGCCGTTATATTAATGCCAGTAGAATTTGCCATTTGCCAATAAGAATCAAAATTTATCACACTGTAATATTTTCAATAGTATAAAATATTCAATTCTTTTGTTCTAACAAATTGATATAAATATACCCTTATTACAGAATGTAATTTATATCTGCCTTACCGTAATAAAGGTATGAAGAATAATAACGTTTTTAAAATCTTCAATGTAATATGGGCTGTAAATATGAGGCATTTAAAGATACGTAAAAACGATCGTTGTTACAATAAATTATTAGATTGTTTTGAGCAATAGCATTCTTAAAGCAGACAATAAATTTTAAATACTGCAGTCTTTATTATATTAAATAAAATAACAAATTTGCTACTAGATATTCAAAATTTTGATTTCTTACGTATTTATAGACGTAATGTCTAATTTAAAAGTTGATTACATAAAGGTTTGGAAATTATTTAAAATAATAACTTTTATAAAAATATTTTGAGAAAAATAATTGAAGTATACCAAATGCTATAAAACTTACGTTTTTGTAAAAGTAGGACCTCCGTATATCGAATTTGATGGTTCCTAAGAAAAAATTCGATATATAGAAATTTCGATATACAGAAACCTGTTTCTTATTATTATTCGTAGGTTAGGAAAAGCACTGGAATTTGTTAAAAAAATCATGTATAGGCCTCCATACTATTAAAACGAAATTTTGGTAATAAATAAATGAAAACCATAAGCATTTATTTAATAAAAATTACTGTATTTATTTAATAAAAAGTATTTAGTGTACAGTACAGTATTTATTTATTTACTTTCAAAAATTGTTTGTATTTAAAAAAGTAGAAACTTACGTGTTAAATGAGTAATACTGTATTTTATTAATTGGTCGTAAAATAATTTCGAATGTCTTTCTGAACCAAATTTGATGCAGATTCCTCATAAAAGTGTTCACATTTGTTGAGCGACTGGAAAATATCATCAGGCACATATTCTTTCGATTGAAGACCTCGACGGATTGTTTCAAATGCTGCCATCATTTCTTTCTTAGAAGGTTTAGGAACTTCAATTTATTCTGCCTCATTGTCTTCACCTAAATCTTCAGTATCTTTTAGTGGACTTAAAATGTTATCGTCCGTTGGATATTCTGCAACAATAACGTCTTCGTCGACGCTTAAAAATTCATCGAGTGATAAGTCTTGATGTATTGCGCCAGTTGACTGTAACTGGTTCCAACAATCCTCAAGTTGTGGCAGTGCAGTAACTTTTTCCACAACAGTATTTTGAGAGAAGCCAGCTTTTATAAAACAATTCTGTATTGTTGATTCTGCTACATAATTTTGCCACACCTTTGCTCTGAGATTAATCGCATCATCAATAGGTTTGTTGTTTTCCAATGCAAAAATGAGCCTCTTGAGGATCTGTTTTCGGTAAAGCATTTTGAGATTTTTTATTACTCCCTGGTCCATAGGTTGTAGTTTAGATGTGGTGTTTGGAGGGAAAAAACCAGCTTCACGTTTGTTAACTTTTTTGCCACAAAAGGAGGGTGTGCCGGACAATTGTCAACAAAAAGAACCACTTTTCTTTTTGTCTTATCAGTTTTTTGTCAAAGTTTACTATCCATTTCTCAAAAATCTCACTCGTCATCCATGACTTTTTATTGTATTCGTAGTCGGTTTCTAAAGACTTCATTCCTTTAAAACATCTTGGTTGCTTGCTTTTTCCGATCACCAACAGTTTATTTTTTTCTTTTCCGGACATATTGGCACACACGACAACAGTTATTCGTTCTTTACTATGTTTACCTCCGAAGCATTTATCGTCTTTAATGGTTAGAGTCTTATTTGGTAAACATCTGAAAAAAAGTCCGGTTTCATCCATGTTAAAAACATTATCTGGTTCATAATCTTCTAAAATTAACCTTAAAGTTGTAGTTTTCCACTGGTTACAGTCTGCTTCAGATTCACTTCCACTTTCTCCCGAAATAACTTTTTCTTTAATGCTGTGACGTTTCTTAAATTTGTCCAACCATCCAGAACTTGCTTGAAACTCTTCGTGCCCCAACACTTTAGCATACTCTACCGCCTTTTCCTTTATAAGCGGTCCTGAGACAGGCATGTTTTCATTTCGCACCATTGTCACCCATTTAAGAACTGCTTCGTCCACGTCATCATATTTGCACGTTTTAGACCGTTTTCTATCTGCTCCTACATTTTCATGAGTTTTTAAAACAGATTCTCGATTCTTTATTATGGTTGACACTGTACTCGGCGGAATCAAAGACTTTATCGCAACGTCTTTTTTTCGCATTCCACTATCCACATCTTTTAATAATGCCACCTTTTCTGCAACACTCAAAGATTTTCTTTTTGACATTACAGCATTTACGTTCTCGTGAACTCAAGAAAAATAAAAAATAAACTCAAAACAAAAATAAAGACTGACTGAAACTGAGTTAACCTTACTCCTTAATTACAGTACTACCGAATGATGAGATACTGTAATGCGCAGGAACGATTGTTGTACTGTAGATTGAGGGAGTGAGGAACACCCACAGTGTCACGTGAATCACAGATAATTTTCCCCCCATTTCTGAAGTTACAAAGTTCGATATATAGAAATTGTTTTCGACATATGGAAATTATTTTATATTGAAATTTCACGGGACTTAAAAAAATTCGATAAATGGAGATTTTCGATATAAAGAAGTTCGATATACAGAGGTCCTACTATAGTAGGCAAGGGAAGGTATAAAGGAAACATGTGGACACAAACCAGTAACACATACACATAACAAAATCTAATTGAACAGAGAAAAAAAATTAAATATACAATAGCAAGCAACTAGATGGAAACGCATGAATTTAAAATCAAATCGATCATTTGAGTAAATATGATCCATTGTTGGATCAGTAAGAGATCACCAAGAGATATCAGTGGTCCAAAGAACAGTGAGAAGTATATGAGTCTCAAAATTCAAATGAATTGATTCAACTTTTATCTAAAAAAGTGGAAAATGTTATTTTGAAACAGATTGAATCTGTTCAGTTTTTCTCTGTAATAATGTAATAATGTATTTATTTGTCTTCCCTCTTTATTAAACCATTTAAATTTAACTCCCAGCAAGAGCAGGAAAATGTATATATCTGATTAACTATTTTTAATGATATATACGTATTTATAACATTTCTAATAGTAAAAAAATTCACGTGTTGGAAATATGAAAATAAAGGCTTTACCTGCTAGGCTGAAAAGAGTAAAATTATATTACGTCGGTCCTAGAGATAGAAGAAGGTCGCCATTTTTAATAAAATCCTCATAGAAGTATGAGAAAGGTATTTAAGAAGTACATTATCAGCCTTTGTGGCGACTTTGCTTCTTTTAAGTAACTAAAATGATTAAAAATGGGAACTAGTAAAAATAAACAAAAAATAATATATTGCCAGCATGCAGACTTAACTTTAAATACAATTTAATCTAAAACCGTTGAAGTCATAACAAAGTTATAATTATAAAGAATATTACAGAAAAAATTGAAAATTAAAATATGTTAACCAAAATGTAGCCATATGGAAAGGATAATTTCAATTAACAAGACATTTTATATTTAAACGTTTAATAAAAATTTCAAAAAAGTATACCCTCGTTTCTTTGTTTTTATTTGGTTAAAAAATGACTAGTTAGGAGTTTGTAAGCATAACTGGTAACAATAATTTCTGAAACTCAGTTATCCAAAAGACTAATTAAGAAAAAAATTAGCTAAAAATGTATCTTGCTTTTCTAGCTAGACTTTTAGATATTTTAAGTCGTTTTCCCAAACAGAAATAATAATTTTTATTTGTTAGGAACTGTAGTAAACAAAACTTAAAATTCATTATAGATACTCGTAAATATAAATTTTTATTCTGTTTCAACTGAAAGGTTTCTTGGATTTAGTGGTTAAGACGATGCCTATTGAGAACAGTATTCCTCTAAAAGTAAACAATTCAATTCGTTTGAAATAAATAATTCTGTTTTTGTTTCTGTAAGTCAACATCTTCCATGGTGTAAGTCTATAAGTCAACGAAATAATTTTACTTCCATGGTGCGTAAGGAAATTAAAGTAGGTGAGCCACTCATCATTGTCATCCCAACATATCAACCCTACTTCAGAAATTAACTTTTTAAAAAAAAAAAGATGTAAGTAAATTATACAGCTTACCTGGATGACCGGCTCACTTGTTCAAAACCAGGAGGAGGCCTCCTAGTGGAAGAAAGGCCTCGTGCTGGGGAACCATTAGGCAATCGAATTAATGAGGTGACCTCAATTTCCAAACTCAACAACAACAACAAATTTATTGGTGCTCTAATTCCTTTTCAAAAGCATTACAATCTTATATACAATGTGTGTACTTCATAGTACCCAGAATATAGAAGTGTTCACTTGAAATAACAATAATCAACCAACAAAAAATTCTCCGGTAAATTTTAAAACCTTTACAAAAAATATAATTTCGATATAACTTGGCAATAAGTTATGATTAACATTAATAAATAAAAAGAAATAAATCCAGAGGTTCCCAAAATTTAATACGTCTAATAACAATAATTTATTAATAATTTAATACTGTTTGATTTATTATTAACATTAACAAATAAAAAAAATCGAGGGTTTTTTAAAATTTAATACATCTAATAACAATAAGCTTTCTCTTTTTTTTTTACAGGACACCTCTGGTTGTACTATTTTAATTAATTATCACAAACGACATGCACCATCTAACATCTCATTAAACAAAATTAAGAACAACAATATAATTAGTAAAGTATAATATTAAAATATAATTTGGTAATCGTGTTCTTGAGTAAGAAATTCACCATGTGTGCTCAATTACTTTTTCTTTTTTTTACAGGACACCTCTGGTTGTACTATTTTAATTAATTATCACAAACGACATGCACCATCTAACATCTCAATAAACAAAATTAAGAACAACAACAATATAATTAGTAAAGGTATAATATTAAAATATAATTTGGTAATCATGTTCTTGAGTAAGAAATTCACCATGTGTGCTCAATTTTTTTTTTTTTTTTTAACTTGTATCGCTCAATGGTTTATTGATATCCTAGTGTACACCATTATAAAAAAAAAAATTAAATAAACAGGTCTCTCAAAATGTAAAATGTTTTATACTTACACATGTGGGTATACAAATGACTAGATCCCTGACACTATTTATATATGCTCATCACTCAACAACTAATTAATATAACATTAATTTTAAACTCACAGAGAATTAAAATAAATTTTAAATCCCAACACGTGTAGGGATATAACCTAGTCTGACCCAATGTGATGGACCATTCACAACCTGTTATGCCAAGGAGTGCACACAATACATATGATTTGATCATTTTCTTTGACTTACATTCACTAAACAATTTTCACACAAACAGTTACATAGTTACATGGAGAACACAGAAAAATATTGAGCGACTATCTCTGAGAAAATAAAGGAACCAGGCATTCTTCTACTCTAGTAGCGCTGGGAAGTGCCGTCCCACTGCAAGGTTTAAATATACACCAATTCCCCAGCAGTATCTTAACACGTTTCTTTTTTTAAAGTTTTTTTCTCTTTTTATTTTATTTTTTGTTACTTCATTACATCTTAAAAAGCTTTGCAGAGAAGGTGTTACTATCACTTCACTAACAGAACAAGAAGCTGTCCTCACGATTAAAAGAAAAATAAGATGCCAGTCCAGTTCACAGAATTTTGAAAGAAAACTTGAGTTCAGAATTAAATTAGCAATCATTAAAATAGCCAGGTTATTCCAGATATTAAGTAAAGTAAAAAAAAAACATCAAGAATTAAAGCAAGTTTTCAGCTTTTTTTTTTTTTTTTGTTAAGGTAACTCACTTGACGAGAAATTCAATTAGTGCCACATGCACACCTAGGAATAAGTTAATAATTTTCTTTGCAAAGAATTTCACCTCCACAGCGCACGAGAAACGTTGTTCTGCAGACATACCTGTAGAGATTGGCATAGGACATTAGCCCCGTATACGTTCCTTGATTTTCCTACATTTTATCTTGGTCCGACGCTCGGGAAACGGATGAACGGGCCGCAGACACCCCGGAGCACATCTCTTTACTCAGCCGGCCATAATAAAAATAAATCGCCCGGCCATAATAATAATAAATAATTAAAAAAATTCAAACTTTATTCAGAAGACGAGCGAGCAACATCTCGCCGCTTCGAAGGCTGAAACAGGAGAGAGCGAAAAACGTGTACAAGACAACTATCAGCACCGACCCCTCACAGCGGAATCGTGAAACACAAGTTGCGTCGATCCCTACTAGATAGCGCGCGTGTGTCCAACACGGCAAAATAATATAAATAATTCTAATTGCCGAAATTTGACTTAATCAAAATTTGTAAGTTGCCGTAACGAAACTCCATAGTTACGGCACATAGGGTGATTGCGATAAGGTGTTTGAGATAAGGGCTGATTCTGATTGCACTACCCTCAAAACATAAAGGAAAGTCATTCTCCGATAGGTGTGTGTGTGTGTGTGTGTGTGTGTGTGTGTGTGTGTGTGTGTGTGTGTGTGTGTGTGTGTGTGTGTGTGTGTGTGTGTGTGTGTGTGTGTGTAGAATGTTTTCTATGGCGAACGATAATTACAAATTCAAACAAAATGAAATAATTTCTTACTTATGTGCCCAGTAGTAAAAGATTTAAGGCTTATTGATTTTGGCGAAGATCGTTTAATTGGGAGGGGTAGTTTACCTGCAGCGTATTACGGTTTAACAAGAGTAAAGTACTTACTTCTGAAAAGTAGGTCATATCCACTGTGGTAAGATAGATGAAATATCTATAAATGAAAATGTTACTTGAAGAGTGAGGGGTAATTTTTAAAAAATTATTTCTGATATAGAATGAACTACATTCTAACTTATTATGTAACTTATTACATATAATGAAACTATTGCTCAATAAATGTATAAATATCAAAACTGGGGTTGTTCGGTTATAGGAGAGGGGTAGTTTAACTAAATTGTTTTGTGTTGTAACAAGAGTAAAGTACTTAATTTTGAGAAATGAGTGCCGCGAAATTAAAGTCATTTTAAGCCACTGTAAAATGGTAAATCACATAAATATGGAAAGAGTATTTGAAGGGGGAAAGGGTGATTGTTTTAAAATTGTTTTGTTGATATCAAGTATAATACGATTATTTGATTTTGAAGGATAAGGTACTTTATCAATTACACATTATGATAAAACTATCACTCTACATAAATGTAAATGGTGGTGATCGGTTGAGGAGGAGGGATAATTATCTGCGTAGTTCAGTTTCATTATAAGAATAAAGAACTTAATTTTTATAGACAAAGTGACACAAAAATAACATTACATTAAACGACTACCCCATAATAACAAAAATATATATAAGTAGTTAAAATAGTTTGAGGGTTGGGGATATTTTTTAGAAATTATCGAACCGAATTCAAGTAATTGATTTTAAATATAAACCTTAGAACATGGAAGTCATGTATGGTTCTCCGTACCATTTTTTAATTATACATCAAGCTATTGCAACATTTTACGTCATAGATCTTTACATATATCAATGATTTGTACAAAACTGCAAATCGTTAAAACATGTTATACAATATGTGTTTGAAAAAAAATATATAAAATAAAATCTTTATTCTCACAATTTTGCAAAACGCTTGCAAATTTATTTTGATCACGAGTAATCCTGTCAAATATATAAAAGCCAAAAATTTACACTTAAAATATTTACTAACCCTAAACTACTCGTGGTATTCAGTGTTTAATGAAAATAAACGGTCTATTTTTACTTATGTTTGTAGCTTGATGTGTTAACCAGGAGGATGGAACATTCAACGTTTATGAAATTCTATTACCTTTAAAATTTGTATATAACTTTTGAATTTGTAATTTTAGAATTACGCTATGAGAAAGTCTATCTGTGGTAACCTTTTTTTGTTATACAATCAAATTATAGGGAAGAAAATCAATTTGTCAGAATTGATTGAATGTAATGTTTATTTAATTTCAAAAATTTCTGACATAATTTTTAATGTTTTATGATGATTCTTTTTAAAGTACGCGCTTTTACATTGAGCAGTAATTATAAAAAGGGTGCTTGGTATAATACTTACAAGCTCTGTATAAGGTTATGCTTTTTATTACGTGTACTTTACGACTATCAAAGTTATTAGTGTTCTCCTGCATAGTCTTATTTGACTAGTCGTCTACCCAATAACTTATAACACGTCTTATTGCTTCTAATGGCATATTCAAACTGACTGCGCCCAGCCGCTGTTTCTATATTAAGAGCTACGAGAAACATACTACAATATTCCTCTAAGCCGTAGAATTATTTGCAGAATTAATGCCCCTGTCATCTTAAGAACAGCGAGAACATTCCACGTTATAACGGCCATCCGCTCGTAGTTTGTGTCTAACTATTACGTTAGGATTGGCGTAACATTGGTGCAAGATGTCATAATTTTACAATCGAATTATATGTTGGTGTTATATACTATGTCTCTTGTACCATATTCTCCTATGCTCCTGTGTTACGGTCTTGTGCTAAGTTTCAGTTAGGCATTCTTCTTGTAACACATTGTTCTAAACGTTAATTCAGACTTGTTTCTCCCTCTGCTTTTTTCTTGCTATCGTTCTACCAGTTACCCTTTGCTCTTGCTTCATGCTCCTATTTCTTGCTCTTGTTATGTATTTTTTCCACGTTCTTGTGTTAAGCTTTTTTATGTGTCTTATTCTATGACTTTGATCCTTTTCTTGTTCAATGTTATTGTTCTGTGTTCTCATACCATATTCTTATTTTGTGTTCTGTGTTCTACGTTCTCGTTCTATTGTTTCATTCTACGTTCATGATTTATGTTCTTGTTGTATGTTCTTGTTCTACGATTTCGTTTGTGCTCTTGTTCTGCGTTTTCCCTGTTGATGTTACTTACTTTCCTATGTTTCCTTCCCTTAATGTGAAACGTTGATTATTGCACTTCATGTTGCATATTGGTTTGTTCAGATGCGGATTAGTTATTTTGTTACAAAATAAATTCTTTTATAACCTCTAAAGACTACGCAGTAGCATTAGACTGCAAGTTTCTCTTCACCTGTACAATATATTTGGTAGTTATGATTGCGTTTGGAGCAAACTAAAATTATTTTTTTTATACCTTATAATATAAGGAAATATTTTCATCAGAATACTTTACCGTGTAAATAACTTTCCTTCTTTATACCACTGAACCAGGAAGATTATTTCTGTAATTTGTTTTACCAGCAGATGTATAATAATTTTATTTTTGTAAACTCGGATGCTCCTCTTAAATAAAAGTAGTATTTTTATGAAAGAAATCCTTTGTTGTATGGCTAATAACGTAAAACAGTCGAGAAGAGGTTTATCTTTGTTCAGATACAAACATGGTGATTACCAACGAAAAAAAATAAATTCACGCAAATTAAAGTATCATTAAAGACAGTAACATTCCTACCACTTAGAATTTTAATTTATAAAATTGTTAAGAGGGTTAAGGATGTACATGTTAGGTTACCTTGTAAGTTCAAAAGCTTCTTGTCCTGCGTGATTATCTGACACGGTGAATGTTTTTACCACAATGAAGTGTAGTTGTTTGTTTTTAATTCAAACTGCACAACAGAGACAACATATTTTGTTACCATAACCTTCATTCTTTGTCTTTGTTGTTTACACAATACATTATTCTGTCCTACGTGTCACAGAGAATCTAGTCCATTGCATAAGAAGGGATTGTGTGTTTGTTTACACGTTCTTAAAAGTACCGACGCGTAGGCGAAGAGGATAAGCAACAATTACGTAACAGCATCCCCCAAGTTATTGTGTACGAAGTGGCTAAAAGTTTTGACAATTTAGCAAATGATTAATTGACATTATAATTAATACGAATATAGTCTGTCATTATTCAGTAACGTAATTTAAAAATTTATGCAAAATTTAAGTAAATAAGAACACTAATATTTTACAGTTGTGTTAACAATAAATACACTGTAGCTTACTATTTTAAAGTACTTACATAAGGTATCTCTTCACCTCTGCTTGTTGTTACTATAAATGTTAATAGCGGACGATTAAGCATCTGTATACATAGATATACGTCTGTTGTCGTTTTAATATTTATAATTAATAATGTTCAAAAACAGAACATAATATGTTACGTGATATATCATTAAGGTTTTTACAAATTATTTCAATGAAAATATACTTCATATTACGTTCCAAATATATTGTTACCTTGAAGCAGAACTATCTTATATCGAAATGCAAGAGTTTTTGTTTATATGAGATTTATTACCTGTCATTCTGTTTCTATCAGGTGCAACAGTATTACGATAAAAATGACAATTAATTTTTCACAGAACCGACATAGCCTATATCCATCATCACAAATTAAGTTGATGCAAAACTTTCCTGTGCACACTTAATTAAAAGCGAATTCTCCTAAAATGTATTTATATAATAACTAAGGTGTGTCTAACACTATATGTATAACACTAATTAAACACTTGGCAATATTTCTTACGAAAACTATAAACAAATTAAACTTTCAAATTGGTCTCCTGAAAAGCTGTGTTTCTGGACACAACGTAGTTCTCCTCCAAGTTAGAGATATACAAAATCTACCGCATAACATGTGTTGTACTCTGTTTTTAATTAACTAAGTTTAAACAAATTTTATAAAGTAGTCCACTTGTTGCATTGAATAACATATGAAGAAGGGCCACTAAGCATTATTATATATATTTTTAAATTTTAAGAAACTTCCCAAATATCAGTTGAGTGCCGTTTACAAAATTTGTGGAAACTTATAAAGTAGTCGAACTTGTGGTAACAAATTTACCAATCGTTTGCAGATACTTTTAAGATGTTAGCTACTTACATTATAAGGTTTACGTAATGGAGAATACGTGTACATCAGGCAATCGTCTTAGTTTTTAGTTTATTGTTTTATTTATTCTTGTAGTGTAACCCCTCTTTCCTTTTTATTTTTATTTTTTTTTAATTTAATTTTTATTTTTTTTATTTTTTTTTATATTTAATTTTATATTTCCTTATTATTTTTTTTTTGAAAGAGAGGCCACAAGTTAATTAGAACTAGGCTAGAGCCTAGAGAAGCCAAAATTGTGCTGGGTCCAGTATGATGGGACTTGCAAATGAAACACTGATCTTAAGATAACAACAACAATATTTATTGTGCTCTGCTTGTACAACATACGCGCCCTTAAGGCAAGATAGTTAAGTATTTCACAATCAGAATCGCTCATTTCCAAAACCCTTAATTGTTGTTATAATTCCATTAATATATGCATTGCCAAAAAGTTGAACAATAAATAATAATTTATTAACATCAATAAGTATTGAATAAATAACAAATATATGAATAATCATTGAATAGTAAATCGTTGAATGTCCCATAAATGATAATAATAATACAATTGTAAAATGGCACACAATCTCGACCTGCAAGTAATTACACATTTCCTAGCATGATATAAATATATAAAAATATACATAAAAATAATCAAATATAACAATGTAACAATCATATAAGACACAACACACACATATAATTTACAAGAAAGACATTTACAGATAAGTAACACATCACATGTTCACCCCGGTTAGCAGCGTATATTAGTTTCTCTTTTTTTTGTTTTTTTTTATACCCCCTTATTCTGACCAAGTATCCGGCCCACCTCAATTTTCACTTAACAATTAACTACACCCCAAAAACCTTAATTAATATATCCCAAGGAGTGGAGCAGACATGCCCAAAAATTTTAATTAGATAAGTAGTAATCTAAATGTTCTATGTAAGCATTGCAGCCTGCGCCCAAATACCACGCAGATGTTTAATTATCAATTCCGGATCTCGTCAATGATAATGGTGAAGAGTGCCATCACGAGGTTAACATGGATGCCCGGTTGCCTAACTGTATTTCGTATTTCTCTTTTTATTTTCTTGACAGAAATTGTAAAAATAGTGGAACGTGACCACCATGAATATTGATAACTGATACTGATTAAGCTTGTATCCTTTAATGGTTAATTAATTGGTATAGTGAGCAATAAAAAGTTAACCGTTACAAAATTTACTATGGTAAAATACAAAGTGTGACAATATTTATCTGGCTATGGCAAAATTTAAAGTGTACAAATTAGCTGAACAGTGGAACAGAATTTTTTGCAAAACGGATTCTATGTCATGAAGGTACTAAAACCAGCTTACAGTGTTCATAAAAAAACTTGACTACCAGCCGGGTCAGGCGTCCGGGCGAGATCCAGCAAAATCTGACATATACAGACCTGCAGTGGACGGCCCCCACGGGAGTCGTCCACATGTTAAAACATCTCCCAGATCATTGATTAATAATAAAATGCATGAGCCCTCATTAACCAAAGATTAATCAAACATTAATTTCCCAACGTGGACAGATACATCCGTCCAGGCATGCTTAAGACAGAAACAAATTTAGATCCAACCCTATTTACCGAAACTCCCCTCGACCCGGGTGGTGCGTGACCCCGGCCGAGTTTACACTCTCAGAACGAGATAGACATAATATTGATAGAGGAGGCGTAAGCCTTACAAATTACAAAATAACATATGACACCCATTGTCCGTAAATAATTGTCCAAACTGGAGCGTCTACACGAGAGTCTCAAAGAGTTTATTGGGCACAAGATTTATGTTTAATAATGTTAAATTTCACCTGGTTAGTAGCGTGGAGTTAAGAGGGTTCCGTTGGGTGTATCTAGTCCATCCTTCCGGCTGACACAGCTGACGAAGGTGTTTGAAACTACAGCATCTGAGGCAGTTGTTCGGCCGTCCTTCCGGACCGGGGCAGATTTCCGTCTACATCAGAAACCCTGCACAGTTATAGCTGGGATTACTTACAAGTTAATAAAACACACTACCACATTTACCAGCTGACATAGCATGGCCTGCACAGTTTGTAAACTCCGAAAATTCACTAAGTATAGAACAGCATGGAATGTAGTAAATCGCTTCAAAATAACCCCATTAAATATTTTAATATATAAAATATGTCCAAATATAGTCACTCCATAATAATGATTATTTCAATTAACAGTTATGCTAAAGTTTTCATGACGCCCTTACAGGAATTAGCAACTTTTAACAAGTCCGTGATGTGCACGGATTTCAGAAAATAACTGACTTAAGCCCCATCTTGGTTTAGTGACTTTAGTAGGATTATTACTACCTTAATATAACACCTTATTATATCATCACTGCTAAAATCTGTTAAACAGGGTTGAGATTAAACATACATGAAACAAATTTTAACCTGATAGCCGCCACGCGGTAATGACTCACTGCAATATCTATCGCAAGGTATCCACCTTAGTATCAAATAAAAACAATTTGTTTGTAAGAATAATTAATTAATATATATTGATAGACTTACCGGAGGTCACGTAGGCTTCTACCTATCCATAGAAGTAGTTGGAAGACGAAAAACTTTTACATCTACTCTGTCAGCCGGGGACCAGATGATAATGCGCCGAGAGCCAAAGTCGAACTGCCCAAGCCGGCAATTAAACAAACAGTACCTAATATCCGACCGAGAGCGCGCACGAGTCGCCAGCAGGGAAAGAACACATACGATAAAGTCCAGCCGTACGTAAACTTTTACGCACCCCTCGCGTAGTCCAATACGCAAATTTTAATTACACCGCCGCGTTTTTCACAAAACACGGCACACCCCCACCCCAAAAGGGCAACTTGGTTGCCTCACAGCTAAACGCCGGAAGGGTACCCTGCAGTGTACCCCACTTCCCAAAACAAGCTCGTGGACTTCGTGGTTATGGTGGCCCAGCAGCACTTGCTCTCAGGAGAACAGAGGCTCAGAAGGGAAAACGAAAGCGACGAAAGAAGACGTGTAGTATGTAAGTGTGTAGGTGCTGCACGCTGACCTGATCAGGGCCAGATCACAGCAAAGAGGAACAGAGAAGAAAAGACGAAAGAAAGTTCGGGAGCTCCCTGAGTTCCGACCTCCTGAGGCTTGTCCACGCAAGCCAGAACACGACTGCCACCTTAACAGGGCCATCTGCCCTATATGCCTACGGGGGGGGGGGAATCCTTTAATACGACCACCATTTTAAACAATACCGTCACTGCACGGGCAAGGGAAAGAGGGGAAATTATGGTCTCCACGATACGATGAGCCAATTCCCCGATGTACATCCATTCTTATAACCTACTACATGTGTGCTCCAAGGGCATGTAAGCAGGAAGCAGTTCCCCAGAGCGCACAACCGGCCCCGGGAAACTACTCCCTGCCATCCTCTCTCCAACACCTTTTTTTTTTGCTTTTGTACAAGTTTTTTTTTTCCAAGGGGAAGGTTAGGAATATCAGAAGGTGGAAGGTCAAGGATCATTGCAAGGTCATGAGCTGGGACTAAAGGTAAGGACATGGCTCCCTCCGCACATAAGGACAATTGGAGAAAGCCAAGGCTCGCGCAGGCAGGGGCGCATCCCTGAAGTAGACGAACCCCATTGGGACTGTGGGAAACATCTACCCGCTACCCTATCATTCTCGATAACGCCCCCGGAGCACACACTCTGTAATAACAACATCCCTACGCACCCAGAGACCATCAATCATCCCCCCTTCAGCCCGTTTACCCTTTTCTAAATAATTTTAATTTTGAAATATGTGCCGTAATCCCCTTCGGACTACCATTCGGCTCCTGCAACCGCGCCGTCACTGGTGACGTGAATCCTAGGATACGGTATGGCCCCGACCAACGATAGCACAATTTAGCGGCTCTTTTGTCCACAGCTGAGCTGATCGGATGGCTTTGACAGTAGACCCAGTCGCCGGTCTGAAAGGGGTTAGGAGTTCGCCCCTGATTGTATCGTCGACGGACCCGCTCGTGTGCTCGCAGCAAATTCTTCCGAGCCTCCCTCCATCTCTCCGCAGTTCCAGAATCGGGCTCCCGTGGTAGAAGATCATCAATATTCCACAAGTTAGTCAACGGGAGTGCGGGCGAGAATCCAAACATGATCTCAAAGGGCACGGCCTTATGACTATCATGCAGGGCCGTGTTTAAAGCTAGCTGCAACCACTTCAGATTCTGGTCCCAGGTGGTCTGTTGCTCCGCATGATAAGCAATAAGTGCGGACCTGAGATTCCTATTGAATCTCTCCGCATGGGACGGTTGTGGGTAATACGGGGAAGTGGTTACATGTCTGATTCCGCTGGCGAAACACATCCGCCGGAACTCGCTCGAAATGAACTGGGGGCCATTGTCGGAGACAATGCTGGTCGGAAGACCGAAATGCTGAAAAATATGGTTCTGAAGCGCGCTTATGGTTAAACGAGCTGTTGCCTGCCGTAAGGGCAGTAGCCAGGCAAACTTCGAAAAAGCATCCACACAGACAAGTAGGTAAGCGTTACCTGACTTGCCACGCGGGAAGGGTCCCACGTAGTCGATGAATAACTTCTCCATCGGTCTGCTCGCCACGTCAGATGACAACAACCCTAACTTGGTGTTCTGGGCAGGTTTACTCAAGCCACACAGATGACAACTCTTAACCCTCGTTGCGATGTCCCTATCCATGCCCTTCCAGATGAAGTGTTTCCTAATACCGGAAATGGTCTTCGAAATTCCCTTCTGGCCTCCTACTGGGGAATTGTGATAATAGCTGAAGACCAAGGGCACTAACCTGCTAGGCAGCACGATCTTAGGGGCACGTCCCTTTCTTTCTCGACAAAACAGGACGCCCTTGGACAAGAAGTAAGGGGCCTGCGCGTTACCCTCTTTTATATTCTGGATGATAGGACCCAGCTCTTCATCGTTCAACTGATGGGGTAACACATCAGTGAAGGCTAATGGAAAGTCTAGCAGAACAGAACAGGGTTGCTCAGATTGGACTTCACTGGGTTGGGAAAACATGCGTGACAAAGTATCTGCAACCACATTTTGGGTTCCCCTAATGTGTTGCACCTTGAACTTGAAGGATGAGATCTTGACCACCCATCTACCAATTTTACCCAGTTGCCGGGGGTGAGCAAGAAGCCAAGAGAGAGCCTGATTGTCGGTCTCGAGCAGGAACTCAGCGTGTTCCAGAAAACGCCTGAACTTATCTAGAGCGTATACAACAGCTAAACACTCTAGCTCATAGACTGATGACTTTCTTTCCTGCTGGGTCAATGTTGGGGAAATAAAGGCCACAGGCTGCCTAGCACCATCAACGACTTGGGACAGAACCGCCCCGAGCGCCACCGAACTCGCGTCCGTCTGCAAGATAAACGGCTGAGAAAAATCCGGCATCCGCAGCACCGGTGGGGAGATGATAGCTTCCTTCAACGTTTCGAAAGCCTTCTGCTGGTTTTCGCCTCACACAAATTTAGCCCCCTTCTTTCTCAATTCATTTAGAGGTGCAGCTATCTCCGCTGCATTGGGGATAAACCGTCTGTAAAAGTTAACCATCCCCACGAACCGGGCGATGCCCTTGGCATCCCTTGGCGGGGGAAAATCCCGGATACCCTGGGTCCTTTCAGGGTCCACTGTAACTCCTCGGTGCGAGACCAGATGCCCCAGAAATGATATGCTCTCCTGTGCAATTCGCACTTTCTCCGGATTGACCGTGAGGACCGCGCTTCTCAACCTGCTCATCACCTCCCTGAGATGACATAGATGTTCATCATAGGTTTTGCTGTAGACCAGTAAGTCGTCCAAATAATTGAAAATGGATTTGAATTTTACGTTTTGAAACACCAGGTCAAGCAGACGCGTGAGCGTTTGGGCGCCCACCGCCAGACCCATAGGGACCCGCGTATACTGATATAAATTCCACGGGACGCAAAACGCCGTGTACGGTCTACTTTCCTTGGATAAGGGAATCTGGTGATATGCAGCGTTGAGATCAATGACGGTGAAGTACTTGGCCTCACTAAACCAATCGAAAGCTGAGTGGAGATCCGGCAGGGGAACCGAATCCACCTCAATATTAGAATTCTATTTCCGGTAATCTATCACCATACGGTGCTTACCCCCAGGCTTGGGTACCAGAAACGCTGGACTGGCATAACTTGAATTGGAAGGTTCAATTACCCCTTGCTCTAACAGCTCTTGAACCTTCTCCCTCAGAACGGCCATTTTCAGAGGAGCGAATTTGTATGGGTGTGACCTCACTATCTTAGAGTCCGTCAAACGAATTTTATACTCCAATAAATGTGTGAGTCCCAACTTAGGAGTTAATACTGAAGGAAATTCCTCACACAGTCGGTCTAAGGCCCTCTGCTGGGCGGGAGTGAAATGATCTCGTGCAGAATCGGGACAAGCGACCTCTTGGATACCTCCCTTAGCTCCCTGGTATCCAAGAAAAGGAATAACAACGCCCCGATTAAATTTAAAATAACACTGGTGCCCATGAATGTCCAACACGAGACCACTTTTAGCGATGAAATCGGCACCCACAATACAATCAACTCCCAGAGCCGGAGAAACCAGAAAAGGCCACACCCAAGAAATGCCATCGATCTTAAACTTAAAGGAAACCACCCGGGAGATGGGCAGAATTTCCCGTGAAGCAGTCCAGCACACTACGGACGACGGATCCCACCGTTTTATTAAGCCCTGTTTTTCAAGGTCCGCACATACTCGAGATGAGATGATAGATCGGGCTGACCCGGAGTCAACTAACGCTCTGAGTTGACCCTTCTTTACCTCGAGCGACAGGAAGGGGCATACAGAAGCCTTTTGCGGGACGGTAGCAAGGACCTTGATATCAGAAGGGTCAGGACCTATCCTTTGCCTGGAGGCACTTGAATTCCGAAAAGTCTTGTGACGAGGGGAAGACAACCTCCGACTTGTCCCCCCCTGGTAACTTAGTTTTTTGGAGATCTGACCCTCGGGGGAAGCGCCGGACGCATACCACCCTCCGTAAAATCGCGGGCAACATGCCCCTGTCTACGACAGCGAAAGCAAACCACGCCTCTCCACTGTCCACCTCGATCGCCGGTATTTCTTTCTGTGCGGGGTTGGGACTGGACGACCTGTCGTTCCACCCTTCGAGACTCGCCCGGGCTAGCCCTTACTGGGCCACGGGACTCATCAATTGCTTGTATGGCCCGGGATAGCACACACATCTTTTCAAGATCTTCGTAGCGGCGCGGTCGCTCGGCAAAAATTAAGCGTGATCTTTCCTGGGGAGTAACCCCTTCGAATATCATCTGTACTACTTCACTCTCGGGCAGTCCCAACCCTAAAATCCGGACAGCTTCGCGGATACTCCGCGCAAAATCTGCAAAATTCTCCCCGTGGGCTTGCACCCGATAACAGTGTTTATGCTGCAGCTGCTCCCGCAATCGGCCAGGCACGCATGCGTCCAACACCCCCCGATGGAAAGACGTCACACTGCCGCCACATCGTATCGTTTGCGCGACCCGCTCAGCCATGGACCCCCGACAGTATGGATACACGAGCTCGAGCAAGGTGCCATCCGACATCCCCGGGAAGTCGGACAGCTGAAATAAAATTCTAAAAAAACTCATTTGTTTATCCACGTCCAGTCCATCAACGACCGGAAGCTGCTGAATAATGGAAGAAAGGGGGTTAGGTAATTTGTTATAAGACACGCTCGATCCGCCCGAGAGCGTCGGCAATTGGGCCGGCGGACTCGGCGTC
Source organism: Magicicada septendecula (assembly GCA_034769895.1). Lineage (NCBI taxonomy): Eukaryota > Metazoa > Arthropoda > Insecta > Hemiptera > Cicadidae > Magicicada > Magicicada septendecula. Next base: position 191,687,147 of record CM068372.1, read on the forward strand.
TGTCCTATGTCCAATTCAGGAGGCTGGGGAGAGCTCACGGGAGGATGAGATTTCACCGGCTCGAAATTCCGCAATGCTTTCGCCACCTGCTCCGAAATCAGCTTCAGCGTGGCGCTGACTTCTGCGATAGTAGTCTGCGCGGACAAGTTCTCTAGTCTATGTTGCAGGTGCTCCGCGCGTTGACGCACTCTCTGTCTCGCCCTGAGACTGGAAGGCGCCGATTCAAAATCCTCCATTATTTCCCGCAACTCCCCCACTTCTTCTGACACAATTCGAGCTCTGCTGTTACATCAGTGACTTTTACGAGCGACGTCGCCCCTCCGGAGGAGAGGGCGTCTCTTAGTTGCTTCCTCAAGGAAGCGACATCCCCTTGGGGTCTCCCACCCCGGGACTTAATTTCAAACTCCAACTCATTCTTTAAAAACAGGTCGGGATTCATGACACTCATGCCGCCAATGCTCTAATTATTTGCCCACACATACAACAGACAAAACATGAAAACACCAATCACTAAAATAAGAAAACCTTGAGTACTGTACTTCCATCAAGAGGACCCCCGGGTTTCCTAGCGCTGCGAAAACCTGACCCGCTCCAGAACTAACTCTCCGTCAGTCGCCAGACTCAAAGAAGAAACAACATCAGACACTAACACCAACATATAATCCACACCACCAACACTAACCACAACAACGACATTTCGACTAAAACATGATCACCATTGCAATCGGACGGTACCGACTTCCAGTCGGGCCACACCGCATCCCGCTAACCGCACGCGCTATTACTTTCATAGAATAAATAAGGGAACCCATTCCCACGCGATCTCCGGCAAGGTCCAATTTCAAAACAACAAAACCCAACTACAACACATGCCCGTGGCGGCCTCAGGTTTACCATTCAAAACACCTAACAATAATTCATAGAAAATACATCTACATGTTATGTCAACTATTATAGTGCCACATTATTCAATAATTAAATGTTATTGTATTTGCCAAACTATTTCCGAGTTTGCAAGCCCCATGCCACCAACGGACCCAAGGGTTCACCCTAGAATTAACCACTCCCTGCTACCATTTGTAACCCCTCTTTCCTTTTTATTTTTTATTTTTTTTATTTATTCTTTTTTTAATTTATTTTTATTTATATTTAATTTTATATTCCCTTATTCTTTTTTTTGAAAGAGAAGCCACAAGTTAATTAGAACTAGGCTAGAGCCTAGAGAAGCCAAAATTGTGCTGGGTCCAGTATGATGGGACTTGCAAATGAAACACTGATCTTAAGATAACAACAACAATATTTATTGTGCTCTGCTTGTACAACATATGCGCCCTTAAGGCAAGATAATTAAGTATTTCACAATCAGAATCGCTCATTTCCAAAACCCTTAATTGTTGTTATAATTCCATTAATATATGCATTGCCAAAAAGTTGAACAATAAATAATAATTTATTAACATCAATAAGTATTGAATAAATAACAAATATATGAATAATCATTGAATAGTAAATCGTTGAATGTCACATAAATGATAATAATAATACAATTGTAAAATGGCACACAATCTCGACCTGCAAGTAATTACACATTTCCTAACATGATATAAATATATAGAAATATACACAAAAATAATCAAATATAACAATGTAACAATCATATAAGACACAACACACACATATAATTTACAAGAAAGACATTTACAGATAAGTAACACATCACATGTTCACCCCGGTTAGCAGCGTATATTAGTTTCTTTTTTTTTTTGTTTTTTTTTTATACCCCCTTATTCTGACCAAGTATCCGGCCCACCTCAATTTTCACTTAACAATTAACTACACCCCAAAAACCTCAATTAATATATCCCAAGGAGTGGAGCAGACATGCCCAAAAATTTTAATTAGATAAGTAGTAATCTAAATGTTCTATGTAAGCATTGCAGCCTGCGCCCAAATACCACGCAGATGTTTAATTATCAATTCCGGATCTCGTCAATGATAATGGTGAAGAGTGCCATCACGAGGTTAACATGGATGCCCGGTTGCCTAACTGTATTTCGTATTTCTCTTTTTATTTTCTTGACAGAAATTGTAAAAATAGTGGAACGTGACCACCATGAATATTGATAACTGATACTGATTAAGCTTGTATCCTTTAATGGTTAATTAATTGGTATAGTGAGCAATAAAAAGTTAACCGTTACAAAATTTACTATGGTAAAATACAAAGTGTGACAATATTTATCTGGCTATGGCAAAATTTAAAGTGTACAAATTAGCTGAACATTGGAACAGAATTTTTTGCAAAACGGAATCTATGTCATGAAGGTACTAAAACCAGCTTACAGTGTTCATAAAAAACCTGACTACCAGCCGGGTCAGGCGTCCGGGCGAGATCCAGCAAAATCTGACATATACAGACCTGCAGTGGACGTCCCCTACGGTAGTCGCCCACATGTTAAAACATCTCCCAGATCATTGATTAATAATAAAATGCATGAGCCCTCATTAGCCAAAGATTAATCAAACATAAATTTCCCAACGTAGACAGATACATCCGTTCAGGCATGCTTAAGACAGAAACAAATTTAGATTCAACCCTATTTACCGAAACTCCCCTCGATCCGGGAGGTGCGTGACCCCGACCGAGTTTACACTCTCAGAACGAGATAGACATAATATTGATAGAGGAGGTGTAAGCCTTACAAATTACAAAATAACATATGACACCCATTGTCCGTAAATAATTGTCCAAACTGGAGCGTCTACACGAGAGTCTCAAAGAGTTTATTGGCCACAAGATTTAGGTTTAATAAGGTTAAATTTCACCTGGTTAGTAGCGTGGAGTTAAGAGGGTTCCGTTGGGTGTATCTAGTCCATCCTTCCGGCTGACACAGCTGACGAAGGTGTTTGAAACTACAGCATCTGAGGCAGTTGTTCGGCCGTCCTTCCGGACCGGGGCAGATTTCCGTCTACATCAGAAACCCTGCACAGTTATAGCTGGGATTACTTACAAGTTAATAAAACACACTACCACATTTACCAGCTGACATAGCATGGCCTGCACAGTTTATAAACTCCGAAAATTCACTAAGTATAGAACAGCATGGAATGTAGTAAATCGCTTCAAAATAACCCCATTAAATATTTTAATATATAATATGTCGAAATATAGTCACTCCATAATAATGATTATTTCAATTAACAGTTATGCAAAAGTTTTCATGATGCCCTTACAGGAGTTAGCAACTTTTAACAAGTCCGTGATGTGCACGGATTTCAGAAAATAACTGACTTACGCCCCATCTTGGTTTATTGACTTTAGTAGGATTATTACTACCTTAATATAACACCTTATTATATCATCACTGCTAAAATCGGTTAACCAGGGTTGAGATTAAACATACATGAAACAAATTTTAACCTGATAGCCGCCACGCGGTAATGACTCACTGCAATATCTATCGCAAGGCATCCACCTTAATATCAAATAAAAACAATTTGTTTTTAAGAATAATTAATTTATATATATTAATAGACTTACCGGAGGTCACGTAGGCTTCTACCTATCCATAGAAGTAGTTGGAAGACGAAAAACTTTTACATCTACTCTGTCAGCCGGGGACCAGATGATAATGCGCCGAGAGCCAAAGTCGAACTGCCCAAGCCGGCAATTAAACAAACAGTACCTAATCTCCGACTGAGAGCGCGCACGAGTCGCCAGCAGGGAGAGAACACATACGGCAAAGTCCAGCCGTACGTAAACTTTTACGCACCCCTCGCGTAGTCCAATACGCAAATTTTAATTATTCCGCGATATAGAGGTACACCGCCGCGTTTTTCCCAAAACACGGCACAGTAGTCTATTAGTTTATTGTACTACACTAGATACCTTGTAGTACTCTCTAATTATGGCACAAAATTCAATACGTTAAAAACCTGCAAAAATTTATTTGAAATATAATTTTAAAAGAGGATTTCACTCATTCAATGAATGTTTTTTCACCTTAAAATGTTTCTTAAAGTTCTAAAAATTTTAGATTAATATAATAATTGATTAAAAAAAAGTGTCTGACAAATAATGGCTAACTAATATACTAGGCTATGACCAAAAAACTGACAAAGGTTGCTGGTACGAAAAAAATAAGTGGCAGGTCACATAATAATTAAAGGAACATTAGAAAAGGCGACAAATGTTCAAAGAAAGAGAGCAGACTAAATATTAAATATGTGACAATAAACCCATAAAATTTTATATTAGCTGACTTATCAGATAAGATCTAATAAGCATATTTACAACAGCATTACTAAATCTATATAAAGCAGTGTTTAATGGGAAAATACGTTATTTTTTAACTAAGCACACTTAAAGGGAAGACGTAATTGTTTTACAACAAAAAAAAAGATAACGCTAACAGTAGTGATGAATTTGATTATTGGTGCTTTGACGCAGCTGGAGTTTATACATCTCGTTTGAGTTACCAGTTGTAAACTAAATTCTTAAAAATAAATGCAATAAGACACAATTAAAATTCAAGAGTTCTTAACTCACCCAGCTAAGGCGCCGCCGAAGAGTTTTAGACCCTTAGATAGTAAGTTACGGCTGTAGCATAAGTATTTATATAAGTATTTTGCATACACGAAGGATTTCCAAAAAAGTTTGTTTTATTGTTTCAGTTTTTATATAGTGTTTTAAACGTTCAGAGTACAGAAAATGGCTTTTGATATGTCATGGAATTTCCTGAAAATCGTGCTATTTTTTTCCTGTTTTGACTAAATACTATTCCTAGTTGTTTGACCGATCCTTGAAACCAGGAGGACATTAATACTTTAGGTTAATTAAGCAAAAATATGTTTTAAAATAATCTGATCAGTAGAAAGCTATAATGCAAAGAAAAACAAGAAAACATTTTGCTAACAATCCTGTCTTCTTGTAATCATTAAAGGCTAAAATAATTCAGGCGCAAATTCAGAAGATTTTAGAACAGAATTATAACTTTCAAATTTCATTTAAAATTACGTAATTAGGGAACTGTTGTCGGTATTAACGCATTTATATTATTCCACACAAACGCTAGCGCTTCATAGAATTTGTACATAACATACTGTTTATGACTAAACACTGCTTTGAAATAAGGTTGTTATTATTATAAGAACAGCGCTGAAAATATTTACACTTTAGACATGTTGAAAGAGAGGTACTGGGGAAACGGGAAATTAGAAATTTCACAACCCTTAATTTGTATTCTTTTGTAACACTTGGAAGTGATCGAAGAACAACTAATCAAATGAATAACTTAAGTACTTCCAGAGCGATTACTTTGAAAGCTGGTAAGCTACAGCCAACTATATTAAGTAGCTTTTGTTTCATAAGCGCATAACTTCGATTTTAATTCTACTTTATAAATACGCAAGTATGAACAAATTCTCATTATGTGGAATACGTGACTTATAGTAGGTATTATATAGTAAGTATTGAAATTATAAAATTACATCAACTGTTGTGAGTGAAATGAATACTATGAGTATTACAAGCGCTTGTTTTTAGTGAAGGTGAATATTGATTTTTATTAAAACCTCTTTTTGTTCAGATATTTTCTACGGGCCTACATTTATTTTCTGATTTCTTCTTACGATGTAATCAGTTAATTTATAGCAATAATTTTAACATTTCACAATTACTTACTTGGTTGATGATTAAAATATATATTTTTTTCTTTGGACCCTATTAGCCATTGTTGGGGGATTATTGCTTGTTAGGTTTTAGATGGTATAACATTTGTTGAGTAGGTGAATTAACAAAATTTTATAATGATATAATGGTACGGTAGGTTATGAGTAAAAACATTTATATTAAACAAAATAATCAAAACCTGTTATTAGTCAATGATATGCAATGTTAGGTTATGTTTATGTAATTTTTAAAGTGATCCAATTTACATGTAATTAATTTAGCTGGAAGGACTATATATTCTATTCTAGTAGCTATTCTATTTTCATCGCTAAAATCGCTGTACAGCAAGATTTAAGAAATATTAAAAATTTTAAGCAAAGGATACAGTAGTAAACATTTTTTTCACTTCTTCCAAATTAGAGAAAACGATTGTATTAACTACAATGTTTTATATCAATTTGATGTTACTAAACAGTTGATAAATTAAGTAATAGGTTGCGTTTGTTCAGCGATTCTAATAACATTATCTCAATACGTTTTAATACTGAATGTAAAAGCTTTAAAACAAAATGTCTTTTACTTTGTCCTATTTAATTAATTAATTATGTTTAAAATTATATTTATGCAGTTTAATAATGTTATACAACTCTGCGGCAACCATATTAGGAGGGAACGGTATTACTTGTCGTGTTACCGTGTCTTGCGTCTGACTTTTTCATAGAATTAATTGTTACACATTACGATAGCTGGAAATTAATAACACACTGTTAGCGGGAAAACTTATAATCAAGTTTACGCCTTTAGTGGTCAGCGTTCAGGTTACCATGGTAATCCCCTGCCGTTTGATTAAATTTAAAAATCTGCTGGCCGTTCGAAGCAAACACGTGAACAATGCGTGAACACGTGACCGAATTTAATATTTGACCTTCCGAAATTAGAGCAACGTAGCCAACAGGTTGAATTTCATTATTCCAGATGTTTGGAAGTGTGTGGCTGCTATTAATATACGTATGTTTCGTCCCGCTATTCTACTGTTCTTTTTTATTCTATAATTGTCTATATCTTTGTAAATAATATTTTTTCATAGTTAGCAAACTCAGTGTTTCTTTTGTGATGTGCTAAATTATGTTGCTGTTTCTGCGTTTGGACAGTACAGATCTTTCTTAAATGTTGTGTTTTCTTTACGGAGATATGAAAATTATTTGTGATAATTTGTGATAAGACTTACCGAAATTTAAAAGAGGTTTTCCACAGGCTATAGCCTCCCTCTCCATGAAATTATACATTGCACACAACAGAAAAATGTCTCGAATGTTTTTCGATAAATATGTTTTTATCAAAATTTGCACATTCTGAGAGACATGTCAGTACACGTTTTACACTAATATTTCTAGAGCACAAATGGTTGCTGCTTTTGACAAAAGCCTAAACCAAATCGAAAAATACTGTAAAGATGTGTTTCCTAAACAGAAAGTCAACGATATTTGACAAACGTTCTCTGTAGTAGTACTTACATGCTTTTGATTCGAAGTTAAGATCTTATCTAGATTCAGCTTTTCTTGCAAGCAAATCGAGAAGATGACTTTTTGTACCACTGACTTTGGCCTATCGTGAAGAGACTACAAAAGTGAAGAGACGTAACTGAATTAAAGTACTCCACAGAATTTGAAGAAATTATAATTTTAGAAGTTAATAAAGATGGTAAAGACGCACAAACGGTATGCATGAAGAAGGAACATATATACGGGAATCAACAACATAAAAATGAAGGTACAGAAGAAAAGCATCAATAACCCTTCATCTTACAAGAATGAGATAAGAAAGTATGACTTTGATAACGAAGTAACCAAAGGAATAAGTGTTACAATAAAGCTGGAAACTCTAGCAAAACGTATTGACAAAGATCCTGACAACTCCTATCAGTATGTTTAAATATAATGTAAGCTGTAGCTTCCACGTTTCTTCAGTTAAGCGATGGCGTGTTATTGTTGCGAGTGGGCTATACAATTCAAAACTTGTTAGTATTAAATTGCAGTTTAAACTTAAGGATACAATTATTCTGTCATATCAAAAATCAATTTATCTGATTCCTTATCAGACATAATCTTCTTTTTCCAAGTTTAATTTTATGACGCGTGTTATAATGACTGAATAACGACTATATTTCTGATATTTATGTCGTATATATTTGTCACTCGTATAATAATGATAGCTCTTTTTGTACTTCCTTAGAAGTCTAAGAGTTAGGCGATGTATGTTATTTATCTGGATCATGACTTCTTACAAGGAAGGCATTGTTGCCACCAATACACTTCAGCCGTCCTTTATTACCACAATTCTCTAGATATTAAGGGCGTGGACTCTACCGGCCGTAGGTGTCAATCAGTTACTTAATTGAGGTGAGTGTACACCGAGGCCGGGTCCAAGGTTCACCTGTCACAGATGGGTTGCGACCGAGGGTGCTAATGAGGTGATTGCCCCCAACCAGGCACAGAGGCGATAACAATTTTGGAACAGTTTCCATATGGTGACTTTCAGTGAACGGACATGTAGGGAGTCTCTGTCAGTCTTGTTCGAAGTTAGGTAGTGGGCTTTACACGCCCAGCGCAATCTTGATCGAGGAGTGACTGAAACTTCGGCTTATCGGTCTTGGCCAAGTAGGCCCACACAGGTATCGCGTAGGTAACCGTCGACACCACAAATGTGGTGACGATGAGTTTCCCTATGTGGCGGTTCATGCAACTGCTGCAAAGAAGAAGAGGAGTTTATAAATACGATTGGCAGTTTTGCGTGCTACTTGTTCGGAGTATGTCCGCTAAGTGAGACGACGATCCAGGTGGAGCCCGAAGTACTTAACATTACGAGAAAACCTAACATTAGGTTTTCACTCCTAACATTAACTTAACATTGGGAGTATCGCCTAATTATAGTCTGTCGGAGAGCTTTCTGCGTATGGAAAAGACTACGTCTGTGATCTTAGCCGCGATGATAGCGACCCTCCATTTTTCAGCCCACTCAACGTAGAAGTCAAGCTGTTCCTGGAGCCAGATAACGGCCGCCCGTTGATCAACCGCCGTGTCCTAGGCGAACATGCTAATCTGGTTCTGGCCAACTTGGCACCTCGTTAACGTACAGAGAACAGAAAGGGGCCCAAGTTCCTTCTCTGTGGTACATCTGCCGTAATACCCCTTTCTGCAGAAAAGGTGTTATTTACTCTGACGCAGAAAGTTCTGTTCCAAAGGGAGTTAACAATCAAGTAAGTGTAGCAATCCGAAAGCAGAATCTCCATGTGTTTGTGGAGTAAACCTGGATCCCAAACGCGACTGAACGGCGACGTTCTGTTCTCGCGAGCAACCGGCCTCGGCCACGGTCTGCACAAATTGCATACAGTTATACGATAATAAAATAATATTTATACAATCTGTAAAATAAGTTTGCCATGTAACTGCTATTACAAAAACTACTTATCATCAATCTTCGTTGTTCTTAGTATATTAAGCGTGAAAACACAACGGCTTCGGTGTTTTGTAAAATTTGTGGCAGAAACAAAACACTGTAAAGATCTTGAGAAACAAAAAGACATTTAGGTTACTGAAATATGCCTTTATATGTAAAAGATATACTGACTTTAAAGTTGAAGTGTTTAAATCTTACTTGCTTCCATTTACCCTTATTGTAGGCCTATACCGCAAATTTAGTAGTATTTAGTAGTATAGTAAAGCGAATAAAAAGTAACAAACACCTTATGTACTAAACGCATAAATAAATTATAAAATGCTATAATCAAAGCAAGTAAACACTTGATGAACTTGTATACATTTCTGAATTAACTTGCTGTAATTGAATTTCCTGTATGCAAGTTTCCAGACGAAATATCGAGAATGTGTATCATTATACAAGCAAAGTCAATATAGACAAATCAGCAAACATTTTATGTTTTTTACCTTTTATATCTTTGGTTCTTTCAGAAAATAATTCTATACTCTAATGTATACTTGTGGTGTGCTAGAATGAAATATGTTACAAACAAACTCAAAGCAGCAGCGAGTACAATGTGTAAAGAAACGTTTACAAGTCCTTTTCTGCTTACACTACTGCGAGAGTAACTAGTTTACTACTACAAGTAACAATTTACTGCTGTATCAATAACATTTCTAATCAAATGTGAGATGGGAAATGTAAAATGTAGGAGATTGTCAAACCAAACATATGACAAGCAAGTATTTTAAAGACTACTTCAGACTAGACCATTTCCGTGGGCTCAGTGGTCTCGTATAATAATTTATCTTTTACACAAAAGGTTTAAGTGACTCTGCTTCGCCAAAAGTATGCCGTCTGCATAATGTGCTTGAGAATTTCAGACATCCTCCTTTTTTACATAGCTCCGACGATGTTATATGGAGCTATCATTCCAAGTACGCTTCTCTCGTGAACCGCCTTGCACAGTTGAGCACTGAATGTTCCTCGTTATCCTCTACACCTGGGAGTACAGACAGACTGCAGACAACGTCCTACCCATGTTATGGAGGTAAGATCGGAAATATCTATTACCGCTAAGAAGCTGCGTCTGATATAAACTGACCTCCACGCTTTGTCTCGATCCACGGCTCTACGCGTCTGACCAGCACCCCTCACGGTCCAGCGTCCTGTCGTCTCCTCGTTCCAAGCTGTGTGTGTGGACGGTTTCCCATCTCCTTGCCGACCTCCCCTTTCTTGAAGTTTACAGCTCTTCGGTCCTTAGCAGGAAGGTCTATAGGGATAACACAAGCAATCACGAGAACACCTGATTATAAGACGTAGCGGTAAGCAGAGGTTACCATCAATGTTCTCCTCCTTTACACATGGGGTCTGTGCCCACCCACGTTAGACATCAAATTATTAAACGCCATGGCATCTTGATGCGTCCGCCGTTTTCCGTGTCTGATTAAAGAAACACATCTGAATTAACACTACAAGGTATCTGACCACAGGCTTCATCTCAAATATCATGTCCCCTACTCGCAGAGGCAAGATGTTTGGAACCCTCTTCTTGATCAGAATTATTACTTTATTCTCGTTTACTGTCAACGACAATCCATGTGCCGCTATCTAACTTCCATGACATTCCGCATGACTCTATATAGTTTGAGCTGTGTAGATAAAAGGACCAAACAGCGACAAGAGATCTCTGATGTGAGTTGTGTACACGATGCCGGACACTTCAGAAAATTTTCTAATTACCTAAGAGAGGTGCTCAGTTACGCGGATTAACTGAGGCAGTGCCTCTAACAACATGTCGCATCACCTCGTACAGTTAAATGTATTTCTCACGTCGAGTGTCGTCACAAGGAGCACCATTCGATGAGAGAAATAAATAATTCACCTCTTCTGACCGCTTCACACACATCTAGAATCGCGTTGACTAAAGAATTCCCTAAAGCCGTACTGCTGTGGTAAAAAAAAAAAAAACCAGTGGCCTGTATCAGTGACGTCAACCCCATCTGAATGAATCTCTCAAACACATTTCACATTGTATCCAGAATGCAAGGCAGCATTTCCTCAAAGGATTCCAAAGGCCGTACTATTGTTCACTGCCAGAGTAATCGGTAAGTAACTTCCAGTTATGCACTTGTGGCAACAGAGCCTCTGATGCAAATAAGACATCGGGGATAGTTTTGGTGTTCCCAGGGCGTGGAAAACATTTGTAACATTTTTAATGTGTAAAGAGGGAAAGCTTGTTCTGGAGTGCAATTCCAAAATGAGTGTGCCTCGGATATCTGGGTGTGCTGCACTCCACTTAAGTGCTCACATTACATTACAGTACCACGAGACATACGAGCTTATCGTAACAGAAGCAAATCCCCTTCCTTGCCCATGTTTTTACTTGCGCCTTCCAATGATCAAAACCGCAGACACCTGCAGTATCGAGGAGATCAGAGTATCAGATCGGTGATTCTCTATCACGGCGCTCTTCACCTTGAAGCAACACATCAGCTTTCCTGTCGTATGTCAACTGATAGAGGAAATTGTTTTTCTAATTTCCCGAGTCTTGGGTGGTGTATTGTCCTACTGTAAACACAGTAGTCCATTCCATTTTTTTTCTCTTTCTCCTCCACCGGACTAGAAGGTCCTAGTCTTGTTTCTAGTTGGTCGACTAGAATTTGTTGGGGGTCTTCTGCGATATTGTGGCAGGGATTACAGGCTTAGACAGTGCCACCTGCCGGTGTCGCTCCGTATATTTGCAAAGTTGCTGGCGCAAGTTGTGGGTTATGATTAATGCAGTGATAACCAGCTAATCCTCAAGCTGGGCGATAGCGTTCTTTACATCAATACTGATGTTCTTCTGTCGCTCTGTTCCTCGGTGTCATACTTCGTTCTTCCAAGCTCTGCTTCCAACCTAAATATAAATAATATTAACAACAACAATAACAATATCATTAAAAATATTACTTATGATAATAATTATAATGAAAATGCCCCCGGGAGTCCAACACAGCGGCCGAGCCTACATCTTGGCCTCATGTGAGGTCAGGCTACGACTGCCACTTTTTAGCTAGCTAACAGGCAGTCATAACGGAGTTGTGACAAGGTTATGTGACCTACTTTAAAATACATAGCAATCTACTGTAAGACCAATCGTACCAATGGTTGGTGGTTTTATGTTTGTGAGTCTCGATAGATCTCGCGGAAGTTACCAGAACTTAGAGTTAGCTGCGGTACTCAATTGCTTTGCTACAGTGCTCTGTCTGTTTCCCCATTTTTTATCCTAACTCTACGTTAGTTTTACAGAAAAATCTGGAATTCAGGGTTCTTTTAAAAAACCCGTAGTGATAAAGCTTTCCTAGGAGAAGAAAGCACTAATCGACAGTAGACGCGGATAGGTTTACGACATGGTTATGACACTGTCAATTAACACAGCTGTGGTTCCAGTACGATACAGAAAGAAGGTAACTTTACGAGAGCAGAATGTTATAGCATTTATCTCTTTAATAGAAAAATCTATCACCACTTGTGCTCGATCAGCCATTCAAGATATAGGAAAAGTTGCAGGTGGCTATTGATAGATACCTTGACCGACTAACACTTTGACCGACCGACTTATTAAAACTGAAGAACACCTTGTAGATCAACGTAGAATGAGTTCTCATACCATTGTGAACACCACAAAAAGAGATGTAGTGTGCCGGCACTTGCTCGACTGTGCACAGGAGGAAATTGTCACTGATCCCGCGCCAAAAGTAGTTATAGCAGGTCGGAGGTAACAGTGCAAAGGGATGGACAGTCGCTTCCATACGTCTTAACCTTCTGCAGAACTACTCAGCTTTAGAAAGTAAGAGCAAGCGTTCACAGCTGTGACAGGGTTTTTACACCTCAAATAATAAATGTTTTCTAGCGGATGCGTTTTGGGAACACTGCAATATGATGGGTCCGTTCAGAAGAGGCTTGTGTTTGACGTTGTTTCAATGACACGACCACTGCTGAGCGTATGAAATCTGTCGATTTCAGTGTTCAGCATTCCTGTATGACGCAGTTGTCCCATTTACGAGCAAGAGGCATCTTTCGTAGAAGTAAGAACGCAAACAGAAGTCAGGTACTTTGACGCAAAGTGCTTGCGTGGCCACAGAATCAGGCAATCAGTGACGCACATACTTTCAGTCCTACTTTATTACCTGTTATAATTGTTAAAGAGACATTAGTCGGTTACATTGAAAGACATATTGCTAAAGCATACAAAATCCAGAAGCTGATAAAGAGAGTGTAGTAGAAACATACCAGCGTCTTGGTCTCAGGAAACCCATCCACATCTCGCACACAAAGAAGAGCGGAATTCCAATCATATCTGCCACTGAATACCTCCATCCGTTGCCCAGTTCACTCAAAAATACATCAGGAAAATTTTATAAAAGTGAAGACGGATACAAGCAATAGGAGCATGCGTCGTAGAAAACGGTTGACAGAAGGAAAGCTAAGAAAGGAAGAAACTAATTTTTAAAATACGGCTAAAAAGCATGCTTCAGTGAAACTGTATTTTCCATTACTGTAAAGTGACGATTCTGCTACCCAGATATGCATCCAAGTGAGTTTGCCTGTAGGAAGTTCATCTCAGGCCAGAAGGACAATTTAACTTGAAAGGATAACTCCTCCATCTATGATGTTATACCAAACATCGGAACTAAAGCTGAAGTTGCTATACGTGTTAGTAACATATATCCGATGCTTGCTACGTCCAAGTGAAATACCTGACACCTTTTAGTTACACATTTTCAGTTTAAAAATTCAATTATCTGAATGTCCCTTTAGAATATAGCTGTTACTCCTTTAAAATTACAAAGCTACAACATAACACAAGTAAACCGTCGCACAACTTATTTTAACACTGTCACACAATCAGTGTTACAAAGTTACACGTTTACACATTTTAAGCTACAAATTTATATTGTCTTAGTGATTCGCTTCTTGTTAGAGAGTTTCGTAGTCACAAACTTCAGTTTCACGTTTTATCTTCCACAATTACAAACATAGTTAAAAAATTTGCAATTTCAGCTTCAAGGTTAAGAGATTTCATCTATACAGAGTTAAACATGTACGTGGTTAAACTTTTATAGTTTGCAAATTTATATAGTTACTTAGTTACAGTTACACGATTAAACCTACGCAGTTATATGGTTTCAAAATTCGAATTACAATGTTACATGTTTGGAGATTCTAATTTGGATTTTTGTAGAGGTACAGTCACAGTGCTTCATACAGTTACATTGTTATACAGTTGGACTTCCATGGTTACAGAGTTACACAAATACACGACTGTACGTTGCAGAATGGCATTTACGCAATAAGAATTAAGCGTACACAGCTGCACGTTTCCACAGATACACGACTACTCACTTATCGTTTTACGTATAAATTTTACAGTTTAATATTTTCACGTTGTACGGCTACACAGTCACAATAACACATGTTTACAAATGTAGTTGCACAGTTAGAGTTACACAATTAGAGTTACACAAATACACACGCTCAAACAATTAGACAATTAGATATTAAACCGTCATAATTTCACTATAACACTGTTAGACGGTGAGACCGTTATACCTAGAGTTGCGCAGTCAAATATTTAAGCTAAAACACGTTCCTTGTTGATTGGTTGCGGTTGAACAGTTACAATATAACAACATACACACACACACAATTAGTACATTTACATAGTCACACAGTTATGGCTACACGTTCACACGATTTCATTGTTAACAGTTACAGTAGCACAAATATTTTTAAAGCTAGACGTTTATAGAGTTAAAATGTCTACTCGGTTACATTATTATACGCACGTTCGCAATATTACATTGACACGTGTACAAACTTAAAGTCTACACAAAAACAGGATTACACTTCATTGTTGAATGGTTACATACTAACGCTTGTACAATTGTATTTGCTCAGTTACATGGGCAAAGAGTAAAATTATGATTAAAAATTTTTCCTATTTCTTTGTGCTTAGCGCATATTCCAATTATTTTTTGGTAGCTGGTATGTACGTTTTAATTTGTTGAGTGATCAGATGAGCTTTGTAAGTATTAATCTGTCTATTTCTCAACTGCCTGTTTCCTCTCAAAAGCGTATATTGTTTTAGTTTTTCATGGTTTAAATCTTTTTTCTCTTTGTTAAAATCGCTCATATATTTTTATCATCTGGGACAGTCTGAAACCATTACGTTTTTGCGTTGTTTTAGTGGTAATATGTTTTTTCAGGTTAAGTATTAAAGACAGATTTACTTAAAGTTTTAAGTACCGTGTTCCAAACGAATTAGTAATAAGATATATTTTATTAAGTTGTACTATGAATCAGAAATAAAATTTAGTTGCAAAATATTTAATTGTCTATTTGCCAATTTAATATAAGCATTTGTTAATTAAACATGTTTATTTTATTTTATCACTTTACAGTTTAGTGACTCTTTTCAGAGGGGTCTCGAACCTTTCTGTTTCGTTTCTTTGTTTACAAATTATAGTGCTATTAACTCCAGTCACACTAAATTTTTTTTTTATACTAATAGAGCAATATACTCTATTTTTTCTGTAATTAATACGTTATAGCTAGATATACGCTCCTAATTACACAGGTTTACTATCAAGAAGTTTATTATTACAATTTATTTATAGCCATTTGACACTTACTATTAATTTTATTGAAACATCTTATCGCTATGTCTGCTGACGATTCTTCATCGTTCATTGTGCTGACGTTAGAAATATGTAAGGTACCTTGTGTGTTAACAATTTTCTTATAAATTTGAAAAACGCAACATAATCAAAACTGCATCAAACAAAATCTCATACTCTAAAATTTCATTGATATATTTTAATCCAAGTTTTATATCAATTCAGCAAGTTCATGTTAAAGTTTACTTGAAGTAATTATGTTCCAACTCTCCAAATAATTATGTTCCAAATAAATATTGGCTAAATATTTATTTTCATGAATGTAGATTCTTCAGGTTTAGAAATATTTTTATCTAAACTTGGCTAAAGCTAAAAATGGGTTTACGTATATGTAAAATGCGCGCATCATATAAATTCATTGCTATCACAGAACAGCAAGAACAGTTGCTATAAAAGTCAAATAGTAGGAAAAAATTGGCATTCAAATTTTCCTTTGATGTCCTTGGATTAAAATAGTGCAGGCCAATATAAAATCAAAAATTTTCTTAAAATAATGTATAACATGGCAACAAGAACATATTAAAGAAGAGCTCTAGAATTGTTTGTTGAAAAAAGAAGTTTCTAGATAGGAATCCCTAGAAAAACAAAGCATGCAGGGGCAGCAACAACTGTATAAACTGGTTTCACTACGCATTTAATTGCATGCGGACTTACTGTTAGCAAGTGAAACCACTGTTGCTACCAACGCCGATGACGCAGCAATCCTAGCGACACACTCCGACCCCTCAATAGCATCTCTTATACTACAAGAATCATTAAACAGCGTTCAGTTATGGCTTCATAAATGGCGCATAAAAATCAATTCATCCAAGTCAGTCCACGTTACCTTCACCACATGTAAGGCAAACTGCCCTCCAGTAACAATTAACGGTCAACCAGTACCGCAAGATGAAAGAGCTAAGTACCTTGGGATGCATCTGGACAGGAGACTAACATGGAAAAAACATATAACATCTAAGAAGATTGAACTTACTCAGAAGGTCAGAAATATCACGGCTTATAGGCAGAAAATCACGGTTAAGTCTCGTCAACAAACTCTTGATCTACAAAGCAGCTCTTAAACCGGTATGGACTTATGGTATTCAACTTTGGGGTACTGCAAGTACAAGTAATATTGAGATTATCCAGCGCTTTCAGTCCGAAACACTAAGATCAATAGTCGATGCTCCATGGTTTGTCTCTAACTACTCTATACACCGCGACCTCTAAGTTCCAACCGTGAGAGAAGAAATTATGCGCCTCTGCAGGACTCACATCTCCAAACTAGAACAGCATCCTAACCACCTGGCAATTAACTTGTTAGACAACAGTGAAGATATTTATAGACTGAAAAGACACAAACTATTAGACTTGCCATTCAGGTTTAACTAATAATGTATTCTCTGTATTTTCTGTGTTGTACTGTCTGTGATATCTGTTCTGAATGTTTTTGTATTCGTGTCATTCATACGTGTTAATGTCAACCAGTATATGTGCCTTATAGGCCCAGTGTTTAATATTTGAACTTTTTGTATCATGCCAGCAGAAAGTGGAAGTGACTTTTGTTCATTTGTTTACATGTTTTATCATTTAGTTTTGTATTTTGTGTACCTCTTTAATCTATTATCAAAACCAAGAAGAGCTGTCAATGGTCAGCTCTTCATAATCCTGTGTGTGTTGTCAGCCAATTTGTTAAATGTTCGCTCAGTCGAGCAGATTACAGATCTCCAATAAAAAAAAAACTACGCATTTAATTTCAATGTGGTTGAAATTAATTTTTTTTGGTGGTGTATCGTATATTTTAACAGGATGAGCTTGGTACCTGTTTTAAACCAAGTCTCTGAATTGGTAAGTTTTGCATTCATAATTGTCATTACGATTTTATAGCTTCTTGTCTATAATTATTTTGTACTTTATAGTTTTCGTTTTATTGATTACTTTTAATCTGAGAACTGCATGTATTAAATTAACAGACACTGATGTATTACTTTGAGAGGATTATGTTCAGTCTATTCGAAGTATGTTTTATTCAAGGTTACGGTTAATCATCTCCGTACCCAGTTTCTGACTGTACCCGTACTCATACTAATGTTTCTTATCTACAGAATAATCGATGCAACAGTGTTAACTCTACAAATAAGAATTACTATAGCGTATCTTTCGACATCGTCATACGAGTACTTTCTAACTTTCGTCGTGTCTATTTTTCCATTAAGTACACATTTAGGAGAAACAGGAGCGCAAACACTTGTAGTTCTAGATGCAGAAAAAAGTATAATATTCAGTTTTAAAATTATTATATAAAATACTTAGTATATTAACAAACCTAGCAGCCGGACACAAGTCAAATACAAGACATCTATATAAATGGTGAAAAAAGGGGTTGTTTTTTGTACTTCTCGTGTAAACTATTCTCAACCGTAAAAATATTCAGCATTTGCAGTCTATCCATCACTTTATCACAACCTTGATGTTTGGTAACACTCCATTCTTGGTTCTGGAAGGAATGTTATATTTACTTACGTACCCCTAAACCTGAAAAAGATTTTGATTTCTCACAATATTTGAAAAAATGCGGACGAACTGTACTTTAATTTGTTCAAGTGACAGCACGTGACACACTGTGGAAACTCACTACAGTTTGTTAACTGGGTAGCAGTGTAAAAGTTTATTGCGTTGTTTTCATAAAATATTCTGATGTATTGGACATGTTTTTTGCAATGTTCGCCTATGTAACACAACGACTTCAGCGTACTCAGCAAACTGCTTTGTATTAACGTTTCTAGACAAGATAGTACGACCGTTGAGTCGATGTCGAGTCTTAAGATAAGAATTTGTAAATATTGTTACGACATTACAAAACGATCTACGCGTTTCTCGAACGATTCAGTGGAATCCGGCTATAATGTTGTGTGCGCAGGTAATTCTCAACATGCGTTGCGAGATTGTTCCGGATTCACCGGTCCGTGCCTGCTGTGTGTAAGGCGGCAACCAATTATGTTCTGGTGTTTTCTAGTAGCATTCTTGACGCGCAGTAGCGAATATTCTGGAAACTCGGCGGCGTATAAGTACAACTACTCAGCGACGTACAAGTTAGTTTGAGTTGGGAATTTTTGGAGTGCGGTTTTGTAGTATTGTGGCGAAGTGTCTTGTGTTTTATAATTGTGCTGGACGATTGTAATAGTACAGTTGTGTTTTATATTAGTAAACATTGTTATTGCGTGTAAACAATTTTTATTTAATTTATTATAAGAGACTATTTTGTTGATTACAAACTGTGTAATTGTGATAATTAAAACTGGCGATTAGTGACGTAATTGGTGTCTTGTATTTTGTTTTCCACTGTACCTTACGATGATCAGTGAGACCGTCGTAACAATATGAATAATAACGTTTTTTGAGAAAACATGGAGGATTTAAGATTATACGTTACAAGTAAACTTTGTATGTAATTCAAAAATGTGCTGAAATAAATTATAAGTTTTTAAGGTTTTAGAGAAGAAATAATTTTTTCTCATATAGAACAACTGAAAGCAAATATATCTACTGTTATTTCACTTTTCGTGTTTACAAGATTCTATCAGTACTGTAATGACGTCGGTACCGTGTGTGCTTGTGTGCTGTACGGTATAAGATTTAAAAAAAAAAATATGTGCACAGAGTTTTTACGGCCAGGGACGTCTACACCTGCATCAGTACAATTGGGAAATTATAAATAAAAGTGTGATATAAAATAATATTTTATAATTGAAGCCTCTCAACATTTCCAAAAGATTGTTGTCTTAAATCAATGAGGCCACCGACTTAATGCGGTAAGAATTGACAAACAATATTCTTTTCGATACTACATGAAATTTAATTTTCATTAACACATGATGTATTTCACATTATTAAAATTTATACATTTTTATGTAAAATATTTGCATTGGGTTACGCAATGACACTTACTGTTAATATTTTTCTTTCTTACGTAGAAACTGCCATTTAGTATCTACAGTATATGTAACGCTTCATAATGAGTATACAGCAGGATCTGAATCCTTGTGTTGCTCTTATTATTTCATGTTTCCGTAATTTTGGCAATGCCTTTCAGTGTCTGTCTGCCATGCATGTTTTTCGTTTAAAGATTATCTATTTGTAAACGATGTTTCTGTGCCTGCAGTAAAGCAGATATTCTGTGCTCCATAGAATCCCATTCAATGATCTAATTATTTGTTTTTCTTTGTTTATTCTTGATTTAATTTCAACATCTTCTGTTCCTTCTTCAATAAAGTTTATTGCTGAAGTATTTTTAGCTGCTGCATTTTTTTATACGTTCGTTGTTTCCTAAGATTAAATCTGTTGATTCTTCTCCGACACTCAGGTACTGCGTTTTTTATATGTTCGGCAGTAATCCCTATTTTTCATACTCTTCCTTCAGTTTGCGTGTCATATATTCAAGGTCTTCTTTTTCCTTTGCACATATCACTTCATCGTCTGCAAACTGCAGGGTGTACAAACATGTTTAATACCCATCCCTTTGCATTTTTTCTTCCAATGGGTTAGAGCTTTTGCAACGTAAATTTTGAAAAGCGTGGGGGAGATGCAACAGCCCTGTCGTAATCCCTTATTTACTCTGAAACGGTTTTGATACTCTATTTCCCACTTTTATTGGGAACGTAATATCGTTGCACAAGTTCTGCAATAATAAGTGTATGGTTTATGTTGGTATCTTGAAACACCTCCTATAGTTTTACGACAGGTATATTCTCGTAAGCTTTCTGCGAGTCTATAAGTATTAAGTGAGTTGTTCTATTTCTTTCTATTTTGTATTATGGTTTTACTTAATTATAATTTTTTTTGTATTAGGAAATCGTCAAATGCTATCAGAATTGATAGAACAAATGGAGAATAGAAATTATTTGCATTGCGGCAGGAAAGGTGAGAAAGAAAAGAAATGATTTATGTCAGCCACCTACCCGCATAAATTACATATAGCAATCAGGAGACTACAACATATACATCACACATACGTCAATCTGGAAAATAACAGAGTCCACTGAAATTTTTGCTGTGTATTACTACTGTATTTGAAAAGAAGTTTAGTTATTTTTAATTGCTGTCTTCTGGTAAACACCGATCAAATTGACTCAAGTCTATTCTACTTCATTCAAAGATTGATCAAAGGTGGAAGACGAAATAAAACAGATTGTCTTCCCTTTTTTCCTTACAGTAAATAGCGCTAGTAACCTTTCCTATCATCAGTTGCACATCTCGACGCCAGAGCTATTTTTTATTCGTTACTCTCTGCTACTTCTAGAAATTCTTGCGCCTCATCTCCAAAAGTAAAAGTTTCTACACCTTTCAAGAGTTGTTCTGTTTTTTACAGGTCTGTATGTTAAAACTGTTTCTTAAAATCATATTGTATATCCGTTTCTTCTTCTTCTTCTTCTTCTTCTTCTTCTTCTTCTTCTTCTTCTTCTTCTTCTTCTTCTTCTTCTTCTTCTTCTTCTTCTTCTTCTTCTTCTTCTTCTTCTTCTTCTTCTTCTTCTCCTTCTCCTTCTCCTTCTCCTTCTCCTTCTCCTTCTCCTTCTCCTTCTCCTTCTCCTTCTCCTTCTCCTTCTCCTTCTCCTTCTCCTTCTCCTTCTCCTTCTCCTTCTCCTTCTCCTTCTCCTTCTCCTTCTCCTTTACAGTGACGTTACTGGTGTCTTGTATTTTCTTTTCCACTGTACAATACGACGATCAGTAAACTGTCGTAACAATATATTTTAAGCACAAAAGCAGAAAATTTGAATACAAATAATGTAAAAGTAAATGTAAATGTAAAATGGGAATGAAAAAGATTAAATAATATAGACATACAGTACACGAACACACACACACCGTATCGGGCAATTGCGTAGAACGTGGAAGCAGCAGATTCAACCCAAAAGACTCTTTTCTTCACATACATTTTCGTACAATGGTTTTCCGTGTCAACACTTGTTGCTAGTGATTACTTTGATGCAATGAGAACCGACTACCTATACCCAAATAAAGACATTTTGAAAAATATGATCGCATTTTCTTTCTCCTTATGCATAATCAAAGGCTGAAAATTGATAGCTTTATTATTTTTTAATATTATCTGATATGTAATGTAGCCTTAAACAGTGAATGCAACTTAGAGAAGTGATACCTTAACCTATTATGATTAGTTAACACAGATTAGTGTGGAACAGCAATTAAGAAAAGCGATGTTGTCACTTACCATTTTTGTTCTATAAACAATGGCTTACAAAGCGTTTTAATTTCATCTGTAGAGCTCTGTAGTGGCTTAACTCAAACTCATTTCCACATATGTTACGAGAAATATGTTCAGTAACTTACCATACCTAGGAATCCTCAGATATCATTGTCCCCGCGGAGGCGGGAGCTCATCAGAAGCTGGAGACGGTGGCGTAATGGTGAGCGAGAAGTTTGCGCGTCGCGTTCATTGCCCCGAACTTGCTTACTGTTAATTTATTAATTTTATTTGCATAAAATGTCATTAAACATTGAAATAACCATTAGTTCTAAATAAGCGAAGTTATTTGAATTTGAAATAAATTGCAGACGATTTAGAAAAAAGACATCTACAATATATTAAGACAATAAGTATAAGGTAATGTGTCTATCACTTATAAAGACATTCTTTTGTCACAAACGTCGGCTGCAATTTGTTTTGTTGATTGAATTTAGGTTATTAATTTATAAATAAATAAGCAGCTACAAATAGTAAGCATGCATTTACAGGGTATTTATTTGCTATTTTCTCTGAAGAAGTTTAAAATACGTAAGTAATCAAAAGAAAAACAATCTACCGGGCAAAAATAAAATCCGCCTATTCGTACCACGATCTGATAACTTGACCATTAATTCACTTATGGTTCTGATATTTTGTGTTTCTATAGCTAGTTGTTATGACGATAGAAATTAAACCGTACCAATACAAATATGTATCTTAATTTTCTTTTATAAACGTAGGGTATTATCAGCAATGTGCTTTGCACAAAGGATGTTACATGAAACATGGTAATGTCAGTTGACATTGCTATTTCTGTATATCCTAATAATTTCCACTGCAACGAATGTGACTGTTTAATCTAGCAAAATTCTAGCAGGCGTTAAGCTTAGTGACGTATAACAACTTAATTGTGTTGTGGCAGAACGCGCTGCAGCTTCATTGGTTCTAAACAACCAATACATTCATAATCAATATAGTATATTCTGATGGTGCAAAAATAGAGAACTGTATTAAATGTTACAAAAAACGTCAGTGTAACTGAACAATAAATACTCCTTTAACTGAAAAGGGAGATAATGTTTTAAATGATAGAAGTTGTAATTAAACACAGTTCAGTCAGTTCTAACATCTTTACACATTATTGACCTTTCTCATTAAATTACTCTAATATTGTTAAATAATTATTTGTTGAATAAATCTTAAATACAATCAAATTTTTAAATAAAATTTATCATCAAACGTGACGATAATGACACAAGTAAAGTTAAAAATATTCTAAGGATTTACTTCAAGTAACTAACGACAAGTAATATAATAATATTTCACTTTACTTTGGAAACATTTGAATAGACTTATGGAAGAAAAGCATGAATAAGTATTTAATCTCTCTTCAAACTGTCCCTTCACAATGCATAAAAATTCACCAATATGGAAGCTTAGAGACTGACCACATTAAAAGTTATCAGAATGTCATTATTATCAAGTACAGAATTTTTGATATTGTTAACAAAACGCTTTTTTTTGTACTATAACTACACCACAAAGGGAGAGGTATTGTGCAAGGAGTTACTTAACAGCGGAAAGGAAGTTACTACGACAGGGCTTACCACACAAGGCATATCGGAGACTAACGGTGCAAAAGGATGAACAAAGCTCCCACCTTGGTCCCTTGTTTTAACCTTTAACAGAACAGCTCAGCCTGGAAAGTCACAGCAGGCGTGTGCAGGCTGAGTGTGACAGCTTATATCCATGAGCCAGTACACTTTTTCCAGTGTTTGCGTTTTGGGCACACTGCACGGGTCGAAACATAATTCTGCGGGATGTCGACGGCTGCTTATGGAAGAAAAGTCTAAGCGTCAATCGCATACTATTACGCAAGTTAAAATTGTATTTAATTTTTCTAAATTTGATTTCACTGAAACTTAAATAGGAGTAAAAACACATGTGTTTTAAAGGCACTCCAACTTTGGACATCATTTCTTTTATAGAATATAGTATTTAAAATGTATCTAAGGAAGAAGGTGATAAATTTCGCTGCAGAGTAAACACTATATTGAGTAGAAAGACATTTGCAAAACAAATATGACGAAACGAGAGTGGATAGCCGTAAAAGAGTTACGAGAATAAAACTCTTACCATAAAAAGGGCGGATAAGTTATGGGGTAGTCTTGTTAAATTCTTTTGATTATGATAGAAGAATGAGATACATTTTAAAATCGAATGACTATATTTCGCTAAAATAAATGCTACCTCTCAAATTGAGTGAAAGGTCTATGAGTGTTTAGTGAAGTGTAAGGAGTACATTCCAAGACGCAATTGACAGAGCATCATTCTATAATTCCTCACAAATATGGGTTACCTAAAGTAAAGAAAATAAAGGTTCCGTTGAGGCCAATTCCGTTCAGCTCTCGTGTCAGTCCCATGTATGCGCTTTCGAAATGTTTGTTACCTATCATTGTTACCTTTCGGATAGTTACAGTTACAGTGCCAACGATTGTAAGCATTTTGTTAGCATTATTAGTGATTTTTGACATAATGATAATGACATTGTGGTAACTTTTGATGTTGTTGCAATCATTCGCTTTCTGCCGAATGCAACAATCCGCGTATTGTACCTTGCCCGACGCCCTGACGTCACGCCCTCCCCTTTTACCAACCCTATCGCTTGCTTTGTAAAATCTCGTCAGTCTCCCATCAAACGCTGTGAGCTGAGCGGCCCGTCGCCGGACTTTCGTCAAGTTTGGGAGCCTCAATAACCAAGGTAACTATGTTTGTTTTTGAGCTATCGTAAATCAATGCTAGTGGCTAATAATTTTGTGTATTACGTTTGTAATAAAAAAGAAAACTTGTAATAGATGTAAAAAAGATTGTTATCCGTAACCAACCAAGATGTATCTTGTCTGTAATGGTCAGCCTCGCCTAAATTTAAATTTCAGTTAGTCAACTTGATAAAAAGACCTAAGATATGTAAGGTTGAGTGTCAGTACTCGTTATATATGTAATTTAAAGTCATAACCTTGTAATGCTATTTTGTAATATTGTAAATTGTAACACGCACTGTATGAATGCATGCGTGCGTGTTAATCGAACGATGTGAGTATAAAAGTGTACTAAAAGATGTGAAAACTTTCAGTTCGAAACTTGGTTCAACGTTCCGGACAGAAGACACGAGAACACGAACTTCGTACAGTTTTACACGATCTTCCAACACAGACATAGCAGTGGTTCAGACCAGGTACGGAGGAACACGCGGCCGTAGCGACCAGATACAGCAGGTCGCAGAAAGGATTTATCTGGATTGCCAAGTAACATTTTTACCTAATAACTTACGATGCTAGTTGCTGCATAATCACGAAGCAAAAACGAGACAAACTAGTTACTCGTCATAAGTGTCAGAAACAATTTTATAAACTTTTGCGATAGATAACAGTGTCAGAAATTTATACATAGATCACAGCGTGTACGCTGTACACCATTTTGTAAACTAGCATCGATTTATGTGACACTCCCATATTTAGCATTTAACATTTTTTATATTCAGTTTTTCAAAAAAAATTAGCTCAGTCCTGACCGTTGCGGACTGGCATATAATTAAGTAAATTTTAGAGGCTCGTAACGTTTTTGAAATAAACGGGTCGCATCCGACTCAGCTCTCAGATTGATGCTTACAACAATTTCTTTTACTCGCACCTCCTCCTTTTATATAATGATGTTAATTATAGAAACGCTTGAGAAATAAGTTGTAACACAGGAAAGGTGTCTTAAGCATTTTGATGTACTTAGATATTAAATTATGTTATTTGTGTGTATGCTGAACACTTCCGGGGCCTAGCAGCAAAAAGTGCTACATAGTGGTCACTCGCTTTACAAGCTTTCACAGTGGTGGTTGTTTAGATATTGTGAAGCGACGGCTGGGGGGAGATTCAGTACTGTCAACGCGGACAGATTTACCGATAGTAGGTGTTATGAAATTATTGGAACTATGCCTTAAATAAGTATACTTTGAGTTCAGAGATGGGACCTACTCTTAGAAGGCGGACTAATGATGGGCTCATCATCATTTCCTGCGTTTGCTAATATATACATGGATTGGTTAGAGAAACGAGTCTTTGAAGATCACATCGACAAAACCAAAGCTTTTTGTTAGGTATGTTATTGACACCTTTGTTATTTGGTAAACAAACCTGACGTCATATCTGCTACGACGTGATCAGCAAAGATCAATGTGTAGCCTATATGCTGATGATTGCTCACAGTAAAACGCACAAACGAGGAATGATCTACTCTTGATGCCTTAGGACAGATAGACGTGCGGTGTAAGAGGTAATTTGAAAACGAATCTCGCCGTTGAAACAACAAAGAATTGGAAACCTCTGTCGTTTATTAAGACACCTGATTTGATGAATGCCTTACCGTGGAAAAGTCCATTAAACATATATTAAATAAACGTCATTATTTTTTCAAGATTTCCTTATTTCGTTCTTGATACAAAACGCTATCGCAACTTTTGTTGGATCAGCCGTACAGGTAATCAGAAAAGCGCTATCTGGTTTACTGAAAAACACCCTGGTCAGTAGGGTTCAAAGTTACTCAAGTTGCAAAATGTAAGATTCCACTACACTCAACTAATCAAAATGTTGTAGGATTTATTGATGTCCATACAAGGCACATCGGATGCTAATGGCGCAAAGGGATGGACAAAGCTCCCATCTGTGTCCCTTGTTCTAACCGTTAACAGAACAATTCTGCTGGAAAATCACAACTGTCTTTCACAGACTGAGTTTGAGAGTTTTATGTCTGAGCTAATGCACTGCATTTGCTTTTTGGGCACACTGCGTCAAGATATTATAACCTGCCTGTCATTATAAAAAATATTTTGTTCTTTCTTATGATTCAATAAATTTTATTAACGTTGGTTACAAAAAAAAATATTTTATTAAAATAAAAGTTTAAGAAATTTTTTCTTTAATGTTTTTTTTTCTTACGCTCAATTATTTTAGTCGGTTAAATTTGATTTTTCCCTTAATTAATGCACTGTTCTTCAAATTTTAATAATTCGTTAAAGTTTAGACGATCCCTGTCAAACGCGGTAAAATTCTAATTTGAATAATTATTAAGTAATGTTGCGTTCGATTGTGGAATCGCTTCACCCAATGGTAGACTAGCTGTGAGTCACCTCCTTCAATAAGTTGTTTTAATTCTTACTATGTCTTCTTCCTGTTATAACATGCTGAAATTCATTAAGTTATATTTATCTAATAAATAAAACCCTTTTGCAGCATTAACTTTTGGGTTTTTATTTAATTATTTGATTTTAAATTCGAAATGTTATTTACTGCATCGACTCTGTCTCTAAGGTCGAGAATTACAATAGTTGGTTGTGTTGGAATTTTTTACAACACTTATATTAATTCTAAGGTTCCTTGAACTATTACAAAAGTCAGAAATGCCGTAGTGAAGTACAATTCTTACAAATCTTTATTTCTATCAAACTTTACATTAGAAACTGAATTTTGTTTAATTAATATTGTATAAATAATGTCTGTTTCGTTACCGAAGCTCGCTAACGCCGCGTGTGTTGGTTTGACAAGCCGGCGTCAGTCAAAAAATTTCACACGTCCATTTCCCTTAATATGAATGGAATTATATAGAGTTTTTTACCGTAAAAATAGTTATTTGTTCGTTTTCTTTCACTGGAGTGTTAACTAATAGTGTCTGTGATGCTTTTTCTTAGCGTGGTGTGATCGTTAATGTTTGGTTATAAGACAACGAACTTCTCACCTTGTTGATAGAACCAATATTATTGTCGGCTATTAGCCTTGCATACTTATTGTCTTTCTTCTTTTATTCTTATTATTGGTTTTCTGTCTTCTTAAATCTTAATTATTATTATTATTTTATTAATTTTGTATTTAATTTTTTATAACCTTGCACACTCAGATTTGATATTTTAGTACACTTTCACTCAGCAAGACATAGGACTGACCCGTTCTTCTTTCGTGCTAACAATACACTGTTCCCGTTTTCTTTCAAATTTGAATACTTTAACAAATTTTTCTAATTTCTGATTGGCTAATTTGACTGAATTTTGAGGTCACATGACCTAATATTTCTTACAATACAGATTTTTTTCACCCTAGTACATATTACTCTCTATTTGTTAAATAGTTTATTTTAATTTAATTTACAGCAAAAATTTTTGTTTTATTACAATTAAAATGATACCAAATATGGTTTGTGTGTGTGTCATAATAAATGTTCTGTGTTGTTACAGAATTATGCTGTTTAAGCCATTTGGGTTTTTTGACCATCACTAAATCATATTATATTCCTGGAATTGGTCATTACCTTTGATTTATTAGGGAAAACAATCTGACAGTGGCAATTTTATGGTTTACCCCTATTAATCCCTAGTGTTTTACACTTTTGATTAATTGATTTTATATCTTTATAAGTTAATTTCTATGTTATGTGATAGTGTATGCTTCTGATTATATTATTTGTTTTTTAGTTAATTTAAAAATATCTTACAACTAAATAAAAAATTCCTCTGAAAATTACAAATTACTCTACATTAACATTTTTTAACAAACCATTTAGTCCTATCCCATGCTTCCATGGTTAACATTTTTTAACAAATTTCTTCTAACACCAACATAGATTTTATAACATAGTTGAACATAGGCTATAACATAACATAAGAACCGGTTATTAACATTAAAATTATTTCTGTCATATCATCTGATATGTTGCTTATCTACTAGTTCTATTCGATTTGACTAGTTATTTACTATAGTAATTAGTTAATAAGCCTTAGGTATAGTATTCCCTGAAAGAAATAACATTGTTCATCACCAAAATAATTGGGATTCAATTATTTACCTGGCTTATAACCTATGACAGCTATAGTCATCAACAAGATTGATGATTATGATAATACAATTATTCTGAACAAATGAAAAAACAATAATAAGATTAATGCTTCATGTATTAATAGGTAAGTACCCTTGGTTATTTAATATTATCATCTTTCCAAGATTGTTTGTACTCATTTTATATTTCTCACTTTTGTGTTTCTTCACACTTTTTTTTTCTACACTTCACTTTTACATTTTACACTGGTATCACTTTTCCTTATTTAATATAGTTCACAATACTGTTTTCTTATAATGTACTTTACATAAAGTTTTTTTTATTAACTAATGTATTGTACTTCTTATTTATGTTAGTTTCTTTACTCCTTTTATCTTTCTAAGTTTTTTATTATTTATTATTATGATTTTCATTTTTTTTTCGATTGGGTTTGCTTACGTTTACCCTTATGGGCTCATCTGTTTCTGTCACGTTACAATATTCACGAGTTGAAACATGCTTCTGCGAGATGTCGACAGAAAGGTAACGACTTTTGCTGATTTCATAGGTTGTGTCTACTGTGGTGGTCGACATTTACATAGATCACGAAATTTTATCATTCACAAATAAGAGAGATATTCAGGAAATTAACAATATCTTAGAATTAAAATTATAAATCCGCAAGTTTGTATATGTTCCGCAAATTACGTAACATTACTTAATGCCATTACAAGAATCTCACTCATACAACTATACTTAGACAATTATTTTGTATGTACTCGGTTTAAACAGCCTATTTAAATAATATTACCTTCACCTTTAATGTTCTACGTAATTACCGTCGGTCTTAAGTGTCTGTATTTAAGGAAACGGCATAAAAGGCTCTAATTGTCTGCGTTGGACGTGTGCCAGTTGAGTTTATGCCAAAACCCTGTTGTACTCACACTGCGTAAAGTTCCGTACAGTCCCGTGAATAAAAATAGTATTCCCTAGGAAAACGTGGAATATTCTATAGGGAAGATTCTCTGAATTTCGTGAGTATAATATTTACTTCTCGTAAAGAATTTACGTAAAGAATTTCGATGTTACTTAAGTATTTATATATTCCTCACTGCAACTATATTCTTTATATAATATTTATTTACTCTATTATGAAATGACCATTGAATTTTACAATATGAAAATATACTTTTTTAATCCATTAAACATGTGAATATTATTTAATTGTTAAGTACTTAATCACATTTTTAAACAACTTGTCATTTTTTATGTAGTTCCACTGTGTTCAACCTACTAGGGATTTATCAGTAATTAAATAAGAAATTACATTTTATTGAGTGAAAACATCTATTGTGAAAACACTACCTAATGTACTACAGTTATTATTACAGTTACAGAGTATTTTATGTATGTTTAAAATAATAAATATATATTTACGATGTTTATCTATTACACTGAAATGTTAAGAGGAATCTAGACAAGCTATCTTTTACATAAGTAAATATTTGTGTGCGTCATAAATATTTTGCGCAGAAACAAAGGATCCAGTCTCTCATATATATGAAAATTAACCATTCATTTTATATCTTTTTTACTAAAAATGTATTTTCTGTTTTCACAAATAACAATATCTAATGTATTTAGCACACAAAAGCCTTTGAATATTTATGTGAAACATAATTAAATATATTTTATATTAAAATTCTACTGATGTTTATTAAATATACGTATGATTGATATTCTAGTGACCAATTAGGTAACATTCAAATAGCTTGTGGTCACAGCTACTTGTCGATGTATGTTTACCAAGTATCCTGTAACAGCTGCTATTGATTATATTCTGGCCTATCTAATTACGTGGAAGAGACATTATAGCTCAGATGGGTGATCATATCGCATTAACTTACTTGATTTAATCACCAACATGTATGATTATAGAGATAAGCTTTATGCTAAAAGATAAACCTAATAACATTATGTTCCTAGTTTAAATAAATAAGGTGTATACATTACTTTTAAAAGATAAAATATTGTCTTCAGAATTACTTTATTTTAGTAACATATACGTAAATATTTTTAGTTCTATAGTCTAAGAACTATAGCTTGTAATGATAAAATAACATTTACCAAGAAACTTCGTAGTAATAGTGTTATATATCAAGCACTGATAATTGTGATGTTTCTCCACACAGCATAATTTATCAGAACGTGTGACAAATAACTTAAAGTACTCTAGACTTTATTTTAAAGTACAAAATAAGACTTTGAAGTTAACTGGAAGAACGTCTTTTAGACAAACTCTATAAGGAAAACTTTGGACAGGCAAATACAAGAATTCAACTAAAGAATTTGTTTACAAGAAAAGCGAATTATTGATGGTTGGCAGAACGTTGCTACACACTCTTACGTAGCTATGGAAATACTATGAATAAAAGACGTAGCAATAAAATAAATAAAACTGAAATCAAAATTCCTCTTGTTAATTTTGTAATACGGTTTTAAGACTTCATCTTCTTATGAGTAGGCGAGCTGTAAGGTGTATTTGCTACATTAAAATAATTTGTCATTTGTGAAGTAGTAATATGTACAGTTTTCATAATAGAAAAATATAACCATCGGTTTGTTTTTGCTAAAAATATGTAAGTTATAAATGCGGTAAATTAGTTAGAAATATTCACTTACATCATCCATGCATGTTGTAATGTGTGAGCAGATTGTATGTTTGTATTGTATTGAATGTACCCCTTCAAAAAGTTAAGAAAGTTTTAACCTAGGCGAAACAGTTTAAATTGCAATAGACCTAGTACCTTACTTGGATTCGATAAGCGGATTATCGTTAGTCATGTAGAATAAACAGGGAAAAAGAGTTAATAAAAGTTTTATTCATTTTAACAGTATCAAATTCAGAATTCTATGTACAACAAAATAAGAAAGGTAGACAACTACTATATTTTGTTGACGAAGGAAAGTATTACAGAGGGCGTTCAAATACCAGTTAGGACAAAAGAGAACGACACTTGCACTAGGCTCGACTGGGCTCATGGACGGGATTTGTGTACAGCAATATCTGTTCTAGTGAATATATTTTGACATCGCCTATAGACGAATTGTTCAAGAAGGAAGTGACAAGAGCAGCTTTCAATTAAAAAAGGTCTCGTCAGAAAAACATTGGTGAAAAAGAGACACAGAATGCTTTTTTTAAATTGGTCTGAATCAGGAAGGTGCTTCAGAGATATAAACTGAGGATGCGCACTATCCAAGAGCACATAAAATTAGATAAGAATATTAGCGATCTATTTTCTTTGGACAGTGATAATATCATTGGATCTCTGTTGATGCAATTAGATCCGCTACTACAAAGTGCAGTGTACATATCCGCATTACTGAACACAGGCAGAGCCGTAAAGTGTACATATAAGAATAAAGTTTAGACCTGTAGACAGCAGAATCTAAGGGAAGTGTTGACTAGCCACAAAGGAAACCACGTCGTGAAATATGACTTCTTCCGCTGAAGTCAAAGCAACAGGCTATGAAATTTGGTAATTTTACATTAAAATGTTAATCATAACATATTATAGGGCAATATGAAACGTTTGAGAGCTCAAAATAGTATGTGAATGAGGGTTCTTGGGCAGACAGTCTCTCCATGAATTGCATCAAATTTTTAAATTCATATCTCGTAGTGGTCTCCCGTATCAAAGGCTCCGTTAAGTTTTCTTAAAGGAGGGTCCTTTCATTTCGTACTTTTACTATAGAAGAAAACTCAGAAACAATGACAACACTTCTTTTGAAAAAAGAATAGTAGTTTTACGATTGCAGATTTAAGAACAGAGAATTGTTTGTGTCTCAAGTGCCAATGAAAAAACAGGTTCAAACAAGAGTCGTATCTCTCCTGCCAACCAGGCTGTGATGCTACAGAATGACCAGACTGTGAGTAATCAGACTAAAATGGAACATACGACGACATTAAGCTGATTAGATATCTTTACAATAGTCTATAATTGAAAAAGCTAATAAGAAGAGACTCTCTTCCCCAAGGAAACTACATAAGGACTTAATTGCAGAAAATGTTCTATGCCAAGAGCAGAAGTACCCAGCATAACAAACATTGTAACGAACGGAAATTAGATGTAAATAATTGTAGAATATTTAGTAAAATGTACAGCGTAAAATACCAATGGAATAGTGAGGAGAAAAGAATCTTTCCTAATGTGGACATTAAAAGTAGTCAACAGCAACAAGAAATGCTAAGGAGAGCTATAGTAATTATAAAGGAATATGGTGTATAAGTTGCAAGGACAAAAGTTATGCTGACCCTATAAATCAAGTAACTGTTACTAAATGGTGGATCTGTAGAAGACTGTTTCAAAATTTTTAAAAAATTCTGAATGAGATCCTAAACTGTCTGAATTGCAATACAATTTTATTCATTTATACTTTTAGTTTGTGATTAAGATTCTAAAATTATTATGTCATGAAACAATTACAAAAACATTCGGTCAGTCTTAATCACGAGTTCTGCGTAACACATTCTTTCCCTAACATTTTATTATAATATTGTCTGAACGTGTTTATTTGATGGTTGTATTTTTTGCAAAGTTTTCATTCACAGAGGTATTATAAATTATACAAATTGTGGAACACCAATTCTACATAACAGGACTCTATTTGCTTTTACTAAACAGACATACACTGTACGTAGTAAAGAAACACTTTCACACAAAAATTACTTAACACAAAACATTTTCACACGAAAGGAAAATTACTTACAATAGTAATAATGCATCGTGAACTACCTGCTTTTGTAGCTAGATTTTACAGTTAAAGGACTATTTATTTCTGGGAACATTAAGAAGAAAAATTTATGGATACATTTTCTGAGGCAGTTAGACTTAAACATTATTGCCCGTAGGTTTATTATTAAATTGTGGGGAAATTCATTGGAACAAAACTTGCGTTACATTTGGGCTTTATTAAATTTTAAAAGAAATATGGTTTTTGTTCAGTTATCTAATTTTGTCTTTCTTATTTTCCTTCGTTAAAAAAACATATCTCAAAAACAAAGTCATTACAAAAAAAGGCTCTATTTTTCTTTTTTGAAATTAAATAAAAAAACAAATTAACTAATAATTAAACTTGCTAAGAATTCAATAATACTACATCAGTACTTAAATTATATCAAATACTTTAATGTTCATGGCATCTTGAAAACAAGAAATATCATTCTTAGTAATAAAACTGAAATAAATCTAGAGATCCGATTTCAACAATTAATGCGTTATGAGTAAACAAGAGGCAAGTGATCGTTTGACATGTAGTATAAACAAATAACGTTAATGACATTTTACAGTATAGAATAACAACCTGACTTGTCGTGTATGACTGTTTTGTAATTTTACGGTAATAGCCCTATTCAAAGGTGAGCACAGAGAAGATTAGCCTGTGGGTTAGCAAAGAATTTGCTAACCGTGCGCACCGAGAATAGTTGAAGGTTTTAGTTTCTATAATTGCATTATTAAAAATTCACATAATTCGAGTGCAATTATTTTATGGGGGTGTCACAACAAGTTGGTAATATTGACTACTGTATAACGTAATAATAATTCCACGTCTTCAAAGTTGCTACTCGATCTATCATCGTAACAGTGGTGTCAACGTAGGAATCATTACCAAGAAAAACGTGTTATCTAATGCAGGAGCTTTGGAGTGTGTAGATTATTAATGAGTAATTCTATCAATACTAATGCAATTTACACGTTCTGTGTGTGGTAACTGACATGTAAATGGATGTTAGAAGATGGAAACTTTCCAAGCGCATTGATAATACAAACAAGGGAACGGTGCGGATGGAAAGCAGAAGAATCAGAAAGAGGACAGGTTAAGAAACGCATGTATCAAACAGAAGAAGCATAAGTACTACGGAAACCAACATTGCTGGAAACACAGAAACAGCAGATAACACTGTTTCTCGAGTCCAAGAAACAACAAAAAAAAAAGGAAATCAGGAGAACAGGAACGGATAAAGCGGATAAAGAAAATCCTTTAAAGAGATCATAAAAAAAAATGAAACAGATATAGGAGGTCACAAATGCAAAATTGGGCCTGTTGCTAGGTGACATAAATAAACAAATTAGAAGAAGACTCCACAACAAGCATCAATCAATTGTTAATATAGTGACAAAGTATATTGTAAAGTATAGCCATTTATTTAAAAACAATTTGCTGTAACCCCAGTGACAATTATATCTATAAAGAGAAAATTGTATAGTAGACAAAATTATTATTGCCTGTAGTAAGGCTAGTTACAGTCAAGGCGCTAATCTTTGAAGGAAGCACTCTTCGGGCAAAAGTTGAAGCCGCTGCTTGCGCAAATCACTTTACGTAAAATAAAAATGCAATTTCAGTCATCCTTGCTTTAAACGGACCGTCCGCAAATGTATAGCAGAAAGTGATAACGGTTGCCAGAACACCTATTTTGAATTAACAAATAATTAATAAAAGTTCTGGAAATAAGTTGCGGCGACGAGCACCTGCGCAATCTACAATGCGCTCAACTGTGAGCAAGACGATCGGTGAGAACCTTCAAGAGTGCAAACCACCAATCAACAAACTAATTACCTCGGCGTATCCTGAAGCTCCGGATAATTTTTTATTGCATTTTGCAGTATACATATTTACTAATGGAATCCGACATCGTCAATGTGAGCAAATTTTAGGAATAGCGAAACACTAGAATAGTGAGTACAGCCTTGTATATGATAATAGCTTGAGGCGGCCAAGTCAACATGTGGTTGAGCTAGTTAGAAAATGCGCGCACTAAAGTGTTGAAACGACAAAGAATGTCAAGAATAAATACAGAAAACATAGATGCAAAAATTGACACCACGATACAAAAGGATCCAAGACCAAAGTGTTATAAATGTGTAGAACCTGTACACCTGCACAGATATTGCGAGTGCAGAATTAATTAAAGCACACAGCAGTGAAACAAGCAGTAGTCGGTACAACGGGGCGTGTACTAGCCAACTGGAGTAACAAAGCCTCTAACACAAGCAATTTCTATATTTCAGAAGAATAGCGGGAGTTTGGTAGTTAACGGAATCTTTCAAGAAAGGCCGAATTGAATTTTACTTTACAAGGGTGCCATAGTTTTCAGTGTGCACCCTGGGCAGGTGAAAATTCTCAAGCCACTTTTGCGTTCTTACACTTTTGTGTCCGCTACTTGAATTCGTCTAAGTGTGTTTAGAAAATGGGAGGTCACTTACGCATGTGTCGACTACCGTTTGGGTACTAAGTATTCGTTGCACATTGTGGATGAAGGAAATAAAGCAATTCTTGGTCTGGGCATTATGAACACTTTTGAGTTTGTAATCAACAATAAAAACAATGCTATGATAATTAGGCAAAACGAGATACTTCATTTTTAGGAAATAAGTTAAACAAATGTTTAGAAGTGATCTCCGAAAAAAATCATAGGGTTAAAACCGATCTAAATGCTAGGAGGAAACACTGTTCTGTTTTCAAAGCCCAGGCAGTCAGCACACTGTGCATACGAATTCCCAGAAGCATAGTAGAACTATACGAAAAAATGTTCCCATTAGAGTGGCAAGCTTTGTGGACTAAGCTGTCACTTTACAAAGAAGTGGTCTTTACCAAAAGTTCAAGCTTAAAGAAGAGGGAGAGCTTCGCTTAGTTCGTAGATAACCTGGTTGGCTACGTGAAGTTTGCACGTGCTGTGTAAACGATAGGATTACACTATGGTCTCATTTTTCCAGCTAAGCCTTACAAACGGTTACCGAATATTCTACAGTATCCAGGTCAATATTGTCAAGTATTACACTACACAAGCAAAATATACGTAAAATGGTTGTTTTAAAAACAGTAAAATTTGGTTATTTGAGTGTGTGGTGTCAAAATTCTTGTTATTGTGTGTAGACGTCTGTAGTCAAAAGCTTGTGTTATGTAGTCCGACATAGTTAAATATGCGATATTTATTGTAAATAATAATGTGGACAGTAAGTTATTCTGGAAAGTAATCTGAAATTACTGTATGTTGTACAATCGACAGCTGAAGAATTGTCATGTACAAGATTATTATTATTTTATTTACTTACACTTCAATTAAAATTTGAAATAGCGATTTCGTTTTGTGTCCGCTGTCATCCTATCCCCGTTTGAAAACAGCAATCTGTACAAACAACGTAAAAATATTAAATTTCAAACATGCGCTGTGAAGAGCTGATCAAATGACTTTCCACAGCTGCCGTGACACGGACTCCCATCCACTCGATTAAACACTCAACAGGTGCAGGTATATAGGAGTGGAATCACCCATACTATTCTCGAAAAAGTTTCCCTAACGCAGGTATGTTGTGCACATTTTTACATTCTCTCTCTCTCTCTCTCTTTTCTTCACACACGCAAGCCCGCTACTCTCCCTTTAATAATGATTAACTTATTTTTTTCAATACGGCACTGTGTAGTTTTAGCGACATAGCAGATACAATTCAATGTTTGATACAATAACAGAAGGTGTATTTGCAGCAAACTGACATGACAGGAGGACACAAGACTGAATGAGGAGAAGCTTTTTTTACTCGTTTGCTAAAAAAGAAAAAAATGGCATACATAATTACTCAGTGACTTGACTGAGTAATTCATATGATTTGTTTAAGTACCTACTGCGGTACTACTATCACGCTACTTTCTTAAAATGTTACGGTACACAAATTTAAATCTAAGTGTTGTAGAAAGGGAATATAGAAATCAGTATACATGGTCTCTCTTATTGTCCGTTTTTAATGGAATAATACATGTGTTCTTTAAATAGAGGTTAAAAGTTATGTTATTTGAAAGACACACTTTAAAACTTTCTTGCGCTACTTTATGTACTTTTAAAGAGAAAGAGACGTTATAAACACATTAATAAATATTTCCAACAAGCATCATTAATATCAAACGAGTGAGTACAGTAACTGGTTGTTTTCCACTTGTTCACTGTCTGTGTTTTGTGTGGAGAAAAGTTTCCTTCAAATAAGAAAGGAGACTGGGAACTCACAGAAACTCAGCGTAACGCTATAAACATTTTCCTCACTCTACTCCCATGCAGAATATTATATAATTAAAATAAAAAAATTCAAAACGTCGATAAACACATTGAAATTATCTTGACATTTATCCAATTCTAAGTAAATTTAATTATGATAAATGCCAAAGTTATTTCCATAAATAAATGATGACCGCGCCTCTGTTTTACTTTGGTAACACAAGTTGAGTAGTAAAGCAGTAAAGCACTCCGCCTATTTTCCTAGACATATCTGGTTTTTATGTTACAGTGTGGCATGTAGGCCTACCTCGTCAGCCAAGTTTTCACTCGATTCAGTGTCCTTATCTTCACTTTGCAATCTTTCGGGATATGACAAAACCTTTAGCTTTAAAGAGTCTAAAGTTACTAGTTCTCTACCCCTTCAATAACTAATCGTGTCATGTGACCTATTCTACTCTGCCTGTCACTATCTGGAAGTCGACAAGACTTCTCCGGTACTGAATGACTAGACCCCCTATTGTACTAGTTACAAGTAACAAATTAAATTAGTTTACGCAGTATGTTCTTGCTGTATTAGCATGTTAAATTGAATACGAGTGCTAGGAAATCTGCTACAACGTCCATATGATCAATAAATTACTAGCGTTTTAATGTGTAAACTAAACTAAAACATTATGTCTCAATTGGAAAAGTTTACAAATATTTTCAATTATCACACATAGGCTCCACTATTGACATGGCATACGGTGATTATTGTTACTTGACGAGTACGTGCGTCTCGTTCGAGCCCCGCGATGGAAGCCAATTTGTGATTAGACCTGTGTGTACTGTTTAAGCCACACTGTTGAGTTTGTCAATTTATTATATTTCTCTCGTATGTACCTCTCTTTGATTATTTTAATATTTTTCAATTTCCTATATATCTGGGGTTGCTGGATAGAGTAATATCGTTAATTATGATTATCTTATCTCTCTATTTAATATACAAGTGTTAGTGTGAATGTAACTTAAATATGTAGGGTGTTATTCTAAAATTCCGTTCAGCCCTAGTCTGCCTTGCAGAGAATTATTGAAATTTCGTGTTTAACTCTCTTCTCTTTGGTGTCGGAGAATTCCGCAACAAGCGCTGCAGTTCCGAAACAAACGAAATTTATAGGTTAACCCACCGTGTACGGTGACTAGTTATTATACACTTAGTCTGTTTAATTCTTATTCCCAATTCATTAAATAATACCCAAATAATAAGATCCTGAAATTATACAAGATTTCTTTATTAATTCAACTTGTTAACATTCAATAAGATTGGTTTTACTTGATATATAGGAAAGGCTATACGTTGCGTTAATCGATTATTGTTCGGTCCAATATTTTATTTTAAATTCAGTTATATAATTTTTTTTGTATAATTAATTTATTTCAGGGTGTGAAGGTTCTTTTAACTGCGGAGAAGATTAAAAATACATAGATAAGAATGCAAGATATTACAAAGTTAATGTGGTGTTGTGTTTAATATTAATTATACAATTGAAAATTACCATACGGATTACGAAGCGACTCTGGAAGGCGGTTGTTTTTAACCTCGTGAGTTGATGCCTCGTGTCAATCAGATAGGAGATGATTTTCTTTATTCTTGTCTTCAAGTGATAATAAAGTGGAATTCTTGGTCCTGGTTAAATTAGAAATACCGCTCCCTTGGTTTATTGATGGCCAAACTTGTGATTGTGTTCTTCGGTAAACTCTGGATCCAAACACGTTTTTCTATCGTATGAAGTAAATTGCGATGTCCAATGTGGTTGAATGGTTATTATTTTCCGTTTGGTTTGCAGTATTAACTCTTTACACAGTTAGTTCTTTATATGTTATTAATATTTCATTAAATTGTCATTATTTCTTGATCTGATATTGGACAATCCAAGTCATTCCTTTTGGAATTCAATTACTTTTTATCGTTAGATGATACCAGTATACAATGTGGTTAAATGTTGCTGGCCTAATTAGGACAATTAATTATTCATATATAGTGACTTGTTACTGTATTTAAATAATTTGGAATATGTTAGTTTTATTAACTATTTCTCTGGGTTTTAATCTCATCACGTTCAGATCATAAATTGCAATAAAACAAATCAACAAATTATATTAATTTTTGTTGTCCCTAGCAACAAATTTATTTTTATTCTTTTTCAATGTTTTGTTATATAGAGATAATTTTATATATTATTCTTTCATTCCTTATTAAACTTCCATTATATCGGAATATAACTTTATTTATAGCTTGTTTACTAATTTCTATATATATTCTGCTGGTTTTTCAATCTTAGTCTGTTTCTTTCCATAATTATTATTTTTTCGATATCAAACGTTATCAATCGATATCATTGCACTATGGCATTATCATAATTTGTTTATATTGAGTTGATTTATTATTTATTATTAATTATCATAGGTTTTTTCTAACTCCTTGAACTATACTCATTAATTATTATTGACTTCTTTACCTAACCTTTATATTCTGATTTGTTATATAGTGTTATTGGCTGTTAGGCCTTTTATTATATATGGACCTACCTTTGATTATAACTGGTTAACAACTATAGCCTTTTTACATAAGTTTACAAACATAATCGAACCTTAGCTATGTACATGTACAGAAATAATTATTCTTTTTATAACTAACAACAATTTTATCTTGATCTATGGATCACATATAAGAAAAATTGAGATCAATTAATACTAATTAACTGCTTTCCTCCACCTTTCTACAACAGTAAACAAATAATACATATTGCTTCATTATTTGCTATTACATCAACAAGTAAGTTTCATAAGCTAACACAAACTTTAACATAACATTCATGGTAACAACATAACATTATTCAATTCAGAACCATTACTTTCGATTAACTAGTAATGTATATTATTGACTCATTTTTATCTATTTTCACTGTCATTTACTTTAACATTTTCGATATTGGTTTCTTTCTTATAATGCTTATCAGTATTTTTGATTTATTTACTTTTCACTGAAAATTGATTTCTTACAATTGTCTATATTACATGTTTAATTTTTATTGCTATTACTACCTTGCATCCTTATTCATTTTTACACAAATATAAAGGTATTTATTTGACCTTTGTATTAGTATGGGGTTTAAATATTTATTTACCTATTATATTTCTAATATTTCTATTTATGTAACGTTGAGGACCGCATTTCTGTTGCGTTACATATGGTCCCCCTCCTAAAGAAGTTTAATTTACCTGAATGTAATTTAGGTCAAGTAAACTTGTATTTTTCACATGCCTTTTCTTCGTATCAACATTAATGGTTAACGATGGGATTCTCAATGTAACTTTGTTAGACTTGTATTCATAATTCTTTACTTACTGACATTTCATTATTCCTATTAACATTCTTGGTCATATATAATTTTCTTTAAATAGTATTTGTCGATAGTTGGTTACAATATTCAATGATAATTTAGGTTCACTTCTCTTCTACTTCTAGTTACTGCAATCACTGTATTTCTCCATTATTCTTCTGTCAGCTATTTTCCTTCTGTTTTCTTCGTCATTCTTTTCTGGAATTTGATGTCATTCTTGCAACGATTCTAATATCCCTTAAATATTTAATTTCCCTAACAATCCCTAATATGTGCGTTGGTACAGTTCAGGGAGGCACTGTTTGGCTTCATACTCTGCTGTCCACACTACACTTCAATATAGTACTGCTGGAATTCATCTACAGTCAGCTATAAAAATATAATAATCTCATAATAATCTTCTTAATTAATTAATAATAAACATTTGGGAATTCTTTACATTGTTGCTTTTATATTTAATTATTCCTATCTTTTATACTTCGTGATTCCATTTTATTTTCCTTAAACATTTTCTGATAATAATTCTGACAGTCATTATTTGTAATTAGTTTTGCTCTTCTTTCTTGTTGTAACAATAACTCTAAGTATCATTTCATTTGTTCTTATAATTCAAAGACTTTCTAACTTGTAATTGTTTTGATTATTACTATTACTGAATTTCAGTGAGTTACAGTCATTAACTAAACCATTGTTTTTCTTATCTTATTTCATTACTTTGTCTGGTTACATTACAATGAATTATTTTGGTAAACACTTTTTTTTTCTTGTTCCCTTTACTATTATACTGGTCATAATCAATCGTTTATTGTGGTTGTTCATTTCACTTGGCAATGCGGTATGTATTTTAGGTCATATTATTTTTCTTTTACTATTTTGCATAGGTACTTTTGATATAAAAAATTTTTATCTTGGGTTTCATTATTCCTTATTTATAATATTTCTTCGTAGACATGTAGTAATATTTCTGGTTTTCTTCTGTAATCTTGGGGGTTGTTATTAACTCTTCTTAATACCTTCTTCATAACTATATAGTAAGTCGTACTTACTTCCTTTTGAATGCTGTGTTCTCTATTTATATAATATTGTTAAAAAGTTCATTTTAATTCCAAGTGTTTTCTTTTCAAAATTAGTAATAAGTTGTTCTTATTTCAATTTAGGATTTAGTGGATTTATTAAATATTTCCGTTCGTTTTGTTAGTATTTTATGATGGGTGATGATGTTTCTTCATAATATTTTTTTATAGACTCCTGATTATATGTTCCCTTAATCTTTTTCGTGATAGGGTTCATTATTTCATAGGTGTTATTATTATTATTTTTTGTTATCACAAAGGGTCCAGTATATAATAATAATAATTGTTTCGTTATTCCTTCTAGTGTGCTGGGTAACTCCCTGTTTCTTATTAGTATTTTCTCGCCAATTTGGTACTTTATTGGTTTTGGATTATTCCTTTCATATTTCTTTTTCTTCATTTCTGCCTTTTCCATTATCCGGTTATAAAATTTAACGTTTTCAAATTGATATTCTGGGTTTGTTGGAAAATTGATGATATCCTGGATTTCCCTAGGTGGAAGCCTTTCAAACATAACAGTATAGGGGGTATTTTCAATGGATTGATGGTAAGATATATTGAGAAACTCTTCGGTAATTGACAAGTATTCGTACCACCTCCTCTGTTGGTCATGACAGTAAGCTCGGAGTATTCTGCCAACTTCCCTCAATACACGTTCTGCAGGATTGCTGCTGGGGTGGTATACTGAAGTCTTATATGTTCTAATGTTGTGTTTTAGAAGACTATTTCTCCATTTGCTTCCCTTGAATTGCGTACCATGATCGGTGATAATGGATGACGGTTTACCAATCTCTATTATGTAATGTCCAATGACTATCTCTAGAATTTTCTTGGTCGTGGCTCTGCTAATAGCGTAAAGTTTAGTATATTTAGAAAAATGATCAAAAATAATAATTATAAATTTATATCTATGGTTCCCTCCACTGGGTGGGAACGGTCCACATATATCCAGGAATACTTTCTCCAGCTTATGTTTGGATGTAATAGGGATCATTACTCCCTCCTTCTTCTCAATGTTATGTTTAACCATTTGGCAGATGTGACATGCTTGGATTGATTTTTGCACCTTTCTGTTTATATTTTTTATGTACACTTGTTCTTCCAGGGCTTTGACGATTTTTATGGCTCCCATGTGTCCATATCTTTCATGGTAATCCAAGATTAATTTGTTTTCCACAGCTGTGGGAATTACTAATTTCCAGTTTATTTGATTAGGGGTAACTTTGATAAATAATCTATC
Source organism: Magicicada septendecula (assembly GCA_034769895.1). Classification (NCBI taxonomy): domain Eukaryota; kingdom Metazoa; phylum Arthropoda; class Insecta; order Hemiptera; family Cicadidae; genus Magicicada; species Magicicada septendecula. The sequence goes on from CM068372.1 coordinate 191,730,834, forward strand.
ATCATGTATACAGTAATATTTTGTAATAATTTCATCAGCATCTTGCACCTTATGGCGTATCTTTACTAATTTGGGATCCAATTTTTGATGTTGATTAATTTCGTTTGTTATTATTTCTAAATCCTTCCTACTCTTAATAATATTGTACACTTTGGCAATTTGTTCCTTTTCTCCCTCGAACGATTGGTCTTGTATGTTTATTCGGGACAAGATATCGGCTGCTATGTTCTTCCTTCCAGGTATATATTCCCAATCAATGCGATATTCTTGCAATGCAAGGACCCATCTAGTTAGCCGACCATGACTGCGCTTACATCGTTTTAGGAATGAAATTGATTTGTGGTCACTCCTTACGGTTACTGGGTATCCAAGTATATAAGTTCTGAACTTATTGCATGCGTAAACTACACTTAGCAGCTCCTTTTCGGTAACATTATAGTTGCGTTCGCAGTTGTTTAGCACTCTGCTGGCGAAACTAATTACCATGTGATGTCCTTCTTCATCTTCTTGATATAGAGTGGCTCCTAAACTAACATTGCTTGCATCACAATTTAAATAAAAGCGTTTGTTAAAGTCAGGGTGGTACAACATAACAGTCTCTAGAAATTTTTCCTTGATTAATTGTAGAACTTTATCTTGTTCTGGTCCCCATGCCCATTTGTCCTTGGATGATAGTTGTTTTTGGAATTTGGCAGTTATTTCCGAATAATTATCTTGGAATTTGCGGTAATAGTTACAAATTCCAAGGAAGGATTGTAACTGTTTTCTATTTTTTTGGAGTAGGGAACTGTTGAATTGCTTCTACTTTCTCTGTTGAAGGTGTGATACCCTCCTCAGACAAATTAAAACTTAAGAACTTTACTTGGTTAGCGATAAATTTAGATTTGTTTAACTTGAGTGTTATATTATTTTCGGACAATTTTCTCAGTACCTGTTCCACCCTTCCGCAATGTTCATCCCAATGTGAAGAAGTTATAAGTAAGTCATCTACGTAGACTGTAGTGAATTATAGTGTTTCTTGTCCCAATATCTGGTCCATGCATTTATACCAATATAGCAACAGAATTAATTAATCCGAAAGGTAGCCTTTTAAATTGATAGTTCCTTCCGTCAAACAGGAACGTCATATATTTTCTACTATTTGGGTGCAACTCAACCTGCCAGTATCCGCATACCGTATCCCAAGTACTGATGTATTTGATGCCGTGGAATTTTTTTAAGATTTCTTCGATCTCGCCCGGGGAAGTCCTATCGTTGATGATCATTTTATTTATTTCCCTAACGTCCAGGCAAACTCTCACCTTTCCGTTCTTTTTCGGGATTGCCACTATGGGACTGGTATAGGGTGATTGACTGTATTCTATTATGTCATCCTTAATCATACGATTAATTTCTTCCCGAACTTCGTTTTTTATTGAATATGCTATTGGGTAGGATTTTCTACGAAAGTCCACCGGTTCTTTAAAATTTATCTCACACTGGTAACCTTTTACTTTACCTGGAGCGTTGGAGAATACGTGTTTGTATCTATTATTTTTTTTAAATTAAATTTTCGGCCTGTACCTTACTTATTTGTTGACAAGTTTTTTTCTCTTTGGAATTCTCGTATCTCTTCCAACTTACTCTGCCATAATTCGGGATCGTCGTCCTCATATTGGATGACTTCTTGTATTTTATTGTTATTACAAAAATAACTTTTTATGACTTGGCATTTGTCGTTAACTGGAACGGTTCTATTAGCATCTACCAATTCAGCTGTCCATAATCCTTCTTCGGATGTTAATGATATTATTCCTTTATGTAAGTCAATTACTGCTGAATGCTGTCGCAATATATCGCATCCAATCAATACGTTGAACAGTAATCCCGTTGCGACCAAGAATCCTATTGGTATGGTTATATTATTATTGGTAAGATCGAGCGATACTTGTTTTTTAACTGTTTTATTTTGCCGTCCAGTGGCTCCAATGATTATCACATTATTAACAGGTAAGGTAGGTATAGGCAACTGGCCTTCTCGCTGTATTTTTTCCAGTTCAGTACTATCTATCAACGAGATGTTGGATCCAGTATCTATCATTATTGTGGATTGTATTCCATTTAATTTAGCTATTACATATATAATTTCATTATTACTATTACTGTGTACATGATTATTATCCTCTTCCAATAAATCTTCTCTAATATTTTTTAAATAATGGTTAGTGATTATAGTTATGGTATTATCATTCGTAGGTTTATTTACAAGTCGTTGTTCCCCAAGATTACGGTTCAGTGAAGGGTATTCTTCATTTTTCACTGCCTCTATTATTTAAATGAGGGCTTCCCCCATCTTCTCTATTTTCCTGTGAGTTCTGAGGTTGATTTTGTAAAGGTTCGGGTCGGTCCTCTGTATTATGTTCCGCTGTCCTATAATTTCTTTCATGTTGATAGTTGTCTTCACGCCGGGATTGATTATAATAATTGTTATATTGGTGATTCCTTGGGTAATACCGTCGCTGATTGTTTTGAGGTCTGGAATAAATATAATTAACATTGTGTCTATAATTATTGGGTCGTTTGTCCCCATCTCCTCTATTATTACGACTGTCGCGGTAATTATAATGATTATTGCCACGATAATTATAATTCCTGGTATTATTATTCGAGTGATCGTTCTGTGTTCTATTTGCGTTAACGTTCTGAGCTGGTCGATTGTGATAATTATTATGGGAATTAGTTTGTTGATCGTTACTATTATACTTATGGTATTTATAATTTAATACTCTGTTTCTTTGATACTGAGTTTCGTGCTCATAATTCTCAAGGAATTTGGCCATGGCTGAAATTGTTTTAATTTGGCTACACATACGTGCGTTCTTTATTACTTCCTCATAATGGTAGGATAGCTGTATCACCAAACATTCTTCGGGAATTCTGGGCTCTAAATTCCGTGCCATGCATACTTTTCCGAGGAAGTATGACGTAGGAGACTGTCCTACGTTCGTTTCGTATGGACCGTTGCTCAAATTATTTCTAACTATGTTCTGGGTCGACTCCGACCAATATTTTTCTATAAATTGCTTTTTGAATTCGGTCATGTCCGGTATATCCGGACGCACCGCCGTCCACCAATTATCATACGTATCCTTAAATGTCTCATTAATCATACCGCGTATCATACTCCAACGGTTCTCTCTATTTCGTGTGATCAACTCTTCCAACCTCTTTAAAATTCCATCGGATTACGCTTGTAATTTCGAAAATTAATCGACTCCCGCTTATCGTGGTTATTTGAATGATTATGCTGGCATGTCTTATCCCGCCATGAATCTAATTCTTCTTGTAACTGTAGTTCGCGTCTACGAATTTCCTCTATTTTATTTTTACTTGTATTAATTTGACCTTCCATATTGTTTAAATTGCCATATACTCTTTCGAGTCGCTCACCCATGTCTGTCTGTATTTGCGTAATCCCTTCCTTATTCTCCTCCCGTATCTGATGTACTTCTTGTTTAATTTTCTCGTATTTTCCGACAGTTTCCTGTTGGATTTCTTCGACCATTGTTTTACTCTCAATTTGTATGTCATTAATTTTATTTTGTAATTCCTCACGAACCTGTATTACTGTTTCGTTAGTTTTTTTTAATTTCATTTGTTTCGGCTATTTCTAATTTCCTTTCCTCATTATTTTGGTCCACTTTTTGGTTAATTGTCACATGGATATTTTCCATTCTTCCGTTAATCTGCCTTACATTTTCTTCATTTATTTGTCGGATTTCTTCCTTCATTTGTCTGAAAAGTAGTTTTGAGGTTTCCTTAATTTAGTCATTTGTTTTCCTTGAATTTTCCTTAATTTCCTCATTTATTTTATCGAATTTCTCATCCTGTTTCCTAAATTGTTTTTTTGAGTTTTCCTCCTGTCTCTTTGAGTTTTCCAATAGCAGTTTCAACATCTCCTGCATACTCATGTCTTCTTTTTGGTTGGACTTATCTGGTTGATCCCCTTGGGCATCTTCTTCAATTACTTCCCTCTCCTTGTCCGTAATTATTTCAATTTCCGTTATTTCGTCTGTCTGTTGTTCCATTTCACTATCTGTTATTATTTCTATTTCCTGTCCTTGTTCACCTTCTTCCTTCTCCGTGTCTTCTGCGCTCATCTTTGATCTACCTCTGGTATTAGGCATTTTTATTCTCCCACAGTTGCCTGCTCTGGTTAAGTAATATTAATATAATTATAGTTTTACTTCACTTAAGCCCTACACTAGTTGAGCTCCAATTTGTTACTTGACGAGTACGTGCGTCTCGTTCGAGCCCCGCGATGGAAGCCAATTTGTGATTAGACCTGTGTGTACTGTTTAAGCCACACTGTTGAGTTTGTCAATTTATTATATTTCTCTCGTATGTACCTCTCTTTGAATATTTTAATATTTTTCAATTTCCTATATATCTGGGGTTGCTGGATAGAGTGATATCGTTAATTATGATTATCTTATCTCTCTATTTAATATACAAGTGTTAGTGTGAATGTAACTTAAATATGTAGGGTGTTATTCTAAAATTCCGTTCAGCCCTAGTCTGCCTTGCAGAGAATTATTGAAATTTCGTGTTTAACTCTCTTCTCTTTGGTGTCGGAGAATTCCGCAACAAGCGCTGCAGTTCCGAAACAAACGAAATTTATAGGTTAAACCACCGAGTACGGTGACTAGTTATTATACACTTAGTCTGTTTAATTCTTATTCCCAATTCATTAAATAATACCCAAATAATAAGATCCTGAAATTATACAAGGTTTCTTTATTAATTCAACTTGTTAACATTCAATAAGATTGGTTTTACTTGATATATAGGAAAGGCTATACGTTGCGTTAATCGATTATTGTTCGGTCCAATATTTTATTTTAAATTCAGTTATATAATTTTTTTTGTATAATTAATTTATTTCAGGGTGTGAAGGTTCTTTTAACTGCGGAGAAGATTAAAAATACATAGATAAGAATGCAAGATATTACAAAGTTAATGTGTTGTTGTGTTTAATATTAATTACACAATTGAAAATTACCATACGGATTACGAAGCGACTCTGGAAGGTTTTTAACCTCGTGAGTTGATGCCTCGTGTCAATCAGATAGGAGATGATTTTCTTTATTCTTGTCTTCAAGTGATAATAAAGTGGAATTCTTGGTCCTGGTTAAATTAGAAATACCGCTCCCTTGGTTTATTGATGGCCAAACTTGTGATTGTGTTCTTCGGTAAACTCTGGATCTAAATACGTTTTTTCTATCGTATGAAGTAAATTGCGATGTCCAATGTGGTTGGATGGTTATTATTTTCCGTTTGGTTTGTAGTATTAACTCTTTACACAGTTAGTTCTTTATATGTTATTAATATTTCATTAAATTGTCATTATTTCTTGATCTGATATTGGACAATCCAAGTCATTCCTTTTGGAATTCAATTACTTTTTATCGTTAGATGATACCAGTATACAATGTGGTTAAATGTTGCTGGCCTAATTAGGACAATTAATTATTCATATATAGTGACTTGTTACTGTATTTAAATAATTTGGAATATGTTAGTTTTATTAACTATTTCTCTGGGTTTTAATCTCATCACGTTCAGATCATAAATTGCAATAAAACAAATCAACAAATTATATTAATTTTTGTTGTCCCTAGCAACAAATTTATTTTTATTCTTTTTCAATGTTTTGTTATATAGAGATAATTTTATATATTATTCTTTCATTCCTTATTAAACTTCCATTATATCGGAATATAACTTTATTTATAGCTTGTTTACTAATTTCTATATATATTCTGCTGGTTTTTCAATCTTAGTCTGTTTCTTTTCATAATTATTATTTTTTCGATATCAAACGTTATCAATCGATATCATTGCACTATGGCATTATCATAATTTGTTTATATTGAGTTGATTTATTATTTATTATTAATTATCGTAGGTTTTTTCTAACTCCTTAAACTATACTCATTAATTATTATTGACTTCTTTACCTAACCTTTATATTCTGAGTTGTTATATAGTGTTATTGGCTGTTAGGCCTTTTATTATATATGGACCTACCTTTGATTATAACTGGTTAACAACTATAGCCTTTTTACATAAGTTTACAAACATAATCAAACCTTAGCTATGTACATGTACAGAAATAATTATTCTTTTTATAACTAACAACAACTTTATCTTGATCTATGGATCACATACAAGAAAAATTGGGATCAATTAATACTAATTAACTGCTTTCCTCCACCTTTCTACAACAGTAAACAAATAATACATATTGCTTCATTACTTGCTATTACATCAACAAGTAAGTTTCATAAGCTAACACAAACTTTAACATAACATTCATGGTAACAACATAACATTATTCAATTCAGAATCATTACTTTCGATTAACTAGTAATGTATATTATTGACTCATTTTTATCTATTTTCACTGTCATTTACTTTAACATTTTCGATATTGGTTTCTTTCTTATAATGCTTATCAGTATTTTTGATTTGTTTACTTTTCACTGAACATTGATTTCTTACTATTGTCTATATTACATGTTTAATTTTTATTGCTAATACTACCTTGCATCCTTATTCATTTTTACACAATGATAAAGGTATTTGTTTGACCTTTGTATTAGTATGGGGTTTAAATATTTATTTATCTCTTATATTTCTAATATTTCTATTTATGTAACGTTGAGGACCGCATTTCTGTTGCGTTACATTATATCATCAAACATTCAGCCATTAGCTAGATTATATATCACAGTATTTATCATGTTAAGCATTGCGCTTGCCTTTTCCATCCTAGTCAGAATTTCGTTAAGGCAACTTAACATATGTTGACGATTGTGTATGATTTAGATAGACTGATATGTTTTTAATTGTTTGTTCATGGTCTCAGTGAACATCGGCTCTACCTGTAATATTCTTTGAAGCAATGTACAGCATCTGCGTAATTTTTATTCATGTTAAAAATTACATGACCTTCAATAAAATGTTATTTCCTTCTTCCTAGCAACTATAAGGACAGACAAATGTGTAATTGACAAATATAGCTTAAACATCACGTTTTTTGCAAATGCGTTTAATAGATAGCTGAAATATAAATATAGAAATACAAAACTAAATTTAATAACAGGATTGCCTAATGATGAAATATTATTAGTAGGGTATTATTGTTTTAGAATGATAACGTTCGTACTGTTAAGTATGAAATGTTCGTGAATTGTCGATTTACTGTTGTAATTAATTCGCCAGGATGCAGAAATTATGAAGAGAGAGTGGACTGTAGTTAATACATTTATTGAAAATTATTCAGATTGTTACAGCATTGAAATGGTTAGGTGTCAATTTTGAATATAAGATTGGCTAATGAGCGCATCGTAAATACAAGTCGTAAAATGTTACATTGAAGAATTAATTTAGTGAGAAAGCCTAGAAGGCCATATATAAAGTCTTGGGCCTAAGGCCTACATTAATTGTCGCGACAAAGAAGAAATGAATGTGACAGGATAGCAGCGAGCGCAAGGGCGACCGCCGCTAGCGAACGTATGTAACGCACTGTCTAGATGTACAGACATGAATTGAGCAAATTAAAAGCGCTGATTAGCCAACCTATGAATGCAAAAATTACCGCGCTACTGTACATAACTTACCGCAAAAATCAATAGAATTTTTAATACATTTTAGTAATTTATTATATAAAATACAGAGTTCTTAATAATGAAAGTTAATCTCAATAGGCTGCATTGAACCTTGAGTTGTAATCTTAGATAACAGTTGTGCATTAATTGTTTAGCGATAAGCTTGAATAAAGATAAGCGTTTAGTAGGCCAAGGTTGGCGTGCAAAGTGATTATATGCATGATTTAAAATGCAAGCGCTGGCAATGTATTGCCCAAATATATTGTATGTATACAATATTGAACGATATAAAACATGAAAGTACATAATTTGACAATGTTTAGTAATGAATGATCGGAAGCTCATCCCAAGATGGCCCGATAAATTGTAACCCTATGCAAGTCATAGATGGTTACCGTGAAATAGTTGAGGCCAGTAGACCTGTACAGAGTATTGCATACAATGAACAAATAAATTGTCACAAATTATACATGTTTAGACGTAAATCTAGCATGGCGTCATAAAGTTGAAAGAGTCATGCTATACCTGAAGTTTCAGGAATTTACAATATATTGTTGTGTGAAAACAAGCTATAGATAGCTGACTGATTGCGAGCACATATGTAATGACATGTATGTCATAATTAAGCAGGAATAATAATTGTGCAATGCATAATCACAAAATACAAAATACCATATAAAAATACAATATAAAAATAAAATCTAGGCGTGGCGTGGTTACAGACAGTAGACGCAAAAAAAAATATGTTTTACATAAATGCAAGTTATATAATAAATACAATAAACACCAATTTAGTTAATTACAAATATGAATAAGCGCAATAGCATAAGTAACAAATACGACACTGTGGTTACAAATGTAATACATGAGTTGAACAATTGAGAAATACATTCATAGAACAATAAATCACACATATCAACAACTGTGCAAGAAATGCATACATGGTTGTATAACTGCAAACCATGCGAATATTATGTAACAAATTTTTATAAAACAATACCACCGATAGCATGACACATACCCAATACCAATCAAAATGTAAATGTGTAGGACATAGTATGCCACACAAAATATTAACATATAAATACAAAATAGCAAATATACCACCATGAAACTATGATGAGTATAGAGATGATAGCACAGTGCATGGTTGTGAACTTACAAGTCACATGCAAATTTAGTATACAAACACGCAATGGTGTAAATTGTCATGAAAATGTTGTGATGATACATATCACAATTAAGTTGACCAAATGGTCATATAATAAAGTAATAAAGCCAATGGCCGAGTAAAATAGCATTGTGCTAATCATCATAATAACCTTGTGTCAAATCTCGTCCCGCGCTGGCAACAGACATAGCTTATGTACTGGTCTCCACCAAACACCAGTAGGCGTGCGAATGCCTACGACTCTAATTACGTTGTCTGGGCCGGGAAATGTGGCGGTAATTACACTAAATTTCCAGGCTAATGGAGGTAGGTTATCCATAATAATAAAACTAGGTCCCCAATGGAAACATTATCCTTTGCGAATTTCCATTTGTAATCTTGTTGTAATTGGTGTAAATAGTCGCGGGACCAAGCCTTCCAAATGACTTGGACAAACTTCTGGAGAAGTTACCAACGTCCAACACGAGAGATAGGAACATGAGATAAGTGTGGGTCCGGTATCGCCGTTAATGGTGCGCAAATCAAAAAGTGGCCAGGTGTAAGTGGCACCGGATCATTTACATCCGATGAGATGGCAAATAAAGGGCGAGAGTTTAGACATGCCTCTATCTGAGACAAAACTGTCGTAAACTCCTCGAAGGTGAATATAGACTTGCCTACCACGCGGCGCAAATGAAACTTTAAACTCTTTATGCCGCTCTCCCAAAGACCACCAAAATGAGGTGACGAGGGCGGAATAAATGACCATGAAATACCCTGAGAGGCCGTGAATGATTTGATTGATGAGGTGGCATCCTTATTATGCCAAAGATTGTAGAGGTAATGTAAAACATTGCGGGCCTTCCTAAAGTTTGTGCCATTATCAGAATACAACTGACTGGGTATGCCCCTGCGGGACATAAAACGACGTAAGGCAGCTATAAACGCATTGGCTGTAAGGTCGGAAACCAATTCCAGATGAATGGCCCTGGTTGCTAAGCAAATGAACAAAGACACGTATGCCTTAGAGAGAGTTCTGGATTTCTGCCCGCCATGACTAATCATAAAGGGACCACCATAATCAACCGCGCAGAATAGAAACGGTCGCGATGGAGTGACTCTAGGAGATGGTAAAATACCAAGCCTCTGAACCTGCTGTTTGGCACTAAACCTGAGACACTTGACACATTTACGAATGATGGAGCGAATGACTAACCTGGCATTAATAATTCACCAACGTTGACGAAGTGAGTGATGCACGAGTTGAGCACCAGCGTGAAGTAGACGAATGTGTTCGCGTTCAATAATAAGGCGAGTAATATGAGCCGATGGATGCAAGACAATAGGATGCTTAGTGTCGTACGGTAGTTGCGACTGCTGTAATCGCCCGCCAACGCGTATTATTCCTCAAGACTCATCAAGAAACGGGTCGAGAGAAGACAACTTACTCCTGATAGAGACAGAAGACCCATTACGAAGACAATTAATCTCGGCAGCAAAGTGGATCGACTGTGATTGTTTTATGAAGAAATTAAGAGCATGATGAATTTCGACGGGGGTAAGAGCGCCCGTTATTTTGTCAGCACTGGAGAGTCTAATATTTTTGATGAACCGAAAACAGTAAGCGTATACGCGTGTCAGACGATGCAACGAAGAAAAGTCCTTAGAAAAGTCAATAGCCAGGGTAGACATTAGAGAAAGTTTGGGGGTTTGTTTCTCTTCCGCAGTGGCTTCAGAAGACGACGGATTAGAAGGTAAAAAGGGTGGAAAAGGATTGGACTCGGAAGATTGAGACAAACAAGCGGGACCGTGCCACCAAAGCGAACAATCGCGCAAAACGTCAGGGTGACACCCCCTAGAGATAATATCAGCAGGATTGTGTCTAGAATTGATGTGATGCCATGTATAGGCTTGCGTAAGACGCTGAATCTCGGCAACACGATTAGCGACGTAGGTTTTCCACCTCGTGGACTGGGCATGAATCCAGTAAAGAGACACCATGGAGTCAGAATATAAATGAACACTATTAATAAACGAATAAAGCGCAGGAACGACCTTAGATACGAGTCGCGATAACAACAAGCAAGCACAGAGTTCGATGCGAGGTAATGACACTTGTCGTAGGGGAGCCACGCGAGATTTAGAACACAGGAGATGACAAGAGGCCGATGAATCTTGATAAATGACTCTAATATAAATACAGCACCCAAACCCCTTTTCAGAAGCATCCGAAAAACCATGTAATTCAACTATACTTGCCTCAGACTTGCAACGAATAGAACGTGGGACAACAATTTTGCTAATCAGACACAATTTATCGCACAATGAATGCCAAGCGAAACGTAATTGCCCGGAGATCGGTTCATCCCAACCAAGATTGCAAAGCCAGAGTTGCTGCGTAAACTGTTTGTACAAGAAAACAATGGGACCAATCAGTCCAAGTGGATCGTATATGCCTGCGATAATCGATAGAATTCTCCTCTTGGAGATGCTTGATTCAACGGGGAATGATTTTAATGTCAAACAGGAATGAATCGGCAGTGTTATTCCAGAGAATGCCCAGGGTACGCACATTGCCCTCTTTGTTTAAGGGGAGTGATAAATTGTCATGACTTGAGACCACCCTGCGTTCATTAGATGCCCATTTATGCAGAGTGAGACCGTATTGACTCAACAACGTACCTAAGTCAGATTTCAACTTGGTCAGATCAGATATGGTGTCTGCACCGGTTAGCAAATCGTCGACATAGAAATCATTTGTTATAGCTAACGCCGCATTAGGAGAAGAAGCTTCATGGTCCTTACCAATTTGAATAAGACAGCGAGTGACCAAAAACGAAGCACTAGCCGTGCCGTATGTTACAGTTCGCAATGCAAAGTGTTTAAGTTGTTCGAGGGGAGAGTCACGCCACAGAATACGTTGATAGTGACAATCCTTTTCAGATACCAGAATTTGTCGATACATCTTCTCGATGTCGGCGATGAGAACATAGTTATGCATACGGAAACGTAAAAGAATAGAAAAAAGGTCTTGTTGAACATTCGGGCCTACCAACAATATGTCATTGAGAGAAAGGCCATTGGTAGTTTTGGACGAACCGTCAAAAACGACGCGGAGTTTTGTGGTCGAGCTAGACTGCTTAAAAACGGCATGGTGAGGCAGATAGTAAGTATTTGACACCCCAGAATTGATAGAGCAATTATCGATAAGCGTCATGTGGCCAAGATCCTTATACTCATTAATAAAGTTTGCGTAATCGCGCGCAAGCTTAGAATCACGCCTGAATCGGCGTTCTAAATTCAAAAATCTTGCTTCAGCATTGGTATAAGATTCCCCCAACTGGAGATGGGCGGACTTAAATGGTAGTGAAACAACGAACCTACCCTCTTGATTGCGATGAGTAGACCCCACGAAATGCTCCTCACAAGCTGACTTGTTATCAGATGTATTATCAGGGATAGTTTCTGCTTCTCAGAAATTTTCGAGAGACTGCAAAATTTGACCGTCGTTGTTCCTAGCTAGGAACGAAACAGTAGGACCCTTATAACGGCAATGTTTGAGCAAATTGCCTGCCAAAATGTAGCCTAACTTTGTTTCCTGAATAATGGGAAAATGAGGACCGCATACGTATTTGTTGGCTAAAATTAAATCTAGGTAGAATTGCGCTTCCAAAAGTATGTCGATGTCAGCCGAAATGTTAAAATGTGGGTCGGCTAAGAACACGTTATCTGGAATGTTGAAATGATTTATATCAAAAGATTGTGCTGGCAGTTTATGGGTTAATGCAGATAAAACCGGACAATTTGCCTCGAAGCTAAATCTTTGATAACAAGAAATAATGCGTATAGACGCGAGATTAGTGGCACGACACGCGGTATTATTTATACCGGTAATCGGTATGTTGGATTTAGTCAAGTTGAGCCGTAATTTCTTGGCAAATGATTCCGTACAAAAATTTATTTGTGAACCCGCATCCAAAAGAACTCTTGCGGTTTGTCTGTTGCCAGCCTGGTCAATGACAAACACAATTGCTGTTGATAAAAGAATATTATTTGTGGATTGTAATTTGAGTGAACAGTAATTACTGCTGCTGGCAGAGACTGGCTTCGGCACATTGTTTATGTGCAACAATGTATGGTGTCGTTTTGAACAGATTTTACATGCCTGCTTAATCTTACAATTTGATACAAAATGATCTGATCTAAGACAATTGGTATAACATTTGTGATTTTATATAAATTGTCCTCGCTCAGCGGTGCTTAGAGCACGAAATTTATCACACATGTAAATTGGATGATTAGATTTACAGCACAAACATGAATAATTATTTGACGCTGAGTGATAACTCTTAAATGTAGTGCTGCCAGCAGCGCTCCGTGAATTATGTTTGTCAGATTTTTTGAATCTTAAGCTTACTTTGTTGAGTTGCTGTCCGGCATCGATAGGCATTGTATTTTCTAACAACTGCCTACGTGCGTTTAAAAAGTGAGTAAAATCTTGAAAGTTGGGAAGGTTATCCGCGTCTATAGACTCCTTCCATAATTTAAACGTAGTGTGGTCAAGTTTTCCTGATAATAATTGTATAGTGATAAGCTCGAATGAATTCACTGACAGTTGAATTGCCGCCAGTGAAGTAACGGAAGACGTTATTGTATTTGTGAATTCTGCCAACCTTTGGACAGAGTCTTTAATTGTTGACGTGACTTCAAGTAAATTTTGAATGTAGTACTTTGCTAGTATGAACTTGTTGTCATACCTTGCGGACAGCAAACTCAACGCTATCGAGTAGTTTTCATTACAAATAGGTAGTGATTTAATTAAGTCTAACGGATAATTTTTTAGAGAAGAATGCAAATAATGTAGTTTCTGCACTGACGTTAGATCGTATCTTGCATGCACCAAGTCCAAAAAAATTGAATAAAAATGCTGCCATTCCAAGATATTGCCTGTGAAGCAGGGCAAACTTATCGGTTTTAATTGCATATGGCCCGTTAATACGGGAGGTACAGTCTGAACATTAAAGGTATCAATTAATTGTAAAATATTAGCTTCTGTGGAATATAACATTTCTTCGACCTCAACTCGGTCTTCTTGAGCGGCGTTTATGTCTTTGCAAATAAGTTCGATTTCGGACTTTACCTCATCGTATTTCATTGCCAAGCTTTTAAAACTTTCAAGTCTGACTGTTAAAAAGTGTTTGGTAATAAAGTTTCTATCAAAGTTACTGACAGCTGATTGTATACGCACTATTGCGGACTTAAAGCCGCCTCTCTTTCTGACTAACACTTTGAGGCCTTCTTCAGCCATTGTACGCACCTTGAAATGATGTTAGTGAGGTGATACCTTGTGGGCGATGTCCTGAAGCGTCGAGGCCGTGGAGAAGATGGCAAACACACAGCTCGGAGAGATGGCTGCTTTGACTGACGTACTGAAGCTAGCAGGTGTAAGCTCTTGCAATGATGTCGTCAGGAGGCTCAAAGGCGACGAGCGAAGTGCTGGTTGAATCACGCCACGGTCGTATCAGCGGATATGCTGAGTCGCCCGTGATGGCCAGAAATTGGGGCAGAAAAATAATAAATAGGTGATTGATGTATCCGGGAATCCAGGTCCGGAGCGACCAAAAAAAATGTTAAGTAGTAAGTGTTCGTGAATTGTCGATTTACTGTTGTAATTAATTCGCCAGGATGAAGAAATTATGAAGAGAGAGTGGACTGTAGTTAATACATTTATTGAAAATTATTCAGATTGTTACAGCATTGAGATGGTTAGGTGTCAATTTTGAATATAAGATTGGCTAATGAGCGCATCGTAAATACAAGTCGTAAAATGCTACATTGAAGAACTAATTTAGTCAGAAAGCCTAGAAGGCCATATATAAAGTCTTGGGCCTAAGGCCTACATTAATTGTCTCGACAAAGAAGAAATGAATGTGACAGGATAGCAGCGAGCGCAAGGGCGACCGCCGCTAGCGAACGTATGTAACGCACTGTCCAGATGTACAGACATGAATTGAGCAAATTAAAAGCAGATTAGCCAACCTATGAATGCAAAACTTACCGCGCTACTGTACACGTACGTATAAAAAGATTTAGCTTACAAAATATTGTTTTATTAAATTTAAATTGTCATGTTTTAGAGGTATAATAATTTGAATTTAAACATTAATAAACACACATCTTGAGTACTAAAGAGTGGAACTTACATAACTGAATGCAAACAAATACAAAATATATCTTCTCAGGTCAAATATAAATCGTTTATAATAATATTACTTTGAACGTTCGAACTAAATTAAAAACTGTCACTTAGAAACAATTTTAGTATTAATGGGAAAAATTGAGGTAACTAAACAAAATGATATTAGTATCGTGTTTCATATAAAACATATACTATACTAAATGGTTATACCATACATTTCGAGAAACATATAAAAGAGACTTGATTTGCTTTGGACTAAAAATATTGTAACGAGATCCCAGCAAAGAGCTATTCTCCACCCGTGCCCCTCTCCCACCGACATGTGTGGCAGGTGTAGCCTAAGTCAAGGCCGACCACAAGTAGGTTCCAGTGTATTCATGAACACTTGAGATACGCATTAAGCCGGAGTGCAGTAAGGAGGGAAATCTATACTGGTCCTCTCCGCGACTATAAAAGCAAGAGTATCTGGCTTACTTCAGTCAGTTGTGTTGAGCGACTTCACTTAGCGCGGATCGAGTGGCGATTTACACAAGTGCGATGAGTGTTATTGTGTTATAGGTAGTTGGTGTGGAATTCTAATAGTTGACATTAATATAGTGTGTACAAATTTAACTTGAATTACTCTACGAGACTAATCTTGCTGAATCACTTGTTGATTAAAAATTATTAATTTTGATAATTAAGCTGGTAATTAATGATTTCATTAGTGTCTCGTATTTTGTTTTCCGCTGTAGGCCTACCATACGACAATCAGTGAGACAGTCGTAACAATATAATTAACTGTGACAAAACTGTGATATTTTAGAAGTCATTTTCAGTAAATTAATGAAATGGGTTTAGCATAGTATCGACAGAAAAACAGGTTCAAGAGTTATAATATTCTACCAATGGAGACACTAATAATTTATTTTACTATTGATAATGTTTAAAGGGAATGTAGATGAGTAGTATATATTTTATTATAATAAAATATTGTAAATCCTAATTATAGATTCAAATGGATATGATTCATAACTTTAGAATGATTTGGTTCTGAAAGATATACATATGAGTTTCATTCTGCATGTTACAAGACGTTTTGTCTTAATAAAGCCAATCTGATTGCACTATTCAATTGTTGTCACTCGAGATGACGATATTAGAAAATACAGCATCATAATGAATAATGAGGAATTTTGTACAGTTTCAGTGTGGTCATCGATAAGTTTGCGCCTAAACTCACCAAGTTCGTAACAGTAATGTATTAAGTTTTCAGGTTTAACCGCACCTGTGCAAGGTCATCCAAAATGTTTGATGACTCCTTAAACGACGACAAAGTCAGGGGCAATGGAAGGCACATCAGTAACATCTTGGGAGAGACAGGGGTGGAGGAGAATCGGAACGGTGCATTGTAGATAATTTAAATATGACCACTTGTGAAGGCATCGAGATGTACCAGCAAGGGGAGGCAGCGTTCGACGACAGAAATGAATAATAATTTAACAACTGCTTGGAAATTCCTAACTGTCAGTTCTCAGATTAACAGACAACAAAAGGCCACAACACACTAACTCCCACGCTTGAACACTCCCACAGCATCAATCACTAGGAAAGCAAGATATAAAACGCGCTCCATAGTAAATCAATATCACTACGCCTTGAAAATGTTCCGGGATTAAGAAACAAAATGTAATCAATACAAAAATCACGTACACGGATGTACCCAACAACCTTCAACAGTATGCACGCACGCACGCGCGCGCGCGCGAATGTTGTGTTTTATATAAACAAAAAACTATTAGAATTTGTTACACCCTTCATCTTTTAAGATGTTATAGTTTTATTTATATGGTGGGAGAGAGTCAACTTGTAAGAATAATTGTGCGGGCCAAATTATGGAATCTAGATTTGCAGGAATAATAAAAATAAGCTTACACAGTGAAAGAAGAAGAAGAAGAAGAAAGAGAAGGGAAGCAAGTATTGTTAATAATTTTTTAATCCCATGAACAATATTTTACGAATTCTAGTCCAAAACAAAGAACTAAACAATTATTAAATTTTATAATCATAAAAATATTAAAATGAAGTAAGCTAATTAATTTATAATATTTAAAACAGATAGTTTTAATTGGCAAGAAAACGTTTTCACTGGAACACGCAGAGTGGCAAGAAAAGTAACCAACTGGTTGGTAGTAGTACTCATTTTTTTTAATGATGGTACGTTGAAAAATGTGGTAAACAAATGTCCGCAAGGTACGCACTTTTCTCTACTAGGACACTAAACTGGAACTGTTTGCCACATTATTTTGCGTAAGAATTATTATTCTTCACCTTTAGGGTTTAAGATTTGCCCGTTATTCTTCTTCTATAATATGATCCCACGTCTATCTTCTTATCACGAGGAATCTCTTCTGTCAAGCGTCACAAAGTTGCAAGTGTCCTCGCTTCAAAGTATTGTTTCGACAATGTTCCTCTAATATGCGCTTGCAACGATCCCTTTTGTCGCTCTCACCCGTCACAAGCGGAAAAGCTATGACTGATATCAACATTAGCTCACGGGCAAAACAGGCACTTTTCGACTCGGCCTTCCCAAAAATCTTCACATAAGATTGAAAATACTCGTGCTCGGTCAGAAACTTGGTAGGATAATAGTCGGTCTCTCTATGCTTCCTTTCCGCGAATGGATGCACCTGCCTTGATTAGCCTCCTCTTCCAGCAACCTTACTCTTCTTGCTCTCAAGCCCTTTAGCTTGTTCTACATCATCTGGTTTTGTGCCTCTCTGCGTGCAGGTTCACGAATCTACGTTTCTATTTCTCTGAGAGACGATCATAATTATGCGTAATGAACCATACAAAATACAAAAAGGTATGATATAAAATACCTTGTTATACCTTTAATGATTATACGTTTGCTGTGTGACTTAGGTATGTACATACATCATACATACATACATACATACATCCTCGGCGCTACAGCCCAGTCCGGGCCCTGGCCTCCAAAAGAAATCTTCCCCACTGGTCTCTACTCCCGGCCAATGTCCACCAGTTTGCTGCACCCAGCCTCACTGCCTCCTTACCAACCTGGTCCAGCCATCTTGTACGCGGTCTTCCCCTCCTTCTCCTTCCCATCGGCAAATAATTCATCACTCTTTTTGGGATTCTATCCTCCGCCATTCTCTGCACATGACCAGCCCAACGCAATCTGTTAATTTGTATGAGTTGCACGATCGGAAGATCTTTAAACCTTTCGTACAACTCTCGATTATGCAGTCGCCTCCAAATGTTGTTTTCCCTCACAGGGCCATAGATTCTCCTCAGTACCCTCCTCTCAAAAACGGATAGTCTCTGCTCATCTAGTTTTTTTAACACCCAGCATTCCGAGCCATACATCAGGACTGGTCTAATCAAGGTCTTGTATAGGGAGGCTTTTGTATCTTTAGTTATTAATTTTGATTTAAAATGTTTCACCAGTCCGTAGTAACACCTATTAGCAGATAATATTCGTCTTTCAATATCTCTAGAGGAGTCATTTCCAGAGTCCACATATGACCCGAGATATTCTTAGGTATGTAACCCCATCCATAAATACTTCCAACAGAAGAAGACTCAATCATTTAATGTGCTCTACAATCTACTTTTCAAATAAATTTATCAATTAATACAATTACCCTGTCGTAGGTGAAAACTACTATTTTAAAGTAGAAACAGCAAAACCTTTTCCTAGTTTGACGTAGTAACAGATCCAACGGGTAGATACAGCTTGAATGCGGTAATAAAAGACACGAATTTCTTCTATTAATTTAGGTATGAATTAAAATTTGTAACTTGATTCAGTATGGTTCGCGAGGACAAAGTGTTTGTCACTGTTCTAGTTGTGCCCATAACTCGGGAAACTCCTAATGTAACATCATTTTTAAAAAATATATTTGTATCGAAATAAAAGTGCAACGTCGTCTTGGACATAAAACAAATACGTTGATAAGATACGAACAGTTTTTTTTCTACTTTCTAACATTCTGATGCAAAGGTGTTGGTACATAAAAAATATATGTCCTTAAATTTGAATATATTTTCCAGTAAAAGAATGTACAACCACTTTAAAAAACATCATTGTGAAAGTAAAATACACTAAGCAAGAAATCGTCACACCTGAGGACTTGGAAAAGGACGTCTACAAGAGGGATCAGGAAGAACGATGGGGATACTGTTGGATAACAACAAGAGAGCAAATACACAAATATCACGAACAGAAAAATGTTATTTTCATGGAAATGTCTTAGTGATTTTGCTTGTTGTCATGGGAACAACAATTATGCGGAGAAGAGGAACTTTTAAAATTAAACGTGGAAACGGAAGAAGAACTAGTAGACTAAGAGCCAGTTTTTTTGGGTACTAGTTTCTAAAGTACCAGACAAGGAAGGTAAGAGAGGTGACTTGAAAACCAATTATGATGGTCGAGGAAAAGGCTCCTGCTTGTTCCTGAGCTAAAGGAAGCGCACATTTGGAGTAAGGTTTTGGCTCGGAGGAGTTTCCATGACAAATGTACATACATATACAGGTCACGCGTTCAACTGCGTCTAACACGTCAGAGTGTTGCACAAATTGGAAAAAAACAATGTATGTAAATACGATATATCTGTGTGCCCGCGTAGCTGTCTCCCTCCGTGAATGGCATCTAGTCGGATCTTAACAACTAGCGAGTGGCCTAGTCACTTGGGGTAAACCGACCTGCTTATGAATCAGAGCAACTCCTCCGAGACAACCCTTACACGCACCGCGTGAGGACTGATGCCATAAAAGTGGATACCTTGATAGGAATCGTTTTCTTGAATTGCAATTATGATACTTTAATTTCATTTCTACTGAAGTGAATTTACTTGCTGCAGCATGGCCAAGAAAACTATTTCTTATTTACAAAGGTGTAAAAGGACATTGTTTGTTTCCAGACGCAAAAATGTGCAGGGCACAGTACAAAAACAGATCTATATTCGTCTCCCTGTAGGTCAGTTTGCCAACTGATCGGCAAACTGGAAGATAAAGGATATTTAAATCTTGTCGTACACTGCATCGTTCTAAAAGTACAGTGCCGATAGAAGATTTGAAATAGACTTACCTTACAAAACAGCTTGAAACAATGGTTTCTGGAATTAAGACTTTGCAACAATTAATATTTAATTCGTTGTTGTGATTATTAAGTCAAAGTACTGATCAATTTTCTACTTTACCGGAGTGGTGTGATAACGTTATGCGTAAAGAAGAACTCCCTATGATGTTGCTCATCCAAGAATAATGTTGCTCATGCTTAGTTAATAATTAACTTTGATTGTTGCATAGAAAAAATTACATTCAAAATTATATTTTAAAAAGATGTTTTTAAAGTAAACAGAAATTAATTACTCTCAACTACGCTATTTTTTTGCGAAGGCAAAAATAAAACAAGGAAAATGTTTGGTCACGAAAGCTAATGCATGGGTAATTATATTAGCAGTGTGAACATTGGTAATTTAAATTTTATCATCACTTTGAATACAAATTAATGGCAATTGAATCGGCTTCAAAGCCTCTATTTCATGATTTTTTTTATAATTTAGATATATTTAATTTAATTTACTGTGAAATTAAAAAGGCGACATTCACATTGACAGGTGATGCGACAATCACATTTACGCTTATTGAACTGGAAAACAGTTTATTTACATGCTTTATGTCAAACAAAAATACACGTATTTCATTATTATTATTACATAAACTAAATAATTTTAAAACTTGTACACAAACAATATTAATTAACATCAAGCGACTGTAATGAAAATATACACTTATAACTGTGACTATGACTACGCTCACTCTAATACAAACACTGAATGAACGTCAGCAACTGCATTGAACATAATATTGGTTTGAAAGATTACGTAACTCAACTGAGCACCGGGCCCGGTGTTGATCTGTATATAGCAAGCGGGGTCATATGCGTGTGGCAATAATGTTTCCTAGAGAGATCCGGATGTCTGGGTAATAATGAGGCAGCATCTTGGAAGGCTCAGAGGCGGTTCAAAAAAGCCAGTTTTCTAAATGGTATCATCCAGCCAATTAAAAGTTGTTGCAGGCTTCAGGGATTGCGTACATTATAAACTTCAACTTTTTCGCTTCTTGTTGCAGAATTGCCAGAGCTTGTCTGGGCGCTGAAGGTCGCTGAGCAGACACATGCAAGCATATGCTGCAGTGAATGGATATGTAATATGGAATTTGAATTACAGAATCTTATTAGTCACTGTTTTCTGTATAAGAATTAGACATGCGATACTCTATTATGTTTTGGGGAAACATTTCGTGTACAAGTCAGGTGGTGTTAGAGCTCTCAAGAACATGGACAGTCTGTAGAAACCTGACGATAGAATCTGAACACTGACCACGAGGTGCGCAGTAGACAAACACCTCGTTTCGAGGCTAACAAAATTTTCAGTCATTTCGCACATTCACACTTGTGCAGTGCTTCATAGTGTGAACATCGGCTGCAACAAGGCTGGCGAGAAGCATGTGTGTGACAAAGAGAGAATTAGTGAGTAAAGTGAGACAGTGAACTGTTATCGCGTTATCTAGCCTCACTCCTCTCTAGACAATTTCTTTTTCTTGTTCTTGTTCTTGTTCTTGTTCTTGTTCTTCTTCTTACGTCCTCAATCCTAAAATTTTTTGATTCTTTTGCACCAGTCTTCCATTGTGATCAATTTTGTGCTTTCCTCTTTATTTCCTAATAAGTTTCAAAATATAGATAATTCACAATTTGCTATATATATACTGCAGCCTTGGTCTTCCTTTATATCCCTTACTTAACTTATGAAATACTACTGATACTAATAACAGCCAAATAACTTTAATTCAGTAGTTTCCAGTTGCCTTCTGCATTCTATGCCGTTGACCAACTACTGGTTCATCTAGACAACTTCATAGGGGGTAATTCACTCGCAGGGTCTGCGCAGCTCAGCAACCAAGAAAGGCTGTCACATTTCTACATGGTTCGTAATGAACAAGGTCCTGAGATATTTCTATTTTTATCAAGTGTGAAATAATAACCTTCTAAAACAGTATGTGACATGCGGAATTGAAACCGTTGTTTTATTGCAATTATACTTATACCGAATAGAAAATACGTCATTATTGCTACTGAACATATTTCGTCACTTGAGCTGGGAAAGCTTTCCTACAGATAACTAAAACGAAGTGCGAAAGCACTTCGAAGGAAGAGGTTCCGTAATAAGGCTCAAGTTTCGTCAGCTGATTAGCGCAGGTATTTTACTCAGCAATTTATATCTTAGAAAATCAATACGTTTATGCTATACTCATAGTAGAAACAACTGTTCAGATTTACTTTAAAGTAGAAAGTCGAATCACCGGCAGCTATGGCTTGTAGTTTTAGTAATGTGCATAGTATTAATCTCCTTTATGCTAGGTGTAACAAGACAAACGTTATGACAGCATGTTTGCTAACAAATGGTCTCTGAATACTCATACCTTAGACAATTCATCTACACATTCAAGTGAATTAAAAAGTGGTAACACTGTTGTAAAGTTTTTATCAGGAATCGTCACAAGTTTAATTCAACCTATGGATCAGGGTGTGCTAGAATCCTTCAGACGTCATTATCGAGAATTTTTTTTAAGATACATTTTGGAAGAGTTTGAGACTCACAACAAAAACATATCAGACACATTGAAATAAATCAAGATAGAACGTATAATTTATTGTTACGCGCAGAGTTGTGAGAAGATTAAAAATTTTACTTTAAATAAGGGACAAAACAAATTGTATGCTAGACTTCAGTATAAGAAGAAGAGTAAAATTACGAAAACTTGGCAGAAATGGCTAAAGAGATGGCGTGACATTGCAGCGCGCAAACGCTGTGAAGAAACTGTTCAGGGAAAATTACGGACATTCTTAAGTAAAACTATGAAAATTTAATCATAGATTACAATGTATAGGATATTTATAATTTGTACCCTTATATTTAAATTTTTTATAAATAATTTTGTGCCTTATTAAACCGAAATAGAATCCGAGGATTTATCGAAAAAATGCGTTATCCGAAATGGCTCCGCCTTCTTTAGTTCTGTTAGAAAAGGTTCTTCTGTACTTATATATCTTACGCTGTTACATACCCTTCTACCTCCATAACTTTTTTCAAAGTCTACTTTCATATAATGTAGTGTTTTTCCCACTACCACCTTTACTTTTTTCCAGGATGTTACGACTTTTTATAGCCTCCCAGGGTGTACAATTTTTTACAAATTGTACTCGTTTTGACACAAGTTAGATTAATAGTGTTCAGATTAATTGAATCGATTATTGCAGAAACCCCCTAACTGACATTTTTCAATATTTTCACTTTTTTGAGGTTTTGGGTTTTTGATATGTAGACACATCGTTTGGTACAGAAACCCCCTATCTGAGACTGTTTAAGGCCATGTTATTGGGCATTGAAATATTCGTTTATTGAAGAAACCCCTCAAGTGTAAAGACTTATCGGCTTTCTGCAGCAAACGAGACAGTTGGCAATGCTTACTCACCGGCGACGGCGCGCATGTTGGTATTAGTGTTGTTTGTTTACTTGTCACTCAGTTAACCTCAAATAGCCTACACTACAACGTGCTGCTGTGCTGTGATATTGTGTCTTAATACTGTTGTTATTCTTTTAGTGATTATTGTAGTATTGAGATAGTTGTGCGCCTCATTTTGTGAAAAAATATCTGAGTCTTCTGACGAGGAGCAACCACAACCTAAAAGAAAAAGAGGTATTGTCCATCCAGAGTCTTATAAACGCAATATTGTATGTGTTTCAAGAGTTAAGGGTGATGGTTATGTCTCGTACAAAGGTAAAGAAGTCCCCAAAAAATCCTTTTCGGAAGATTTGTCATGCAAATGTCCAGGCAAATGTCATACCAAGCTAACTAATGAATGCAGGAAACAAATTTGGGAAACCTTTTATTCATTAGAAAACAAAAATGCTCAAGACCTTTACTTACAAACCTTAATTGAATTAAAAAATGTAGGTAGACGTACAAACTTGGGGAGGAATAATGAATTAATTGAGGTTGAACCAGAAGTGCAACCCACTAACAATGAGAATCAAACCGTTTATAGAAGAAACCATACTTTTGTGTATCACGTAAAAAGTGACGGTTGTATGATTAATGTTTGTAAAAATGTTTTTTTTTAAAGGCCACGGAGTTTCTGCAAATCGAATTAAGAGGATTTGTCATCTTCTAGTCCAAAGTAAGAGTCCTCTTGATTAATCTGGGGTAAAAACCGCAGTGGAAATGCTAAGCCAGGTACAGTTTGTTTGAAAATTCATTAGCTGACGTTGAGACGGTTCATTTGAAGTAAAAGTAACCCACTACGAGGGGAAACCAAAAAAGTATTTAGATGCCCGTCTCAACGTCAAAAAGGTGCATGGCATGTTTATAAGTAAATACCCAGAATTAGCAGGAGATGTTAATTATACTTATTATTATGGCTATTCCAAAGAAAATTTCGATTACTCATTTGGCCGTCCTCACAACTTTTGCATTCATAATCTTAAAACAAACAAGGCTAAGATGTATGTATACCATGAAGGAGTAGCTAATAAGTCACCAGATGAAGTATGCACTTTCCTACTAGACTACGTACATAAAAACAAAAATTCCTGATTCAATCAAATATTTGATATTTTTTAGTGATGGGACTTATGGTCAAAATAAGAACCACACTGTTCTCCGTTTTCTGTTGAGTTTGTGTGATAATTGTTACTTTGAAACCATAACCTATAACTTTCCCGTACGAGGACATTCCTTTTCACCCTGTGACAGGGACTTTGGTTGCATCAAACGGCTCGTCCGGAAAGCAGACAGAATCTGCACTCCTGGACAGTATTGTGAACTCGTCCTTAAAGCCAGTAATACAGGGCGCTTCACAGTTCATGAGGTAAAGATTGACGAAATACTAAACTTCAGAGATTGGTGGCCAGCTTTTTATAAGAAAACCACATCGTCCGAAGAAACCTCTGGAAGAAGAGTTCCCAGCAAAGACAAAAAGCAGTTGAAAATATCATCGTATAAACAGTTTTCTTTTAGTTCAATGACCAAGGGGAAGGTAGTAGTCAGACCATATATTGACAGTGTGATTACATCAACTTTTTCACTTTTGAAAAATGACAAAGCACCTGAACTAACAACTGCTCAGGCCTATCCTCAGGGAAAGGTAAGGTTTGCAAATTTAATTTTTTGGAACACTTAGTAGTTTTGTGTTATTTATGTTTGCGTTATTAAAGAAAATGAGAAACATCAGGAACAACTAATAAAAAATATTAACTTTTCCCATTCTTTTTTAAGTACATTATAATAAGGCAATATTTTTGTTTAATTTATTTTTGTATTTTCATACCATTGTTTTTGGTTAGTGCTGAAATATTTTAATACAACTAAATAAGGACTTACTGTATATAACTTTAGGTTAGCCAATTTAAACAAACTACAATGTTTTTAACAATGGACTTACGGTTACACGATTGGTTTTATATGGCGATAAATAAAAAAAATACAAGATGTGAGGAAACTGACAGAATACACTAGAGGTTACGAATATTTTTATGAATCAATACTGCAGTGGCCAACCACAGATGCCGCAGATAATCCAGATGGCCTTGAAATAAACTAGTTTGTCATTGTACAATGTTAATTTTTTACTTGTCTCACTGAAATACAAACATTAACATTAATTTTGTCGTTTTATTGATTTCATAGTTCAAAATCTTAGGTAACCTAACTTAAGCAATCTGAATTGACTAATATAAACTATTAAAAAATCACTTTAGTAAATAAAACCTATTAAAAGTGTATAGAAAATCAAGTTTATTGCAGAAACCCCTTAAGTAATTTTTTTAATTTTTTTTACTGGAAGTTTTTTTTTCAAAAATTTCTAGTTGTTATTAAACACTTTGTACAGCAACAACATTCACTGAAAATAAAAATAACAATAATATTTTTATAATTTTATGAGTGGGAAGGTTTTTTTTGTCTCCTGTACAATTTTAAAATCTTCACTTAGGGGGTTTCTGCAATAATCGATTCAATTACAACCCACTCTTTTTACCTGTATAGTAATATTTCCTTAATGGTAAATTATTTTCAATCTACTTTGCCTATTGGCTACGTCTGTTGGACATTAATGATCCCTGCACGTCTTCTTACTATCTATCAATCGCGTTTCAAAACATAAACATAATCACATAGACACCCGCTCACGAACACAGCAGTCATTTGCTAATCTTTAAACTGTTACTAGGTTTACATCTGTGGTCAAACAAACAATAAACGACGTCACCTGCGGGCATCAGTAGGCATAGCTCACCCAGTGTGGCTAGAGAAGATACCATGAGTAGAAGACACGATCTTGGCATAACTGCAAGTATTATCGGCGGTGAAGCTATCCGTTGTGGCACTGATGAAAGTGGTATGTGTTATAGAGTAAACATGTACAACATGGAAAACAGCTACAAAGTTCTCTCCTACGTGGGTGAGGACAAGGGAATAAGGGGTCTTCCACCATCACCAATGACTCTTTGATACCAACCGATGGTCTTCTGATCGCTAGCGCGGGGTTGAACCAGCACGTTGGCTTATTTCGCTAATTTGTTTTGGCTAACTACATGCCTACCCAGTTTTTTTTTTCAGAGGAACCTATAATAAATCCGTCCTCATCATAAACAATGAGTTGTCAGAGCCTTCACTCTCAGTCAAGTGACCCCAATTGAGCTAGTCAAAGTGGACCCTGTAGGGTGTACTACCCTAGTGCCTTTAGCTGACACCCGTAGGAGGAGTTAAAACCGCGTGCCAGAGGGTAGAAAGTGACAGGAACAGGGTTGACTATATAATCTTTGTCTAAGGAAATAAACAAAATGGTTTGTGTACCATCAACTTGATGAAGGTTTGGTTGATCTGAAAAAAGAATTGCAAAGTACAACTTATTCTTCAGCATCCAGGGTTAGGCCTTACCTTTGAATAACATAATTTAAAGAAGTTTTCAGTACACTATAAAGAACTTTGTCTGTATTGGAAGGTAAAAGAAAAGCCAGAGGTGTCTGTTGTTGGTCTGGGGATTCTCTTGTCTCGGATTGTGACATCATTGATTTAAACTGATATCGATATCGGATTGAAAGTTTACGACTTGACCAGTGACGAATCCAAATATTGCATCGCGCCATTATTAAATAGGAAGGTGCTATAATACAAAGAAAGGAATTTTATTGACACACAGTTTATCTTTTTCTGGGAGAAAACCAGCTTCGTACTTTTCAACGGAGGATGCTAATATGGAAATTGGATGTCATTATAGACGGTGTGTTTTACGTTACTGTCGCCTCTGTCAGTCATCATTATCAATTCATGCAAACATCTTTCTCTACCTACCTTTAATAACTTTAATCATCGTCAACCAAAGAACAGTATACAGAATTTGGAAAAGTAAATCAACAATATAAATTAACGTATTAATGAATTTTCACATGTTTGGATGAACGGCGAAGCTGTGTAAAATTAAGACGTGGAACATAGAGTACAGAAAATCGGAGCAAAAGAGACTGGAGGTGTAGAATTCGTTATAAATATATTTATGAACAAAGAAAGTCGTAGACGTACCAATACAAGTCATTATGAAGTGTTCAAACAACTTTAAAAATAACTTTAATAACTTCTCAGTTAATTTAATTTTTATTTTTCTTAATTATAACTATGTCATAGGTTTTCTTAATTCTAACATTGTCAGTCAAACCCTTTTGGTGCATCTGACATTATAACATCTTAAAATCTTATATGGTATTGACCAAGTGCTTCAGCTGTCTATGTGTATAAACTAAACAACATCGCAACGTGAATAGGCTACTGCGCGAGACCGGTAGCAATCTTTCTTATATTTCAACTCCGTTCAGCCTTAGAAACTTCCTAATGTTTGGTCTTTGTCAACCGTCTTTGCACTTGTCATGTAACCGTCAGGAACGACTTTCACCTTCTGTTTTATTTACTTATGTGTCGGACATAAGCTAGTTACAACACTTTAACTGACAACGAATTATTCAAACAAATATAACAAAATATTAACAGTGTATAAGACGTGGTAAATAACGGACGCTGTTTACTCACGTCTATTACATTTAACTGATTTTAAAAATATAACATGCAGTATGTTTCTTCTCTGATTCTTTTGTGTGTGTTCAAAGATGTAGCGTTTTAGAAGTAAAATTATTTATATAGTCAATATATGCTTAATTTTAACATAATTTGTGTGTAAAGTGCAACTGTCGTTAAAAATCTATAAGCAATACCTTGTATTGTTCTACATTATTTCAGTCATTCAGCAAAAACAAGATAATAATGTGAAAGGAGAATGCGTACTATGCATAGCCTAGTATTAGAGGGATCGCATATAATTGCAAACCCTTAAGAAAAAACACATAATATGTCAGACAATATTTTATTTTTGAGAGAGATAGAGAGAGAGAGAGAGAGAGAGAGAGAAATAGAGCATATTATAAGTAGACAGAATGCTTAACAAAGACGAACTGAAAGACAAGTTTCATACTATAGAAGTTTTCGTACATATTGTGGAGAACGTCCGAGTTTATTACATCGAGTCTGTCGCAGTTTCCTGAAACTTAAAATTAAATTTTGTCTACAAAAGAAAACTTAATAGTTAGTGTTTCTTACTCTGGCTACACTGTAGTCATTCCATTTAATGGTTACCACAAAAGCGTACTTACTTAATTCGATTTTATCAAACGTTGCAAGAAAATCTTATAGACGTACTGCATGCTTCTCTTGAGTATTAAGAACATCTTTAAAACTGTCTAACAGAGTCAGTAGTCTTGCTTTTTAACACACACACACACACACACACACACACACACACACACACACACACACACACACACACACACACACACACACACACACACACACACACACACACACACACACACACACACACACACACACACACATATGACTTTAGGTTAAATGATGAGCTTATAAGATATTTGATATTTTTGCATATGTACGTTAAAAATGAATTCTTAGTAACAGTTTTATTAATAATAAAACATAGTTAATAACACAGCCCCATTATTATGCAAAAAATTATAGGTTCATTCCAAGTCAGATTCTAACTTAAAAATTGTTTTAATCAGAAATTAATAGTATATCATGTCTCGTGGTTCAAAATCAAGTTTCAAAGGAACTAGTAGTAGTAGTAGTAGTAGTAGTAGTAGTAGTAGTAGTAGTAGTAGTAGTAGTAGTAGTAGTAGTATCAGCAGCAGCAGTATGTTTTAAAAGCAGATTATTACCACTACATACTATAAAATATAATGATTGTATGATATTTTGAATTAAGGAATGTTAACAGTAAGACTGCCGGAACAGAAACAGAAGTGAAATGTTACTCAGCTTACATTTAAATACTGAAATTCATATCTTGCAATTGCTCTGACAATGTTAAAGGTACATTAACCAAAGTAATAGAATGGTTCTCTTACATACAAGGTTTAATAAAATATCTAAGAAAATCTTTTCAGTTTACAAACTACAAGTATCCGATAACGGATATCTACAAACTTCTATTTACAATATTATTTTACATTTCTGTGATAGTTTTCTCTGTCTGTAGCCAGAGTGGATGAACAATTCAGTTTAGACTTGGTTTATTAAATGCAATATTTTGGATAGAACGAAAGTCTGTTCTAAAGTGAGCAAAATTTTGCACAAGGCATGAAACAGTGTTGCACAAATGTGTGCATAAAACAGCGGTATACACGTATCAATAGGTTATCAAGTCAATTGTGAATACACTGAAGTTCGTGAGTTAAGTAAATACTGTAGTATTTTATTCAGCAGTTTTGATGGCTGGTTGCTATGGTCAATAAAGTATTGTTACGAAATTACGGAACGTTCTCGTACAGTAGAGAGTGTCGTTCTATACGCTTCTCGACAGGACCAGCGTGGCTCGTCTCTATCAAGGCCGTCCTCTTACGTAACACTCCAGTTACTTCCAAAATGTTTAAGACCAGTTGTAAATACTCATTATGCGGCAGGCCGCAGTAAGGATGGAAAGTTTTTCTGGATCCCTGTGGGACCTCTAAAAGCAAGAGCGTCTGGCTTAGTCAGTCAGTTCACGTTGAACGATTTGCTTCGTGCGGATTGCGGCGCTAATACTCTCTGTCGAAGTATTGTGGGGAAATGTTTACTATGTTATAATGTGGAACTCTATTAATTGACATTGTTACATCGTGTGAAAAAATTTAACATGAATTTTTGTACGAGTAGATTACGAATTATTAATTATGTTTGGCTGAAGCTGGTAATTATTGATGTCATTGGTGTCTGTATTTTGTTTCCACTGTACCATGCGACGATAAGTGAGATCGTTGCAACTTATAAGTTCTGAAGGATTTGTATTTGCAAAACAGGACAATTTATAAAAATTGCAGTACTGAATTCACCAGAACACACTTTTATTAAGAAATTTATTTAAGAAGATTATTTAAGACATTTAGACAAATTAAACTTCTTAACAACACTACGAACAGCAGTAAGTGCCAAATACAACGGATACCCACATTTATTCTTTTTCTTCTTCGGTGGAGGAACAACGATTAGCGATTGTTGAAAACATAAAAACTATGTCGCTAAAACAGTTTAAAAATGTACTCGGAAAGTAAATTTTGAAGATAGTTTTTGTTACAAGTATTCTAAGGATATAATTATAATACATCTGATGATACGCGACTTTGTT
Source organism: Magicicada septendecula (assembly GCA_034769895.1). NCBI lineage: Eukaryota > Metazoa > Arthropoda > Insecta > Hemiptera > Cicadidae > Magicicada > Magicicada septendecula. The sequence continues at coordinate 191,761,628 of CM068372.1, forward strand.
CAATTTTTAAACAAAGAAAATTGTATGGTTTCTTTCAACTTCATATATTAAGAACACTGGTAGACGGCACTCCGCTCTCTGTAATACAGAGACTGAACTGAAAGTTTTCTCAATTAAATTTTTTGCGTCAGAATCTGAATTCCACTTTCTCCGGATATTTATTGATCGTCTAATAAAAACGACAGTTTACAGATACATTTGCTTTTCTTTTTACAAAAAGTTTGATTTATTAACGTTTCATACAAAAGTATTATTTGCTACATTACAAATACATATATCTGTTTGAATTTGAACTTAATTCTATAAATGCAAGGTTTTGTGCACCCAAACAATCGACAGAAGTTTTTTGACTAGTAAATATTGACTAGTAGTAAGCTTTTTATTTTAAGCTTGACAACAACATACCGGTAAGCGATATAAAAATAGCTCTTTATATTGCTTATATTATTTAAACGCATTATAGATTTAATGGTCCCGTAAGTTATGTTTTAATTTACGTACTTAGTTGCTACTGCTATATGTAATTTGTAACTCTAATAGACCCAAAAAACTGTGTCCTTACTTTTCCTAGTGAATGATTTGTTTGTTCCGCGGAACTAACCTCAGATTTATATCTTCCAAAACATTAAAACCGCTGTTATTATCTGTAAACTTTTCTCAGAGTACGTAACATTACTACCTATCAGGCTGTGTACCTGTATTTATATTAACATCATTATAATCATTATACTTTAGTACAATTTTGGTTATACTTGCAGTTGGCAAAATTGTTACGATTTGCAAAGTAACTACGATTTAGCACTGACTATAAACATTATAATATCTTTTTCTAGTAGCATTTGCAATTTGTCATCGTATCAAACGTGAGTAACGTGACGTTAAAATAAAGTTTATAAGGCATTTCATTGAAGAAACTGTGATGTTTTTATGTAGGGTTACTCTGAGCCATGCATTAATTTCTATCTGTACAGAATGGTAGACAATTACGAACGCTCTCGAAAAGTCGAGAGCGTCACTCTACACTATTTCCAACTAGCCGAGCAAGTGCAGCGCCTCGGTCAAGCCAGTGCAATAAAAAATCACCCTGTAGACTGATCGAGCACTTGTTACTACTAAAATTATGTTGGCACGCGGTCACGAGTATAGAAATTATTCTGGAACGTTGGCGGGATCTATATAAGAGTTTACGGTAGCCTTAATTAGCTGGTTACACCTGACGGTATTGTAAGTCCGGGTAAACTGATTCTTGTGGATTAGTGGAAAGCAATTATTGTATTGTAATTAGTGCAAAAATTTTCCAATATATAATATTTGGAAAATATTATTGCGTGCGGACAAATTTAACTTAAGTTATCATATGAGAGTACCTTGTTGATTTCAGATTATTATTTAAGTAAAGTTGGTAGTTGGTAACTTCACTGGTGTCTGTATTCTGTTTCCACTGAACAACACTACGATCCGTGAGACCGTCGTACTATATTATATATAATCAAAAATACTCGCGTAATTTTGGATTATAAACGAACAAGAAATATTAATATAAGTTGGTTATTTCATTTGCCGATCACAAATTTTGAACCATTGTTAAAACTTATGGTTAACCATGAAAGTAAAAAAGTATGGTTACAATGGACAAACAATACAACACACTGAAGAAAATGAACCCCGGGCATTGTACCCGTATTGAATCATTGGTATTGGCACCACTATTTCTGCTGTAAATCTTAGTCACTGCCACGTAAGCAGGGGACGCAGCAGATACATAAATTAACGTCATAGTTGATAGACAGTGGCTGAAATGTGTGCGTGTGTGTGTTTGCTAGTAATAGTAATGTGTAGGCTAATGTGTAAATACAGAATTTTGTTAATGGCAAGTAAATACTTCCGAATCGAATATTTGACAGCTTTTACAGTATATTGCCTGCGAGGCGTTTAAGATATTGCATTTACGTTGCAATTATCATTACAACCATTTATTCCTCAGACTAGTGAAATATGATGAAGACTCTTCCGAGTTAACTTCCTTTTGAGTACTTTTTATTGATTTGAATAGAGGAGTGTTATTCCACTTTCATTAATATTGAAAGAATGCCTTTGTTTTGAAATATCCCTTTACTAAATATTGCGCTTTATTTGTTTTGGTGTTATATTCTGAGTACAAAACAATGGAAAACTGTGGAAATCAGAGTTTTTATTCTAATATTACAATACACTGTCCATTTTACAAGTCTCTGGATTGTGAATAGACATTTTACAACAATTTTCAGAAATTCAAAGTTATTTTTGTTTTCGTATCAAAAAATACAACCTATTTTTACTAGCTTCCAATGACGATTAATGTGTTTTTGTATGATATAAAAAAAGTAAAACTTAATTTACAAATTCTCGTATTATTATTTAATGTTTATAAATAATGTTTTTTTTTTATTTACAGACTATTTATTTATTGTCATTTTAACTTAGTAGACCAATTGTAAGTTGGTTAAGAGGTTTATTCTGTAGAAGCACATATTCTTTCATAGCAAAGCGTGTCTTTCAAGAAAATTAAAATTAAATTTAATAATTAAATTTTAATGAAATTCATTACTGAGGAATTTAATTTTTGTAATACATAAATTTACTTCTATTTATTTGTTGCGTCGTTTCGTAACAAATGCATGTACTCCAGCTAATGTTACTGTTCTTTAAATTAAACATTATGGAATTTTAAAATTTTGTAAATACACTTTAAAACAAGTCAAGGCGAATATATATTTCAGTACACAAAAATCGTCCTACTATTTTAGGTTAATTCTCGGTTAAAAATCTTAGTAATCACATCTCGTAATATCTGTCTTTAAAAATGTTAAGAAGGAATTTACAAAATACAAATGCCTGAAAGCTATGTACACTGCAACTCATCATGTGTGCACTGAAAATTATAAGAAACGTGGACTTTGAAACAACAGTTACAAAGACGTCAATGGAAAATAAAAATAGAAACCAAGCGACTGAATATACAACGTTTTATAAATGTTTAAGCTTTTATGTATATGCGTTAAGTGGTTACTCAAAAATTAACTGATTCACAAAAATATCATTAAATATACAGAACATTTGGTGAGAGATTTATGATGAGGTACAGCTTGTGCGTACCGATAAAACACTAATTTTAAGAACTGAAAGGCCCACAACAGTACACTACTCCCCCGTGTACAATAACCACTCAAAAAATTGGCATTTTGTTTGTAACAGAATTAAGCAACAGTCGACTCAAAGTTTGACGTTAACGATATACATTAACAATTAAATTTAAAAAAATTTCAAGTTCATATGATCCAGACAGAACCTAAATTTTATAGGAATGGGACAACGTCCGTCCATTTCGAACGGACACTAAATAGTAATATATCTTTAGGTTAAGTGGCTGCTTGTTTCTGTTAATAGGCTATTACTTACCTACTTGCAAGATTATCTTTTAAAATATTTCCGTTCCGTACAGTTAGTTGTTTACGGCACAAAATTTATTAGTAGGCGTACGTTCAAAAGAAAGTTTACTTTTAGGGTACAACACTCCTAATTATAAGTTGTGGATTGCACATATAACAAAAACTGAACAGAAAGTCTGTTATACGTCAAAAATAGTTTACATTTGTTGCATTATGTTATTCATGGATCGCAAATTAAATATGTGATAATATTAGCATTAATTTGGTAGTAGACAAACAAATATAATTAAATTAACTTGAAAATTTTAATTGAAAAGCAAAAAATTTATTTGGTATTAATTGTAATAAGTATCCAAGCAACTGATAATAAATTCCACAGTATGTGGTGTATAATTTTATTTAAATCTTTAGTTTATTCAAATAAAAATGTTATTGTTTGTGCAATCGGTCTATATGTTCTTGTACTTCTTGTAGTATAACATAACCACCCGAAAACATAAAAGTAATTTCGTTGAGTTGAAATTGTGATGTGATTTTTGTCTTGCTCTTATGCTCCCTTATAAGCTAGCTCATTAGTAAAACCATTAAACATTACGCCAAATTTTTGGCAAAAGTATTGATCCATGATAAAAATGTAGGCCTATATATTTTATATAACTGACCTCAATTCAGAAACTAAGTTTGTACAGCATTCAAGGGGGATGCTGGCCAAAAATTACGGAGAGAATCCTTTAGCGTCAATAAAATACTTGAACAAAGTAACAAAGTCGTTAATCTTGTCACACAGTCGCTATCGCACTCTTATCTGGCTTTAGCTGCCGAATACCCTGCGGAGACACTCTCTACTGTTTAGTGATTTGTAGCAACACTCCGTTTGCTCCAATCCTGTTTATAGAAAAAATATTTTTTGAATATTACATTTCAAAAGCAAAAAAATATTTTTAGAGACAGCAAGATTATTACAATTTCCTTCAGCAGGTGTCCTCATCACCTTATATTTTAAGCAAGACAATTTTTCATTCAAAAATTAATTGCATTTTGGTAATCGCTTTTATAATATTTCTCTTGAAAGTACAGGCGATACGTACATTAAATATACTATATTCGAAGTATTATAACCAAATGTACATGAGAGCGTCGTGGGCATCATCGACAGAACCACTGAGACTACATTTTTTATAGAGATAACTAATTAAATTAGCATAATTTGAAACTATCAACGCCAAAATAAGTTCTGAAAGTGATGTTGTAATGTCTGAATGTCATGAAACTATTTGAACAGTTCTTTTATCAAATAACCCTCGCGGAAAGTAAACCTCAATGTAATATTTGAAGTGATCACAGGAAGAGAATGAGCGCGGGGCCAAAAGGCGACATTCACTCAAACAGAAAAATATTTAATTGTGAATACTAATTTAGAAATTGATATTTAAAGATTAATGCTAGCGACGTATTAAATACATCTGAAACTTGAAAAATATATTCCTTAATCCTTACATCTTAAATTGAATATAAAAACTAATATCTTGCCACCTTCTTGTTTTAATTTACATTCTGTTTTAGTTCTATCAAGTTTAACCATGGATTCTAATACTCCTTTTTTTACTTAAGGTCATTTTACAGTAAGTCTCCTCAGTTGTACGGTTACACGGAGGTCCCTAGAGGTTTATCTTTTAATAATTTTTATCAGCAATGAAAATTTACACATACAAATATGAATACTGAAACGGTACAAATTTTATGAATTGTATACTACAATGCGCACAAAACGTAAAGGAATTGTAAAGTAGAAATAACTTTTTGAACACTTTGTTCGGTTTAAAAATAATAGTCTCAGACCGGTACTTTACCTGATGTGATACCATGAGGGGTGAGATCTGTGTGTACATTGTTACACAATGAAAGTTATTAATGTGCGTAAAGCCGGTACAGACTTAAAAACTAGAAGCCGAAGAACGAATACGTTTTCCACAAATAAAAATGTGCGTAATTTTTTAACGTCAGGCAAAACCGGTATCTGTGGGTTGTGGAGTTTTTTACGCGGCCGTAGTAGTGTAAATTCGTATGCGTAAAAGGTGACACTGTAATTATCTGTTTATTGCTTCATTAATAAAATAATTACGGAGTAAGAAAAAAATGATCTTCTATTTAGTTAAGAACTAAATGGCATAATATTACTTTTAGTGTAATGAAACTATTTTCATTATTACAAACACGTTGCTTTTTATTGAAAAGTGAATACAATTTCAGAATGTGCAATGTACAAAGTGGGAAACAATTGCTTGTAAAGTGTAATAAATAGTCTTTGGTAATTTGTTGCTAAAATCTTTTAAATTAATGTATGTAGAGACTTATTGCGCGTTTTTAGATATAAATTATTTTATAACTAAAAGCCTTTGAGAAAGTCACATATAGTAATATAGCTTTAAAAACCATGGATAATTTCTTACACTGATGTAGACATGTAATGAGGTATGGTATATATGTACGTTGTGTGTTACTTCGTACACAAGTGACAATGTTCGAGCACGCGTAATATTAAGTACTTTATACTACTTTTATTATTAAGTAAAACTAGGAATGCACACGTTAAAATAATATAGAAGTCCATTTCGTGTAAACGAATATACCTATATTATCTTCATAAGACATATATCATAAGCACTCATTCTTACAAAAAAAACATGGTAATTATTATAAATGGGCATACTGGGCACTTGACCAGAAGTGAATAAGCGGTTGAGATAAAAACTGACAAAGAACACAAGCACACGTCTCGATAGCTGATACCTTTAGTTAAATAGAATATATATGTCAAACTAATAAACGCAAACTATGAATCAAATAGCATTTAATACTGAAATTAATACCCAAGTTATGCGTAAAACTGTTAACACACTTAAAATCCAAAAAATAAATGATACTTTTTGAAAATTGTTTTCACTAAAATGAACTAGTTTTTTATTAGCCAAAATTGTGTCAGTCTATATTGAAATGTTATTTAATGAAAAATAATATACACGATTGCATGATACTTTAATAAAAGAAGGCGATAAGACTATTAAAAATGACTTCAAAGATTTCCTAGACAAATTTGCTTTTCTGATTTACTAACGTTCAATGTTTCAAAGGGAAATTAGGGCAAATTTAAACAAAATATTTTCCTACTGTGTAGATGTTTAAAGATGAACTTAAAGATTTTATATAGAAACAATTAATTTTCTTAAACACTGAAGTTTATCTAATGTTAGATGAATCTTTTGTAATACTCTGAAATATGGTAAAACGAAACATAGCATAATGGTAAAACGAAACATTTCTGCTTCCTTGTAGCACAAATCATGCAGTCGTGTATACAAAAGGGGAAAGAACAATGGAACGACTTTCCATCGAAGAGCAGGGCGAGAGATCCCGCCCAAACTGATATTGGCACATGGTTTATCAGGATGGAACGCAGTGTGTTCATTCTTTGATCAGAATCACGCACATCAAACGTGAGCTTGTTTACGTACATGCCGCTTCACAATGATTACTATAAAAATATTTACATAAGTGGTGTGTGTGTGTGTGTGTACACGCTCCCGCACTTCTGTGTCAGTGTGGCTACTCCTTTGGCCCGCATATAGTAGTAACCATCAGTCCATGAATTACAATAGCAATTAATTAATAATCTATTCAACGCAACACTGACATTAAATGTAGACAGAGAACCTAAGTGCAACTGCATTCTCAGTGTGGTGACAGATGCATTATTAATTATTACACAACATCGAAATCTGTATACACTCAGTCCAGGAATCAGAATATACAACATATGCATGTTGCATTTAAGAGGCATGACGTCTAACAACTTAAAAAAAGTGTAGGATTTGTGGATTCCCTCTTCCATAGTTTTTGCACGCATTAAGGTACTCCACTGTTCCAAAAATCAGTTTAATTATCCAGAACGCGTATCTAAATCTTTATAAAAACCAATGATTCTCTTTGAAAGAATCATTGAATATCTCTAAATAAAGTAACATGTTTACTGGTTTATTGGTCAGAACAAACGTGTGTGTAGGCAGTGTGACTGCTTGTAAGGAGAAGCTATTAGAGATGTCTGGTATTAAACGGTAAAATGTAGTCAGAAATTACAGTTCTTAACAAAATGAAACTTTCATGCAACGCAGTGGTAACTTACCTTTTAAAATATAAATTCAGGAGACTTGACAGTGAAGCTGTTAACCATCAAAATATGTAGACATTAAAACTGCCTCTCTCTAGATATATAAAGTTAACTCATATTATTCAAAATACCAATAAACTTCTCTAAAAATATATAAAGGAACTAAAAATAAAACTTTAAAGCAGCCGGAATTGCAAGTTTCAAACAGTGATTCAAACGTTTTTCATAATTATTCATGGTTTCGTATATATAACTTCCTGTTTGAGTTTATTTACGGAATTGTAAATGAAGCTCTTTGATTATATTTATGAAAATGTATGCTCTGTGAACTCAGAGTTGTTTGCAGGAGGTGAATGGATGCACTTCTTAACGTTCCAGTATGCGCTCTAATTACGTTGTGCCGTTTTACTTTGTGAAAATTCACACCCACTCGCTTAACGTAATGTGTGTTCACACTACACATGCCACCGCTTTAAAAATTGCCTTTTCAATTTAACCTAGATAAATTAACATTATGCCTTTTTCACGCTGTTTTATTACGTTGAATAAATTCTTTTACTTATTACGCTGAATTAATTTTCTCTCAAACAAAGTAAGTACGACGTGCACTTGAGATTATGTGTAGCGACAATTACAAGATTTGTTCAGGTAAGCGTGCAACAATGATAAAATTGGTATGCTATTCATTGTTTATTAGTTTTATGTGTCCAAATATTTAAATTCCACTACTGTCGTGTGTAACCTTTAGAATTTAAAATAAAGCTGCAATTAAATTAGGAATGTAGTGTACCATGCATAGTTTTATCTCGAAAAATAAGTACTCAGTACCGGTAGTGGATGTAATTTACTTTAAGTATTCTCGTATTCACAATCCTTTCCTTTCATCGAGTTGAAGTATCCTTCCAGCCCTTATTTTGAACTAGATCAACTTATACCGGCAGTGTAGGGAACAATTGGGGAATGTGTAAAAACACGGATTTTGTTTAGTAGCCTAATACCGTCTACTTTACGTAGACGTCTTTACAAATGTCTTTATTGTTTTAACAATTACTTTGAATTAAAAATGTAGATTAAGTGTAATAATACTGAATTATAGTAATACAGCCAATTGCTGATCTTTAATCCTTAATAATATTAGTACTTTAATTAACTAACGTATAAAGAATTATACAAAAGCTTATACCGAGAAGATTAATTATTGCAATCGTTAAATTCACATCAATGTCCTGTCGGCTTATATTTTCATACTTTAGCCAGCAGTCGTGTACACATAATTTGACAAAAATAATCGTATATATGGTTATCTTTTAATTGAATCGTAATTGTAACTAAACTTTTATATATAAATTGTCTAACAGTTCTCAGTTCTCTATTGGGGCTGTGAGTTCTGTGACGGCAGCGGTATGCGAACATCCGCTCTCCGGTACCAGCGGTGGACACAGCGAGCCAATCCGGCATCAGCGTTCGGAGCGAATCAATCAGCGATCCCGGTTAGTTAATAAAACCCGGGCCGGCAGAAAATTTTGGGCACTTCATCGCCACGGCATCGGACGCACTTCACCTCTTCTCCTCTCTCGGACGACGGAGTCAGCCGGAAGGAACGGCCGAAGAATAGAACCGGCGTTCTTGCGTCTTCGCCCTCCAGTTCCGCGACAGCGATGGATTTCGCTGGGCCGGCAACCGACTCTAAAACCGATGCCAAAAGAAGAGGAGGACTGCAGTACGCCACGATCAGCGGGCGCAGCCGCCGAACACCTGAGCGCGGCACGACCAACATCACCGTTTTCGCCACCAGGTCCTTTTTAGGGCCACCAAAAACACTAGAGTGTACGATTGGCGCCATTTGTCATGCGGCAAGCCTTTTGTCCGGTGACAGTTCCCTTTTACCCTCAAAATGTGGTGATGACAGTCATACTGTATGTTTATGATCGGTGGTTTCGATGTTCAGTTTGTATCAGTCTCATTAACAATTTCCTTTTTTCTCGCTTGCCAGCATCAATCTTCTGTATTTTTTGTATACAGAACAATAAACATTTCATATTTAAAATTTTGTTCATCGTACGTAGGGTTGTTTATAATATATCGTTTTGCTACCTTGTTCACTTGCTCAAATACAAACTTTCTGTTGCCATCGTTTGTTTATAGCTACGTACCAGTATACAGGTAATGCCCACGTCCGAGTTCAGAAAAATTTATAGCTTAATGCGGTAAAATTTTGATTTTGTTAATTTTATAATATAATTCAAACCGTAGGTAATTGTCGCTGTATGGATTATAATTTTTTAATTTTATCCGTAAATGGCTGTAAATAAACATATTAATTTACACTTTACCATCACGTTGCGTAAAATCAAATCGTATAAACCACTGTTGGAAACAAATCATGTGACCTTGCTTAGAGTTCTCACTAAATAAATTTATATTTTTAAACCTCAGCTAATAAATTACTTAACTAATATGTAACCTGTCTCTTAACTAAGATACCTTGTTAATGCATTCTATGATTCCCACGTAGATCGTTGGGTGTGTACTGTTTCCTGCAAACTGGTGATGGTGATGATTCTGGGGCTCCGTCATCAATTGCTGTCTGTGTGTTGTTGTAATGTGTAACAATGCTGTTGACGATGAAGATTCTACGTTGAGAACCAAAGCGACCCATCGTTAATTACTCGCCTTTGTCCCTTTGTTCAAAATTGTCCGAGTCTAGTGTGAATCGAGAGATGAAATCAAATTATTTTGTTACACTTTTTACAATTTACTGTTGCACAATCAAAAATACATGTTTTCCAAGTTAAATGGTTTTTAAATACATTTTTGCTTTTGCGAAATGTTGTTTCATCAAATAATACTAAGCTGTAGTTAGAAAATTTCTTTTTGGTCTTTGTATAGTGTACGTATGATGCGATAATCATAATATTTCTTGTTTAAAAATTTTATAGCGTTATTTACTTGTGTATTTAAGTTAAATCGCGAAAAGAAGATAATAGCAAGAATAATTCTGATGAAGACCAGAACCCCTGTTATATATAGTCTACCAAAAATTAAAAAAAATATTTACACTATTCTCCCCAAGTGTCATATACTGCAGCTCCTGCATATAAAATATGCAAACGACTTAAGTACTTGATACCTTAACTTACACATTTTACATTAATTTATGCGATAAAAAGCTCACTAGGTTCAGTTAGTGACATTAAAGTCTTAAAACTTCCAGATAACGCAAAATTGGTTTCGTTTGATGGCCAAAATATATTCCCATCTCTGCCTGTACAAGAGTTATTAAAGATCTGTGCATAGATATTCAACAATACTGTTGAAACAGGTTAAGATATACAAAACGAATAGTGTCAACTATCCAAAGACGAATAGTTAATTTCAGTTTAACTTCATAATTGAAGGTAGGTATAAGGCCTACCTATAGGATTCCTATTATCACCCTTAGTTAACGAGATCTTCATGTCTCATCTCGACCTATTGACCTTCAATTCTAACAAACAATTAAGCAAAATATGTTGTACTCGGCGAGATATGTGGACAATATCTTTTGTATCTAGCCAGGCTCAGATCGACAGTTAGATATGTTTCAAAGCTTTATAAAATCATTTTACAAACCGATAGAGTTTACTACAGAAATAGAACAAGATAAAACATTGAATTTTATAAATCTGATCATTTTTAGAGACGACACACAAAAATTTCAGTATTTAAAAAAGTACCATTACAGATATGGTTATTCACGAATAAACCTCTGAACCTGTTGCATAAAAATTAGTTCCGCTTAATCAAATTGGTTAGTAGAAAAACTGCATAATTAGATTTGTCAATTAGATTAATCGGTTTTCGCTAAGACTGAAAGACCCGACGTATATGATTGTTTAATGATCGCAAGAATACAGAATACAAAAACATACCACCTGATGGATAGTTTTTTCAAAAGGATCATAATAATTAATGAAATAAATGTACAAGACTGTGAAAGTGTATAATATTGAATCGTTAGTATGACGGATACAGCCAACTTTGTATATCGCAGTAAGTAAAATGTTTTAGATTTAGATATACACACAGGTTGAAGTAGAAGTTGGGTGCTACACTTATCAGATGTCAAAAGTACTAACTTATTATTATTTATAACTAGCATTTATTAAAATATTAGTGCTCGCGGTTTAATAAAAGAACTGATGCGCAACTGTTTCACCAGTACGTTATTTTTCACAACGAGTTTAATTCTACATAAAAATAACTCACTTTATTTATGTACTTACATTTCATGAATTAAATATATCAAATGTAACTGAAGTATGCTTAATGTATTGTTTGCTATTTATATATTTCTTGTGTATGCAAAACGAGGCACAAAAGTTAAGACTGACTATTAAATACAGAAACGTTACTTATATCGAGTTCCTATCGATGTGGATGAATACTTTCTCTGTTGTCTCACTCAGATTTCACTGATTTTATTATTGTGTTTTGTGAAAAAAGTATATTTTTATAAGTACCGGTAAGTATCCATGAAGCTAGTATATTTGGGCGGAGCCTGATGAGCGTAGCGAAATCAGGCACAGCCTTTTATGCATGACTCGATGCACAACTTAGACCGCGAACTCCTCCGAAACTACTCAACCGAATGTTATAAAATTTAGCATACATATCCGGACTGTATTGTTGAGTGCACACATAAGTTATTTATTTCACTAAAGTATTTGGTTGAAAAGATATTACGATTTTAAAAATCTTAGCTTAAACGTGTGAGAGAAAGAGAGATAAAGATATCGCTGGCTTTCGCCCTGTAAGATAAGATTTTGCTGTATCACAAATGCCGGTGCGTGTGCGTGTGCGGCTTCCGCCGTCCGCGCTGGCCCGTCGGGCTCCGTCGCCCGATAAGATTTTGCTGTATCACAAATGCCGGTGCACACACACGCGCTCGCACAACACACACACACACACACACACACACACAAGCACAACTACACACTCGAGCAACAATACTTAAGTATAACACAATTATAGTCTCTTCTTTTTGTCACCTAAGTGTAAATTATGCTGAACGCAGATGACCACTGTACTGAGTTTAAAACTAATCAGAATATGTGTCTATAAGAATTGCTATATGTTTACTTAGCTGATACTAAATAATAAGATCAGTGAGTCACTTACAATTGTTGCTGACGCCAAACACAACTGTAAATTTTCACAGACTAACCGCCCTATTTATAAAACAGAACCAGATGACGCTTGTACATTATTTGACTTTTGCAGGAAATGAAACAACACGTGTACATTGTAATATTAAATTGTAGTAATGTATAAATTAAGTTCTGTGATATTATAATTTTATCGTTTTCTTAAAGGAAACATTTGAAGTTGTAAACAAATTATCTCAACTCCTTCACATATACAATGATACATACATAGGCACACACACGCACACACACTCACATACACGAACACGTTCACCCAAATAATTGTTCTGTTGTGTATGAAATTTCTTTTAAATTCATACACAGGTCCTGATGATGACAATAAAAATTGTCAAAACGTCGACACAAGTAAGTCGAAATTTGTGTTATTTTTGACCGATCCTCACTAACCCTTCACTGAAAAATTAATCTTACAATTATTTATTCAATTTTCCAAATTCTATTAAAATTATTATTCTTACACTTTTTATTCAATTTCGTACTTTTTGTTTAAGTACTTTTTCTGTTATACGCATATTCTATACATTCTTCTTCATCAATCTATATATATGTATCATTTATAGCATGCCTCGTCGGAGAAGAGGTCTAAATATTGGTAGTTTAACTACAAATCAAAGACGGATGAAAGAGCGACAAAATGTTGCTGCAGCAACTGTTGAAGGCCCTGCAGAGCATAACATGAATTATGTGTTATATGAACAAAACAACACAGGATATAGGAATCTTCAGAATGAATTTGAAGATAATTTACGATCTCTAGATTTTTATGAATGTGTAAATTGTTCTCCAATGTTGATGCAGCAAACATTTTTTGATATGTGTCCGCAGTGTAAGCGAAACCCAAATAAGTTTATTGCAGTTAATCGTATGGATCCTAAAGATGTACCTATACAACTGATGGATCTCACTTATGTAGAACAACTCTTGATAGCAAGAGTAGGCCTACAACCAGTGATGCGTGTGTGTAGGGTGAAATCGAGAGGCTTTCCCGGTCAATATGCTTATAAGGGAAATATTATAAATATTGGTCAAAATATAACGGAGATTGTTAGTTGCTTGCCTCCTACACCCGCTTCACTGAGCACTATAGTTGTAAGAAAAGAAAGTGTTAATGGATATCGGAATTTTCATGTGAGACGTGACAAACTTTTAGAAGCACTCAAAGTTTTGAAAATGAGTAATCCATTCTATAGTGATATCATCATTCAGATGGAACAAATATCTCAACTTCCATTAAATGATAGTATTTATGAAATGATACCCACTGTTGATTTACCTGAGGTGAATACAGCTGAAGAGAACTTTTCTGAAAAAATTTATGAAAGTATGATCCCGGAGAATATTAGAATCACAGAAGTTGATCGACTCCAATCTGCAGTGAATAATGTAATTCCATGGCCACAAGGTACTGATATCATAAATGAATTCTCGTGCGAAAGATATGTAAGCATGGCATTTCCCGCTTTACTACTTTACGGATCTGCTGAACTATACGATAATACTCGAGCAAGTAGTATGAAACTTACAGCACTTGAAAATTTTTAATTTTTTAATGCAATATAAAGACCGACGTTTTGCACAAGATCCTAGGTTGAGATTTTCTGCATTGAACACTGTTCAGCGTCATCAAGCTATTCAATGAGGAACAATATTTGCTAGAAAATCTCATTTCAATGGAACAATACAGCAACTGAGAAACACGCTGTCAAGTAATCCTCAAATAATAAGAAGTTTATATTATTGGTGTGGAAAAATAAGAGGATCAAAATCTTACTGGTTTCAACGAAGAGGCGAACTTGAATCAATGATTGAGCAGTGTGATAAACTTCTTACGGTTTTTTTTTTAATTTGAGTGCAGCTCATCTTTGGTGGCCTGATCTGGAACCATTCATGGGTTGTAATTTCGTGCAATAGGAAACGTTATATGAATCTAGAATTGCTCAGCAAAGGCAGAAACTTATAAATGAGAATCCCTCAATTGTTGAAGATTATTTTTCGTTTCGTGCAACTTTATTCATAAAAAATGTCGTCAGTAAGATATTATCAGTTTCAGATTATTGGTTTCGTTTCGAATTCCAGCATCGTGGTTCATGTCATGTACACGGTCTTCTTTCGATCTCTGGTGCGCCTGATGCAAGAACTTTTGATAATACATCTGAGGAAGACATTTTGAGTGCCAAGATGTATTATGAACATTTGGTTAATGGATTCAATCATTTGCCATTCACTCCTCCAGCAACTATACATCCTTCAAGGATTAGATCAACTGATCTTTCAATAACAAAGATCGTTCTCTTTCAGAACAACTGAATCGATTCCAAAGACATACCAGATGTACCAAAGGATATTGTCTTAAGTGGAATGGCAAACAATATACTTGCAGGTTCAAATATCCTAAAGAATTACAAGAGCAATCTTTTCTAGAGAAAAATTAGAAAGGTATTTGGATATATACACCAATAATAAATGATGAACTCCTGAATCAGTATAATCCTGTCATCGCACAAACATGGAGAGCAAATACTGATTTTAGTATAGTCACCTCCTTATACCACGTGGTTGAATATGTATCCAAACATGCTTCAAAGTCAGAACCTGCTTCGAAAAAATTTGACGGAAATGATTCAAGAAATCGTTGAATCGAGAACCCCGGATGAAGAATCTCGTCGAGCATATACAAGTTTGATGATAAGAGTGATCGGAGAAAGAGACATCGGGGCTTGCGAAACATGTTATTTACTCTATGGAATTCCATTGTATCAATGTATCAGTACTTTCAGAATATTTGTCATAACAATAGAAGACTATGTTGCAATTAATGGAAGCAACAGTGAAAATGACAGTGATTCATTCATTCAGTTTTATAGTAGTAGACTACTAGACATGGAAGAAATAACATTATTCGATTTTGCTAAAAAATTTTATATGGGAAGAAATAATTCATTTAGCACAAACAGAAAAAAGAATTGTATTAGTTTTCCCTGCAAAATGTTAATACAAATTTTGATAGACTGCTAAAAATTAATAGAAGTCCATCAATGGTTGATCGTGTAGATGAGTTGCAAAGGTTGTGGAATATGTCTAATGACAATTAATGTATATCGTACTGTAATGTAGTGTATTCAATAAAAAGTGTGTATCATAAAAGTGTATATATTTTGTTGATTTTAAAAATATTGATAAACACATTATTTCGAATATCAAATGCTCCGCCCATTTGTGTCAGTGACACTCCTCGTTATAATTGCGTATTAACTTCATCGGCACCGTCAATAACAGCCTTAGCCCACAAACACCTGAAGACGTGATACCAAGTGGGGTAGATCGTCATTTGGGACTTGTTAATTGTCCCGACATTCCAGTTAGGGAACATTCTTC
Source organism: Magicicada septendecula (assembly GCA_034769895.1). Lineage (NCBI taxonomy): Eukaryota > Metazoa > Arthropoda > Insecta > Hemiptera > Cicadidae > Magicicada > Magicicada septendecula. The sequence goes on from CM068372.1 coordinate 191,777,803, forward strand.
CAAACTTCCGTTTGATTAAATAGAACACCGTGTTTTTAGCACCATAGTAACATGTAACAAAACAAAAATTTACTGTATAATCCGCTTTTAGTATAAATAAACACAATCAATACACTATTCCTGCTGTGTACTTTTGCGCTGTAAAAATTAATAAATACGTTGTTGTTTAATAATAAATTTGTATATATGCTGTGTTGTTTACAATGCGGAAACGAAAATACTTGTTAAAAGTATGGGAGCGCGGGTGGAGTGTGCATTAATATTAATCTCGCTTGACGTTCGTTGTGGTCATTCGCGGTAATACACTTTACGTATATACTAGTGCGTTCTGTTCCATTTACATAATTTGTGTTGCACCCCGCAAGTATTGTTCTGTCCATAAAAAAATTGGTTTAACGTTAGCTACACGTGCACATAGTTAACAGTTAGAATGTTAAATTTGCATATAAATTAAAACTGTACTAGAATGTAAATTTTCTCGTGGAAAACGTAACACGTTTGCCAACATACCTGTGTTCTACACATCTTTGTGTAAAAAACGAAAATCGAAAAATATTTGTAATACAATTATTAAGAGTAACTAAAATTTGGTTATACGTATAGGCCAAAGCTATGACAAAGTTTTCAAGCTGAAACACATTGATAACGTTACTTTGCAACTTCAGTCAACTGTTGGCTTTTGTTCAAAGTCAGCTAAAAGGGCCTGGTAACTTTGGCAAAGTATACTAACCCAGACGCGTCAGCACTAAATGCCGTTATCGTGCAAGAAAACAGAATTAAATCATTGTAAGTCTTGACGTTCCTTTATCGCAGCCTTCTATGAAGTGATAGAGGATAAGTCTACAAACCCCTTCAGTTTCTGAAAGTAACTGTAAATATTAGAAAATTAATAATTGTAAGTAACTGGTGTGTGTTATACAAGCTATCGATAGGTGACAATAACTAAGCCTACCTTCTGAAAACAACAGACTTTCTTTTGCATCAATTCGCTAGGACAAGAAATTTATATTATATTATGTCATTTGAATGAAAGTTAAATTATTTTGAGACTGATAATACGAGAAATTTAGATGATGTGAGACGACATTTGGATTTTAATTATTTGTTTTGTTTGATATGACTTGACGTTGCTGTAAGATATAAGATTTCGTAAGGAATGTTCATGGTAATGTAAGATCAGATTTTGTTTTCAGTGTAAATGTACAGCATTTTAAGTGCTTCTGAAAGGTCGCGTGCATAAAACTTATAGTTTTAACATGTTTTTAGTTTATGGATTGCGCATAAAAATACGTATGATCCTATTCAGGATCACACACACACACACACACGCACACAATCGGCTAGGTAAATAAGTATTTCATTATGTACAAACGTTGATCGTATATATCTATACCGTTTTTCTTTAACCAATCACATTTATTCATCATACCATGGTACCAACTGTTGCAGTCCGTCGTCAAACAACGCCTCCGCCAAAAGACCCAACTTTAGTCTACCTCGGCCTTGGTCTCCTTCCAGTTAGTACACGCGGGCCAAGGCCAAAAACGGTTGTAAGAAACGGGCTAGTGTCAGAACAGAAAGAGGCCAACAATCAGAAAGTTTAAGAAAGTGTCTAAATGTCTGCCGCGAAGCAGGTGCGACTGTCTCATATAGGCCTAGCCACATCAGCGACTCGACGGCCCTTACTACCTTTGTTCCAAAGGTTTGCGGCTGTTTCGAAGTTGTACAATAACTCTGAGACTCGCCAGCGACAGCCTCGGCAGCAATCTGTCAACAAGTCGATGATTTTCTCATTCTATCAGAGGACGGTCCCGAAATTAAAGGACAAGCAATGGAATATTTTAATAACACCACTCACCTTAAAGCTGAAGGGAGATATGAAGATAGGCTCTATTTTCTGACTGTCACTTCTTGGGATAAGCTAAACAAAATGGACAAAGAAGTGGCGTATAACAGCCCAAAAGCATTGTGGCCAAACACGAGTAAATACCATGTTGCCGTTGCAAAGTTAGTTAATTTATGTAAGGCGACAGTGTGTGTTAAATATTAAATCTAAGACAAATACCGGCATCTCTATCTGATAGAAAAACAATATTTGCCGGCATAAAAGATTTTAAAAATTGAATATTGTAGCTATTTGAGAAAACAATAAATTCTCTGGATCATACTATATTTGAAATGAGACTAACTTGATTAACTAAAACATTAGTAAAACTTTACTAAACGTGAAGTTAGGCAAACTACTTGTACACAGACAGACAGCACACATACAGATAAACCTACAGGTAGATGGGTAAAAAGAGATCAAGAGAGGTAGGGAGACAAAGAGAGCGCGTGAGTAGTAGCCAATCGAACACATTTTACAGAATAATTTTGACCTCATTTACAAATTTATTTTGTTAAATCCTACTGGTTTACAGCTCATCAGGTACTAATGCAATAAGTTAAGTTTTGTAAATCACTTGTTAAAAGAAGGTAATTGTATCTTCATATTTTTATAAAAAATATTGGTACTTCATTTTGTCAATAAACTCCCACACAAATTACACAAAACAAACAACAGACAAAGACAGAAAACAACAAATTAATAACTCTAACATATATCAATAACCGCACTGAAAAAATAGCTCACAAATATAGAAAAGCAGGATACAGAATCGCATGCGGAACTACAAACAAAACAGAATACACACTATCAAAAAACACACAAAGAACAAAACAAATTTCATTTACCTGGTGTTTACAACGTAACTGCTCAGGATGTAACAAATTCTACATAGGCCAGACAGGACATTGCTTCAAATAGAGATACATTGAACACAAAAAGGTACTACACTCCACCACCGAATCCACCTTTGCAAACCACCTCATTGAAGCAAACCACACATACACAAACATAAAAAGACACATGGATATTCTACACGTACACACAAAAGGCCAAAAACTAGACACTCTTGAACAACTTGCAATAAAGGGAAACACGAAAACGCATAAGAACGACATCCTAAACAAACAGACGCAATTCAAATCACAAATACTACTCTAACATATCACACCGCACACATACAACATCCACCTTTCGAACGACGGGGCCGGCACCAAGAACAAGACAGACAGCGCTCCCAGCGCCAGCCTCTGGCGAATCTTAAATTGGTTCAACAAGCAAAAACTGGTTCATGCTACAAGGCAGAAACTTTACATTTTTACCAGTAAAAAAATAAATAAGTGTTCCGAGTCTAGTATTATATACTTATTATTAGTTATTTATTAATAACGAATTTAAAAATGTGAAGTTATAATATAGTTCCCTCAACCTATAAATTACAGAAAATTGTATGGTTTAAAAGTTTTACATTTTGAAGAAATAATTATATTAAATTTATTTACTAGGAAACATAACTGTAAATTACAAGATAACCCAATTACAGCTTGACAAAAATTCACTTATCTAAACTACTAGTGTCAAGCTACCTATCGTCTATTTTCTTTTTAAAAATAAATGCTTAGGTAAATCGATTTCAACGTTGTCATACGTACTTTCAAAACTGGCAGACTTTTGGCATGAACTACAACAATTCGTAACGAACGAACTGTCCATGCTGTGAAATTAATAACTTGGCAAATAAGTATGACAATGATGAAATAACTGAGACTCATAATAAAATGAACAAGATTGACAATAAAATTGTACAACTATACTTCATTTAATGAATATTGTACTGAATTTTTATAATCTAAATGTTGCCTGTAAGACAGAACGTTATGTATGTCACGCAGATTACTTTTACTGATTTCGTTAAAATTTGCACTAACGAAAGTAAGGCGTGTGCTGAAAGTAATGCCTGTTGGTTCCCAATCTGTAGCTGAAATGTAGAAATAAATATCTGTGGATGTCACAAATCAAAATAATCGCTGTTGCATTCAACCAGATTGTTCCACCTTTGCGCACTCTTCTGGAAAACGCTTATAAAGTCTGTGAAGCACCTTCTGACCCACGCCAACGGCGTCTTTCATATCTTCTTTATGGCTGAATTTGGTACCCGGAAGGGAATCTTTTAATGTACCGAAAAGGTAAATTTATTATGATAAAAGGTCAAGCCCTATAACATTGCCCTTTGAGTTGTTGCTTGTAGGATGCACAGACAACCACTAACGACCCCATGTGTGGTAGGCGTCGTTTTGTGGCTACAGACATGTAAAGACAATGATTATCATGATACACTTTAATCGCAAAAAACAGACTTTTCGGACGTCTTTTTCTTATTGTGGTTTCTCAGAGGTGGTAAAGTAACGTTTACTGTTTAGTATTGAGATATATTCAAGTAAATTCAACAAAATGACTCTTCCCTCATCACGGAAAACAAGAAACATTTCCTTGGACTTTATAACTTCTTAGGCCTTCCTGAAGTACTGTGTCGCCACTCCATCGACTGCGTCTAAGTCTCGGTGTCATACTGATAAACCAACCTTCATTTTTATTTACGAAATTTGAAAAAAAAGTGTTCTGTTCGTAGATTTCAAACATGGGCAGCAGTCCTGAAAACAGCTGAGTGACAAGTGTTATACAGGTGCTAACTGATGAGGGACTCATTTCGCACACGCGTTTCTGAAGCCTATGTCCTAGGTACTTTGATTTGACGATTTGTAGGAATGATGCCACTACATACAGGTTTCTGAGCCGACCATGAATATTTGCAACTGTAAGTTTCTCTTCGGACAAAGTATCGTTAGTTGCTCAGGTTTAAGCTTCACATCCATTGTTCGATTATTGTGAACACAAAAAACAATTTATCAGTCATCATGAATGAGTGCGTGGCGTGATTAGTGTGCTTTCTCAGCGGTATGATTTTCAGATACAGAACATCAATACCGCAGTTTATTAGAAGACTTTACCGGGCTGTTTGACCGTGGTCCATGGTTTAAACACAAACCAAACGTTTCGACAGCACCACTGGCTGCCATCATCAGTGGAATTCAAATAATTCGAGAACCTCCTGAACGTGGGTTGTTATCGTCAGGCCCATAGTACTGTGGTAATGGCTACCCAAATAATTCGAGAACTTTCTGAACTTGGGTTGTTATCGTCAGGACCACAGTACTGTGGTAAAGGCCCACAGTACTGTGGTAGCCTTTATCAGAGTACTGTGGGCCTGTCGGTGTTACGTTCAGAAGGTTCTCGAATTCTTTGAATTCCACTGATGATGGTAGCCAGTGGTGCTGTCGAAACGTTTGGTTTGTCTTTAAACCATGGACCACGGCCAAACAGCCCGGTTAACTCTTCTAATACAACTGACACCGGCCGTGAAAGCCTTAGAACAATTTTATTAGTACTACAGATTTGACAGAAAAAAATAGGCTTAACTTTCATTACAACCCTGGTAACTATCGAAGGTTTACTGTGTGTGACACCTTATTACGGAGTAAGTAATACACTATTCGAATAAGTGTATACTATTGTCTAATAACTAAGAAGTGACTAGTGAATTTGGTTAATCTGCAGGATACACTAGTTGCATTACTCTTTTTGACAATGTATATTCTACTAACCCTGACTTTTAAAATTGACTATTATCATTGACTGGAAAATAACTTTTAAAATAAAAGCCTCCTCTTTAGTTTTCCCATCATCAAATTAGGCACCTCAGATGTTTGGCAACAAACCGAGGATTATAAAACTTTACGCAAACAACCGTCATTAGTATGATATTATCTGGCGCGTGCACCCAACTTGGTAGTTATCCAAACATTAAAGCCAAAACGGGTGTGTAAAATTTTGAATTAAAATTTTGGCTCTGTTAGTTGGTAGTACCGATAATTCTCGTAATATCGATTAAAATATTCAGACGTGCAACTGTATAAAGTGTTATTGTTACGTATTTCGAATTTAGCAGAATATTACATAATAAAAATACGAAATTTTTTTAAAAACTGCAGTAGTTAGTTTGCGATAAAGTTGGTAACTTTTAGTAGTAGTAGTGGTAGTAGTGGTAGTAGTAGTAGTAGTAGTAGTAGTAGTAGTAGTAGTAGTAGTAGTAGTAGTTCTTTACATAATTTAAACAGGAAACCTTAACATCGACGAAACCTGTAATAATGTTAGAGTGGATTTCTTAATGTGGTGTGTATAGCATTAACAGGAATTCTTGTAGCAAAACGAGATAAAATAAAGTTAAATGACAAGGTATTTAGTTGTGTCTCTTAGATTTAGTAGTTTTTTCCACAACCGCTACATGTTCCTTGTCAATGTTAGATAGTAAACGGATATTTCATTGGACAATTGTGTATTTTGCCCAACATACAAATTCTGTATACAAATAAAGAAAAAATACTTGCGTCTTATATAGGACTACGCTAAAACTATGTTACAAATTTAACTTTTACCAATATCATTAACAAATCTGCATGGAAAATATTAAGTTATGGTTACGATCACTAGTCTTTATTGAATTTGTTACAATATGTAATTACGTTGTTAAAATTCAAAAAACGGGTAGTGGGTTTTTACTTATTTAATTTCAGCAAAAAAGAGGAAGATGAATATTACCTTACAGCTGACTTTCTGTGATTAATATTTCCTGTTAAATCTTATTGTAAGGCAATGATCAAATAACATTTAGTCTAGAACCATATGCTTTTTGAATGCCATAATCAATATTTTATTTCGGCCTTTTTCAAATGTAGTAATTAATGGAAATCCTCTAAATTTGTAAATAAATAAACTAGATAAACTGAGTCTAAATTTTATTTATAGTATCATGTCTGTATGTAATGTGAATACACCTCTTAGCGCTGACTATTTTCCTTTCCATAAATATATACTTAGCTATAATTGTTGTTACACTTGAAGTTGCGATTAGAATTGGTTTGAAATGAGATCCTGTGCAATGGAATTATCCACGTATACAGCATTTAAGCTTACAGTAAAAATTATTTTCTTGCTTACTTCTGTCTAGTCGTCATGAAAAAAATCTTAGCAACATTAATAATAATCTAGGCCTATATCATTTCAGATGTTTTAATCAACTAGAGTGCCCTGATGCTTTATCACAGAGGTTACTAAGACGGATGACGACTCAACATCAACCTTTTCTGTGACTATTTCAGTTCTATCATTTAATGTGTATTAATAGTAAAACAATAGAAAATGTTTCAATTTTAGTTCGGTCATAAGTATTGCTACTGACATGAAATAAGGACTGTTTATTGAATACTGTAGGTAAACTCACTTCAGCGTCTCTTACGTGTTTTACATACGCATCGTACTCCACTTCCAACTGAAAAAATTATTACTTTTAATGTAGCACGTATTCTACAAAACACAAAAATTTAGAAACAAAATTAAATTTAAGATTAATATCAAATTTTTCTGCTGAATAAATAAAATTTAATTGTATCATTCTTTTTGTTTTAATACATAAACGGTCTTATACTGGAACACATACAGAGTTCAAATTTAGTACTTTTCAACCATCTGATGTTTTCAAAAGCAAATGTTTAATTTTGAATTGTATATCAAATTTTCTGCCTATAGGCCTATGTTTGTTTCCCTTTTTCCACACTCTCCCTCTTCATCAGTCCAACATGTTTAATTTTTTTTTTTTAACGATCTGTTGAACTGGCTTCATTTAAGTTATCTACTTCTAAGTAATTTGAAGTAACTTAAAATTCAACTTCATTTATCTGAATTTGTTAAATTCGTTAAAAAAATGTTATTGTTGACGTTATCCTTATTGCTGTTCTTGTTATTAATATTCACTTCACAAAAACCACCTGTGTCTTCTTACGACTATTTATCATGTGTAAGCCTCTTAAATTGTCCACTGCCCTTACATTTGGTTTGGGCTGTTTATTAGAGCTGATAACACCTATTCTTTTTTGTTTCTATTTAATATACACAAATGTAGAAAATACCTCTAAATATTGGATCGTCGCCATATAGAAGCGGTAGTCCTACATTCTTTCACTCTCTCTCTATCTTTAATTCTATCTGTCTGTCTCTCATTCTCTCCCTTCCTCAATCTCTCTCTTTATCACACTATATATAGATTGCAATGGACATTCAAATTACATATGGAATGTAGCAGAGAGTAAAGCATATTGTAGCATATAAAGACACTGAATAAGGAGGGATGACAGGTTTGAAAGTTATAAATTAGTTGTCAAGGAACAAAGTTAAAAATGTTATTTTTAAGTATTTTTCGGCTTGTAAAACAACTTTAAGTGCTGTAAAATGATTTTTAATTATGCTTAGTCGCAAGTGTAGTGCGCGTGTGCGAGGGTACGAAATTTTTTACGGAATAATAATATAAATAAATAATTTAAGTAACTTTCGTGATATGAGAAATTTTGAGTGAGACAAAAAATTATTGGGCGGAGCCTGATGAGCGTAGCGAAATCAGGCATTGCCCTCTATCCATGACTCGATGAACAATTTAGACAACGAACTCCTCCAAAACTACTTAACCGAATGTTATAAAATTTTGCATACATATCTAGACTGTAGCGTAGAGTGCACACATGTAATTTTTATTTCTCTAAATTATTTGGTTCAAATGATAGTACGATTTTTAAAAAATCTTAGCTTAAACGTGTGAGAGAAAGAGAGATATAGATACCGTAGCCCAGCTGACTGTCGCCTGATTAGAACAGATTTTGCTATACATAGCATTTTGCATTTTGATAGCAAGAGTACAACCAGCGATGCGTGTGTATAGCGTGAAATCGAGAGGCTTTCCCGGTCAATATGCTCATAAGGGAAATATTATAAATATTGGTCAAAATATAACGGAGATTGTTAGTTTCTTGCCCTCTTTAGCTGCAATGCAACTCTTTTAATGGCTCCTACTGGTGTGGCAGATAACAATATTGCTGGACAAACTATTCATTCAGCTCTAAGAATAAATACTTCAAAGAGAAAGGGAGGAAGTTTCAAATATTTAGAAGGTGAATCCAAAATTGCTTTTGAAGAAGAATTAAAAGGTTTGAGGTTCGTTATTATTGATGAAGCCAGTATGTTGGGTTTGAATTTGTTTTTCAAAGTGGATATGCGACTCAAACAAGCAAAGCAGCGTTCTTCAGCCGTTCCTTTTGGTGGCCTTTGCGTGTATTTAGTAGGTGATTGGTCCCAACTTCCACCGGTTTGTGACAGGAGTCTTTACAATATTGGTAATAATGTTCAGACCATTCAATTGAATCTTTTATATAAACAGTTCAAAAAAGGTTGCTTTCTAACGGAGATTATGAGACAGCAAGGTGATGATAAAAAAATTTCATAGAGACGTTAAATAGAGTCGCAAATGGTACAATAACTGAACAAGATTAACAGCTCTTATCTAAAAGATTTTATGTAAACTATATCGGGAACAATTTCAAAGATACTGTATGTATAATATCGAAAAATGCTGAAATCGAAGGCTTTAATTGTGAAAAACTAGAAAGCAATAAACAATCCGTGGCTCTAATCCATGCAATCCATAATTGCCCAGAAGCCTCTCTAGTAAAATCTGAAGATGTTCAGGGATTATTTGCCCAATTGTGTTTATGTGAAGGTCCTCAAGTTATCCTTAGAAGAAATCTTTGGATCACAGAAGGACTAGTCAACGGTTCAGTTGGGACAGTAACTGATATTATTTATGACCCGGCAGTTTATTGCGAAAATTATAACAATCACATGCCAATATGTATACTTGTATTTTTCGAAAAATATGCAGGACCAGTTCTGTACGAGAATTCAACACCCTTTGTACCAGTAGTGGCATCATTCATGAAAAATGAAATTTCTTGTACTCGCAAACAATTTCCGTTAATGTTAGCATATGCTGTTAGTATACAGAGATCGCAAGGGATAACATTAAATAAGGCAACTGTTAATTTAGGAGACAATGCATTTCAGGATGGATTAACGTATGTCGCTTTTCCAAGAGTGAAAACATTAGAAGAATTATTATTAAAACCGGCGTTTAATTTTGATAGACTGCTAAAAATTAATGGAAGTCCGTCAATGGTTGATCGCAGTTGAGTTGCAAAGGTTGTGGAATATGTCTAATGACAATTAATGTATATTGTACTATAATGTAGTGTATTGAATAAAAAGTGTGTATCATAAAAGTGTATATATTTTGTTGATTTTAAGAATATTGATAAATAAATTATTACGATTCTATTTATCTAACGGATCAAAGACGGTTGATTGTAGAATTATTGATAACTAAATTATTAAAAATATCAAATGCTCCGCCCATTTGTGTCAGTGATACTCCTAAGTATAAAAATATTTGTAATTAAAAGAATTAAGTGACGACAGTAGTCATTTCTAAAAATCGGTTACATGCATTTGTAAAGTAAAAATGTTTTATGACTACAAATTCAGCCGTAAAAATAATTAGACTTTTGAACAAGAATTCGGAAGCCTTCTTGGACATAAACATTTATTATCTGCAGAAAATCATAGTTAGGGGTTACCGGAGAACCAATCAAATTACGAGATTCAGTCCATGGAAATATCTTTGAACGGATTAATCAGTTTGAGAATTTGGAATCAATAAGGTGAGACGCCACGTGGCCCATGACGTTTGCTCTGCCAATCGCGACAGACACAATTTAGAAAATTCATACAGTTACTGCGAGAAGTACCATAATTGTGCTATCCCACGAAAGTGCAAGATATCCGAGTAGGGTATATAGACATTTTAAGATGAATGGAAAAAGTGTAATAAAAAGTAGTAACTATATTGGTTCGAGGTGAAAGTTGTATAAACTTGTTCGCGAGAAATAGCTACACGCCCGTAAGCGACCCAGAGGCCAAACAAATTATATCAACGCACGTACTTATCCAGATCCAGGATAATCCCGTAATATGACGTCGTCTGAAGGATCTCCAGTTGACATTAAAGGAACTGAACATATGTTATTTATGTACAATTGAAAAAAATATTTATAAGAAAGTCTATGACATCAGTAAAGACTTTACAGTACAGGACAAAATAGATTTAAATAATAACATACTTCATTTTATAGAAGTAAAATTTCAGATTTGTTACATATGTCAACAGAAAAAAAGACAGATAAATTATTTTTATAAGCTATATTAAAAGCTCAGTATATTGTTAGAAAATAATAGCAACATTAATAAATCTGCTTTATTCCAATGACATTTATCTTGACTTATCCTATCAGACTCTTATACATCGCATACGATTTTAGCGCCGAGACATGTTTGGGCTCGATAAATAAATAAAATTGGAATAGATAAATTGAAAATGTTCTTCTGTGTAACGTGTAGATAAGTATACGTTAAATAAATTCCACAACCTCGTCCAATTTTGAGGTTTAACTTTTTTTTGTTTCCATGATTTTTCCTACGCTTATTAGTTCGTGTAACATTATTCTGGGCCTAGTGGGTCTTGTGCGACCCTTCCGCCTTGTATGCTGTTGGTCTGTTAAAATGGGCCGTCTAACATTCGTAAACCCTACCCATTCGTAAACATCTATAGCTTCATATCCAAATTTACTAGAGGAATATTTCACCGTTTCGCATGCGTATATAAGGACTGATCTTACATTCGATTTGAATAAACCGTCCTGTTCTCTCTAAATTACTGTTTAAGTTTCACTACCATAGACTAGGATAGGTGGTAATATACCATACCATAATATACCATAGGTGGAATAAGTTGGACGATTCTAACAGTCTCGTACCTTTTTTGAAGAAAACCCTTTTTCTCTACGTTAGGTTTTAATATTATGCTTTTCCTCCTCTTTTGCTACTATAGTACGTTTCATTTTACAATATTAACTACAAACGCTTACTGAAAGACAAAGAGAACTGAAATTTATTCTATTTATGTGATATTATACCCTTTTAAAATGCATGTTTATTCTCATTACAAGTAAAATCCCGGCGGCAGAAATGATATATCTTACGAGAGTAGTAGGAGTAACAAGGAAGAATAGAGTTAGGAATACACAAATAAGAGAGGATTTAGAAATGATATAGATTCTGGATTTTATTGAACAGAGACAACTATGCTGGTGGGGACACGTGCAGAGAATAGATAGTATAAAGATCTCAGGATCTATTGTTTTTGGTGAAGATCGGTTAAGGGAAAGGGGTAGTTTACCTGCAACGTTTTATGTTTTAAAAGGGTATTTTTTATGGCAAACGATAAGAGTCGCAAATTCAAACAAAATCAAATACTTTTTTGCATACAGCTCTGATTTGTAGAGTACTCAAGATCTGTTGTTTTTGGTGAAGATCGGTTAACGGTAAGGGGTAGTTTACCAGAAACGTTTTTCTTATCAAGGGTAATTCTTTTCTATGGCAAACGATAACAGCCGCAAATTCAAACAAATCAACTAGTCTTTTTCATAACTTTTTTAATTATACCGAACTCAAGGTGTGTTGATTTTGTTGAAGATCGGTTAAGGGAATGGGGTAATTTACCTGCAACCTTTTATGTTTTAACAAGGGTAATGTTTTTTATGACGAACGATAACTGCCGTAAATTCAAACAGAATCAACTACTCTTTTGCATACCTTTTTGAGTTATATAGAACTCAAGGTCTGTTGATTTTGTTGAAGATCGATTAAGCGAAAGGGGTATTTTACCTGCAACGTTTTATATTTTAATAAGGGTATTTATTATGGCAAACGATAAGATCCGCATATTCAAACAGAATCAAATAATTTTTTGTATACAGCCCAGAATTGTAGAGTACTCAAGACCTATTGTTTTTGGTGAAGATCGGTTAAGGGAAAGGGGTAGTTTACCAGCAACGTTTTTTTATCAAGGGTAATATTTTTTCTATGGCAAACGATAACAGCCGCAAATTCAAACAGAATCAAATAATGAAATAATGTTTTGCATACAGCCCTGCATTGTAGAGGACTGAAGGTCTGTTGATTTTGGTGAAGATCGGTTTAGAGAAAGGGGTAGTTTACCAGCAACGTTTTATGTTTTAACAAGGGTAATTTTTTCTATGACGAACTATAACTGCCGTAAATTCAAAGAAAATCAAATATTTTTCGCATACCTTCCTAAATTGTAGAGAGCTCAAAGCCTGTTGATTTTGGTGAAGATCGGTAAAGGGAAAGGGGTAGTTTACCTGAAACATGTTATGTTGTAACAAGAGAAATGTTTTCATGACGAACGATAACTTCCGGAAATTGAAACAGAATCAAATATTTTTTTGGATGCATCCCTGCATTGTAGAGGACTGAAGGTCTATTGATTTTGGTGAAGATGGATTTAGAGAAACGGGTAGTTTACCTGCAACGTTTTATGTTTTAACAAGAGTAAAGTACTTAATTTTGATAAATAAAGTATCTTGATAAGAAGCTCATAATAATCCACTGTAGAAACGTAGATGAAATATCTATAAATGAAGAGGTTAAGTGAACGGGGTGGGGGTAATTTTCTATAAATGAAAATTATAGTTGAAGGGAGAGGGGAGAATTTTGTATGTGTACTACGTTATCGGCAACAAAGAAGTAGTTCTTTGTTAAAATTCTTTCCCGGGCTGTTTAGCCGTAGACCAATGTTTTCTGCAAAAGCAGACTTTTCGGCAGTGCCATCGACTTCAATCTCAGTGAAAATCGAGTGCGAAAACGTGAGGTGGTATACGTTAGTGACCACAGTACTGTGGTTTAAGGCTGAAGCAATAAGTAGAAAGAAGTAGTTTCTATGGAAATATTTCATTTCGAATATGATTTTAAATATAAATCTTAGAACATGGAAGTCCTGTATGGTTCTCCATACCGATATTTTTATGAACGGACGACGCGTTTTAAAACATATGCTTTATCATCAGATCATAAAATATCCCTCGTAAGACGTCGTCATTAGTTAAATATCCTATATAATTATGCACTCTATACTGATAAATAAGTGCGCACCTAATCACGTTTGCTAGCAGTTACAAGTTTGTTTAAATCTAGTTCAGCCTAATACGATTATTGTGTATTCACTTTACTAATCCGTTCTCCATCCTTTTGCTAATTTTCTGTTGTAAATATTTAAGTACCTTTTTCAGTTCTCTTTCTTATTTATTGTATTGTAACTTTATGCATATAGCCCATGCATGGTTTACAGTTGTTTGATAAATTAATTGTTAATATTATACCATGCCATTCGACATGAAATTTTTGTTTTTACACTATAACACGCTTCGGAAAGTTAAATATTGAATGTTTGTCCTTACTTTTATTTCTTTTCCCTTTTTGCTTATCTTTAATGGCTGCAGTACCAGACAGAACAGTGCGTGAGAGATGTGCTATTGTCTGAGTCATACGCGATAGTTATGGGTATGTTACTGGCCGACTGACTCTCTGGCGCTAAAACCCACGATGAGCCTTGGTCTCCCCGACTAGTCGCCTCCAAACACCTCGGTCCCCCAGCCTCCGCCTCCACTCCCCGATACCCATCCTCCTGTCATTCTGCGTCCTGTAGCCACCTTGTTCCTAGGTCTTCCTTTCTTTTTTTGCCCGTTTATTGTCCCTCTAAGAATTCCTTTGGGCATTCTATTGTACTACATGCGCATCACATGTACCAACAAGCTGATCCCAATAGACTCGACCCCAACCTCACTATGTCCTCGCCATCTACCAATTCCTCATATTCCCTATTGTTCCGTATGCGCCAGTCTTTAACTTCCTTCAATGTTCCAAAGAATTTTCTTAGAATTCTTCTTTCAAAGACTCTTAAACTATGTATGTCACTATAAAATATTGTCCAGGTCTCCGCAGCATACGTCAGAACTGGCCTTACTCAGGTCTTGTATAATCTAAGTTTGATTCTTTTGCTGAATAAACTGGATTTGAAAATTGTCTGCTGAACATAAAAGCTTTATTACCACTCGTTATGTAATTTGCAATCTCATTGCTGATTTTGTTCTCATTGTTTATGGAGGTACTCAAATATTTAAATTGCCGGACCCTTTGGTCCGTCCTACATTGAGATTTTCAATTCTTCTACTTTCCTCTTCACTTAATACTTTCATAAAGTGAATAACAATCAGAATAATTAAAATATGCAAAACTAATAATACACGATTATATACAAGAAAATTACCGATCTTCCGAACGTAACCAAAAGACTTCGCATGTTGCAAAAAATAATTAAAATAAGGGCGAATAAAATAAATCAACCTGTAAAGGGACGCTTAACAAATTTTGACTATTCAAATCTTGTTCAGAATTGTCGAAACATGATTATTACGGCAGAAACTATAAATAAGCGAGGCATCACAAGCCTCGAGGCAGTCTACGGAAGCATTTGTGCAGAAGAAGGCTATGCCCGACTGCATAGGAAAGTTTCGTATATCCGAGGTCGATATCCGAGTACTATGGAGCAGTAATTGTACGAGTCATGTGAGTTGCTGAACGGACCAGGAGGACCATCGGACGACGGGGGATCGACGCTGGACAAAGACACATGACTCAGGATCATAACGAGGACTCACAGAGTATCACCTTATTAATAATAAGGTGACACAAAGCCATATTACTCGTCAACAAACGGTTCCTAAATGACATTAAAAAGGTGTATACAAGAGACAATGATAGACTCTGTACACTAATGTTTTGAATAGTAATAATTGTAAATTTTATATTGTTAAATTTGGGTAAGAGATTACACAATTTTTATATAGATTTTAACATTTCCAAATGTTTAATTGTTTTTGAAGATTGTAATGTATTGTAGATATTTTATTGATTTAAAATTTGATTGATATTTCCTTAATATTTTATTGATATTTACATGCAGAAAGTAAATTAATAATTTAAATAAATGATTTAAAATAAATGCATTTTAAAAGAATATCTGAGAAAGTCGAGAGCTCATTTTAGTATTCTAAGAACTTATATTTATACATGTTTATTTGCGTATGTCAATTTATATTTTGTGTGTACTATATTTGTGAATATTTTATGGAAATGTTATTATATATATTTAGAATAATTATGTGTATTCCGAGCACACACAAGAAACACACATTATGCAATTGGTAACGAATTATTAAATACAAAATTTCGAAAATTTTTATTAATAAATTTTAAAATTATTTTCAAATTCAACATGAGTAAGATTTTTTTTTTAAACAAACAAACACCTACCTTTTCTCTACCGTGCTCAGTATTGTTGTTAACATATATATAAAAATACGTTGTAAACAATATACTTTTAATATAATTGATTACAGATTTTAAAATAATAACTGTATTTGAAATAAATTAAATGTTTTTATAAATGTATAATGGGAGAAAGTTAAACAAAAATTTATACTTAAAGTGATGAATGAAATTTCTCGTATAGTAAGGAACAATTTAACAGATTTCAAACCAAATTGATGCTTTTACCGCGGCATAATTTTCTTTTATAACACAATGTGTAAGTACGTACGGTGGTAAAGTCTTCCGTAGTGTTCGAGAAAAACGTACATGCAGAATTACATACACAAATTACAACTAAAGTGTCTCATGGGAACGCGTATATGTGAATAAAAAACCAAGGAGTAAACACATGCTCCGTGTGATAAGCGACATCGTAAAATGAGGAAGATAGAACAAACACACATGCTACATTCTAAAGGAACGTAAGAAACAAATACAATGGAAAGGTTTGCTGAAGAGAATTTAATTGATTACAAACCACATCTGAAAGAAAAAAGGAGCGTAAAGTCGGAAAAGCGTTGTAACCATACCGAGGAAAAGCAACACGACTAAATAACTAGGCTTATAGATTAATAGGTTCCTTGTTCAATGCAGAAATATTGTTTGCAATTAGTGTAAAAAACATGAAAGCGTTAAAATAGAATGTTTTATTTATTATCAAAATACCCTTATACCATATTGGTGTCGAGTTACATAAATATATGTTAAGTACATCAACTACATTCTATATACAAATAAAATAAAATAGAATGTAATAATTATTATAACACGCAAAGAGAACAGGCGATTATTTTATTTCTAATTATTATTTAATGGTAGTACGCAAACAAACAATTGAATTTACTTTTGAAAAGAGCCAGTAGAATGGATACAGTAACACTCTCGGGCGGCGGATGTAACGTGTGTCGCTGTGCAACGTGCATTGTGGTATCCCGTACAGTGCACACATACCTATAGGATACAGTGTAACCCATTGCACACTTTCTGTTGTACGCTTTGTACATAAATTGTTTATGGTTGGATTGTTATACATTTCAAAGCATTTAAAACATTCAAACACAAAATACTTCTTTCATGTTTTGTTTCTCTCGAAAAGTGTTTGTTTGTCAGTCAACCTGTATAAATGTATGTCTCTCTCTACCTCTCTCTACACCATCCTAACCACTGAAAATATATGCAATACAGTTTTTGTTAAATTGAGAGATGATTATACATATGAATAACATTGTAACGTCTTTCATTCATTGGATTACTGATTTGCAATTAGAAAAATTCGTAGTGCACAGCAAACAGACTACCTATATCACTAAGTCAATCTAAATTTATCAAAGAATATACAGAAATCAGGCTGAATAGATCACGCCAAGTAGCATTTGTTTACTGCTCGAGAGGTCTTGTGTTCGAGTTGTGAGATCATCGTAAAACCTAGATGCTTTTGTCGACGTGTCCTCTAAAAATAAGTACCTGAGGTTCAACATGAGGGGTCACCACACTGTCATCCCTGAATGACGTGCGGCTTACATTGGTGTCTACCCTGTCTCTTCAAAGCCGTCTAGGTGGTACATAAGTGAGTCTCTTAATCCTATTATTACATAAACAGAGAAAACGAATTACAGGATACCCACAGAAGTAATTAAACGACCATTGTTTAACTTTTAATTCGATGTAAAACGACTTGTTCTGTCTCTGTTTGTGTGTAACACCATTGCACATATAAAATCCTGAGCACATAATTTTTCATCTTCATCCAAGGTATTTCTTCTGGTTTCTTTCTAGCACACAGGCATTTTGATTTTTATGTTTACGACGACTTCCCTCTTTCAGTATTCTTCGCATAACTTTATAGTCACGTATCGCGACATTTACGCGTCCGCACGATGTGGTCGACTTAATAACGTGCAGGTAGTCAATTCTTAATAAGAGAAATTTCATTGCCCTTATATTTTCTCTCCATTCATTTTTGCTTAAACTTTCTTTTTTTAGGCGCCTGATCTATGTAAATTTTGAAAGGCTGCAGTTTGTTTAAATCAGTAAGTTTGTTTCAGATTTATGTGATTTTGAGCCCACTAAGTGTATTTTCCACTAAATTTGTTGTTTCCTTAGCATATATACTTTTAAATTGTTATATTAGTGCTTTTAACGTTTGGTTCAGAGTTACTCAGAATTCTGCAAATAACCAAATTATCATTGTTTCTTTTAAAACGACATAATAAGTTCACTTCCGATTTTATTTAATTTATTTTGATCTATTTTTTAGTTTTGTTGGTTTAATGGCTTGCAGCTAATGGAGGTACCTTTCCTTCCTATTACGTCCACTTTTATTATATCATTACGCGTATCGCTTGATCTAAATAGTTTAAAATTTTTGCAGGTGCTGCATGTCGTTTCAATGTCTCTTAGACTTATGTTTAGAAGAAGATGGGACTCTATTCTTAAGATACCAATGTTTAAAGTTTTTTCATTTTCAATTTTTTGATTATTTCTTTTCTGTTTGCTTTGTACATCATTTCATTAACATTAATTTCACAAATTTTTCACTAATATAAGTGTTCAATTTATTGCATATAGGCATAGTTTACTAAATCGCTAGCTGTTATCGTAATTGTTTATTTATCTTAGTTTAAACTGCATTGTTATTTTTGTTATTGTCCCTTCAGATGCTTAAAAATTTGTGGTTTGCACACATTATATCTCTAGGTCGTTACCTTACAATTACTATTTTGTATTGGTATGTTTCCACCATATTGTCCCAGACCTTCGCGTCTCGTTTTATACACTCCTTCTGCATAATATGCTTGTTGATCTTTAGAGCTCATAAAGTTTTGTTCAAAAGTTTTGTTTATGTGTTCTTTTTAAACTTCCATGATTTAAGCTACTTAAATTATAACGTCTTGCAAACGAGCTAATAAATCACTTTAAACTAAGGTAAAAAATTTTCTGTAGAGCCGTTTTCAAGTAAATGGCGACTTATTTTGCACTAATTTATTTATATATGTGTCCTCATATCCAATTTTTTCTTTATAATTATGTAACAGTTTTAGGTTTAATGTAAAGCACGTTTAATTTGATAAGCTTAAGGTAATTCAGATGATCAAGTCATTTAAAATAATTGTGCCCAAAGTTTTTGAAAAACTATTCCTTCAAAGGCTTCATAATATTATACCGCTTAGAAGGCTAATGACAAAAGTATGAAAGCCTAGAACAAGTACACCGCGTGACCTGTCTTTCGAACCTTCGAAGAGGAAAAGCATTGCTCGGCAGTCTTCTTGGAGGATTGACAGGCATTTCAGAAAAATTAACACACTGGATTGTTAGTCAAGTTTAAAACGTTACTTCCAGTAAATTACTATACTGTCCTCATATCTTATCTGAAAGACAAATGCTTTGTCGTTAAGTACCACAATGTGTACTCAGCTCAACAGCCCATAGAAGCCACAGTGCTACAAGGTACCACTCCTCAACCACCTCTTCTACGGCATCCTCTCTATCTTCTGCATACAGCAGATTTAACTTCAACTGCTGAGACTACTATAGCAACGTTTGGAGAAAACGGCTATAGTAGCCTCTGAACTGGACTCAACATTGCTTCAAAGTGACTAAAAAATATCCTGATAAATGCTACCCCCTGGCTGATGTAGTTGAAAATCTAAATGAAGAAACATATATCTAAACACTTAACTTTTAGTATCCGTTCTCATAAGTCATACTTTATGTCAACAGAATCACTCATGCCAAAGACGTCAAATACGTAGGGATGCTTTTGAACTGATGTTAACTTGGGAAAATCACATACAGGCGACGAGAAAACGAGTTGGGCATAAACTTAGTTAGCTGTTCTGGCTAACTGGCCGTAATTCTTCATTAACACTTAATAACAAATTATTCGTTTATAAATCTGTTTTGAACCCAATATGGACATAAGGGTTGCAGCTCTGGGCAACCCCCTCTCAATCAAACATAGAAATCAAACAGAAGTTTAATAAAAAAATTTTATGATTTGGTCACCAAAGCGCCGTGATACATCTGAGGACATCCACGGTAACTTGAGTGCACCAACGATCTGGCAGGAAGTACAAGCGTGAGCAACGCGATACAACACGAGGCTGAGACTTAATCCATACCTCATGGGAGAAGAGCTTACGACACTGATAACAGCTGAAGCACTGCAACTCTGAGGTCCAGCTGATCTTACGTGAAATTTTGGGCCTTAGCAGTCTTTAAAGCTCAATGAAAAACAGGATATGTTTTACTGGATAACTCCTGACGAGACAGTATTTAGCATAGACGGTATAGACAGCATATATGTTGCAGAAAAAAATGTTTTTCCATGTTTTGCTCTGTTTGACTCCATCTACAATGAAATCTGAAGTCCAATAAATTTCGTCTTACAACTCTAATATTCGGTGTTAACAAATTCCTGATTCATACTTTGTAGTTTAAGACGTTGTGTGTTTCTTATTTTATTTTATTTTACATGTCGTTAGTTAAACATGTAAATGTCCCACAAGGCGTATGTAAACGGAACGTAAATTTCGACGTGGCATGTAATGTGGAAGTTATTACTGGGATATTTATTGCTTCATCATTTGCATTGTGATAGGATTAAATTATTTATTTTAGATTGCCAATACATTTGTTTAAATCTGCGTAAATCGTGTGTTTTATATAGGCCTACTGTTTCAGATTGGAGCTGTTTTTATCATTTACTATTTTACAATACTTTATAAAATATATATATATATATTTTTTTAAATTTCTAGGCGGATAATGGATTGTAATTTGTGGAAACTATAGTTGTCTTGATCTCAATTATCTACGGACTCCAGTCTGGTAGTGCTACATCAGGTCGGTGTTGTCTAGGATCATGACATAGTAAACAGTAGCAGGGAACAAGAACCTGTCGACAACACTTCCTCACCTGCTATCGGTTGGTAGGACTCCAGTATGGTAGTGCTACATCAGGTGGTTGACTGACATGGTAAGTTAAGGTGAGTGCAGAGGAAGCTATTACGTTCCTTAATCTCATAATGCATGCATTTCCTTCTTTCCTTAAACATTCATAAGTCACAAGTGCTTATATATTTTGAAAACGGGGTAAGTATTTAGAAAACCTATGATTCGTAAAAATTGTTTCTGCTTTTTGATGTAAACAATATGTTTCTTTTATAAAAAAAGATACACTTAACTAACGTATTAAAGACATAAGTACTTGAGCTTTTTTAATTTTAGAAGTATTTCCTAATAAATATTAGATCGATACACATAAGATAAATATGTAATACCATAACGTCTGTGCTTTCACAATCGGAAACGTCAACTGTTCTGATAATTTAATCGGTCTGCTTGTCATTCTCTCCCTCATCTCTTTACTCTCTTCTTCCACCTCCCAAAATTACTTCCTTCCTCTCTTTTTCCGTCTATTAAATTTTCGTTTCATTAATGTAATGTTTAGTCAGATTTTCATTCCGTTCTGAAGAACCATGAGGTAACTTATATATATATATATATATATATATATATATATGTGATTGAAAAGCACTTAAATACTTTGTAATTTTACAAATAAATAATCTTGAAATAACTGCATAGGTGCAGTAGGACATGATGTTGTCTTGATCTCAATTAAATATCTGTGGACTCCGGTATGGTAGTGCTACATCAGGTCGGTGTCGATAATGGAATACTCAGAATTTTTCATTATAAATGATTGTTAGACACGTAAATTTGATATTCTATTTCAAAACTCAAAATATTTTAAACATACGTAATAGGTCAACTAACAACTAATATTTACTATGTGGAAGTTGCATCAAACTATATTCCTGTAAAATCTTTAGTTTCAAGATTGATTCTTAAACAAATTACATTAATGCAGAATATACAATTTTTAGTAGTCACTTGGGTAGTTTCCATACGATATTTCTTATTAAAATCCATTTTTGCAGACGAAACCAGCATTCCACCATTGGTGTACAGCCACTGGCGATTGACAAATCGTAGTTGCATCGCAGGTGTTGGTGGTCGACAATATTAAGTCCTTGTATCTTTAAACACTTTGTTTAGGTTTTTTGTGCCAAAATGTTTCGCGTTTAGATTTATTATGCAAGCAACAGAATAGTTCGTAAAAGGCTTATAAAATTCATATAAAATGATTCATAAAGACTTTGCCTGACTTTGACAGGTAATAAATAGCACGAGCTAAACCAACATTCACAATAAATGGAAAGTGTGAGATGGCATAAATGCTGTCGTGCGACATGTAGCAAGAGGAAGGCAATGGGCGGCATCACAAGAAACGTATTGTAAAACTAAATCGGAAATATAACGAGATTAGTGTTTGAAAGCAAAAAAGAAAGTAAATAAATGTACAATTGAAAATGCGGAAGTAATTACGTTCACTTAATTAAAAACTGCAATGTAATTTAACCGTTTTTTATTAATTTGGCATTTTTTACCTTTCAATAGCTACGTGTACAGCAATTATAATTTACCGAGGTAGAGTATTTGTTTTATTTCCAAGTGCATTTGTTTCAATATTATTTTCAAAATATCATTGTTGTTAAAGCACTTTGTACATTATACTTGCATTGTCTGTTTTCAGTTTTGTTATGTGTTAAATTGCGGTACTAATTGACGTTAAATATATAAGTTTTTAAATACTTTAAGAATAGTGTTTCGCGTCTTTTAAAAAACGTTGTGGCCAACAAGACAGCAATCTTGTCTACAAAGAATTAAAGTTATAAAATATTAAAAAAAGAAGTGTCATATTTTAAATTTGAAAGTAGAGTAAAATATTGTAGTGCAAACAGATTAAAAATTAACAAGGACGCTTGCTTGCAAACAATGCGTTTCAGCACTATCAATGGTAATCTAACGTTCCAAACTATGTGTTAACAACTAAGATTACATTAATGACATTATTAACTTTAATGATTTTATATTTAATTTTGTAATTTATCTATTTTAAAGTAATTGTTATGTAAATTTACAACCATAATATCTTCAGGTACTAAGTAATTTAGTATCAAATCTTTCAGTATTCCTTACTAAAGGATTTGTAATCTCTTTTTTAAATCGGGAATTCTGCTAACAGGGATTAATTTATAACTTCACATTTAATTTCCAATATAAGTTGTTCTGCGCTGGATACAAAATGTAATTACAATAAAAGAATTACAATCATTACAAGTATACAGTCATGAAGTAAATTTCTTTACCAAAAAAGTCCATCTATATGTGTCTACATTTATCCAGTATAACTTTCTGTACTTCCATTTAATGGCCTCAATATAGAGAAGGAAAGCAATTGTAATGTTTCTGCGTTCAACTGTCTGGACCCGGTGTAATATTAATTGATAAATACAAAAAATAAAAAAAATATCAGGGTGAAATGTCCCGTGGCAGACCTTCAAGAGACAGCATTAAAGCTATTATACTAATAAACGTATTAGTCTATACGTTTTGAAAGTATAATTATTGCGCTCTGAAAATTTGATACAATTTTTGTCACTTTAATTACTTGAAAAATACTTATCTGGTAAGAATTTTATTTTCGTCTTTACTATCTAAGCACATAAGATTGTTACTAATATGGAAAATCTAAGGTTTTTACGTATTGGATAGTATTACGTATAAGCTCATTGGATAAGTGTTGTTATACGCTGGAAATCATGTGATAATGGGTTGCACTCTTACTAACTACAGGCATAACGTAAGAATAAAATTAGAATTGAAATATTACTACTTAAGTAGGTTTTATTATTAAAGTAGCTATTCCAAAGCACGGACAAAAGAAGACCTGTAGTCTATATCTCTAACAATGATGACAGAAAATTATAAATCCTTAACGCTGTCACTCATTGCTCAAGACAATGTGGATACGTAACATGAAAAGAGTACAATATGCTATACAAGCTTAATAAGGAGATTCCTGAAGGGAGAAAAAATATGCTACTAGTAAAAGGTGGTCGTAATATACCTTTTCAGTAATAGTTATATTGACTTACATTCACTTAGAGTATATTTATGAAACCATTATGTAATTTTTATCAATGTTTGTACCATAATTTATATGTAGAAAGACAAGTAAAAATACCTAAAGTTACAGAAAGTGTACGTAATAGGACGTAAAAATTGAAATAAACTTATTAACATATTTCTAATAATCAGAATGATCACAGTTGCACACCACTATATAAAAATTATCCCAATTAGCGCTTTCAAGCTTCACAGCCCATCGTCAGATTGGAATAGACAGGAAATTCATAAAAACAACCCCTTCACCCCTCTCCCCCACCCTGCTCACACACAACAAGCTATAATATAAATGACCCTTCCCCACCCCCTAAACCCTGTCCCACCATCTGTAGAGTTACATATTTTTTCTAGCAAATTCCTTGTGTTTCAGTGTTGTGTGTGTGTGTGTGCATCCTTTTAAACTACCCTCTTCCTCTCCACACACGTGGGTCAGTCATACACCCTTATTTTAAAACATCCAATTAGTACTATGCAAAATAATTCTTAATCTTAGCTATCTGTCCTCTATCATTTACTTCTTAATCATGTTATAAAATATTTCTTCATTATCAAATTTAATTTTAATATTAATTAAATTGTCTAACCCTTTTTCTCTTTCTTTTAATATTTCTAACTCCTCTCTAAGCTTCCTTTCAACAGTGTTATTCACTACTTTTACAATTTCGTATTTTTCCAAAGGATTAACAAACTTATGGTTGTCTTCTATGAAATGTCTTGCATATAACGAATTGGTTGTTCTATTACCTTCTCCACGTTTGTGGTCAGACAACCTGCATACGAATTTTCGTCCTGTCTCTCCTAGGTACACCTTGTTGCAGTCTTTACATTTTAATTTATAAATTCCGCTTTTCTGTAATACTGGAATTTTTTCTATATTCTTATTCTTTATCTTATCAAATACCGTTTCACATTTTTTAATAGCTATATCTACTCCATATTTATTAAAACATTTTATAATTTTTCTAGTATGTGAACCTATGTATGTCAATGACCCTGCATAATTCTTTTGTTCTGGTTCTATTTTATCTTTTTGTATGTTAACCTTTTCATAACTTTATCCACTATGTTGGTGTTATAATTATTATTCCTTACAATTCCCTTTATCGTTCTTAACTCCCTATCTTTTGATTCGGTCTCTTTTAAACACTTCTGAGCTCTGTAACAAAATGAATTGATTGCCGCCATTTTATATCTATATGGGTGGTAAGACTCTCTTGGTATAATTATATCAGAATACGACTCTTTCCTAAATATCCCAAACTGTAGTTTCTCATTATCCTGTCTATTCCAATCTGACGATGGGCTGCGAAGCTTGAAAGCGCTAATTGGGATAATTTTTATATAGTGGTGTGCAACTGTGATCATTCTGATTGTGATTTCAACCACTAACACAAATTTCTTCATTAAATATTTCTAATATGTTATTATAAACAGTATAAAAGTGACAAAATCGTTTATAACAATACGACCAATTTCAGGATTCAATCGGGTTCAGAACACGTGTACATTTCACCATTTTATGGCATTCTTTCGTAGGATATTTCAAACTATTATCTCTCTCTCTCTCTTTTTCTCTCTTTCTTTTTTTCTTTTTTCTACACTTTCCATCTCATGCATCTCATTTTGTTTTTGTATATATTCTCTACTTGCTACCTTTCTGATGGACTTATATTATCTATCACTCTCTTCATAGAGGGTGTCCAGCGTTGTTGCAATGTGCCTACTGGCAGACCTTATCCGTATCATTAGGTTACATTGTTATGATAACTGTTATTAAATACAATACTTGTGATGTTCAATTTTTTAATGTACTAATATTAAACCAGTCAGTCGTATATTGAATTACAAAGTATGTATTCAAATGTCTACCTTCTTTTCCATTGAAACTTTTCAATGTTTTCTAAAAATTTATTCAAGATAGTCATATTTTTTGATTATTTGGACAACAAAAGCTGTTAATAAAATTTATGACGTATGATCATTTTATTGGACGTCGACTTATAATTAAATGGAGACTATTTTAAAGAATAAATACAATTGTTCCCAAGCACTAAGTTTACGCTTACAGTTTGAACTGGGCACAGGCTACAGTTTGTTCTTCACTGTTCTGGGAGTTTGTGTGACCCAACGTCGGAGGCTCGACAAGGATTCCCTCAAGGAGCGCCATGGAAATTGGCGCGCGTTGCCAGTTGTCTTCACCGTTGCCTGGAACACGTGGTCGCTCGGACCTCAAGCTCTGTTCCGCTGTGATGTTCATGCTTCTAACATTTGTTGTTTCAGTTGAGATTTTATTACTGGTTTTAGTTAGTGGTTTTCAGTACTGCAATATATCAGACATTTAAAGACAGCGTTTTAGAAGTCCATTATTTATACAGTAATAAAATGTTTTAATTTTTAATAGGTATAACTTAAGTCTGATGGCAGTCAACTTCGTAAAACACGCTGTCATTCTCGGATACACGATAGTTAACATAAGTCTTCACCTTATCGAACGACAGTTAGTGGTGTCGCTTTGCAAAGTCAAGCATATCGATTTATTTTTTTCCATGAATTATTATTTTACAAGAGTTAGAAAGAGGGGGGGGACAACAGACTTCTTTTACCTCCAACAAAAGTTCTTGAGCGGCATTAAAATCTTCGGCTTTAAAAATGTGCAAGAACTTAGTTACAATATATGAAGAGAGAAAAGGAAAAATTGCTGACGGAGGGTGTTTAAGATTAGAAACACCGAACAAAAAATACAAATTAAAAAACTTGTAACGGAATTTGACAAGTTACAGACTAATACAATATTTGCAATAATTTCCGCCAGAAAGAACACCCAACACTTAGAAAACATCTGGTCTCGTTAAGAGATCCTGGTTTATTCCTTGGTGCAGTATGCTATCGCTTCTGGTGATTTTAGAAATGATTGGCATTACATAATAAAAATTAGTAGGCGCAAACTGTTAATGGAGAGAGGAAATATTACTGTTTGGCGTTACAGGATTTTAAAACACATAAGGAAGAAAAACTGAGGTAGAACGTCAAAAGGAATATTGTCAAAAGCAACGCACCCACCGTATATTAGAAAAATAAAATACATTACTGGCTGACAGAAAATTCGAAATTTACAATTTTCATTGACACTTCTCCAAAACAAACACATTCAACTTTCTTCTTGTTACACAATTATCCAATACTGATTAACAGAACGAGTAATACAAGTTACCAATATAAAGAGAAATTACAATAATCCGCGACCAAATTATATTATTTAACACGGGACGCTTTTGTGTAACTTATACCGACCACTTAGGGAGCTCTATTGTATCGCACTGAATAAAAACACAGTTTGCGAAAAAATGAACTGCTCCAGAACTGCTAAAACCTGTCTGAAGTTGTTAGATTAATCGATAATTAATCGATTCTGTGATGCCCCAGACATTTCTACCGTTCAAAGATGGGAATTAGATGTCGTGACGACAATCCGTATAAGAAACTCTCAAGCAATTCTGCAATAAATCACAAGCAAAGTAATAATGTCACATTAGTCTGACAATGTCAATCTTTTCATCATACAACGACTTCAGTGGCGTAGCGTGGGATCATAACAGTCATTGCCAGTTGTGATAGGCCTAAAACGAAGACTAAAAATTAATTCAATTTGTCCCTAGTACCTACTGTACCTAATTTGTTCTTTTTAGAGCCCAAATATTCTTTTTAGAGCTAAAATATCTTTTCAGAGTATTTTACATTTTTGGCTGGCACAAGGATAGGGCCCCGGTTCAACAGGATCTGACCTGACTCCATTGTACTTACACAGAATAAATGAGGACACAAATAATCAAATTTTTAATAATAAAGACAAACAGAGAAACACACAAGTAAACTAACAAAACACAAATATGTAGCTAGTAACTGCTGCGCGTTGGTTCCGAAACGAACATTGTTTCCGCTAACTGAGCGGTTTAGCGGTTTATACAGCGGCAACACATTGGGCGGACGAATGTGCAATACAAAATCCTGAGCAGCACTAAACGTTACTTCCCTTTTGCGGGGCACGTCTGAAGTGTCAAACAACAATTTCTTTTCACATAAACAACCCTTACAATGCTCAATTGGTACTCCGGTAGCCGAAAAAAGATTTCCCGATCATCTTTTATGACGAATTACTTAGAATAATTGAAAGTATTTCTAACATTACTTCTCAAAGTTTTGGCTAGCCTATTCTTTATTTACGAACTGATGTTTCGCTGTTTTTTGCAGCCTTTATCATCATTTCAATGATAGCTCTACATTTAATAAGTTCAGCTTCCTTGTTTTCATATTTGTCTGATGCGGACTTTATTTTTGAAAGTTTTTTTTGCGTGGGTACGTCATCAGCTCCACCTTACATTATTCCTATGTCTACAGATGTTGACGTATTCCCTTTCCTTCTGCAAGTAATTGAGTTTCGGTTGAGGTTAGAGTTCTTCCCACCAGTGAGCTCCTCTGTGAGTAGTCTACTTCATTTTTTTACTATTAAGCAATAGTTAGCCCCATCAGAATTCCTCAGTTCTGCTTTCGAAGAGGCTGGGTTTTCCAGCAGATAGGCCTATATGCTGGGCTATCACGTATGGTATTATTACAATTTGTTTTGTATATTATTCCCCATACTTTCTAAATGTATTTATTATGTAAAAAAATAACTAGTCAGGAAATAAAACATCTTAAGTCCTCAAAAAATGTAATAGCTTTGGGGTTAGAAAAACAAGAATTTGTCAAGGGAGACGGCAAGATTAAAGGAAAGGGTACTCTGGGGTTGCCACATCTGTTTTCAACGGATGTGAGTCCCTAGGGGATATCCAAAAAGACTGACATAAATGCGCTATTAAATAAATGTTCTTTAATTTTGTGATAATTAATTTTCTGGTGACCTTAACTTTGCTATCATAACAATCTGATGGCGTCGCCAGTGTTCTACACAGCTTTAGATGAGACTTATCCTGCAAAGCTGATTTTGCGTTCTATTAATTTGCACTACATGTTCTTGCAAAATTTTTTAGGTTTATATCTACATGGTGACCATTATCATAAATAACGTTACACAGAAGAGAAGTTAAATTAATTTTTCCCGTATACTTATGACTTTTGTTTTCACCGGTTAAATTTCTTAAAAACCACTACTTTTGTTATAGAATTACCACAGAATTCTACTCTTATATTGTTAAGCAAATAAACGGGTTTTGAAGATCGGCTTCCCAGGAAGCAAGGACGGCGCAAGAAGTCTGAGAGAAGCAGATATATCAAAACATAGAACTGAAAGCCCTAAGCTTCTATTTGCTAAGACCGTTGTGCGTGGTAAACAGACATATCTTAATTTCCTGGCAGAGAACGACGGATTTTAGCCAGAGAAAACGATAAAATGTCAGTTGATAGAGTGGTGATATTTGACAGTTTTGATTATACGTAATAACAGGTTTTGGAACGGTTGGGTTAAGAAAAATTACAACTAATTATTTATTGGGTAACGGATTTTCAGCGTTCTAGGAATACAAAAGCGGAAGAAAAACCAAACCTATCACAGTATATGAATTAAAAGCACAATAATATAATATTTTCACTAATAACTCAGTATTTTAATACACGAATGTACATAATTGGCCAGGCAAATTGAAGAAATGTGTCAAAAAAATAATACAGAGCAAGAAACCCTGTTTTCAAAATTAAAATTCTTAACGTGTACTATTAACGGAGACCATGAGACTTAATCAGACTACTAGCCGTGTGCCCGATAGGATTTCCCATCGGCAACATCTCAGGAAACATCCAAATTTTCTCAAATGTTAGAGTTTTTGGGTAACCTGCTCTGCCCATGCCCTCTTTTTTACCCTTTGGTCGCGGCGAGGAATTAGTTCCCCGTAAACAAATAAAGACTAAATAGACTTTAACAAACTATCCATGTAACCCTGCAAAGAAAAATTAGACTGCACACATCAAAGAATCACCTATAGGACTTCACGATATACCACATTTTGAGTCCAGACTTGGGAGCCAATCTGTCCTTGATTCACGGAAATTGCCACAAAAACTTTCACATCTTCAAAGCGCCTGACTCGAGAAAAGGCGACATAAATTTGACCATGTCCAAAAGCTGGAGCTGGAAGATAAAGTCCGATTTTGTCAAAGGTCTGATTTTGGGACTTGTTGATTGTCATGACGAACGACAGCCTAATAGGAAATTGTCGCCTTCTCAGCCGGAATGGAAGCTCAGCTTGGCTTGGAGATAGATTAATCCGAGGAATGAACACACGTTCGCCGGCATGATCACCAGTAAGGATTTCGGCATCAAGAACATGTTCACCCATATTTCGGATAATCAGGCGTGTTCCATTGCACAATCCTTTCATTGTGTTTAAGTTACGCTGCAGCATGACGATCGATCCTATCTTCAGTCTCAGTATGTGCGGAGGTATTCCTGAAGGAGTCTGCGAGTTAATGAACTCCATTGGATAATTATTTAGTTCCTCTGGATCATCACACTCGATATTGTCGATGCTGTTGTAAATTTTGGCTTCTCCACGGATTTTGTCGACAATCTGATCGTTCATCTCAAGTGAATCTTCATTCCTCGGTGTCACGATCGCAACATTTTTTAATGATTCACAGCATGTGGGGTCAAGATCGTTTCCAAAAATTAGCTCTACCAGATCTTTTTTAGCGACGCAAGGCTCAAGAATCTGGAAGCTATCGTCACCAAAACTTCTGCATGTGGCAGACGGGCTTCTCCAAGTTTCAGAAGCCATTCAGCAAATACTTTCTCGTGCGATCCCCTCTCATATTTTGGGTGAGCTTGAATTCTTTGAATGAGTAGAAAAGGTTGCATCGCTTGAGAGATTCTCCGACGATTGCTGCTCGACCTCCTCTTGGAACAACAGGTAAACATTGCCTGAAATCTCCGCCCAACAAAATGATTTTACCTCCTAATGAAATTTTACTTTTCATCATATCCCGAAGAAGCAGATCGAGAACTTCAAGAGCGCGTCCTTGTGCCATCGCTACTTCGTCCCAGATAATCAAGCTGGCAGCCTCCAACTCGCGATATGCTTTTTGGCCTTGGGTCAGGAGTGATGTTGATGTTTCGTTAAGTGGTACCGGTAACTTAAACATTGAGTGAGCCGTCCTTCCACCTGTCAGCAATGTCGCTGGGATTCCTGTTGAGGCTACTGAAATTACGATCTTTCCGTCTCCTCTTAAAATATGCATCAATTTGTTATAGACATACGTTTTGCCAGTTCCACCAGGACCGTCAATAGAAAAGAGTTTGTTGTCTCCTCTTCCTTCACAGGTTTGCAGAATGCTGTCAACAACGTGTCTTTGCTCTCGATTCCATTTGGCATAGCATTCTTCGCCAAGTCTCTTCTCTTCCTCCTGGTCGTAACTTTCATCTTGATCGACACGGAAGCCTGGATCAGGAAGTCCAAAATCAGAATTCTTCGTTCCGTGAAGTCTCAGGATATCATTGATTTCTGCAAGGCATCAATCCTTGGAAACATCAGCCGAGTGATCCCTTATCAAATCCTCGTTTAAACTTTCCAGATGCCGATCAAATAATTCAAGAGGGGTAGGATTTTAAGGATTGCAGAACACCAGAATGATGGCAAAAAGATCCCTCAGGGATTTTGCCGACTTATATCTTGACGTTTCTCAAGACATCTCGACCGTTTCTCATCGTTTTCAAGCAATCCCCTGGCTCGTGCTGTCTCCTCGAATGTTCCACATGTAATGCCATTCACAGTTCTCAGGTTCTCAAACGATGTTGGCCCTCGAACGTTTAGTAGGAGAAGTCGCAGGAAATATCGCTCACGATCCAAAGGGCTGACGCTGTACATCCGAGAAATTGTACCCAAACGACGCACTCGTTTTTGCCATTTCCCATTAACGAATTGATATGATTCTCCGACTTCTGTGTAGAGGAGCTCTCTTGTATCAGGGTCTGACTGACACAGCTTGAAGTATGCAGTCAGAATTGTATCTTTTGAGGAAGCGTTCTCTAATGCCTGACGTTCTTGACCTTCCAGAAACGTAACATTCTGTTGATGAGGTAAATGAACTGCCAATCTCTCAATGTGGTGGCTTTGAGAGTGCAATTTAAATCCAAGAAGTCGCCAAGCCGCTTCCGGAGCCGTCACCATTCTACCATCAATGTATCGAGTAATTTCATCATGCTCATTGTTTTCGGAGGTGATTTCCATCTTTGCGCAATCATGACGTTTGTATACATACTTGTAAAGATACTTCCTCGCCTTCACAGTGGCACAGATCTCCACGTTGATGTGAGCATTGAACTCTTTGAGGAGAAACTTGTTGTACGGAACTACCCATCGATTGTCAATCCTGACTCCATTCTTCATGAAAGAATTAGCATTTCTTCGTCTGTAAAGAGGGTAGCCGTCGACATTCTCTTGAGTCTCAGGGTTTAATTTCTTTGGGAATCCTTCGTGCATTTGCCATGTTCCATACAAACACAGTCACGGTTAAGTTCTCCACACGGTCCATGAATCATGTGCTGGGTCACGATGCTGTAAAGATTTGGTTCGGCAGTCTCGTCAGGTATCTCAGCACAAACTACTTCATCAATTATTTCTCTTCCTCTGATTTTGTCATCACTTTTCAGCATCATCAAGATGTGGGCATGTGGAAGACCCCGTTTTTGCCACTCGACAACGTAAATGAGGGCAGGACATCTCCCAAAATGACCATCTTTGAGCGTGCCTAAAAGAACTTCGAGTTTGAGGTGAAACACTCTCGACACCAAGTCTGGTCGGTCTTGAGGAGTTTGTCCAGGCTTCAGTTCGTTTGTTATCTCAGGCCAGTTTGGATTACAGGTGAACGTGATGAAAAGATCAGGTTTTCCGTACCGGTTCATGATTGCCATGGCGTCCTGGTAATTTTGTTGGCTATATCTTGGACCGCCGTGGAATGTCGAAGGCAATATGCAGACTCTTCCAATCGGTCTCTGGTGGTCAGCTGCATCTTGAGCAAGGGCATCCATAAGTCCTTGATACGTCTCAATTCTAAGTTTTCTTTGATTCTGACGAATATAGAAGAGGTTGTTCGACTCACATCTCACGTAGGAGAGAACCAAATACTGCTGAAAGAGCTTGCAGCCATGATGAAGAGGAGTGAATCCATGTTTGTCTCTCTCCATTAGCCTGTATTTGTAGAACTGCTGCATTGTTAGCCTGTTGTGAGATGCAGTTTGTCTTCGTCCCGCGTGAGTCATGTTTGGATCCCATCCAAGTTCACCTCGGGGAAAGAGCAGAGGAAAGGCCATCGGATCAATGTGGGCGCTCATGTTGGAGTATTTGAGGAGTCATTGCTGGTTATGGAAAACAGTAAAGTCAATATTCTGAGGAGGGTTTCCGCTTTCTCCCGTAATGACGATCGCAACCTCGTTTGCACTCGGTCCGTTGTATCTCGTCTTGTCCTTCTCTGGGTCTTTGAAAAACATGAGCTTGACTATTTCAGGCTCTCCAACTTGAGCAACAACATCCTTAATCATCTTGTAAGCCTGTGCGTACACATTGGATCGCCGCAACACAGTGTCCAACTTGCTCATGACAGTCGCCAACCATTTGTCATTCTCAGATCTTCCCATTCTCTCCTCGAGTGCTTGTTGAGAGTCGACGTAATAGCGACAGGCATATGCAGGTCTGTCGGTTGACATCAAGTGAGAGGTCATGAACCGTACGTCTCCCGAGACTTTGTACGGTATTGGTCCTCTTCTTTCGGCAAAACTGTGGTCCACCTTGGCATTAATGGATGCAAAAGCCAATGCGCTGTTGTAGTTGCGAATGTACTCGCGTAAGTTTTTGGCCTCTGAGGACTGGCTGACAAAGAGTTCTTCTATTTCCTTGGTCACAGATCTGACAATTCGCGAATCCGGCATTTCGACTTTTCCGTTGCCACAGCACATGGAAAAATATCCGCCTGTGACTCTCTCGCCAGGAAACATTTTTGCCAAGCAGTCATGACATCGGTCAGACATTGATCCTACTGTGAGAGATGGTTTGCTGTCATCGTAATTGGTGGCTTATGCAGTCTTCAGGTTTCTCCTTCTTCTGTTAACCTCTGGATGTGTGCGTTGATACGTGGCCACGGCTTGCGTGTGTACCTTTAGATGTATGAGTTGATACTTGGCCACAGCTTGTCGGTGTACTTAAGGATGTGATTCCTGATATTTTGCTACCGCTTTCTGATGCGCAGTAGGGTTATTTTTAGAAGATTTTTTTTCTGAAATTTTTGGGTTTCATTTGTGTATCGAGCCCTTCGTTTTTTGTTTGACTTTTGTGTTAGACTTGGAGCAATCTGTTCTAAGCTTTGGTATGACGAAGATGAAGACAGGGACTGACTCTCAGGCGACAGAGTTACTGGTATTTCTACTCTTCGCGTTGTTATTTTTTAGCAGTAATAACTTTTGGAATACCTGTGTCCAAAACTTGCGAAACCGACTTTTCTTGTAAAGCATATGCATCAAAATGCCCACTTGAAACCTGTAAACCTAAGCCGCTTAACAGGTCGACCCTCAGTTCCTGTTTTCACATAAAACGTACCATTTCGATAGACTTCGAAAACAAACGGAAAGATTCGCCTAGCAGCTTCCAACTCACATAAACTACCGAACGTTGATGTTTTTATCATATCGTTGTTATAATCGGACGATGTGGCATACTTATCTCCATTTTCGTCACATGACATAATAGAAAATTCTATCCAGTTATCTACAACATACCTAACGATCTGCCCACGCACATCATTATGCATTTCCTGGGTTTCAATAATAAAAAAAGATAAGGCCCGAAATAAGCAGGCTCCATCTCTTACAATAGGAACAACAGTCTGTGGGACATTCTGCCCCACAATCATCAAAATTTCCACAAACATTTTAAATAAATACAATAAAAGTAAGTGCAATTAGCACGAAAAATAACTATCCCTATTTACAAAACAAGACCTAACTCAAAATTACTTAAATGCTAAACCAAAACAAATGAATAAACCTGAAAACTTACATATAAATAAGCTATGAAATTGTTCATTGTCATGAACGTAACATTGACAAAAATATATTGACAGAAATATTTTTTCTTAAATTAGAAGAAAAACCATGTAATATGAATTTCCTCTAATTAAAGGCATAATATTACTCAAAACTGTTTGATCCTCATTATTGTGTCTATTCATTAGTGCTATAAAAGGCAGGGTGACGTATTTGTTGTCATTATTTGTTCGATTCCCTGTTCAAGCAAGCAGTTTTTAAAAATAAATTACTTAATTTCAACCTTTAGAAGGCTGATTTAGAAAAAAAGCACGTCTAATTTTTGGAATAAGAATATTTATTTAAAGTTAATACTTCAATATTTTATTGCATTACATGTGTTTCAACATACATATCTTTGAATCTCTTTCTTCCCCGTCAGTTTCTATGCGTGTTTCGTACTTTTATTTTCAGGCCCAAAATAAGCAGGCTCCATCTCTTACAATAGGAACAACAGTCTGTGGGACATTCTGCCCCTTAATCATCAAAATTTCCACAACCATTTTAAATAAATACAATGAAAGTAAGTGCAATTAGCACCAAAAAATAACTATCCCTATTTACAAAACAAAACCTAACTCAAAATTACTCAAATTCTAAACCAAAACAAATGAATAAACCCAAAAACTTACATATAACTAAGCTATGAAATTGTTCATCGTCATGAACCCAACATTGACAAAAATATATTGACAGAAATATTTTTTCTTAAATTAGAAGAAAAACCATGAAATGTGAATTTCCTCTAATTAAAGGCATAATATTTCTCAAAAGTATTTGATCCTCATTATTGTGTCTATCCATTAGTGCCATAAAAGGCAGGGTGACGTATTTGTTGTCATTGAAGGCAGGTTCGATTCCCTGTTCAAGCAAGCGGTTTTTTTAAATAAATTACTTAATTTCAACCTTTAGAAGGCTGATTTATAAAAAAAGCACGTCTAATTTTTGGAATAAGAATATTTATTTAAAGTTAATACTTCAATATTTTATTGCATTACATGTGTTTCAACATACATATCTCTGAATCTCTTTCTTCCCCGTCAGTTTCTATGCGTGTTTCGTACTTTTATTTTCAGGTCGATCCGTGACATTTCCCTTTTGATAAATCAACCCTTAAATCAGTCAAAACGTATTTTTTTATTAGGTACTTACTTTCGAAGTTCTTCAGAAGCCTAAATACCAACTTCTACGTTTCTAACTTCAAAAATGACGCACTTCCCATACAAACCTTCGTCCCTTATTTTACCCCTTTAGGGGATGAATTTCAAAAAACGCTGATACAACTGACATTTATTTAGTAATAGAAGCCTAAACACCAATTTCCATATTTCTAACTTCAAAAGTGACGAACTTCCATACAAATTTTCATCCCCTATTTAACCTTTCTAGGGGATGAATTTTCAAAAATCCTTTCTTAGTGCTCACCTACGTTATATAAGGAAATCCTGTGCAAAATTTCATGCTTCTAGACCTACCGGTTTAGGCTGTGCGTTGTCTGTCATTCAGTCAGTGTTACAGTTTTATTAAGTAGATCATTGAAATTTATATTTTATTAACCGTTTGGTAATAATTAACCTTAAAACTATTTGGTAAAACGTTTTAAGCACAAAACAGCTTCACCCACAGTGAATAATATGATTTTATTAAACGTATAATTATTTGTTAGGCTTCGTAGATGCTTTACGTCCTTTATGATTTTTGTCCACTTTTACAGACTTGCACAAGCCCCGCCAAACACGGAGATTTTATTTGTCTTATTACGAAGGTCCTCCTCCACCCCATCCAAATACGTCTTTCTTGTTTTAATAGTTTACAAACAGTTGTATTATCTATTCCTCCGAGATACTTAACTTTGCGTTCGCTCCCAACTTTTATACAATAAACTAGACCGTCTAAGATTTTACAGATCCTTTACCTTTTCTTAGTTTGTTTAACATAGCAGTTAATTTATATAATTTTTGAAATAATTAGTTAGGATGATTTAGTATGTAATATTTAAAGTCTAAGGTAGGTACTCGCCACGAACTTTATATTTTTGTGTGCATTTACTTTTTCACTTTAAGCATTACTTTAAATATCTACAGTAAATTCCCATCTGTTTCTGTACATTTGTTTCTTGGAAGGTGAAACGTCGTCAACTTATACAAGACAAAGTTTTAGCAGTATAGCAGTAGCAGTGTAAAAACAGTTATGCTGAATACGCGCAATTATGCAAGTAAAGTACATGCTAACACAAATATACGTAAGATTCTATTACAATAAAATATGAGTTTGAACATATGTGTGTGTGTGTGTGTGTGTGTGTGCGTTGTGTCAGCTCGAGTTTGAAAATGTGTCGGCGTACACTCTGTGTAAACGTGTTGAGGTAAGACGCAAACTTTGAGTTTCTTAGTTTGTTGGATGCTAAAATTAAACTTTACTCCTATGAAAATTAGAGTAAAACACAATGGCCCGCTCTCTTGGAGTGTTTCACTTTTGTGCTTCTTACCGTCTGGTTGTCGTCAAATTGTATTTAGGTATTTTCTTAACTTTATTAAACTTAGAAATTAACGATTATTGCCACTCAGAACAAATTTTGTGTTAGTGTTTGTTTATGTGGATGTTGGGCTACAATTACCTAAACTTTGCGTAGCGTGACATTGTTATATTATTAGAAACCTATAGTAGAAATATACATTTTATAGAATTACTTGCTATAGAGTAGCATTTAAATTCTTTAAAACAAATATCTTATGACGGTAAATAATTACATACTTATTAACAACATATTTTCAAAATCCTGTAGGCCTACTACAAAACAACAATGTAATTAATATTAAATAAAAATATTATTATCATCATGAGTAGATGATACTACTACTACTACTACTACTACTACCACCACCACCAACGCCACCACTGCTTTCGTAGTAGTAGTAGTAGTAGTAGTAGTAGTAGTAGTAGTAGTAGTAGTAGTAGTAGTAGTAGTAGTAGTAGTAGTAGTACTAGTAGGTGCACATTTTCAAGCTCGTTTCGGTAAAAGAAATTGTTCTGGTTCTACCAGTACAATATGGGTAATAATGACACTAATAATAATAGGAATAAAAGTAATATGAATGATAATGATAGTTATAATGGTATTCCGGGTAACAGTGTTTTGTTAAAGGATAGTGTAAAACTTTGTTAAATCGGTGAAATTCCTTCTGTAGTATATTTATTGTGCAAGAAAAGTTACTAGTAATTAACAGGAAGTAACCATAAATAATGTGAACAAATTTATCATTGAGGCATGTACTGCATAGCTATTTTTAAGTATTAGAAACTCTCGTAAGTTTGTAGAAATTTGTCCAATATTTTCCAAAATATTTCAGGGGGATGTCGTTTTTTTAACATAACAGAGACTGAGCTGTCGTCTCACGCATCATATACCCAAATACGTAACAACGAGTTCTTCGATAATAACGGCTTGTACAATATAGTCGTAGCAATGCTGCAGTCTATATGTGTCACTGTTGCTAATTTATCCTACCCTTATCTAGGGATTTGTACCTTTTTTTTTTTTTATCTGTTGCACACAAGAAACCATACAAAAAATGATTGTTGATTTTATGGTACACAACAGATCTGGATGATTCAGACTTCTGAAAATAACACAGATATAGGTAAAATAGGTAGACTAAAAGTTGACTATTCTGAATTGTTTTATTGCAGGTAAATGTTTCCTGTATTTACGAGTTCTAAGTTTATCGGCGCCTACCTCTTCTGTGAACAGCCGTAGTCAGTCACCATCACCAGGTGTTACGATTTAAGATTCATTACTAACCATAATCCTTCTAATGCATAGTCACGGTCGTCGCAACACCAACCCTCGTAATTATTCCACTTAGTAAGATTTGTATAAAAAATGTTTAAGGAAGCTGAACAATATGTCACCATCAAAAGCAGAATATTATGTTGGAGTCGCTGAAGCCGTAAAATTATTAGTTTTTAAGCTGCAAGTTTAAAATCTTTATCAAGTTATGTTAGTGCCCACAACATCGTATTAAAGATTGGATTCTATTTTATATAAAGTCAATTTACCTGCAGTATTATCTGATCAACAATAAGCATTCACTCATGTTTAACTATGAGATTCAGTTGCAGGAGATATTTCATAAAGCGAGGGAAGGACCCCTGATCTGCAACAGCTTTAATTCTGTAATGTAATGTTTAGCGTCATATTCACGCTGGTTACAAACGAGATTTACCATTACATGCAACAAGCCTCTCGTTTCAACAAGTTGCAGACCCCTTATTGGTCTAATAATTAAAAATACTTCCACGTATTCTGTTACCAATAATTAATTTTATATCTGCTCAAACAGGAATTTCTTGTACTAGCAATCTAGCCACTTCAACAAATTGTGTAGGTTAACAAAGACTAAATAAAGTTAATAACGTTTTAACATCTTCTAACCATCTGTATTTGCTCTTGTATGTGACTGCAAACTTTTTGTCAACATGAAAACTGAAAATGTACTCTCTCAAAGAGATTTCATTGGTTCGTAAACGCATTCAGATACGTGTAGAATGAGGTATTCTCAGAATAAGTAGTAATTCTCAAAAATGTTTTAACACAATTCAGATGATGTTCAATTCTTAACAGACAAAAATGAAATTAAACAATAATGCATAATTACTACAAGCAAGAAATTCATGTTTTGGATAAAACTAAAACTAACAAGCCACCTAGCTAGTGTCAATGTTTATGAAATATGTTACTAATCGAAAACCCAGAGTATGTTGCGTAAACTGAATTGTTAATTAACCTAGGAACACGGCTAGAGGATTGGCCAACTAAGTAGCTGTTCTACTTTCGAATAAAGATTGTAGGGATATGTGTGTAAACTACAGACAAAAACCTTTGCTTTCTGACAAAAATATACTAAATGGTCACCAAAAATATCAGAAGATTGGAAGCTCCACCTCTTACATCGATTTTACTAGAAAACTGAAACTAGAAATTCCGACGATCTTTTCAATATTATTGCAATTCGATGAACACATAATAGCATTAATTGGCCCTCTTGTAACATCCGTAAAGATTGTAGACGTTTTTAAAAATTGTTGGGAAAAGCATGTACGCCTAGTTTGATTAGAACTAACTATCAGATCACTAAAATTTTATGGTCCCATAAATTTTTACGCACACATAAATTGTATTGTGTATTGTGTAAAGTGTATTGTGGATTTTAAAGTACTGAGTTTTGGCTTGAAAAATATGTTAAATTTTGCACTATAGCTGGTGTGACTGATGTATATTTTTCTTCAGTAAAGGAGATAACGCTACCCAAATAAGGATTCAACAAGCGCAAGGGAAACAAACTTTTACTGGTACGTGGAAAGATGTGAGGAGTTTTTAGAGAAGTTTCAATTGTTGAAATAACCTGGCGTTGACCGAGACAACAATGGATACCGAATGAACAAACTTACTGGGAGAAGCTCGTTTAGCGAAAACTCCAATGGTAGAAGTTTGTCAAGAATAATTTTCCTTCCTACCAACCCTTGCCCATAAAGCTATACAATGGATAGAAGAGTTCATAAAATGAACTACGCTAATTTAGAGAAGATCGTTTTACACAAATTGACGAGGTGAAAGGAAAAGGCGGAGGAATAATATAATAAGAAGACGGACGTTTATATTTTTTCTACACAATGACAAATTGTGAATAACAATTTAGTGACTGTATTTTTCTCTATTAGTTAATAATTACCGTGTACAAGAGATTGTTGCTATGTTATCCTCACTTAATGTGGAATACAGTGATGTTATATATAGTTGTTAATTGCATAACTGATAGTATTATGAGAAATTTATATATCGGTTAAACTTATAAACAGATTATTACTATGAATCGGCATTGTATCGGGTCCATTGTACAGATTAATCATAAATCGGCAACATGATCCAGAATGCGAAGAAAGAACGTTTAAAAACTGAATGAATCATTTTGACCCTTTCGAATTTTTACTTCACTATATATTTTCACATTAAGAGTACGCCAAGTTCAATCATTCAGTGTTACAGCAATGAGTGCTCGTCGCTGTTAGGGAAAATATTGTCACAATTTTTACTTACGTAAACGTACTCAGTTTTATAATTTATGGTAAATAATACACATTTTGCAAAATTACAAGAAATTTAACAAACATTGTTACTTTTGTTGCTTTGTATGTAATCTGACAATTTTTCTATGTAGGCCTATCCGCTTCGCTATTTGCATAAGCGTATCTGACAAAAAAAAGTGTCGTAAGTTGCAGTGCAAATATCATATTTCGGACATTAGCCCCCGTTTTTTTAGAAGCAATTGTAATTTTAAATCACAACTTTGTAGAAACGATACATACATTCTCTGTCAATATGTGGATATTTTTATGCATCCTTTGTCTTTAATCACGCTACATGTGGGTTTGGTGTTTCAAACCAAATACATAGTGAAAATTCAAACTATATGGCCTATGGCGCGGTCATTGGTAAGTTGTAATTTGTTGTTGTAATAATTATTAGTCCCTGTAGCCGTCAGGCATTGATACTGAAAGTTCATGAAACCCGATATATATATATATATATATTTTAACGGCTGATTCTGATATTTGCGTAATAAGATTTTGCGTTATATAATATATAGGCCTATATATGCGACACATCAATGCAATAAGATCGCTGTAGTAATAGCACACGAGACGTGTCAGTAGTTGTAGGTGTAAACATTCAAGAGTGCATATAAACAAACACTGGATATGAAATATGGTGGTATATGAAATAATATAGCCGAAGATTACACGAAATTCAACAACACACAACAGATCGTACATATTTAAGGCGGCATATGACGTAAACAGATAATGGCACATTGACTGCGTGTGTTGCACATCGTCCGGGAAATTCACTGAAAAGGACAGTTGTTTGCCGTGACTTTTTTATAAACTCACGGAGATTCTGCTTCCTGACTGCTACCTTCATTTGATTGCTACCTTTCTTCGGAACATAACCTTCCACGTGAGAGTAGACGACGCTCTTTCTCCGGAAGATGCAATTAGAGCTCGTGTACCTCAGGGAAGCGTCATAGACCACCTTATTTTCTCTGTGTTTGTCAACATTGGGCCTAAGTTGTCTGAAAGTAGGTCCGCATGTTTGCTGATGACACGGTGGTGTATGCGGTCGATCATCGAGCTGAAACGGCCGTTATCTGGTTCGAGGAACAGCTGGACTCCTACGTTGAGTAAGCACATAAATAGAAACGTCGCTATTAACGCTGCCAAGAGCACAGCTGTACGCTCTCCGACACTTGCCTTGTTCTCCTGGTGTGAGTCTCACAATCGTAACTCAATTGACATCTCACCTGGCGGGCACATTCCGGGCAAGTAGCTCGCAAAACTGCCAATCGCCTTTATTAGCTGAGACCACTGCTTTACAGCAAATTAGGTAAATAAGGAAAATCTAAAATGAATAACTAACGTGCTTCTTGTATAAAAAGTAACCCTTTCTTGACGAAATAATTTTTGGAATCAATATAGTGGTTTTTATTTTTTGTTTGAAGACCATATTATAGTTTGAGTCTGCTAAGACAGCTATCTGTCTGTCTGTATGATACTATGATATCGTCTTTATAAAAACGATTCTTTATTATTATTTAATGACAGGAATAAACACGTGTAAAATTCATGTACGCAGGTAATTTACAACGTAGTCGTGTTTGCAACAGAAATTCAATACAATTTTGTTTTAGCAGATAAAGGAATGTTTACAATTAATTTAGAAAGACATAACTTAAAGTTTGGGCTTTCTGATTCTACAGAAACTATAAGAGACTATTATGAAATCCATCCAAATATATAATCACTCATTACCAAACCTAAGCAATATTTATCTTTATAGAATAAACAGAATTTTTCTGCGTTTAAAAAAAAACAGAAATATTTTAAAAATATACTTACAGAGTGTGTTAAGAAAACAATTTTTCTTAAAAAACAAAACATCAAATAAAAGAATACTGATAATTGTAGTAGTAAGTGTTACGTAAACCTTTTTTGGGCAGTAGAAACGTGCCCTAACTTTTGACTTTTCTGCAGAGTATATATTGCAATTCCACAACTCTGTTATACGCTACAACCTACTATGGTTTATTCAATGCTATAATTTGCCTTACGCTTTACGAATAACCTAATGTTTTGTACAGTGTAGCTGAGGGTGTGCTAAATTATGCCAGTCA
This sequence comes from Magicicada septendecula, assembly GCA_034769895.1. Taxonomy (NCBI): domain Eukaryota; kingdom Metazoa; phylum Arthropoda; class Insecta; order Hemiptera; family Cicadidae; genus Magicicada; species Magicicada septendecula. The sequence continues at coordinate 191,821,301 of CM068372.1, forward strand.
CTAATCACAAAAACATTTAAAAAATTTGTCTAATATAACTGTGTATTATATACAGTGTATTTAAGTACACTGAACTAAGTCCAGTAAATAATGAACGTTTCACAATTGTTTAAACAACACATTTGTAACTGAAAACTATTAGTAGAATCTGGGCAAGTATTAACTTCACAATACCTTCCTAAAGAGGTTGTTTGTCAGTAAACCAATCAACCTGTTATCAATCTGTGACCAAATAAAATATGTTCAAGCGGCACGTGGGTTTCTAATCATAAATACTTTTTTAAATTGTATTATTTTCCATACCATAATGGAGAGTGGTTAGATTGCTCATTTCTAACAATATTTGTTTGCCGTTGTAGTGATTATGTCGTACAACAATAGTATTTTTCATTGACAACGACGTTTTATTGATATTAATGTTGACATCAAATACTTCATCCATTGTATGATATAGCGTCCTGAGTAGCAGCAAGGCTGATATTTAAAAGTAGCTAGAATGAGTCATGAGAACTTACCACTCACAATGTTAATGTACTGTTAATGTTAACGTTTAGAAATGAAAATATGAACATAATAGTATTTAAGTTATAAATGAATTATATGTATGTGTGAAATAAAATGTAATTGATTGAAAGCAATGGCAAAGGTAATACGTGGTACAATAAATTACTCTTGAAAACACGTATTTTGCTCAATTTCACTATGTGCAGTAACAGAACACTGATTTTCACTTTAAACCAATCTTGGTTAAAGATTGATAGATAGTACGGTGTAAACAACTTTGCCTTATTACAGATACCGGGTGGCCCATAAGTCAGTTGGCACTAGCAGTATGTAGACGCTCGATTGACTAGCATAGTAGTTACTTGACTTGACTAGAAAAGGATGGAGGCCACTTTGAGCATTTCTTGTAGGTCATGAGAACTATGCTATTAACTATCTGTATGCGTTATCTGTATCTGTATCCCTGCTGCACCTCTACAATGAAAGTGCTATTTGCAATTTTGCCAACTGACTTATGGGCCACTCTGTATTTACAGTATACCAATTTCCTTAAAATTAACATTAAAGTTACGATACAGACTTTATAATAATCGCGTTATCAGAATTTTCCGTGCAAAATATAACAGTAACATGTTTACATAACGTATTGCGTAAATATTACTATAGTAACCACTTATCCAGTTGAAGCCTTTAGCAATGCAAAAGCAACATTTATCTAGTAGGGGCTTAGTACGTTATCACGGATTCTCCTTGTCTACTAACTTATTTCGAGTAAGTTGGTTTCGCCAGGAGCCAGAAAGTGCTTTTTCCAGTTACAGGGTAAATCAGCACGTACATATTAGTCCCTATTGTAACACTGACGTTATAGGTAAAAGTAATTATTGGTTAAAAGATACTGGTGGTTAAATTGCACCATATCGTATGGTTCCATTCCTCCTCCTATACGGTGCACAATGTGCTATAATGACAACGCGACATAAATAACGTGCGAAGCGTGTCACGTACTTTCTGGCCCCGCAGTATGACGCAGTGTTCTGTGGTTGTTGTCTGGCAAAGTCTACGTTACGGTGCAAATACTTTTAGCTGCCCAAATACTCAGTAGCTCTGTAAAACTATCGCGTTAACAGTACACATGTAACTTTGGCTGATATAAAATTCTATGGTGCGGGCAGGAGTCCTTCAGTTAAATTCTGCAAAGCGATTGTTGATAGGATTATTAATTATTGTATTCTATTTAGCTAAGGAGAGTGTGTAATTTTCTCAGTAGACAAAACCAGTTGTGTTCTGCAGACTAACAAAATTTACTTAACATGCCGACTTTCATTTTTGGGTGTGGTACTTGATAATTCTATAACTCTGGTAACAAGTTTTAATATGAATGTGTTTAATTTGTTTATTTTAGAGGGGTGTTAACAACAATTCGCCGTATAGTTTTCTCTGGTTTTTAGTCATGTTTCCACTGTTTAAAATATCGAACCACGTAATCTACATGCGACATCACCTGGATACACTGATAAGCAAACATTCCGCAAAATCAGAAGCTTAGGGCCAAATGCCCCGTCCTCTAAATACAAAATATTGTATGCTAAGAATAGAGTATTTATTCGCTTAGTTGTCTTATTTATAGTGTTGAAAATGTAAAAGGTTTCAACCGATTCGTTCATTAGCGCATAAAAATAAATAAAAAAGATTCCTAAATTATGTATGTCTAATTCATATTGATTTTCTCACTTATTATTACGCAATGAATAGACCAATTGCTACATACTTGTGTGTGTGTGTACGCGCGCGCGCCCGCTCTCGTATGTTTTGAGGGGGATGGACTTGTTTAGACGTAAATATAATCAATTCACTAATCTCGATTTTAATTAGCTTTTATGTTTAATAAATAACTACGGGTAACATCAGCATTGGAAGTGAATGTTCTTTTACCATTCTAGTTTTAAAGGATCATACGACAAAATTATAAATGTGAGAATAAGTAATAAATTTAAGTTTTTACAAAATCCCAGATTGACATTTAAACAAAATGTGTGAATAAAGAAAGGACCTTATATTTTTATATTTTGCTTTTTATTATAAATATAGAAATACATTATTCAAAGCACAGAGATGATTTTCTTCAAAGGTGGAAGGAATAAAGTGTTAATCGAACAAGCCGTTGGAATAGTAATGAGATTTTACCCAAAAGGAATGATGGCAATTTGAAATGTATTATGTGTCTCTTGTGACAGACGTTGCCTTGTTATCTGTTTTGCATATCTTCCAATAAGTTAGAGTTTCAGCGGTTGTTGGCTACTCATAATTTAGTCTGTTTGACTTATACTGTCTCTTAGTGAAGACAGAGCATACGTTTCGCAGAACGCACAGTGGTCTCTGATATAGATTTTGATAAGCAGGGAAGTGTACGTTGAAACGTAACGTAAAGGGAGAGGAGAGGAGAGAGTGTGCTTCTCTTCAAGTATTGTCCGTAATGTTTGTTTATGATTACGATCGATTTTGACCTCGGTCGGCTTGTTGTAGGTTAGTCTTCCCTCACTCGCTGGCTATGAAGTTCTGTTCACCCGTATATCCCCACTCTTCACTGTTACCTATAAAATTTCTTAATTTGATATTATTTTACAAATAACAACTCCTTTTATTTCAATCAATTGTATTTATTATCATTTATTTATACAGGGTCAGTTAGTAGACTTGAATGTCGAACTATACTAAGGCCGAATCGACTCTCTTACTAAACTCGATTGTGAAATGTTTTAGTTTTTATAATTTTTGTTTTCTCAGGTCTTGGGTTCTTTTAAACTGGTAGGGAAGTCAGAAATGCAATAACAAAACACTATACATTACAGTTATATGGAAATAAAAATCTTATTTACTAACACAATAAAGGATTGTGGTTACCGTTTAACGCCAAATAATTTGCTTCACTTTCGCAAGCTGTGCTACATCAAAATGGCCGCCAGTTAAACAGCTGAGTTCCTACGAAAAATGTCTTCGCTCGTTTCTTTTGAAATAAATGATTTGTGGCGTGTTCACTGAGTTTATGTTTAGATTTTTTCTTTAGTTCTCCCTGGTGTTTGAGTTAATAGTGTCTCTGAATTTGTTCTGGATGTGGTGTAGTTGTAGTTATGCGTTTAATATTAGGTTATAAAATCTCACCCTGACTGAGGTATTCGGTTTTTACTTCCACTCTTTTTAATTATATTTCTCTTCTTATTTTTACTCTTCCATCTATTTATGATAATTTGTTTATATTTTCTTCTTTCTTATGGTTTTGTATTTCCATTTTTTGTGATAATTTAATTGGTTCGACTCATCCAAATTTGATTCCTTGGTATTGAATTGGCTTTTACTATACAGAGTTCATCTGCCCTCTCTTTAAGTTAACAATGGAATTTTGGAATGGAATGGCATAATTTTTCTATGCCTCGTCAACGGTCTTGACCAAGAATATCTAGCCTGCTATTGGTTAATACCCGTGAAATCTGGGTCACATGACTAGTATTACAAAAATCAAATATTCTTATATTTTATGTTACAAAATACTCCCTTTTTAACCTTTGATCGTGTTAACTTAAGTTACGTTATTCCTTATAAAAGGATAGGCATTTTGATACCTAATTTGATATAAGTGGGCCTTTATAAAAGTTATTTTCACCTTTACAAAAGTTCTGATTATGGACCCTTTGTAAATATTGTATTGTGGTAACACAATTTTCCTAAAGGGTTAGTCCAATTAACAATATGGTTTAATAACAATAACAAACATGGTCTTTGACATTAAAAAATGAATACAATTAACTACTGTCAAGGCCTCCACTAATATCTCATTCTGAGATGAGACCATTTACCCTAACTTACTGTCAACTCTATTTACTGTTTTCTCTTTAAAAAGAAATAACATGAACTAATACGGTTAACACTTCACTGACAAATATTGTATTTCTATAATTGCTTGTTTTGCACCGACATTCTGTTCGCCTAGTATTTGTTTTGTTTTCACTTAGGGTCATTGGAGGGATCATTAATCTTTACAGTCTTTTCTGCTTAACTAATGATTATCATTGTTCCCCACTCTTCTCACACTAACACACTTCTCACAGGTTTATGTTTTATAATTTAGAGTACATTGTATTTATTTATTGCACTTTTGCATTGTAGTTTTAATTTTACATTTTATGACATGGTTAATGGTTTATTAACCATGGTTTATTTTATTTTACTTGGTTGAATATGTGAGTTTAAACATTCTGACCTCTGGTTAAGTAAACTATTTTGTTACTTAAGATAGGGCTCCCATTATGTCGCGTTACAACGTGTACTTAGTTAAAATGATTACTGCCTGTTTAAACTTTGTACTGTGTTGTCAGTTGTAAGCAGCCTACTAACATTGCACGGCACGCGCGGATGACGTCACGCTTTTATCAAACCTTGCAATCGGCCAGCCTAGCCGACTGCAAGCCAGTATTAGTTTAGTTTATAACACGACTCCGAGCGCAACTCTCGTTAAACACTTCTCTTACAGCCGCGGCTTTTGGCTATTATACAGCATGCATTTATAACATTTCATTTTAATCGTCTACCTGCGTCCATCTACAATGGACCACGATTTCATTCAAAATTAATCTCGGGCATTTTCGCCTCAAATGCTTCCGCACGTGCCGATCGTAACTAACAAACCAAATTATTCAATAAACGCATGTTCAATATCTCAAATACAGTCCACTTCTTTCTAACAAACAATCCAGCTTTCCTTATTAGCGTCTTTGGAATAACTCGCGATTCTTCAAGAGCTTCCAAACCGCAACATTTTTGGTCCTCCGGGCCGGATTTCACATTTCAGGCCAAAAACGACATCATTTTTGGTCCAATCAGGCAGGATTTCACATTTTCAGGCCAAAACAAACTACATCATTTTTGGTCCCAACGGCACAGATTTCTCATACCTGAGTACACAGGCGACAACATTTATTTATATACATCATTTCTGGAAAAACCAATCTGAAGTTAATCACGACAGACGGGCATCATTTTCGTCCTGAGCGACACCATTATCGTGAAGCACGTAGCAGTCATCTCGACAAGATTCAGCCAAGCAGTAGACCAGAGACGACGGGACGAAACAGGACAACATTTTCGAGATTCCACAGCTTTAAATGATAGAGGGTTCAAAATGTCCCTCCAAATTTTCGTGTAAAAAATGTTCTAGGCGTCACCACACCATGATTCATGTCCCCAACAGGGACGTAACTTATGTTAACAACCAGTGCTCACTGAAATCACAGACCAATAAATCGGTATTGTTATCTACCGCCGTCTGTATGACATACAATAAGGTCGGCAAAAAATTTCCCGTTAGGATATTACTGGATTCCGGTTCTCAAGCGAACTTTTGCACAATGGATTTCGCCCGCAGGATGGGCCTCCAATTAGTTAAATCGCAATTGCCCATCACGGGTATAAACAACTCGCTTTCCCAGGCTGAATTCAGCACTAATGTAAGGCTACATTCACGCTATAAACCCTTCACGTTAAACGTACATTGTGCCGTATTACCCAGTATAACTAATAATTTACCGGCGGAGTCATTCAATCTTACCTCTTTAAATTTACCCAAGCGCATATTCCTGGCGGATCCTCACCTACATTGCTCATCGCAAGTCGATATATTAATCGGCGCTCAATATTTTCTACAATTAATTGAACCTGTGAAATATACGCGCGGACCACACTTTCCTATAATTCAGGAAACCAAGTTAGGATTTATTTGGGCCGGTGACTTACCATTCAACGTCGACATGACTAGAACGGTTTCTTCATTTATGGTCTGTAAGGATGATAATCAGGTTTCCTCGCAACTAAAGGAATTTTGGAAGTTGGAGGAAATCTCTAGTCGCGAAACCCGATCTGAGGACTCACCGTGTGAAAGGCATTTCGTGAAAAACACTAGCCGCAATCGCGACGGGAGATTCGTGGTAGCCCTGCCCCGCAGATCTGATAAATCTTATTTGGGAGATTCTCTCCGCGGAGCAATACGAAGATTCCAATCGTTAGAATTCAAATTCAAGCAGAACCCTACCCTTTATAAGGATTATAGTGAGTTCATGAATGACTACTTAAGACTTGGCCACATGTCGCCGCTTAATGAATACGATCTGTCGCTTGACAGGTCAGAGATCCTTTATCTGCCCCATCACGCAGTCTTCAAAGACTCTAGCTTAACCACTAAATTGCGCGTGGTATTTGACGCATCCGCTAAAACCACCAATAATTTGTCCCTTAACGACACTTTAATGGTCGGTCCTACGATCCAGCAGGATCTGTTTTCGATAATGGTTCGGTTCCGCACCCACCGATACGTACTTATTGCGGACATTGAAAAGATGTATCGCCAGATCATTGTTAATCCTAAGGATTCAAACTTGCAACGCATTGTTTGGCGTGATGCACCGCATAAGGAATTGCGACATTACGCGTTAAGGACGGTTACATATGGCACTGCTAGTGCCTCCTTCCTTGCTACGCGTTGTCTGGCTCAAATAGCATATGAAAACAAAGCCGACTACCCTACCGCTGCTAAGGCCATAGCAAATGACTTTTACGTAGACGATCTCATAACGGGTTCGGATGATCCGAACAGCTTAGCTGAAATGAAAGGCGAGATCGAGAAGTTGTTGAGGAGGTATGGTTTTTCGTTACACAAATGGTTCTCTAACCACCATAAGATTATGACTCTTCGCGCCCAAGTAACCCGTGACTTCAGCAAGGGTCAAAACGTGCGTACCTTGGGCATACAGTGGAATGTTGAGGGGGATAACTTTTTGTACACCGTTAGGGGTGATGACAATCTAACCGTTCTCAACAAGAGAAGCGTGTTATCAATCATTGCCGGGATCTATGATCCACTAGGTCTAATTGCTCCCATCACATTTTGCTGCAAGCATTTCGTGCAGCAGTTGTGGTTGGCGGGCACTGATTGGGACGAACCCTTGTCCGGGTCACTAGCCAATCAATGGTCGGAATTATACACCCAATTAGTCTCCGACACTCATTTTGAGATTACGAGGTCGGTTAAGAGTTCGAACAGTTGCCCAGTTAGTTCATTGCAGCTGCACGGATTCGCCGACGCTTCGGTTAAAGGTTACGCGTGTTGCATTTATGTGCGGGCGGTCTATTCGAACGGCGCCATATCATCAAACTTGTTGTGTGCTAAATCTAGGGTCGCTCCGCTGAAACAGATAACGCTTCCTAGACTTGAACTTTGTGCTTGTTTATTGTTGGCTCAATTAACGTCCAAGGTTTTAAATGCCGTCGATTACAATTTTGACGGATTATATCTTTATTCGGATTCGATGATAGCGTTGTACTGGATACATCAGCAATCTTCCCGCTGGAAGGTATTTGTGGCTAACCGTGTCGCAGAAATACAGCGTCTTGTTAGCAGCAGGGGAACTTGGCGTCATGTAGTATCGAATGACAACCCTGCCGACGTCTTATCGCGCGGTTGCCTCCCTCGTGGTCTGCACTGTCATGCTCAATGGTGGCATGGTCCCTCCTGGTTGGCTCGTGATGCGGCCTCATGGCCGGTCAGCGCGTTCGACATTAATACTCCCTGTACCTTTCCCGACATTGAAGAGGAGCGTCACAAGCAGGCTCAAACCTCACTAATTGTCGCGTCCTCAACACATAGTTACATTGAAAACTATTCATCTCTTACGAGGCTTATTCGCGTCTTCGCATACTGCCGTCGATTTCTTCGCAATTCTAGGCTCGCGGTGGTTGAAAGAGACACGTCCTTTTTGTCGGCTCAAGAATTGTCTGACACGCTCTTGGTTTTTGTCCGGCAATCTCAGAAGTTGCATTTCGACGTAGAGGTTAGGGAACTTGAGGCACACCGGTGCCTTCCACGCAGTAGTAAAATTCTTGCTCTCAACCCATTCCTGGATAAATCAGGCATTTTAAGAGTGGGTGGACGCTTGCAATTCTCCCCACTTAGCTACGAGACTAAACACCAAATAATTTTACACCCGCACTCTCATCTCACGAGATTAATAATTGAATACGAACACATCCGTTTGTTGCACGCTGGAGTGCAATCAACTCAAGCTTCGCTTAGGCGTAAGTATTGGATCATACACGATAAGTCCTATATCCGCTCAGTGATACATAAGTGTGTCACTTGTTTTCGTTTCCGGGCTAAAGGCGCGAATCAATTACTCGGTCAATTACCCTCTTCTAGGGTCACGCCGTCAAGGCCATTCTCACAGTCGGCCGTGGATTACGCAGGTCCGGTGTTTTTGCGCCATGGCGGGCAGCGCTCTAAGTCCACGACCAAGGCATATATCGCTCTATTTATATGCATGTGTACTAGGGCCATCCATTTAGAATTGGTGTCGGATCTTACTTCCAACGCCTTTATAGCGGCTTTAAAAAGGTTCATATCGCGCCGAGGTATTCCCGCGCAAATATTTTCGGATAATGGCACGAATTTTCGTCGTGCCAACCACCCGTTGCATGATTGGTACAAATTTTTAACCTCCAAGGAAGTTGAACAATCTTCTCTGGAGTTTTGCGGTCTCCACGGCATCAAATGGTCCTTTATCCCCCCTTCAGCCCCTCATTTCGGTGGTTTGTGGGAAAGTGGTGTAAGGAGTGTTAAATTCCATTTACGTCGCGTAATTGGCAGTACGATCTTGAATTTTGAGGAATATTCTACCCTTCTTTCTCAAATTGAGGCTCGCCTTAATTCACGCCCGTTATGCGCCGTGTCCGACGATGCTAGAGACCCTGAACCCTTAACACCCGCTCATTTTTTGGTCGGTGCTCCACTGACGGCACTTCCGGAACCCGACTATACACAAGGCAATAATACTCATTTGGGCAGATGGCTTCTGCTCCAAAAATTTACGCAGACCATCTGGAAACGGTGGTCTAGGGATTATCTGCACCAGCTGCAGCAGCGCAACAAATGGCGCACCCCATTTAAAAATTTGAAGGTCGGACAACTTGTCCTCATTTTGGATGACAATTCCCCCCCTCTAGAATGGAAGCGTGGGGTAATTACCAATGTTTTTCCGGGTCAAGATTCCTTAGTACGCGTCGCAGAAGTACGCACCGCGCTAGGTATCTTACGCCGACCCATCCACAAATTATGCCCCCTTCCGGTGGCAACAAGCTAGTCGTTTGCGTGCCTTACGGTGTGTGTGTGTATGCATGGATGTGCGCGTGTCACATTACATGGAACACGCCCGGGACATTCCCCGGGGCGAGCATACAAGTCAATTGTATCATAAGCATTGTAACATTGTTAAGTGTCGCTAGCTATTACAGAAATAGTGACTGTGTCTCATATGTACTATCAATTATTATGAATGTTGTGTATCGTTAATATGTTTGTGTGATTCAAATTCTGAGAACCACAAGTGTCAGTTATAGTGGCAATTATTCTATATATGTATTGTATTTTCTAAAGGTCAAAACATTATGAAATTCATTGGGGTTGTTATGTCAATATCATGGGGAAATTATTGTATTTTTATGGTGTTATCAATTTATTGTATGCTTGGTGATTGTTAATTGAATTTATATTATGTCCATTATGTCATTGCTCTCTGGCCAGTGCGCCAATTATTGTATCGCTTACGCCATGTAAGTCTAATTATTATATTGTTCAATTTAACCGTTAATGTACAAAATCGTCCCGATTTTGGCGGGCAGTATGTTTAAACTTTGTACTGTGTTGTCAGTTGTAAGCAGCCTACTAACATTGCACGGCACGCGCGGATGACGTCACGCTTTTATCAAACCTTGCAATCGGCCAGCCTAGCCGACTGCAAGCCAGTATTAGTTTAGTTTATAACACGACTCCGAGCGCAACTCTCGTTAAACACTTCTCTTACAGCCGCGGCTTTTGGCTATTATACAGCATGCATTTATAACATTTCATTTTAATCGTCTACCTGCGTCCATCTACAATGGACCACGATTTCATTCAAAATTAATCTCGGGCATTTTCGCCTCAAATGCTTCCGCACGTGCCGATCGTAACTAACAAACCAAATTATTCAATAAACGCATGTTCAATATCTCAAATACAGTCCACTTCTTTCTAACAAACAATCCAGCCTTCCTTATTAGCGTCTTTGGAATAACTCGCGATTCTTCAAGAGCTTCCAAACCGCAACACTGCCTGTGAACGAATTTTCCTTTGTTGTTTATTGCATCTCGTCACAACAGTTCATGTACAAGAACAAGAGTTAGTAGTAACGATTTTTTGTGACTATGTTTAGGCTAAGCCCATTTCTTAATTTAGCCATCATTCATATTTCATTACGAAGAGTAAATTTTGATATTGAACTACTTGATTCAGTACTTTGACATGTGGTACGCACGTTGCTTTCAGATTCTTCTATGATTATCAATTAACTTCTAATTAGGTATATTTATCTGTTGAAAACATTTCCATTACAGAAGGATCCCATAACACGTGCAATAGAAGGGTTTATACAGAATTTATAAATTTTGTAATCTGCCGTATGTAGGCATATGTTATATTTCAGGAGCTGTATTTACAATCATCCGTTAACGTAGTACGTTGATAATCAATAAGTTTATCTATTTGTCCACTCCTATGTAGTTTCTATGTAGTGTAACACGTACGTTTATTTATATTTCAATTCTTTCACCACAGAGAAACTTTTTAATACTTTCTTGTGTCAGCCTCATAAATTATTTTATATAAAAATTAGTTTGCTCAATCAATAAGTTAATAATAATAATAATGATAAACTTTGCCAGGCTGTAAGACCGTGGTTCCAGATATATGTTAAACCTTTCTACCTTACCTTTGACGACCATCTTCTTTGGCGTGGGGCCTAAATCTGGAAGAGTAACGAATAGTACTGTAACCTGTTTACTTAGAACACATGCTGTATTGCTTACTCTTCCAGATTCCTCTTCCCGCGCTATTGAGGATGACTTTCATTGATACGGTGGGAATGTTTACCACTGATCATAGACACCTTGGACCACTGTCTAAAAGCCCAACGAGTTTTTTCCAAAGGAACACAAGTCACAAAATTTTACTTTATCTTATCAAATATATACAAATTTTGGTTTGTATGTTTTTATAAATATATAAAAATCTACATAAAGTTTAATGTGTAGGTAAAACAACAGTCATCAATGAACTACAGTGTTCTTTAGTAAGAAGAATGTTTCGAATCAAATAAATTTTACATAGTGCTTTGGGGCTCAATTTAGAGGCAGGTCGTAGATCGTTTCTTTAGAACTGATGTAAATACGTTAACAACGTATTCTGTAAGGGATCCAGCTGACTAATGTTACTCTTTTCTTATGTATACAAATGTAACGTGAAAATGAATCTGAAGACAATCCTTTCTATAATCCCTCGTATGTCGTTGGTTATACGTGGATTTACAAATTATGTAAAGACTTTTTATTTCAATGTGTGGCTGAATTTTACTCAAATTCTAAATTATAATAGCCACTCATTTACAAATAAAAATAATATTAATTCTCAAGAATAAAACTAATTGTTACTATAAACAAAATAAAAAAATAAAAAATATAACATGTACTTCCAACCTATCATTTTTTTCTACTGACACCCAAATTTTAACATATAACAGAAGATTGGTATTTTAAATTTTCTTGTTAAATTAAATTATTTTATTTAACTACCATTTAAATGTATGTACAGTGATTATATTTAGAACTTTAAGTCTTTACTGTTCATATATAAGTTTCTTTTTAAGAGTTCTTTTCTCAAACAAAAATATAATTGTTTATTCATCACTGCGTACTGCCGACGTTACCGTTGCGTGTGTGTTTATGTGTCCTGAATCTTCATAATTTGATGATGATGATTGTGCTGATGCTGTGTTCTGTGTCTCTACGGTTTGTTGTTTGTGATGGTCCAGAGTTCCTCCATAGGTCTTGGTGTGTGTGGTAACGATGCCCTGATCGATCGGCAGACCAGCAGCGTGACGTTGTGTGAAGATATCTTGAGTCTGAGAGACCGCCCCAAAATTGCCGGTGGTATTTATACTGGACTGCGATCTGTTAGACTGTTTTCGACCTGTTAGATATTGTTACTTCGTGCAAAGCGTTCAATCATTTATACTACAATAAACAGACAAACTAGACATTAAAAATAATTATTTATTGTTAAGTACTACATTCGTATTTTTCTGTAATTGTTCAGTAAGTAAAAATTTGAATTCAATTTCAATCACAATGTTGATTATTCAAAAGTAAATTCGTTTACTTCATGTGGCAAATATTTCAAATAACTAAAATTTTTATGTTTCTGTATATAAATCTAATTATACTTATTGCTGAATAGTACCTTAAGAAAAATTTGTATTATTTACTTGGTGTCTTACTACAAATATTGTATACCGTTGCATACTTTATCTCTTCTCAAAGTACCGAACAGATAACCCAGGTGACAAAGCAATGAAAGTAAACTGTTGACACAAATCAAACTCAAACCTTGAAAACATTTAACAAAATTACGCTGTTGAACCGTGGTTGATTGCTTACAAACTAATTGGCTGTTGAGCCGTGGTCGAGTGCTTAAAACGTGATTCATATTTATCTAAACGTTTCGGCCACTCACCGAAAGTTTTTTTTTAGTAGGAACGCATTCAACAAAAAATGGCAGGCTGAACACACCTCAAGCAGAGGTATTACGAATTTGTTAGAGTAAAAGACAGTTTCCTATATAATTGTAAATCAGCTAGGCAATCATAGAGCAGCCAACTGTTTGGTGTTCAAATCTAGCCAATCACAAGCAGCTAACTGTTTTGATGTTCAATGTGATCAGTTCACAAGACAGCATCACCGCGATAGGCTTGGTACAGCAGGATGAGAAATCATATTTAAGAGCACACTTTCCGACCACAGGTTACCTACCGCCCGGGCGCGGAGGGCCTCAGTTGCATGAGCAGTGGCAGGCTCTCCTCGACCATTCTCTTCCAACAATTGCTTCCGGCACCTTCAACTCTAAACATCCAACGTGGAACAGGCATGTCACAAATCCGCGTGACCGCACGCTCTACAGCTACGTTCATCGTCATCCACAGGTCTATTGTCTTTGTCCCGATTCTCCTACTTACGTTCCCAATAGTTGACATTCCGATTTGTTTCTTATTGTTGTTGTCAAAGACTTGGCCTGTCCCATCACAGTAAATGGCCTGTCGGACCTTTCATCTGAACACATGTCGGTGCTAATCACTGGTTGGCCTACGTTTGACACACTTTTCTAATCTCCCCGTTGTGTCAGGAGAGACAACTAACTCTCCTACCACGGTGAACGTACCAAACAATGCCTTCTGACCCACCGCTCACGATCGCCACTTCTGCTCATCCGGAATGCTTACCTTCAAGGTGTCGTTAAGTTCGCTACGAACAAACACACTTATCTATTCCCTGAGACCAACCACCTCAATTACCCAAAGAGGTGATCCCCGGAATCCGCAAACAGCGCCAGCTTTGCTAGAGACGGCAACAAATCCCGAACCCTGCCACCAATCGCAGGTTCAACTCATAATTCGAACTTGCCAAACAGCTTCTGCTTGATGCCACCGCGGACTTTGTACGGCGAGCCTCTGGAAGGCAGGTCCGGGTCTGTCTGCCTGCGATAAGACCAAGTAATCAGTTATTGATACGGTCTAGGATGGAAGCCATAGTTGTAAACAATGTATATGATTTGTACCAATCGGAATTTAGTTAATTTTTTTACCAAGAAGCCAGAGAAGTTCATTAAATTGCGTCACTCTATTTTTTGGACTTGATGTGTAAAGACTCTCTGCGTACTTTTGGTCATGAAACTGCAATTGGATTGGAACCGACAAGATAGGTTATGTAACGAAAAGAACCCAGTGAAAAATAGTTAAATGATAAAATAGTCCTACTGAACCAGAAGATTTCATTTATTATTAAAAGTGATATATTATATGACAAATAAGAAGAATATCACAATTGGTGAGATTAATCCAAAATATTTTTTTGAAATAAACTCAAACTGTGACACACGTATTTAGACTTACTGATTATTTCAATTAAACACTATTGCTCACTGAACACTATCACCTTATGTAACCTTATCACTGTTATCCATTGTTGTATTATAATTATTTTGTTGTATGTAGTAGATAAGAAATTTATTGTAATTTGTTACTAAAACTGAGTACAAACTTGTACGCCATCTTTGTATTGACGGATGCGGTAAACTTCACTACGTCATCGAGTTGGAAATAATCTGGAATTTTGAATTAACAGATTTGTAATTATTTTGTAATTTACAAAGGAAATTTCGTAAAATTAATTGTAGTCCAGAGAACCCATGTAAATTTATCTAAATATAACTGATTCAAAACTTGTTATTTAACATCCCTGTGATAGATATCAGTGTACCAATTTACGCTGAGCAAAATTATTGTTTTTTGCCGAGGTATACTTTTATTTATCATTATTTAATTATTCTATGAAAAAATACTCAAGAAACAAATAATGAAATTTTGTTATTTACTGTGAAAAGAAACTGCGTACTTTTTTTGCTGTTAACGAATTACCGACGGAACATAAGTCTAACCTTGCAAGATTCGGCACGACATTTAGTACACGCTTTGTGTACTAAAGGTAAGATAAAATCATATTTGAATTAAAAAAAATCCCCAACTCTAATCCATCCTTGAAAAAAGAACATGGATTAAAATAAACAGCAATCATAGTGAGAACCCCACTTTGTAATTTTATATTTCATAATTGATCTAATAACGCGAGGTCAGATCTTTACGTTTTTTCATTGAAATGTAATTGGTTAATTATAATCTCGATATTAATTAACAATTATTAAAATAAGAAAAATACATAAACAAAATTCTCATATTATATATTTTGGCACGCACCAAGTGAGGCTTGTCAATATTCATTAATTATTAATCAGATACACAAATAAAATTATACTTAAGAGATAAAACAAATTTTTAATATTACATAATTGACACACAACAACGTTGGGCATTTTAAAATAGACCTACTGCATTACTAAATTAGTTATATTAAATAATGGGCGCTCAACGTGGGGCTATAAAAATCAATAAATTGAATACTTAAACAGATAATAAAAACAAATAATCAATTTAGAATATATTAAACATATATTACATATGTGAAAATTTGGAGCACGATATCTGAATGCATGCTACATATGGTTTCAAATTCATCTATTAGAAATATATCACACTTTACTTAGTGTTGCCGTAATATTGTAACAACTGCGTTCAAGCAAACCATGGTAAAAAACGACACGTTATGATATTCTGTAATTTTATTCCATATAAAATGATTTCAACACAAATATAGTCTCTAGGTATATTAAACAGGTTGATATTCTAATCTAACAGATGGAAACAACTACGTTTGGTCTAATGCAAGGTTAATAACGACACTTTATTCTTTGATAATGATATTTTATTTGTAGATTATTTGATTCCAATACATTTGCCCAAGAAAATTTGTAATTAAGTAAGAAATATATATAAGAAAATATTCATAACCTTCTACTTTTTAAGAATAAAGTATAATGTGCGAGCAAACGCGCATGCGTGTGATGTGAGCGAAAAGTGTGCTACAGGGATAGGGAGAAGAGAGATGGACAGATGGAGAGACACACATGGAGAACGCACTGTACTCTTTTTAGGATTACGCCACTGTGGAATTATAGAGGGGAATAAGTTTTTTTCCGTTAACGTTATGGATTACAATTTTCAATGCGTTGTTGTTTCACGATAGGAAAGTTTTATCCTCTTCAGCTGTTGATAACATGTGCAACTGCAACCTCCTATTCGCTGCCATAGATACACTTCAAGAATGAATTTTTGATACTATAATGGTGTTCGTTGAACTCTCTACAGATGTGAGTGGTTAGCAATTAATAATGTTTAATGGAAATAAAACTCTCTATATATTACAAATTCCTATTGTACGACCGTAGTACAGACCATTTTAATACCATTATTATACTTAAATTTTTATATAATATTTATAGTAAACGTAATAGTATTATTCATATATTCAATTTTCTTAATGTTACATTGTACGTGAACGATATTTATTATAGCTTGATTGGACAGGAGTCTATATTTATAAATTATAAACAGCCTAGTTTTAGTGTATGTATGTTAAAAATATTCTCCTCTGTTTTTACAAGTTGGAAGCATACACAGAATCGTTTTTACTCCGATGATCCAGAGAATCTGTATGAACGCTTATCAACACATTTCGATTTCTTAATCAAAAATATTAATTAGGCTTTTCCGTTACGTGTAAGTAATGGTGCTGTTTGAAAAAAGTAACTTAAAATATTATTCACTAGATACTTCAGAAAAATGTTACTTCGTTGGATACAAAACATCCGTTTTGTATATCACCTTAATGAAAATACATGTTGAACAATGAAATAAAAAAGTGTACATTTTTCCATCATACGTATGTTAATACGTAAATTTACGTAATCATTTCGTAAAACCAAAATTGTTACCCTTCCATACAAGCATGCTATTACATGTGAAGTACCTGCATGTAATAATTTATCAAACGATTT
This sequence comes from Magicicada septendecula, assembly GCA_034769895.1. Taxonomy (NCBI): domain Eukaryota; kingdom Metazoa; phylum Arthropoda; class Insecta; order Hemiptera; family Cicadidae; genus Magicicada; species Magicicada septendecula. The sequence continues at coordinate 191,838,438 of CM068372.1, forward strand.
GAATCTTGAATTTGAATATTTTATCAGACTTCAGAATTTGTCTCAAAACGTTATCAACGAGCCGCAAAGAAACACATTGTTAAAAGCGTTTACATTTTTAAAAAAATAGGAATAACAAATTTTATATGTAACCGAATTCATAATAAACAATTGTTTTGTGGTAAGCATAAACTACCTTTACAATTTCTTAAAGGGAAAAATGGTAATTATTTACGTTGGTAGAATATTTCTATAAGTTACTATAAACAAAACTTGTATCATTTTATAGTCACTTATAAGAAATATCTTTAATATCATCGTAGATAAGATGTTAATGACATCGCCACTTTGTGGAACTGGTCCAGTTGTGCGCTTATCAAAAAAGGAGGAAACAATTGTAGAATAAATCGAAAACAAGTAATTTTATATAAAGTAATTGGTATGTAATGTATTTTTTCAATTTGATAATGAAATAAAATCCGTTTAACACGTCTTGAAGTGAAAACGTAAATGCCAGATATAGTCGATTGCGAAGCACGTAGAAACAAATGTGTAAGTACTTAACTTACGGAACATACTTCATTATTAATACGTGAATATTCACCATTCTGCGTAACATGAAGATAAATATCATTTTGTACAGACTGTACATTATATTTTTTTTAAATGAATTTTTGTTCCCAAAATATCAAAACTGTGACAGTGGTAGGAAAATTTGACAGCACTGCGCATGTCTGTAGGCCGCTGCGGTAGATTAAGTTCAGACAACACTGTGAGAGCCGCACGTGACAAGGTTAACAACACTGTTACTTTGCTCGCTAATGACGTTCCACTATTCTGTCACCGTTCATCTTGAAGTTTCCGTTTTAACGTTGCGTAGTACTTTACAGTACGAAATAGCTTTGTTACATTATACATATACTTCTAGCTTCTCACATAATTAGCAAAAGAAACTTGTTGCTACTAAGTTTTAAATTGTTCTTCGTAGTATTATAGAATACAATACTGCAAAAAAAGGTTTGGGACTTTAAAAATTAGAGAAAATGAGTGTAAATGTAATTAAGTCACATGTTTCTGTTCACAATCCTATGGTGACCACAAGGACTGTTACAAAGACTACACAGTCAGTAAGGGCCACTATTAATATAACAGTGAATGCATCTCATGCATCATAATGCCAAAATTATGCATACGTGTGTACAGGTAGGGACTGGATTATCGATGCCACTTCTTGTGGACTATATTACTGTTCACTGATCCTACGGCGTATGGTACATATTCCTGACCAATTATAATTATTTTTATTTGTATAATATCAGAATTAAAAATACATAGGTGCTGTGTAATAGAGTATAAACACGTTTAGGGATACAAAGGAAGAAAGAATTTGTGTAATATAGTAACATAGACCTAACAGATGTGCAACAAACAAGACTTCTGGCCAACACACGTATTCTGTGAAAAAACAAGGACGATATCTGCACATAGATTTGTCCGGTACTTACAGAAGGTAATTCATCATAAAGATAGTAAGGTTAAAAAATTTGGTTATGAGACAAGCGTTAATGGTTCTTAAACGACAGTAAGTATAGACACGTGTGTGTGTGTGTGGAGAGAATGAGAGACGGATTGGTGGTACCAGAAAATGGTAGCTCTCTACAATGCCTGGCTGATAACGTGGTCGATCAAAGAAAATCTGGACTCATCGGAATTACCTAACCCGTGGATCGCGCATGTATTTGATCTGCCCATGCCACTCCTGGCCGCCGTTGTGGATCTAGAAGACCGGATCGATTGCCAATATACTGGTGTGGACTCAAGGTTCGTTTACCTGATTGATTGTTTTCTTTGATGCTGCTTTCTCTTGCTAATTAATAGATAGTTGATATTCAAGACTCCTCAGCATGTTTAGAGTTACAAACCTGAAACTCCAGACTGCTGACTACAATATTTTTAAGCGTCTAGGCAAAGTTGAGAACACGAGATCTTCTGTTCCGCTCACTGGAAAACTCTGGAACGAAACGTATATACTCAGGTCTTACGTTTTAACTTGGGGCACGGGACAATGGCCGTGGAGTTGGACTGGAAAGAAGCTGATAACGTCATTCCACAGTCACTCCAGTCGCCGCCGATCCATTTTCTGCTCAAAACACACGATATGATGTCGGCGGGGGTTGTGTAGATTGGTTTAGACTTAATTTGTGCGGCAACAAGTTGTGTCTGTGTGTGTGTGTACGTGTGTGTGCGGTACGTTATGCGGACGAGAACCACAGTGTGCTTATCTCAGCCAAGTAGCTGTGCAGAAAGCTCATTCCAGCCCCTGTGCGCCACAATAATATAGCATAATGAATTCTAATAGCACTGCCTGTTAATGCAGCCGGTGGGCAGAGTCCGACTGAGCCACCTGAGAGGAAACGACCCATTATGATGGGCATAAAGCATGCGTTCAGAGTACAAAGCACGTGTCTTGTCGGCGAGAAAGCCGGGTCGTCAACAGAAATCAGAAAATTTAACGCTGCCGGGGCCTTTATTAACAGGCCCGCATCCAGAGTTTTGCCTCCTCCGTTCTCCAGTCTGGTTATAAGCAGCACCTCTAGTAGGGTTTAATCTTGCATCAGTATGGTGGTAGGATGTTTAATATCTACACTAACGTTTTACGTACATTCCACAGCGATAAATTACTTTAGCCTCCGCATTGAGATGGTCCTATTCACTCTCAAATATACAGAGAATAGGAGGGGATGTTTTCGTATTTTCTTGGGAAAGCTAATAAATTGATATTTTATGCTACTTCAAACGCAGATAACCGAGGATGGTCCTCCGATATTCCATATGAAGCGCAAGTTGCAACGAATGTTAATTTTTCCCATACAATATTATAATTAATTGTGATTCTGAAGGTGACATTAGCTTACATGATCACAGTGGTTATCATGATCAATTGGTACATGATCTCAAATTGTAAAAGCGGGATGGGTGACTATGATAAGAAAATAATTTAAGTAATTAAATCGTCATGTTTTTGTGTATTTGCGGGTTTTTATTTTAATATTATTATCTACGTGCAGCTACTTTTCTTAGGCAACTTGAGTACAAAGTAGTATTGAGTATTGATATTATTGTGCAATGTTGTTGTTGCCCTCTTTTCTGTTATTCTTCGTGGTTATATCAAAACTTTAAAACCCAATTGGAATCTAATATTCAAAATTAATATGCATAATATGTGTAAATTGATCACTATGAGCGCAGTGGTGGATAGGAAGTTTTGAACAAAAAGTGATAAAACTTGGCAAGTATTTGATCCACTAACCCAAGTAGATAGACAACAGTTAAACATAAACGTTACATAGCGACGCAATGAAACTATTCTATAAGCTAGTGTAATAACGTTAGTAGATATAACATTAGAAACAAGACACTTACCATGCAATACAACATCCTTTGGACACAACATCTTAATAATAACTTAATAATAACTGTCAAACTGTACTCTACACAAGTAAGACGTTCAGTCATGTTAGCTGACGTTTATACGTTATCTTATACGAATGATAAGCCAGAACCAGTTTAGTTAAATAAAGTACCACAAAGGTGGCCTATATACCATTCATGTAGTAGGGATATTATACTTATTACTTACAATTATTATGACTATAATTTATAACGTAATTTAGAATGCTATGTATTTTGAAAATTACACTTAATAAATTTTTATATTTCAGAGTAACGATATCGTTAAATGAAACTCAGCTGCATATTCTTAATTTGATTCCTAAGTGCAATTTAGTTCTCACTTGTTTAGATACCAGATCAAATTACGAAGACCAATGTCGTAAGTAATTAATTAATTGACCAATTGATTAAATATCTCTACTACTTTATACAAACATTCCATACTCTTTTAGACAAAATATTTATTGTTGTATATTTAAAAACATTCTCTCTCTTTCTCATTACTCTTCTCCCTTAGAATTCTGCATATAAATCTCTCTCTCTCTCTCTCTCTCTTAATTAGGATATATAGGAGTCGCACGCATAGAGAATAAGTAGTCGAGATAAATGCTATTGGAATGAAGTGGATTTATTTACGATGCTATTAACTTTTTGATAATCTACTGAGCTTTTACTATAGCTTATAATAATAACTAATATGTCTTTGTAGATATTCGTAGCACAACTAATTTTACTTTCTATACAATTTATAACAAAACGGGGTTTACCCTATTTATTCCTCACGTTGTAAGCGTCAATTTGTAACACTTTTTAAAATGTGTATTTTTTTTTAATTAAGCCCAAGTGGTTGGCACCCATTTGTAATACTTATTAATTCTATTTCTATTATAAATAAAACACATAGAATGGTATCTGATAATAATAATAATAATAAAAATAATATTGTAATTTTTATTCAAAATTTATATAGTCCATTTACTGTAACTATTAATATGACTCAGGAAGTCTCAGGGTCGATTCTTTTTTCTTTTATATTAATATTATTTTAAGGTCCTTTTGGCTGATATAAAAGGTTCAGTTATTATAAAGAAAAAACAAGTACAGAAAGTACATTACATTACAGAACAAGATAATAATGAAATAATATAAATTAATATTAATTACAATAATATATATATATATATATATATATATATACGTTACACAATGTTTATCAGTTCAGTTCAGTTTCACACAACCTCCTGGTATCAGTGAAAATTTCCAATGTCTTCAGTTTGTTTATATTATTCAAATGAAGAAATCCACTTCTTTTGTGATCAATAAATGTTACATCTTGTCATTTCATTTATCTGAAGCCTTCTGGTGGAATATAAGGATTGAAGTCCAGTGTTTCTGTTATTAAGTGTAGTTGTTCTTCAATTGTAAATTGTTTTCATTTGAAGGTTAGTTTTTTCCATAACTCCATTCTTTTTTTTTTAATTTAATTTAATGTTCTTTTCTGGTTGTTGGCTCAGTAATGTTTAAAGGGTGATTTGTTTATGCTGTTTCTTTATTTACTCAAATTTTACATTCTGTTGTAGGTTGATATAGTGTTTCTTGCTTTGTATTATATTGTTTTTTAATAGGATTCATATTTTTTCTTGTATAAATATTTAGCTTTTTTTCAAAATTCAACTCAACCCTCCTTTTTGTTTTTTACAATAATAATAATAATAATAATAATTTCTTTTTCTTTCTTTTTTTCCTGGATATATATAAATTACTCTGGTCATAATTGTTCAAATTGAGATTTAGTTGTCATAGGATATTATTTTTATATAATACATTATTTCAGCTTTTATGTACAAGTTGCTTTTTAGTTATTACATCATAATACTGAATACAATTTACATAATATTTTATCTGACAAAGCTATGAACAATTTTAATATCAAATAGTATAGTTATTTGTAATTTGACAAATATTTTGAAGAATTTACTATTTACTGAACATAATGATCTAGGCCTATGTTTGACTAATTATATTTTTATATTGGAAGACTCATAATCGAGCCTGCTTACACTTGTTTTCTATTAATTAACTTCTTTAAATATAAACAAACTCTTAATTAACAATTATATTCAAATTACTGTAATTCCCTTTAGGGCTTAACTGAATGCACACTTTTAAACCATTGTCTGTGTGATCGATACCTATTAAACTTATATAACACAATCACTAATAAAGAAAAACTAAATGTTAATGTCTGTATCATCCGCTACTATGGATTAGTAATTCATTTCTTTAAATAATTGTTTATAATTACTACCCACTCACAGTTATTCTTACTTGAATACCAACGTATCTCACATCCTCTTACCAAGTAATCACACTTGTCTTATATTATATTTGTATCACATCTTGATTACATTTTACATTTATCTCTAAATCTGTATTGTACTTTATGTGCCGTTCTATTTGATTTATTCATTATTTATTAAATTTATCATCATTAGTTATTTGTTTATGGACTACTCCAAATCTAACTGGGTACTGTCTATATAGTATAGTAAGTTGTCATAGTAACGTCTGTTGTAGGACTTTTGGTTTTTGATTAGGTTCACACTTTTATTTATTACTGTTTCTTTTTTCAAATTACTTTGATTTTGGTTTGTTTTGATAAATTGTTGTTATTGCTTGCTGATGTCTTCAATAGTTGAGGTGTATGATATTATGGTATTAATATTGCTTGGTGATAAGATTGATATTTATTAAACAAATTCTTCATTATTATAGGCAAATTGAAACCTACCTTTCTTATCAATACCAATTATTTTCTTCTTTATCTCTGGAGTTTATTTATTTGTATTGGTGGCTTTAACGAATTGTAATTCTTGAGTTTTCTCTTGGTTCATTGTATATTTTATTTATATATTCCATTCTTTTATTAAAATTGATTCCATACTAATGTTAAATGATTCCTCCTATATTAATATGGTATTATGAATGAATATCGGCGTTGAGTGGCCCTTTTACGTCCAATTGCTCATCCGAATATTCACATACCTGGTACAGCGCACTTTGGCTGCTGCCCATAAAATAATTCTAGAGTGACGCTTTAGCTTTCTACACTCTATAAATAAATTAATTATAAATCTTATAGCATTATACAAACCATTGGAATCTTTTATCTTCTGAATAATTTTTCTTATTCTACCTTGCCTTCCAATAACTCCATTTATTTATATTATATTCAATATTACTGTTGGTATATTTCTTAAGTAGATTTCTTTCTGTTTTATATAACTTCACTTTACAGTTCAATGATTTATTAGCCTTAATGTCATTCACCTTTGTTATTCAATACCTCTTGTAATATAGTAGTTTTAATTATCCTTCTATTACTCTATCTGTTTTTATACTGCAACTCTTCTTCAGCGAGTTCATTTTCTAATTAGTTTATTAAATTTCTCTTAGGCCTATTATCATAAATATTGCGCCCCATTATCATTATTATACTACTAAATGTATTATTTATGCTTGATTTAAATAAGATGTGCTTATTTCTTTTAGAATTTTGGTATTATTTATTTAGTTTGAACATCATTATTCTTTTTTCTTTCTTTTCCAAAATCTCTTTCCATAATTATTTGATAAGATGTACTTATTACTTTTAGAATTTTGGTGTTATTTATTTAGTTTGAACATCATTATTCTTTTTTCTTTCTTTTCCAAAATTCCTTTAAATAATTATTTGATAAGATGTACTTATTACTTTTAGAAATTTGGTGTTGTTATTTAATTGCCCTCCTTCAGAAGTAATTATTTCTGAACTTGATCTTTGGTATGGAGAAATAATTGCTTATGTTATGTTTCATTATTCATAATATTTTTTAAGTGATGCTTGGTTATGATTACCTTTAGTCTTTTTCGTAATAGGATCAGCTAGTTCATAAGTATTATTATGATTGTTTTTGGTTACAACATATGGTCCTACGTTCAGTCGTTGTCTATACCCAGTTGATTGGAGCAGTGAGGGGTCGCGAAGGTTTATCACTGCCTCCTGTCGTTTAAAGGTATGTTGTCAGTAACGTTATTTGAGAATTCCGGTACATTTGACTGGAATTCTTGGTTTGTTCCTCGTTCTTCGTTGCGAGAATGATTCAATGGTTCATATGTCCCTGGTATGCGGTTGTCCCCTTGACTTCGACTCCTATATCGGTTTTCACAATGGTTACAATTTTCGTTATTGCCCCAACGATAGTCATTGTTACTAAAACTATTATTTCTACGACGCTGGTATCTTCTTGACTCATGTTCCTCTGCTCGAATATGGTTGATTCGGGGTCTGTATATGCGATTACCGTTATGATTATTATTTTGATTATTCCTATTATTAATATTTTCATTATTTGGATACATACTATTTCGGTTATGATTCACTTGATGGTGATTATTATTGTAGTTATTATTACTATTATTAATATTATTTAAGTTATTATTATTACTATTATTATTACCATTATTGTAATTATAGTTAATTCTGTGGTTATTAAGCTGGTAATTACTCATTCCATGGTTATTATTTCTTCCTTCGTATCTATCGGTTTTCTGCCTGTTTTTCCGGTAATAATTTTCATGTTCGTAATTCTCTAGTAAGCTGGCCATTGCCTGTATAGTTTTAATTTGATTGCCTAATCGGGCTCCAGAAATCCTCTCATCATAATGCTATGCCATTTTTGTAACCAGACATTCCTCTGGTATTTTAGGATCCAAATGTTTAGCTAAGCACACCTTTCCTAAGAAGTATGTAGTCGGTGAAGTACCACGATTGATGTCATATCTCCCATGAGTGATATTGCCTCGTATTATATGTTGAGTTGATTCTGACCAGTATTTTTCCTTAAATAATTTCTTAAATTGTGGGTAGTCGGTAATTTCATTTCTTGTTGCAACCCACCAATGCAACCCATTCATTTCTCTAAAACATTCGTCCAACATTTCTCTATTTGAGTTCCACCTTGTTATACGATATTTATTAAAATGTTCATCTATTCTCGCTACGAATTCCATAGGGTTTTTCGATAATTTTTAAAATTAATTCCTTTACGACTCTCGGTTTTATGTATACTATTAATATTAGTTGGTCCAGTTCGCACCAGTTCTATTTCCTCTTGGTTCTGTCTGACTTGGTCATTTATCTTATTTATTGAAATATCAATGTTGTCACACCTCTCTCCGCATTGTTTCTGAACCTTTTCCAAATTTACTTGTTCCCTTTGTATCGTCTCTATTTGAACACGACTATCTTCTTTTACCTGATCTATCTTGGAACATAAATTCACTCTATTTTGTTCAATGGTTTCGTTAATTTGTTCTATTCTTTCATTTGTTTTGGCTATCTCTTGTCTCCTTTCCTCAGTGTTTCCATCCATCTTCTGGTTAATTACCTCATTAATCTGCTTCATCCTCCCATGAATATTTTCTCTCAGTTCTTAGTTTTGTTCGTTTATAAATCGTCTTATATTCTTATCAACGTCTTCGATTTTTTCGTTAATTTGTTGTCCCAAACTTATTTTAATACTGTCTACTTTCTCATTCATTTGCCTATTATTATCATTTTGTTTCTCAAAATTTCTATTATTTTCTTCAAACCTTTCATTGATTCGTTTTAAATTATCTGTATTCATTTGCTTTAACTCTTCCCTCGTGGATTTATTGTCCTTTTTTAACTCTTCCATTTTCTCCTCCATTTTCTTACTATTCTCCTCCATTTTCTCCTTCATTTTCTTACTTAGTGTCTCCTCCATCTTCTTAATATTCTCCTCCATCTTCTCCTCCATCTTCTTACTATTATTCTCCTCTATTTTCTTACTGGTCTTTTTGTTATCTTCTTGTATTCTCATTAGGATCCTCATCATGGTCTCTTGTAAGTCTTTATCCCCTGTTTGAGTCAGTTTCTCGGGCTGTTCCTTTTGCTGTGTAAGTTTGTTAGGTTCTGCAGGAGATAGTAACATCTCTACATCTTCCACTGGTGTCGCCTCTGTGTCTTCCATACTAATCTCTTCTGCTGCTCTCTTCTTTGATGTTGCTCATTTGTGCATTTCTGTTGTTTTATTGAACCTATATCAGCCGCCAACTAAAATTATGAATTGAATTTTGTTATTATTTTATTATTTATTTGCCTATTGATTCCCTAATTACAGCCTCACAGGTTGAGCGCCAATTTATAACAAAACGGGTTTTACCCTATTTATTCCTCACGTTGTAAGCATCAATTTGTAACACTTTTTAAGATGTGTATTGTTTTTTAATTAAGCCCAAGTGGTAGGCACCCATTTGTAATATACTTATTAATTCTATTTCTATTATAAATAAAACACATGGAATGGTATCTGGTAATAATAATAATAATAATAATAATAATAGTATTATTGTAATTTTTATTCAAAATTTATATAGTCCATTTACTGTAACTATTAATATGACTCAGGAAATCTCAGGGTCGATTCTCTTCTCTTTTATATTATTATTATTTTAAGGCCCTTTTGGCTGATATAAAAGGTTTAGTTATTATAAAGAGAAAACAAGTACAGAAAGTACATTACATTACAAAACAAGATAATAATGAAATAATATAAAATTAATATTAATTAAAATAATATATTGCAACTCTACTTATATGCGTTGTTGTTGTGTTTTGTTGTGTATGAGTACCTACCTGCTGTCCGATCTTGCGGTTTCTTCTGACTAGGGCGTGTGGATTTTGGATTTGAATTTCGCAAGTTAGTAATCTCAAATTTATGGCAACAACACACAAAATAATTTACTTTAAAGGGGGAGAGTTTTGTGAGACTGGTAGGTTTTGTCGTACAACAATAAAACAATGCAATATGGGGTAATAAAACGTTGTTTATTACTCCAGTAACACACAAGAATAAAATGGCTATTATATTATCAATTATCTTACAGTCTGAACAATGAATCTATGTTGACTAATGTTTTTCAATTGGTTGATAATTTAAAAGAAACTAAACTCGTTATTTGACGTGTTAATTGCAATTAAAAATTTAATTAATTAATTGATTTAATTTAATTAAATTGCTTTAACTAAATTGAATTTAAATGTTAATGAAAATAAAATATAAAAACTCTGAAGTTAATTTGAATATTTTTCAAAAATAAATTAGGCGTGACAGTCTAGTTCACGTCATTTCATTTTGTAGTGATTTGACTCTGTTATACTGCAGTATGAGCTAATAATTAGATTGTTAGTTAAGATTTATATAGCGCCTTTATATTATTTCTATTTTCTTAAATACAGCTTACTAATGACTTAGACTGCTATACAGAATATCACAATGAATTTACTCTTAATTACTGGAGTCTTTGATTTTTGTATGTCACCTGAATTGGTTAAATTACAATGCTTTTAATTGAAAAATGAAGAAAATTTGATGTTGAAAAATAAATAAGTTGATTTTGCTTTCCTGTTATTGAAGTGGATAGTAGAGTTGCTCCAAATATCCCTCGCTGGTCCCGATCCGATCTGCTAGAGAAAGTAATCTGCTTAGAGCTCCTGGATTCGGTCGTTGAGTTAAGAATTCGGCAACACTCTGCTCTCCTGCTGTTTGTTGAATATTTTAACGTCTACGGCTTTCTGCTGGAACTGGTTTACGTCCCTCGTCGATTCGCACGTCGCACGTCAGCGTGTGTGTGTGTGTTTCGTTCGAGTGGTAGCTCTGCTCGTCAGCTGTTCACCAATGATTTAGACGGCCTCTCTGTCGTATTCCTGAAGTCTGGTGGATCTCTTGCGTGCTTATGACCACAGCTTGCAGTACACAATAAGCTTGGTTGTTGTAATGAAGAGTATCTCGCCTTTACGCAATAATTACGAGTTGTACAGTTGATCTGTATTTACTGTGTTCGTAATTGCGTGTGTTGACCACGTAGAGTCTTCTGATGAATCTTCACAACTATGGTTACGAGACGATCGAAGAATTACGTCTTTACTTCGCAAGTACTGGCAGAAGAGTGATGGTTCAGCCCGAAAACACCGCGCTGGTCGGGAATTCGTCAAATGATTTGATTGGCTGACACGCTCTCCCTACTACACAAAATTTGAATTCCCTTGGTCCGTGGGAATGAAGTTAGATTCCCACAGACGGAGAATTAATATTATTACTAATATTATTATTTCGGCGGAACCAAATTGTCGGTCGGGATTTCCTGTGATAGTTTATTTTTGCAATATCTTGGTTGCAAACCAAGTTGTGCTAAATCTAAAATATGCAATCTCTTGGAAATTATTGTCTTTATAACATATTAAAATCTCATTAATGTAGCTCTATTTTTACAGAAGTTATTCAATTAAATTAATTATCTCTTTTATTTGTTAATTATATTGCGTAAAATTTGCACACGTTATTATTAATATTTCGGCAAACATTTTGGCTATCTTGGATTTCGCCTTAATTTATTAGTTTCCGAGATATTAATAATTAACAGTTTGGGTGTGGCCCTTCCTTGTACAGCGAGCTGATTACATAACGGCCACGTGTGCGTCGTTTTACAAAGCATTATTTTCATCGCTCCTACATACAAATGGAGTTTTGTCTATTACAATTTATTTAAACATGATTCTAGTATACTGTTGACATATAACCCCAAATAATTGATATTTGGTGCTGTTGTATACACCCCCACCCATTAAAAAAAAATGAATGTAATAATTACAGTTATTTTTTTTTTAATTATAATACACGTATTTTGTAATCATCATACTTACTACTTATACATTGTATTACTTATTCAAAAGACAAATACATAGGTGTTAATGTTATTCCATTATATACAATTTAAATGTAAATACATCCTAATAATAATATTATATTTGCAAATTATTGTGTATCAATGTTTTTAGAACGGGTAGTATCTAATTGCAGCGTTCCAGAGGGTTTGTTTGTCAACACTGGCACGCGCGCGAAAGGAATCCGCTGACTTTGTTTACAGTCGTATATCGCGTGCCGCGTGGCTAATTGCTTGACCTACTTTCAAACCGTCGGTCGGTAGTTACCGTGTGACGTAACTATTTCCTGCCGTGCGTTTGTTTCGCTCTACACGCTCACATGCTACCGCGTTAGGAATGCATTATTATTTACACAATCTATCTACAATTATTATTAATAATATAAAGCACGGTTAATTTATTTTAATTATATTTATAATATAATTAAATTATTATTAATTCTAAATATTATATATTTTTAAAGTCTTATTATTTTGTCCCGACGCGCCTTGGGATTTCATGCTACTCGTAGTATTTTCTCAAAGAGCTCGCATGATATTTACCTACCGTTTTCGTTCGGTCGAGCGTCGTAACGATAAATGTGTGAGGCGCGAGTTGCTGAGCCAAAAGATACGGATCGTTATATAAACGAAAAAACTTTGCGGCTACATTTATGTCTCTCCGGCCTACGGGATTCGCATTGAGCAGCACTTTCTCTCCTACTATAAAGTTAGTTAGTTTATGAGTGGCATTGAATTTGTCCGCCCTTTTTCGCCCTTTTTCAACTATTCTCCCCCACAAGTTGATTTTTACACTGCACCGGCAGAGGTAGATTATAAGTCTTTGGCCTGCTTAAATAATTATTCCAAAATCTCTCTGGCTTTGTTCCAGAGTCTAACTCTGCTGGTGTGTATTCAGTGGTATCGTGATAATTCTCGTTTATTGCCTTTTCGAAGAATGATAGGAACTCGGGCCATTTACTTTGCTCCTTATAGCAAAATATACGGAACATTTTACCGATTTCCCGATTCACCCTTTCGGCGAGGTTGCCCTGTGGTCGTCGTATCGAGGTGAGGATTGCTTTAATACCATTACGTTCCAGGGTTGCTGCCCAGTGTTTATGTTGGAATTGCTTTCCCTGGTCGCTAAGGACGCTCCTTATCGGTCCATGTTGTGGAATATACTTGTTAAGTATAATATTTAAAACGGATTTTGTGGTGGGCCTAGGGATCGCGTAAAGGCTAACTTTTTTAGTGAATACATCAACACAAACTACCATGTGTTTTAGGTTTCTGGTAGCCTTGGGTAGTGGTCCCAGAAAGTCGATGGCGATCATCTGTCCCTTACCTTCCGTTATCATATTTGCCATGGGAACGTAAGTGTGTAAATTTGGTGCTTTCGCTGTTTGACACGGATGACATGTTTTTAACAATTTCCTTACCCTACGATACATGTTTGTAATTGTAAAATTCTCCTGTAATATTTTTACACACTTTACTGGAGATGCGTGTGCCATTTTTACATGTAACGAATGTGTTATACACGCAAGCATCGCAGGAGACAATACCACCTTCCATTCGCCCTGTAACAATTTATACAATACATTGTCTTGTATGAGGTAATGGGGATTTGGGTGAGCTGCTAACATTTGCTTTTTAGCGAGGAGTGCGAGGTCATTGTCCTGCTCGCGTCCTATGTTTTGTAGCATATTGGTAGCTTCAGGCGCGACAGTGTATTGCATATTCAATACCTTTAACTCGTCGTCAGCTGCTTCGTACACCTCCTCCTTTTCTACGGGCGGATATCTACTTAAGGTGTCTGCTGTGGTATTCTCTGATCCCTTGCAGTATTTAATAGTACAAGAATACTCCTGAATAGCTAACACCATCGTGTTTAGTCGGGAATTTGCTAGTCGGCACTTCAATATAAAAGATAACGCCTGATTATCAGTGTGGATCTCGAAATGGGTACCATATAGGTAGTGTCTGAATTTTCTGAGAGCGTTTATTATGGCGAGTATTTCTTTCTCAGAAGTACAATAATGCAACTCAGCGCCTTTGAGCGTTCTATTGGCGTATGCTACAACATGAAGACTACCTTGTTCGTCTTCCTGGTGCAACACGGCGCCGATACCATACTCGCTAGCGTCAGTGTACATTACGTACTTCCTACCCTGTAGTGGATGGAACAATTGTAAATTAGTTTGGAACAGGCCCTTAACCCTCTCAAACGCATCGTTCTGTTCAGAACCCCATTTCCACTTTATATTTTTGCGTACCAGCTGTAGCAAGGGGACTGTATATTCGGCGTATTTGCTGGTGAATTTCCTGTAGTATCCCGTGAGTCCAAGGAATGCTCGTAGTGCTTTGAGGTTCTTGGGCACCGGGAACTCCACAATAATCCTGAGCTTCTCTGGGTCCGTACTGATACCTGTGGCTGTGATTATATATCCCAGGAACTTCATTCGAGACTTAATAATCTCGCACTTGTGTAGTTTGAGCTTGATGTAAGCTAACCTCAGCTTCTGGAAGACGCTCCTTAGATGCTCGAAGTGTTCTTCCAACGTGCGGGATATCACGAGGATGTCATCGACGAATATTACAGTGTAAGGGTCTACCTCAGGTCCTAGAGCTCTCTCGAGGCATCTTACAATCGCAGCGAGACTCGTGCTAAGGCTAAAAGGTACCACCTTGTGCTGATAGCATTTGTAATTAAATATAAATGGTGTATACTTACGATCTTGCTCGCACAGCGGGACCTGCCAGAAGCTTGCTGTTAGATCTAGCTTCGTGAGGTACCTGGCTCCTTCACATTTAATGAAGAGGTCCTCCGCTGTTGGTGAGCAGTCGAACTCTTTTTCTACCAGACTATTTAAATTCCTCATATCCAGGCAGAGTCGGATTTCTCCAGTCTTCTTGCGGACGACTAGCAGTGGGTTGAGGAAGCTGCTATTAGATCTTTCTATAATATTTTCCTCCAACATCCGCTGTATCTCCTGCTGGACCTCGGCCTGGTATTTTATAGGTACCTGGTAGATTCTCCTCATGAACTTCTCCGGCTCTATGAGGTGGATCCTATGTTCATAGACTGACGAGATTGAGTGCTCTTCACTGAAGATATCGCTGAACTCTTCTTGCAGCGACGACAATCTCCGTTCAGTTTGGGAATCTAAGGTTGTCTCCCCCTGTTCACCGTCTTTATAATGAATCACTTGTTTTGGTGGCCGTGTGATTTTAATTGGGTCACCATGGTTTTGTGTGTGTTTGTGTGTGTTGAATTTGAACGTGTAACTAACATTGTCAATAGTACATTTTAATAAGTGTTCACTGGTGTTTATTTCCGCACGTATTTGTTCTAATACAGCAACCCCCAATAACACATCACATATTAAATTGTTTATACCCACTACACACACTTCAAATTGCACTTTTTCTAGCATAATAGTTAGATAGTATTGAGTGTCAATTTTATCTTTGGTATCGGTAGCGGTTCGTATATAAAATTGATTTATTGGAAGTGATGGGGCCGTACGAAAATACTTTTTGTTCGCACGCAGGAATCTTTCACTGAGGCCGGAAACAACGCTGCCGGTGTCCAACAAAATTTGTGTGGGAACGCCGTTGACAAAGGCGTGTAATACCGGACACGCCGCGCTCACTGGCCTTTGTTGCGCGGGACCGGATTCTAGCAACGGATCCCTAACGTCCGGTGGGAACACATTATTAACGGGCACACAAGTTACATAATTAAAAGTACACTTTTCACACAATATATAATCCTTATAATTAGCATGCTTACATTTACATGAGTTTGCCGAATTTATAGCGCGTCCTTGCTGGATGCGCATTTTGGCACGTTTTTTGTAGATTGGTAATTTTTTGATTTATTGTTAGAGCCTTTATTGCTTTGGGTGTCGCTGCCTTTCGCAGTTGTATCAGCTTTTGCTATTTCGACCGTTTGAATCGCTCTAATCGGGGCCCCGTCGTTGCCCTTACCCTGCCCGTTCGCATATAAAATTGATTTATTGGAAGTGATGGGGCCGTACGAAAATACTTTTTGTTCGTACGCAGGAATCTTTCACTGACGCCGGAAACAACGCTGCCGGTGTCCAACAAAATTTGTGTGGGAACGCCGTTGACAAAGGCGTGTAATACCGGACACGCCGCGCTCACTGGCCTTTGTTGCGCGGGACCGGATTCTAGCAACGGATCCCTAACGTCCGGTGGGAACACATTATTAACGGGCACACAAGTTACATAATTAAAAGTACACTTTTCACACAATATATAATCCTTATAATTAGCATGCTTACATTTACATGAGTTTGCCGAATTTATAGCGCGTCCTTGCTGGATGCGCATTTTGGCACGTTTTTTGTAGATTGGTAATTTTTTGATTTATTGTTAGAGTCTTTATTGCTTTGGGTGTCGCTGTCTTTCGCAGTTGTATCAGTGTTTGCTATTGCGACCGTTTGAATCGCTCTAATCGGGGCCCCGTCGTTGCCCTTACCCTGCCCCTTTGGTCTATCAACATTTTGTTTACCCTTGTACTCAAAGGTTTTATTTGGCGGTTTAACGGTGTCTGGGGTGGTGTGGATCTGGTACTCGGTCTTTGATCAGGTTGCTGATGATACTGTACCCGCGTATTCTGCCCTTCGTTATTTCGGCGAGAATCAGGGTTATAACGCCACCCACCAAAATCAAAAACTGTCTCGCTTTGGGACACTAGAATGAGCAGTTCATCGACCGTGCGTATACCCTGCGTAAACACAGCTACTCTAATATTGTGATTAAAATGATAGGCAAGTTTCGTGACTATGTCAATCTCCGAAAATGCTGGGGTTAAATGCTTCGCGCGCTCGACCTGCTGGATTATATAATTTTCCGCGGTAATACCCATTTTCCTATCAAATCTCCCATACTCTAGTTCATTGTGTAAAAGTCATTGAGTATGCGAATTCCAGTACCGGCTTTCAAATTTTTGTTTGACCTCCGCGTATGTGGACACTATCGCGTACAATGTTATACCACTTACGCGCCGAATCACGCATCGCGTTAACTACCCACTGTTATTTTATCTTGATCTTCAAGTCTCGACCCTACCCTAGCCACTTTCACAGGCTAACAAAAATTCAATAGGGTTTTCGTTATTTTCCCCTGTAAAATACACACGATTTTTCTCGTCGACAGGACCTTGTACTAAAATATTGGGAGCGGACCTCCTCCGTACCTCCTGTCGTACTTTCAAAATCTCGTCGTTTAACGCTTGTAAGACACTCTCTTTATTAGAGTCTATGTTAGATCGCGTCTCTACAATTGAAGCATCTAATCTATTTACTTGTCGTTGCGTTTCTGTCGCGTCAGCTTGAATCTTTATCTCGAGGGAGTCGACTTTTTTCGCGACGTCTTGCGTTTGTTTTTCACAGCGGCTAATATGGTCTTTGAACCGGCCCTCCATACGTGTTACTTGTTCTATAAACGATTTTTTTCATAGTGGTCTCAAAAACCTTAAACCGTTCATTTATTTTGGTATCAACCGTATGTACTTTTTCACCATTTTCAGCGACTTCAGCGGTTAACTCTTTATTACTCTCACCGATTTCAACGACTTTAGCGGTTAATCCTTCTTTTCCTTCTTCGATTTTCGCGGTCGTTTGTTTATTACATTGTTTAATTTCCGTATTTATGTCGGCGTTGCTGTGTTCTAATGCTTCGGTTAGACTAACTCTTTGCGCCTCGATTTTGGATTTTAACTCTGCGTTATTCATTTCAGCATTGGATGTTATTTGTTCAAATTTCGCGTCTATTTTAGCGGTCAAATCCGCATTAGCTTGTTTCATTTCCGCGTTCATTTGCTGCATTTGTTTAAGTATTTTATCCATATCCATTTTAAATACACAACAATTTCAAATATAAACAATTTCAAATACACAAAATAATTTCACTGCTGTACGAGCACCAGTCACAAAACTCTTTGGGGATTGTTTAGTTGGACGCCAGCTGTTTTAAGAGTTAAAACAGCAAACTTTGTTTTAAACGATAAAATTAAATTTAATTTGAATTTAACTAATTTAATTTAATCGCGCCCCACGTTCCGGGCAAGCCATATGCAACTCTACTTATTAGCGTTGTTGTTGTGTTGTGTTGTGTATGAGTACCTACCTGCTGTCCGATCTTGCGGTTTCTTCCGACTAGGGCGTGTGGATTTTGGATTTGAATTTCGCAAGTTAGTAATCTCAAATTTATGGCAACAACACACAAAATAAGTTACTTTAAAGGGGGAGAGTTTTGTGAGACTGGTAGGTTTTGTCGTACAACAATAAAACAATGCAATATGGGGTAATAAAACGTTGTTTATTACTCCAATAACACACAAGAATAAAATGGCTATTATATTATCAATTATCTTACAGTCTAAACAATGAATCTATGTTGACTAATGTTTTTCAATTGGTTGATAATTTAAAAGAAACTAAACTCGTTATTTGACGTGTTAATTGCAATTGAAATTTCAATTAATTAATTGATTTAATTTAATTAAATTGCTTTAACTAAATTGAATTTAAATGTTAATGAAAATAAAATATAAAAACTCTGAAGTTAATTTGAATATTTTTCAAAAATAAATTAGGCGTGACAGTCTAGTTCACGTCATTTCATTTTGTAGTGATTTGACTCTGTTATACTGCAGTATGAGCTAATAATTAGATTGTTAGTTAAGATTTATATAGCGCCTTTATATTATTTCTATTTTCTTAACTACAGCTTACTAATGACTTAGACTGCTATACAGATTATCACAATGAATTTATTCTTAATTACTAGAGTCTTTGATTTTGTATGGCACCTGAATTGGTTAAATTACAATGCTTTTAATTGAAAAATGAAGAAAATTTGATGTTGAAAAATAAATAAGTTGATTTTGCTTTCCTGTTATTGAAGTGGATAGTAGAGTTGCTCCAAATATCCCTCGCTGGTCCCGATCCGATCTGCTAGAGAAAGTAATCTGCTTAGAGCTCCTGGATTCGGTCGTTGAGTTAAGAATTCGGCAACACTCTGCTCTCCTGCTGTTTGTTGAATATTTTAACGTCTACGGCTTTCTGCTGGAACTGGTTTACGTCCCTCGTCGATTCGCACGTCGCACGTCAGCGTGTGTGTGTGTGTTTCGTTCGAGTGGTAGCTCTGCTCGTCAGCTGTTCACCAATGATTTAGACGGCCTCTCTGTCGTATTCTTGAAGTCTGGTGGATCTCTTGCGTGCTTATGACCACAGCTTGCAGTACACAATAAGCTTGGTTGTTGTAATGAAGAGTATCTCGCCTTTACGCAATAATTACGAGTTGTACAGTTGATCTGTATTTACTGTGTTCGTAATTGCGTGTGTTGACCACGTAGAGTCTTCTGATGAATCTTCACAACTATGGTTACGAGACGATCGAAGAATTACGTCTTTACTTCGCAAGTACTGGCAGAAGAGTGATGGTTCAGCCCGAAAACACCGCGCTGGTCGGGAATTCGTCAAATGATTTGATTGGCTGACACGCTCTCCCTACTACACAAAATTTGAATTCCCTTGGTCCGTGGGAATGAAGTTAGATTCCCACAGACGGAGAATTAATATTATTACTAATATTATTATTTCGGCGGAACCAAATTGTCGGTCGGGATTTCCTGTGATAGTTTATTTTTGCAATATCTTGGTTGCAAACCAAGTTGTGCTAAATCTAAAATATACAATCTCTTGGAAATTATTGTCTTTATAACATATTAAAATCTCATTAATGTAGCTCTATTTTTACAAAAGTTATTCAATTAAATTAATTAACTCTTTTATTTGTTAATTATATCGCGTAAAATTTGCACACATTATTATTAATATTTCGGCAAACATTTTGGCTATCTTGGATTTCGCCTTAATTTATTAGTTTCCGAGATATTAATAATTAACAGTTTGGGTGTGGCCCTTCCTTGTACAGCGAGCTGATTACATAACGGCCACGTGTGCGTCGTTTTACAAAGCATTATTTTCATCGCTCCTACATACAAATGGAGTTTTGTCTATTACAATTTATTTAAACATGATTCTAGTATACTGTTGACATATAACCCAAAATAATTGATATTTGGTGCTGTTGTATACACCCCCACCCATTTAAAAAAAAATGAATGTAATAATTACAGTTATTTTTTTTTTTAATTATTATACACGTATTTTGTAATCATCATACTTACTACTTATACATTGTATTACTTATTCAAAAGACACATACATAGGTGTTAATGTTATTCCATTATATACAATTTAACTGTAAATACATCCTATTAATAATATTATATTTGCAAATTATTGTGTATCAATGTTTTTAGAACGGGTAGTATCTAATTGCAGCGTTCCAGAGGGTTTGTTTGTCAACACTGGCACGCGCGCGAAAGGAATCCGCTGACTTTGTTTACAGTCGTATATCGCCTGCCGCGTGGCTAATTGCTTGACCTACTTTCAAACCGTCGGTCGGTAGTTACCGTGTGACGTAACTATTTCCTGCCGTGCGTTTGTTTCGCTCTACACGCTCACATGCTACCGCGTTAGGAATGCATTATTATTTACACAATCTATCTACAATTATTATTAATAATATAAAGCACGGTTAATTTATTTTAATTATATTTATAATATAATTAAATTATTATTAATTCTAAATATTATATATTTTTAAAGTCTTATTATTTTGTCCCGACGCGCCTTGGGATTACATGCTACTCGTAGTATTTTCTCAAAGAGCTCGCATGATATTTACCTACCGTTTTCGTTCGGTCGAGCGTCGTAACGATAAATGTGTGAGGCGCGAGTTGCTGATCCAAAAGATACGGACCGTTATATAAACGAAAAAACTTTGCGGCTACATTTATGTCTCTCCGGCCTACGGGATTCGCATTGAGCAGCACTTTCTCTCCTACTATAAAGTTAGTTAGTTTATGAGTGGCATTGAATTTGTCCGCCCTTTTTCGCCCTTTTTCAACTATTCTCCCCCACAAGTTGATTTTTACACTGCACCGGCAGAGGTAGATTATAAGTCTTTGGCCTGCTTAAATAATTATTCCAAAATCTCTCTGGCTTTGTTCCAGAGTCTAACTCTGGTGGTGTGTATTCAGTGGTATCGTGATAATTCTCGTTTATTGCCTTTTCGAAGAATGATAGGAACTCGGGCCATTTACTTTGCTCCTTATAGCAAAATATACGGAACATTTTACCGATTTCCCGATTCACCCTTTCGGCGAGGTTGCCCTGTGGTCGTCGTATCGAGGTGAGGATTGCTTTAATACCATTACGTTCCAGGGTTGCTGCCCAGTGTTTATGTTGGAATTGCTTCCCTGGTCGCTAAGGACGCTCCTTATCGGTCCATGTTGTGGAATATACTTGTTAAGTATAATATTTAAAACGGATTTTGTGGTGGGCCTAGGGATCGCGTAAAGGCTAACTTTTTTAGTGAATACATCAACACAAACTACCATGTGTTTTAGGTTTCTGGTAGCCTTGGGTAGTGGTCCCAGAAAGTCGATGGCGATCATCTGTCCCTTACCTTCCGTTATCATATTTGCCATGGGAACGTAAGTGTGTAAATTTGGTGCTTTCGCTGTTTGACACGGATGACATGTTTTTAACAATTTCCTTACCCTACGATACATGTTTGTAATTGTAAAATTCTCCTGTAATATTTTTACACACTTTACTGGAGATGCGTGTGCCATTTTTACATGTAACGAATCTGTTATACACGCAAGCATCGCAGGAGACAATACCACCTTCCATTCGCCCTGTAACAATTTATACAATATATTGTCTTGTATGAGGTAATGGGGATTTGGGTGAGCTGCTAACATTTGCTTTTTAGCAAGGAGTGCGAGGTCATTGTCCTGCTCGCGTCCTATGTTTTGTAGCATATTGGTAGCTTCAGGCGCGACAGTGTATTGCATATTCAATACCTTTAACTCGTCGTCAGCTGCTTCGTACACCTCCTCCTTTTCTACGGGCGGATATCTACTTAAGGTGTCTGCTGTGGTATTCTCTGATCTCTTGCAGTATTTAATAGTAAAAGAATACTCCTGAATAGCTAACACCATCGTGTTTAGTCGGGAATTTGCTAGTCGGCACTTCAATATAAAAGATAACGCCTGATTATCAGTGTGGATCTCGAAATGGGTACCATATAGGTAGTGTCTGAATTTTCTGAGAGCGTTTATTATGGCGAGTATTTCTTTCTCAGAAGTACAATAATGCAACTCAGCGCCTTTGAGCGTTCTATTGGCGTATGCTACAACATGAAGACTACCTTGTTCGTCTTCCTGGTGCAACACGGCGCCGATACCATACTCGCTAGCGTCAGTGTACATTACGTACTTCCTACCCTGTTGTGGATGGAACAATTGTAAATTAGTTTGGAACAGGCCCTTAACCCTCTCAAACGCATCGTTCTGTTCAGAACCCCATTTCCACTTTATATTTTTGCGTACCAGCTGTAGCAAGGGGACTGTATATTCGGCGTATTTGCTGGTGAATTTCCTGTAGTATCCCGTGAGTCCAAGGAATGCTCGTAGTGCTTTGAGGTTCTTGGGCACCGGGAACTCCACAATACTCCTGAGCTTCTCTGGGTCCGTACTGATACCTGTGGCTGTGATTATATATCCCAGGAACTTCTTTCGAGACTTAATAAACTCGCACTTGTGTAGTTTGAGCTTGATGTAAGCTAACCTCAGCTTCTGGAAGACGCTCCTCAGATGCTCGAAGTGTTCTTACAACGTGCGTGATATCACGAGGATGTCATCGACGAATATTACAGTGTAAGGGTCTACCTCAGGTCCTAGAGCTCTCTCGAGGCATCTTACAATCGCAGCGAGACTCGTGCTAAGGCTAAAAGGTACCACCTTGTGCTGATAGCATTTGTTATTAAATATAAATGGTGTATACTTACGATCTTGCTCGCACAGCGGGACCTGCCAGAAGCTTGCTGTTAGATCTAGCTTCGTGAGGTACCTGGCTCCTTCACATTTAATGAAGAGGTCCTCCGCTGTTGGTGAGCAGTCGAACTCTTTTTCTACCAGACTATTTAAATTCCTCATATCCAGGCAGAGTCGGATTTCTCCAGTCTTCTTGCGGACGACTAGCAGTGGGTTGAGGAAGCTGCTATTAGATCTTTCTATAATATTTTCCTCCAACATCCGCTGTATCTCCTGCTGGACCTCGGCCTGGTATTTTATAGGTACCTGGTAGATTCTCCTCATGAACTTCTCCGGCTCTATGAGGTGGATCCTATGTTCATAGACTGACGAGATTGAGTGCTCTTCACTGAAGATATCGCTGGACTCTTCTTGCAGCGACGACAATCTCCGTTCAGTTTGGGAATCTAAGGTTGTCTCCCCCTGTTCACCGTCTTTATAATGAATCACTTGTTTTGGTGGCCGTGTGATTTTAATTGGGTCACCATGGTTTTGTGTGTGTGTGTGTGTGTGTGTGTGTGTGTGTGTGTGTTCAATTTGAACGAGTAACTAACATTGTCAATAGTACATTTTAATAAGTGTTCACTGGTGTTTATTTCCGCACGTATTTGTTCTAATACATCAACGCCCAATAACACATCACATATTAAATTGTTTATACCCACTACACACACTTCAAATTGCACTTTTTCTAGCATAATAGTTAGATAGTATTGAGTGTCAATTTTATCTTTGGTTTCGGTAGCGGTTCGTATATAAAATTTATTTATTGGAAGTGATGGGGCCGTACGAAAATACTTTTTGTTCGCACGCAGGAATCTTTCACTGACGCGAGAAGAGTGAAGTAACCCCGGACAGAAGACAACACCCGGGCTTCATCAAACATTAACCGGTGATCGTCGTGGGAAAGAGCGTTGTTAAGTAGAAGAATGGTCCGCCTTGTGTGGACCAAAAAATGTTAAGTGTGAAGTGTTCTATTTACTGTAGGTTGATTCGCCAGTATGCTGAAATGATGAAGCGAGTGGACTGTAATTAATACATTTATTTAATTGTTCACATCTACACCAGAAGTTGTTAGGTTTCATTTTTGACTAAGAGATTGGCTAATAAGCACATCGTGAATACAATTCGTATTACATTTAAATTAATTTGATGAAAGGGCCTAAAGGGGCATATATGAAGTGCTGGCCTAAGGCCTACATTAATTGTCGCGGCAAGAAAAAAATGTAACAGTAAGGCTGCGGGCGCGAGCCGACCGCCGCTTGCGAGCGTCTGTGACGAACTGTGCGGAAGCACGGACATGAATTGATCAGATTAAAGTGCAAATTAAAGCGCAGATTAGCCAACCTATAATGTAAAAATTACCGCGCTACTGTACATAAACTGCCCGTCAAAAAATCAGTAGATTTTTTACTACATTTTAGTAAATTATTATACATTTTGGTAACTTATTATATAACATACAGAGTTCTTATTAATGAAAGTTAATCTCATAGGCTGCATTGAACCTTGTGTTGTAATCTTAGATAACAGCTGTACGTTAACGGTTTAGCGATAAGCATGAATAAAGATAAGCTTTAAAGATAAGCGTTTGGTAGGCCAAGGTTGGCGAGCAAACTGATTTCATGCATGAATAAAAATGTAAGCGTTGGCAATGTATTGCACACATATATTGTATGTATACAATAATGAACGTTATAAAACATGAAAAATATATAATTTGACAATGTTTAATAATGTATGATCGGAAGCTCATCACATGATGGCCCGATTAATTGTAACCCTATGCAAGTCATAGATGGTTACCGTGAAATAGTTGAGGCCAGTAGACCTGTGTACAGAGTATTGCTTACATGAACAAAAATTGTCACAAATTATACATGTTTAGACGTAAATCTAGCATGGCGTCATAAATTTGAACGAGTCATGCTATACCTGAAATTTCAGGAATTTACAATATGTTGTTGTGTGAGAACAAGCTATAGATAGCTGACTGATTGCAAGCACATATGTGATGACATGTATGTCATAATTTAAGCAGGAATAATAATTGTGCAATGCATAATCACAAAATACAAAATACCATGTAAAAATAAAATATAAAATAAATCTAGGCGTGGCATGGTTACATACAGTAGACGCAAAAAACAATATGTTTTACATAAATGCAAGTTATATAATAAATATAATAAACACCAATTTAGTTAATTACAAATATGAATAAGCGCAATAGCATAAGTAACAAATACGACACTGTGGTTACAAATGTAATACATGAGTTGAACATTTGAGAAAGACATTCATAGAACAATAAATCACACATATTAACAACTGTGCAAAAAATGCATGCATGGTTGTATAACTGCGAACCATGCGAATATTATGTAACAAATTTTTATAAAACAATACCACCGAAAACATGACACATACCCAATACATCAAAATGTAAATGTGTAGGACATAGTATGCCACACAAAATATTAACATATAAATACAAAATAGGAAATATACCACCATGAAACTGTGATAAGTATAGAAACACGCAATGGCGCAAATGGTCATGAAAATGTTGTGATAATACATATCACAATTAAGTTGAACAAATGGTCATATAATAAAGTAATAAGCCAAAGGCTGAGTAAAATATCATTGTGCTAAATGAACATAATAATCTTAAGTCAAATCTCGTCCCGCGCTGGCTACAGCCATAACTTATGTACTGGTCTCCGCAAAACACCAGTAGGCGTGCGAATGTCTACGACTCTAATTAAGTTATCTGGGCCGGGAAATGTGGCGGTAATTACACCAAATTTCCAGGCTAATAGAGGTAGGTTATCCTCAATAAGTAAAACTAGGTCCCCCATTGGAAACATTATCATTAGCGAATTTCCATTTGTGACGCTGTTGTAACTGGTGTAAATAGTCGCGAGACCAAGCCTTCCAAATCACTTGGACAAACTTCTGGAGAAGTTGCCAACGACCAAGACGAGAGATAGGAATATTTGATAGGTCTGGGTCCGGTATCGCCGTTAATGGTGCGCAAATCAAAAAATGGCTAGGTGTAAGTGGCACCGGATCATTTACATCCGATGAGATGGCAAATAAAGGGCGAGAGATAGACATGCCTCTATCTGAGACAAAACTGTCGTAAACTCCTCGAAGGTGAGTATAGACTTGCCTACCACGCGGCGCAAATGAAACTTCAAACTCTTTATGCCGTTCTCCCAAAGGCCACCAAAATGAGGTGATGAGGGCGGAATAAATGACCATGAGATACCCTGAGAGGACGTGAATAATTTGAGTGATGAGGTGGCATTCTTATTATGCCAAAGATTTTAGAGGTCATGTAAAATATTGCGGGCCTTCCTAAAGTTTGTGCCATTATCAGAGTATAACTGACTGGGTATGCCCCTGCGGGCCATAAAACGACGTAAGGCAGCTATAAACGCACTGGCTGTAAGGTCGGAAACCAATTCCAAGTGAATGGCCCTGGTTGCTAAGCAAATGAACAAAGACACGTATGCCTTAGAGAGAGTTCTGGATTTCTGCCCGCCATGACGAATCATGAAGGGACCACCATAATCAACCGCGCAGAATAGAAACGGCCGTGATGGAGTGACTCTAGGAGATGGTAAAATACCAAGCCTCTGAACCTGCTGTTTGGCACTAAACCTGAGACACTTGACACATTTGCGAATGATGGAGCGAATGACTAACCTGGCATTAACAATCCACCAACGTTGACGAAGTGAGTGATGCACGAGTTGAGCACCAGCGTGAAGTAGACGAATGTGTTCGCGTTCAATGATAAGGCGAGTAATATGAGCCGATGGATGTAAGACAATAGGATGTTTAGTGTCGTAAGGTAATTGTGACTGCTGTAATCGCCCGCCTACGCGTATTACTCCAGAATCATCAAGAAACGGGTCGAGAGAAGCCAACTTACTCCTAATAGAGACAGAAGACCAATTACGAAGACAATTAATTTCGGTTGCAAAGTGGATCGACTGAGATTGTTTTATGAAGAAATTAAGAGCATGATGAATTTCGATAGGGGTAAGATCGCCCGTTATTTTGTCAGCACTGGAGAGTCTAATATTTTTGATGAACCGAAAACAGTAAGCGTATACGCGTGTCAGACGATGCAACGAAGAAAAGTCCTTAGAAAGATCGATAGCCAGGGTAGACATTAGAGAATGTTTGGGGGTTTGTTTCTCTTCCGCAGTGACTTCAGAAGACGACGGATTAGAAGGTAAAAAGGGTGGAAAAGGATTGGACTCGGAAGATTGAGACAAACAAGTGGGACCGTGCCACCAAAGCGAACAATCGCGCAAAACGTTAGGGAGACACCCCCCAGAGATAATATCAGCAGGATTGTGTCTAGAATTGATGTGATGCCATGTATAGGCTTGCGTAAGACGCTGAATTTCAGCAACACGATTAGCAACGTAGGTTTTCCACCTCGGGGACTGGGCATGAATCCAGTAAAGAGACACCATGGAGTCAGAACATAACAGAATATAAATGAACACTATTAATAAACGAATAAAGCGCAGGAACGACCTTAGATACGCGTCGCGATAACAACAAGCAAGCCCAGAGTTTGATGCGAGGTAATGACACCTGTCGTAGGGGAGCCACGAGAGATTTAAAACACAGGAGATGACAAGAGGCCGATGAATCTTGATAAATGACTCTAATATAAATACAGCACCCAAACCCCTTTTCAGAGGCATCCGAAAAACCATGTAATTCAACTGTACTTGCCTCAAACTTGCAACGAAAGAACGTGGGACAACAATTTTGTTAATCAGACACAATTTGTCGCACAATGAATGCCAATCCAAACGTGATTGCCCGGAGATCGGTTCATCCCAACCAAGATTGCAAAGCCAGAGTTGCTGCATAAACTGTTTGTACAAGAAAACAACGGGACCGATCAGTCCAAGTGGATCGTATATGCCTGCGATAATCGAAAGTATTCTCCTCTTGGAGATGCTTGATTCAACGGGGAATGATTTAATGTCAAACAGGAATGAATCGGCAGTGTTATTCCAGAGAATGCCCAGGGTACGCACATTGCCCTGTTTGTTTAAGGGGAGTGATAAATTGTCATGACTTGCGACCACTCTGGGTTCATTAGATGCCCATTTATGCAACGTGAGACCGTATTGACTCAATAACGCACCTAAGTCAGATTTCAACTTGGTCAGATCAGAGATGGTGTCAGCACCGGTAAGCAAATCGTCGACATAGAATTCATTTGTTATAGCTAACGCCGCATCAGGAAAAGAAGCTTGATGGTCCCTACCAATTTGAATAAGACAGCGAGTGGCCAAAAACGAAGCACTAGCCGTGCCGTAGGTTACCG
This sequence comes from Magicicada septendecula, assembly GCA_034769895.1. Lineage (NCBI taxonomy): Eukaryota > Metazoa > Arthropoda > Insecta > Hemiptera > Cicadidae > Magicicada > Magicicada septendecula. The sequence goes on from CM068372.1 coordinate 191,866,997, forward strand.
TTCGCAATGCAAAGTGTTTAAATTGTTCGAGGTGAGAGTCACGCCACAGAATACGTTGATAGTGATAATCCTTTTCAGCTACGCGAATTTGTCGATACATCTTCTCGATGTCGGCGATGGGAACATATTTTTGCATGGGGAAAGGTAAAAGAATAGAAAAAAGGTCTTGTTGAACATTCGGGCCTACCAACAATATGTCATTGAGAGAAAGGCCATTGGTAGTTTTGGACGAACCATCAAAAATGACGCGCAGTGCTTAAACAAGCTAGACTGCTTAAACACTGCATGGTGAGGCAGATAGTAAGTATTTGACACTCCTGAATTGATAGAGCAATTATCGATAAGCGTCATGTGGCCAAGATCCTTATATTCATTAATAAAGTCTGCGTAATCGCGCGCGAGCTTAGCATCACGCCTGAATCGACGTTCTAAATTCAAAAATCTTCCTTCAGAATTGGTGTAAGATTCCCTCAACTGGAGATGATCGGACTTAAATGGCAGTGAAACCACGAACCTACCCTCATGGTTGCGATGAGTAGAACGCACGAAATGCTCCTCACAAGCTGACTCGTTATCAGGTGTGTTGTCAGGGATAGTTTCTGCTTCCCAAAATTTTTCGAGAGACTGCAAAATTTGACTGTCGTTGTTCCTAGCTAGGAACGAAACAGCAGGACCCTTGTAGCGGCAGTGTTTGGGCAGATTGTCAGCCAAAATGGTAGCCTAACTTTGTTTCCTGAATGATGGGAAAATGAGGGCCGCGTACGTATTTGTTGGCTAAAATTAAATCCAGGTAAAATTGCGCCCCTAAGAGTATGTCGATTTCGGATGGTATGCTGAAATTTGGGTCAGCAAGAAAAATGTTGTCTGGAATGTTGAATTGAATTAAGTCAAACGATTGTGCTGGAAGATTGTGGGTTAATGCAGATAAGATAGCACATTTTGCCTCGAAGGTAAATCTCTGATAACGAGAAATAATGCGTATAGACGCGAGATTAGTGGCATGACACGCTGTATTATTTATACCCGTAATTGGTATGTTGGACTTAGTCAAATCAAGCCGTAATTTCTTTGCAAATGATTTGGTACAAAAGTTTATTTGTGAACCGGCGTCCAAAAGAATTCTTGCCTTTTGTCTGTTGCCAGCCTGGTTAATGACAAATACAATTGCTGTTGATAAAAGAATATTATTCGTGGATTGTAATTTAAATGAACAATAGTTACTGCTACTGGCAGAGATTGAGTTCGGCACATTTTTCGTGTGCAACAATGTATGGTGTCGTTTTGAACAGATCTTACATGCCTGCTTATTCTTACAATTAGATACAAAATGATCTGATCTAAGACAATTGGTACAACATTTGTGATTTGATACAAATTTTCCCCGCTCAGCGGTGCTTAGTGCACGAAGTTTATCACATATGTAAAACGGTTGATTAAATTTACAACACAAACATGAATAATTGCTTGACGCTGAGCGATAACTCCTAAACGTAGTATTGCCAGCAGCGTTTCGTGATTTATATTTAGCAGATTTATTGTTGAGTCTTAAACTCGGCTTGTTGAGTTGCTGTCCGGCATCGATAGGCAGTGTATTTTCTAACAGCTGTCTACGTGCGTTTAAAAAATGAGTGAAATCTTGAAAGTTAGGAAGATTATCAGGGTCTATCGACTCCTTCCATAATTTTAAAGTAGTAGGGTCGAGTTTAGTTGATAATAATTGTATAGTAATAAGTTCAAATGAATTCACTGACAGTTGCATTGCCGCCAGTGAATTAACGGAAGACGTTATCGTATTTGTGAATTCTGCCAAACTTTGGACAGAGTCTTTAATTGTCGACTTGACTTGAAGTATATTTTAAATGTAGTATTTTGCTAGTATGAACTTGTTGTCATACCTTGCGGACAGCAAACTCAACGTTATCGAGTAATTTTCATTACAAATAGGTAGTGATTTAATTAAGTCTAACGGTTCATTTTTTAGAGAAGAATGTAAATAATGTAGTTTCTGCACTGGCGTTAGATCGGATCTTCCATACACCAAGTCCGTAAAAATTGAATGAAAATGCTGCCATTCCAACGTATTGCCTGTGAAGCAGAGCAAACTTATCGGTTTTAATTGCATATGGGCCGATAATACGGGAGGTACAGTCTGAACATTAAAGGTATCAATCAATTGTAAAATATTTGCTTCCGTAGAATATAGCATTTCTTCGACCTCAACTCGGTCTTCTTGAGCAGCGTTTATGTCTTTACAAATAAGTTCGATTTCAGACTGTACCTCGTCGTACTTCGATGCCAAGCTTTTCAAACTTTCAAGTCTTACTGTTAAAATGTGTTTTGTATTAGAATTTGTATCAAAGTTACTGACAGCTGATTGTATGCGCACTATTGCGGACTTTAAGCCGCCTCTCTTTCTGACTAACACTTTGAGGCCTTCTTCAGCCATTGTACGCACCTTGATATGATGTTAGTGAGGTGATACCTTGTAGGCGATGTCCTGAAGCGTCGACGCCGTGGAGAAGATGGCAAACACACCGCTCGGAGAGATGACTGCTTTGACTGACGTACTGAAGCTAGCAGGCTCTTTCAATGATGTCGTCAGGAGGCTCAAAGGCGACGAGCGAAATGCTGATCGAATCACGCCACGGTCGTATCAGCGGATATGCTGAGTCGCCAGTGATGGCCAGAAATAGGGGCAGAAAAATAATAAATGTGAATAATGTATCCGGAAATCCAGGTCCGGAGTGACCAAAAAATGTTAAGTAGAAGAATGATCCGCCTTGTGTGGACCAAAAAATGTTAAGAGTGAAGTGTTCTATTTACTGTAGGTTGATTCGCCAGGATGCTGAAATGATGAAGCGAGTGGACTGTAATTAATACATTTATTTAATTGTTCACATTTACACCGGAAGTTGTTAGGTTTCATTTTTGAATAAGAGATTGGCTAATAAGCACATCGTGAATACAATTCGTATTACATTTAAATTAATTTGATGAAAGGGCCTAAAGGGCCATATATGAAGTGTTGGCCTGAGGCCTACATTAATTGTCGCGACAAGAAGAAAAATGTGACAGTAAGGCTGCGGGCGCGAGCCGACCGCCGCTTGCGAGCGTCTGTGACGAACTGTGCGGAAGCACGGACATGAATTGATCAGATTAAAGTGCAAATTAAAGCGCAGATTAGCCAACCTATAATGTAAAAATTACCGCGCTACTGTACAAGCGTGTTGTTGCTTTTAAGTATTTTTTTTTATTCTACCAAAAATAATATATACTCCCCTTATATTTCGACGGCAGATCTTCGTACGACGTATTGTTCATAAATGAACACCTTCAGTGTCGCTTTCTGGCGAGTAGGTGTTTCTCACAAGCACGGTTATCTACTTTTACCGCCAACAGATAATGTTACTGATAAAAATGATGTGTCAGAGGTACACCTCTTTCAGTCAGCTTAAAGTGCCTATATACCATAAACGGATATCTTGAACTTTCGTGGATTACCACAATTATAATATTTCTTGCAGTAACTGTTTTTTACGATTGGCAGATCAAACGTCATGAGCCACGCGGCATTTACATGTTATCAATTCCGAAGAGAGATTATTTGACGCATTCAAAGTTATATTCATCGGCTGACTTTCTTGTAATCTGATTGGTTCTTTGGTCAAACCTACCATGATTTTCTACAGATAATACACTTCTTTGTCCAAGAAGGGTTCCGAACAGAACAATTCTTGTTCAAAGAAACCTGATGATATTTAAGAACCAAGTTTGTGACCAAAAAATCTTTTCCTTAAAAAAAGCATACATTTAGTTACCGATATTTAAAATAATTACTGTCTTTTATTACAAACATTCTGATACAAGGCCAATCTCAAAAATTCCTGTTTCACAAAAGTCATTTAAATTAACGCGTTTTGTACGAATTATGCGTAAAATAATATTGCAAACTCGCACACGTGGCTACGCATCCTGAGCACCATTCCACAACACTTAAAGTTGTCTTACGAGCCTGAAAATACTTAAAACTAACATTTTTCACAGTGTTCCTTACCAACTAATTTATAATTTTTAAACCTGCAATCTCTACTTATTCATACTTTGTCTTTATATACTATCATGTGCTTTTACTGTCTGGTTCATTACATAAGCAATTAGAGTGTCCATTGCAATATATCTTCCTTAGTTATTCAAATTTATGTTAATATACATAATTGTTGTGGAAGGAAGCCAAGGTAATTCTAATATTTAATTTATTTTAATTCAAGTTCACACTCTACCGACAGGCTTATTTCGAACTAAATAATCGGCATCCATTTATTTATAAATTCTTTCCTCCACTATTATTTTAAAAATACCTTGAAATTTTATTTTTACTTTTTATTTTTACATTTTCGAATTTCAAATCATTAAACCAATCAAACTAAATTAATTTGTAATAGATTTGTCCCCTTCCGATCCTTTTATAAAGTTGTGTATCATCTCTTAGGCATTATGTTTTAATTATACATCTAACAAGTATGCGTAGTGTCTTGTATACTAACATTTATCAAGACATGTTGGTAAAAGTGCAAAATAAGCAATGTGAATGTCTCTTTACTCTTCATATCGCAATATGATCCTGACTTTCCACTTGTTCAAGTAGCCTTGCGGTTCAGCCCTAGTTTGAAGTCATGCAAGAATAGACGCGTGTTAGCTGCTATGGTTCTGATTTGTTTCCGCCTTAGCATATCATATACTTGTTTCTACTCTTATTAGTGTCTTGTTTTCAAAATGAGCAATGTTTTACAGGAAAAATGTTTACGATTATTTGGGCGAATCAGTTGATAATAAGAAGGAAATCATCTTTGGTTTAAAAAGTAAGAGATCTAGAATTTTGTTGAATGAAGTTAATGAAGCTAAGAGTGTTAATGTGAAACAATAAATGAATGAATACAGGAGGCTGAAAGTCTACGGTATTGTTAACATTGGAGGCGGAACGAAACTTATCGCTCCGGTTTCTGTAGAAAAAGACGAAAGCCTTTACTTTTAACTTTTGACGATCTGTTGGGCGTGATAAATGAAGCTGACATCACGGTTAACCGTGATAGGAAAACTTGCATGATAAAGGAACTGAGTCCTAAGTGCAAGAATGTAACTCTGGAGTTGATGGTTTCCTGTCTAAGGTTGTGTAAACTGTGCCAGAACAAGAAAAAACTCTGAAAAATGGAATTGTTCATAAACATATTAATAAATGAATTTATTTCTTGGTGCCAAGGAAACTTTGTCGATGTGAAATCAAATCTAGATCGTAATAAGAGGTATATTTTATACCACCAAAATTATCTAAAAAATTGTCCGCCTCTGATCCTTTTATAAAGTTGTGTCTCATCTCCTATACATATCCTATACATATTTGTAACTTCTGTGATTCTTCTTCCCGACAACGGGAGAGAATTTTCCTACACGATAGAGATAATCCAAAATGTTGGATGCTCTAGATATTGTGGCAAGCCGACGCACAGTCGCAAGGTTGAATTGAGCTTTGGCTGTGGATAGAAACCAAGATTTTCACAAAATGTTCGGTAGAATTACAGTTTTTAAAAACAATTAAAAGTTGAGCTTACTATGAGAGGATTAAATGTTCATCTTGCAAACATATATATGGTGTTCCAATGAAACTGAGAATTGCAAGCTCTGTTGTCCCTTTGAATTTGTCTATGAACATAACTAAGAAAAAGGACTTAAAACAAGTTTCAAATATTAACAATGATGAAAACAGGAATGGTGATGAAGGTAACGTTATTGGGTAAAGCAAATCTTGAAATAGAACAGGAAGATCAAGATGCCGATATTGGTGTTACAAGTAAACGTTGGAAACGTATGCAATCAGAGATATGAAAGCTAAAACAAAATATAATAATAAAAGGAGAAGAATATTACAATTAGACTACTACCAAAGCTTACAAGGGAAAGGTATTTCGAATGACTGTTAGAGATAGACTTGAAGAGTAGGCAAAGAAAATGAAAAAAAAATTGTCTAATAAACCTGTCTAAAATTTTGTCTAAATAAATGTCTAAAATCTAGTCTCAATGAAAAACCTGTCCTCGCCCAGAATATCAGGATAAATATACTAGACACTGATCGAGAAAAATGGATTCAAAATCAATTATAACTGGTGTTGTAGACTTTTATTTAAGAAAGTTGTGTTAGTGGTTATAATCACAAACATTATCACTGTTGCACACCACTATAGACAAAATATTAGAAAAATTATTCCTATTCGCGCTTTTAAATTTCACAGCTCATCATCAGATTGGAAATAAAATTTTTTACAAGCAATTTTTTACAAACAAGTTTTTTACAAGTTTTTCTACCTGACGATGAGCTGTGAAGCTTGAGAGCGCTAAGTTTAATCATTTTTCTATATTGGTGTGCAACAGTGATATTTCTGAGGTTGTAGACGTTAAAGACGAAGAAATTTGCGAGCTTGATACAAAATTTCGCTAAGTTAAGTTTTGTACAGAACACGTCAGTTTACATTATAGAAATATTTGTTTTAAATATTCAAAGAGTTAAAAATCATTAAGTATTTGTAAATTGGTAACAAACCTCTTATTAGTTCGTGGACGGACATTTAAATATTAAGTATTTAAAGGTTTGTATAACCAATACATGTTTTACAGAGCAGCCAACTTGCAGCAGCATTCAATCATGTTGTAGCATGTAATTTGAATGTGAATTTAAATGTTAAAGTAATAAGTATTATGATTACAACTTCAACTGGTGTTTATCTCAGGGTATCATCTCGTTAAACAATCGTAAAACCTTAATTTACAAAAAAAGAAATTAATTAACGTTTCTTTTACTGAAATTAAAATTACAAGTTTTATTTTGTTTTATTAAATACCTAAAGTTTGTTCTATTTAAATACCTAAGGTGAACTCAATAAAATATACTAGTGTAGTGGAAAATGTATAACATTTTGACGTTAAGTGATATTTGAAATGCTTATATTATATTTTAGTTATACAATTTATAAATAAACAAAGATAATTTTCAATTATCAACACAGGGCAATACCCATACTATTGAAATCAAATTTCAAAAAACTATCATGATTGTAAGAGTCCTTTTTCCTGATACATTTAAAAATCTACACATGTATGACCAAGTAAGATATTGGTAACCAAAAGTATTGTTAAAATAAAACATAATAATTTTTTCAAGGTTGTAACAACTGTGGTCGTTAAATGCTAACATTTACCATTTTAGTTTGTTAACCGTTAAAAAAAGCAATAATAGCAATATTTCCGTCTTTTACCACCTCACTCTGGTAAATACTAAGATTTTCCGGTAACACCTATACTTTATATACTTTTGAGGTTTTTGAGTAACATAAATACAAAAGTGTACTGAGTCCATTAAGTTATCAGGTATAGATGGTGAGAGCCGTATGTATTTAATAGGAACATGGAGTTGTGATTGCTTGTAGTGCACTCATATCATTTAAGCAATTTGAAATTACTATGGAAAATATTATAATTTTATTGTATATTTAGATGTTTTGCTTATCCACAATTTTACTGCAAATTCTGAATTTTCTGACTCCTTTTCCTTACTATTCAATTGTGTAACATATTACATCGTTTGCAATTTTACATTGGCATTAGTTAAATTTTCGCAAAACATAAGGTTTTTTGAAGATTAAGACATTAATATGTTTTTTGTCAGAACGTGGCGCGCATTTTTTTACAATTTTTTTTAGGAAACAGAAAATTTGAAATTAAAATTTAGAAAGGGAAGCTAGTACGAAAACAATGGACTATTACTACTACTACTCAAAACTGCACTCACAAAAAGTATTCATAACGTTCATAAAGTATTCATAAAGTAATGACGTTCTACTACAGACTTTTAGTTTTCCATGTGTGCAAAATGGTATATACTTTGTTTCCATTTAAGAAACTTTGTTAAGATAAAGAGTTAAGATACTTTGTTTGTCTGTCAAACGTCATGAATGTATTACTGTGCGATAAACAATGACTTACGCCTTCTAAAGTTCATGTAATTAAAATTAAGTTATGAATTTTCTAATTTATGTTACATTTTATGCACTCACTTTACTACGTAACAAAGATGACATCCCTTTTATTCACATAGTATACGTAACACATTACAAATAAAGATATTATTTACTCTGAGATTGTAAGGGGGTTTTCTATCTAAAATAAAATGATCATTTAGATAATGAGTTTACCTCGGATCCGAGTCTTTCTTTTTCTTGTTAAGAATTTTCAAATTTACCATACTTGATTATATGATTACATTATTCCTTAAGTACCATTTGAAGAATGGTTTTATTTAGTTGAGCAACTTTTGAAGTTACATAACGAAAGTTAAGTTACAACGTATGATTACAAGAATTGGTGGTTACACCAATTTAAATCTTAGAGCTTATCGATTGTCTTTTGAAAGTCTTTTTCAACTTTAATTACTTATATTTTAAAATATGTATAACTCACGGAAGACGAGCTCCCGCGTCACCTCTTATATTATGGTTAACTGTCCGTGTCTTGACGAGTGATTCTTCCGTACTCTTGTAGTCGAGGATTGTCCTAGGGGTAGTCTGTCCAGTAACGATGAAATGGATGTGATGGTGCCAGCTAACGTGAAGTCGTCAGGATTCTCAGCGATAGAGTAAAGGCAGTATAGTTCGAACAAGTCGCTTTTCACTGTTATTCACATCACCTGTTTAATTGCACCGTCGTGTTGGAGTTTACATATTGTTTGTACATTATGTTGGAATTTCTTTTAACTTGAACAATATTTGACTGGATATTTAAATTACAGGAGATGTCACCACTTACACACGTTTTTCCTTTTTCTTACATGTTTGTTTCACAAAAATTTACTCACTACATATTCGTTACTTATGTCTAGCTGTCCACACTTTTAGTGGAAGTTAACACTTAAATTAAAATACACACAAAATAACATTTTGTGAAGAGCTCCAGCGTGGAGCTGTTTACAGTTAGAAAGCCGCATCGTTAATCCCTAGTTGTTACAACAGGAAAGTCGCAACGACGCGGAGCGAATACTCCGCCATAATAGAGTTCCATTTTTTATTTAATATTACAGTCTTACAGTTAGACAAAATAAACAATCGAGATTTTCCTCGTATACTGAAATTATTAAACCTATTACTAGTGACTTTAAATTATTAATTCATTACATTATGGTTTACAAGTATTTCTTATTTAATGCCGGCTCGGTATACAAGTTGAATCCGGAATTCACAGGTCGTAGCATGATAAGTTTAATAAAGGGTTAACAGTTTTATTCTTTAACTTTTGCATCCACAATTTTAATTAATTAATACTAGTTAAATTTTCTTATTTAAGTCTCATCACTACCATGAGTTAGTCCAGGGGTAATTGGTTTAATAGTGCGATTTAATGTTTTTTAACTAACTTCCCAATCTTCGATTTCTATTATTAAATTTTTTATTTTACTTTTTTATAATTTAAATCGTCACATACTCCGCCGCTTAAAATTGACATGGGGGAAAACAATTATTAAGTGGATTCGAAAGTTAGGTGCTGGGGTACACTTGTCGTTACTGTGTGGAGTTTCTCTCCTTCTTCTCCCTTTTTCTTTTATTTATTTATTTGCATGAGTTATACACAACTTATGTCTTTGAGTATCAAACAATATATACATATACTTACAAATTACTTCTTAAATTACGTAAAGTTCATACTTAATTACTACACTTTAAAACACACAAACTTCTACTTATTTCTGTTACTTAAATCTACTACCGGTTTTTTCTTTTGGTTTTGGTTACACTCTAAAGAGAGTTACTATCTAGATAACTTCTTACTTAGTAGTCAGGTAGTTGTTAACTGACTACTTATTTCTCTCATCTTTCGCTGAACAGGATCTAAGGTTGATCAGGCCTCATTCCTAATTCTATGGTTAGCACTTCACAGGGTTACTCAGGTACAAGATAACTTGTCTACCTAGTATTACATTTTTCTAGTTTTATTTTTTTTTTATACAATTTTATCTGCGAAATATGTGTTGTCCGTACATATTCTTGCGTCGCAGGTTCGTACAGGGCTACCGTAACTGGGGTTAAGTACTTCTGAATTCGGTAAGGACCACACCATCGGTATGATAGTTTAGAGGCGGTCTTATCAATAGCACTACTAGTCGGGTGTGTCTTGAACATTACTAAGTCACCGACTTGGTACCTAACTAAATTAGTATCATTACTTCTCTCGTAATATTTTCGCGATTTTTCTAAGTTCGCTCTTTATATTTGCGCGGGCTTCATTCCAGATTCGTTTAATCTGCTTATCCGTAATTTGCTGAGGTAGTAAGTCATGTATTTTCCATTTTGTGGTCAAGGGATAGTTTGGTTTGTATTTATACAGTAACTCAAATGGGGTAGACTTATGTCCTTCGTGATAAGCTGAATTAAAGGCGTATTGTATCCAGGATAGGTTCTGGTCCGAAGACGTATGGTCGTTCGCATGGTAGGCAATTAAAGCAGATTTGAGGTTTCGCAGATACCTTTCAGCAATATTGCCTTGCGGACGATACTCCGTAGTGGTAATATGGTCTATACCTAACTTGAAACACATATTCTTAAATTCCTTAGCCTTAAACTGGGGTCCGTTATCTGACACTAGATGTAGAGGTACCATAATCTTTAAATAATCTCTCCTGTAATATCTTTACAGTGGTCGACGCTAACGCTCGCCGCATCGGATACATCCAAACAAATTTGATGAACGAATCTACACATATGAGTAGCATAGTATTACCTGCTTTAGATCGAGGGTAGGGATCTGAAAAGTCTAAATAAAGTTTAGAGAATGGGGTAGTAGGGATTTCTGAAGTTAATTGGTTTATTTGACTGTTTCTTGCTGGTTTGCTGAGCGCGCATAACTTACACTTTTAACGAAGCTAGCTATTTCGCTATTCATATTGTTCCAATGATATTCCTTACGAATGCGATGTATTGTTTTATTTATTCCCATATGGGCTCCAATGGTAGATGAATGGAAGTATTCCATTAACATGGGCTTAATTACGTCAGGGGCGATTATCCTTAATTCCTTTCCATTCGCTATTCTGTGGCATAGTATTCTTTTACTTAATACGTATTTCTCTGATTTAATTCCTTGCTCGAGTTGTTCTATAATCGGTTTCAGAAGAGGGTCTTGTTGTTGATATTGAGCGATGTTGGTAAACGCAAGGGGAATTCGGTAATTACTGTGTTAACAACGGGTGTTTCCAGGCTCTCCTTGCTTTCGAGAGTATTAGTGGGCGACTGGAACATACGGGACAGGGTATCAGCGACTACATTTTGTGTACCTTTAATATGTTGTACTTTGAATTTGTAGTAGTTTAACCTCAATACCAATCTTCCAATACGTCCCAACTGTTTAGGGTGATTCAGTAACCAAGATAATGCTTGATTATCAGTTTCTAAAAGGAACTCTTTATGTTCTAAAAAGGGTTTAAACTTTTCAAAAGCAAATGCAATGGCTAAACATTCTAATTCATATGCGGAATATTTTTTTTCTTGGTCATTCAAGGTGCGTGAATCATAACTAATCGGTAGCCTACTGTTTTCTATTTCTTGATAGATTACTGCGCCTAAAGCTACACTTGAACTGTCGGTCTGAACTACGAAAGGTTTCGTAAAATCTGCTAGTTTTAATACTGGGGGTGATATGATGCTTTCTTTTAGTTGTTCGAACGCAGTTTGGTGTTGTGGAGTCCATTCAAATTTCGCTCCATTCTTTCTTAAGGCATTCAGAGGTGCGGCGATTTCGGCTAGATGGGGAATATACTTGTGGAAATAGTTTACCATTCCCAAAAATCGGGCTATTCCTTTTGCATCTCGCGGGGGTAAAAATTCTCTGATCGCACGGGTTCGTTCGGGGTCTATGCTTACCTTTCCGTTGGCCTTCACGATGTGACCTAAAAATGAAAATTGTGGGACTGCAAAATTTAACTTTTTGGGATTAACTGTTAATCCTGCTATTTGTAATCGAGATAACACTTCACGTAGATGTTTTAAGATGTTGTTCCATCGATTCGCTATAGATCACGATATCGTCCAGGTAGTGATACACATATCTAAATTTAATATCATGAAGTATTCTCTCTAATAGTCTACTACATACGGAACTTCCTTGTGATATTCCAAAGTGTACTCTAGTAAATTGGTACAGGTTGAAAGGAACAGCAAACGCGGTTAGACGTTTGGATTCCTCTGAAAGGGGTATTTGGTGAAATGCTTGATTTAGATCCATTATCGTAAAAACTTTCGCTCTAGTGAAGTAATGAAAAGCACTGTGGATGTCTGGAAGCGGGATAGATTCAAATTCTATTCGTTTATTTAATTGCCGGTAGTCCACAACTAGTCTATGTTTGTCGTGACCTTTTGGTACTAAAATGGAGGATGATAAATACGGAGACGTAGAGGGTTCGATGACTCCTTGTTCTAACAACTTGTTGATATGGTTCCTCATCACTTCCATTTTAGGCGGCGATAACTTGTACGGGGGTAGGCGTATTACTTTGTGATCGCTCAGATTGATCTTATATTCTATCAGGTTCGTAAGTCCTAGCTTAGAGGTAAGAACGGTGGAAAACTCTTTTATTAATTTCTGCATTCTCAGCCTATCTCTATTTTCTAGATGAGATAATTCAGACTCATTGTGTACTATGTGTGCAGTCAATGATCTAGTACTTTCTTGTTCGTCAGTTGTACAATCAAAATTATACTTCCGTGTACGGTCGAATCTAAAATAATATTTCTTCGCGTGGATGTCAAGAATTATTCCTGTTTTACTGATGAAGCCAGCTCCCAATATTAGGTCGGGTCCTATATCATCACATGCTAACATTGTAAAAAACCACGTTAGATTCTTAATTTTTACTTTAATGGTGATGCTGAGTTTTATCACTATATTTTGTTTATTAGCGGTAGCACATTTTATATTCACAGTTTGACTGCGTTTCACTAAGTTGTGTTCGAATAATTTATCCGCTACCTTTAGACTGATTAAAGTTCTAGTCGATCCAGAATCGATTAATGCGAGGGTGGATGTAACACCTAGGTCAATTTGTATTAAGGGCAATAGACTTTTAGTCCAATCACATTTAGTTATCGCGTTACATTTCTCAATAAGCCTTCTAACATAGGGATCTATAGCTCTAGTGTTTCTTTTTTTTCTTTTATTATTGTCGTACATTTCTTTGGGTTTACCGGTTCTCAAGTTGCTGCGGAAGACACAGGATTTCGGGTCTCCCTGCCTTACATGTTATTTGGATTAGGGTGTTTACTTTCGTATTGCTTGTTGTTACAGTTTCTACTTATGTGTCCATACTTACCGCAGTTATAACACGTACTTTTATTACGAGGAGAGTATCTTGCTTCCGTTTTAGGTTGCGCGTCAGTTGATTTACCAGGGCTGTGCAAATTGCTCGGTCTATTAAATACTCGCTTTACATACTGGGTAGGCACATTGGGTACTAGGGCTTGCAATTCATTTCTATTCGCCTCGATTGATTTCACCGCATGTCTGTTCAGATCTGAGTACCATACGTTCGACGAGTGAATACTGCATTGCTCGAGATCCGCAAAGGTGTTGGGTCGATTTATTAACGCTAAACGAGATATATATATTCTGGAGACAATCCTACTAAAATGGTATCCACCATCTGTCTCTCATTCCAATCTACTTGCAGTAGTCGAGAAGATTCCCTGATGTCTGAGATGTAATGGGCCAATCTCTCATTATTTCCTTGTACTCGTAGCACGGTCTTTCTATTAAGTTCTTTACAAATTCCGGTGGGAATAAAATATTTTATGCTTGTAGTATGCAGTTCTTCTACTGGAAGGGTAGAGCTTAATGATTCTAGCACACGATTCTTTAACGGGGGTTTACATTTCGGTAGGAGGACTTGCAAAATTTGCCAGTCATTTAGCTGCTGTAGATCTTTTATCTGCAGGAGATATTTGATGAAATTCAGTAGCTTAGTAACATTCAAACCATCAGTGTATGGAATTTCGGCTAAGAGTTTGTGACGATTTTGAAAAATATCGTAAATCGCACAAATAAAAAATTTTTAATTTCTAACAAGTAAAAGTATTATCCACCCTTACCTATACCCAGATTCCTGCATCAACTTGAAATTGTCCCGTACCAACACGCAAAGAAAGATGTTAATTAAATAATAAAAATAATTACGTTAATTATTTAAAATACGACTAAATAAATAAGGAAATCTCTAATTCGTAACAAAGTTAACATAAAGTATTTACATTCTAATTGATGAATAATTAATAATATATAAAAAACGAACTATTTTCTCAGTGCGTAAATACGCGCCAGCTTACTGACCCCTCGCCCCTAAACTATGCACACAGTCGCCAGTAGAACTTCGACATGTAAAGATGTGAGTTTTGTGTTGTCCACATACACGTAGGTGTATGCCGTTAAAAAGATATCCAGTTTGAGGTGATTTTATTTTGAAGAATGTAGTGTGGAGAATAATAACATAAATAAATAAATAATGTAGTGTGTGTAGAGTTATAAAAAGTATAAAGAGAGGAAAACTTAGCCGACACATCTCTTTTAAAAAATAAAACTGTAAGTTGTAAGATATGTAACTTACCAGACTTTAGTACTGCAAAGTAAGAACTATAATTAAGGTGTAAAATGTGAACTACAAACTCCAGACGTAGAAAACTCAAACTACAACAGTATGAACTTCAAGTAAAAATCCGATCGTCGAGACCAGATACAATCAACCCGCTGTAGCTTCAAGAGGAACCACGTACTCCACCCTAGAAGACGACAGAAGATGACCACCATGGACCCAACTACTACCTCATGTTAAATTCAGGTGATATCCAAACACAACACTTGTACATATTCGTCTCAATAAGAGAAGTAACAAAAGAACACTAAAGAACTTTTAATAATGTAAAGAATAACTTATCAGATTTGTAATTTTTGTAATGAAGTAGTAGTAACAGCACTATATCTAAATGTGAGGTAATTCTGTAATTTACAACCAATCTTATTCTTCCAATAATTTGGTTAAAATTGTGATAAATTAATTTTTAACATAGTTCAGACCCGGATCCGAGGTACTTAAAACAAACATCTAGATGAGTACTTTTGAGATAAAAGGAATAATACACTTAATATTTTTAAAGCATTAAAAGCAGAATTTACTAAAGTAATTCTTTTTAAAAAAGAAACAAAATAAAACATGAGATTTGAATAGTAATAAAGAGATGTTTTTGCTAACACCAAGTGAGTGAATAAATTTGTACAATCCTTGTCTATTTCCTATGTAAAAATTGTGTTGTAATTTGTTGGTAAGGAAGTTTTACTAACAACGGCAGCTAGTTTAATTAACTGGTAAAGAATTGAACTAGTTCCCGACTTTTATGTTGTCTTAACAAGGGAGACGTCACAAAATTGCGCCACACTGCTATTGTGTAAAAATACTCTGCTATGCTAAATTATATAATAGGTTTTTTAAGCATCGTGACGCCTACAAAATTGCGTCACTGTTCTTTGTAAAAATAATAATAATTGTATATTGTTATAATTCGTTAACAATAACTTTTACAAACATAAATTTATTCACTCAGAAATAAACAAATAATAAATGAGTAAAATTTTAATTAAGTTATAATAATATTAGTATCGCGACCTAGCCGTAATAAACAAGTCATCGCTGGGAAGTATTCCATTCTAAACCTGTTGGTAGAAACCAGTCTGTTCATGTTAAATACGTGTTGAGGAATGTAAACTCTCCCCTTTGTATGTAAGCATCTCATTCAAAACCTCCCCTCGCTAACCAAACAAACCACCTTATACACGATCTTTCCTGTTTTGAATTGTCCTGAATTACCACCCTATGCAACTAGACGACTCCCTAAACAGCTGACCCTTTGTGCCATTGTTAAAGCAATGAAATTTTCGTATATGAAATTTCTCTCTACTATACAATGTTATTAGCTTTTGTTTTGATTAATTATATATGACAGGCCAGAAAATTGAATTGTTGTGAGATAAGTTATGTTGATTAATTAATATAAGATTCCATATGTAATAAGATATATTATATGTATGTGTTTAAATGAATTCACGTTAACTATTTTAAACATTTATAAAACGAATTAAAATAGATGACATAAGATTTGTCGTTCGTAATAAGTCGTGTATTTAAAGTTGTTATTATCAAAAATGGCTCAATTTAACCCCGACTTATTGTTGAAAGACGAATTAAGCTATGAAGCATTATTGCGTGGTCTTCCCTACTCTAATGTAACTGTCGCGGAACTTCGCAAGACGTTACGTGAAAATAAACCGGACAAACCCTCATTATTAAATTGTTTAAGTGTTTTAGATTTTGAAAGCGAAAAAGAAACATGTTATTACAAGTATACAGAACTAACTTCGATCGCACAAACCCTGCGGGATGAAAAATCCCCCCAGTAATTTTACGCACCACCCAAAGAATCGAACATCTGACCCGCCGTATCAAAAATTTGTTGAATTGGCCTGGTGATAAAGTTACCCCTCATGATGAACAAAAATTCGCCGAGGAAGCATTACAACAATTACCCGAGATAATGCGCGAATTACGTCGAAGATCCGAATCGTTTAGATTAGAGGAAATTGAAGAAGCAATGACGAAACTAAATATTTCCCCTTCCCAATCACCGACTCAAGAACAGCCAAACGGTACTGCAAAACTTCAGCTTCTGCAGGAATCAAATATAGATCCATTTAAAGAACGGTTAACTGATAGTCAAGTAAATATCCAACCAGCAAACGTTACGTTACTCCCTAATGAACTAGAAAATATGACCCGTACCTACGATTTACCTCCTCACTTGCGGACGAATCAATCTACGGAAAAACCTAGAATGATGACTCAAGTAAATCTAACTACCGAGCTCTATGGAAAGATAACCCACCCTGTAGAAAGTATTTTGTCTGACATACCAATCACTGATGGGCTGAATATTACAAAGCTCCTTGATTTTATCAAGCACATTTTACAATTAAAGGACCTGCAACAACTAAGAGATAACCAGATTTTACAAGTAATTTTACCTAAATGTAGACCTCCTTTAAAAGATAGAGTGTTAGAATCCCTAAGGTATAATCACCCGGTAGAAGAACTTCATACCACCCTAATAAGACATTTCATTCCCACCGGTATCTACGAAGAATTGAAGCGAAACCTAGTACTTCGTGTAAAAGGAACATACGAGAGATTAGCTCATTATATATCTGAGGTAAGAGAATCTGCTTTATTGCTACAAGTTAAATGGAGTGAACAACAGTTAGTAGACACTATCTTAATAGGACTATCTCCCGAGGAGCGATCTCGCCTAGCACTCATGAAGCGACCAACCACTTTCACCGAACTAGAACTATGTTGTATACATTCGTCCAACGTCTGGCATTCTGACCAGAATAGACGCGTTTCTATGTCCCAGACTCAACACCGAGATTCATTCCAAACTCGACCCATTGGAACTGATACACGAAACTACCGCGGTAAGCGATTCGTAAGTACATATAAAACCCAAAGCTACCCCCATGTTTCATACTCTAGACCAAAACCGCGACAACCCACAAGCGAAGTAAATGAGGAAAGAAGATGTTATAACTGTGGAAAGGCCAGACACATTAGCAAGGTATGTAAACAAAAGCGATACCAACAGAAAACCGACCAATCAAAAAACATGTGAAGCTGGAAGAACGAAAATCCTACGTCTTCCGAAGCACCAGAAGGAAAGGTAACAACAATAATAATCATCGAATAAAAATAAATAGAAATAAACGCATAGACCCTTACTGAACAAGATTTATCGAAAAGTGCAACTCTATTGGTGCATGTAGAACAAGTATATGCCAACTTCCCTATGTACAGATAGACCTTGGAGCAACGAATACCCTTGGTTTAATTGATTCCGGATCTATCCGAAGTATAATTAGTAAACAGTTAGCCACCGTATTAGCTAATCATAATCTGATTAAACGTAGCCAAATGGTGAATATAAAGTGTACCACCGCAAATAAACAAAACCTAAAATTATCGCGCAGTATTACGGTGAAATTAAAAATAAAGAATTTTACTTGGTATATTCCCCTATTAGTAGCTGAAGAGTTAGGACAAAACTTAATATTAGGCGCGGATTTTATAAGAAAAACTGGCTTAATCCTTGATATATATGCAAAACAATATTTCTTCAGATTTGATCGTACTCGAAAATATCAGTTCGACTCCGAATTAAGTAACGACGCTATTTGTGAAACCGCAACTATTCATTCAGAGCATCATGAATCGAGTCTGAGTCATTTAAAAGGAAATGAGAGACTAAGAATTCAAAAGTTAATAAAAGAATTTTCTACTGTACTCACACCCAAGTTAGGATTAACCCATTTAATCGAATATAAAACAAATCTTAGTGACAACAAGGTAATACGACTCCACCCATACAAATTATCACCGCCCAAGATGGAAATAATGAGAAACCACATTAACAAACTCCTTGATCAGCAGGTCATTGAACCGTCAACTTCTCCATACTCATCACCTGCATTCCTAGTACCAAAAGGAACTGACAAACATAGACTAGTCGTGGATTATAGACAGCTAAATAAGAGTATAGAATTTGAATCGATACCACTGCCCGACATTCACAGCGCGTTTCACTATTTTACAAGAGCGAAAATCTTCACTTTAATGGACCTCAACCAAGAATTCCACCAGATCCCACTAGCTGAGGAATCAAAACATTTAACTGCTTTTGCTGTGCCATTTAATCTATATCAATTCACGAGAGTACCATTCGGTATATCACAAGGAAGTTCAGTATGTAGCAGACTGTTAGAAAAAATTTTCCATGACGTTAAATTTAAATTTGTATATCATTATCTT
Organism: Magicicada septendecula; assembly: GCA_034769895.1. NCBI lineage: Eukaryota > Metazoa > Arthropoda > Insecta > Hemiptera > Cicadidae > Magicicada > Magicicada septendecula. The sequence continues at coordinate 191,885,985 of CM068372.1, forward strand.
GACGATATAGTAGTATATAGTGAGTCAATGGATCAACATATTGATCACTTGCGTGAAGTATTATCCAGGTTAAAGAAAGCTGGACTGACCGTAAACCCGAGTAAAGTTAATTTCGTAGTAAAACAATTCTCCTTCTTAGGTCACATAGTATCAGCCGAAGGTAAGGTTAGCATCGATCCCGAACGTACACGCGCAATCCGAGAATTCTTACCGCCGAGAGACGCCAAAGGTATAGCTCGATTTTTAGGTATGATTAATTATTTTCATAATTACATACCCCACCTAGCGGATATAGCAGCCCCATTGAATGCTTTAAGAAAGAAAGGAACGAAATTCGAGTGGACTACTCAACACTAAGAAGCGTTTGAAACACTTAAAGAAAGCATAATATCCCCACCTGTATTTCAGTTAGCGGATTTCAGTAAACCATTTGTCGTACAGACTGACAGTTCAAGTGTAGCATTAGGAGCCGTAATATACCAGGAAATAAATAATACTAGACTCCCGATCAGCTATGCATCCCGTATATTGACCGAGCTAGAAAGGAAGTTCTCAGCCTACGAACTTGAATGTTTAGCCGTAGTATTCGCCTTTGATAAAAAAAAAAAAATAAATGGTTTCAAACCATTTTTGGAAGACAAAGAATTTCTACTAGAAACCGATAATCAAGCTTTATCATGGTTATTGAATCACCCAAAAAAGTTAGGTCGTATCGGAAGATGGGTGTTAAGATTAAATTGATACAAGTTCAAAGTGCAACACATTCGTGGTACTCAAAATGTAGTAGCCGATACCCTATCCCGCATGTTCCAACTACCCAATACAAGATCTGGAGAAGACAATATTGAAACCACTACCGTTAATACGCTAATTACTAACTTTCCCCTTGCATTTAAGGATATCGCATATCACCAACAACAAGATCCGAAATTGTGCAAAATAATAGAACAAATAGAAAAAGGAAACCATTCTGACAAATATACCTTGATTGAAAGAGTACTTTGTTTTAAAAAGGCAAACGGAAAATTACTGAGAATAATCGCCCCGGAAATAATCAAACCCATGTTAATGAACTACTACCATTCGTCGACAATTGGAGCTCATATGGGAATTAGGAAAACTATACATCGTATTCGCAAGGAATATCACTGGGAAAACATGAACAGTGAAATAAAAAAGTTCGTGGAAGAATGCGAAATCTGTGCCCTGAGCAAGCCAGCAAAAATAAGTCAAGTCGGAAAATTAATCTCCGAAATACCTACCACTCCCTTCTCGAAAATATACATAGACTATTCTGGACCTTATCCCCGTTCTAAATCCGGAAATACTATGCTATTAATTTGTGTAGAATCCTTCACTAAATTCGTGTGGATATATCCTATGCGACGTGCATTAGCATCTACGACAATTAAAATTCTAAAAGAAAGACTATTTAAAGATTATGATACACCTTTAAACCTAATATCTGACAATGGACCCCAGTTTAAGTTGAAAGAATTTAACGACATGTGTTTTAAATTAGGGATAAATCATATTACCGTGACCGAGTACAGACCGCAAGGAAACTTAGCAGAAAGATACTTGCGTAACTTAAATTCAGCATTAATATCTTATCATGCTAAAGACCAGACAACCTGGGATCAAAATATTTCATGGATACAATTTGCGTTCAATTCAGCGTATCATGAAGGACATAAATCAACACCATTTGATTTACTGTACAAGTAAAATCCCAACCATCCTTTAACCACAAAGTGGAAAATCCATGAGTTATTACCCCGCGACATAAATGGGAATAACATACGAAAAATATGGAACGAAGCTCGTGCAAATTTGAGAGCGAATTTACAAAAATCAAGGAAGTATCACGAGCAGAATAATAGGCAAATAAAATATAAAATAGGTGATTTAGTAATGTATAAATCTCATCCTATGAGTAAAGCCATTGATAGGACCACTTCGAAACTATCATATCGATGGTGTGGCCTCTACGAAATTCATAAGTTCATCACTCCCGTTACTGTATCTGTGTATGAACCCAATACAGAAAATTACGTTCGCAGAAGCCATCTGTCTCAAATAAAAAAATGTTTTTCGTGTCAAAATACAGAAGAAAGACTACGAGAAAGATAGAAAACCGAGAATACTATTTAAGTATTAAGAATAAAATATGTTGTATATACTTATAACGAAATACGATAAGATTGTGCAACATCCTATACCATAAGTGAGTATAAACTCAAAACCCCTCGTACGAATACTAGCGAGGCCTGATCAACCTTAGCTAATGTCCTGCGAGAATGATGTAATACATGAGAAGTCAGATGACGATGATGATGAAGATGACGAGAGAGAGAAAGAAAGAAAAATAATCCCTAGCGCAGTAAACTAAAAGTAATTCGATTGTTATTACAATACGTGATTATTATTAGTAACATACTCATGAGTAGAACTCCGTAAAACGAGTGATGAATTCAAGAAAAAACCGGTAGTAGATGTAAGAATTAAATAAGGTAGATTTATGTTTTGTGTATTTTATGTGTAATAGATGTATTAGTATTTAAATGTTATGTAAGTGTAAGATAATAAATTGATGAATAGAAATAATCTGAGAGAGAGAAATTTCAGTACGAAATTCTGTGTCCAAATATAATTGTGTTTATTAGATTTTCTATTATTACCCCACCACCCCGTTTTCATAGTTAGGTGCAGGAGGATGTGACGATTTTGAAAAATATCGTAAATCGCACAAATAAAAAATTTTTAATTTCTAACAAGTAAAAGTATTATCCACCCTTACCTATACCCAGATTCCTGCATCAACTTGAAATTGTCCCGTACCAACACGCAAAGAAAGATGTTAATTAAATAATAAAAATAATTACGTTAATTATTTAAAATACGACTAAATAAATAAGGAAATCTCTAATTCGTAACAAAGTTAACATAAAGTATTTACATTCTAATTGATGAATAATTAATAATATATAAAAAACGAACTATTTTCTCAGTGCGTAAATACGCGCCAGCTTACTGACCCCTCGCCCCTAAACTATGCACACAGTCGCCAGTAGAACTTCGACATGTAAAGATGTGAGTTTTGTGTTGTCCACATACACGTAGGTGTATGCCGTTAAAAAGATATCCAGTTTGAGGTGATTTTATTTTGAAGAATGTAGTGTGGAGAATAATAACATAAATAAATAAATAATGTAGTGTGTGTAGAGTTATAAAAAGTATAAAGAGAGGAAAACTTAGCCGACACATCTCTTTTAAAAAATAAAACTGTAAGTTGTAAGATATGTAACTTACCAGACTTTAGTACTGCAAAGTAAGAACTATAATTAAGGTGTAAAATGTGAACTACAAACTCCAGACGTAGAAAACTCAAACTACAACAGTATGAACTTCAAGTAAAAATCCGATCGTCGAGACCAGATACAATCAACCCGCTGTAGCTTCAAGAGGAACCACGTACTCCACCCTAGAAGACGACAGAAGATGACCACCATGGACCCAACTACTACCTCATGTTAAATTCAGGTGATATCCAAACACAACACTTGTACATATTCGTCTCAATAAGAGAAGTAACAAAAGAACACTAAAGAACTTTTAATAATGTAAAGAATAACTTATCAGATTTGTAATTTTTGTAATGAAGTAGTAGTAACAGCACTATATCTAAATGTGAGGTAATTCTGTAATTTACAACCAATCTTATTCTTCCAATAATTTGGTTAAAATTGTGATAAATTAATTTTTAACAAAGTTCAGACCCGGATCCGAGGTATTTAAAACAAACATCTAGTTGAGTACTTTTGAGATAAAAGGAATAATACACTTAATATTTTTAAAGCATTAAAAGCAGAATTTACTTAAGTAATTCTTTTTAAAAAAGAAACAAAGTAAAACATGAGATTTGAATAGTAATAAAGAGATGTTTTTGCTAACACCAAGTGAGTGAATAAATTTGTGCAATCCTTGTCTATTTCCTATGTAAAAATTGTGTTGTAATTTGTTGGTAAGGAAGTTTTACTAACAACGGCAGCTAGTTTAATTAACTGGTAAAGAATTGAACTAGTTCCCGACTTTTGTGTTGTCTTAACAAGGGAGACGTCACAAGTTTTTCTACGGGGTAAGTGATTTTTCCGTAGAGGTCCGCGTTATGATTTACGTGTGGCATAGCTTTGGGAGGACCAGATAATGCATTAGGGGTAGTCAATTCATACACTCCGGTGCGAATTTGGAAACCACTGGGAGGAGGGGTTTCAGATATATTCTGGGCATTTAAATCTCTATTTGGCTTTCGCTCTCGAGTAGGTTGTATTTTAGATCCGGCGGGCGATTCCTGATCCGCGTTGGGGGGAGGTTGTTCTGACGTAGGAGATTGAACTGGGGAGATGTGTAGTTTCTTCAAGGATTTTTCAATTTCATCCATTCGGAACGATTCGGATTTCCTTCGTAATTCGTTGATGATAGTAGGTAATTGGCGTAAAGCTTCATCCGCAAAACTTTGGACTTCGGGAGGAATTTCCGTAAGGTTAGGCCAGTTCAACAAATTTTTCATTCGCCGGGTTAAGTGTTCTATCCTTTGAGTTGTCCGCAATATCACCGCAGGAGATTTCTCGTCTTGAAGGGTTTGGGACAATAAGGTCAACTCGCTATACTTACGGCATTACAAGTTTCTCTCTCGCTCTCATAATCGAGTCCGCTCAGGTTGTTTAACTGCACGGGTGCATCAAATCCACTTTCGCGTATAGACTTGCGCAATTCCGCGACTGTTACATTCGCATGGGGTAGACCACGTAAAAGAGCTTCATAGGACAGTTCGTCCTTTAATAGTAAATCTGGATTAAATAGGGCCATGTTTACCTTATATCTAACATACTAAAATTTACTTTACTACACTATACACTTATGACATACACAATATAATTCATGGTCAAAACATTTGCATTGGTAGTAAGAGAGTTACTTCTCTTCTCAGAGAAAGAGAGAAATTTCACACAGACGTCATTTTATTGTCAACGATCAGCTGTTACGCTGGTATGTAGGTCAGACTAGTTTTCTTTGTAAACAATGGCATATTTGTTGTATGCGTGAGAAGGGGAGAAATACACTTGGGGTGAGGAACGTTATTGTTCTATACAACAATAGCTTACGGCTACCTTTATCGACTAGTCTCGGCTGGCTTCAACAAGGGGGGTAAGTGCAATACGTACCGATATGCGCTTTAAACAAGCTACAGCCTATTATCAAGCTGAGTTTAACTATTATTTGTTTTACGTTCAAATTTAACTTTCTCTAATTCCTTTTCTTTTTTTTGCAGAATTAACTTACAAATTTATTTACACGTAATTAAACTGGTTTAACTTAGTCAATAGTTTATATGACTCACCGTGACAACAGAAATATAAATTACACACTTATGCAGGCATATTCAGGAAAATACAGGTCTTGAATTGTCACAAAACAGACATGTTAAAGACTGAACATTTTGACAAACACTAAAAATTCATGTAGCTACTTGCATTGGTGTAATACAATAATATTTTGAATTATTTTCGCGTATGTTAAACTAAATTATATACAAGTACGTGCGTAATCTCACACACAATTCACAATGGTAAATTTATACTGCCGCTATTTTTCTTTCATGCAACTTAGCCTTTTTGAGTTACATAAAATACCTTAACTGAGTGCATAGATCAGCAGAGGGTCGTATTTTTTTTTATGACACTACGTAAACAATTATTTTACAAGAAAGCAGAGTGGCGCATTTTATGACGTGTCGGCTACGTCATAATCCAGGGAACCTGTGATAATTGACGCTAGCCAATTATACAGGCTGCCTACGTTGTAACAAACTGAAACTCAAAACACAAGACAAACAAATTTACAATTATTCTAATTATAGGAAACAAGGGGAGGGGTTTAACTGATTTATGCACTCACTTTGGTACGTAACAAAGATAACATCCCTTTTATTCACATAATATACGTAACACATTACAAATAAAGATAGTATTTACTCTGAGATTGTAAGGGGGTTTTCTATCTAAAATAAAATGATCATTTAGATAATGAGTTTACCTCGGATCCGAGTCTTTCTTTTTCTTGTTAATAATTTTCAAATTTACCATACTTGATTATATGATTACATTATTCCTTAAGTACCATTTGAAGAATGGTTTTATTTAGTTGAGCAACTTTTGAAGTTACATAACGAAAGTTAAGTTACAATGTATGATTACAAGAATTAGTGGTTACACCAGTTTAAATCTTAGAGCTTATTGATTGTCTTTTGAAAGTCTTTTTCAACTTTAATTACTTATATTTTAAAATATGTATAACTCACGGTGGACGAGCTCCCGCGTCACCCCTTATATTATGGTTAACTGTCCGTGTCTTGACGAGTGATTCTTCCGTACTCTTGTAGTCGAGGATTGTCCTAGGGGTAGTCTGTCCAGTAACGATGAAATGGATGTGATGGTGCCAGCTAACGTGAAGTCGTCAGGATTCTCGGCGATAGAGTAAAGGCAGTATATTTCGAAGTCATCGCTTGTCACTGTCATTCACATCACCTGTTTAATTGCACCGTCGTGTTGGAGTTTACATATTGTTTGTACATTATGTTGGAATTTCTTTTAACTTGAACAATATTTGACTGGATATTTAAATTACAGGAGATGTCACCTCTTACACACGTTTTTCCTTTTTCTTACATGTTTGTTTCACAAAAATTTACTCACTACATATTCGTTACTTACGTCTAGCTGTCCACACTTTTAGTGGAAGTTAACACTTAAATTAAAATACACACAAAATAACATTTTGTGAAGAGCTCCAGCGTGGAGCTGTTTACAGTTAGAAAGCCGCATCGTTAATCCCTAGTTGTTACAACAGGAAAGTCGCAACGACGCGGAGCGAATACTCCGCCATAATATAGTTCCATTTTTTATTTAATACTACAGTCTTACAGTTAGACAAAATAAACAATCGAGATTTTCCTCGTATACTGAAATTATTAAACCTATTACTAGTGACTTCAAATTATTAATTCATTACATTATGGTTTACACGTATTTCTTATTTAATGCCGGCTCGGTATACAAGTTGAATCCGGAATTCACAGGTCATAGCATGATAAGTTTAATAAAGGGTTAACAGTTTTATTCTTTAACTTTTGCATCCACAATTTTAATTAATTAATACTAGTTAAATTTTCTTATTTAAGTCTCATCACTACCATGAGTTAGTCCAGGGGTAATTGGTTTAATAGTGCGATTTAACGTTTTTTAACTAACTTCCCATTCTTCGATTTCTATTATTAAATTTTTTATTTACCTTTTTTTTATAATTTAAATCTTCACACTATTACGAGGGGGCCCAAAAATATCGGATGAATTTGATCAATATAAGGTGTAGGCCACCCGCTTTGCAAATATCATAAATAAATATCTCAGTTTAAGTTTTGTGCGCAATTCAATTTTGAATACAATGAACTATCTATTTAGTGTAAAACAAAGTTATTGTAAATTTCATAACGGAAAAACTTAACATATTTGCATTAAATTTTGTAAGTTTGAAGTTTCTCAATTGTATAATATTAGATGGAGAGAAAAGTAACAATAGTTATATTCAATGTTTTAATGTTTCCGTTAAATAGAATTACCGTGATGAAACATCCAAGAGCATCAATCTCAAGCCGGCCTGAAGTCATGCGTCATATTTAATGAACACAGAGGTACTCGAAATTTGCTTCATTTGAGCTTACACTTAAGGCAGGCGCACGGCCTCAAATTATAAGCTTGTGTAATTTGTAAAATATTTTTAGTACGCTGTCTTGAACTTTGTAATATAATTTTTTTTGCAAAATGCTGTTCAATGTTTTGATCTCTGTTTCTGTCACATGAAATTAAACAAACACAACAATTCTAGCGTAGTATAATCTTGTTAGGAGGATACAAATTTTTATGAAAATAGACAAGTGTTATAGCCAAAAGCATTCCATCGCTGACGAAGCTTATAATAAGTGAAAACTAGTTCAGGCTATAAGGTAAAACTTTTACGTTTTCAACAATAATAAACTTTGTGTTCCGAGTCGGTAGTGACATAATTATATTTATTTATATATCACTTCATAATAGATTTCGTAGTCAAATGTAAATTAATTGATTACATTAATATCTTGTTTAATTAACTTATAATTAATTACTCCTGTAATTGTTGTACTAGAAACACTCAGTAAGGTGAGGAAGTACTCATCCCATTAACGGTCGTAATTCATCACATACCTTGAACGATTACTATGTACATGAGATACCTAAAGTTGAAGAAATAAACGACCGTTAGCACACGCACAAAAACACAGACACACAAACACACACACACACACACACACACACATTATGCCGTGAAATATTGAAATAGTACACATACGGTAATACATAGTTTACATTAAAACGTTTAGATGTGCCGAATAAATTCTAAAACATTAATTAATTACGTTTCTATATTTTCAGTCGTTATTTACTTTCATTAGGTTGATTATTACCACCTTTGAAAAGTATTAGGCAATATTTTTCATGCTGTAACATAATATGATTTCTACATTAACTAAAGCTCATGTCTGCTAAAGAATGTGTTTAATTCTTCTTGGTAGTCATGTGTGTTTAGGGGTATCGAAGTGAGTCTGTGGTTCAAACACACAATTTGAACCCCAGCGCCAATTCCCTCCAACCATCAACCCCCACCACACATACCTACAGTCCATAACCGTTACTCTGTAAAGGCATTCAGTATTTACTCCCACTGAAGAAGACGTATACAACGGTGAAACGTTTGGGGAAATAAATCAAAGTAAGTTCTTAGTGAAAGTTTATATTATTCTTTCATATCATTTACCTAATCAAATATAGCTGAAAGATTTCTTGCTCTTTTAGAATCCATTATGGTTTACATATTTCATAAATTTCTGCAATTTTATTAGCGTTTGTGTACTGTTACAGTTTACAGCAGTGAGTCAGTAGGTGCCTGTCTTTGTAAACACACAATTGCAGTTACGTACTGCGTATTACCAATAAGTTCTCATATTACCTTTTCTATTCTCATGAATGATCCAACTAAGTAAATTCAATTGGAAAGATCAGGATTATTATTTAAATGCCATTCAAAGTAATATATCTTGAATACTATCCTCTATATACATTAAATTCGACTTTGCTGTTTTAACATATTTGTAGACGTATTTTGATATTTATTGTTGGTTGTATGGATGGTATTTATAGGCTGATATATAACTTTAAATTATAAGTACAAACTAATAGGGCGTACAACTAAAAAATTAGACGGATTTATTGCAAGTAGTGTGTGGTGATCAAGTACCGGTAGTCATTCTGTTCTCACAGCATAAGATGATTACAAGTAACCATTCCGGAGACATACAAGTAATAACAACAATAAAATTTTAAATAGTTCAGCAATTCACCTAATAAACCTATAACTGTATTCCATTAAAAAAAAAAAAAAATGTTATATTTACAAGTAGTGTCGTAAGATGGTGTGTGGTAAATTTTGTTTACGTTATTTCTAATATAAACATTATTTTAAAATTTAACAATAAGAACGGAGTGGAAATCAAGTGTAACAGACTACGAGAAAGACAAACTTAAAGTTTTGAGTTGATGAATGGCAGGTGAAAGACATTTCTTTATGTGACAATTAATTTAATTTACATACAAGTAAATAAATAGTGAAAACTCGTCTAAAACTAAACACATCACTTACACGCTCTCTCTCTCTCCCCCTCTCTCTTACGTGCGCGCGCGCGCGCACACGCACACACACAGCAAAGGAGACGCTGATGTTGTTCTGATTTCACTATTGTGATGTAACATATATCTTTCGAAAGCGATTGCTTTTCAAATTCAAGTAAAGTAGATTCTCCGTTTTATGTGAATGTAAGTGCATTTATTAAAGAAATATCTTGCACGGTCTGAATGTCCACATAAAAATAGTCAGCATTTTCTGATAAAGTGAAATCGTTCTGGCCACATCATTGTAGATTATTCATTGATACATGTTAGAGACTCAGTAAATTGTCCCCATTATACGAATGTAACTACAGTGGGTATGTTTACTACAATCTCCCTGCACATCATCGTGGTTGTTATGTATCATTTAGTACTCAACGGCTGCTACAACTTTCAGCCGCGAACTTACTTATACCTAGTTTTGACATAAACTTTACACATATTTCCAATCACTCTTACCGTTGATAAATGGTAATTTACTTTTAGAAGTAAGACTTATTCCCTTTCCTACTACTCTGCATACAAAGTATCCTACAATGAGTTCTAAAATAGTTTACACACTACGTTTACGTTTCTGTTTTATCCGGTTTAAGAAATTAAAATAATTGTTATTTCACTAATTTCAGACTGCAATTATTTTCCCACTAATTGGAAGGAGTTAAAATTTAATCCACCAAGTACAACCGAACTGTAATATAAAAGTACTATATTTTAGTAATAGACGGAAATTGCAAGTGGTAGTGCAAATGTTTAGCGATGTACAGTAGATCTGTGATCTAAGTAAATGTTTATTAAATCCTTAATTTAGTAGTAACCGCCGATTAATAAATTTTAACAACAGAAAGTTTAGCACTAATCGGTCAGAAAGTATACCACAAATTGTAATTTAATTGTGACGGCGTTTCGACAAAATTTATTGTCCCCATCAGGACCTGTGTATGGATACAAGAGAAAATATCAAACACAGTAAAATCAATTAATCGAGTTGATGTGTTTATGTATGTGTGTGTGCGCACGCGAGTGTCTGTGTGAGGGAGTTGACACAGTTTGTTTCACATCATCAGAAGAATTATATTTATTACATGATGTTTTACTTTAAGTAATGTAGCCTACTTTATGGCTGTGGTCGCGGGTGCAGAGAAATAGTTTTAACAAGCGGGTGGAGACATATGGGATCATCGTGCTCCTGAAGGCCAAAATGTTACCAAATAAGATTAGAGGCCAGGTAACTGAATAAAAACTAAAAGTATGCGAGTGTTAGAGAAAATGTAAGTATAGCTGATGCTGTTTTATCATGTAGCGAGAAGCAACAGTAAATGAAGGTAGCGATTTGGGAGATGGAAGCAAGAAAAACATTAAAATGTACGTTCCAGGAAAAAAAGAAATGATTAGTTGGCTGACGTCTGAAGAAGGAATGGTTAAGCTGGTCTCAAGCTAAAAGAGAGAGGCATGGTACAGGAATAGACGGAGAAGAACCAGCGCCTCTACACCACACGTAAAAAGGCTAAGGGATAATTGATTAAACATGTATGTTAATGTCTCAGGTTACCCACATCCATATTTCTCATGTAGTCTTCTAAACATGAATGTTCTTATTTTTATTTGTCCATACGACAGAGTAAGTTAATGTCTTCAGCAAAGTAAAAGGTACAACAGAGAAACGATACATGGATTGTAGAGAGTCTACTGATAGCACTGTAAACGTCAGGATGTAGCATACAAGAAAGCGTGTCTGTCATAACTAATCACCCCCTCAGATTATTTTGTCAATTTTGTTAAACTGACAACACTAGTCTTTCTTTTCCTTAATTAAATCTAGCTAAGATACATAATGTTCTGCAAACTTACACAGCTGATTTTTAGTATTTTGTTAGGTCTGGATGCAATAGAAACCTAAGAGGTAGTTGAGACAAGACAAAATCTGTCAAATAATAAAGATCTAGGTAATTTCAATACGATACAAACTCTTAGTTACTCAAATTTTGGAAAGCATGTCATAAATATAAAATACAATATTTATATAAATAAATGGTTTATTTATAAATTATAGTTGTGATAATGACAGTAATTCAAAATTGTCAAAACATTGTGAAAACGATAAAAATATATTCTTGTTTTAAAATATTAAGTACTATTTCATACTAATTTGAATAACAAAAATTGTGTGAGTGAATATGAATAGGCCCATAAGTATAAAATATACTAAATTTTAGTGGCGAGTGAAATGCGGATAGGCTAAATAGATACACCGTCTAATAGATACGGATAGGATAGATTACACCAATATGCTTAATCAAACATTTTGTCGTGTATCTCTATTTTGTAACCGAACTAAATACATCAAAATGTGTCTCATGTTATTGGTAATAAATGTCATAGGAAAAGCACGCAGCCACGAAGCAGCTTATGTTACCGTAATGAAATCTACCCCTATCACAGCTTCATATGACTTGTACATATATCTGATCTAAACGTGTAATTTAATTATAATTGTGATTTACACCGTTAAGTATACTTAACCTTTACAATATCAACAGTTGACTTTAGCAACCTAGGAATAACTCCTGCCCTCTGTAAAGAACAATAGGTAAATCACTTACTACACTTAAAAGCTTAAGTAGATTTGCGCCTCATAAAGGCACCTGTTTAATCAGTTTAAGAGGCTTTTGTTGGGAATTACCGTACCAAGAATCACCTTAGGCTATTATCAAACCGTATACTTGGAAATTGTTTACGCTTAGCAAACACGATTCAGGCTCTACATATCTAAATTAATTATCTCGACGGAATTACACGTTTAACATACATGTCTAATATTTTACTAAACGACTCGGTTTACCTACATACATATTGTAATGTTACGTTGTTAGTTAATTAATTTTCAAATGTCACAGTTGTATTTTGTGGAGCCCCAAGTTGTTGGTGCCAATTTTGTTATATTATTTTAGTCTGGGTATTTCTTAAATATAATGTGTATAATGGGTGTATGTAACTGCTATGGTTATACTAACCTTTTAACACCTTCGATACCCTACGCCCTTTGGATTCCCAATTTGTAATATAAAATATACTCTTACAAATGTGTAATTAATTTTCTTTAAATGGGTATTCATATAATTATACTACAAATGAGAACACACTTCTTTTGCTGCTCTGAATCATTAGATATTTATTCCTGCTTTTATTATTATAATAAGTTCCTCTTTTTTATTTTGTATTAATTAACAAATTAACCCTATTTTTAAGGTTTCATCTCCATCTAGCTCTCGGATACATGAAAAAAGGTTTGTATCTCAAAGTTTTAACAACATAAACAAATTGTTTTCAGTAATATTATGAATTCACCTAACAAGTATTATCCTAATATCATACATGAATAAAAAATTTGAACATGTAGTAAATAATTGTTGTTTTTGTATGATGGTAATGTGTGAGTTCTTGTGATTATACAAAAGAAATCAATTAGATAATTTTACAACTTAATATTACCCATTACAAATATAACCTTAATAAAACAATGAAAATAATTAATTATTAGACGTTAGTAATAAATTGACAACAGAAAGTAAATTAAAACTTGAATTGTCTATGCTACATCTCATAGTTCATTGTTTCTCAACATGGTGCGCTGCTGTCCCCCTTCTTCACCGTTAAGAAAATGATAGACGCCATATTGCTTTTTAGCTGTATGCACAATATTGAATGTTTAATAAAATTTATATGAGTTCTACACTTTTGTTGGTTCAAAATAAGTTTGTGTCACTCACTTTTGATATCATATATTATTTTCAGAAATGTAGTCACACTAAATGTGTTCGTTATTTAGTTTATATTGAAGTGTTGTGTAAAACGTTAATACTTTGCCAATATGGTTATATGTTTGGAATGATCTCACCGAATTCAAGATGCATTACACCAGTTAGGATAGTAATTTCAATTTTTCTTCTCCAGGTGGGTTGAACACAACTTGTACGTTAGTTTACTGATAATTTCTATATCTTTACTTGGCTTTTTTTACTACACTCTTCTTATTTAATCTTGATTGGATTGGCAACTATTTCAATTTGCTCCTTCTTCATGGGACCCCAACATTAGACAAAACTTTCTTCGTTCTAACAATCAATTTTAGATTCATCGATAAGGGGGCTTGGTTTGTTGGTGTATTTTTCGGTCTCAGGACTGTTTTATCTGCCTCCATTAAACACAAGTTTTTAATAAAACCTTACATTTCCTGATTATTTTACATAATCCCATTTATGCTTTTATTTCAATTAATTTTATGTTGTCACTTGCACTAATGAAGTTGGTTTTATTGTTATCTGTTCGCGTCATATAAAATACATGCCATTCTCACCTTATGGTTTTACTTGGTTCACAACACTTTAGATTTTTATCATTGTTTACACTGTGTTATTTTCACTCTTTCATTGTCATTATTTACCCCTTTTCTATTCGAATAAACACAATTATCAAAATAATTATCTTGTTTTCACCAAGACACTATCTATGAGCTAATTATAAATACAGTCATAGGTTTAAGACCTAGCTTGACTTTTAGGCTGGTTATACAAATGATTTTTCTTAACCCTAAATACATTTCTCACTTACATACTAAAACATTACTATTTACAATATTATAACAAGATACACAGTGCATTCAAAAAGTCCCGGGACTGATGCTGCTCTAGACATACAGATGGAGCTATCTCTGTGTCACAGCTGGAACACTATGTGACAACCTTCACCCACTTCCTGTGACAATTGCATTGTTGAGGACTCATTCCATAGGAAACAGCAACACTGTTAAGTTTATCTGGTTTTTCCTTGTTGTCATAATTTTCGAGATGGAGCAAAGAGCTGCAATTAAATTTTGTTTTAAATGTGGAAAAAGTGCGACAGAAACGTTTTCGGTGATGCAACTTGCATATGGAAAAGATTGTTTAAGTCGTAGCAAAGTGTTCGAGTGGTATGCACGTTTTAAAAATGGTCGTGAGTCTCTAGAAGATGATCCAAGAGATGGGCGCCCCGCCACAAGCGTGACTGACGAGAATGTCAAGCGTGTCTGTGCTGCACTGTCCGTCAACCGTCGGCTGAGCGTCCAGATTTTATCAGAAGAGATCGGCATCAGTGTGGGTAGTATTTACACTATCGTGCATGACGTACTCGGCAAACGGAAACTGTGTGCCAGGTTCGTTCCACACTCGTTAAGAGCAGAGCAAAAAGAACAACGTGTGGAAGCGTCGCGAAGTCTCGTTGAATGGGCCGATGACAACCCGAATTTCTTACAGAACATTGTCACAGGCGACGAATCGTGGTGTTTCCAGTATGACCCATCTACCAAACGTCAAACAGCTGAATGGCGCGACCCAGGAGATGGCAGACCCATGAAAGTGAGGGCCACAAAATCAAAAGTGAAAACAATGCTGATCACATTTTTTGATTCAAGGGGACTGATCCACAAAGAATTCTTGCCACCCGGCCAGACTGTAACTGGACCATTTTACAAAGAGGTACTTGATCGCCTTTTGAAAAGAATTCGCAGGGTTAGTCCAGAAATGTACCGATCAGGGGAGTGGTTTCTTCTGCATGACAATGCTCCAGTCCACTCATCATTGATTGTCTCACAATTTCTCGCTGGAAAATCAGTCTGAGTGATTAACCATCCACCCTACTCACCAGATTTGGCTCCGGCTGACTTCTTTCTGTTCGCTAAGCTGAAGGTGGCACTGAAGGGGCAGAGTTTTGATAATATAGAGACAATTCAGAAGAATGTGACAGCTGTTTTAAACACGATTTCGAAGGAGAACTATGCGCATGCCTTTCAACGATTGTATGAGCGACCTAAAATCTGTATAGAGAGGGAAGGGATGTATGTTGAATAATAAATAATAAAATTTCATTTATCTGAAAAGTTGTGTCCTTAATAGCGTTAGTCCCGGAACTTTCTGAATGCAGTATGTATATAAAATCACTTCCCTAATCTGTTGGGTAAATTTAGTGTCAAAGACACCGTCCAGTCTCGTCTTTTTTATGTCTGTTTTGTCAAGTTATTTATTATGTTTGTATGCAAGGCTAATTCCTGTTTTTTATTTGTTCATGCATCTGTAACACGTATTCTTTATTTATTATTCATGGTTCATTGGTTTAGTTATTATAATTCTTCCTTAATATAATTATTTTTGATTGTTCTCATTTGACCACTCATCCTCAATTGCACTCCTCATTCAGTTACATATTATTTATCTATTTGAGTAGTTTCCCTATATTTTTTGATAATTAAATTGAGTTTCCTGGTTTGTACCATCTCGTGATGCTACATATTGCCTCTCCACCAAAAATGATTGTTTTTGAAAGCAAATTTATATGGTGGAGGAAATGATCATTTATACTGACTTATTTTCTTCATATTATTTCTTCAAAGCAGCCTGGTTATACTTTCCTTTAGTCTTCTTTTTATGCATAAAAAATGGGGTAAGATTTCTTATGGAATTCAACGGGTTATCTGAATGTTAACTTACATTGATAATCTTTGACCTTACCGGGTGCATCTGAAAAAATATGCCGATATTTATTATAGATTAATATTAGTTTTTCTACCTGTCCTTCACTCAACTTTACTCTCGTTTTTCTTGTTGAAAGTTTTTGATCTCTTCTAATTTACAACGCCATAATTCGTTATTGTCATCCTGATATTTAATTCTCTCGTCTGGTGTATAATCCCTACAATAATCATCTTCCCTAACATGATAGATGGCTCGGTTCTGAGGGGCACATTGGCTTCCAATTAACTCAGCCGTCAATACTATACCATCTGAGGTCAGAGACACTTTCTCTCTGCTCAGGTCAACGATTGCTGAATATTGACTCAACATATCACATCCTATTAGTACATTGAAAGGTAGACCGTTTGCTACCAAGAATACCATGGGGATGATTACACCTTTGCTTCTTCAGTCTAACAAAACTTGTTTTCTCACTGACTTATTTTGGCGTCCTTGAATGAAATGTTGTTCACGGGTAACGTTGGTAAGATTTTCTACATTCCTTCTGAATTCTGTTTAATTCTGTGCTATCTATCAGTAACACATTTGCACCAGTATCAATCATTTTCTTCGTTGGAATTCCATTTATGTAAGTAATTCCATTACTGTGATTTGTGGTATTGGAAATTTATTATTATCAATATTATTGTTTCTACCTTAAAAATAATTATCTTGTTTTTACCATGACACTATCTATGAGCTAATTATAAATCCAGTCTTTGGTTTAAGACCTAGCTTGACTTTTAGGCTGGTTATACAAATGATTTTTTCTAAACCTAAATATACTTCTTACTTACATACTAAAACATTACTAATTACAATATTATAACAAGATATATAAAATTACTTCCCTAAGGTGCTGGGTAATTTTTGTGTCAAAGACACCTTCCAGTCTAGTCTTTTTTTGTCTGTTTTGTCAAGTTATTTATTATGTGTGTTTGCAAGGCTAATTCCTGTTTTTAATTTATTCATGCATCTGTAACACGTGTTCCTTATTTATTGTTCATGGTTTATTAGTTTAGTTATTATAATTCTGCTTTTATATAATTATTTTTGTTTGTTCTCATTTGACCACTGATTCTCTATTGCACTCCCCATTCAGTTACATATTATTTATCTATTTGAGTAGTTTTCCTATATTTTTTGATAATTAAATTGAGTTTCCTGGTTTGTACCATCTCGTGATGCTACAATATTCATATATATGATTAAATATTATAATATATATAATAAAATATAACCTTATCTACAAATGTTATTTTTTGTCTGGAAGTAACATTTAGTTTTAAAGAAGGTGAATAAATAAATGTTATGAAAAATTATTTATTTACATATTTTTTATGTCTGGAAAATCTTGACATTGATATAGCAATCTCATGTTTCATAAAATTAAAGTGTAATAAAATAATAAAAGTATTTACCTAGAAAATCGGCAACCACAAATTTATTTTAACACTGTCGTATATTTATTGACATTGAGAGCCAATAACGTGATAAATAACACCATGAAATCATTTTCAAACAGATGCTACGATGAAACGCAACTCAATCGTTTCATTAAAGTCGCACTCAACTAGCCAAAATAAATTTCAAATCGGCCTACTGTCACCAGTAACTGCAGAGGTTTATAATCACCGCAAATTTAAAGAAGACTTTAACCTGCACGAATGTTCCGCCGAATGTTTGAAACATTTTAGAACATTAATGACGATACCGGTCTGAAAGTTTCCGGATACTGACGCAGCGCGTAGTTATTTAATGATTCGCGAGTTATATGAGTGCTGAAGCATCGCCGAATCATAAGCATAATTATGAAGCTAGTAGCATGAATGAATAAGAAACTTTACAAATTATGGTAACTCTCTAACTGATACGCAGCATAAGTAGCATAAGAGAATCTTGTGACGTAATTCTGACAAAACGTAGCTAGCAGATTCTTGAGTCTACCCGATTACTCCTGAGACACATGAATTGTTCCTTACAAGATTACACAACAGGTGACTTTGGCTGTACTATATAATTACCACATTCTTTGCTGCAGGCAATTGAAGTTTCGTAAAGTCCCTGTAAGCGGTTGTGTGTGCGAGCGGTCATACTTGGTAACAGACAGTGTATCATTTTACGAAGGCATCAAACATTATTGTTTGGGATAGTGAATTTTACATAACGTTGTGGTTATTCCAATTAATTCGTTATAGTGCAGATTGTACAACTGTAGGCTATATCTAAAAATAACTTATACAGTACAAATGTGATTGTTTTATACCACGATTGAGACGAGAGTACCTAAGACAGTTTATTGTCTACTGTTCACTAGTGATCAGTGTCTTACTGGCACTGATATTGGAAGATATATTATGTGAGACCAAAATTGACGTTAGAAAGAGTAAACTAATTAAAAATACAAGAAGCGGTAAGGCATAAGTGAAATAAAAGTTCCGTAAATACGAAAAAATGATATACACAAAGTTAAAGTGAGGAAGATGACAATGACATAAAAAAAACTTTTCTAGAAAGAGAGCAAGGATACGAACAAGAATTAAAAAAGTGACCACACATGATTCAAGAGTTGACCCAAAATTAAGAATTAAGTATGTGAATATAGCATTGGAAAATTAGATCCACAACGGAAAAACTTGAGTCAACTACTACATGATGATTTACAACTATAAAAGGTAAAAGTACCTGAAAGTAATGAATTCCTGTTGGAATATGAAATACTCTATGGCTACTATCACAACAAGAATTTACTGTATAACATATCTTCTTCTTCTGTCAGGGACCAAGTGTATTACCGACTCAGGAATATACATACTTCACCAACGCTCGCTAGCTCTTCCTATACTTTGTTGTTCAATAGGCTTGTACTGACAAACTTGCTTAGACAATATGCCATCTGGTATCCTATTCAGATGAGCAGTCCAACCCTCTTTGTTTTCTGCAATACAGTCTTAGGTTTTAAAAACGTTCAACTCTTCACGAGTGTCTTCATCGTACAGTCTATGTCATCGTGTGAATCCTTTAGCAGATTGCAAGAATCTCATCTCTAATGTATCCTACTCAGATGTTATTTGAGTCCAAGTTTGAGAACCATACAATAACACTGGCACAACAACTACCTTATAAAATTTTACTCGTGTCTCTTTCTTACTGCATAACATAATATATATTCAGGAATTTGAAACAGACGGACTATTAAAAAGTAAACATGAGGAAAGAAATCCTTTTCAGTCGTTCTGTTGCTGTCCAACCGTACACAGTTGCAGTTGTTATAAAAAGTGCCACTTAACAACCACAATACTTACGAGTGAATAAAGTCTCTGGAAAAGAGCTACGGAGGTAAGCATGAATTCAGTATGTTCCATGAGCGGCCTGAAGCGGCAACAACAGCATTCCAGATAGTCTTTACATTCCGGATTAAAAACTTACTACTTTGACAAATCCTGAAGCGCAGGAGGATTTTCGAATGCGGTTATTGACGTTTAACTACTTCTAGAGGACATTAAACAACAGAATTCCGAATTAGATTAATGGAATTGATGCGTTAATAGGTGGTGTGATAGAACTGTCAAAACCTAACACTAATTACCTAGCCGTAGCTCAACAAAATGTTTGCGCAGTAAAGACTTTTATACGCATGAAAATACATCATAGTTGCAACCTTCCGGAAATACTAATATCATTTGCACGACACATTAAAGACAGTAGGTATTAGGTCCAAATACAACATGAACCAGTGGAAGAAACAGAAGTACTACTGAATGGTTTATAACATTAAAGAAATTTTGTTTAAATTTGTATAAGAATCTAAGTGTTTTTTTTGGAACTGAATTTTACCGGTTCATTTATACCTAATGCTAAGATTAATAATCAGCAGTTTTAATAATTGTATGCAAAATCATACTTACATAGTACTTAGAATAATATTTCATTGTCATTTATCCCTCACAAAAAGGAAAGTTAATATTG
Organism: Magicicada septendecula; assembly: GCA_034769895.1. NCBI lineage: Eukaryota > Metazoa > Arthropoda > Insecta > Hemiptera > Cicadidae > Magicicada > Magicicada septendecula. Next base: position 191,906,314 of record CM068372.1, read on the forward strand.
TTATATAGTAAAAATGAAGTATTTATTTGAAAAACGTGTAGGCTACTTTCAAGTTAAATGGCCTAACTTCCTACATAATTATATCAGCAGTACTGCTTGTATGCACTGCACGCCTGTTGTTTTTTATTTCTTGTGGTCATTGCTGCTTCTTTCCCTATTTCTTCCTTTCTCACGACCTAGGTATCAATGTTTTTTCTGCCTCTGTATCTAACTTATATGTACGTGTTTTATTGTTTCTGTACTCTTAAATAGACTAACTTGTCTAACTTGTTTTGAACTATTGTTTTACTATAACGCGTTATGTCACCTCCTTCTATAGTGTTCATCTTCTTGGGTTATACGTTATCTGCCCACCTATTGTTTGTGTCGCTTTGGTGCACTGTTTTTTTTTACGTCACTCGTCATTCCTTTTGTCGCTTAGGTTTAAAAACTCGATTTCTTCGTGAAAACAAGATACTAGTTGTAAGAAGTGAAATAACATTTTCTATATTCTCAAAGTACGTATACTATTACAAAGATAAAAACTTTATTTAGAATATCCTGACAGTTTAAAGATACTACTGACACATACTACAAACAAGAAAGAGCGCTCACATGAAACCAGTATAACCTACCTACACTTACATACATTATAACATATTTGTTAAAAATTAGTCTATTTAATTTTTAATAAAAGGATTTTCTACAAGTGTTAAGTGACCTTTGTTACGTCTAATAACGTAATAAACAATCATACGTTACGTTTTACTGAACTTTGTTACCTTTGTTACATTTGTTGAGCTTTTTAACGTTTAATAAAACAATCATACGCCTATAGTGGTGTTCTGTACAGCTTTTGTTTACATGGAATCTCTAATACTTTGACTCTATTTTCGCTTGGTAATTTTTAGTATACGAAACAAATAGATATAATATAGATATAGTGTTTTTTGTGCAGGCATTGTTAATATGATGACGTTTGTGTATAAGTACATTCTACATGTAAAAAAATATTACCCATTAATTAATTATGCATTAAATTGTTAATACCTTTTTAACAGTGTAGAATTTCATTGGCATTACTTTTTTAAATTGTTGATGGAAATTATATATGACATATATAATTTAACTTAATATTTTGTTTTGATGGAATTCATTTCGTGAAGAGCAGGAAATCCACAATTTCTCCGTAAAAATGTGATGAAGCCATTAATACTTTACAAAGTTAGTGTATTGTAACACGGGTTTAAGGAAATATTTGTTTCGTTAAATACGAATATAGAAAATTAACAAATGTTTTGTTTGAGATTTAAAAAAAAATTGTTTATGGTTATGCACTTTGTTATTTGTAAAGTAGCATGGGAAATGTTTTGTGTTCATGTGTTTAATTAGAAAGAGTTTTTGTATGTACTTGCCGTTGTTTTATGAAAATTAAATTTAAAATTACGTAGTCGTAAGGAAATGCACTTTAATAATGCTAACTAAGTGCCAGTACACAGTAGGCAATGTATTAAATTTAAAAATGTGTTATATACAATAGTGTACTATTTGTAAAGCAAAGGTGCAATCAATATCAAATATAGAATGCCAGATGTTGGTAGTCATGCCAGGCTCTGTGTTTTAATGTTGACGCCGGTAATTATGTACGTAAATTTTATCTTAAGTGCTTGAATAATTACCAAATTACAGGCGCATAGTGAATAACAACGTATTACTAAGGACTCTCCATATATCCTTATTAATACTCAGTTCTCTGCCAGACTAAATATAGAAAATTAATGTGTGCGTCACTCATTTTACACCAAATTTTCAATCTACTGACATCTCAGAAGAGTGAAATACTTCTATTCATTACATGCATTATAAAGACACATTTTTTCTAATTTTTCATAGAATTTATTTTATTATAATCTTAACGTTTTATTAAACAGTAGCTGAATTGTTAAGATCTCTACATACACCTGGACTTGATGTTGGATTCAGCGTCATAAATTGTCCATGCAAACAATTTATTGGTTTCAAATATATGTATAACAACAAACAGATATACCCAAACGTTTACTTTTAAAAGCAGGATGGGCCATAAATCGTTTTACACTAATATTCAACTGAGCCATCCTATAATTTACTGTTACTTTTTCCGGTCAATTGGTTTTAAAATGTATTGTTTTTCCAGTAAGTAAATTGTTACTTTAAAAATATTATACTTATGGTACATAAGATTATTTTATAATATACAGGTAATGTGTATTCTGTTATGAGTACTAAGATTTTACTTTAAAAGTAACATGTTTAAGGGGTATTACAAACTTAATTTTCGTTTGGCTGGCATACGAGTACTTGTTGATATAGCACATACAGTAATTGTGATCATTTGTTTTGTCATTACACGCAATTCGTTGTCCTTTTTGTATATTTATTTTTGAATACTCATCGACAAAAATTATAACCTGACATTACCTCAAACCTAACCTTTGAGGTGTAATGTTTTTCAGATCATGAGGCTTTCGGATTTTGAAAGGCTGCTGCCGTTTCTTTAAGGAACTGTTCCGTAAACAGCCCGATGAGGTCGCGGTAATCCCGAACAATCACCGTCGGATCAAAGATACTACGGAGTGCTGGATCGTCCACTGGATGTCTAGGTGTCCGGACCGCCACATATCTGACTATCCTGAAGGCTAAACCCCACCTATTCAAACAGCTCTTCCTTTTGGAAATTCACAAACTGTAGGGAGGACTAACGCAAGTGTCTGGGTGCACTACTGAAGGCGAAGAGAGATTGGTACACTCCCAGATCTAATCTAAGAAACGTTACGATATTGATACGTGAATAAAGGTTTGACTCTTATTGATGGCGTCAACTAGTGACTGTGTAACTTAGCGGCATTTTTTGACAAGGTAAAAACCTTCTAATATAATAAAAACGTTTTTCTTTGAATTTAATTTCTTTATCACCTGGTGATTTTTGAATATCCAGTGTGTAGGTCATTAAGGTTTTTGCAATTGCAATAGCCTACTTATATAACGGAAACAGGTTTAAACTACAGACTTTCAGCCTGCTAGAATCAATTTTTAATATGAATTTTTTTGGTTACCTGTATGAAGTGTGATTATACTGTTACATAATATTACCAGCTTCAAGGCGAACAAAAAAATTTGAATGAAATGATCAAGTAACTTCTATGAACATTTTATATAATTACTTTTATTAGAATTAAAATTTTAGTCATACAATGCATAACAACATACAGATTTTCTGTTCCCGTGAGACAATACGTATTTATTGAAAAGGATTTTGTTGTTTTTAGACCATTTACTACATTCATTGTCACATTCCCGTGTTTTTAAAACAGACAACCCCCTTCCCTATTTACGATTATTAATTTTTACCCCTTTAAATTTAATTTCAGCGATTAAAGATGATTGTAGGGCTATACTCTTCAATATTACACTACTTCATGCGGTGCTGTGTTAGGAGGAACATAAAGAATTACGATGAATTGTTATTCCGTTTATGTGTACAAGAATCTTTGTTGAGAGCTAATGTCACAGCCTAACGTGTTGGCCAGAATTACCAAACGCCATTATCTGACTTGGAATAAAATTAAATAAGCTATTAAAAGCACGAAGTTTCATTAAAAATATCTTAATAGCCTTAGACTTTTGAAGGCTAAGATATATGAGTTGAATAGGCCTTTTGAATAGCGTTGGCCTATATGTATAACGTAATTTTAACCTGTTTTATTAGGCTTATTAAAAACGTACTATTTCATTTTAACGAAAAATAAATGGAAACAACAATTAAAACACCAACTTAAAAGTCTAGGTTAGTAGAGAAAATATGTTATCTTTTTAACTATAAATATACTTTAGAAAGAAACTCTCTTGTACAGTTTGTTATTTATATGCAAATTTTAACGTTGTAACTGTTAACTATATGTGCACGTGTACCTTGGATTAAATGAAATCGTTTTATGCCCAGAGGAATATTTGTGGGATACAACACGAATTATGGAAATGTCCGCACGTTATATTATAAAATACATGTCCGTGAAGGACCATAATAGACCTCAAGGTGGATTATTATTAATGCACATTCCGCCCCTGCTCCAAACATTTTTCACAAATATTTTGTTTCCGCATTGAAACCACACTACATAATAGATTTGAATGTATTAATTAGACCCCACTGTGTATGTTAATTTTTACAGCACAAATTTACATTGCAGAGACTAAATTGCAAATTTGTATATTTAGGCTGAAAACCGAAAATATTCTTAATTGTTAGTTTTGTTAGATATTGAGTGATGGAACCAAAATGTTTATTCTACTCAAAAGGTAGGTGTTATGGGAGCAATACTGCTAGTTACTTTGTAATGCATCCGATATTTCGTTTTCTATATAATTTTGAAAGATTAGTCTACCATTTGGTAATCGTATAGAATTTACTAATGGTAGTATTAGAAGGCCTCGCCAAATATAGTGGTCTACTAATACCCTCCGAAAAAAGGTGGAATTACAAAAGTGACAATTAATTCAACTTGATTTGAGAAATTAGAATCATCGATTAATGTCATCAGAAACTACGATATGTATTTTACATTACTACCTATTGTACTTTAAATTAATAGCTACTAACTAACTATTATAAAATTAGTTACGAAAAAGTTTACTGATCTCATTAGCTCAACATACATGAAAATATTTTAAGTTTATAACGTAAGTTAAACATTAAATCTTACTCAAAGTAAAATGTGTGGGGAATACGTTTACCTACGGCCAAGAGTAACTTACATTGAGTACCACAAGATATACAAATCTGATATGAACCATTTACATACACCTTCAATACAACACTTGAAGTAGTTTTATATAGAGTAACTTGACCCAGCTAATCTTAAAGCAGACACAGCCTGCCATGGTATGACTTTACCTACTTCTACTCCTGTACCTTTTCTTAATACCTTGGGTTTACCTCTTACACTTTTCTGTCTTTCCTTACTCTGCTTCCAAAGAAAATTTATTCTGCTGACTCTTTGCCTCCTCGTCCTGAAGGTCTTATTTTCTCTTTTGCATGGCTTTCCAACCTATTTCGAAAATTAGCAGCACATCCGTTTTTGACTGACTGGTATCCGTTTTTCATAATAGTAATCACCATTGAACGCACAATATAGTCTCAAACAACGTGTCCGTTTGTGGTTTCCTCTATTATTGATCCCAGTCTTACTTGTGACACCACTGATACGAACGAATGTCGAATATATCATAACCTTATTAGAGTAGAATAAATTTTATAACAAAGTGCATAATTTCCATTTCGTTTTCAATATTTATATAAATTAATTATATAGATATTAAGCTCTTATTTATCCACAACAAAACATTTATTGCCCTAAATTAAACTAAATTACATAAGATTGCACCCATAACAAATCGTAAAAACAGCACTTTCACCAATACTGGTCTCCAAAAATAGAATAAACGTCTTAGAACTAACTTGCATTTATTGTAAGTGGGACTCCCAACTGATTACGAGACTACAAGATGTTAACTTTATTTAGGAAACAAACACACCTATTGCGTTCAAGGTTCTTATAAAATTTCTAGAAGTATGGCACGTTTCAGGTCGTATCATGTTTGTCGAACAATGTTTCAAAATGTGTATATCAGCGAACTTACGGGAAACTTCATGTCCGTACAGTTAACTTGAAATGTACGGTTCCCATTTGAACACTTTTTGAATATGGTGATCACATCCCATACATACCAAAAATAATACAATAAATGAATACTTACGCTTGTTGATGAAACTGTTGACAAAACATTCTTCTGTTATGTGTCCCACTACCGTATTCAACTGTGGGAAGCAAAACGGGATTCTGTCACTTCACTTCAGTGATAAAGTGAATTTTACTTTTAGAATAGTTTAGCGCAGAATTTGTTGTACACTGTACAGTGTAACGTCACAGAACGTTCCATAAAGAAAATCATTTACATAGCAATTTATCATAAGAGGAAAGTGAGGTGAACAGTATCGAACCCAAGTAGTCCTAAAAAATGTTGTAATATTATCTAATAATTAATACTACTAACATGAAAAACGACCAGACTGTGACTAAGACACAAACCCCATAAATATTATTAAAGTGAATAACAGTGAAAAAACCATAAGTTACTATAAGAGAGACAAATAATATCAGGATCAAACAAAATGAAGTCATTAATTATTAAGTTTAGTAACTCTGAATAGAGTATAAAGAACTATTTATTGTGAATGAATGGACATGATCCATTATTATATTATGTAATGTAAATAAAATAAATGTACTAAATGACTTAAGTACATTATTAGAAAGAATCTAAGTTAAAATAAAAATTATATAATTTTTATGACAAAAAAATATTAATGTGTTGGATTTGAGACCAAACACTCAGATTTCATGTAAAAATTAATTATTATCAAATTGAAATAAAAACTATATGTGATTGTCAAGCAGACAAAAATAAACAATTTATCTTAAATAAAGAAAGCTGTGAAATGAATAAAAGTCAGTCAAAATAGCCAAAAACCGTATTAACTAAAAACATGTGGTAGGCATATAATATTGTGTGATTTATGGATTTAATGTTGCCAAAATGCAACCAAATTGCATTAGAAAGTTGAAATATAATATAAAGCGACTATACTAATATATTTCACTACCTTCAACATTGTAATAGTCGAGTTAGCAAAATATTTACCTATACCATGTATGGCTGGGGCCAATCAACCAGTACAAAAATAGTCATATCTGGCCAAATATTTACAAAATGTTGACAAAAATAAAAGAGAATGGTACAATACTTCAGTATACCATAAAAACGGACAGACTCAGTTGAAAATAAGATCAATTATGAAAGAATTTAACTTATAAGTGTGAGATTTGTCACACTATGAAAAAGGACATCTCAGGCAAACCAATATGATGCTATGTTATCCTGCAATAAAAATAATATGCATAAAGAGTAACCAGGTATCACAAAAGACAGACAATGTAATAAACTCTTAGTGTACACTAGTGAAATCCTATATATATTAAAGAAAGAGACTAATTATTGTGTTATAACATTGACAACAACATAGGCCATAGGCATGGACCATATAAAATTGAAATTATCTGTGTATTATATATGTTAAAATTTGTTTGTTTTGTTATAGGAAGATAGTAATATTATGTGTTCATGTTGTGGAAGAAACATAATAGTTTCACAACACTTTTTGTTCTAAAAATTGAATTTCAATGGAAACAACCCAATGTGAGAGTTGTATATTGTGTTATTTATTAGAGTTAATTTATGTAAAAACCAATCATAATTAGTATCATTAGATTCAGTTGAAAACAGAGAATCCAAATGTAATAATGGCATGCAAATTGTGAGTACTGATGTAAAACTGTTTGACAAATACCAGAGTAATTTTTGAAATATCCTTAGTGTGAAGAATAAGAAATTTGTTCTAAAAGCTTCGACGGAAATTAAATTTGTTCCATGACGTTTCATTTCTTAATTCTCGAACATTCTAGAAGGAATTTTTACACAAATATACCGGAAGTTCATGAAAACAATCAGCCTGACACAGTATAAAAGAGAGACCAAATTCGACCCTTGAACACTTGAAGCTTGAAATCCAGAACAGACGCATCACCCACGACACTGATCAACGCAACCAAGGCGAAACCGAAGGCGAGAAATCGACACAAGACACGAAGAAAGGCTTTTCCCGTACATTGACAAATAGACTGACTTAACCTCTACAAGAATCTACGCCAATGTGTTGCTGAAATAGAGCAGCAACACGGCACATTTTAATAGAAATCACGCAGCCAGAACGTCAACGGCCCAGGAGGGACCAAAATTTTAAATAGAGAACCAATTCTGCTGTGTTCGCAAAGGCAAACTGACTTGACAAAAAACTCCCATAACGTATTACATACACAAAGCCTTTCTCGCTACTGCAAGGGTATCAGCGCTGCGACGGCCAATTTGGGAACCAACGCGAAACAGCTGACCTGTAAGCGGCGGGATTCGAGCGAAAATCTACTGCCAAACCGTTTCACAAAAACTGCGGAAATTGTAAATGATCGCATTTTTGACTTAAAATAAATTCAGTGCACACATGAAGAGGCGAGATTGAAAAACTACCCGAGAGGAGTGTCCAGTGCGAGATTAATTAACCATTGGAACCTGAGTTATCAAAATTAAAGTCATTTTTTTACCTGGTTACATTTGTCACACAGTTGTACTACCCATGCCACACACACCTTCAAATCACTTAATTTTTCTTGTAAAGCATCTTATTGATATATCTTGGTAGTTCAAAGGAGTCACGTCCTGAGAGTAAAGATTTTTTCACGTATTAAACTCATGCTTTTCAACTGAGTAAAAAATTGAAAATACTAGCCGATACTTGATTGGAGAAATAAAATTGTCAATAATAATAATAACTTATGAATTGTTTTGTAACTCTGCAATTTTATAATTTTTTCATGAATGTTAGTCCTTCAGACGATTTTTTTTTTTAAGAATCATTAAACTTACTTTATTTTTTCAAACCAAACTGACTTGTTTACATTTTTTCATAGAAGTAAGAATTAAAAATTTTAATTTCTTTAATAATCACATTTCTTTCTTGGAACAAACGATTCCAAGTGGCGCCCACAATAGCATAGTATTAAGTTGTGTTACAGGACTACATCACCGCAAAGGATCCAGTCACCGGTAAGTACCAAAAAGTGCGCGGAGGTAACACCCGACATTTTACAACACATAACAACCCATACACACTTTGCTATTTGTTATAAATTGACGACTCCGACGTGAGGTTGTTGAAGAAGGCATTACGTCCACAACAAGCTTTTTTCTATTTGTTATAAATTGGCAGCCCAACTAGTGAGGCCAGAAAAAACGGAAAAAGCCCGGCAACTACCAACAGATCAAAATGCCACAACCAAAGGGAAAAAAGGTGAAGAAGAATGTGGAACCCGAGTTAAGTGTGGAAGACGGAGAGGCAGTAAAATGGAGGAAATAGAGTTAGAACCGCCCACACTAGAACTGGAAAGACCAGTACAAACGGCAGATGAAATAGAGGAACAAACGGGAGAAGAACCCATACAAATGGTAGAACAGACAGAGAAACCCGAACCAGAAAAAATAACAGCAAGCGTTGACATGAGTGCAATAATTGTGATGCTCCAAGGAATGAAGGAGGATATGAATAAAAATAGACAGGAAGACAAGGCGGAAATAAAAGGAAGTATAGAATCCCTGAAGGAGGATAATAATAAAAACAGACTGGAAGATAAGGAGAAATTAGACAAAAACATAGAATCTTTAAGGGAGTATATCACCGAGAAAATAAATGATGATGGGAAAAAGATGGAGCTATTTCAGGAGGAGAATAAAAAATATATAGAGTCCCTGAAAAAAGAAATTAGCATGAAGTACGAAACAGTAAACAAAAAGATCAATGATAATAAAATCGATGGTGACAGGAAGGTCGAAAATATGGAGAAACAGTTGGAAGGATTACAGGAGGGAAGTAAAACCCTTTTTGAAAATATAGAGGAACAAATAGTAGAGACCAAACAAGATGTTAGAACTCTCGAAAACAAAGTAAGGCAGAACCAAGACGCCATCATGCAGGAGGTGGGAGAAGTCCAGAAAGACGTTAGCGAGAGGATGCAGAGAACATATGACATCGCTAACAGGCTGGACGAGCAAATAAAAACTAACAAAAATAGCATACAGGAAATAGACCAGAGAGAGAAAAATCTGCAGGAAAGATTAGAGGCGCTGAGAGACACACCCATACTAAATGCTCATACGTGTCACAGTGAAAACAGGGAAGTAATCAACTTCCAAAACTATCGTCGAAACCAAATGGAATTTTTAGAGACAATGGAAGAGTTTATTGGGGGAAATAGAGAAACAAGGTGGGACAGGATAAGGGAGATGCTAGACGAGATGTTTAAAAACACTAGGGATAACTGGTGGATAGCGGTACGACCCGAAATCACGAATTTAGCCGAGTTTAAACGCCAGTTCAAGGAGAAGTATTGGTCGGAGACTGCACAAAACAGGGTAAGAATGGACATATTCTATGGCAAATACGACGCGTCCCCGACGTCTTATTTCCTAGGAAAGGTATGCTTGGCACGAAAGTTGATACCACCAATCCCGGAAGAATGTTTGGTAAGGCAGTTAGCTGGACATTACAGCTATGGTATCAAAGACGCCCAATTGTACCAACAGCTCAGTAAAATAGCCGATCTAGCCAAATTATTGGAAAATTGTGAATCCACTGGAAGGTTCCAGGATTACCAACCCCCCAATCGTAAGGTAGAATACAATAGCAACAATAACGGACCAAACCGGAATGGAGGTGGAAACGGTAACAACCTTAACACAAATAACCAGAACAATAATACCCCACCAAATGGCCGAAATAACAACACTCAGGGTCCAAATAACCGCAACTATCCGGGACCAAACAGAAGTAATTACCCCGAGAATAATTACTGTAGGAACTACCATCAGGGGAATGGTTATCGCGGAAATAACTATAGGGGAAACAATTATGGTCAACGTAATAGTTATCGTAACGGGGGTGACCAAGGAGGAGGCGATAGAAAAATCAAGAATATAGGCCCCAGGTAAACTATACAATGGCCAATAACCGACAGCCATATCCACCCAATTTACCCACTTACATGTTTTACCCACAACAGGCGCCAGGTAGCCAGGGTAATACGACGAATAGCCAACCTATTAATGGTAATCCCGAGGTCAGGCAGGAAACACAGACGGGTCAGCAACCCAATGTTCCGGGAGACCGGGCCAATGAGACCGTGGCTCATTTAAACTAAACGCGGCAGTGGAAAAGGAAAACCGCCCTTCACTGAACCAATATTATGGGGTGACTAGTTACAAACATAGACAGGACAAAGACGGGACTATGACATTAAGAATAAATAATTATCTTACGGATATTAGAGAGGAGTTATTAGAAGAGAGTGACAATATCGTTAAAAATCATAACAAAGGGAATAATGAGATCGTACAAATCAAGGCAAATATCAATGGCATAGAAGCAATATTACTCATTGACACGGGGTCAAACGTATCGCTTATCGATAGCGTAGAGTTAGAGAGGATCAAACAAAACAGTAATTTACCCATACCCACCCTGCCTATAAATAACATCATTCTAGTCGGAGCAACGGGGAGGCAAAATAAATCGATAAAGAAACAGGTGTCATTAGAGATGACTAGTAATGGGGTAACGATACCAATAGAGTTATTAGTGGCGAATAATTTACCCATGAGTATCCTAATAGGCTGCGATATACTTAGGCCATATAATGCGGTAATAAATTTAGAAGGTAAGAGGATAACTGTAAAAACTAACGAGGGAATTTGGACCAATAATTTAATTGATGTCCAAGGAGATGGTACAGACAACACACCTTGTCAAGCGATAGTGAACCATTATTATTGCGCCGATCGACCAATATACATGCCTTTATATCAGGAGGAAAACCCAGAGTTGTGGTTAGAAAAATTAGAAGAAATACGGGATTTCCGAAGGACGAAAGCAAGGGATCTGATCAGCGAAACACAGGCGGAACAATTGATTAAGGTATACAACAATTACAAACACATATTCCCAAACGCTCCAGGTAAAGCCAGAGATTATCAATGCACCATAAAATTCAAAACTCCGGTGGAATTTAACAGGAAATCGTACCCAATCGCCTACTCGCTAAAGAACGAAGTCAGGGAAGAATTGAACAGAATGATAGAGGACGACATAATCGAGTACAGTCATTCGCCCTTTACCAGCCCAATCATAGCTGTGCCGAAAAAGAACGGAAAGGTACGTATATGTCTCGATGCTAGGGAGATCAACAAGATGATTGTTAACGACCACACATCACCTGGGGAGATAGAAGAGATATTGAAAAAGTTTCACGGGACAAAGTATATAAGTTCATGGGATACCGTATGCGGCTACTGGCAGGTCGAGCTCCACCCTGATAGTAGGAAATATGTGGCGTTCATATTCGAGGGCAGAAACTATCAGTTTAAGCGGTTACCCTTTGGTTTAATAAATTCTGTGGCGGTGTTTGTAAAGATAATGGACAGAATATTGGGGCAGGAAGTACTGAAGTTTACGACAGTATATGTCGACGATCTACTGGTAACTTCAGCGAATTGGGACGACCATTGTAATAGGGTTGAAGAGGTGTTAGAGAAACTATCAGAGTATAATATCACCCTCAAATTAGACAAGTCCCAATTCATTGCAAATGAGGTGAAATTTTTAGGCTTTAATTGAACAGAACAGGGGATTACTCCACCCAAAGAGAAGGTAGAGGCCATACAGAAATTCCCCACCCCAAACAATAGGAAACAGCTGCAGTCATTTTTAGGAATCTGTAACTATTACAGAAAGTTTCGGTCCAATTACTCAGAACTAACTGCCAGGTTCCAACAGCAGTTATCAGCTAAAGACAAATGGACTTGGGGACCAGAGAAAGATGGAGTGCTCAATCTCATAAAGGAAAAGTTTTTAGAAGCAGTAATGTTGCATCATCCCGACTTTACAAAACCATTTTTTCTAAATTGCGATGCCAGTAACGTGAGTTTAGGTGCAGCCCTATATCAGGAAGATCAGGATGGTAACCATTTAGTAATTAGCTTTGCTAGCCGCGTGCTGAACAGTTGCGAACGAAACTACAATACTACCGAAAAAGAATTGTTGAGTGTAGTTTTCGCATGCGGTAAATTTAGGACATATATATTAGGGTACCCCATCACGGTTAGAAGCGACCACAAATCTATATCATTTTTAAAGCATTGTAAGCTGAACCACGGAAGGCTGACGAGATGGGTTTTGGCCTTGCAAGAATATAATATCACATGGGAATATATACCCGGCAAACAGAACGTAGCAGCCGACGTCCTATCTCGCGTCAATATACCAGACCAAACCTTTGACGGCGAAAAGGAACAATTAGCAAAAGTATACCATATTATTAAGAGCGGGGAAGATTTAAAAAGTATTTTAAACAATATAAAGTCACAACAAGAGGCCGATCCAAAATTAGGAGAAATTAGGAAAAGGATACAGGAAGGCGATGAGGTCATAAATAGATATCACTGTATACACAACGACACTTTGTTTATAAGGAATACCCCGCACCAAGAGAATTGGAAGTTAGTAATTCCACCAGCGATAGAGAGACCGCTAATAATCGACTATCACGATAGGTACGGACATATGGGTGCCCTCAAAGTAAGGAAGGCATTGGAAGAGCAAACATACATCAAAGGGATGAATAAGAAGGTGCAACTGGCGATACGGTCGTGCGATATTTGTCAAAAAGTAAAGTGTGATAACGAGAGAAAAGAAGGGGTCATGATACCCATAACATCCACCGAAAAATTGGAAAAGGTATTTCTCGATATCTGTGGACCATTTCCACGCAGCGGTGGGAGACACCGATATAAATTTATCGTAATCATCTTCGACCATTTTAGCAAATATACCAAGCTATACCCAATAACTAGGGCAACGACCAGGAAGATAATAGACATCATAATAGAGCGATATATAATGGAGATAGGCCGACCGTATTCTATAATTACGGACCACGGTACCCAGTTTAGGGGAAAACTTTGGAAGGAAAACCTTGGAGAACACGGAATAAAAACGTACAAGACGTCCGTATATCACCCGAATAGTAACCCAGCCGAGAGAATGTTAAGGGAAGTAGGACGGTTGCTGAGAACATACTGCCATAACGAACAGAAAAGATGGCATGAATACGTAGCATCAACCGAGGATTTTCTCAATTTCTCACATCACAATACCATCGAGGTGTCGCCATACACAGTTATGTTCGAAAGACCCCCACCACGAGAGATAAAAGAGATTATTAATTTTCCCGACGAACCCGCATACCAATTTGAAAGAACCAAATTTTATAACAAGGTGTTAGAAAAAACGGAACAGCAGCGGAAAAAATATGTCAAATCACAGCCCAAGGCAATTAAATATGAGGTAGGAGAAAAGGTGTTAGTTAAAAATAGAGAATTGCCCAGTGCTATACAAGGCATAACGAGGAAATTGCTACTTTTATATACAGGACCTTTCACGATCACCAGAGACAATAAAAATAATACCTACGAGGTAACCGACACGGTTAGTAACAAAGTAAAAGGTACGTATAATCAAACATCATTGAAAAAGTACCATGATTAGAAAATCACAAGTCAAATACACCATCATTGAGAAGGTACCATAACTAAAAACATGTTAACGCGAATTTTTTATCTTACCTATACTTAGAGAAGGAGAGAGATTATTATTAATAAATATTACGAGATGGACACATTCCACCATAGGCAAGATTTGTTTCCAATAGCCATGTCAACGTATATTTACCAGCTTACCCGTACTTAGTAAAGGAGAAAAGAAGGAGAAATACTGTCATATAATTGATACTAAATGGAAATGATAAATGAAAAAAAAAGGGAAAACAGTGTGTTACATAAGGAGGTAATGATGAATATAAATATAGCTATTAACATTGAATGATTTTAAACGATAATTTTACCTGCGGAGAACAATATATTAATATAATTGTGAATTAATCAGAAGAGTTTAAGAAAGGGAATTTATGTGTAGGAGCCTATGATCTTTGAATGTTGTATTTTTTTTTTATTATTATTATTTGTTGCGAAGGTGCAATTATTATTTTCTGGACAGGGATGTGTTGCCTCTGATTTCAGTAGTTAAAGATAGGGAAGGGCAGAGAATGTATGCCATAGCGAGCCACTCTGACTCCCAACCCTCTATGAAAGTTAGGGAATTGATAGGGAATTATATCAAAGATTAAATAATTAACATCAAGGTAAAAAGGAAAGGAATAGGTGATACGACAAAGAACGAAATAGGAATATTGAGTTGGATTAATATATTAAAGGAGTAGTACAGGAATTTAATTATAAGACAAAAGAACGAAATATAAAGAAGCTAATAAAAGGTTAATATAGAAATGATAATTTCATCAAAACCAAAAATATGTTTTTCAAAAATTATCAATTTTAACGGAGAGGTATATGTAACGTCACAGAACGTTCCATAAAGGAAATCATTTACATAGCAATTTATCATAAGAGGAAAGTGAGGTGAACAGTATCGAACCCAAGTAGTCCTAAAAAATGTTGTAATATTATCTAACAATTAATACTACTAACATGAAAAACGACCAGACTGTGACTAAGACACAAACCCCATAAATATTATTAAAGTGAATAACAGTGAAAAAACCATAAGATACTATAAGAGAGACAAATAATATCAGGATCAACCGAAATGAAGTCATTAATTATTAAGTTTAGTAACTCTGAATAGAGTATAAAGAACTATTTATTGTGAATGAATGGACATGATCCATTATTATATTATGTAAAGTAAATAAAATAATGTACTAAATGACTTAAGTACATTATTAGAAAGAATCTAAGTTAAAATAAAAATTATATAATTGTTATGACAAAAAAATATTAATGTGTTGGATTTGAGACCAAACACTCAGATTTCATGTAAAAATTAATTATTATCAAATTGAAATAAAAACTATATGTGATTGTCAAGCAGACAAAAATAAACAATTTATCATAAATAAAGAAAGCTGTCAAATGAATAAAAGTCAGTCAAAATAGCCAAAAACCGTATTAACTAAAAACATGTGGTAGGCATATAATATTGTGTGACTTATGGATTTAATAAATAATTGCTTATCTAATCCGTCGAGTGACTTACTTGTAATTCCGCTTGACGCGTTTCAGGGCATATGCCCCATCTTCAGAATAATTCCTCTTCACAGAACGTCAGACATTAAGATTAAAATGTAATAAATTAAAATTAAAATCCATGGTTAAAATATTAACTCGTCAAAATATTAAAATATACTAAATGCACAGAGGAGCACGCACTATCACAACATGAGTTCACTTCGCGTTATAGTCGGTGTACACCGCCGCGATGTTACTCGCGCACTGACTGTCTGAGTAAACTGTTATCTGCGCAACGCATCTTGTATCCTAATGGCCGTGTCGTACAAGGGATTTGACTTGAAGTTAAGTTGGTCGTTTAATATGAATCCGCCGTCTTGTGAGTTGTTCGTCTTTTTAATTTGTTTAAAAGCCTTGTAAATTTCGAATTCTTCTAATGTGTCCATATATCTGCCTTTTTTGCAAAAGTGTAATGGTTTAAAGTTGGTGTCAAAATTGGTGTAGTTATGATTATTATTTACGAGGTGACGTGCAAAGTTGGATTTGAGAATGTGGGTGTCGTTTTTTGGTAAATGTTCTTGGAAGCGTTTTTTGAACGCTCTGCCGGTTTGTCCAATATAGAAGCTGTTGCAATCGTCACATTGGATTCTATAGACACCTGTCCTCTGTTTTATTGGTTTTGTAGCTTTATGGTGAAGAATTTTCTTAATGTTGTTATCAGTCCGGAAAGTTAAAGTTATATTCAATTTTCTAAAAATGTTGGTTAATGTATGGGGTAAAGTTCGGCCGTAAATAGAAGTCACGTACGTGCTGTCTCGGTTACTATTCGGTTTTGTTTTCTTGTTATGTAACTTTTTCCGGTGTTTTTTGATCAAAGCATCGGTCACAGAGCACGTATATCCATTGGCCTTAGCTATGTATTTAATGGTGTTGACTTCCTCCTGAAAGTCACTGATTTCCAACGGTATGGTGAGTAATCTATGTATGAAACTGTTATAGGCGGCCATTTTTTGCGGAAGAGGGTGATGGGAATCCGCGTGTATCGTGGCGTCGGTGGTGGTAGGTTTTCTATATATTTGGTATTGGAAACTATTGTCAAACCTTGTTATTGTTAAATCGAGGAAATTAAGTTTATTTTCTATTTCAACCTCGAGGGTAAATTGTATGTTCTTGTTTATAATATTTAAATAGTTTTTTAAATTATTGATCTGTCTTATGGTACCGTTAAAAATGATGAAGGTGTCATCTACATAACGTGTATATGATACTATCTTGTTATGCCATTTGTTTGCGCTGCTGAACATATGTGTGTTTTCGTAGTGGTTCAGGTATATGTCCGCCAATAATCCAGAGAGTGGGGATCCCATCGCTAAACCTTTCTTTTGTATATAGTATTTTCCATCAAATATAAAATAATTTTGATTTAAAACAACTTCCAATAGAGCGGTTATCTCATTAATTTCATCAGGACTGCGTATGTTAGCTACAATAAGATTATACTTGAGAATATTTATTGTATCCTGGACGGGTATATTTGTATAAAGGTCTACTATGTCGAAAGATGCGATTCTGTAATTAGGTTTAATTTGGATGTTTTTCAGTTTGTCGATAAATTCAGTGCAACTTTTTGTGCTATGGTCATTCTTTAAGCTTATACTGTTCTTTATTATTTGTACTAGTTTTTTACTGATTTTGTAACTCGGACCAGTGGTGAAGTTCACAAGCGGCCTAATTGGTACACTGGGTTTATGAATCTTTGGCAAACCAGTAAACTGGGGAGCCTCTGCATTAATAGGTTTCAATGAGTGACGTGTGGCGCTATCGAACAAGTGCGTACAACGATTAACTGTGTTATTCAGGGCTTTAACGAAATCGGCTGACGGGTCGGCATTTACCATTGTAATATTATTATTTTCAATGAATTGATTAACCTTTTGCGAATATTGGTTTTTGTCCATTATAACGATAGTGTTTCCCTTGTCTGCCTTTGTAATGAGTGCATCATTGTTGGATAATTTGTCTTTGATTTGTTTTAAAGTTTTAATTTCGTTCATATATTTAAAGTTTAGTTTAGGGCTTTTTTTGTTCGAAAATTTATTGAGTTTGTTTTTAATCAAAACTCGAGCCTCATTTTGTAAGTTTATGTTAGGTATTGACTTTATAGCCGTCTCAGCGCAAATTATTTCATGGTATATGTGGTTTTTATTGCTGTGGGGTATGTTGTAATTTAGACCCTTGTTAAGTACGTCCATTTCATTCTTATTAAAGTTTATCGATGTAAGATTAGATACGCGCACATAGAATTCGTGTTTACAGGTGACGTTATCTTCGTTTGGTTTTTGTTTACTTTTGAGAGTTCTAAGTTTCTTATCATGTTTTCTATATACACGTTGCATTACATCATTGATGTATTTATTGCAATCATGTAATATATTGTCTAATTGTAATGCATGGACACTGTTAAGCAGCTTCAAATGGGACAAATATAATTCTTTGTTCAATTCAGTCTTTTTCCTATATAAATATCTCAACTCCTCCTTTAACCACATCACCTGTGCACGCTCTTTGATTTTTGTGGCCGTCTTGGAGTTATTGTTTATTTTGATAGAGGCATACTTAGGTATTAAATTGTTTCTGATTCATTCTTTATTAAATTTTATATGGGAATTGGTTTTTAATAATTTAATCTTAATGTTCTGAAATTTGAATACTGTAGATGCTTGACTTGCTTCCAGTTTAATATTCATTATTAAAGTATCCAAGTCACTGTATTAAATAAATAATTGCTTATCTAATCCGTCGAGTGACTTACTTGTAATTCCGCTTGACGCGTTTCAGGGCATATGCCCCATCTTCAGAATAATTCCTCTTCACAGAACGTCAGACATTAAGATTAAAATGTAATAAATTAAAATTAAAATCCATGGTTAAAATATTAACTCGTCAAAATATTAAAATATACTAAATGCACAGAGGAGCACGCACTATCACAACATGAGTTCACTTCGCGTTATAGTCGGTGTACACCGCCGCGATGTTACTCGCGCACTGACTGTCTGAGTAAACTGTTATCTGCGCAACGCATCTTGTATCCTAATGGCCGTGTCGTACAAGGGATTTGACTTGAAGTTAAGTTGGTCGTTTAATATGAATCCGCCGTCTTGTGAGTTGTTCGTCTTTTTAATTTGTTTAAAAGCCTTGTAAATTTCGAATTCTTCTAATGTGTCCATATATCTGCCTTTTTTGCAAAAGTGTAATGGTTTAAAGTTGGTGTCAAAATTGGTGTAGTTATGATTATTATTTACGAGGTGACGTGCAAAGTTGGATTTGAGAATGTGGGTGTCGTTTTTTGGTAAATGTTCTTGGAAGCGTTTTTTGAACGCTCTGCCGGTTTGTCCAATATAGAAGCTGTTGCAATCGTCACATTGGATTCTATAGACACCTGTCCTCTGTTTTATTGGTTTTGTAGCTTTATGGTGAAGAATTTTCTTAATGTTGTTATCAGTCCGGAAAGTTAAAGTTATATTCAATTTTCTAAAAATGTTGGTTAATGTATGGGGTAAAGTTCGGCCGTAAATAGAAGTCACGTACGTGCTGTCTCGGTTACTATTCGGTTTTGTTTTCTTGTTATGTAACTTTTTCCGGTGTTTTTTGATCAAAGCATCGGTCATAGAGCACGTATATCCATTGGCCTTAGCTATGTATTTAATGGTGTTGACTTCCTCCTGAAAGTCACTGATTTCTAACGGTATGGTGAGTAATCTATGTATGAAACTGTTATAGGCGGCCATTTTTTGCGGAAGAGGGTGATGGGAATCCGCGTGTATCGTGGCGTCGGTGGTGGTAGGTTTTCTATATATTTGGTATTGGAAACTATTGTCAAACCTTGTTATTGTTAAATCGAGGAAATTAATTTTATTTTCTATTTCAACCTCGAGGGTAAATTGTATGTTCTTGTTTATATTATTTAAATAGTTTTTTAAATTATTGATCTGTCTTATGGTACCGTTAAAAATGATGAAGGTGTCATCTACATAACGTGTATATGATACTATCTTGTTATGCCATTTGTTTGCGCTGCTGAACATATGTGTGTTTTCGTAGTGGTTCAGGTATATGTCCGCCAATAATCCAGAGAGTGGGGATCCCATCGCTAAACCTTTCTTTTGTATATAGTATTTTCCATCAAATATCAAATAATTTTGATTTAAAACAACTTCCAATAGAGCGGTTATCTCATTAATTTCATCAGGACTGCGTATGTTAGCTTCAATAAGATTATACTTGAGAATATTTATTGTATCCTGGACGGGTATATTTGTATAAAGGTCTACTATGTCGAAAGATGCGATTCTGTAATTAGGTTTAATTTGGATGTTTTTCAGTTTGTCGATAAATTCAGTGCAACTTTTTGTGCTATGGTCATTCTTTAAGCTTATACTGTTCTTTATTATTTGTACTAGTTTTTTACTGATTTTGTAACTCGGAGCAGTGGTGAAGTTCACAAGCGGCCTAATTGGTACAATGGGTTTATGAATCTTTGGCAAACCAGTAAACTGGGGAGCCTCTGCATTAATAGGTTTCAATCAGTGACGTGTGGCGCTATCGAACAAGTGCGTACAACGATTAACTGTGTTATTCAGGGCTTTAACGAAATCGGCTGACGGGTCGGCATTTACCATTGTAATATTATTATTTTCAATGAATTGATTAACCTTTTGCGAATATTGGTTTTTGTCCATTATAACGATAGTGTTTCCCTTGTCTGCCTTTGTAATGAGTGCATCATTGTTGGATAATTTGTCTTTGATTTGTTTTAAAGTTTTAATTTCGTTCATATATTTAAAGTTTAGTTTAGGGCTTTTTTTGTTCGAAAATTTATTGAGTTTGTTTTTAATCAAAACTCGAGCCTCATTTTGTAAGTTTATGTTAGGTATTGACTTTATAGCCGTCTCAGCGCAAATTATTTCATGGTATATGTGGTTTTTATTGCTGTGGGGTATGTTGTAATTTAGACCCTTGTTAAGTACGTCCATTTTATTCTTATTAAAGTTTATCGATGTAAGATTAGATACGCGCACATAGAATTCGTGTTTACAGGTGACGTTATCTTCGTTTGGTTTTTGTTTACTTTTGAGAGTTCTAAGTTTCTTATCATGTTTTCTATATACACGTTGCATTACATCATTGATGTATTTATTGCAATCATGTAATATATTGTCTAATTGTAATGCATGGACACTGTTAAGCAGCTTCAAATGGGACAAATATAATTCTTTGTTCAATTCAGTTTTTTTCCTATATAAATATCTCAACTCCTCCTTTAACCACATCACCTGTGCACGCTCTTTGATTTTTGTGGCCGTCTTGGAGTTATTGTTTATTTTGATAGAGGCATACTTAGGTATTATATTGTTTCTGATTCATTCTTTATTAAATTTTATATGGCAATTGGTTTTTAATAATTTAATCTTAATGTTCTGAAATTTGAATACTGTAGATGCTTGACTTGCTTCCAGTTTAATATTCATTATTAAAGTATCCAAGTCACTGTATTAAATAAATAATTGCTTATCTAATCCGTCGAGTGACTTACTTGTAATTCCGCTTGACGCGTTTCAGGGCATATGCCCTATCTTCAGAATAATTCCTCTTCACAGAACGTCAGACATTAAGATTAAAATGTAATAAATTAAAATTAAAATCCATGGTTAAAATATTAACTCGTCAAAATATTAGAGGAGCACGCACTATCACAACATGAGTTCACTTCGCGTCATAGTCGGTGTACACCGCCGCGATGTTACTCGCGCACTGACTGTCTGAGTAAACTGTTATCTGCACAACGCATCTTGTATCCTAATGGCCGTGTCGTACAAGGGATTTGACTTGAAGTTAAGTTGGTCGTTTAATATGAATCCGCCGTCTTGTGAGTTGTTCGTCTTTTTAATTTGTTTAAAAGCCTTGTAAATTTCGAATTCTTCTAATGTGTCCATATATCTGCCTTTTTTGCAAAAGTGTAATGGTTTAAAGTTGGTGTCAAAATTGGTGTAGTTATGATTATTATTTACGAGGTGACGTGCAAAGTTGGATTTGAGAATGTGGGTGTCGTTTTTTGGTAAATGTTCTTGGAAGCGTTTTTTGAACGCTCTGCCGGTTTGTCCAATATAGAAGCTGTTGCAATCGTCACATTGGATTCTATAGACACCTGTCCTCTGTTTTATTGGTTTTGTAGCTTTATGGTGAAGAATTTTCTTAATGTTGTTATCAGTCCGGAAAGTTAAAGTTATATTCAATTTTCTAAAAATGTTGGTTAATGTATGGGGTAAAGTTCGGCCGTAAATAGAAGACACGTACGTGCTGTCTCGGTTACTATTCGGTTTTGTTTTCTTGTTATGTAACTTTTTCCGGTGTTTTTTGATCAAAGCATCGGTCATAGAGCACGTATATCCATTGGCCTTAGCTATGTATTTAATGGTGTTGACTTCCTCCTGAAAGTCACTGATTTCTAACGGTATGGTGAGTAATCTATGTATGAAACTGTTATAGGCGGCCATTTTTTGCGGAAGAGGGTGATGGGAATCCGCGTGTATCGTGGCGTCGGTGGTGGTAGGTTTTCTATATATTTGGTATTGGAAACTATTGTCAAACCTTGTTATTGTTAAATCGAGGAAATTAAGTTTATTTTCTATTTCAACCTCGAGGGTAAATTGTATGTTCTTGTTTATATTATTTAAATAGTTTTTTAAATTATTGATCTGTCTTATGGTACCGTTAAAAATGATGAAGGTGTCATCTACATAACGTGTATATGATACTATCTTGTTATGCCATTTGTTTGCGCTGCTGAACATATGTGTGTTTTCGTAGTGGTTCAGGTATATGTCCGCCAATAATCCAGAGAGTGGGGATCCCATCGCTAAACCTTTCTTTTGTATATAGTATTTTCCATCAAATATAAAATAGTTTTGATTTAAAACAACTTCCAATAGAGCGGTTATCTCATTAATTTCATCAGGACTGCGTATGTTAGCTACAATAAGATTATACTTGAGAATATTTATTGTATCCTGGACGGGTATATTTGTATAAAGGTCTACTATGTCGAAAGATGCGATTCTGTAATTAAGTTTAATTTGGATGTTTTTCAGTTTGTCGATAAATTCAGTGCAACTTTTTGTGCTATGGTCATTCTTTAAGCTTATACTGTTCTTTATTATTTGTACTAGTTTTTTACTGATTTTGTAACTCGGAGCAGTGGTGAAGTTCACAAGCGGCCTAATTGGTACACTGGGTTTATGAATCTTTGGCAAACCAGTAAACTGGGGAGCCTCTGCATTAATAGGTTTCAATGAGTGACGTGTGGCGCTATCGAACAAGTGCGTACAACGATTAACTGTGTTATTCAGGGCTTTAACGAAATCGGCTGACGGGTCGGCATTTACCATTGTAATATTATTATTTTCAATGAATTGATTAACCTTTTGCGAATATCGGTTTTTGTCCATTATAACGATAGTGTTTCCCTTGTCTGCCTTTGTAATGAGTGCATCATTGTTGGATAATTTGTCTTTGATTTGTTTTAAAGTTTTAATTTCGTTCATATATTTAAAGTTTAGTTTAGGGCTTTTTTTGTTCGAAAATTTATTGAGTTTGTTTTTAATCAAAACTCGAGCCTCATTTTGTAAGTTTATGTTAGGTATTGACTTTATAGCCGTCTCAGCGCAAATTATTTCATGGTATATGTGGTTTTTATTGCTGTGGGGTATGTTGTAATTTAGACCCTTGTTAAGTACGTCCATTTCATTCTTATTAAAGTTTATCGATGTAAGATTAGATACGCGCACATAGAATTCGTGTTTACAGGTGACGTTATCTTCGTTTGGTTTTTGTTTACTTTTGAGAGTTCTAAGTTTCTTATCATGTTTTCTATATACACGTTGCATTACATCATTGATGTATTTATTGCAATCATGTAATATATTGTCTAATTGTAATGCATGGACACTGTTAAGCAGCTTCAAATGGGACAAACATAATTCTTTGTTCAATTCAGTTTTTTTCCTATATAAATATCTCAACTCCTCCTTTAACCACATCACCTGTGCACGCTCTTTGATTTTTGTGGCCGTCTTGGAGTTATTGTTTATTTTGATAGAGGCATACTTAGGTATTATATTGTTTCTGATTCATTCTTTATTAAATTTTATATGGCAATTGGTTTTTAATAATTTAATCTTAATGTTCTGAAATTTGAATACTGTAGATGCTTGACTTGCTTCCAGTTTAATATTCATTATTAAAGTATCCAAGTCACTGTATTAAATAAATAATTGCTTATCTAATCCGTCGAGTGACTTACTTGTAATTCCGCTTGACGCGTTTCAGGGCATATGCCCTATCTTCAGAATAATTCCTCTTCACAGAACGTCAGACATTAAGATTAAAATGTAATAAATTAAAATTAAAATCCATGGTTAAAATATTAACTCGTCAAAATATTAAAATATACTAAATGCACAGAGGAGCACGCACTATCACAACATGAGTTCACTTAGCGTTATAGTCGGTGTACACCGCCGCGATGTTACTCGCGCACTGACTGTCTGAGTAAACTGTTATCTGCACAACGCATCTTGTATCCTAATGGCCGTGTCGTACAAGGGATTTGACTTGAAGTTAAGTTGGTCGTTTAATATGAATCCGCCGTCTTGTGAGTTGTTCGTCTTTTTAATTTGTTTAAAAGCCTTGTAAATTTCGAATTCTTCTAATGTGTCCATATATCTGCCTTTTTTGCAAAAGTGTAATGGTTTAAAGTTGGTGTCAAAATTGGTGTAGTTATGATTATTATTTACGAGGTGACGTGCAAAGTTGGATTTGAGAATGTGGGTGTCGTTTTTTGGTAAATGTTCTTGGAAGCGTTTTTTGAACGCTCTGCCGGTTTGTCCAATATAGAAGCTGTTGCAATCGTCACATTGGATTCTATAGACACCTGTCCTCTGTTTTATTGGTTTTGTAGCTTTATGGTGAAGAATTTTCTTAATGTTGTTATCAGTCCGGAAAGTTAAAGTTATATTCAATTTTCTAAAAATGTTGGTTAATGTATGGGGTAAAGTTCGGCCGTAAATAGAAGACACGTACGTGCTGTCTCGGTTACTATTCGGTTTTGTTTTCTTGTTATGTAACTTTTTCCGGTGTTTTTTGATCAAAGCATCGGTCATAGAGCACGTATATCCATTGGCCTTAGCTATGTATTTAATGGTGTTGACTTCCTCCTGAAAGTCACTGATTTCTAACGGTATGGTGAGTAATCTATGTATGAAACTGTTATAGGCGGCCATTTTTTGCGGAAGAGGGTGATGGGAATCCGCGTGTATCGTGGCGTCGGTGGTGGTAGGTTTTCTATATATTTGGTATTGGAAACTATTGTCAAACCTTGTTATTGTTAAATCGAGGAAATTAAGTTTATTTTCTATTTCAACCTCGAGGGTAAATTGTATGTTCTTGTTTATATTATTTAAATAGTTTTTTAAATTATTGATCTGTCTTATGGTACCGTTAAAAATGATGAAGGTGTCATCTACATAACGTGTATATGATACTATCTTGTTATGCCATTTGTTTGCGCTGCTGAACATATGTGTGTTTTCGTAGTGGTTCAGGTATATGTCCGCCAATAATCCAGAGAGTGGGGATCCCATCGCTAAACCTTTCTTTTGTATATAGTATTTTCCATCAAATATAAAATAGTTTTGATTTAAAACAACTTCCAATAGAGCGGTTATCTCATTAATTTCATCAGGACTGCGTATGTTAGCTACAATAAGATTATACTTGAGAATATTTATTGTATCCTGGACGGGTATATTTGTATAAAGGTCTACTATGTCGAAAGATGCGATTCTGTAATTAAGTTTAATTTGGATGTTTTTCAGTTTGTCGATAAATTCAGTGCAACTTTTTGTGCTATGGTCATTCTTTAAGCTTATACTGTTCTTTATTATTTGTACTAGTTTTTTACTGATTTTGTAACTCGGAGCAGTGGTGAAGTTCACAAGCGGCCTAATTGGTACACTGGGTTTATGAATCTTTGGCAAACCAGTAAACTGGGGAGCCTCTGCATTAATAGGTTTCAATGAGTGACGTGTGGCGCTATCGAACAAGTGCGTACAACGATTAACTGTGTTATTCAGGGCTTTAACGAAATCGGCTGACGGGTCGGCATTTACCATTGTAATATTATTATTTTCAATGAATTGATTAACCTTTTGCGAATATTGGTTTTTGTCCATTATAACGATAGTGTTTCCCTTGTCTGCCTTTGTAATGAGTGCATCATTGTTGGATAATTTGTCTTTGATTTGTTTTAAAGTTTTAATTTCGTTCATATATTTAAAGTTTAGTTTAGGGCTTTTTTTGTTCGAAAATTTATTGAGTTTGTTTTTAATCAAAACTCGAGCCTCATTTTGTAAGTTTATGTTAGGTATTGACTTTATAGCCGTCTCAGCGCAAATTATTTCATGGTATATGTGGTTTTTATTGCTGTGGGGTATGTTGTAATTTAGACCCTTGTTAAGTACGTCCATTTCATTCTTATTAAAGTTTATCGATGTAAGATTAGATACGCGCACATAGAATTCGTGTTTACAGGTGACGTTATCTTCGTTTGGTTTTTGTTTAGTTTTGAGAGTTCTAAGTTTCTTATCATGTTTTCTATATACACGTTGCATTACATCATTGATGTATTTATTGCAATCATGTAATATATTGTCTAATTGTAATGCATGGACACTGTTAAGCAGCTTCAAATGGGACAAATATAATTCTTTGTTCAATTCAGTTTTTTTCCTATATAAATATCTCAACTCCTCCTTTAACCACATCACCTGTGCACGCTCTTTGATTTTTGTGGCCGTCTTGGAGTTATTGTTTATTTTGATAGAGGCATACTTAGGTATTATATTGTTTCTGATTCATTCTTTATTAAATTTTATATGGCAATTGGTTTTTAATAATTTAATCTTAATGTTCTGAAATTTGAATACTGTAGATGCTTGACTTGCTTCCAGTTTAATATTCATTATTAAAGTATCCAAGTCACTGTATTAAATAAATAATTGCTTATCTAATCCGTCGAGTGACTTACTTGTAATTCCGCTTGACGCGTTTCAGGGCATATGCCCTATCTTCAGAATAATTCCTCTTCACAGAACGTCAGACATTAAGATTAAAATGTAATAAATTAAAATTAAAATCCATGGTTAAAATATTAACTCGTCAAAATATTAAAATATACTAAATGCACAGAGGAGCACGCACTATCACAACATGAGTTCACTTCGCGTTATAGTCGGTGTACACCGCCGCGATGTTACTCGCGCACTGACTGTCTGAGTAAACTGTTATCTGCACAACGCATCTTGTATCCTAATGGCCGTGTCGTACAAGGGATTTGACTTGAAGTTAAGTTGGTCGTTTAATATGAATCCGCCGTCTTGTGAGTTGTTCGTCTTTTTAATTTGTTTAAAAGCCTTGTAAATTTCGAATTCTTCTAATGTGTCCATATATCTGCCTTTTTTGCAAAAGTGTAATGGTTTAAAGTTGGTGTCAAAATTGGTGTAGTTATGATTATTATTTACGAGGTGACGTGCAAAGTTGGATTTGAGAATGTGGGTGTCGTTTTTTGGTAAATGTTCTTGGAAGCGTTTTTTGAACGCTCTGCCGGTTTGTCCAATATAGAAGCTGTTGCAATCGTCACATTGGATTCTATAGACACCTGTCCTCTGTTTTATTGGTTTTGTAGCTTTATGGTGAAGAATTTTCTTAATGTTGTTATCAGTCCGGAAAGTTAAAGTTATATTCAATTTTCTAAAAATGTTGGTTAATGTATGGGGTAAAGTTCGGCCGTAAATAGAAGACACGTACGTGCTGTCTCGGTTACTATTCGGTTTTGTTTTCTTGTTATGTAACTTTTTCCGGTGTTTTTTGATCAAAGCATCGGTCATAGAGCACGTATATCCATTGGCCTTAGCTATGTATTTAATGGTGTTGACTTCCTCCTGAAAGTCACTGATTTCTAACGGTATGGTGAGTAATCTATGTATGAAACTGTTATAGGCGGCCATTTTTTGCGGAAGAGGGTGATGGGAATCCGCGTGTATCGTGGCGTCGGTGGTGGTAGGTTTTCTATATATTTGGTATTGGAAACTATTGTCAAACCTTGTTATTGTTAAATCGAGGAAATTAAGTTTATTTTCTATTTCAACCTCGAGGGTAAATTGTATGTTCTTGTTTATATTATTTAAATAGTTTTTTAAATTATTGATCTGTCTTATGGTACCGTTAAAAATGATGAAGGTGTCATCTACATAACGTGTATATGATACTATCTTGTTATGCCATTTGTTTGCGCTGCTGAACATATGTGTGTTTTCGTAGTGGTTCAGGTATATGTCCGCCAATAATCCAGAGAGTGGGGATCCCATCGCTAAACCTTTCTTTTGTATATAGTATTTTCCATCAAATATAAAATAGTTTTGATTTAAAACAACTTCCAATAGAGCGGTTATCTCATTAATTTCATCAGGACTGCGTATGTTAGCTACAATAAGATTATACTTGAGAATATTTATTGTATCCTGGACGGGTATATTTGTATAAAGGTCTACTATGTCGAAAGATGCGATTCTGTAATTAGGTTTAATTTGGATGTTTTTCAGTTTGTCGATAAATTCAGTGCAACTTTTTGTGCTATGGTCATTCTTTAAGCTTATACTGTTCTTTATTATTTGTACTAGTTTTTTACTGATTTTGTAACTCGGAGCAGTGGTGAAGTTCACAAGCGGCCTAATTGGTACACTGGGTTTATGAATCTTTGGCAAACCAGTAAACTGGGGAGCCTCTGCATTAATAGGTTTCAATGAGTGACGTGTGGCGCTATCGAACAAGTGCGTACAACGATTAACTGTGTTATTCAGGGCTTTAACGAAATCGGCTGACGGGTCGGCATTTACCATTGTAATATTATTATTTTCAATGAATTGATTAACCTTTTGCGAATATTGGTTTTTGTCCATTATAACGATAGTGTTTCCCTTGTCTGCCTTTGTAATGAGTGCATCATTGTTGGATAATTTGTCTTTGATTTGTTTTAAAGTTTTAATTTCGTTCATATATTTAAAGTTTAGTTTAGGGCTTTTTTTGTTCGAAAATTTATTGAGTTTGTTTTTAATCAAAACTCGAGCCTCATTTTGTAAGTTTATGTTAGGTATTGACTTTATAGCCGTCTCAGCGCAAATTATTTCATGGTATATGTGGTTTTTATTGCTGTGGGGTATGTTGTAATTTAGACCCTTGTTAAGTACGTCCATTTCATTCTTATTAAAGTTTATCGATGTAAGATTAGATACGCGCACATAGAATTCGTGTTTACAGGTGACGTTATCTTCGTTTGGTTTTTGTTTACTTTTGAGAGTTCTAAGTTTCTTATCATGTTTTGTATATACACGTTGCATTACATCATTGATGTATTTATTGCAATCATGTAATATATTGTCTAATTGTAATGCATGGACACTGTTAAGCAGCTTCAAATGGGACAAATATAATTCTTTGTTCAATTCAGTTTTTTTCCTATATAAATATCTCAACTCCTCCTTTAACCACATCACCTGTGCACGCTCTTTGATTTTTGTGGCCGTCTTGGAGTTATTGTTTATTTTGATAGAGGCATACTTAGGTTTTAAATTGTTTCTGATGCATTCTTTATTAAATTTTATATGGGAATTGGTTTTTAATAATTTAATCTTAATGTTCTGAAATTTGAATACTGTAGATGCTTGACTTGCTTCCAGTTTAATATTCATTATTAAAGTATCCAAGTCACTGTATTAAATAAATAATTGCTTATCTAATCCGTCGAGTGACTTACTTGTAATTCCGCTTGACGCGTTTCAGGGCATATGCCCTATCTTCAGAATAATTCCTCTTCACAGAACGTCAGACATTAAGATTAAAATGTAATAAATTAAAATTAAAATCCATGGTTAAAATATTAACTCGTCAAAATATTAAAATATACTAAATGCACAGAGGAGCACGCACTATCACAACATGAGTTCACTTCGCGTTATAGTCGGTGTACACCGCCGCGATGTTACTCGCGCACTGACTGTCTGAGTAAACTGTTATCTGCACAACGCATCTTGTATCCTAATGGCCGTGTCGTACAAGGGATTTGACTTGAAGTTAAGTTGGTCGTTTAATATGAATCCGCCGTCTTGTGAGTTGTTCGTCTTTTTAATTTGTTTAAAAGCCTTGTAAATTTCGAATTCTTCTAATGTGTCCATATATCTGCCTTTTTTGCAAAAGTGTAATGGTTTAAAGTTGGTGTCAAAATTGGTGTAGTTATGATTATTATTTACGAGGTGACGTGCAAAGTTGGATTTGAGAATGTGGGTGTCGTTTTTTGGTAAATGTTCTTGGAAGCGTTTTTTGAACGCTCTGCCGGTTTGTCCAATATAGAAGCTGTTGCAATCGTCACATTGGATTCTATAGACACCTGTCCTCTGTTTTATTGGTTTTGTAGCTTTATGGTGAAGAATTTTCTTAATGTTGTTATCAGTCCGGAAAGTTAAAGTTATATTCAATTTTCTAAAAATGTTGGTTAATGTATGGGGTAAAGTTCGGCCGTAAATAGAAGACACGTACGTGCTGTCTCGGTTACTATTCGGTTTTGTTTTCTTGTTATGTAACTTTTTCCGGTGTTTTTTGATCAAAGCATCGGTCATAGAGCACGTATATCCATTGGCCTTAGCTATGTATTTAATGGTGTTGACTTCCTCCTGAAAGTCACTGATTTCTAACGGTATGGTGAGTAATCTATGTATGAAACTGTTATAGGCGGCCATTTTTTGCGGAAGAGGGTGATGGGAATCCGCGTGTATCGTGGCGTCGGTGGTGGTAGGTTTTCTATATATTTGGTATTGGAAACTATTGTCAAACCTTGTTATTGTTAAATCGAGGAAATTAAGTTTATTTTCTATTTCAACCTCGAGGGTAAATTGTATGTTCTTGTTTATATTATTTAAATAGTTTTTTAAATTATTGATCTGTCTTATGGTACCGTTAAAAATGATGAAGGTGTCATCTACATAACGTGTATATGATACTATCTTGTTATGCCATTTGTTTGCGCTGCTGAACATATGTGTGTTTTCGTAGTGGTTCAGGTATATGTCCGCCAATAATCCAGAGAGTGGGGATCCCATCGCTAAACCTTTCTTTTGTATATAGTATTTTCCATCAAATATAAAATAGTTTTGATTTAAAACAACTTCCAATAGAGCGGTTATCTCATTAATTTCATCAGGACTGCGTATGTTAGCTACAATAAGATTATACTTGAGAATATTTATTGTATCCTGGACGGGTATATTTGTATAAAGGTCTACTATGTCGAAAGATGCGATTCTGTAATTAGGTTTAATTTGGATGTTTTTCAGTTTGTCGATAAATTCAGTGCAACTTTTTGTGCTATGGTCATTCTTTAAGCTTATACTGTTCTTTATTATTTGTACTAGTTTTTTACTGATTTTGTAACTCGGAGCAGTGGTGAAGTTCACAAGCGGCCTAATTGGTACACTGGGTTTATGAATCTTTGGCAAACCAGTAAACTGGGGAGCCTCTGCATTAATAGGTTTCAATGAGTGACGTGTGGCGCTATCGAACAAGTGCGTACAACGATTAACTGTGTTATTCAGGGCTTTAACGAAATCGGCTGACGGGTCGGCATTTACCATTGTAATATTATTATTTTCAATGAATTGATTAACCTTTTGCGAATATTGGTTTTTGTCCATTATAACGATAGTGTTTCCCTTGTCTGCCTTTGTAATGAGTGCATCATTGTTGGATAATTTGTCTTTGATTTGTTTTAAAGTTTTAATTTCGTTCATATATTTAAAGTTTAGTTTAGGGCTTTTTTTGTTCGAAAATTTATTGAGTTTGTTTTTAATCAAAACTCGAGCCTCATTTTGTAAGTTTATGTTAGGTATTGACTTTATAGCCGTCTCAGCGCAAATTATTTCATGGTATATGTGGTTTTTATTGCTGTGGGGTATGTTGTAATTTAGACCCTTGTTAAGTACGTCCATTTCATTCTTATTAAAGTTTATCGATGTAAGATTAGATACGCGCACATAGAATTCGTGTTTACAGGTGACGTTATCTTCGTTTGGTTTTTGTTTACTTTTGAGAGTTCTAAGTTTCTTATCATGTTTTGTATATACACGTTGCATTACATCATTGATGTATTTATTGCAATCATGTAATATATTGTCTAATTGTAATGCATGGACACTGTTAAGCAGCTTCAAATGGGACAAATATAATTCTTTGTTCAATTCAGTCTTTTTCCTATATAAATATCTCAACTCCTCCTTTAACCACATCACCTGTGCACGCTCTTTGATTTTTGTGGCCGTCTTGGAGTTATTGTTTATTTTGATAGAGGCATACTTAGGTTTTAAATTGTTTCTGATGCATTCTTTATTAAATTTTATATGGGAATTGGTTTTTAATAATTTAATCTTAATGTTCTGAAATTTGAATACTGTAGATGCTTGACTTGCTTCCAGTTTAATATTCATTATTAAAGTATCCAAGTCACTGTATTAAATAAATAATTGCTTATCTAATCCGTCGAGTGACTTACTTGTAATCCCGCTTGACGCGTTTCAGGGCATATGCCCCATCTTCAGAATAATTCCTCTTCACAGAACGTCAGACATTAAGATTAAAATGTAATAAATTAAAATTAAAATCCATGGTTAAAATATTAACTCGTCAAAATATTAAAATATACTAAATGCACAGAGGAGCACGCACTATCACAACATGAGTTCACTTCGCGTTATAGTCGGTGTACACCGCCGCGATGTTACTCGCGCACTGACTGTCTGAGTAAACTGTTATCTGCACAACGCATCTTGTATCTTAATGGCCGTGTCGTACAAGGGATTTGACTTGAAGTTAAGTTGG
Organism: Magicicada septendecula; assembly: GCA_034769895.1. Lineage (NCBI taxonomy): Eukaryota > Metazoa > Arthropoda > Insecta > Hemiptera > Cicadidae > Magicicada > Magicicada septendecula. The sequence goes on from CM068372.1 coordinate 191,939,176, forward strand.
TCGTTTAATATGAATCCGCCGTCTTGTGAGTTGTTCGCCTTTTTAATTTGTTTAAAAGCCTTGTAAATTTCGAATTCTTCTAATGTGTCCATATATCTGCCTTTTTTGCAAAAGTGTAATGGTTTAAAGTTGGTGTCAAAATTGGTGTAGTTATGATTATTATTTACGAGGTGACGTGCAAAGTTGGATTTGAGAATGTGGGTGTCGTTTTTTGGTAAATGTTCTTGGAAGCGTTTTTTGAACGCTCTGCCGGTTTGTCCAATATAGAAGCTGTTGCAATCGTCACATTGGATTCTATAGACACCTGTCCTCTGTTTTATTGGTTTTGTAGCTTTATGGTGAAGGATTTTCTTAAAGTTGTTATCAGTCCGGAAAGTTAAAGTTACATTCAATTTTCTAAAAATGTTGGTTAATGTATGGGGTAAAGTTCGGCCGTAAATAGAAGTCACGTACGTGCTGTCTCGGTTACTATTCGGTTTTGTTTTCTTGTTATGTAACTTTTTCCGGTGTTTTTTTAACAAAGCATCGGTCATAGAGCACGTATATCCATTGTCCTTAGCTATGTATTTAATGGTGTTGACTTCCTCCTGAAAGTCACTGATTTCTAACGGTATGGTGAGTAATCTATGTATGAAACTGTTATAGGCGGCCATTTTTTGCGGAAGAGGGTGATGGGAATCCGCGTGTATCGTGGCGTCGGTGGTGGTAGGTTTTCTATATATTTGGTATTGGAAACTATTGTCAAACCTTGTTATTGTTAAATCGAGGAAATTAATTTTATTTTCTATTTCAACCTCGAGGGTAAATTGTATGTTCTTGTTTATATTATTTAAATAGTTTTTTAAATTATTGATCTGTCTTATGGTACCGTTAAAAATGATGAAGGTGTCATCTACATAACGTGTATATGATACTATCTTGTTATGCCATTTGTTTGCGCTGCTGAACATATGTGTGTTTTCGTAGTGGTTCAGGTATATGTCCGCCAATAATCCAGAGAGTGGGGATCCCATCGCTAAACCTTTCTTTTGTATATAGTATTTTCCATCAAATATAAAATAATTTTGATTTAAAACAACTTCCAATAGAGCGGTTATCTCATTAATTTCATCAGGACTGCGTATGTTAGCTACAATAAGATTATACTTGAGAATATTTATTGTATCCTGGACGGGTATATTTGTATAAAGGTCTACTATGTCGAAAGATGCGATTCTGTAATTAGGTTTAATTTGGATGTTTTTCAGTTTGTCGATAAATTCAGTGCAACTTTTTGTGCTATGGTCATTCTTTAAGCTTATACTGTTCTTTATTATTTGTACTAGTTTTTTACTGATTTTGTAACTCGGAGCAGTGGTGAAGTTCACAAGCGGCCTAATTGGTACACTGGGTTTATGAATCTTTGGCAAACCAGTAAACTGGGGAGCCTCTCCATTAATAGGTTTCAATGAGTGACGTGTGGCGCTATCGAACAAGTGCGTACAACGATTAACTGTGTTATTCAGGGCTTTAACGAAATCGGCTGACGGGTCGGCATTTACCATTGTAATATTATTATTTTCAATGAATTGATTAACCTTTTGCGAATATTGGTTTTTGTCCATTATAACGATAGTGTTTCCCTTGTCTGCCTTTGTAATGAGTGCATCATTGTTGGATAATTTGTCTTTGATTTGTTTTAAAGTTTTAATTTCGTTCATATTTTTAAAGTTTAGTTTAGGGCTTTTTTTGTTCGAAAATTTATTGAGTTTGTTTTTAATCAAAACTCGAGCCTCATTTTGTAAGTTTATGTTAGGTATTGACTTTACAGCCGTCTCAGCGCAAATTATTTCATGGTATATGTGGTTTTTATTGCTGTGGGGTATGTTGTAATTTAGACCCTTGTTAAGTACGTCCATTTCATTCTTATTAAAGTTTATCGATGTAAGATTAGATACGCGCACATAGAATTCGTGTTTACAGGTGACGTTATCTTCGTTTGGTTTTTGTTTACTTTTGAGAGTTCTAAGTTTCTTATCATGTTTTGTATATACACGTTGCATTACATCATTGATGTATTTATTGCAATCATGTAATATATTGTCTAATTGTAATGCATGGACACTGTTAAGCAGCTTCAAATGGGACAAATATAATTCTTTGTTCAATTCAGTCTTTTTCCTATATAAATATCTCAACTCCTCCTTTAACCACATCACCTGTGCACGGTCTTTGATTTTTGTGGCCGCCTTGGAGTTATTGTTTATTTTGATAGAGGCATACTTAGGTATTAAATTGTTTCTGATGCATTCTTTATTAAATTTTATATGGGAATTGGTTTTTAATAATTTAATCTTAATGTTCTGAAATTTGAATACTGTAGATGCTTGACCTGCTTCCAGTTTAATATTCATTATTAAAGTATCCAAGTCACTGTATTAAATAAATAATTGCTTATCTAATCCGTCGAGTGACTTACTTGTAATTCCGCTTGACGCGTTTCAGGGCATATGCCCCATCTTCAGAATAATTCCTCTTCACAGAACGTCAGACATTAAGATTAAAATGTAGTAAATTAAAATTAAAATCCATGGTTAAAATATTAACTCGTCAAAATATTAAAATATACTAAATGCACAGAGGAGCACGCACTATCACAACATGAGTTCACTTCGCGTTATAGTCGGTGTACACCGCCGCGATGTTACTCGCGCACTGACTGTCTGAGTAAACTGTTATCTGCGCAACGCATCTTGTATCCTAATGGCCGTGTCGTACAAGGGATTTGACTTGAAGTTAAGTTGGTCGTTTAATATGAATCCGCCGTCTTGTGAGTTGTTCGTCTTTTTAATTTGTTTAAAAGCCTTGTAAATTTCGAATTCTTCTAATGTGTCCATATATCTGCCTTTTTTGCAAAAGTGTAATGGTTTAAAGTTGGTCTCAAAATTGGTGTAGTTATGATTATTATTTACGAGGTGACGTGCAAAGTTGGATTTGAGAATGTGGGTGTCGTTTTTTGGTAAATGTTCTTGGAAGCGTTTTTTGAACGCTCTGCCGGTTTGTCCAATATAGAAGCTGTTGCAATCGTCACATTGGATGCTATAGACACCTGTCCTCTGTTTTATTGGTTTTGTAGCTTTATGGTGAAGAATTTTCTTAATGTTGTTATCAGTCCGGAAAGTTAAAGTTATATTCAATTTTCTAAAAATGTTGGTTAATGTATGGGGTAAAGTTCGGCCGTAAATAGAAGTCACGTACGTGCTGTCTCGGTTACTATTCGGTTTTGTTTTCTTGTTATGTAACTTTTTCCGGTGTTTTTGATCAAAGCATCGGTCATAGAGCACGTATATCCATTGGCCTTAGCTATGTATTTAATGGTGTTGACTTCCTCCTGAAAGTCACTGATTTCTAACGGTATGGTGAGTAATCTATGTATGAAACTGTTATAGGCGGCCATTTTTTGCGGAAGAGGGTGATGGGAATCCGCGTGTATCGTGGCGTCGGTGGTGGTAGGTATATATTTGGTATTGGAAATTATTGTCAAACCTTGTTATTGTTAAATCGAGGAAATTAAGTTTATTTTCTATTTCAACCTCGAGGGTAAATTGTATGTTCTTGTTTATATTATTTAAATAGTTTTTTAAATTATTGATCTGTCTTATGGTACCGTTAAAAATGATGAAGGTGTCATCTACATAACGTGTATATGATACTATCTTGTTATGCCATTTGTTTGCGCTGCTGAACATATGTGTGTTTTCGTAGTGGTTCAGGTATATGTCCGCCAATAATCCAGAGAGTGGGGATCCCATCGCTAAACCTTTCTTTTGTATATAGTATTTTCCATCAAATATAAAATAATTTTGATTTAAAACAACTTCCAATAGAGCGGTTATCTCATTAATTTCATCAGGACTGCGTATGTTAGCTACAATAAGATTATACTTGAGAATATTTATTGTATCCTGGACGGGTATATTTGTATAAAGGTCTACTATGTCGAAAGATGCGATTCTGTAATTAGGTTTAATTTGGATGTTTTTCAGTTTGTCGATAAATTCAGTGCAACTTTTTGTGCTATGGTCATTCTTTAAGCTTATACTGTTCTTTATTATTTGTACTAGTTTTTTACTGATTTTGTAACTCGGAGCAGTGGTGAAGTTCACAAGCGGCCTAATTGTTACACTGGGTTTATGAATCTTTGGCAAACCAGTAAACTGGGGAGCCTCTCCATTAATAGGTTTCAATGAGTGACGTGTGGCGCTATCGAACAAGTGCGTACAACGATTAACTGTGTTATTCAGGGCTTTAACGAAATCGGCTGACGGGTCGGCATTTACCATTGTAATATTATTATTTTCAATGAATTGATTAACCTTTTGCGAATATTGGTTTTTGTCCATTATAACGATAGTGTTTCCCTTGTCTGCCTTTGTAATGAGTGCATCATTGTTGGATAATTTGTCTTTGATTTGTTTTAAAGTTTTAATTTCGTTCATATTTTTAAAGTTTAGTTTAGGGCTTTTTTTGTTCGAAAATTTATTGAGTTTGTTTTTAATCAAAACTCGAGCCTCATTTTGTAAGTTTATGTTAGGTATTGACTTTACAGCCGTCTCAGCGCAAATTATTTCATGGTATATGTGGTTTTTATTGCTGTGGGGTATGTTGTAATTTAGACCCTTGTTAAGTACGTCCATTTCATTCTTATTAAAGTTTATCGATGTAAGATTAGATACGCGCACATAGAATTCGTGTTTACAGGTGACGTTATCTTCGTTTGGTTTTTGTTTACTTTTGAGAGTTCTAAGTTTCTTATCATGTTTTGTATATACACGTTGCATTACATCATTGATGTATTTATTGCAATCATGTAATATATTGTCTAATTGTAATGCATGGACACTGTTAAGCAGCTTCAAATGGGACAAATATAATTCTTTGTTCAATTCAGTCTTTTTCCTATATAAATATCTCAACTCCTCCTTTAACCACATCACCTGTGCACGGTCTTTGATTTTTGTGGCCGCCTTGGAGTTATTGTTTATTTTGATAGAGGCATACTTAGGTATTAAATTGTTTCTGATGCATTCTTTATTAAATTTTATATGGGAATTGGTTTTTAATAATTTAATCTTAATGTTCTGAAATTTGAATACTGTAGATGCTTGACCTGCTTCCAGTTTAATATTCATTATTAAAGTATCCAAGTCACTGTATTAAATAAATAATTGCTTATCTAATCCGTCGAGTGACTTACTTGTAATTCCGCTTGACGCGTTTCAGGGCATATGCCCCATCTTCAGAATAATTCCTCTTCACAGAACGTCAGACATTAAGATTAAAATGTAGTAAATTAAAATTAAAATCCATGGTTAAAATATTAACTCGTCAAAATATTAAAATATACTAAATGCACAGAGGAGCACGCACTATCACAACATGAGTTCACTTCGCGTTATAGTCGGTGTACACCGCCGCGATGTTACTCGCGCACTGACTGTCTGAGTAAACTGTTATCTGCGCAACGCATCTTGTATCCTAATGGCCGTGTCGTACAAGGGATTTGACTTGAAGTTAAGTTGGTCGTTTAATATGAATCCGCCGTCTTGTGAGTTGTTCGTCTTTTTAATTTGTTTAAAAGCCTTGTAAATTTCGAATTCTTCTAATGTGTCCATATATCTGCCTTTTTTGCAAAAGTGTAATGGTTTAAAGTTGGTCTCAAAATTGGTGTAGTTATGATTATTATTTACGAGGTGACGTGCAAAGTTGGATTTGAGAATGTGGGTGTCGTTTTTTGGTAAATGTTCTTGGAAGCGTTTTTTGAACGCTCTGCCGGTTTGTCCAATATAGAAGCTGTTGCAATCGTCACATTGGATGCTATAGACACCTGTCCTCTGTTTTATTGGTTTTGTAGCTTTATGGTGAAGAATTTTCTTAATGTTGTTATCAGTCCGGAAAGTTAAAGTTATATTCAATTTTCTAAAAATGTTGGTTAATGTATGGGGTAAAGTTCGGCCGTAAATAGAAGTCACGTACGTGCTGTCTCGGTTACTATTCGGTTTTGTTTTCTTGTTATGTAACTTTTTCCGGTGTTTTTGATCAAAGCATCGGTCATAGAGCACGTATATCCATTGGCCTTAGCTATGTATTTAATGGTGTTGACTTCCTCCTGAAAGTCACTGATTTCTAACGGTATGGTGAGTAATCTATGTATGAAACTGTTATAGGCGGCCATTTTTTGCGGAAGAGGGTGATGGGAATCCGCGTGTATCGTGGCGTCGGTGGTGGTAGGTATATATTTGGTATTGGAAATTATTGTCAAACCTTGTTATTGTTAAATCGAGGAAATTAAGTTTATTTTCTATTTCAACCTCGAGGGTAAATTGTATGTTCTTGTTTATATTATTTAAATAGTTTTTTAAATTATTGATCTGTCTTATGGTACCGTTAAAAATGATGAAGGTGTCATCTACATAACGTGTATATGATACTATCTTGTTATGCCATTTGTTTGCGCTGCTGAACATATGTGTGTTTTCGTAGTGGTTCAGGTATATGTCCGCCAATAATCCAGAGAGTGGGGATCCCATCGCTAAACCTTTCTTTTGTATATAGTATTTTCCATCAAATATAAAATAATTTTGATTTAAAACAACTTCCAATAGAGCGGTTATCTCATTAATTTCATCAGGACTGCGTATGTTAGCTACAATAAGATTATACTTGAGAATATTTATTGTATCCTGGACGGGTATATTTGTATAAAGGTCTACTATGTCGAAAGATGCGATTCTGTAATTAGGTTTAATTTGGATGTTTTTCAGTTTGTCGATAAATTCAGTGCAACTTTTTGTGCTATGGTCATTCTTTAAGCTTATACTGTTCTTTATTATTTGTACTAGTTTTTTACTGATTTTGTAACTCGGAGCAGTGGTGAAGTTCACAAGCGGCCTAATTGGTACACTGGGTTTATGAATCTTTGGCAAACCAGTAAACTGGGGAGCCTCTCCATTAATAGGTTTCAATGAGTGACGTGTGGCGCTATCGAACAAGTGCGTACAACGATTAACTGTGTTATTCAGGGCTTTAACGAAATCGGCTGACGGGTCGGCATTTACCATTGTAATATTATTATTTTCAATGAATTGATTAACCTTTTGCGAATATTGGTTTTTGTCCATTATAACGATAGTGTTTCCCTTGTCTGCCTTTGTAATGAGTGCATCATTGTTGGATAATTTGTCTTTGATTTGTTTTAAAGTTTTAATTTCGTTCATATTTTTAAAGTTTAGTTTAGGGCTTTTTTTGTTCGAAAATTTATTGAGTTTGTTTTTAATCAAAACTCGAGCCTCATTTTGTAAGTTTATGTTAGGTATTGACTTTACAGCCGTCTCAGCGCAAATTATTTCATGGTATATGTGGTTTTTATTGCTGTGGGGTATGTTGTAATTTAGACCCTTGTTAAGTACGTCCATTTCATTCTTATTAAAGTTTATCGATGTAAGATTAGATACGCGCACATAGAATTCGTGTTTACAGGTGACGTTATCTTCGTTTGGTTTTTGTTTACTTTTGAGAGTTCTAAGTTTCTTATCATGTTTTGTATATACACGTTGCATTACATCATTGATGTATTTATTGCAATCATGTAATATATTGTCTAATTGTAATGCATGGACACTGTTAAGCAGCTTCAAATGGGACAAATATAATTCTTTGTTCAATTCAGTCTTTTTCCTATATAAATATCTCAACTCCTCCTTTAACCACATCACCTGTGCACGGTCTTTGATTTTTGTGGCCGCCTTGGAGTTATTGTTTATTTTGATAGAGGCATACTTAGGTATTAAATTGTTTCTGATGCATTCTTTATTAAATTTTATATGGGAATTGGTTTTTAATAATTTAATCTTAATGTTCTGAAATTTGAATACTGTAGATGCTTGACCTGCTTCCAGTTTAATATTCATTATTAAAGTATCCAAGTCACTGTATTAAATAAATAATTGCTTATCTAATCCGTCGAGTGACTTACTTGTAATTCCGCTTGACGCGTTTCAGGGCATATGCCCCATCTTCAGAATAATTCCTCTTCACAGAACGTCAGACATTAAGATTAAAATGTAGTAAATTAAAATTAAAATCCATGGTTAAAATATTAACTCGTCAAAATATTAAAATATACTAAATGCACAGAGGAGCACGCACTATCACAACATGAGTTCACTTCGCGTTATAGTCGGTGTACACCGCCGCGATGTTACTCGCGCACTGACTGTCTGAGTAAACTGTTATCTGCGCAACGCATCTTGTATCCTAATGGCCGTGTCGTACAAGGGATTTGACTTGAAGTTAAGTTGGTCGTTTAATATGAATCCGCCGTCTTGTGAGTTGTTCGTCTTTTTAATTTGTTTAAAAGCCTTGTAAATTTCGAATTCTTCTAATGTGTCCATATATCTGCCTTTTTTGCAAAAGTGTAATGGTTTAAAGTTGGTCTCAAAATTGGTGTAGTTATGATTATTATTTACGAGGTGACGTGCAAAGTTGGATTTGAGAATGTGGGTGTCGTTTTTTGGTAAATGTTCTTGGAAGCGTTTTTTGAACGCTCTGCCGGTTTGTCCAATATAGAAGCTGTTGCAATCGTCACATTGGATTCTATAGACACCTGTCCTCTGTTTTATTGGTTTTGTAGCTTTATGGTGAAGAATTTTCTTAATGTTGTTATCAGTCCGGAAAGTTAAAGTTATATTCAATTTTCTAAAAATGTTGGTTAATGTATGGGGTAAAGTTCGGCCGTAAATAGAAGTCACGTACGTGCTGTCTCGGTTACTATTCGGTTTTGTTTTCTTGTTATGTAACTTTTTCCGGTGTTTTTGATCAAAGCATCGGTCATAGAGCACGTATATCCATTGGCCTTAGCTATGTATTTAATGGTGTTGACTTCCTCCTGAAAGTCACTGATTTCTAACGGTATGGTGAGTAATCTATGTATGAAACTGTTATAGGCGGCCATTTTTTGCGGAAGAGGGTGATGGGAATCCGCGTGTATCGTGGCGTCGGTGGTGGTAGGTTTTCTATATATTTGGTATTGGAAACTATTGTCAAACCTTGTTATTGTTAAATCGAGGAAATTAAGTTTATTTTCTATTTCAACCTCGAGGGTAAATTGTATGTTCTTGTTTATATTATTTAAATACTTTTTTAAATTATTGATCTGTCTTATGGTACCGTTAAAAATGATGAAGGTGTCATCTACATAACGTGTATATGATACTATCTTGTTATGCCATTTGTTTGCGCTGCTGAACATATGTGTGTTTTCGTAGTGGTTCAGGTATATGTCCGCCAATAATCCAGAGAGTGGGGATCCCATCGCTAAACCTTTCTTTTGTATATAGTATTTTCCATCAAATATAAAATAATTTTGATTTAAAACAACTTCCAATAGAGCGGTTATCTCATTAATTTCATCAGGACTGCGTATGTTAGCTACAATAAGATTATACTTGAGAATATTTATTGTATCCTGGACGGGTATATTTGTATAAAGGTCTACTATGTCGAAAGATGCGATTCTGTAATTAGGTTTAATTTGGATGTTTTTCAGTTTGTCGATAAATTCAGTGCAACTTTTTGTGCTATGGTCATTCTTTAAGCTTATACTGTTCTTTATTATTTGTACTAGTTTTTTACTGATTTTGTAACTCGGAGCAGTGGTGAAGTTCACAAGCGGCCTAATTGGTACACTGGGTTTATGAATCTTTGGCAAACCAGTAAACTGGGGAGCCTCTGCATTAATAGGTTTCAATGAGTGACGTGTGGCGCTATCGAACAAGTGCGTACAACGATTAACTGTGTTATTCAGGGCTTTAACGAAATCGGCTGACGGGTCGGCATTTACCATTGTAATATTATTATTTTCAATGAATTGATTAACCTTTCGCGAATATTGGTTTTTGTCCATTATAACGATAGTGTTTCCCTTGTCTGCCTTTGTAATGAGTGCATCATTGTTGGATAATTTGTCTTTGAATTGTTTTAAAGTTTTAATTTCGATCATATTTTTAAAGTTTAGTTTAGGGCTTTTTTTGTTCGAAAATTTATTGAGTTTGTTTTTAATCAAAACTCGAGCCTCATTTTGTAAGTTTATGTTAGGTATTGACTTTATAGCCGTCTCAGCGCAAATTATTTCATGGTATATGTGGTTTTTATTGCTGTGGGGTATGTTGTAATTTAGACCCTTGTTAAGTACGTCCATTTCATTCTTATTAAAGTTTATCGATGTAAGATTAGATACGCGCACATAGAATTCGCGTTTACTGGTGACGTTATCTTCGTTTGGTTTTTGTTTACTTTTGAGAGTTCTAAGTTTCTTATCATGTTTTGTATATACACGTTGCATTACATCATTGATGTATTTATTGCAATCATGTAATATATTGTCTAATTGTAATGCATGGACACTGTTAAGCAGCTTCAAATGGGACAAATATAATTCTTTGTTCAATTCAGTCTTTTTCCTATATAAATATCTCAACTCCTCCTTTAACCACATCACCTGTGCACGCTCTTTGATTTTTGTGGCCGTCTTGGAGTTATTGTTTATTTTGATAGAGGCATACTTAGGTATTAAATTGTTTCTGATGCATTCTTTATTAAATTTTATATGGGAATTGGTTTTTAATAATTTAATCTTAATGTTCTGAAATTTGAATACTGTAGATGCTTGACTTGCTTCCAGTTTAATATTCATTATTAAAGTATCCAAGTCACTGTATTAAATAAATAATTGCTTATCTAATCCGTCGAGTGACTTACTTGTAATTCCGCTTGACGCGTTTCAGGGCATATGCCCCATCTTCAGAATAATTCCTCTTCACAGAACGTCAGACATTAAGATTAAAATGTAATAAATTAAAATTAAAATCCATGGTTAAAATATTAACTCGTCAAAATATTAAAATATACTAAATGCACAGAGGAGCACGCACTATCACAACATGAGTTCACTTCGCGTTTTAGTCGGTGTACACCGCCGCGATGTTACTCGCGCACTGACTGTCTGAGTAAACTGTTATCTGCGCAACGCATCTTGTATCCTAATGGCCGTGTCGTACAAGGGATTTGACTTGAAGTTAAGTTGGTCGTTTAATATGAATCCGCCGTCTTGTGAGTTGTTCGTCTTTTTAATTTGTTTAAAAGCCTTGTAAATTTCGAATTCTTCTAATGTGTCCATATATCTGCCTTTTTTGCAAAAGTGTATTGGTTTAAAGTTGGTGTCAAAATTGGTGTAGTTATGATTATTATTTACGAGGTGACGTGCAAAGTTGGATTTGAGAATGTGGGTGTCGTTTTTTGGTAAATGTTCTTGGAAGCGTTTTTTGAACGCTCTGCCGGTTTGTCCAATATAGAAGCTGTTGCAATCGTCACATTGGATTCTATAGACACCTGTCCTCTGTTTTATTGGTTTTGTAGCTTTATGGTGAAGAATTTTCTTAATGTTGTTATCAGTCCGGAAAGTTAAAGTTATATTCAATTTTCTAAAAATGTTGGTTAATGTATGGGGTAAAGTTCGGCCGTAAATAGAAGTCACGTACGTGCTGTCTCGGTTACTATTCGGTTTTGTTTTCTTGTTATGTAACTTTTTCCGGTGTTTTTGATCAAAGCATCGGTCATAGAGCACGTATATCCATTGGCCTTAGCTATGTATTTAATGGTGTTGACTTCCTCCTGAAAGTCACTGATTTCTAACGGTATGGTGAGTAATCTATGTATGAAACTGTTATAGGCGGCCATTTTTTGCGGAAGAGGGTGATGGGAATCCGCGTGTATCGTGGCGTCGGTGGTGGTAGGTTTTCTATATATTTGGTATTGGAAACTATTGTCAAACCTTGTTATTGTTAAATCGAGGAAATTAAGTTTATTTTCTATTTCAACCTCGAGGGTAAATTGTATGTTCTTGTTTATATTATTTAAATAGTTTTTTAAATTATTGATCTGTCTTATGGTACCGTTAAAAATGATGAAGGTGTCATCTACATAACGTGTATATGATACTATCTTGTTATGCCATTTGTTTGCGCTGCTGAACATATGTGTGTTTTCGTAGTGGTTCAGGTATATGTCCGCCAATAATCCAGAGAGTGGGGATCCCATCGCTAAACCTTTCTTTTGTATATAGTATTTTCCATCAAATATAAAATAATTTTGATTTAAAACAACTTCCAATAGAGCGGTTATCTCATTAATTTCATCAGGACTGCGTATGTTAGCTACAATAAGATTATACTTGAGAATATTTATTGTATCCTGGACGGGTATATTTGTATAAAGGTCTACTATGTCGAAAGATGCGATTCTGTAATTAGGTTTAATTTGGATGTTTTTCAGTTTGTCGGTAAATTCAGTGCAACTTTTTGTGCTATGGTCATTCTTTAAGCTTATACTGTTCTTTATTATTTGTACTAGTTTTTTACTGATTTTGTAACTCGGAGCAGTGGTGAAGTTCACAAGCGGCCTAATTGGTACACTGGGTTTATGAATCTTTGGCAAACCAGTAAACTGGGGAGCCTCTGCATTAATAGGTTTCAATGAGTGACGTGTGGCGCTATCGAACAAGTGCGTACAACGATTAACTGTGTTATTCAGGGCTTTAACGAAATCGGCTGACGGGTCGGCATTTACCATTGTAATATTATTATTTTCAATGAATTGATTAACCTTTTGCGAATATTGGTTTTTGTCCATTATAACGATAGTGTTTCCCTTGTCTGCCTTTGTAATGAGTGCATCATTGTTGGATAATTTGTCTTTGATTTGTTTTAAAGTTTTAATTTCGTTCATATATTTAAAGTTTAGTTTAGGGCTTATTTTGTTCGAAAATTTATTGAGTTTGTTTGTAATCAAACTCGAGCCTCATTTTGTAAGTTTATGTTAGGTATTGACTTTACAGCCGTCTCAGCGCAAATTATTTCATGGTATATGTGGTTTTTATTGCTGTGGGGTATGTTGTAATTTAGACCCTTGTTAAGTACGTCCATTTCATTCTTATTAAAGTTTATCGATGTAAGATTAGATACGCGCACATAGAATTCGTGTTTACAGGTGACGTTATCTTCGTTTGGTTTTTGTTTACTTTTGAGAGTTCTAAGTTTCTTATCATGTTTTGTATATACACGTTGCATTACATCATTGATGTATTTATTGCAATCATGTAATATATTGTCTAATTGTAATGCATGGACACTGTTAAGCAGCTTCAAATGGGACAAATATAATTCTTTGTTCAATTCAGTCTTTTTCCTATATAAATATCTCAACTCCTCCTTTAACCACATCACCTGTGCACGCTCTTTGATTTTTGTGGCCGTCTTGGAGTTATTGTTTATTTTGATAGAGGCATACTTAGGTATTAAATTGTTTCTGATGCATTCTTTATTAAATTTTATATGGGAATTGGTTTTTAATAATTTAATCTTAATGTTCTGAAATTTGAATACTGTAGATGCTTGACTTGCTTCCAGTTTAATATTCATTATTAAAGTATCCAAGTCACTGTATTAAATAAATAATTGCTTATCTAATCCGTCGAGTGACTTACTTGTAATTCCGCTTGACGCGTTTCAGGGCATATGCCCCATCTTCAGAATAATTCCTCTTCACAGAACGTCAGACATTAAGATTAAAATGTAATAAATTAAAATTAAAATCCATGGTTAAAATATTAACTCGTCAAAATATTAAAATATACTAAATGCACAGAGGAGCACGCACTATCACAACATGAGTTCACTTCGCGTTATAGTCGGTGTACACCGCCGCGATGTTACTCGCGCACTGACTGTCTGAGTAAACTGTTATCTGCGCAACGCATCTTGTATCCTAATGGCCGTGTCGTACAAGGGATTTGACTTGAAGTTAAGTTGGTCGTTTAATATGAATCCGCCGTCTTGTGAGTTGTTCGCCTTTTTAATTTGTTTAAAAGCCTTGTAAATTTCGAATTCTTCTAATGTGTCCACATATCTGCCTTTTTTGCAAAAGTGTAATGGTTTAAAGTTGGTGTCAAAATTGGTGTAGTTATGATTATTATTTACAAGGTGACGTGCAAAGTTGGATTTGAGAATGTGGGTGTCGTTTTTTGGTAAATGTTCTTGGAAGCGTTTTTTGAACGCTCTGCCGGTTTGTCCAATGTAGAAGCTGTTGCAATCGTCACATTGGATTCTATAGACACCTGTCCTCTGTTTTATTGGTTTTGTAGCTTTATGGTGAAGAATTTTCTTAATGTTGTTATCAGTCCGGAAAGTTAGAGTTATATTCAATTTTCTAAAAATGTTGGTTAATGTATGGGGTAAAGTTCGGCCGTAAATAGAAGTCACGTACGTGCTGTCTCGGTTACTATTCGGTTTTGTTTTCTTGTTATGTAACTTTTTCCGGTGTTTTTTGATCAAAGCATCGGTCATAGAGCACGTATATCCATTGGCCTTAGCTATGTATTTAATGGTGTTGACTTCCTCCTGAAAGTCACTGATTTCTAACGGTATGGTGAGTAATCTATGTATGAAACTGTTATAGGCGGCCATTTTTTGCGGAAGAGGGTGATGGGAATCCGCGTGTATCGTGGCGTCGGTGGTGGTAGGTTTTCTATATATTTGGTATTGGAAACTATTGTCAAACCTTGTTATTGTTAAATCGAGGAAATTAAGTTTATTTTCTATTTCAACCTCGAGGGTAAATTGTATGTTCTTGTTTATATTATTTAAATAGTTTTTTAAATTATTGATCTGTCTTATGGTACCGTTAAAAATGATGAAGTTGTCATCTACATAACGTGTATATGATACTATCTTGTTATGCCATTTGTTTGCGCTGCTGAACATATGTGTGTTTTCGTAGTGGTTCAGGTATATGTCCGCCAATAATCCAGAGAGTGGGGATCCCATCGCTAAACCTTTCTTTTGTATATAGTATTTTCCATCAAATATAAAATAATTTTGATTTAAAACAACTTCCAATAGAGCGGTTATCTCATTAATTTCATCAGGACTGCGTATGTTAGCTACAATAAGATTATACTTGAGAATATTTATTGTATCCTGGACGGGTATATTTGTATAAAGGTCTACTATGTCGAAAGATGCGATTCTGTAATTAGGTTTAATTTGGATGTTTTTCAGTTTGTCGATA
Source organism: Magicicada septendecula (assembly GCA_034769895.1). Classification (NCBI taxonomy): domain Eukaryota; kingdom Metazoa; phylum Arthropoda; class Insecta; order Hemiptera; family Cicadidae; genus Magicicada; species Magicicada septendecula. Next base: position 191,954,338 of record CM068372.1, read on the forward strand.
AATTCAGTGCAACTTTTTGTGCTATGGTCATTCTTTAAGCTTATACTGTTCTTTATTATTTGTACTAGTTTTTTACTGATTTTGTAACTCGGAGCAGTGGTGAAGTTCACAAGCGGCCTAATTGGTACACTGGGTTTATGAATCTTTGGCAAACCAGTAAACTGGGGAGCCTCTGCATTAATAGGTTTCAATGAGTGACGTGTGGCGCTATCGAACAAGTGCGTACAACGATTAACTGTGTTATTCAGGGCTTTAACGAAATCGGCTGACGGGTCGGCATTTACCATTGTAATATTATTATTTTCAATGAATTGATTAACCTTTTGCGAATATTGGTTTTTGTCCATTATAACGATAGTGTTTCCCTTGTCTGCCTTTGTAATGAGTGCATCATTGTTGGATAATTTGTCTTTGATTTGTTTTAAAGTTGTAATTTCGTTCATATATTTAAAGTTTAGTTTAGGGCTTTTTTTGTTCGAAAATTTATTGAGTTTGTTTTTAATCAAAACTCGAGCCTCATTTTGTAAGTTTATGTTAGGTATTGACTTTATAGCCGTCTCAGCGCAAATTATTTCATGGTATATGTGGTTTTTATTGCTGTGGGGTATGTTGTAATTTAGACCCTTGTTAAGTACGTCCATTTCATTCTTATTAAAGTTTATCGATGTAAGATTAGATACGCGCACATAGAAATCGTGTTTACAGGTGACGTTATCTTCGTTTGGTTTTTGTTTACTTTTGAGAGTTCTAAGTTTCTTATCATGTTTTCTATATACACGTTGCATTACATCATTGATGTATTTATTGCAATCATGTAATATATTGTCTAATTGTAATGCATGGACACTGTTAAGCAGCTTCAAATGGGACAAATATAATTCTTTGTTCAATTCAGTCTTTTTCCTATATAAATATCTCAACTCCTCCTTTAACCACATCACCTGTGCACGCTCTTTGATTTTTGTGGCCGCCTTGGAGTTATTGTTTATTTTGATAGAGGCATACTTAGGTATTAAATTGTTTCTGATGCATTCTTTATTAAATTTTATATGGGAATTGGTTTTTAATAATTTAATCTTAATGTTCTGAAATTTGAATACTGTAGATGCTTGACTTGCTTCCAGTTTAATATTCATTATTAAAGTATCCAAGTCACTGTATTAAATAAATAATTGCTTATCTAATCCGTCGAGTGACTTACTTGTAATTCCGCTTGACGCGTTTCAGGGCATATGCCCCATCTTCAGAATAATTCCTCTTCACAGAACGTCAGACATTAAGATTAAAATGTAATAAATTAAAATTAAAATCCATGGTTAAAATATTAACTCGTCAAAATATTAAAATATACTAAATGCACAGAGGAGCACGCACTATCACAACATGAGTTCACTTCGCGTTATAGTCGGTGTACACCGCCGCGATGTTACTCGCGCACTGACTGTCTGAGTAAACTGTTATCTGCGCAACGCATCTTGTATCCTAATGGCCGTGTCGTACAAGGGATTTGACTTGAAGTTAAGTTGGTCGTTTAATATGAATCCGCCGTCTTGTGAGTTGTTCGCCTTTTTAATTTGTTTAAAAGCCTTGTAAATTTCGAATTCTTCTAATGTGTCCACATATCTGCCTTTTTTGCAAAAGTGTAATGGTTTAAAGTTGGTGTCAAAATTGGTGTAGTTATGATTATTATTTACAAGGTGACGTGCAAAGTTGGATTTGAGAATGTGGGTGTCGTTTTTTGGTAAATGTTCTTGGAAGCGTTTTTTGAACGCTCTGCCGGTTTGTCCAATATAGAAGCTGTTGCAATCGTCACATTGGATTCTATAGACACCTGTCCTCTGTTTTATTGGTTTTGTAGCTTTATGGTGAAGAATTTTCTTAATGTTGTTATCAGTCCGGAAAGTTAGAGTTATATTCAATTTTCTAAAAATGTTGGTTAATGTATGGGGTAAAGTTCGGCCGTAAATAGAAGTCACGTACGTGCTGTCTCGGTTACTATTCGGTTTTGTTTTCTTGTTATGTAACTTTTTCCGGTGTTTTTTGATCAAAGCATCGGTCATAGAGCACGTATATCCATTGGCCTTAGCTATGTATTTAATGGTGTTGACTTCCTCCTGAAAGTCACTGATTTCTAACGGTATGGTGAGTAATCTATGTATGAAACTGTTATAGGCGGCCATTTTTTGCGGAAGAGGGTGATGGGAATCCACGTGTATCGTGGCGTCGGTGGTGGTAGGTTTTCTATATATTTGGTATTGGAAACTATTGTCAAACCTTGTTATTGTTAAATCGAGGAAATTAAGTTTATTTTCTATTTCAACCTCGAGGGTAAATTGTATGTTCTTGTTTATATTATTTAAATAGTTTTTTAAATTATTGATCTGTCTTATGGTACCGTTAAAAATGATGAAGTTGTCATCTACATAACGTGTATATGATACTATCTTGTTATGCCATTTGTTTGCGCTGCTGAACATATGTGTGTTTTCGTAGTGGTTCAGGTATATGTCCGCCAATAATCCAGAGAGTGGGGATCCCATCGCTAAACCTTTCTTTTGTATATAGTATTTTCCATCAAATATAAAATAATTTTGATTTAAAACAACTTCCAATAGAGCGGTTATCTCATTAATTTCATCAGGACTGCGTATGTTAGCTACAATAAGATTATACTTGAGAATATTTATTGTATCCTGGACGGGTATATTTGTATAAAGGTCTACTATGTCGAAAGATGCGATTCTGTAATTAGGTTTAATTTGGATGTTTTTCAGTTTGTCGATAAATTCAGTGCAACTTTTTGTGCTATGGTCATTCTTTAAGCTTATACTGTTCTTTATTATTTGTACTAGTTTTTTACTGATTTTGTAACTCGGAGCAGTGGTGAAGTTCACAAGCGGCCTAATTGGTACACTGGGTTTATGAATCTTTGGCAAACCAGTAAACTGGGGAGCCTCTGCATTAATAGGTTTCAATGAGTGACGTGTGGCGCTATCGAACAAGTGCGTACAACGATTAACTGTGTTATTCAGGGCTTTAAAGAAATCGGCTGACGGGTCGGCATTTACCATTGTAATATTATTATTTTCAATGAATTGATTAACCTTTTGCGAATATTGGTTTTTGTCCATTATAACGATAGTGTTTCCCTTGTCTGCCTTTGTAATGAGTGCATCATTGTTGGATAATTTGTCTTTGATTTGTTTTAAAGTTGTAATTTCGTTCATATATTTAAAGTTTAGTTTAGGGCTTTTTTTGTTCGAAAATTTATTGAGTTTGTTTTTAATCAAAACTCGAGCCTCATTTTGTAAGTTTATGTTAGGTATTGACTTTATAGCCGTCTCAGCGCAAATTATTTCATGGTATATGTGGTTTTTATTGCTGTGGGGTATGTTGTAATTTAGACCCTTGTTAAGTACGTCCATTTCATTCTTATTAAAGTTTATCGATGTAAGATTAGATACGCGCACATAGAAATCGTGTTTACAGGTGACGTTATCTTCGTTTGGTTTTTGTTTACTTTTGAGAGTTCTAAGTTTCTTATCATGTTTTCTATATACACGTTGCATTACATCATTGATGTATTTATTGCAATCATGTAATATATTGTCTAATTGTAATGCATGGACACTGTTAAGCAGCTTCAAATGGGACAAATATAATTCTTTGTTCAATTCAGTCTTTTTCCTATATAAATATCTCAACTCCTCCTTTAACCACATCACCTGTGCACGCTCTTTGATTTTTGTGGCCGCCTTGGAGTTATTGTTTATTTTGATAGAGGCATACTTAGGTATTAAATTGTTTCTGATGCATTCTTTATTAAATTTTATATGGGAATTGGTTTTTAATAATTTAATCTTAATGTTCTGAAATTTGAATACTGTAGATGCTTGACTTGCTTCCAGTTTAATATTCATTATTAAAGTATCCAAGTCACTGTATTAAATAAATAATTGCTTATCTAATCCGTCGAGTGACTTACTTGTAATTCCGCTTGACGCGTTTCAGGGCATATGCCCCATCTTCAGAATAATTCCTCTTCACAGAACGTCAGACATTAAGATTAAAATGTAATAAATTAAAATTAAAATCCATGGTTAAAATATTAACTCGTCAAAATATTAAAATATACTAAATGCACAGAGGAGCACGCACTATCACAACATGAGTTCACTTCGCGTTATAGTCGGTGTACACCGCCGCGATGTTACTCGCGCACTGACTGTCTGAGTAAACTGTTATCTGCGCAACGCATCTTGTATCCTAATGGCCGTGTCGTACAAGGGATTTGACTTGAAGTTAAGTTGGTCGTTTAATATGAATCCGCCGTCTTGTGAGTTGTTCGTCTTTTTAATTTGTTTAAAAGCCTTGTAAATTTCGAATTCTTCTAATGTGTCCATATATCTGCCTTCTTTGCAAAAGTGTAATGGTTTAAAGTTGGTGTCAAAATTGGTGTAGTTATGATTACTATTTACGAGGTGACGTGCAAAGTTGGATTTGAGAATGTGGGTGTCGTTTTTTGGTAAATGTTCTTGGAAGCGTTTTTTGGACTCTCTGCCGGTTTGTCCAATATAGAAGCTGTTGCAATCGTCACATTGGATTCTATAGACACCTGTCCTCTGTTTTATTAGTTTTGTAGCTTTATGGTGAAGAATTTTCTTAATGTTGTTATCAGTCCGGAAAATTAAAGTTATATTCAATTTTCTAAAAATGTTGGTTAATGTATGGGGTAAAGTTCGGCCGTAAATAGAAGTCACGTACGTGATGTCTCGGTTACTATTCGGTTTTGTTTTCTTGTTATGTAACTTTTTCCGGTGTTTTTTGATCAAAGCATCGATCATAGAGCACGTATATCCATTGGCCTTAGCTATGTATTTAATGGTGTTGACTTCCTCCTGAAAGTCACTGATTTCTAACGGTATGGTGAGTAATCTATGTATGAAACTGTTATAGGCGGCCATTTTTTGCGGAAGAGGGTGATGGGAATCCGCGTGTATCGTGGCGTCGGTGGTGGTAGGTTTTCTATATATTTGGTATTGGAAACTATTGTCAAACCTTGTTATTGTTAAATCGAGGAAATTAGGTTTATTTTCTATTTCAACCTCGAGGGTAAATTGTATGTTCTTGTTTATATTATTTAAATAGTTTTTTAAATTATTGATCTGTCTTATGGTACCGTTAAAAATGATGAAGGTGTCATCTACATAACGTGTATATGATACTATCTTGTTATGCCATTTGTTTGCGCTGCTGAACATATGTGGGTTTTCGTAGTGGTTCAGGTATAGGTCCGCCAATAATCCAGAGAGTGGGGATCCCATCGCTAAACCTTTCTTTTGTATATAGTATTTTCCATCAAATATAAAATAATTTTGATTTAAAACAACTTCCAATAGAGCGGTTATCTCATTAATTTCATCAGGACTGCGTATGTTAGCTACAATAAGATTATACTTGAGAATATTTATTGTATCCTGGACGGGTATATTTGTATATAGGTCTACTATGTCGAAAGATGCGATTCTGTAATTAGGTTTAATTTGGATGTTTTTCAGTTTGTCGATAAATTCAGTGCAACTTTTTGTGCTATGGTCATTCTTTAAGCTTATACTGTTCTTTATTATTTGTACTAGTTTTTTACTGATTTTGTAACTCGGAGCAGTGGTGAAGTTCACAAGCGGCCTAATTGGTACACTGGGTTTGTGAATCTTTGGCAAACCAGTAAACTGGGGAGCCTCTGCATTAATAGGTTTCAATGAGTGACGTGTGGCGCTATCGAACAAGTGCGTACAACGATTAACTGTGTTATTCAGGGCTTTAACGAAATCGGCTGACGGGTCGGCATTTACCATTGTAATATTATTATTTTCAATGAATTGATTAACCTTTCGCGAATATTGGTTTTTGTCCATTATAACGATAGTGTTTCCCTTGTCTGCCTTTGTAATGAGTGCATCATTGTTGGATAATTTGTCTTTGATTTGTTTTAAAGTTTTAATTTCGTTCATATTTTTAAAGTTTAGTTTAGGGCTTTTTTTGTTCGAAAATTTATTGAGTTTGTTTTTAATCAAAACTCGAGCCTCATTTTGTAAGTTTATGTTAGGTATTGACTTTATAGCCGTCTCAGCGCAAATTATTTCATGGTATATGTGGTTTTTATTGCTGTGGGGTATGTTGTAATTTAGACCCTTGTTAAGTACGTCCATTTCATTCTTATTAAAGTTTATCGATGTAAGATTAGATACGCGCACATAGAATTCGTGTTTACAGGTGACGTTATCTTCGTTTGGTTTTTGTTTACTTTTGAGAGTTCTAAGTTTCTTATCATGTTTTGTATATACACGTTGCATTACATCATTGATGTATTTATTGCAATCATGTAATATATTGTCTAATTGTAATGCATGGACACTGTTAAGCAGCTTCAAATGGGACAAATATAATTCTTTGTTCAATTCAGTCTTTTTCCTATATAAATATCTCAACTCCTCCTTTAACCACATCACCTGTGCACGCTCTTTGATTTTTGTGGCCGTCTTGGAGTTATTGTTTATTTTGATAGAGGCATACTTAGGTATTAAATTGTTTCTGATGCATTCTTTATTAAATTTTATATGGGAATTGGTTTTTAATAATTTAATCTTAATGTTCTGAAATTTGAATACTGTAGATGCTTGACTTGCTTCCAGTTTAATATTCATTATTAAAGTATCCAAGTCACTGTATTAAATAAATAATTGCTTATCTAATCCGTCGAGTGACTTACTTGTAATTCCGCTTGACGCGTTTCAGGGCATATGCCCCATCTTCAGAATAATTCCTCTTCACAGAACGTCAGACATTAAGATTAAAATGTAATAAATTAAAATTAAAATCCATGGTTAAAATATTAACTCGTCAAAATATTAAAATATACTAAATGCACAGAGGAGCACGCACTATCACAACATGAGTTCACTTCGCGTTATAGTCGGTGTACACCGCCGCGATGTTACTCGCGCACTGACTGTCTGAGTAAACTGTTATCTGCGCAACGCATCTTGTATCCTAATGGCCGTGTCGTACAAGGGATTTGACTTGAAGTTAAGTTGGTCGTTTAATATGAATCCGCCGTCTTGTGAGTTGTTCGTCTTTTTAATTTGTTTAAAAGCCTTGTAAATTTCGAATTCTTCTAATGTGTCCATATATCTGCCTTTTTTGCAAAAGTGTATTCGTTTAAAGTTGGTGTCAAAATTGGTGTAGTTATGATTATTATTTACGAGGTGACGTGCAAAGTTGGATTTGAGAATGTGGGTGTCGTTTTTTGGTAAATGTTCTTGGAAGCGTTTTTTGAACGCTCTGCCGGTTTGTCCAATATAGAAGCTGTTGCAATCGTCACATTGGATTCTATAGACACCTGTCCTCTGTTTTATTGGTTTTGTAGCTTTATGGTGAAGAATTTTCTTAATGTTGTTATCAGTCCGGAAAGTTAAAGTTATATTCAATTTTCTAAAAATGTTGGTTAATGTATGGGGTAAAGTTCGGCCGTAAATAGAAGTCACGTACGTGATGTCTCAGTTACTATTCGGTTTTGTTTTCTTGTTATGTAACTCTTTCCGGTGTTTTTTGATCAAAGCATCGATCATAGAGCACGTATATCCATTGGCCTTAGCTATGTATTTAATGGTGTTGACTTCCTCCTGAAAGTCACTGATTTCTAACGGTATGGTGAGTAATCTATGTATGAAACTGTTATAGGCGGCCATTTTTTGCGGAAGAGGGTGATGGGAATCCGCGTGTATCGTGGCGTCGGTGGTGGTAGGTTTTCTATATATTTGGTATTGGAAACTATTGTCAAACCTTGTTATTGTTAAATCGAGGAAATTAGGTTTATTTTCTATTTCAACTTCGAGGGTAAATTGTATGTTCTTGTTTATATTATTTAAATAGTTTTTTAAATTATTGATCTGTCTTATGGTACCGTTAAAAATGATGAAGGTGTCATCTACATAACGTGTATATGATACTATCTTGTTATGCCATTTGTTTGCGCTGCTGAACATATGTGTGTTTTCGTAGTGGTTCAGGTATATGTCCGCCAATAATCCAGAGAGTGGGGATCCCATCGCTAAACCTTTCTTTTGTATATAGTATTTTCCATCAAATATAAAATAATTTTGATTTAAAACAACTTCCAATAGAGCGGTTATCTCATTAATTTCATCAGGACTGCGTATTTTAGCTACAATAAGATTATACTTGAGAATATTTATTGTATCCTGGACGGGTATATTTGTATATAGGTCTACTATGTCGAAAGATGCGATTCTGTAATTAGGTTTAATTTGGATGTTTTTCAGTTTGTCGATAAATTCAGTGCAACTTTTTGTGCTATGGTCATTCTTTAAGCTTATACTGTTCTTTATTATTTGTACTAGTTTTTTACTGATTTTGTAACTCGGAGCAGTGGTGAAGTTCACAAGCGGCCTAATTGGTACACTGGGTTTGTGAATCTTTGGCAAACCAGTAAACTGGGGAGCCTCTGCATTAATAGGTTTCAATGAGTGACGTGTGGCGCTATCGAACAAGTGCGTACAACGATTAACTGTGTTATTCAGGGCTTTAACGAAATCGGCTGACGGGTCGGCATTTACCATTGTAATATTATTATTTTCAATGAATTGATTAACCTTTCGCGAATATTGGTTTTTGTCCATTATAACGATAGTGTTTCCCTTGTCTGCCTTTGTAATGAGTGCATCATTGTTGGATAATTTGTCTTTGATTTGTTTTAAAGTTTTAATTTCGTTCATATTTTTAAAGTTTAGTTTAGGGCTTTTTTTGTTCGAAAATTTATTGAGTTTGTTTTTAATCAAAACTCGAGCCTCATTTTGTAAGTTTATGTTAGGTATTGACTTTATAGCCGTCTCAGCGCAAATTATTTCATGGTATATGTGGTTTTTATTGCTGTGGGGTATGTTGTAATTTAGACCCTTGTTAAGTACGTCCATTTCATTCTTATTAAAGTTTATCGATGTAAGATTAGATACGCGCACATAGAATTCGTGTTTACAGGTGACGTTATCTTCGTTTGGTTTTTGTTTACTTTTGAGAGTTCTAAGTTTCTTATCATGTTTTGTATATACACGTTGCATTACATCATTGATGTATTTATTGCAATCATGTAATATATTGTCTAATTGTAATGCATGGACACTGTTAAGCAGCTTCAAATGGGACAAATATAATTCTTTGTTCAATTCAGTCTTTTTCCTATATAAATATCTCAACTCCTCCTTTAACCACATCACCTGTGCACGCTCTTTGATTTTTGTGGCCGTCTTGGAGTTATTGTTTATTTTGATAGAGGCATACTTAGGTATTAAATTGTTTCTGATGCATTCTTTATTAAATTTTATATGGGAATTGGTTTTTAATAATTTAATCTTAATGTTCTGAAATTTGAATACTGTAGATGCTTGACTTGCTTCCAGTTTAATATTCATTATTAAAGTATCCAAGTCACTGTATTAAATAAATAATTGCTTATCTAATCCGTCGAGTGACTTACTTGTAATTCCGCTTGACGCGTTTCAGGGCATATGCCCCATCTTCAGAATAATTCCTCTTCACAGAACGTCAGACATTAAGATTAAAATGTAATAAATTAAAATTAAAATCCATGGTTAAAATATTAACTCGTCAAAATATTAAAATATACTAAATGCACAGAGGAGCACGCACTATCACAACATGAGTTCACTTCGCGTTTTAGTCGGTGTACACCGCCGCGATGTTACTCGCGCACTGACTGTCTGAGTAAACTGTTATCTGCGCAACGCATCTTGTATCCTAATGGCCGTGTCGTACAAGGGATTTGACTTGAAGTTAAGTTGGTCGTTTAATATGAATCCGCCGTCTTGTGAGTTGTTCGTCTTTTTAATTTGTTTAAAAGCCTTGTAAATTTCGAATTCTTCTAATGTGTCCATATATCTGCCTTTTTTGCAAAAGTGTATTGGTTTAAAGTTGGTGTCAAAATTGGTGTAGTTATGATTATTATTTACGAGGTGACGTGCAAAGTTGGATTTGAGAATGTGGGTGTCGTTTTTTGGTAAATGTTCTTGGAAGCGTTTTTTGAACGCTCTGCCGGTTTGTCCAATATAGAAGCTGTTGCAATCGTCACATTGGATTCTATAGACACCTGTCCTCTGTTTTATTGGTTTTGTAGCTTTATGGTGAAGAATTTTCTTAATGTTGTTATCAGTCCGGAAAGTTAAAGTTATATTCAATTTTCTAAAAATGTTGGTTAATGTATGGGGTAAAGTTCGGCCGTAAATAGAAGTCACGTACGTGCTGTCTCGGTTACTATTCGGTTTTGTTTTCTTGTTATGTAACTTTTTCCGGTGTTTTTTGATCAAAGCATCGGTCATAGAGCACGTATATCCATTGGCCTTAGCTATGTATTTAATGGTGTTGACTTCCTCCTGAAAGTCACTGATTTCTAACGGTATGGTGAGTAATCTATGTATGAAACTGTTATAGGCGGCCATTTTTTGCGGAAGAGGGTGATGGGAATCCGCGTGTATCGTGGCGTCGGTGGTGGTAGGTTTTCTATATATTTGGTATTGGAAACTATTGTCAAACCTTGTTATTGTTAAATCGAGGAAATTAAGTTTATTTTCTATTTCAACCTCGAGGGTAAATTGTATGTTCTTGTTTATATTATTTAAATAGTTTTTTAAATTATTGATCTGTCTTATGGTACCTTTAAAAATGATGAAGGTGTCATCTACATAACGTGTATATGATACTATCTTGTTATGCCATTTGTTTGCGCTGCTGAACATATGTGTGTTTTCGTAGTGGTTGAGGTATATGTCCGCCAATAATCCAGAGAGTGGGGATCCCATCGCTAAACCTTTCTTTTGTATATAGTATTTTCCATCAAATATAAAATAATTTTGATTTAAAACAACTTCCAATAGAGCGGTTATCTCATTAATTTCATCAGGACTGCGTATGTTAGCTACAATAAGATTATACTTGAGAATATTTATTGTATCCTGGACGGGTATATTTGTATAAAGGTCTACTATGTCGAAAGATGCGATTCTGTAATTAGGTTTAATTTGGATGTTTTTCAGTTTGTCGATAAATTCAGTGCAACTTTTTGTGCTATGGTCATTCTTTAAGCTTATACTGTTCTTTATTATTTGTACTAGTTTTTTACTGATTTTGTAACTCGGAACAGTGGTGAAGTTCACAAGCGGCCCAATTGGTACACTGGGTTTATGAATCTTTGGCAAACCAGTAAACTGGGGAGCCTCTGCATTAATAGGTTTCAATGAGTGACGTGTGGCGCTATCGAACAAGTGCGTACAACGATTAACTGTGTTATTCAGGGCTTTAACGAAATCGGCTGACGGGTCGGCATTTACCATTGTAATATTATTATTTTCAATGAATTGATTAACCTTTTGCGAATATTGGTTTTTGTCCATTATAACGATAGTGTTTCCCTTGTCTGCCTTTGTAATGAGTGCATCATTGTTGGATAATTTGTCTTTGATTTGTTTTAAAGTTTTAATTTCGTTCATATATTTAAAGTTTAGTTTAGGGCTTATTTTGTTCGAAAATTTATTGAGTTTGTTTTTAATCAAAACTCGAGCCTCATTTTGTAAGTTTATGTTAGGTATTGACTTTATAGCCGTCTCAGCGCAAATTATTTCATGGTATATGTGGTTTTTATTGCTGTGGGGTATGTTGTAATTTAGACCCTTGTTAAGTACGTCCATTTCATTCTTATTAAAGTTTATCGATGTAAGATTAGATACGCGCACATAGAATTCGTGTTTACAGGTGACGTTATCTTCGTTTGGTTTTTGTTTACTTTTGAGAGTTCTAAGTTTCTTATCATGTTTTGTATATACACGTTGCATTACATCATTGATGTATTTATTGCAATCATGTAATATATTGTCTAATTGTAATGCATGGACACTGTTAAGCAGCTTCAAATGGGACAAATATAATTCTTTGTTCAATTCAGTCTTTTTCCTATATAAATATCTCAACTCCTCCTTTAACCACATCACCTGTGCACGCTCTTTGATTTTTGTGGCCGTCTTGGAGTTATTGTTTATTTTGATAGAGGCATACTTAGGTATTAAATTGTTTCTGATGCATTCTTTATTAAATTTTATATGGGAATTGGTTTTTAATAATTTAATCTTAATGTTCTGAAATTTGAATACTGTAGATGCTTGACTTGCTTCCAGTTTAATATTCATTATTAAAGTATCCAAGTCACTGTATTAAATAAATAATTGCTTATCTAATCCGTCGAGTGACTTACTTGTAATTCCGCTTGACGCGTTTCAGGGCATATGCCCCATCTTCAGAATAATTCCTCTTCACAGAACGTCAGACATTAAGATTAAAATGTAATAAATTAAAATTAAAATCCATGGTTAAAATATTAACTCGTCAAAATATTAAAATATACTAAATGCACAGAGGAGCACGCACTATCACAACATGAGTTCACTTCGCGTTATAGTCGGTGTACACCGCCGCGATGTTACTCGCGCACTGACTGTCTGAGTAAACTGTTATCTGCGCAACGCATCTTGTATCCTAATGGCCGTGTCGTACAAGGGATTTGACTTGAAGTTAAGTTGGTCGTTTAATATGAATCCGCCGTCTTGTGAGTTGTTCGCCTTTTTAATTTGTTTAAAAGCCTTGTAAATTTCGAATTCTTTTAATGTGTCCACATATCTGCCTTTTTTGCAAAAGTGTAATGGTTTAAAGTTGGTGTCAAAATTTGTGTAGTTATGATTATTATTTACGAGGTGACGTGCAAAGTTGGATTTGAGAATGTGGGTGTCGTTTTTTGGTAAATGTTCTTGGAAGCGTTTTTTGAACGCTCTGCCGGTTTGTCCAATATAGAAGCTGTTGGAATCGTCACATTGGATTCTATAGACACCTGTCCTCTGTTTTATTGGTTTTGTAGCTTTATGGTGAAGAATTTTCTTAATGTTGTTACCAGTCCGGAAAGTTAGAGTTATATTCAATTTTCTAAAAATGTTGGTTAATGTATGGGGTAAAGTTCGGCCGTAAATAGAAGTCCTGTACGTGCTGTCTCGGTTACTATTCGGTTTTGTTTTCTTGTTATGTAACTTTTTCCGGTGTTTTTTGATCAAAGCATCGGTCATAGAGCACGTATAGCCATTGGCCTTAGCTATGTATTTAATGGTGTTGACTTCCTCCTGAAAGTCACTGATTTCTAACGGTATGGTGAGTAATCTATGTATGAAACTGTTATAGGCGGCCTTTTTTTGCGGAAGAGGGTGATGGGAATCCGCGTGTATCGTGGCGTCGGTTGTGGTAGGTATATATTTGGTATTGGAAACTATTGTCAAACCTTGTTATTGTTAAATCGAGGAAATTAAGTTTATTTTCTATTTCAACCTCGAGGGTAAATTGTATGTTCTTGTTTATATTATTTAAATAGTTTTTTAAATTATTGATCTGTCTTATGGTACCGTTAAAAATGATGAAGGTGTCATCTACATAACGTGTATATGATACTATCTTGTTATGCCATTTGTTTGCGCTGCTGAATATATGTGTGTTTTCGTAGTGGTTCAGGTATATGTCCGCCAATAATCCAGAGAGTGGGGATCCCATCGCTAAACCTTTCTTTTTTGTATATAGTATTTTCCATCAAATTTAAAATAATTTTGATTTAAAACAACTTCCAATAAAGCGGTTATCTCATTAATTTCATCAGGACTGTGTATGTTAGCTACAATAAGATTATACTTGAGAATATTTATTGTATCCTGGACGGGTATATTTGTATAAAGGTCTACTATGTCGAAAGATGCGATTCTGTAATTAGGTTTAATTTGGATGTTTTTCAGTTTGTCGATAAATTCAGTGCAACTTTTTGTGCTATGGTCATTCTTTAAGCTTATACTGTTCTTTATTATTTGTACTAGTTTTTTACTGATTTTGTAACTCGGAGCAGTGGTGAAGTTCACAAGCGGCCTAATTGGTACACTGGGTTTGTGAATCTTTGGCAAACCAGTAAACTGGGGAGCCTCTGCATTAATAGGTTTCAATGAGTGACGTGTGGCGCTATCGAACAAGTGCGTACAACGATTAACTGTGTTATTCAGGGCTTTAACGAAATCGGCTGACGGGTCGGCATTTACCATTGTAATATTATTATTTTCAATGAATTGATTAACCTTTTGCGAATATTGGTTTTTGTCCATTATAACGATAGTGTTTCCCTTGTCTGCCTTTGTAATGAGTGCATCATTGTTGGATAATTTGTCTTTGATTTGTTTTAAAGTTTTAATTTCGTTCATATATTTAAAGTTTAGTTTAGGGCTTATTTTGTTCGAAAATTTATTGAGTTTGTTTTTAATCAAAACTCGAGCCTCATTTTGTAAGTTTATGTTAGGTATTGACTTTATAGCCGTCTCAGCGCAAATTATTTCATGGTATATGTGGTTTTTATTGCTGTGGGGTATGTTGTAATTTAGACCCTTGTTAAGTACGTCCATTTCATTCTTATTAAAGTTTATCGATGTAAGATTAGATACGCGCACATAGAATTCGTGTTTACAGGTGACGTTATCTTCGTTTGGTTTTTGTTTACTTTTGAGAGTTCTAAGTTTCTTATCATGTTTTGTATATACACGTTGCATTACATCATTGATGTATTTATTGCAATCATGTAATATATTGTCTAATTGTAATGCATGGACACTGTTAAGCAGCTTCAAATGGGACAAATATAATTCTTTGTTCAATTCAGTCTTTTTCCTATATAAATATCTCAACTCCTCCTTTAACCACATCACCTGTGCACGCTCTTTGATTTTTGTGGCCGCCTTGGAGTTATTGTTTATTTTGATAGAGGCATACTTAGGTATTAAATTGTTTCTGATGCATTCTTTATTAAATTTTATATGGGAATTGGTTTTTAATAATTTAATCTTAATGTTCTGAAATTTGAATACTGTAGATGCTTGACTTGCTTCCAGTTTAATATTCATTATTAAAGTATCCAAGTCACTGTATTAAATAAATAATTGCTTATCTAATCCGTCGAGTGACTTACTTGTAATTCCGCTTGACGCGTTTCAGGGCATATGCCCCATCTTCAGAATAATTCCTCTTCACAGAACGTCAGACATTAAGATTAAAATGTAATAAATTAAAATTAAAATCCATGGTTAAAATATTAACTCGTCAAAATATTAAAATATACTAAATGCACAGAGGAGCACGCATTATCACAACATGAGTTCACTTCGCGTTATAGTCGGTGTACACCGCCGCGATGTTACTCGCGCACTGACTGTCTGAGTAAACTGTTATCTGCGCAACTCATCTTGTATCCTAATGGCCGTGTCGTACAAGGGATTTGACTTGAAGTTAAGTTGGTCGTTTAATATGAATCCGCCGTCTTGTGAGTTGTTCGTCTTTTTAATTTGTTTAAAAGCCTTGTAAATTTCGAATTCTTCTAATGTGTCCATATATCTGCCTTCTTTGCAAAAGTGTAATGGTTTAAAGTTGGTGTCAAAATTGGTGTAGTTATGATTACTATTTACGAGGTGACGTGCAAAGTTGGATTTGAGAATGTGGATGTCGTTTTTTGGTAAATGTTCTTGGAAGCGTTTTTTGAACGCTCTGCCGGTTTGTCCAATATAGAAGCTGTTGCAATCGTCACATTGGATTCTATAGACACCTGTCCTCTGTTTTATTAGTTTTGTAGCTTTATGGTGAAGAATTTTCTTAATGTTGTTATCAGTCCGGAAAGTTAAAGTTATATTCAATTTTCTAAAAATGTTGGTTAATGTATGGGGTAAAGTTCGGCCGTAAATAGAAGTCACGTACGTGATGTCTCGGTTACTATTCGGTTTTGTTTTCTTGTTATGTAACTTTTTCCGGTGTTTTTTGATCAAAGCATCGATCATAGAGCACGTATATCCATTGGCCTTAGCTATGTATTTAATGGTGTTGACTTCCTCCTGAAAGTCACTGATTTCTAACGGTATGGTGAGTAATCTATGTATGAAACTGTTATAGGCGGCCATTTTTTGCGGAAGAGGGTGATGGGAATCCGCGTGTATCGTGGCGTCGGTGGTGGTAGGTATATATTTGGTATTGGAAATTATTGTCAAACCTTGTTATTGTTAAATCGAGGAAATTAAGTTTATTTTCTATTTCAACCTCGAGGGTAAATTGTATGTTCTTGTTTATATTATTTAAATAGTTTTTTAAATTATTGATCTGTCTTATGGTACCGTTAAAAATGATGAAGGTGTCATCTACATAACGTGTATATGATACTATCTTGTTATGCCATTTGTTTGCGCTGCTGAACATTGTGTGTTTTCGTAGTGGTTCAGGTATATGTCCGCCAATAATCCAGAGAGTGGGGATCCCATCGCTAAACCTTTCTTTTGTATTTCGTATTTTCCATCAAATATAAAATAATTTTGATTTAAAACAACTTCCAATAGAGCGGTTATCTCATTAATTTCATCAGGACTACGTATGTTAGCTACAATAAGATTATACTTGAGAATATTTATTGTATCCTGGACGGGTATATTTGTATAAAGGTCTACTATGTCGAAAGATGCGATTCTGTAATTAGATATAATTTGGATGTTTTTCAGTTTGTCGATAAATTCAGTGCAACTTTTTGTGCTATGGTCATTCTTTAAGCTTATACTGTTCTTTATTATTTGTACTAGTTTTTTACTGATTTTGTAACTCGGAGCAGTGGTGAAGTTCACAAGCGGCCTAATTGGTACACTGGGTTTATGAATCTTTGGCAAACCAGTAAACTGGGGAGCCTCTGCATTAATAGGTTTCAATGAGTGACGTGTGGCGCTATCGAACAAGTGCGTACAACGATTAACTGTGTTATTCAGGGCTTTAACGAAATCGGTTGATGGGTCGGCATTTACCATTGTAATATTATTATTTTCAATGAATTGATTAACCTTTTGCGAATATTGGTTTTTGTCCATTATAACGATAGTGTTTCCCTTGTCTGCCTTTGTAATGAGTGCATCATTGTTGGATAAATTGTCTTTGATTTGTTTTAAAGTTTTAATTTCGTTCATATATTTAAAGTTTAGTTTAGGGCTTTTTTTGTTCGAAAATTTATTGAGATTGTTTTTAATCAAAACTCGAGCCTCATTTTGTAAGTTTATGTTAGGTATTGACTTTATAGCCGTCTCAGCGCAAATTATTTCATGGTATATGTGGTTTTTATTGCTGTGGGGTATGTTGTAATTTAGACCCTTGTTAAGTACGTCCATTTCATTCTTATTAAAGTTTATCGATGTAAGATTAGATACGCGCACATAGAATTCGTGTTTACAGGTGACGTTATCTTCGTTTGGTTTTTGTTTACTTTTGAGAGTTCTAAGTTTCTTATCATGTTTTGTATATACACGTTGCATTACATCATTGATGTATTTATTGCAATCATGTAATATATTGTCTAATTGTAATGCATGGACACTGTTAAGCAGCTTCAAATGGGACAAATATAATTCTTTGTTCAATTCAGTCTTTTTCCTATATAAATATCTCAAATCCTCCTTTAACCACATCACCTGTGCACGCTCGTTGATTTTTGTGGCCGTCTTGGAGTTATTGTTTATTTTGATAGAGGCATACTTAGGTATTAAATTGTTTCTGATGCATTCTTTATTAAATTTTATATGGGAATTGGTTTTTAATACTTTAATCTTAATGTTCTGAAATTTGAATACTGTAGATGCTTGACTTGCTTCCAGTTTAATATTCATTATTAAAGTATCCAAGTCACTGTATTAAATAAATAATTGCTTATCTAATCCGTCGAGTGACTTACTTGTAATTCCGCTTGACGCGTTTCAGGGCATATGCCCCATCTTCAGAATAATTCCTCTTCACAGAACGTCAGACATTAAGATTAAAATGTAATAAATTAAAATTAAAATCCATGGTTAAAATATTAACTCGTCAAAATATTAAAATATACTAAATGCACAGAGGAGCACGCACTATCACAACATGAGTTCACTTCGCGTTATAGTCGGTGTACACCGCCGCGATGTTACTCGCGCACTGACGGTCTGAGTAAACTGTTATCTGCGCAACGCATCTTGTATCCTAATGGCCGTGTCGTACAAGGGATTTGATTTGAAGTTAAGTTGGTCGTTTAATATGAATCCGCCGTCTTGTGAGTTGTTCGTCTTTTTAATTTGTTTAAAAGCCTTGTAAATTTCGAATTCTTCTAATGTGTCCATATATCTGCCTTTTTTGCAAAAGTGTAATGGTTTAAAGTTGGTGTAGTTATGATTATTATTTACGAGGTGACGTGCAAAGTTGGATTTGAGAATGTGGGTGTCGTTTTTTGGTAAATGTTCTTGGAAGCGTTTTTTGAACGCTCTGCCGGTTTGTCCAATATAGAAGCTGTTGCAATCGTCACATTGGATTCTATAGACACCTGTCCTCTGTTTTATTGGTTTTGTAGCTTTATGGTGAAGAATTTTCTTAATGTTGTTATCAGTCCGGAAAGTTAAAGTTATATTCAATTTTCTAAAAATGTTGGTTAATGTATGGGGTAAAGTTCGGCCGTAAATAGAAGTCACGTACGTGCTGTCTCGGTTACTATTCGGTTTTGTTTTCTTGTTATGTAACTTTTTCCGGTGTTTTTTGATCAAAGCATCGGTAATAGAGCACGTATATCCATTGGCCTTAGCTATGTATTTAATGGTGTTGACTTCCTCCTGAAAGTCACTGATTTCTAACGGTATGGTGAGTAATCTATGTATGAAACTGTTATAGGCGGCCATTTTTTGCGGAAGAGGGTGATGGGAATCCGCGTGTATCGTGGCGTCGGTGGTGGTAGGTATATATTTGGTATTGGAAACTATTGTCAAACCTTGTTATTGTTAAATCGAGGAAATTAAGTTTATTTTCTATTTCAACCTCGAGGGTAAATTGTATGTTCTTGTTTATATTATTTAAATAGTTTTTTAAATTATTGATCTGTCTTATGGTACCGTTAAAAATGATGAAGGTGTCATCTACATAACGTGTATATAATACTATCTTGTTATGCCATTTGTTTGCGCTGCTGAACATATGTGTGTTTTCGTAGTGGTTCAGGTATATGTCCGCCAATAATCCAGAGAGTGGGGATCCCATCGCTAAACCTTTCTTTTGTATATAGTATTTTCCATCAAATATAAAATAATTTTGATTTAAAACAACTTCCAATAGAGCGGTTATCTCATTAATTTCATCAGGACTGCGTATGTTAGCTACAATAAGATTATACTTGAGAATATTTATTGTATCCTGGACGGGTATATTTGTATAAAGGTCTACTATGTCGAAAGATGCGATTCTGTAATTAGGTTTAATTTGATGTTTTTCAGTTTGTCGATAAATTCAGTGCAACTTTTTGTGCTATGGTCATTCTTTAAGCTTATACTGTTCTTTATTATTTGTACTAGTTTTTTACTGATTTTGTAACTCGGAGCAGTGGTGAAGTTCACAAGCGGCCTAATTGGTACACTGGGTTTATGAATCTTTGGCAAACCAGTAAACTGGGGAGCCTCTGCATTAATAGGTTTCAATGAGTGACGTGTGGCGCTATCGAACAAGTGCGTACAACGATTAACTGTGTTATTCAGGGCTTTAACGAAATCGGTTGATGGGTCGGCATTTACCATTGTAATATTATTATTTTCAATGAATTGATTAACCTTTTGCGAATATTGGTTTTTGTCCATTATAACGATAGTGTTTCCCTTGTCTGCCTTTGTAATGAGTGCATCATTGTTGGATAAATTGTCTTTGATTTGTTTTAAAGTTTTAATTTCGTTCATATATTTAAAGTTTAGTTTAGGGCTTTTTTTGTTCGAAAATTTATTGAGATTGTTTTTAATCAAAACTCGAGCCTCATTTTGTAAGTTTATGTTAGGTATTGACTTTATAGCCGTCTCAGCGCAAATTATTTCATGGTATATGTGGTTTTTATTGCTGTGGGGTATGTTGTAATTTAGACCCTTGTTAAGTACGTCCATTTCATTCTTATTAAAGTTCATCGATGTAAGATTAGATACGCGCACATAGAATTCGTGTTTACAGGTGACGTTATCTTCGTTTGGTTTTTGTTTACTTTTGAGAGTTCTAAGTTTCTTATCATGTTTTGTATATACACGTTGCATTACATCATTGATGTATTTATTGCAATCATGTAATATATTGTCTAATTGTAATGCATGGACACTGTTAAGCAGCTTCAAATGGGACAAATATAATTCTTTGTTCAATTCAGTCTTTTTCCTATATAAATATCTCAACTCCTCCTTTAACCACATCACCTGTGCACGCTCTTTGATTTTTGTGGCCGTCTTGGAGTTATTGTTTATTTTGATAGAGGCATACTTAGGTATTACATTGTTTCTGATGCATTCTTTATTAAATTTTATATGGGAATTGGTTTTTAATACTTTAATCTTAATGTTCTGAAATTTGAATACTGTAGATGCTTGACTTGCTTCCAGTTTAATATTCATTATTAAAGTATCCAAGTCACTGTATTAAATAAATAATTGCTTATCTAATCCGTCGAGTGACTTACTTGTAATTCCGCTTGACGCGTTTCAGGGCATATGCCCCATCTTCAGAATAATTCCTCTTCACAGAACGTCAGACATTAAGATTAAAATGTAATAAATTAAAATTAAAATCCATGGTTAAAATATTAACTCGTCAAAATATTAAAATATACTAAATGCACAGAGGAGCACGCACTATCACAACATGAGTTCACTTCGCGTTATAGTCGGTGTACACCGCCGCGATGTTACTCGCGCACTGACTGTCTGAGTAAACTGTTATCTGCGCAACGCATCTTGTATCCTAATGGCCGTGTCGTACAAGGGATTTGACTTGAAGTTAAGTTGGTCGTTTAATATGAATCCGCCGTCTTGTGAGTTGTTCGTCTTTTTAATTTGTTTAAAAGCCTTGTAAATTTCGAATTCTTCTAATGTGTCCATATATCTGCCTTTTTTGCAGAAGTGTAATGGTTTAAAGTTGGTGTCAAAATTGGTGTAGTTATGATTATTATTTACGAGGTGACGTGCAAAGTTGGATTTGAGAATGTGGGTGTCGTTTTTTGGTAAATGTTCTTGGAAGCGTTTTTTGAACGCTCTGCCGGTTTGTCCAATATAGAAGCTGTTGCAATCGTCACATTGGATTCTATAGACACCTGTCCTCTGTTTTATTGGTTTTGTAGCTTTATGGTGAAGAATTTTCTTAATGTTGTTATCAGTCCGGAAAGTTAAAGTTATATTCAATTTTCTAAAAATGTTGGTTAATGTATGGGGTAAAGTTCGGCCGTAAATAGAAGTCACGTACGTGCTGTCTCGGTTACTATTCGGTTTTGTTTTCTTGTTATGTAACTTTTTCCGGTGTTTTTTGATCAAAGCATCGGTCATAGAGCACGTATATCAATTGGCCTTAGCTATGTATTTAATGGTGTTGACTTCCTCCTGAAAGTCACTGATTTCTAACGGTATGGTGAGTAATCTATGTATGAAACTGTTATAGGCGGCCATTTTTTGCGGAAGAGGGTGATGGGAATCCGCGTGTATCGTGGCGTCGGTGGTGGTAGGTATATATTTGGTATTGGAAACTATTGTCAAACCTTGTTATTGTTAAATCGAGGAAATTAAGTTTATTTTCTATTTCAACCTCGAGGGTAAATTGTATGTTCTTGTTTATATTATTTAAATAGTTTTTTAAATTATTGATCTGTCTTATGGTACCTTTAAAAATGATGAAGGTGTCATCTACATAACGTGTATATGATACTATCTTGTTATGCCATTTGTTTGCGCTGCTGAACATATGTGTGTTTTCGTAGTGGTTCAGGTATATGTCCGCCAATAATCCAGAGAGTGGGGATCCCATCGCTAAACCTTTCTTTTGTATATAGTATTTTCCATCAAATATAAAATAATTTTGATTTAAAACAACTTCCAATAGAGCGGTTATCTCATTAATTTCATCAGGACTGCGTATGTTAGCTACAATAAGATTATACTTGAGAATATTTATTGTATCCTGGACGGGTATATTTGTATAAAGGTCTACTATGTCGAAAGATGCGATTCTGTAATTAGGTTTAATTTGGATGTTTTTCAGTTTGTCGATAAATTCAGTGCAACTTTTTGTGCTATGGTCATTCTTTAAGCTTATACTGTTCTTTATTATTTGTACTAGTTTTTTACTGATTTTGTAACTCGGAGCAGTGGTGAAGTTCACAAGCGGCCCAATTGGTACACTGGGTTTATGAATCTTTGGCAAACCAGTAAACTGGGGAGCCTCTGCATTAATAGGTTTCAATGAGCGACGTGTGGCGCTATCGAACAAGTGCGTTCAACGATTAACTGTGTTATTCAGGGCTTTAACGAAATCGGCTGACGGGTCGGCATTTACCATTGTAATATTATTATTTTCAATGAATTGATTAACCTTTTGCGAATATTGGTTTTTGTCCATTATAACGATAGTGTTTCCCTTGTCTGCCTTTGTAATGAGTGCATCATTGTTGGATAATTTGTCTTTGATTTGTTTTAAAGTTTTAATTTCGTTCATATATTTAAAGTTTAGTTTAGGGCTTTTTTTGTTCGAAAATTTATTGAGTTTGTTTTTAATCAAAACTCGAGCCTCATTTTGTAAGTTTATGTTAGGTATTGACTTTATAGCCGTCTCAGCGCAAATTATTTCATGGTATATGTGGTTTTTATTGCTGTGGGGTATGTTGTAATTTAGACCCTTGTTAAGTACGTCCATTTCATTCTTATTAAAGTTTATCGATGTAAGATTAGATACTCGCACATAGAATTCGTGTTTACAGGTGACGTTATCTTCGTTTGGTTTTTGTTTACTTTTGAGAGTTCTAAGTTTCTTATCATGTTTTGTATATACACGTTGCATTACATCATTGATGTATTTATTGCAATCATGTAATATATTGTCTAATTGTAATGCATGGACACTGTTAAGTAGCTTCAAATGGGACAAATATAATTCTTTGTTCAATTCAGTCTTTTTCCTATATAAATATCTCAACTCCTCCTTTAACCACATCACCTGTGCACGCTCTTTGATTTTTGTGGCCGTCTTGGAGTTATTGTTTATTTTGATAGAGGCATACTTAGGTATTAAATTGTTTCTGATGCATTCTTTATTAAATTTTATATGGGAATTGGTTTTTAATAATTTAATCTTAATGTTCTGAAATTTGAATACTGTAGATGCTTGACTTGCTTCCAGTTTAATATTCATTATTAAAGTATCCAAGTCACTGTATTAAATAAATAATTGCTTATCTAATCCGTCGAGTGACTTACTTGTAATTCCGCTTGACGCGTTTCAGGGCATATGCCCCATCTTCAGAATAATTCCTCTTCACAGAACGTCAGACATTAAGATTAAAATGTAATAAATTAAAATTAAAATCCATGGTTAAAATATTAACTCGTCAAAATATTAAAATATACTAAATGCACAGAGGAGCACGCACTATCACAACATGAGTTCACTTCGCGTTATAGTCGGTGTACACCGCCGCGATGTTACTCGCGCACTGACTGTCTGAGTAAACTGTTATCTGCGCAACGCATCTTGTATCCTAATGGCCGTGTCGTACAAGGGATTTGACTTGAAGTTAAGTTGGTCGTTTAATATGAATCCGCCGTCTTGTGAGTTGTTCGTCTTTTTAATTTGTTTAAAAGCCTTGTAAATTTCGAATTCTTCTAATGTGTCCATATATCTGCCTTTTTTGCAGAAGTGTAATGGTTTAAAGTTGGTGTCAAAATTGGTGTAGTTATGATTATTATTTACGAGGTGACGTGCAAAGTTGGATTTGAGAATGTGGGTGTCGTTTTTTGGTAAATGTTCTTGGAAGCGTTTTTTGAACGCTCTGCCGGTTTGTCCAATATAGAAGCTGTTGCAATCGTCACATTGGATTCTATAGACACCTGTCCTCTGTTTTATTGGTTTTGTAGCTTTATGGTGAAGAATTTTCTTAATGTTGTTATCAGTCCGGAAAGTTAAAGTTATATTCAATTTTCTAAAAATGTTGGTTAATGTATGGGGTAAAGTTCGGCCGTAAATAGAAGTCACGTACGTGCTGTCTCGGTTACTATTCGGTTTTGTTTTCTTGTTATGTAACTTTTTCCGGTGTTTTTTGATCACAGCATCGATCATAGAGCACGTATATCTATTGGCCTTAGCTATGTATTTAATGGTGTTGACTTCCTCCTGAAAGTCACTGATTTCTAACGGTATGGTGAGTAATCTATGTATGAAACTGTTATAGGCGGCCATTTTTTGCGGAAGAGGGTGATGGGAATCCGCGTGTATCGTGGCGTCGGTGGTGGTAGGTTCTCTATATATTTGGTATTGGAAACTATTGTCAAACCTTGTTATTGTTAAAACGAGGAAATTAAGTTTATTTTCTATTTCAACCTCGAGGGTAAATTGTATGTTCTTTTTTATATTATTTAAATAGTTTTTTAAATTATTGATCTGTCTTATGGTACCTTTAAAAATGATGAAGGTGTCATCTACATAACGTGTATATGATACAATCTTGTTATGCCATTTGTTTGCGCTGCTGAACATATGTGTGTTTTCGTAGTGGTTGAGGTATATGTCCGCCAATAATCCAGAGAGTGGGGATCCCATCGCTAAACCTTTCTTTTGTATATAGTATTTTCCATCAAATATAAAATAATTTTGATTTAAAACAACTTCCAATAGAGCGGTTATCTCATTAATTTCATCAGGACTGCGTATGTTAGCTACAATAAGATTATACTTGAGAATATTTATTGTATCCTGGACGGGTATATTTGTATAAAGGTTTACTATGTCGAAAGATGCGATTCTGTAATTAGGTTTAATTTGGATGTTTTTCAGTTTGTCGATAAATTCAGTGCAACTTTTTGTGCTATGGTCATTCTTTGAGCTTATACTGTTCTTTATTATTTGTACTAGTTTTTTACTGATTTTGTAACTCGGAGCAGTGGTGAAGTTCACAAGCGGCCTAATTGGTACACTGGGTTTATGAATCTTTGGCAAACCAGTAAACTGGGGAGCCTCTGCATTAATAGGTTTCAATGAGTGACGTGTGGCGCTACTGAACAAGTGCGTACAACGATTAACTGTGTTATTCAGGGCTTTAACGAAATCGGTTGACGGGTCGGCATTTACCATTGTAATATTATTATTTTCAATGAATTGATTAACCTTTTGCGAATATTGGTTTTTGTCCATTATAACGATAGTGTTTCCCTTGTCTGCCTTTGTAATGAGTGCATCCTTGTTGGATAATTTGTCTTTGATTTGTTTTAAAGTTTTAATTTCGTTCATATATTTAAAGTTTAGTTTAGGGCTTTTTTTGTTTCGTAAATTTATTGAGTTTGTTTTTAATCAAAACTCGAGCCTCATTTTGTAAGTTTATGTTAGGTATTGACTTTATAGCCGTCTCAGCGCAAATTATTTCATGGTATATGTGGTTTTTATTGCTGTGGGGTATGTTGTAATTTAGACCAAATATATAGAGAACCTACCACCACCGACGCCACGATACACGCGGATTCCCATCACCCTCTTCCGCAAAAAATGGCCGCCTATAACAGTTTCATACATAGATTACTCACCATACCGTTAGAAATCAGTGACGTTCAGGAGGAAGTCAACACCATTAAATACATAGCTAAGGCCAATGGATATACGTGCTCTATGATCGATGCTTTGATCAAAAAACACCGGAAAATGTTACATAACCAGTAAACAAAACCGAATAGTAACCGAGACAGCACGTACGTGACTTCTATTTACGGCCGAACTTTACCCCATACATTAACCAACATTTTTAGAAAATTGAATATAACTTTAACTTTCCGGACTGATAACAACATTAAGAAAATTCTTCACCATAAAGCTACAAAACCAATAAAACAGAGGACAGGTGTCTATAGAATCCAATGTGACGATTGCAACAGCTTCTATATTGGACAAACCGGCAGAGCGTTCAAAAAACGCTTCCAAGAACATTTACCAAAAAACGACACCCACATTCTCAAATCCAACTTTGCACGTCACCTCGTAAATAATAATCATAACTACACCAATTTTGACACCAACTTTAAACCATTACACTTTTGCAAAAAAGGCAGATATATGGACACATTAGAAGAATTCGAAATTTACAAGGCTTTTAAACAAATTAAAAAGACGAACAACTCACAAGACGGCGGATTCATATTAAACGACCAACTTAACTTCAAGTCAAATCCCTTGTACGACACGGCCATTAGGATACAAGATGCGTTGCGCAGATAACAGTTTACTCAGACAGTCAGTGCGCGAGTAACATCGCGGCGGTTTACACCGACTATAACGCGAAGTGAACTCATGTTGTGATAGTGCGTGCTCCTCTGTGCATTTAGTATATTTTAATATTTTGACGAGTTAATATTTTAACCATGGATTTTAATTTTAATTTATTACATTTTAATCTTAATGTCTGACGTTCTGTGAAGAAGAATTATTCTGAAGATGGGGCATATGCCCTGAAACGCGTCAAGCGGAATTACAAGTAAGTCACTCGACGGATTAGATAAGCAATTATTTATTTAATACAGTGACTTGGATAATTTAATAATGAATATTAAACTGGAAGCAAGTCAAGCATCTACAGTATTCAAATTTCAGAACATTAAGATTAAATTATTAAAAACCAATTCCCATATAAAATTTAATAAAGAATGCATCAGAAACAATTTAATACCTAAGTATGCCTCTATCAAAATAAACAATAACTCCAAGACGGCCACAAAAATCAAAGAGCGTGCACAGGTGATGTGGTTAAAGGAGGAGTGGAGATAATTATATAGGAAAAAGACTGAATTGAACAAAGAATTATATTTGTCCCATTTGAAGCTGCTTAACAGTGTCCATGCATTACAATTAGACAATATATTACATGATTGCAATAAATACATCAATGATGTAATGCAACGTGTATATACAAAACATGATAAGAAACTTTGAACTCTCAAATGTAAACAAAAACCAAACGAAGATAACGTCACCTGTAAACACGAATTCTATGTGCGCGTATCTAATCTTACATCGATAAACTTTAATAAGAGTAAAATGGAAGTACTTAACAAGGGTCTAAATTACAACATACCCCACAGCAATAAAAACCACATATACCATGAAATAATTTGCGCTGAGACGGCTATAAAGTCAATACCTAACATAAACTTACAAAATGAGGCTCGAGTTTTGATTAAAAACAAACTCAATAAATTTACGAAACAAAAAAAGCCCTAAACTAAACTTTAAATATATGAACGAAATTAAAACTTTAAAAAAATCAAAGACAAATTATCCAACAAGGATGCACTCATTACAAAGGCAGACAAGGGAAACACTATCGTTATAATGGACAAAAACCAATATTCGCAAAAGGTTAATCAATTCATTGAAAATAATAATATTACAATGGTAAATGCCGACCCGTCAACCGATTTCGTTAAAGCCCTGAATAACACAGTTAATCGTTGTACGCACTTGTTCGATAGCGCCACACGTCACTCATTGAAACCTATTAATGCAGAGGCTCCCCAGTTTACTGGTTTGCCAAAGATTCATAAACCCAGTGTACCAATTAGGCCGCTTGTGAACTTCACCACTGCTCCGAGTTACAAAATCAGTAAAAAACTAGTACAAATAATAAAGAACAGTATAAGCTTAAAGAATGACCATAGCACAAAAAGTTGCACTGAATTTATCGACAAACTGAAAAACATCCAAATTAAACCTAATTACAGAATCGCATCTTTCGACATAGTAGACCTTTATACAAATATACCCGTCCAGGATACAATAAATATTCTCAAGTATAATCTTATTGTAGCTAACATACGCAGTCCTGATGAAATTAATGAGATAACCGCTCTATTGGAAGTTGTTTTAAATCAAAATTATTTTATATTTGATGGAAAATACTATATACAAAAGAAAGGTTTAGCGATGGGATCCCCACTCTCTGGATTATTGGCGGACATATACCTCAACCACTAAGAAAACACACATATGTTCAGCAGCGCAAACAAATGGCATAACAAGATAGTATCATATACACGTTATGTAGATGACACCTTCATCATTTTTAACGGTACCATAAGACAGATCAATAATTTAAAAAACTATTTAAATAATATAAACAAGAACATACAATTTACCCTCGAGGTTGAAATAGAAAATAAACTTAATTTCCTCGATTTAACAATAACAAGGTTTGACAATAGTTTCCAATACCAAATATATAGAAAACCTACCACCACCGACGCCACGATACACGCGGATTCCCATCACCCTCTTCCGCAAAAAATGGCCGCCTATAACAGTTTCATACATAGATTACTCACCATACCGTTAGAAATCAGTGACTTTCAG
Organism: Magicicada septendecula; assembly: GCA_034769895.1. Lineage (NCBI taxonomy): Eukaryota > Metazoa > Arthropoda > Insecta > Hemiptera > Cicadidae > Magicicada > Magicicada septendecula. Next base: position 191,982,907 of record CM068372.1, read on the forward strand.
GAGGAAGTCAACACCATTAAATACATAGCTAAGGCCAATGGATATACGTGCTCTATGATCGATGCTTTGATCAAAAAACACCGGAAAGAGTTACATAACAAGAAAACAAAACCGAATAGTAACCGAGACAGCACGTACGTGACTTCTATTTACGGCCGAACTTTACCCCATACATTAACCAACATTTTTAGAAAATTGAATATAACTTTAACTTTCCGGACTGATAACAACATTAAGAAAATTCTTCACCATAAAGCTACAAAACCAATAAAACAGAGGACAGGTGTCCATAGAATCCAATGTGACGATTGCAACAGCTTCTATATTGGACAAACCGGCAGAGCGTTCAAAAAACGCTTCCAAGAACATTTACCAAAACACGACACCCACATTCTCAAATCCAACTTTGCACGTCACCTCGTAAATAATAATCATAACTACACCAATTTTGACACCAACTTTAAACCATTACACTTTTGCAAAAAAGGCAGATATATGGACATGTTAGAAGAATTCGAAATTTACAAGGCTTTTAAACAAATTAAAAAGACGAACAACTCACAAGACGGCGGATTCATATTAATCGACCAACTTAACTTCAAGTCAAATCCCTTGTACGACACGGCCATTAGGATACAAGATGCGTTGCGCAGATAACAGTTTACTCAGACAGTCAGTGCGCGAGTAACATCGCGGCGGTGTACACCGACTATAACGCGAAGTGAACTCATGTTGTGATAGTGCGTGCTCCTCTGTGCATTTAGTATATTTTAATATTTTGACGAGTTAATATTTTAACCATGGATTTTAATTTTAATTTATTACATTTTAATCTTAATGTCTGACGTTCTGTGAAGAGGAATTATTCTGAAGATGGGGCATATGCCCTGAAACGCGTCAAGCGGAATTACAAGTAAGTCACTCGACGGATTAGATAAGCAATTATTTATTTAATACAGTGACTTGGATACTTTAATAATGAATATTAAACTGGAAGCAAGTCAAGCATCTACAGTATTCAAATTTCAGAACATTAAGATTAAATTATTAAAAACCAATTCCCATATAAAATTTAATAAAGAATGCATCAGAAACAATTTAATACCTAAGTATGCCTCTATCAAAATAAACAATAACTCCAAGACGGCCACAAAAATCAAAGAGCGTGCACAGGTGATGTGGTTAAAGGAGGAGTTGAGATATTTATATAGGAAAAAGACTGAATTGAACAAAGAATTATATTTGTCCCATTTGAAGCTGCTTAACAGTGTCAATGCATTACAATTAGACAATATATTACATGATTGCAATAAATACATCAATGATGTAATGCAACGTGTATATACAAAACATGATAAGAAACTTAGAACTCTCAAAACTAAACAAAAACCAAACGAAGATAACGTCACCAGTAAACACGAATTCTATGTGCGCGTATCTAATCTTACATCGATAAACTTTAATAAGAATGAAATGGACGTACTTAACAAGGGTCTAAATTACAACATACCCCACAGCAATAAAAACCACATATACCACGAAATAATTTGCGCTGAGACGGCTATAAAGTCAATACCTAACATAAACTTACAAAATGAGGCTCGAGTTTTGATTGAAAACAAACTCAATAAATTTTCGAACAAAAAAAGCCCTAAACTAAACTTTACATATATGAACGAAATTAAAACTTTAAAACAAATCAAAAACAAATTATCCAACAATGATGCACTCATTACAAAGGCAGACAAGGGAAACACTATCGTTATAATGGACAAAAACCAATATTCGCAAAAGGTTAATCAATTCATTGAAAATAATAATATTACAATGGTAAATGCCGACCCGTCAACCGATTTCGTTAAAGCCCTGAATAACACAGTTAATCGTTGTACGCACTTGTTCTATAGCGCCACACGTCACTCATTGAAACCTATTAATGCAGAGGCTCCCCAGTTTACTGGTTTGCCAAAGAATCATAAACCCAGTGTACCAATTAGGCCGCTTGTGAACTTCACCACTGCTCCGAGTTACAAAATCAGTAAAAAACTAGTACAAATAATAAAGAACAGTATAAGCTTAAAGAATGACCATAGCACAAAAAGTTGCACTGAATTTATCGACAAACTGAAAAACATCCAAATTAAACCTAATTACAGAATCGCATCTTTCGACATAGTAGACCTATATACAAATATACCCGTCCAGGATACAATAAATATTCTCAAGTATAATCTTATTGTAGCTAACATACGCAGTCCTGATGAAATTAATGAGATAACCGCTCTATTGGAAGTTGTTTTAAATCAAAATTATTTTATATTTGATGGAAAATACTATATACAAAAGAAAGGTTTAGCGATGGGATCCCCACTCTCTGGATTATTGGCGGACATATACCTGAACCACTACGAAAACACACATATGTTCAGCAGCGCAAACAAATGGCATAACAAGATAGTATCATATACACGTTATGTAGATGACACCTTCATCATTTTTAAAGGTACCATAAGACAGATCAATAATTTAAAAAACTATTTAAATAATATAAAAAAGAACATACAATTTACCTCGAGGTTGAAATAGAAAATAAACTTAATTTCCTCGATTTAACAATAACAAGTTTTGACAATAGTTTCCAATACCAAATATATAGAAAACCTACCACCACCGACGCCACGATACACGCGGATTCCCATCACCCTCTTCCGCAAAAAATGGCCGCCTATAACAGTTTCATACATAGATTACTCACCATACCGTTAGAAATCAGTGACTTTCAGGAGAAAGTCAACACCATTAAATACATAGCTAAGGCCAATGGATATACGTGCTCTATGATCGATGCTTTGATCAAAAAACACCGGAAAAAGTTACATAACAAGAAAACAAAACCGAATAGTAACCGAGACAGCACGTACGTGACTTCTATTTACGGCCGAACTTTACCCCATACATTAACCAACATTTTTAGAAAATTGAATATAACTTTAACTTTCCGGACTGATAACAACATTAAGAAAATTCTTCACCATAAAGCTACAAAACCAATAAAACAGAGGACAGGTGTCTATAGAATCCAATGTGACGATTGCAACAGCTTCTATATTGGACAAACCGGCAGAGCGTTCAAAAAACGCTTCCAAGTACATTTACCAAAAAACGACACCCACATTCTCAAATCCAACTTTGCACGTCACCTCGTAAATAATAATCATAACTACACCAATTTTGACACCAACTTTAAACCATTACACTTTTGCAAAAAAGGCAGATATATGGACACATTAGAAGAATTCGAAATTTACAAGGCTTTTAAACAAATTAAAAAGACGAACAACTCACAAGACGGCGGATTCATATTAAACGACCAACTTAACTTCAAGTCAAATCCCTTGTACGACACGGCCATTAGGATACAAGATGCGTTGCGCAGATAACAGTTTACTCAGACAGTCAGTGCGCGAGTAACATCGCGGCGGTGTACACCGACTATAACGCGAAGTGAACTCATGTTGTGATAGTGCGTGCTCCACTGTGCATTTAGTATATTTTAATATTTTGACGAGTTAATATTTTAACCATGGATTTTAATTTTAATTTATTACATTTTAATCTTAATGTCTGACGTTCTGTGAAGAGGAATTATTCTGAAGATGGGGCATATGCCCTGAAACGCGTCAAGCGGAATTACAAGTAAGTCACTCGACGGATTAGATAAGCAATTATTTATTTAATACAGTGACTTGGATACTTTAATAATGAATATTAAACTGGAAGCAAGTCAAGCATCTACAGTATTCAAATTTCAGAACATTAAGATTAAATTATTAAAAACCAATTCCCATATAAAATTTAATAAAGAATGCATCAGAAACAATTTAATACCTAAGTATGCCTCTATCAAAATAAACAATAACTCCAAGACGGCCACAAAAATCAAAGAGCGTGCACAGGTGATGTGGTTAAAGGAGGAGTTGAGATATTTATATAGGAAAAAGACTGAATTGAACAAAGAATTATATTTGTCCCATTTGAAGCTGCTTAACAGTGTCCATGCATTACAATTAGACAATATATTACATGATTGCAATAAATACATCAATGATGTAATGCAACGTGTATATACAAAACATAATAAGAAACTTAGAACTCTCAAAACTAAACAAAAACCAAACGAAGATAACGTCACCAGTAAACACGAATTCTATGTGCGCGTATCTAATCTTACATCGATAAACTTTAATAAGAATGAAATGGACGTACTTAACAAGGGTCTAAATTACAACATACCCCACAGCAATAAAAACCACATATACCATGAAATAATTTGCGCTGAGACGGCTATAAAGTCAATACCTAACATAAACTTACAAAATGAGGCTCGAGTTTTGATTAAAAACAAAGTCAATAAATTTTCGAACAAAAAAAGCCCTAAACTAAACTTTAAATATATGAACGAAATTAAAACTTTAAAACAAATCAAAAACAAATTATCCAACAATGATGCACTCATTGCAAAGGCAGACAAGGGAAACACTATCGTTATAATGGACAAAAACCAATATTCGCAAAAGGTTAATCAATTCATTGAAAATAATAATATTACAATGGTAAATGCCGACCCGTCAGCCGATTTCGTTAAAGCCCTGAATAACACAGTTAATCGTTGTACGCACTTGTTCGATAGCGCCACACGTCACTCATTGAAACCTATTAATGCAGAGGCTCCCCAGTTTACTGGTTTGCCAAAGAATCATAAACCCAGTGTACCAATTAGGCCGCTTGTGAACTTCACCACTGCTCCGAGTTACAAAATCAGTAAAAAACTAGTACAAATAATAAAGAACAGTATAAGCTTAAAGAATGACCATAGCACAAAAAGTTGCACTGAATTTATCGACAAACTGAAAAACATCCAAATTAAACCTAATTACAGAATCGCATCTTTCGACATAGTAGACCTATATACAAATATACCCGTCCAGGATACAATAAATATTCTCAAGTATAATCTTATTGTAGCTAACATACGCAGTCCTGATGAAATTAATGAGATAACCGCTCTATTGGAAGTTGTTTTAAATCAAAATTATTTTATATTTGATGGAAAATACTATATACAAAAGAAAGGTTTAGCGATGGGATCCCCACTCTCTGGATTATTGGCGGACATATACCTGAACCACTACGAAAACACACATATGTTCAGCAGCGCAAACAAATGGCATAACAAGATAGTACCATATACACGTTATGTAGATGACACCTTCATCATTTTTAACGGTACCATAAGACAGATCAATAATTTAAAAAACTATTTAAATAATATAAACAAGAACATACAATTTACCCTCGAGGTTGAAATAGAAAATAAACTTAATTTCCTCGATTTAACAATAACAAGTTTTGACAATAGTTTCCAATACCAAATATATAGAAAACCTACCACCACCGACGCCACGATACACGCGGATTCCCATCACCCTCTTCCGCAAAAAATGGCCGCCTATAACAGTTTCATACATAGATTACTCACCATACCGTTAGAAATCAGTGACTTTCAGGAGGAAGTCAACACCATTAAATACATAGCTAAGGCCAATGGATATACGTGCTCTATGATCGATGCTTTGATCAAAAAACACCGGAAAAATTACATAACAAGAAAACAAAACCGAATAGTAACCGAGACAGCACGTACGTGACTTCTATTTACGGCCGAACTTTACCCCATACATTAACCAACATTTTTAGAAAATTGAATATAACTTTAACTTTCCGGACTGATAACAACATTAAGAAAATTCTTCACCATAAAGCTACAAAACCAATAAAACAGAGGACAGGTGTCTATAGAATCCAATGTGACGATTGCAACAGCTTCTATATTGGACAAACCGGCAGAGCGTTCAAAAAACGCTTCCAAGAACATTTACCAAAACACGACACCCACATTCTCAAATCCAACTTTGCACGTCACCTCGTAAATAATAATCATAACTACACCAATTTTGACACCAACTTTAAACCATTACACTTTTGCAAAAAAGGCAGATATATGGACACATTAGAAGAATTCGAAATTTACAAGGCTTTTAAACAAATTAAAAAGACGAACAACTCACAAGACGGCGGATTCATATTAAACGACCAACTTAACTTCAAGTCAAATCCCTTGTACGACACGGCCATTAGGATACAAGATGCGTTGCGCAGATAACAGTTTACTCAGACAATCAGTGCGCGAGTAACATCGCGGCGGTGTACACCGACTATAACGCGAAGTGAACTCATGTTGTGATAGTGCGTGCTCCTCTGTGCATTTAGTATATTTTAATATTTTGACGAGTTAATATTTTAACCATGGATTTTAATTTTAATTTATTACATTTTAATCTTAATGTCTGACGTTCTGTGAAGAGGAATTATTCTGAAGATGGGGTTTATGCCCTGAAACGCGTCAAGCGGAATTACAAGTAAGTCACTCGACGGATTAGATAAGCAATTATTTATTTAATACAGTGACTTGGATACTTTAATAATGAATATTAAAATGGATTTAATGTTGCCAAAATGCAACTAAATTGCATTAGAAAGTTGAAATATAATATAAAGCGACTATACTAATATATTTCACTAACTTTAACATTGTAATAGTCGAGTTAGCAAAATATTTACCTATACCATGTATGGCTGGGGCCAATCAACCAGTACAAAAAATAGTCATATCTGGCTAAATATTTACAAAATGTTGACAAAAATAAAAGAGAATGGTACAATACTTCAGTATACCATAAAAACGGACAGACTCAGTTGAAAATACGATCAATTATGAAAGAATTTAACTTATAAGCGTGAGATTTGTCACACTATGAAAAAGGACATCTCAGGCAAACCAATATGATGCTATGTTATCCTGCAATAAAAATAATATGCATAAAGAGTAACCAGGTATCACAAAAGACAGACAATGTAATAAACTCTTAGTGTACACTAGTGAAATCCTATATATATTAAAGAAAGAGACTAATTATTGTGTTATAACATTGACAACAACATAGGCCATAGGCATAGAGCATATAAAATTGAAATTATCTGTGTATTATATATGCTAAAATTTGTTTGTTTTGTTATAGGAAGATAGTAATATTATGTGTTCATGTTGTGGAAGAAACATAATAGTTTCACAACAATTTTTACTTCCATGTTCCTTAAGGAAATGGAAGTATGGTGATGGCAAAAAAAATCGTGTTCGAGATTATTGCAGAATATGATTGTACTACACTCAAAACATGAAAAAAGTCTTTTTTCGAAATGTGTGTGTGTGTGTGTCTGTGTGTCTGTCTGTGTGTCTGTGTGTCTGTCTGTAAATATTTTTCTATGGCAAACGATAACAGCCGCAAATTCATACAGAATCAAATAATTTTTTGCATACAGCCCTGATTTGTAGAGTACTCACGACCTATTGTTTTGGTGAAGATCGATTGAGGGAAAGGGGTAGTTTACCTGCAACGGTTTTTTTTATCAAGGGTAATTTTGTTTGTTTGGCAAACGATAACAGCCGCAAATTCAAACAGAATCAAATAATGATTCGCATACTGCCCTGAATTGTAGGGTTCTCAAGATCTGTTGATTTTGGTAAAGATCGGTTAAGGGAAAGAAAGGGGTAGTTTACCGGCAACGTTTTATGTTTTAACAAGGGTATTTTCTATGGCAAACGATAACAGCCGCAAATTCAAACATAATCAAATACGTTTTTGCATACAGCCCTGATTTCTTGAGTACTAAAGACCTATTGTTTTTGGTGAAGATCGTTTAAGGGAAAGGGGTAGTTTACCAGCCACGTTTTTTGTTTTATCAAGGGTATTTGGTATGGCAAACGATAACAGCCGCAAATTCAAACAAAATCATATAATACTTTGCATACAGCCCTGAATTGCAGAGTTCTCAAGACCTATCGTTTTTGGTGAAGATCGGTTAAGGGAAAGGGGTAGTTTACCTGCAACGGTTTTTTATCAAGGGTAATTTTTTACTTTTCTTTGGTAAACGATAACAGCCGCAAATTCAAACAGAATCAAATAAATTTTTGCATACAGCACTGATTTGTAGAGTACTCAAGACCTATTGTTTTTAGTGAAGATCGGTTAAGTGAAAGGGGTAGTTTACCAGCAACGTTTTATGTTTTAACAAGGGTATTTTCTATGGCAAACGATAACAGCCGCAAATTCTAACAGAATCAAATGATTATTTGCATACAGCCCTAAATTGTAGGGATCTAAAGACCTATTGTTTTTGTTGAAGATCGGGTAACGGAAAGGGATAGTTTACCTGCAACGTTTTATGTTTTAACAAGGGTATTTTTTCTGTGACGAACGATAACTGCCGTAAATTCAAAGAGAATCAACTAATGTTTTGCATACAGCCCTGAATTGTAGAGTTCTCAAGACCTGTTGTTATTGGTGAAGATCGGTTAATGGAATAGGGTAGTTTACCAGCAACGTTTTATGTTTTATCAAGGGTGTTTTCTATGGCAAACGATAACAGCCGCAAATTCAAACAGAATCAAATAATTGTTTGCATACAAGTCTGAATTGTAGAGTACCCAAGACCTGTCGTTTTTGGTGAAGATCGGTTAAGGGAAAGGGGTAGTTTACCAGCCACGTTTTTTTTTTCAAGGGTAATTTTTTTCCATAGTAAACGATAACAGCCGCAAATTCAAACAGAATCAAATGATGTTTTGCATACAGCTTTGTATTGTAGAGTTCTCAATACCTATTGGTGTTGGTGAAGATCGGTTAAGGAAAAGGGGTAGTTTACCAGCAACATTTTATATTTTAACAACGGTAATTTTTTATATGACGAACGATAACTGCCGTAAATTCAAACAGAATCAACTAGGTTTTTGCATACCTTTTTGAACTAAAGAGAACTCAAGGTCTGTTGATTTTGTTGAAGATCGGTTAAGGGAAGGGGTAGTTTATCAGCAACGTTTTATGTTTTAAAAAGGGTAATTTTGTTATGACGAACGATAACTGCCGAAAATTAAATGAGAATAAAGTAATTTGTTGCACTCTTTCCTGAGTTGCAGAGAGCTCAAGGTCTATTGATTTTGGTTAAGATTAGTTAAGGGAAGGTGTAGTTTACCTGCAACATTTTATGTTGTAACAAGAGAAATGTTTCCATGACGAACGATAACTGCCGCACATTCAAACAGAATCAAATATTTTTTTGCATGCTTCCCTGAATTGTAGAGGACGGAAGGTCTGTTGATTTTGGAGAAGATCGGTTAAGAGAAAGGGGTAGTTTACCAGAAACATTTTATGATTTAACAAGAGTAAAGTACTTAATTTTTATAAATAAAGTATCCTGATAAGAAGCTCATAGTAATCCACTGTAGGAAACGTAGATGAAATATCTATAAATGAAGAGGTTAGGTGAACGGGGTGGGGGTAATTTTCTATTATTAAAAATTATAGTTGAAGGTGGAGGGCAGAATTTTTTATATGTGTACTACGTTATCGGCAACAAAGAAGTAGTTTTTTGTTAAAATTGCTTCCCGGACTCTTTAGCCGTAGTTCAATTTTTTCTGCAAAACCAGACTTTTCGGCAGTGCCATCGACTGCCATCATCGGTGAAAATCGAGTGCGAAAACGTGAGGTGGTATACGTTAGTGACCACAGTACTGTGGTTAATGCTGAAGCAATAAGTAGAAAGACGTAGTTTCTATGGAAATATTTCATTTCGAATATGATTTTAAATATAAATCTTAGAACATGGAAGTCATGTATGGTTCTCCATACCGATATTTTGTTCTAAAAATTGAATTTCAATGGAAACAACCCAAGGTGAGAGTTGTATATTGTGTTATTTATTAGAGTTAATTTATTTAAAAACCAATCATAATTAGTATCATTAGATTCAGTTGAAAACAGAGAATCCAAATGTAATAATGGGATGCAAATTGTGAGTACTGATGTAAAACTGTTTGACAAATACCAGAGTAATTTTTGAAATATCCTTAGTGTGAAGAATAAGAAATTTGTTCTAAAAGATTCGACGGAAATTAAATTTGTTCCATGACGTTCCATTTCTTAATTCTCGAACATTCTAGCAGGAATATTTACACAAATATACCGGAAGTTCATGAAAACAATCAGCCTGACACAGTATAAAAGAGAGACCAAATTCGACACTTGAACACTTGAAGCTTGAAATACAGAACAGACGCATCACCTACGACACTGATCAACGCAACCAAGGCGAAACGGAAGGCGAGAAATCGACACAAGACACGAAGAAAGGCTTTTCCCGTACATTGACAAATAGACTGACTTAACCTCTAAAAGAATCTACGCCAATGTGTTGCTGAAATAGAGCAGCAAAACGGCACATTGTGACGTCTCCCTTGTTAAGACAACACAAAAGTCGGGAACTAGTTCAATTCTTTACCAGTTAATTCAACTAGCTGCCGTTGTTAGTAAAACATCCTTACCAACAAATTACAACACAATTATGACATAGGAAATTGACAAGGTTTGCACAAATTTATTCACTCACCTGGTGTTAGCGAAAACTTCTCTTTATTACTATTCAAATATTCTGTTTGACTTTGTTTCTTTTTAAAGAAAAATTTCTTTAGTAAATTCTGCTTTTAATGCTTTGAAGATATTAAGTTTATTATTTCTTTTATCTCAAAAATACTCATCTAGATGTTTGTTTTAAATACCTCGGATCCGGGTCTGAACTTTCTCAAAATAATTAATTTATCACAAACTTCAACCAAATTATTGGAAGAATAATATTGGTGGTAATCTACATTATTATCTTACATTTATATATAGTGCTGTTACTACTACTTCATTACAAAATTAACAAATCTGATAATTTCTTCTTTACATTATTAAAGTTCTTTAGTGTTCTTTTGTTACTTCTCTTATTGAAACGAAAATTTACAAATGTTGTGTTTGGATATCACCTGAATTTAATATGAGGTTGTTGTTGGGTCCTTGGGGGGTCATCTCCTGTCGTCTTCTAGGGTGGAGTACATGGTTCCTCTTGAAGCTACATCGGGTTGATTATATCTGCTCTCGACGATCGGTTTTTTTACTTGAAGTTCATACTGTTGTAGTTGGAGTTTTCTTCGTCCGGATTTTGTAGTTCACATTTTACACCTTAATTATAGTTCTTACTTTGCAGTACTAAAGTCTGGTAGTTATATATCTTACAACTCACAGTTTTATATTTTTAAAAGAGATCTGTTGGCTAATTTTTCCTTTCTGTATATTCTTCCTAACTCTACACACACTACATTTTTCAAAATAAAATCATCTTACACTGGATATTCGTTTAACGGCATACACTTATGTGTATGTAGACAACACAAAACTCACATCTTTTCATGACGAAGTTCTACTGGCGACTGCGCGTATAGTTTTGGGGCGAGGGCTCAGTTAGCTGGTGCGTATTTACGCACTAAGAAAATAGTTCGTACTTTTATATATTATTAATTATTCAGTAATTAGAATGTAAGTACTTTATGTTAACTTTATTACGACTTAGAGATTTCTTTATTTATATAGTCGCATATTTAATAATTAAAGTAATTATTATTATTATTATACTTTACTTAATACCTTTCTTGGCGTGTTGGTACTGGACAATTTCAAGTTGATTCAGGAATCTGGGTATAGGTAAGGGTGGATAATACTCTTACTTATTAAAAAAAAAAAATTTATTTCTGCGATTTTCGATGCTTTTAAAATCGCCACATCCTCCTGCACTTAACTATGAAAAACGGGGTGGTGGAATATTAATAGAAAATCTAATAAACAATTATATTTGGACACAGAATTCCATACTGAAATTTCTCTCTCTCAGATTATTTCTATTCATCAATTGATTATCTTACACTTACGTAACATCTAAATTCTACTACATCTACTATACATAAAATACACAAAACGTAAATCTACCTTATTTTAATTCTTACATCTACTACCGGTTTTTTCTTGAATTGGTCACTCGTTTTACGGAGTTATAGTCATGAGTATGTTACTAATAATAATCACGTATTGTAATAACAATCGAATTACTTTTAGTTTACAGCGCTAGGGATTATTTTTCTTTCTTTCTTTCTCTCTCTTCATCTTCATTATCATCGTCATCAGATTTCTCATGTATTATATCATTCTCGCAGGACATTAGCTAAGGTTGATCAGACCTCGCTAGTATTCGTACGAGGGGTTTTGAGTTTATACTCACTTATGGTATAGGATGTTGCACAATCTTATCCTATTTCGGTATAATTATATACAGCATATTTTATTCTTAATACTTAAATATTATTCTCGGTTTTCTATCTTTCTCGTAGTTTTTCTTCTGTATTTTGACACGAAAAACATTTTTTTATTTGAGACAGATGGCTTCTGCGAACGTAGTTTTCTGTATTGGGTTCATACAGAGATACAGTAACGGGGGTGATGAACTTATGAATTTGGTAGGGGCGACACCATCGATATGATCGTTTCGAAGTGGTCCTATCAACTGCTTTACTCATAGGATGAGTTTTATACATTACTAAATCACCTATTTTATTCTTTATTTGCCTATTATTATGCTCATGATACTTCCTTGATTTTTGTAAATTCGCTCTCAAATTTGCACGAGCTTCGTTCCATATTTTTCTTATGTTATTCCCATTTACGTCGCGGGGTAATAACTCCACTTTGTGGTTAAAGGATGGTTGGGTTTGTACTTGTACAGCAAATCAAATGGTGTTGATTTATGACCTTCATGATACGCTGAATTGAATGCAAATTGTATCCACGAAATATTTTGATCCCAGGTTGTCTGGTCTTTAGCATGATAAGATATTAATGCTGATTTTAAGTTACGCAAGTATCTTTCTGCTAGGTTTCCTTGTGGTCTGTACTCGGTCACGGTAATATGATTTATACCTAATTTAAAACACATGTCGTTAAATTCTTTCAACTTAAACTGGGGTCCATTGTCAGATATTAGGTTTAAAGGTGTACCATAATCTTTAAATAGTTTTTCTTGTAGAATTTTAATTGTCGTAGATGTTAATGCACGACGCATAGGATACATCCACACGAATTTAGTGAAAGAGTCTACACATATTAACAGCATAGTATTTCCGGATTTAGAGCGGGGATAAGGTCCAGAATAGTCTATGTATATTTTCGAGAAGGGAGTGGTAGGTATTTCGGAGATTAATTTTCCGACTTGACTTGTTCTTGCTGGTTTGCTCAGGGCACAAATTTCGCATTCTTTAACGAACTTTTTTATTTCACTATTCATGTTTTCCCAGTGGTATTCCTTGCGAATACGATGTATAGTTTTCCTAATTCCCATATGAGCTCCAATTGTCGATGAATGGTAGTAGTCCATTAACATGGGTTTGATTATTTCCGGGGCGATTATTCTCAGTAATTTTCCGTTTGCCTTTTTAAAACAAAGTACTCTTTTACTCAAGGTATATTTGTCAGAATTATTTCCTTTTTCTATTTGTTCTATTATTTTGCACAATTTCGGATCTTGTTGTTGGTGATATGCTATATCCTTAAACGCAAGGGGAAAGTTAGTAATTAGTGTATTAACGGTAGTGGTTTCAATATTGTCTTCTCCAGATCTTGTATTGGGTAGTTGGAACATGCGGGATAGAGTATCGGCTACTACATTTTGAGTACCACGAATAAGTTGCACTTTGAACTTGTAGCAATTTAATCTTAACACCCATCTTCCGATACGACCTAACTGTTTTGGGTGATTCAATAACCATGATAAAGCTTGATTATCGGTTTCTAGTAGAAATTCTTTGTCTTCCAAAAATGGTTTGAATTTATCAAAGGCGAATACTACGGCTAAACATTCAAGTTCGTAGGCTGAGAACTTCCTTTCTTGCTCGGTCAATGTACAGGATGCATAGCTGATCGGGAGTCTAGTATTATTTATCTCCTGGTATATTACGGCTCCTAATGCTACACTTGAACTATCGGTCTGTACGATAAATGGTTTACTGAAATCCGCTAACTGCAAAACAGGTGGGGATATAATGCTTTTTTAAGTGTTTCAAACGCTTCTTGATGTTGAGTAGTCCACTCGAATTTCGTTCCTTTCTTTCTTAAGGCATTCAATGGGGCTGCTATATCCGCTAAGTGGGGTATGTACTTATAAAAATAATTAATCATACCTAAAAATCGAGCTATACCTTTGACGTCTCTCGGAGGTAAGAATTCTCGGATTGCGCGTGTACGTTCGGGATCGATGCTAACCTTACCTTCGGCTGATACTATGTGACCTAAGAAGGAGAATTGTTTTACTGCGAAATTAACTTTACTCGGATTTACGGTCAGTCCGGCTTTCTTTACCCTGGATAATACTTCACGCAAGTGATCAATATGTTGATCCATTGACTCACTATACACTACTATATCGTCAAGATAATGATATACAAATTTAAATTTAACGTCATGGAAATTTTTTTCTAACAGTCGGCTGCATACTGAACTTCCTTGTGATATACCGAATGGTACTCTCGTAAATTGATATAGATTAAATGGGACAGCAAAAGCAGTTAAATGTTTTGATTCCTCAGCTAGTGGGATTTGGTGAAATGCTTGGTTGAGATCCATTAAGGTGAAGATTTTCGCTCTTGTAAAATAGTGAAACGCACTGTGAATGTCGGGCAGTGGTATCGATTCAAATTCTATACTCTTATTTAGTTGTCTATAATTCACGACTAGTCTATGTTTGTCAGTTCCTTTTGGTACTAGGAATGCAGGTGATGAGTATGGAGAAGTTGACGGTTCAATGACGTGCTGATCAAGGAGTTTGTTAATGTGGTTTCTCATTATTTCCATCTTGGGCGGAGATAATTTGTATGGGTGGAGTCGTATTACCTTGTTGTCACTAAGATATATTTTATATTCGATTAAATGGGTTAATCCTAACTTGGGAGTGAGTACAGCAGAAAATTCTTTTATTAACTTTTGGATTCTTAGTCTCTCATTTCCTTTTAAATGACTCAGACTCGATTTATGATGCTCTGAATGAATAGTTGCGGTTTCACAAATAGCGTCGTTACTTAATTCGGAGTCGAACTGATATTTTCGAGTACGATCAAATCTGAAGAAATATTGTTTTGCATATATATCAATGATTAAGGCAGTTTTTCTTATAAAATCCGCGCCTAATATTAAGTTGTGTCCTAACTCTTCAGCTACTAGTACGGGAATATACCAAGTAAAATTCTTTATTCTTAATTTCACCGTAATACTGTGCGATATCTTGAGGTTTTGTTTATTTGCGGTGGTACACTTTATGTTCACCATTTGGCTACGTTTAATCAGATTATGATTAGCTAATAAGGTGGCTAACTGTTTACTAATTATACTACGGATAGATCCGGAATCAATTAAACCAAGGGTATTCGTTGCTCCAAGGTCTATCTGTACATAGGGTAGTTGGCATATACTTGTTTTACATGCACCAATAGAGTTGCACTTCTCGATAAATCTTGTTAAGTAAGGGTCTATGCGTTTATTTTTATTTGATGCTTATTATTGTTGTTACCTTTCCTTCTGGTGCTTCGGAAGACGTAGGATTTTCGTTCTTCCAGCTTCACATGTTTTTTTGATTGGTCGGTTTTCTGTTGATAGCGCTTTTGTTTACATAACTTGCTAATATGTCGGCCTTTCCACAGTTATAACATCTTCTTTCCTCATTTACTTCGCTCGGAGGTTGTCGGGGTTTTGGTTTAGAGTATGAAACATGGGGATAGCTTTGGGTTTTATATGTACTTACGAATCGCTTATCGCGGTAGTTTCGGGTATCATTTCCGATTGGTCGAATTTGGAATGAATCTCTGTGTTGACTCTGGGACATAGAAACGCGTCTATTCTGGTCAGAATACCAGACGTTGGATGAATGTATACAACATAGTTCTAGTTCGGTGAAAGTGGTAGGTCGCTTCATGAGTGCTAGTCGAGATCGCTCCTCGGGGGATAGTCCTACCAAGATAGTGTCGACAAACTGTTGTTCACTCCATTTAACTTGTAACAATAAAGCAGATTCTCTTACATCAGATATATAATGAGCTAATCTCTCGTATGTGCCTTGTACACGAAGTACTAAGTTTCGCTTCAATTCTTCGTAGATCCTGGTGGGAATGAAATGTCTTATTAGTGTGGTATGAAGTTCTTCTACCGGGTGATTATACCTTAGGGATTCTAACACTCTATCTTTTAATGGAGGTCTACACTTAGGTAAAATTACTTGCAAACTCTGGTTATCTCTTAGTTGTTGCAGGTCCTTTAATTGTAAAATGTGCTTCATAAAATCAAGGAGCTTTGTAATATTCAGCCCATCAGTGATTGGTATGTCAGACAAAATACTTTCTACAGGGTGGGTTATCTTTCCATAGAGCTCGGTAGTTAGATTTATTTGACTCATCATTCTAGGTTTTTCCGCAGATTGATTAGTCCGCAAGTGAGAAGGTAAATCGTAGGTACGGGTCATATTTTCTTGTTCACTAGGGAGGAACGTAACATTTACTTGACTATCAGTTAACCGTTCTTTGAATGGATTTATATTTGATTCCTGCAGAATCTGAATTTTTGCAGTACCGTTTGGCTGTTCTTGAGTCGGGGATTGGGTAGGTGAAATATTTAATTTCGTCATTGCTTCTTCAATTTCGTCTAATCTAAACGATTCGGATCGTCGACGTAATTCGCGCATTATCTCGGGTAATTGTTGTATTGCTTCCTCGGCGAATTTTTGTACATCATGAGGGGTATCTTTATCACCTGGCCAGTTCAACAAATTGGTGATACGGCGGGTTAGATGGTCGATTCTTTGGGTGGTGCGTAAAATTACTGCGGGGGATTTTTCATCACGCAGGGTTTGTGCGATCGAAGCTAGTTCCGTATACTTATGATAACATGTTTCTTTTTCGCTTTCAAAATCTAAAACACTTAAACGATTTAATAATGAGGGTTTGTCCGGTTTATTTTCACGTAACGTCTTGCGAAGTTCCGCGACAGTTACATTAGAGTAGGGAAGACCACGCAATAATGCTTCATAGCTTAATTCGTCTTTCAACAACAAGTCGGGGTTAAATTGAGCCATTTTTGATAACAACAACTTTAAATACACGACGTATTACGAACGACAAATCTTATGTCACTTACTTTAATTCGTTTTATCAATGTTTAAAATAGTTAACGTGAATTCATTTAAACACATACACATATATATCTTATTGCATATGAAATCTTATATTAATTAATCAACATAACTTATCTCACAACAATTCAATTCTCTGTACTGACATATATAATTAATCAAAACAAAAACTAATACCATCGTATAGTGGAGAGAAATTTCATATATGAAATGTTCATTGCTTTAACAATGGCACAAAGGGTCAGCTGTTTTGGGGAGTCGTCTAGGGTGGTAATTTAGGACAATTCAAAACAGGAAAGAGCGTGTCTAAGGTGGTTTGTTTGGTTTAGCGAGGGGAGGTTATGAATGAGATGAGTGCATACAAAGAGGAGAGTTTACATTCCACAACACGTATTTAACATGAACAGACTGGCTTCTACCGACAGGTTTGGAATGGAATACTTACCAGCGATGACTTGTTTAATACGGCAAAGTCGCGATACTAATATTATTATAACATAATTAGAATTTTACTCATTTATTTTTGTTTATTTCTGAGTGAATAAATTTATGTTTGTCCAAGTTATTGTTAACGAATTATAAAATTACACAACAACAGCAACATAATTATTTCTTTTTTAAAGTAGTAGCAGAGTGGCGCAATTTTGTGACGTCTCCCTTGTTAAGACAACACAAATGTCGGGAACTAGTTCAATTCTTTACCAGTTAATTAAACTAGCTGCCGTTGTTAGTAAAACATGCTTACCAACAAATTACAACACAATTATGACATAGGAAATTGACAAGGTTTGCACAAATTTATTCACTCACCTGGTGTTAGCGAAAACATCTCTTTATTACTATTCAAATATTCTGTTTGACTTTGTTTCTTTTTAAAGAAAAATTTCTTTAGTAAATTCTGCTTTCAATGCTTTGAAGATATTAAGTTTATTATTTCTTTTATCTCAGAAATACTCATCTAGATGTTCGTTTTAAATACCTCGGATCCGGGTCTGAACTTTCTCAAAATAATTAATTTATCACAAACTTCAACCAAATTATTGGAAGAATAATATTGGTGGTAATCTACATTATTATCTTACATTTATATATAGTGCTGTTACTACTACTTCATTACAAAATTAACAAATCGGATAATTTCTTCTTTACATTATTAAAGTTCTTTAGTGTTCTTTTGTTACTTCTCTTATTGAAACGAAAATTTACAAATGTTGTGTTTGGATATCACCTGAATTTAATATGAGGTTGTTGTTGGGTCCTTGGGGGGGTCATCTCGTGTCGTCTTCTAGGGTGGAGTACATGGTTCCTCTTGAAGCTACATCGGGTTGATTATATCTGCTCTCGACGATCGGTTTTTTTACTCGAAGTTCATACTGTTGTAGTTGGAGTTTTCTTCGTCCGGATTTTGTAGTTCACATTTTACACCTTAATTATAGTTCTTACTTTGCAGTACTAAAGTCTGGTAGTTACATATCTTACAACTTACAGTTTTATATTTTAAAAAGAGATGTGTTGGCTAATTTTTCCTTTCTGTATATTCTTCCTAACTCTACACACACTACATTTTTCAAAATAAAATCATCTTACACTGGATATTCGTTTAACGGCATACACTTATGTGTATGTAGACAACACAAACTCACATCTTTTCATGACGAAGTTCTACTGGCGACTGCGCGTATAGTTTAGGGGCGAGGGCTCAGTTAGCTGGTGCGTATTTACGCACTAAGAAAATAGTTCGTACTTTTATATATTATTAATTATTCAGTAATTAGAATGTAAGTACTTTATGTTAACTTTATTACGACTTAGAGATTTCTTTATTTATATAGTCGCATATTTAATAATTAAAGTAATTATTATTATTATTATACTTTACTTAATACCTTTCTTGGCGTGTTGGTACTGGACAATTTCAAGTTGATTCAGGAATCTGGGTATAGGTAAGGGTGGATAATACTCTTACTTATTAAAAAAAAAAATTTATTTCTGCGATTTTCGATGCTTTTAAAATCGCCACATCCTCCTGCACTTAACTATGAAAAACGGGGTGGTGGAATATTAATAGAAAATCTAATAAACAATTATATTTGGACACAGAATTCCATACTGAAATTTCTCTCTCTCAGATTATTTCTATTCATCAATTGATTATCTTACACTTACGTAACATCTAAATTCTACTACATCTACTATACATAAAATACACAAAACGTAAATCTACCTTATTTTAATTCTTACATCTACTACCGGTTTTTTCTTGAATTGGTCACTCGTTTTACGGAGTTATAGTCATGAGTATGTTACTAATAATAATCACGTATTGTAATAACAATCGAATTACTTTTAGTTTACAGCGCTAGGGATTATTTTTCTTTCTTTCTTTCTCTCTCTTCATCTTCATTATCATCGTCATCAGATTTCTCATGTATTATATCATTCTCGCAGGACATTAGCTAAGGTTGATCAGACCTCGCTAGTATTCGTACGAGGGGTTTTGAGTTTATACTCACTTATGGTATAGGATGTTGCACAATCTTATCCTATTTCGGTATAATTATATACAGCATATTTTATTCTTAATACTTAAATATTATTCTCGGTTTTCTATCTTTCTCGTAGTTTTTCTTCTGTATTTTGACACGAAAAACATTTTTTTATTTGAGACAGATGGCTTCTGCGAACGTAGTTTTCTGTATTGGGTTCATACAGAGATACAGTAACGGGGGTGATGAACTTATGAATTTGGTAGGGGCGACACCATCGATATGATAGTTTCGAAGTGGTCCTATCAACTGCTTTACTCATAGGATGAGTTTTATACATTACTAAATCACCTATTTTATTCTTTATTTGCCTATTATTATGCTCATGATACTTCCTTGATTTTTGTAAATTCGCTCTCAAATTTGCACGAGCTTCGTTCCATATTTTTCTTATGTTATTCCCATTTACGTCGCGGGGTAATAACTCCACTTTGTGGTTAAAGGATGGTTGGGTTTGTACTTGTACAGCAAATCAAATGGTGTTGATTTATGACCTTCATGATACGCTGAATTGAATGCAAATTGTATCCACGAAATATTTTGATCCCAGGTTGTCTGGTCTTTAGCATGATAAGATATTAATGCTGATTTTAAGTTACGCAAGTATCTTTCTGCTAGGTTTCCTTGTGGTCTGTACTCGGTCACGGTAATATGATTTATACCTAATTTAAAACACATGTCGTTAAATTCTTTCAAATTAAACTGGGGTCCATTGTCAGATATTAGGTTTAAAGGTGTACCATAATCTTTAAATAGTCTTTCTTGTAGAATTTTAATTGTCGTAGATGCTAATGCACGACGCATAGGATACATCCACACGAATTTAGTGAAAGAGTCTACACATATTAACAGCATAGTATTTCCGGATTTAGAGCGGGGATAAGGTCCAGAATAGTCTATGTATATTTTCGAGAAGGGAGTGGTAGGTATTTCGGAGATTAATTTTCCGACTTGACTTGTTCTTGCTGGTTTGCTCAGGGCACAAATTTCGCATTCTTTAACGAACTTTTTTATTTCACTATTCATGTTTTCCCAGTGGTATTCCTTGCGAATACGATGTATAGTTTTCCTAATTCCCATATGAGCTCCAATTGTCGATGAATGGTAGTAGTCCATTAACATGGGTTTGATTATTTCCGGGGCGATTATTCTCAGTAATTTTCCGTTTGCCTTTTTAAAACAAAGTACTCTTTTACTCAAGGTTTATTTGTCAGAATTATTTCCTTTTTCTATTTGTTCTATTATTTTGCACAATTTCGGATCTTGTTGTTGGTGATATGCTATATCCTTAAACGCAAGGGGAAAGTTAGTAATTAGTGTATTAACGGTAGTGGTTTCAATATTGTCTTCTCCAGATCTTGTATTGGGTAGTTGGAACATGCGGGATAGAGTATCGGCTACTACATTTTGAGTACCACGAATAAGTTGCACTTTGAACTTGTAGCAATTTAATCTTAACACCCATCTTCCGATACGACCTAACTGTTTTGGGTGATTCAATAACCATGATAAAGCTTGATTATCGGTTTCTAGTAGAAATTCTTTGTCTTCCAAAAGTGGTTTGAATTTATCAAAGGCGAATACTACGGCTAAACATTCAAGTTCGTAGGCTGAGAACTTCCTTTCTTGCTCGGTCAATGTACAGGATGCATAGCTGATCGGGAGTCTAGTATTATTTATCTCCTGGTATATTACGGCTCCTAATGCTACACTTGAACTATCGGTCTGTACGATAAATGGTTTACTGAAATCCGCTAACTGCAAAACAGGTGGGGATATAATGCTTTCTTTAAGTGTTTCAAACGCTTCTTGATGTTGAGTAGTCCACTCGAATTTCGTTCCTTTCTTTCTTAAGGCATTCAATGGGGCTGCTATATCCGCTAAGTGGGGTATGTACTTATAAAAATAATTATTCATACCTAAAAATCGAGCTATACCTTTGACGTCTCTCGGAGGTAAGAATTCTCGGATTGCGCGTGTACGTTCGGGATCGATGCTAACCTTACCTTCGGCTGATACTATGTGACCTAGGAAGGAGAATTGTTTTACTGCGAAATTAACTTTACTCGGATTTACGGTCAGTCCGGCTTTCTTTACCCTGGATAATACTTCACGCAAGTGATCAATATGTTGATCCATTGACTCACTATACACTACTATATCGTCAAGATAATGATATACAAATTTAAATTTAACGTCATGGAAATTTTTTTCTAACAGTCGGCTGCATACTGAACTTCCTTGTGATATACCGAATGGTACTCTCGTAAATTGATATAGATTAAATGGGACAGCAAAAGCAGTTAAATGTTTTGATTCCTCAGCTAGTGGGATTTGGTGAAATGCTTGGTTGAGATCCATTAAGGTGAAGATTTTCGCTCTTGTAAAATAGTGAAACGCACTGTGAATGTCGGGCAGTGGTATCGATTCAAATTCTATACTCTTATTTAGTTGTCTATAATTCACGACTAGTCTATGTTTGTCAGTTCCTTTTGGTACTAGGAATGCAGGTGATGAGTATGGAGAAGTTGACGGTTCAATGACGTGCTGATCAAGGAGTTTGTTAATGTGGTTTCTCATTATTTCCATCTTGGGCGGAGATAATTTGTATGGGTGGAGTCGTATTACCTTGTTGTCACTAAGATATATTTTATATTCGATTAAATGGGTTAATCCTAACTTGGGAGTGAGTACAGCAGAAAATTCTTTTATTAACTTTTGGATTCTTAGTCTCTCATTTCCTTTTAAATGACTCAGACTCGATTTATGATGCTCTGAATGAATAGTTGCGGTTTCACAAATAGCGTCGTTACTTAATTCGGAGTCGAACTGATATTTCCGAGTACGATCAAATCTGAAGAAATATTGTTTTGCATATATATCAATGATTAAGGCAGTTTTTCTTATAAAATCCGCGCCTAATATTAAGTTGTGTCCTAACTCTTCAGCTACTAGTAGGGGAATATACCAAGTAAAATTCTTTATTTTTAATTTCACCGTAATACTGTGCGATATCTTGAGGTTTTGTTTATTTGCGGTGGTACACTTTATGTTCACCATTTGGCTACGTTTAATCAGATTATGATTAGCTAATAAGGTGGCTAACTGTTTACTAATTATACTACGGATAGATCCGGAATCAATTAAACCAAGGGTATTCGTTGCTCCAAGGTCTATCTGTACATAGGGTAGTTGGCATATACTTGTTTTACATGCACCAATAGAGTTGCACTTCTCGATAAATCTTGTTAAGTAAGGGTCTATGCGTTTATTTTTATTTGATGCTTATTATTGTTGTTACCTTTCCTTCTGGTGCTTCGGAAGACGTAGGATTTTCGTTCTTCCAGCTTCACATGTTTTTTTGATTGGTCGGTTTTCTGTTGATAGCGCTTTTGTTTACATAACTTGCTAATATGTCGGCCTTTCCACAGTTATAACATCTTCTTTCCTCATTTACTTCGCTCGGAGGTTGTCGGGGTTTTGGTTTAGAGTATGAAACATGGGGATAGCTTTGGGTTTTATATGTACTTACGAATCGCTTATCGCGGTAGTTTCGGGTATCATTTCCGATTGGTCGAGTTTGGAATGAATCTCTGTGTTGACTCTGGGACATAGAAACGCGTCTATTCTGGTCAGAATACCAGACGTTGGATGAATGTATACAACATAGTTCTAGTTCGGTGAAAGTGGTAGGTCGCTTCATGAGTGCTAGTCGAGATCGCTCCTCGGGGGATAGTCCTACCAAGATAGTGTCGACTAACTGTTGTTCACTCCATTTAACTTGTAACAATAAAGCAGATTCTCTTACATCAGATATATAATGAGCTAATCTCTCGTATGTGCCTTGTACACGAAGTACTAAGTTTCGCTTCAATTCTTCGTAGATCCCGGTGGGAATGAAATGTCTTATTAGTGTGGTATGAAGTTCTTCTACCGGGTGATTATACCTTAGGGATTCTAACACTCTATCTTTTAATGGAGGTCTACACTTAGGTAAAATTACTTGCAAACTCTGGTTATCTCTTAGTTGTTGCAGGTCCTTTAATTGTAAAATGTGCTTCATAAAATCAAGGAGCTTTGTAATATTCAGCCCATCAGTGATTGGTATGTCAGACAAAATACTTTCTACAGGGTGGGTTATCTTTCCATAGAGCTCGGTAGTTAGATTTATTTGACTCATCATTCTAGGTTTTTCCGCAGATTGATTAGTCCGCAAGTGAGAAGGTAAATCGTAGGTACGGGTCATATTTTCTTGTTCACTAGGGAGGAACGTAACATTTACTTGACTATCAGTTAACCGTTCTTTGAATGGATTTATATTTGATTCCTGCAGAATCTGAATTTTTGCAGTACCGTTTGGCTGTTCTTGAGTCGGGGATTGGGTAGGTGAAATATTTAATTTCGTCATTGCTTCTTCAATTTCGTCTAATCTAAACGATTCGGGTCGTCGACGTAATTCGCGCATTATCTCGGGTAATTGTTGTATTGCTTCCTCGGCGAATTTTTGTACATCATGAGGGGTATCTTTATCACCTGGCCAGTTCAACAAATTGGTGATACGGCGGGTTAGATGGTCGATTCTTTGGGTGGTGCGTAAAATTACTGCGGGGGATTTTTCATCACGCAGGGTTTGTGCGATCGAAGCTAGTTCCGTATACTTATGATAACATGTTTCTTTTTCGCTTTCAAAATCTAAAACACTTAAAAGATCTAATAATGAGGGTTTGTCCGGTTTATTTTCACGTAACGTCTTGCGAAGTTCCGCGACAGTTACATTAGAGTAGGGAAGACCACGCAATAATGCTTCATAGCTTAATTCGTCTTTCAACAACAAGTCGGGGTTAAATTGAGCCATTTTTGATAACAACAACTTTAAATACACGACGTATTACGAACGACAAATCTTATGTCACTTACTTTAATTCGTTTTATCAATGTTTAAAATAGTTAACGTGAATTCATTTAAACACATACACATATATATCTTATTGCATATGAAATCTTATATTAATTAATCAACATAACTTATCTCACAACAATTCAATTCTCTGTACTGACATATATAATTAATCAAAACAAAAACTAATACCATCGTATAGTGGAGAGAAATTTCATATATGAAATGTTCATTGCTTTAACAATGGCACAAAGGGTCAGCTGTTTTGGGGAGTCGTCTAGGGTGGTAATTTAGGACAATTCAAAACAGGAAAGAGCGTGTCTAAGGTGGTTTGTTTGGTTTAGCGAGGGGAGGTTATGAATGAGATGAGTGCATACAAAGGGGAGAGTTTACATTCCACAACACGTATTTAACATGAACAGACTGGCTTCTACCGACAGGTTTGGAATGGAATACTTACCAGCGATGACTTGTTTAATACGGCAAAGTCGCGATACTAATATTATTATAACATAATTAGAATTTTACTCATTTATTTTTGTTTATTTCTGATTGAATAAATTTATGTTTGTCCAAGTTATTGTTAACGAATTATAAAATTACACAACAACAGCAACATAATTATTTCTTTTTTAAAGTAGTAGCAGAGTGGCGCAATTTTGTGACGTCTCCCTTGTTAAGACAACACAAATGTCGGGAACTAGTTCAATTCTTTACCAGTTAATTAAACTAGCTGCCGTTGTTAGTAAAACATGCTTACCAACAAATTACAACACAATTATGACATAGGAAATTGACAAGGTTTGCACAAATTTATTCACTCACCTGGTGTTAGCGAAAACATCTCTTTATTACTATTCAAATATTCTGTTTGACTTTGTTTCTTTTTAAAGAAAAATTTCTTTAGTAAATTCTGCTTTCAATGCTTTGAAGATATTAAGTTTATTATTTCTTTTATCTCAGAAATACTCATCTAGATGTTCGTTTTAAATACCTCGGATCCGGGTCTGAACTTTCTCAAAATAATTAATTTATCACAAACTTCAACCAAATTATTGGAAGAATAATATTGGTGGTAATCTACATTATTATCTTACATTTATATATAGTGCTGTTACTACTACTTCATTACAAAATTAACAAATCGGATAATTTCTTCTTTACATTATTAAAGTTCTTTAGTGTTCTTTTGTTACTTCTCTTATTGAAACGAAAATTTACAAATGTTGTGTTTGGATATCACCTGAATTTAATATGAGGTTGTTGTTGGGTCCTTGGGGGGGTCATCTCGTGTCGTCTTCTAGGGTGGAGTACATGGTTCCTCTTGAAGCTACATCGGGTTGATTATATCTGCTCTCGACGATCGGTTTTTTTACTCGAAGTTCATACTGTTTTAGTTGGAGTTTTCTTCGTCCGGATTTTGTAGTTCACATTTTACACCTTAATTATAGTTCTTACTTTGCAGTACTAAAGTCTGGTAGTTACATATCTTACAACTTACAGTTTTATATTTTAAAAAGAGATGTGTTGGCTAATTTTTCCTTTCTGTATATTCTTCTTAACTCTACACACACTACATTTTTCAAAATAAAATCATCTTACACTGGATATTCGTTTAACGGCATACACTTATGTGTATGTAGACAACACAAAACTCACATCTTTTCATGACGAAGTTCTACTGGCGACTGCGCGTATAGTTTAGGGGCGAGGGCTCAGTTAGCTGGTGCGTATTTACGCACTAAGAAAATAGTTCGTACTTTTATATATTATTAATTATTCAGTAATTAGAATGTAAGTACTTTATGTTAACTTTATTACGACTTAGAGATTTCTTTATTTATATAGTCGCATATTTAATAATTAAAGTAATTATTATTATTATTATACTTTACTTAATACCTTTCTTGGCGTGTTGGTACTGGACAATTTCAAGTTGATTCAGGAATCTGGGTATAGGTAAGGGTGGATAATACTCTTACTTATTAAAAAAAAAAATTTATTTCTGCGATTTTCGATGCTTTTAAAATCGCCACATCCTCCTGCACTTAACTATGAAAAACGGGGTGGTGGAATATTAATAGAAAATCTAATAAACAATTATATTTGGACACAGAATTCCATACTGAAATTTCTCTCTCTCAGATTATTTCTATTCATCAATTGATTATCTTACACTTACGTAACATCTAAATTCTACTACATCTACTATACATAAAATACACAAAACGTAAATCTACCTTATTTTAATTCTTACATCTACTACCGGTTTTTTCTTGAATTGGTCACTCGTTTTACGGAGTTATAGTCATGAGTATGTTACTAATAATAATCACGTATTGTAATAACAATCGAATTACTTTTAGTTTACAGCGCTAGGGATTATTTTTCTTTCTTTCTTTCTCTCTCTTCATCTTCATTATCATCGTCATCAGATTTCTCATGTATTATATCATTCTCGCAGGACATTAGCTAAGGTTGATCAGACCTCGCTAGTATTCGTACGAGGGGTTTTGAGTTTATACTCACTTATGGTATAGGATGTTGCACAATCTTATCCTATTTCGGTATAATTATATACAGCATATTTTATTCTTAATACTTAAATATTATTCTCGGTTTTCTATCTTTCTCGTAGTTTTTCTTCTGTATTTTGACACGAAAAACATTTTTTTATTTGAGACAGATGGCTTCTGCGAACGTAGTTTTCTGTATTGGGTTCATACAGAGATACAGTAACGGGGGTGATGAACTTATGAATTTGGTAGGGGCGACACCATCGATATGATAGTTTCGAAGTGGTCCTATCAACTGCTTTACTCATAGGATGAGTTTTATACATTACTAAATCACCTATTTTATTCTTTATTTGCCTATTATTATGCTCATGATACTTCCTTGATTTTTGTAAATTCGCTCTCAAATTTGCACGAGCTTCGTTCCATATTTTTCTTATGTTATTCCCATTTACGTCGCGGGGTAATAACTCCACTTTGTGGTTAAAGGATGGTTGGGTTTGTACTTGTACAGCAAATCAAATGGTGTTGATTTATGACCTTCATGATACGCTGAATTGAATGCAAATTGTATCCACGAAATATTTTGATCCCAGGTTGTCTGGTCTTTAGCATGATAAGATATTAATGCTGATTTTAAGTTACGCAAGTATCTTTCTGCTAGGTTTCCTTGTGGTCTGTACTCGGTCACGGTAATATGATTTATACCTAATTTAAAACACATGTCGTTAAATTCTTTCAACTTAAACTGGGGTCCATTGTCAGATATTAGGTTTAAAGGTGTACCATAATCTTTAAATAGTCTTTCTTGTAGAATTTTAATTGTCGTAGATGCTAATGCACGACGCATAGGATACATCCACACGAATTTAGTGAAAGAGTCTACACATATTAACAGCATAGTATTTCCGGATTTAGAGCGGGGATAAGGTCCAGAATAGTCTATGTATATTTTCGAGAAGGGAGTGGTAGGTATTTCGGAGATTAATTTTCCGACTTGACTTGTTCTTGCTGGTTTGCTCAGGGCACAAATTTCGCATTCTTTAACGAACTTTTTTATTTCACTATTCATGTTTTCCCAGTGGTATTCCTTGCGAATACGATGTATAGTTTTCCTAATTCCCATATGAGCTCCAATTGTCGATGAATGGTAGTAGTCCATTAACATGGGTTTGATTATTTCCGGGGCGATTATTCTCAGTAATTTTCCGTTTGCCTTTTTAAAACAAAGTACTCTTTTACTCAAGGTTTATTTGTCAGAATTATTTCCTTTTTCTATTTGTTCTATTATTTTGCACAATTTCGGATCTTGTTGTTGGTGATATGCTATATCCTTAAACGCAAGGGGAAAGTTAGTAATTAGTGTATTAACGGTAGTGGTTTCAATATTGTCTTCTCCAGATCTTGTATTGGGTAGTTGGAACATGCGGGATAGAGTATCGGCTACTACATTTTGAGTACCACGAATAAGTTGCACTTTGAACTTGTAGCAATTTAATCTTAACACCCATCTTCCGATACGACCTAACTGTTTTGGGTGATTCAATAACCATGATAAAGCTTGATTATCGGTTTCTAGTAGAAATTCTTTGTCTTCCAAAAGTGGTTTGAATTTATCAAAGGCGAATACTACGGCTAAACATTCAAGTTCGTAGGCTGAGAACTTCCTTTCTTGCTCGGTCAATGTACAGGATGCATAGCTGATCGGGAGTCTAGTATTATTTATCTCCTGGTATATTACGGCTCCTAATGCTACACTTGAACTATCGGTCTGTACGATAAATGGTTTACTGAAATCCGCTAACTGCAAAACAGGTGGGGATATAATGCTTTCTTTAAGTGTTTCAAACGCTTCTTGATGTTGAGTAGTCCACTCGAATTTCGTTCCTTTCTTTCTTAAGGCATTCAATGGGGCTGCTATATCCGCTAAGTGGGGTATGTACTTATAAAAATAATTAATCATACCTAAAAATCGAGCTATACCTTTGACGTCTCTCGGAGGTAAGAATTCTCGGATTGCGCGTGTACGTTCGGGATCGATGCTAACCTTACCTTCGGCTGATACTATGTGACCTAAGAAGGAGAATTGTTTTACTGCGAAATTAACTTTACTCGGATTTACGGTCAGTCCGGCTTTCTTTACCCTGGATAATACTTCACGCAAGTGATCAATATGTTGATCCATTGACTCACTATACACTACTATATCGTCAAGATAATGATATACAAATTTAAATTTAACGTCATGGAAATTTTTTTCTAACAGTCGGCTGCATACTGAACTTCCTTGTGATATACCGAATGGTACTCTCGTAAATTGATATAGATTAAATGGGACAGCAAAAGCAGTTAAATGTTTTGATTCCTCAGCTAGTGGGATTTGGTGAAATGCTTGGTTGAGATCCATTATGGTGAAGATTTTCGCTCTTGTAAAATAGTGAAACGCACTGTGAATGTCGGGCAGTGGTATCGATTCAAATTCTATACTCTTATTTAGTTGTCTATAATTCACGACTAGTCTATGTTTGTCAGTTCCTTTTGGTACTAGGAATGCAGGTGATGAGTATGGAGAAGTTGACGGTTCAATGACGTGCTGATCAAGGAGTTTGTTAATGTGGTTTCTCATTATTTCCATCTTGGGCGGAGATAATTTGTATGGGTGGAGTCGTATTACCTTGTTGTCACTAAGATATATTTTATATTCGATTAAATGGGTTAATCCTAACTTGGGAGTGAGTACAGCAGAAAATTCTTTTATTAACTTTTGGATTCTTAGTCTCTCATTTCCTTTTAAATGACTCAGACTCGATTTATGATGCTCTGAATGAATAGTTGCGGTTTCACAAATAGCGTCGTTACTTAATTCGGAGTCGAACTGATATTTTCGAGTACGATCAAATCTGAAGAAATATTGTTTTGCATATATATCAATGATTAAGGCAGTTTTTCTTATAAAATCCGCGCCTAATATTAAGTTGTGTCCTAACTCTTCAGCTACTAGTACGGGAATATACCAAGTAAAATTCTTTATTCTTAATTTCACCGTAATATTGTGCGATATCTTGAGGTTTTGTTTATTTGCGGTGGTACACTTTATGTTCACCATTTGGCTACGTTTAATCAGATTATGATTAGCTAATAAGGTGGCTAACTGTTTACTAATTATACTACGGATAGATCCGGAATCAATTAAACCAAGGGTATTCGTTGCTCCAAGGTCTATCTGTACATAGGGTAGTTGGCATATACTTGTTTTACATGCACCAATAGAGTTGCACTTCTCGATAAATCTTGTTAAGTAAGGGTCTATGCGTTTATTTTTATTTGATGCTTATTATTGTTGTTACCTTTCCTTCTGGTGCTTCGGAAGACGTAGGATTTTCGTTCTTCCAGCTTCACATGTTTTTTTGATTGGTCGGTTTTCTGTTGATAGCGCTTTTGTTTACATAACTTGCTAATATGTCGGCCTTTCCACAGTTATAACATCTTCTTTCCTCATTTACTTCGCTCGGAGGTTGTCGGGGTTTTGGTTTAGAGTATGAAACATGGGGATAGCTTTGGGTTTTATATGTACTTACGAATCGCTTATCGCGGTAGTTTCGGGTATCATTTCCGATTGGTCGAATTTGGAATGAATCTCTGTGTTGACTCTGGGACATAGAAACGCGTCTATTCTGGTCAGAATACCAGACGTTGGATGAATGTATACAACATAGTTCTAGTTCGGTGAAAGTGGTAGGTCGCTTCATGAGTGCTAGTCGAGATCGCTCCTCGGGGGATAGTCCTACCAAGATAGTGTCGACTAACTGTTGTTCACTCCATTTAACTTGTAACAATAAAGCAGATTCTCTTACATCAGATATATAATGAGCTAATCTCTCGTATGTGCCTTGTACACGAAGTACTAAGTTTCGCTTCAATTCTTCGTAGATCCCGGTGGGAATGAAATGTCTTATTAGTGTGGTATGAAGTTCTTCTACCGGGTGATTATACCTTAGGGATTCTAACACTCTATCTTTTAATGGAGGTCTACACTTAGGTAAAATTACTTGCAAACTCTGGTTATCTCTTAGTTGTTGCAGGTCCTTTAATTGTAAAATGTGCTTCATAAAATCAAGGAGCTTTGTAATATTCAGCCCATCAGTGATTGGTATGTCAGACAAAATACTTTCTACAGGGTGGGTTATCTTTCCATAGAGCTCGGTAGTTAGATTTATTTGACTCATCATTCTAGGTTTTTCCGCAGATTGATTAGTCCGCAAGTGAGAAGGTAAATCGTAGGTACGGGTCATATTTTCTTGTTCACTAGGGAGGAACGTAACATTTACTTGACTATCAGTTAACCGTTCTTTGAATGGATTTATATTTGATTCCTGCAGAATCTGAATTTTTGCAGTACCGTTTGGCTGTTCTTGAGTCGGGGATTGGGTAGGTGAAATATTTAATTTCGTCATTGCTTCTTCAATTTCGTCTAATCTAAACGATTCGGATCGTCGACGTAATTCGCGCATTATCTCGGGTAATTGTTGTATTGCTTCCTCGGCGAATTTTTGTACATCATGAGGGGTATCTTTATCACCTGGCCAGTTCAACAAATTGGTGATACGGCGGGTTAGATGCTCGATTCTTTGGGTGGTGCGTAAAATTACTGCGGGGGATTTTTCATCACGCAGGGTTTGTGCGATCGAAGCTAGTTCCGTATACTTATGATAACATGTTTCTTTTTCGCTTTCAAAATCTAAAACACTTAAACGATCTAATAATGAGGGTTTGTCCGGTTTATTTTCACGTAACGTCTTGCGAAGTTCCGCGACAGTTACATTAGAGTAGGGAAGACCACGCAATAATGCTTCATAGCTTAATTCGTCTTTCAACAACAAGTCGGGGTTAAATTGAGCCATTTTTGATAACAACAACTTTAAATACACGACGTATTACGAACGACAAATCTTATGTCACTTACTTTAATTCGTTTTATCAATGTTTAAAATAGTTAACGTGAATTCATTTAAACACATACACATATATATCTTATTGCATATGAAATCTTATATTAATTAATCAACATAACTTATCTCACAACAATTCAATTCTCTGTACTGACATATATAATTAATCAAAACAAAAACTAATACCATCGTATAGTGGAGAGAAATTTCATATATGAAATGTTCATTGCTTTAACAATGGCACAAAGGGTCAGCTGTTTTGGGGAGTCGTCTAGGGTGGTAATTTAGGACAATTCAAAACAGGAAAGAGCGTGTCTAAGGTGGTTTGTTTGGTTTAGCGAGGGGAGGTTATGAATGAGATGAGTGCATACAAAGAGGAGAGTTTACATTCCACAACACGTATTTAACATGAACAGACTGGCTTCTACCGACAGGTTTGGAATGGAATACTTACCAGCGATGACTTGTTTAATACGGCAAAGTCGCGATACTAATATTATTATAACATAATTAGAATTTTACTCATTTATTTTTGTTTATTTCTGAGTGAATAAATTTATGTTTGTCCAAGTTATTGTTAACGAATTATAAAATTACACAACAACAGCAACATAATTATTTCTTTTTTAAAGTAGTAGCAGAGTGGCGCAATTTTGTGACGTCTCCCTTGTTAAGACAACACAAATGTCGGGAACTAGTTCAATTCTTTACCAGTTAATTAAACTAGCTGCCGTTGTTAGTAAAACATGCTTACCAACAAATTACAACACAATTATGACATAGGAAATTGACAAGGTTTGCACAAATTTATTCACTCACCTGGTGTTAGCGAAAACATCTCTTTATTACTATTCAAATATTCTGTTTGACTTTGTTTCTTTTTAAAGAAAAATTTCTTTAGTAAATTCTGCTTTCAATGCTTTGAAGATATTAAGTTTATTATTTCTTTTATCTCAGAAATACTCATCTAGATGTTCGTTTTAAATACCTCGGATCCGGGTCTGAACTTTCTCAAAATAATTAATTTATCACAAACGTCAACCAAATTATTGGAAGAATAATATTGGTGGTAATCTACATTATTATCTTACATTTATATATAGTGCTGTTACTACTACTTCATTACAAAATTAACAAATCGGATAATTTCTTCTTTACATTATTAAAGTTCTTTAGTGTTCTTTTGTTACTTCTCTTATTGAAACGAAAATTTACAAATGTTGTGTTTGGATATCACCTGAATTTAATATGAGGTTGTTGTTGGGTCCTTGGGGGGGTCATCTCGTGTCGTTTTCTAGGGTGGAGTACATGGTTCCTCTTGAAGCTACATCGGGTTGATTATATCTGCTCTCGACGATCGGTTTTTTTACTCGAAGTTCATACTGTTGTAGTTGGAGTTTTCTTCGTCCGGATTTTGTAGTTCACATTTTACACCTTAATTATAGTTCTTACTTTGCAGTACTAAAGTCTGGTAGTTACATATCTTACAACTTACAGTTTTATATTTTAAAAAGAGATGTGTTGGCTAATTTTTCCTTTCTGTATATTCTTCCTAACTCTACACACACTACATTTTTCAAAATAAAATCATCTTACACTGGATATTCGTTTAACGGCATACACTTATGTGTATGTAGACAACACAAAACTCACATCTTTTCATGACGAAGTTCTACTGGCGACTGCGCGTATAGTTTAGGGGCGAGGGCTCAGTTAGCTGGTGCGTATTTACGCACTAAGAAAATAGTTCGTACTTTTATATATTATTAATTATTCAGTAATTAGAATGTAAGTACTTTATGTTAACTTTATTACGACTTAGAGATTTCTTTATTTATATAGTCGCATATTTAATAATTAAAGTAATTATTATTATTATTATACTTTACTTAATACCTTTCTTGGCGTGTTGGTACTGGACAATTTCAAGTTGATTCAGGAATCTGGGTATAGGTAAGGGTGGATAATACTCTTACTTATTAAAAAAAAAATTTTATTTCTGCGTTTTTCGATGCTTTTAAAATCGCCACATCCTCCTGCACTTAACTATGAAAAACGGGGTGGTGGAATATTAATAGAAAATCTAATAAACAATTATATTTGGACACAGAATTCCATACTGAAATTTCTCTCTCTCAGATTATTTCTATTCATCAATTGATTATCTTACACTTACGTAACATCTAAATTCTACTACATCTACTATACATAAAATACACAAAACGTAAATCTACCTTATTTTAATTCTTACATCTACTACCGGTTTTTTCTTGAATTGGTCACTCGTTTTACGGAGTTATAGTCATGAGTATGTTACTAATAATAATCACGTATTGTAATAACAATCGAATTACTTTTAGTTTACAGCGCTAGGGATTATTTTTCTTTCTTTCTTTCTCTCTCTTCATCTTCATTATCATCGTCATCAGATTTCTCATGTATTATATCATTCTCGCAGGACATTAGCTAAGGTTGATCAGACCTCGCTAGTATTCGTACGAGGTGTTTTGAGTTTATACTCACTTATGGTATAGGATGTTGCACAATCTTATCCTATTTCGGTATAATTATATACAGCATATTTTATTCTTAATACTTAAATATTATTCTCGGTTTTCTATCTTTCTCGTAGTTTTTCTTCTGTATTTTGACACGAAAAACATTTTTTTATTTGAGACAGATGGCTTCTGCGAACGTAGTTTTCTGTATTGGGTTCATACAGAGATACAGTAACGGGGGTGATGAACTTATGAATTTGGTAGGGGCGACACCATCGATATGATAGTTTCGAAGTGGTCCTATCAACTGCTTTACTCATAGGATGAGTTTTATACATTACTAAATCACCTATTTTATTCTTTATTTGCCTATTATTATGCTCATGATACTTCCTTGATTTTTGTAAATTCGCTCTCAAATTTGCACGAGCTTCGTTCCATATTTTTCTTATGTTATTCCCATTTACGTCGCGGGGTAATAACTCCACTTTGTGGTTAAAGGATGGTTGGGTTTGTACTTGTACAGCAAATCAAATGGTGTTGATTTATGACCTTCATGATACGCTGAATTGAATGCAAATTGTATCCACGAAATATTTTGATCCCAGGTTGTCTGGTCTTTAGCATGATAAGATATTAATGCTGATTTTAAGTTACGCAAGTATCTTTCTGCTAGGTTTCCTTGTGGTCTGTACTCGGTCACGGTAATATGATTTATACCTAATTTAAAACACATGTCGTTAAATTCTTTCAACTTAAACTGGGGTCCATTGTCAGATATTAGGTTTAAAGGTGTACCATAATCTTTAAATAGTCTTTCTTGTAGAATTTTAATTGTCGTAGATGCTAATGCACGACGCATAGGATACATCCACACGAATTTAGTGAAAGAGTCTACACATATTAACAGCATAGTATTTCCGGATTTAGAGCGGGGATAAGGTCCAGAATAGTCTATGTATATTTTCGAGAAGGGAGTGGTAGGTATTTCGGAGATTAATTTTCCGACTTGACTTGTTCTTGCTGGTTTGCTCAGGGCACAAATTTCGCATTCTTTAACGAACTTTTTTATTTCACTATTCATGTTTTCCCAGTGGTATTCCTTGCGAATACGATGTATAGTTTTCCTAATTCCCATATGAGCTCCAATTGTCGATGAATGGTAGTAGTCCATTAACATGGGTTTGATTATTTCCGGGGCGATAATTCTCAGTAATTTTCCGTTTGCCTTTTTAAAACAAAGTACTCTTTTACTCAAGGTTTATTTGTCAGAATTATTTCCTTTTTCTATTTGTTCTATTATTTTGCACAATTTCGGATCTTGTTGTTGGTGATATGCTATATCCTTAAACGCAAGGGGAAAGTTAGTAATTAGTGTATTAACGGTAGTGGTTTCAATATTGTCTTCTCCAGATCTTGTATTGGGTAGTTGGAACATGCGGGATAGAGTATCGGCTACTACATTTTGAGTACCACGAATAAGTTGCACTTTGAACTTGTAGCAATTTAATCTTAACACCCATCTTCCGATACGACCTAACTATTTTGGGTGATTCAATAACCATGATAAAGCTTGATTATCGGTTTCTAGTAGAAATTCTTTGTCTTCCAAAAGTGGTTTGAATTTATCAAAGGCGAATACTACGGCTAAACATTCAAGTTCGTAGGCTGGGAACTTCCTTTCTTGCTCGGTCAATGTACAGGATGCATAGCTGATCGGGAGTCTAGTATTATTTATCTCCTGGTATATTACGGCTCCTAATGCTACACTTGAACTATCGGTCTGTACGATAAATGGTTTACTGAAATCCGCTAACTGCAAAACAGGTGGGGATATAATGCTTTCTTTAAGTGTTTCAAACGCTTCTTGATGTTGAGTAGTCCACTCGAATTTCGTTCCTTTCTTTCTTAAGGCATTCAATGGGGCTGCTATATCCGCTAAGTGGGGTATGTACTTATAAAAATAATTATTCATACCTAAAAATCGAGCTATACCTTTGACGTCTCTCGGAGGTAAGAATTCTCGGATTGCGCGTGTACGTTCGGGATCGATGCTAACCTTACCTTCGGCTGATACTATGTGACCTAGGAAGGAGAATTGTTTTACTGCGAAATTAACTTTACTCGGATTTACGGTCAGTCCGGCTTTCTTTACCCTGGATAATACTTCACGCAAGTGATCAATATGTTGATCCATTGACTCACTATACACTACTATATCGTCAAGATAATGATATACAAATTTAAATTTAACGTCATGGAAATTTTTTTCTAACAGTCGGCTGCATACTGAACTTCCTTGTGATATACCGAATGGTACTCTCGTAAATTGATATAGATTAAATGGGACAGCAAAAGCAGTTAAATGTTTTGATTCCTCAGCTAGTGGGATTTGGTGAAATGCTTGGTTGAGATCCATTAAGGTGAAGATTTTCGCTCTTGTAAAATAGTGAAACGCACTGTGAATGTCGGGCAGTGGTATCGATTCAAATTCTATACTCTTATTTAGTTGTCTATAATTCACGACTAGTCTATGTTTGTCAGTTCCTTTTGGTACTAGGAATGCAGGTGATGAGTATGGAGAAGTTGACGGTTCAATGACGTGCTGATCAAGGAGTTTGTTAATGTGGTTTCTCATTATTTCCATCTTGGGCGGAGATAATTTGTATGGGTGGAGTCGTATTACCTTGTTGTCACTAAGATATATTTTATATTCGATTAAATGGGTTAATCCTAACTTGGGAGTGAGTACAGCAGAAAATTCTTTTATTAACTTTTGGATTCTTAGTCTCTCATTTCCTTTTAAATGACTCAGACTCGATTTATGATGCTCTGAATGAATAGTTGCGGTTTCACAAATAGCGTCGTTACTTAATTCGGAGTCGAACTGATATTTTCGAGTACGATCAAATCTGAAGAAATATTGTTTTGCATATATATCAATGATTAAGGCAGTTTTTCTTATAAAATCCGCGCCTAATATTAAGTTGTGTCCTAACTCTTCAGCTACTAGTAGGGGAATATACCAAGTAAAATTCTTTATTTTTAATTTCACCGTAATACTGTGCGATATCTTGAGGTTTTGTTTATTTGCGGTGGTACACTTTATGTTCACCATTTGGCTACGTTTAATCAGATTATGATTAGCTAATAAGGTGGCTAACTGTTTACTAATTATACTACGGATAGATCCGGAATCAATTAAACCAAGGGTATTCGTTGCTCCAAGGTCTATCTGTACATAGGGTAGTTGGCATATACTTGTTTTACATGCACCAATAGAGTTGCACTTCTCGATAAATCTTGTTAAGTAAGGGTCTATGCGTTTATTTTTATTTGATGCTTATTATTGTTGTTACCTTTCCTTCTGGTGCTTCGGAAGACGTAGGATTTTCGTTCTTCCAGCTTCACATGTTTTTTTGATTGGTCGGTTTTCTGTTGATAGCGCTTTTGTTTACATAACTTGCTAATATGTCGGCCTTTCCACAGTTATAACATCTTCTTTCCTCATTTACTTCGCTCGGAGGTTGTCGGGGTTTTGGTTTAGAGTATGAAACATGGGGATAGCTTTGGGTTTTATATGTACTTACGAATCGCTTATCGCGGTAGTTTCGGGTATCATTTCCGATTGGTCGAATTTGGAATGAATCTCTGTGTTGACTCTGGGACATAGAAACGCGTCTATTCTGGTCAGAATACCAGACGTTGGATGAATGTATACAACATAGTTCTAGTTCGGTGAAAGTGGTAGGTCGCTTCATGAGTGCTAGTCGAGATCGCTCCTCGGGGGATAGTCCTACCAAGATAGTGTCGACTAACTGTTGTTCACTCCATTTAACTTGTAACAATAAAGCAGATTCTCTTACATCAGATATATAATGAGCTAATCTCTCGTATGTGCCTTGTACACGAAGTACTAAGTTTCGCTTCAATTCTTCGTAGATCCCGGTGGGAATGAAATGTCTTATTAGTGTGGTATGAAGTTCTTCTACCGGGTGATTATACCTTAGGGATTCTAACACTCTATCTTTTAATGGAGGTCTACACTTAGGTAAAATTACTTGCAAACTCTGGTTATCTCTTAGTTGTTGCAGGTCCTTTAATTGTAAAATGTGCTTCATAAAATCAAGGAGCTTTGTAATATTCAGCCCATCAGTGATTGGTATGTCAGACAAAATACTTTCTACAGGGTGGGTTATCTTTCCATAGAGCTCGGTAGTTAGATTTATTTGACTCATCATTCTAGGTTTTTCCGCAGATTGATTAGTCCGCAAGTGAGAAGGTAAATCGTAGGTACGGGTCATATTTTCTTGTTCACTAGGGAGGAACGTAACATTTACTTGACTATCAGTTAACCGTTCTTTGAATGGATTTATATTTGATTCCTGCAGAATCTGAATTTTTGCAGTACCGTTTGGCTGTTCTTGAGTCGGGGATTGGGTAGGTGAAATATTTAATTTCGTCATTGCTTCTTCAATTTCGTCTAATCTAAACGATTCGGGTCGTCGACGTAATTCGCGCATTATCTCGGGTAATTGTTGTATTGCTTCCTCGGCGAATTTTTGTACATCATGAGGGGTATCTTTATCACCTGGCCAGTTCAACAAATTGGTGATACGGCGGGTTAGATGCTCGATTCTTTGGGTGGTGCGTAAAATTACTGCGGGGGATTTTTCATCACGCAGGGTTTGTGCGATCGAAGCTAGTTCCGTATACTTATGATAACATGTTTCTTTTTCGCTTTCAAAATCTAAAACACTTAAACGATCTAATAATGAGGGTTTGTCCGGTTTATTTTCACGTAACGTCTTGCGAAGTTCCGCGACAGTTACATTAGAGTAGGGAAGACCACGCAATAATGCTTCATAGCTTAATTCGTCTTTCAACAACAAGTCGGGGTTAAATTGAGCCATTTTTGATAACAACAACTTTAAATACACGACGTATTACGAACGACAAATCTTATGTCACTTACTTTAATTCGTTTTATCAATGTTTAAAATAGTTAACGTGAATTCATTTAAACACATACACATATATATCTTATTGCATATGAAATCTTATATTAATTAATCAACATAACTTATCTCACAACAATTCAATTCTCTGTACTGACATATATAATTAATCAAAACAAAAACTAATACCATCGTATAGTGGAGAGAAATTTCATATATGAAATGTTCATTGCTTTAACAATGGCACAAAGGGTCAGCTGTTTTGGGGAGTCGTCTAGGGTGGTAATTTAGGACAATTCAAAACAGGAAAGAGCGTGTCTAAGGTGGTTTGTTTGGTTTAGCGAGGGGAGGTTATGAATGAGATGAGTGCATACAAAGGGGAGAGTTTACATTCCACAACACGTATTTAACATGAACAGACTGGCTTCTACCGACAGGTTTGGAATGGAATACTTACCAGCGATGACTTGTTTAATACGGCAAAGTCGCGATACTAATATTATTATAACATAATTAGAATTTTACTCATTTATTTTTGTTTATTTCTGATTGAATAAATTTATGTTTGTCCAAGTTATTGTTAACGAATTATAAAATTACACAACAACAGCAACATAATTATTTCTTTTTTAAAGTAGTAGCAGAGTGGCGCAATTTTGTGACGTCTCCCTTGTTAAGACAACACAAATGTCGGGAACTAGTTCAATTCTTTACCAGTTAATTAAACTAGCTGCCGTTGTTAGTAAAACATGCTTACCAACAAATTACAACACAATTATGACATAGGAAATTGACAAGGTTTGCACAAATTTATTCACTCACCTGGTGTTAGCGAAAACATCTCTTTATTACTATTCAAATATTCTGTTTGACTTTGTTTCTTTTTAAAGAAAAATTTCTTTAGTAAATTCTGCTTTCAATGCTTTGAAGATATTAAGTTTATTATTTCTTTTATCTCAGAAATACTCATCTAGATGTTCGTTTTAAATACCTCGGATCCGGGTCTGAACTTTCTCAAAATAATTAATTTATCACAAACTTCAACCAAATTATTGGAAGAATAATATTGGTGGTAATCTACATTATTATCTTACATTTATATATAGTGCTGTTACTACTACTTCATTACAAAATTAACAAATCTGATAATTTCTTCTTTACATTATTAAAGTTCTTTAGTGTTCTTTTGTTACTTCTCTTATTGAAACGAAAATTTACAAATGTTGTGTTTGGATATCACCTGAATTTAATATGAGGTTGTTGTTGGGTCCTTGGGGGGGTCATCTCGTGTCGTCTTCTAGGGTGGAGTACATGGTTCCTCTTGAAGCTACATCGGGTTGATTATATCTGCTCTCGACGATCGGTTTTTTTACTCGAAGTTCATACTGTTGTAGTTGGAGTTTTCTTCGTCCGGATTTTGTAGTTCACATTTTACACCTTAATTATAGTTCTTACTTTGCAGTACTAAAGTCTGGTAGTTACATATCTTACAACTTACAGTTTTATATTTTAAAAAGAGATGTGTTGGCTAATTTTTCCTTTCTGTATATTCTTCTTAACTCTACACACACTACATTTTTCAAAATAAAATCATCTTACACTGGATATTCGTTTAACGGCATACACTTATGTGTATGTAGACAACACAAAACTCACATCTTTTCATGACGAAGTTCTACTGGCGACTGCGCGTATAGTTTAGGGGCGAGGGCTCAGTTAGCTGGTGCGTATTTACGCACTAAGAAAATAGTTCGTACTTTTATATATTATTAATTATTCAGTAATTAGAATGTAAGTACTTTATGTTAACTTTATTACGACTTAGAGATTTCTTTATTTATATAGTCGCATATTTAATAATTAAAGTAATTATTATTATTATTATACTTTACTTAATACCTTTCTTGGCGTGTTGGTACTGGACAATTTCAAGTTGATTCAGGAATCTGGGTATAGGTAAGGGTGGATAATACTCTTACTTATTAAAAAAAAAAATTTATTTCTGCGATTTTCGATGCTTTTAAAATCGCCACATCCTCCTGCACTTAACTATGAAAAACGGGGTGGTGGAATATTAATAGAAAATCTAATAAACAATTATATTTGGACACAGAATTCCATACTGAAATTTCTCTCTCTCAGATTATTTCTATTCATCAATTGATTATCTTACACTTACGTAACATCTAAATTCTACTACATCTACTATACATAAAATACACAAAACGTAAATCTACCTTATTTTAATTCTTACATCTACTACCGGTTTTTTCTTGAATTGGTCACTCGTTTTACGGAGTTATAGTCATGAGTATGTTACTAATAATAATCACGTATTGTAATAACAATCGAATTACTTTTAGTTTACAGCGCTAGGGATTATTTTTCTTTCTTTCTTTCTCTCTCTTCATCTTCATTATCATCGTCATCAGATTTCTCATGTATTATATCATTCTCGCAGGACATTAGCTAAGGTTGATCAGACCTCGCTAGTATTCGTACGAGGGGTTTTGAGTTTATACTCACTTATGGTATAGGATGTTGCACAATCTTATCCTATTTCGGTATAATTATATACAGCATATTTTATTCTTAATACTTAAATATTATTCTCGGTTTTCTATCTTTCTCGTAGTTTTTCTTCTGTATTTTGACACGAAAAACATTTTTTTATTTGAGACAGATGGCTTCTGCGAACGTAGTTTTCTGTCTTGGGTTCATACAGAGATACAGTAACGGGGGTGATGAACTTATGAATTTGGTAGGGGCGACACCATCGATATGATAGTTTCGAAGTGGTCCTATCAACTGCTTTACTCATAGGATGAGTTTTATACATTACTAAATCACCTATTTTATTCTTTATTTGCCTATTATTATGCTCATGATACTTCCTTGATTTTTGTAAATTCGCTCTCAAATTTGCACGAGCTTCGTTCCATATTTTTCTTATGTTATTCCCATTTACGTCGCGGGGTAATAACTCCACTTTGTGGTTAAAGGATGGTTGGGTTTGTACTTGTACAGCAAATCAAATGGTGTTGATTTATGACCTTCATGATACGCTGAATTGAATGCAAATTGTATCCACGAAATATTTTGATCCCAGGTTGTCTGGTCTTTAGCATGATAAGATATTAATGCTGATTTTAAGTTACGCAAGTATCTTTCTGCTAGGTTTCCTTGTGGTCTGTACTCGGTCACGGTAATATGATTTATACCTAATTTAAAACACATGTCGTTAAATTCTTTCAACTTAAACTGGGGTCCATTGTCAGATATTAGGTTTAAAGGTGTACCATAATCTTTAAATAGTCTTTCTTGTAGAATTTTAATTGTCGTAGATGCTAATGCACGACGCATAGGATACATCCACACGAATTTAGTGAAAGAGTCTACACATATTAACAGCATAGTATTTCCGGATTTAGAGCGGGGATAAGGTCCAGAATAGTCTATGTATATTTTCGAGAAGGGAGTGGTAGGTATTTCGGAGATTAATTTTCCGACTTGACTTGTTCTTGCTGGTTTGCTCAGGGCACAAATTTCGCATTCTTTAACGAACTTTTTTATTTCACTATTCATGTTTTCCCAGTGGTATTCCTTGCGAATACGATGTATAGTTTTCCTAATTCCCATATGAGCTCCAATTGTCGATGAATGGTAGTAGTCCATTAACATGGGTTTGATTATTTCCGGGGCGATTATTCTCAGTAATTTTCCGTTTGCCTTTTTAAAACAAAGTACTCTTTTACTCAAGGTATATTTGTCAGAATTATTTCCTTTTTCTATTTGTTCTATTATTTTGCACAATTTCGGATCTTGTTGTTGGTGATATGCTATATCCTTAAACGCAAGGGGAAAGTTAGTAATTAGTGTATTAACGGTAGTGGTTTCAATATTGTCTTCTCCAGATCTTGTATTGGGTAGTTGGAACATGCGGGATAGAGTATCGGCTACTACATTTTGAGTACCACGAATAAGTTGCACTTTGAACTTGTAGCAATTTAATCTTAACACCCATCTTCCGATACGACCTAACTGTTTTGGGTGATTCAATAACCATGATAAAGCTTGATTATCGGTTTCTAGTAGAAATTCTTTGTCTTCCAAAAATGGTTTGAATTTATCAAAGGCGAATACTACGGCTAAACATTCAAGTTCGTAGGCTGAGAACTTCCTTTCTTGCTCGGTCAATGTACAGGATGCATAGCTGATCGGGAGTCTAGTATTATTTATCTCCTGGTATATTACGGCTCCTAATGCTACACTTGAACTATCGGTCTGTACGATAAATGGTTTACTGAAATCCGCTAACTGCAAAACAGGTGGGGATATAATGCTTTCTTTAAGTGTTTCAAACGCTTCTTGATGTTGAGTAGTCCACTCGAATTTCGTTCCTTTCTTTCTTAAGGCATTCAATGGGGCTGCTATATCCGCTAAGTGGGGTATGTACTTATAAAAATAATTAATCATACCTAAAAATCGAGCTATACCTTTGACGTCTCTCGGAGGTAAGAATTCTCGGATTGCGCGTGTACGTTCGGGATCGATGCTAACCTTACCTTCGGCTGATACTATGTGACCTAAGAAGGAGAATTGTTTTACTGCGAAATTAACTTTACTCGGATTTACGGTCAGTCCGGCTTTCTTTACCCTGGATAATACTTCACGCAAGTGATCAATATGTTGATCCATTGACTCACTATACACTACTATATCGTCAAGATAATGATATACAAATTTAAATTTAACGTCATGGAAATTTTTTTCTAACAGTCGGCTGCATACTGAACTTCCTTGTGATATACCGAATGGTACTCTCGTAAATTGATATAGATTAAATGGGACAGCAAAAGCAGTTAAATGTTTTGATTCCTCAGCTAGTGGGATTTGGTGAAATGCTTGGTTGAGACCCATTAAGGTGAAGATTTTCGCTCTTGTAAAATAGTGAAACGCACTGTGAATGTCGGGCAGTGGTATCGATTCAAATTCTATACTCTTATTTAGTTGTCTATAATCCACGACTAGTCTATGTTTGTCAGTTCCTTTTGGTACTAGGAATGCAGGTGATGAGTATGGAGAAGTTGACGGTTCAATGACGTGCTGATCAAGGAGTTTGTTAATGTGGTTTCTCATTATTTCCATCTTGCGCTGAGATAATTTGTATGTGTGGAGTCGTATTACCTTGTTGTCACTAAGATTTATTTTATATTCGTTTAAATGGGTTAATCCTAACTTGGGAGTGAGTAC
The DNA here is from genome assembly GCA_034769895.1 of Magicicada septendecula. Taxonomy (NCBI): domain Eukaryota; kingdom Metazoa; phylum Arthropoda; class Insecta; order Hemiptera; family Cicadidae; genus Magicicada; species Magicicada septendecula. The sequence continues at coordinate 192,027,732 of CM068372.1, forward strand.
AGTAGAAAATTCTTTTATTAACTTTTGGATTCTTAGTCTCTCATTTCCTTTTAAATGACTCAGACTCGATTCATGATGCTCTGAATGAATAGTTGCGGTTTCACAAATAGCGTCGTTACTTAATTCGGAGTCGAACTGATATTTTCGAGTACGATCAAATCTGAAGAAATATTGTTTTGCATATATATCAATGATTAAGGCAGTTTTTCTTATAAAATCCGCGCCTAATATTAAGTTGTGTCCTAACTCTTCAGCTACTAGTACGGGAATATACCAAGTAAAATTCTTTATTCTTAATTTCACCGTAATACTGTGCGATATCTTGAGGTTTTGTTTATTTGCGGTGGTACACTTTATGTTCACCATTTGGCTACGTTTAATCAGATTATGATTAGCTAATAAGGTGGCTAACTGTTTACTAATTATACTACGGATAGATCCGGAATCAATTAAACCAAGGGTATTCCTTGCTCCAAGGTCTATCTGTACATAGGGTAGTTGGCATATACTTGTTTTACATGCACCAATAGAGATGCACTTCTCGATAAATCTTGTTAAGTAAGGGTCTATGCGTTTATTTTTATTTGATGCTTATTATTGTTGTTACCTTTCCTTCTGGTGCTTCGGAAGACGTAGGATTTTCGTTCTTCCAGCTTCACATGTTTTTTTGATTGGTCGGTTTTCTGTTGATAGCGCTTTTGTTTACATAACTTGCTAATATGTCGGCCTTTCCACAGTTATAACATCTTCTTTCCTCATTTACTTCGCTCGGAGGTTGTCGGGGCTTTGGTTTAGAGTATGAAACATGGGGATAGCTTTGGGTTTTATATGTACTTACGAATCGCTTATCGCGGTAGTTTCGGGTATCATTTCCGATTGGTCGAGTTTGGAATGAATCTCTGTGTTGACTCTGGGACATAGAAACGCGTCTATTCTGGTCAGAATACCACACGTTGGATGAATGTATACAACATAGTTCTAGTTCGGTGAAAGTGGTAGGTCGCTTCATGAGTGCTAGTCGAGATCGCTTCTCGGGGGATAGTCCTACCAAGATAGTGTCGACTAACTGTTGTTCACTCCATTTAACTTGTAACAATAAAGCAGATTCTCTTACATCAGATATATAATGAGCTAATCTCTCGTATGTGCCTTGTACACGAAGTACTAAGTTTCGCTTCAATTCTTCGTAGATCCCGGTGGGAATGAAATGTCTTATTAGTGTGGTATGAAGTTCTTCTACCGGGTGATTATACCTTAGGGATTCTAACACTCTATCTTTTAATGGAGGTCTACACTTAGGTAAAATTACTTGCAAACTCTGGTTATCTCTTAGTTGTTGCAGGTCCTTTAATTGTAAAATGTGCTTCATAAAATCAAGGAGCTTTGTAATATTCAGCCCATCAGTGATTGGTATGTCAGACAAAATACTTTCTACAGGGTGGGTTATCTTTCCATAGAGCTCGGTAGTTAGATTTATTTGACTCATCATTCTAGGTTTTTCCGCAGATTGATTAGTCCGCAAGTGAGAAGGTAAATCGTAGGTACGGGTCATATTTTCTTGTTCACTAGGGAGGAACGTAACATTTACTTGACTATCAGTTAACCGTTCTTTGAATGGATTTATATTTGATTCCTGCAGAATCTGAATTCTTGCAGTACCGTTTGGCTGTTCTTGAGTCTGGGATTGGGTAGGTGAAATATTTAATTTCGTCATTGCTTCTTCAATTTCGTCTAATCTAAACGATTCGGATCGTCGACGTAATTCGCGCATTATCTCGGGTAATTGTTGTATTGCTTCCTCGGCGAATTTTTGTACATCATGAGGGGTATCTTTATCACCTGGCCAGTTCAACAAATTGGTGATACGGCGGGTTAGATGCTCGATTCTTTGGGTGGTGCGTAAAATTACTGCGGGGGATTTTTCATCACGCAGGGTTTGTGCGATCGAAGCTAGTTCCGTATACTTATGATAACATGTTTCTTTTTCGCTTTCAAAATCTAAAACACTTAAACGATTTAATAATGAGGGTTTGTCCGGTTTATTTTCACGTAACGTCTTGCGAAGTTCCGCGACAGTTACATTAGAGTAGGGAAGACCACGCAATAATGCTTCATAGCTTAATTCGTCTTTCAACAACAAGTCGGGGTTAAATTGAGCCATTTTTGATAACAACGACTTTAAATACACGACGTATTATGAACGACAAATCTTATGTCACTTACTTTAATTCGTTTTATCAATGTTTAAAATAGTTAACGTGAATTCATTTAAACACATACACATATATATCTTATTGCATATGAAACCTTATATTAATTAATCAACATAACTTATCTCACAACAATTCAATTCTCTGTACTGACATATATATTTAATCAAAACAAAAACTAATACCATCGTATAGTGGAGAGAAATTTCATATATGAAATGTTCATTGCTTTAACAATGGCACAAAGGGTCAGCTGTTTTGGGGAGTCGTCTAGGGTGGTAATTTAGGACAATTCAAAACAGGAAAGAGCGTGTCTAAGGTGGTTTGTTTGGTTTAGCGAGGGGAGGTTATGAATGAGATGAGTGCATACAAAGGGGAGAGTTTACATTCCACAACACGTATTTAACATGAACAGACTGGCTTCTACCGACAGGTTTGGAATGGAATACTTACCAGCGATGACTTGTTTAATACGGCAAAGTCGCGATACTAATATTATTATAACATAATTAGAATTTTACTCATTTATTTTTGTTTATTTCTGATTGAATAAATTTATGTTTGTCCAAGTTATTGTTAACGAATTATAAAATTACACAACAACAGCAACATAATTATTTCTTTTTTAAAGTAGTAGCAGAGTGGCGCAATTTTGTGACGTCTCCCTTGTTAAGACAACACAAATGTCGGGAACTAGTTCAATTCTTTACCAGTTAATTAAACTAGCTGCCGTTGTTAGTAAAACATGCTTACCAACAAATTACAACACAATTATGACATAGGAAATTGACAAGGTTTGCACAAATTTATTCACTCACCTGGTGTTAGCGAAAACATCTCTTTATTACTATTCAAATATTCTGTTTGACTTTGTTTCTTTTTAAAGAAAAATTTCTTTAGTAAATTCTGCTTTCAATGCTTTGAAGATATTAAGTTTATTATTTCTTTTATCTCAGAAATACTCATCTAGATGTTCGTTTTAAATACCTCGGATCCGGGTCTGAACTTTCTCAAAATAATTAATTTATCACAAACTTCAACCAAATTATTGGAAGAATAATATTGGTGGTAATCTACATTATTATCTTACATTTATATATAGTGCTGTTACTACTACTTCATTACAAAATTAACAAATCGGATAATTTCTTCTTTACATTATTAAAGTTCTTTAGTGTTCTTTTGTTACTTCTCTTATTGAAACGAAAATTTACAAATGTTGTGTTTGGATATCACCTGAATTTAATATGAGGTTGTTGTTGGGTCCTTGGGGGGGTCATCTCGTGTCGTCTTCTAGGGTGGAGTACATGGTTCCTCTTGAAGCTACATCGGGTTGATTATATCTGCTCTCGACGATCGGTTTTTTTACTCGAAGTTCATACTGTTGTAGTTGGAGTTTTCTTCGTCCGGATTTTGTATTTCACATTTTACACCTTAATTATAGTTCTTACTTTGCAGTACTAAAGTCTGGTAGTTACATATCTTACAACTTACAGTTTTATATTTTAAAAAGAGATGTGTTGGCTAATTTTTCCTTTCTGTATATTCTTCCTAACTCTACACACACTACATTTTTCAAAATAAAATCATCTTACACTGGATATTCGTTTAACGGCATACACTTATGTGTATGTAGACAACACAAAACTCACATCTTTTCATGACGAAGTTCTACTGGCGACTGCGCGTATAGTTTAGGGGCGAGGGCTCAGTTAGCTGGTGCGTATTTACGCACTAAGAAAATAGTTCGTACTTTTATATATTATTAATTATTCAGTAATTAGAATGTAAGTACTTTATGTTAACTTTATTACGACTTAGAGATTTCTTTATTTATATAGTCGCATATTTAATAATTAAATTAATATTATTATTATTATACTTTACTTAATACCTTTCTTGGCGTGTTGGTACTGGACAATTTCAAGTTGATTCAGGAATCTGGGTATAGGTAAGGGTGGATAATACTCCTACTTATTAAAAAAAAAAATTTTATTTCTGCGATTTTCGATGCTTTTAAAATCGCCACATCCTCCTGCACTTAACTATGAAAAACGATGTGGTGGAATATTAATAGAAAATCTAATAAACAATTATATTTGGACACAGAATTCCATACTGAAATTTCTCTCTCTCAGATTATTTCTATTCATCAATTGATTATCTTACACTTACGTAACATCTAAATTCTACTACATCTACTATACATAAAATAGACAAAACGTAAATCTACCATATTTTAATTCTTACATCTACTACCGGTTTTTTCTTGAATTGGTCACTCGTTTTACGGAGTTATAGTCATGAGTATGTTACTAATAATAATCACGTATTGTAATAACAATCGAATTACTTTTAGTTTACAGCGCTAGGGATTATTTTTCTTTCTTTCTTTCTCTCTCTTCATCTTCATTATCATCGTCATCAGATTTCTCATGTATTATATCATTCTCGCAGGACATTAGCTAAGGTTGATCAGACCTCGCTAGTATTCGTACGAGGGGTTTTGAGTTTATACTCACTTATGGTATAGGATGTTGCACAATCTTATCCTATTTCGGTATAATTATATACAGCATATTTTATTCTTAATACTTAAATATTATTCTCGGTTTTCTATCTTTCTCGTAGTTTTTCTTCTGTATTTTAACACGAAAAACATTTTTTTATTTGAGACAGATGGCTTCTGCGAACGTAGTTTTCTGTATTGGGTTCATACAGAGATACAGTAACGGGGGTGATGAACTTATGAATTTGGTAGGGGCGACATGATATGATATGATATGATATGATATGATATGATATATCGATATGATAGTTTCGAAGTGGTCCTATCAACTGCTTTACTCATAGGATGAGTTTTATACATTACTAAATCACCTATTTTATTCTTTATTTGCCTATTATTATGCTCATGATACTTCCTTGATTTTTGTAAATTCGCTCTCAAATTTGCACGAGCTTCGTTCCATATTTTTCGTATGTTATTCCCATTTACGTCGCGGGGTAATAACTCCACTTTGTGGTTAAAGGATGGTTAGGTTTGTACTTGTACAGCAAATCAAATGGTGTTGATTTATGACCTTCATGATACGCTGAATTGAATGCAAATTGTATCCACGAAATATTTTGATCCCAGGTTGTCTGGTCTGTAGCATGATAAGATATTAATGCTGATTTTAAGTTACGCAAGTATCTTTCTGCTAGGTTTCCTTGTGGTCTGTACTCGGTCACGGTAATATGATTTATACCTAATTTAAAACACATGTCGTTAAATTCTTTCAACTTAAACTGGGGTCCATTGTCAGATATTAGGTTTAAAGGTGTACCATAATCTTTAAATAGTCTTTCTTGTAGAATTTTAATTGTCGTAGATGCTAATGCACGACGCATAGGATACATCCACACGAATTTAGTGAAAGAGTCTACACATATTAACAGCATAGTATTTCCGGATTTAGAGCGGGGATAAGGTCCAGAATAGTCTATGTATATTTTCGAGAAGGGAGTGGTAGGTATTTCGGAGATTAATTTTCCGACTTGACTTGTTCTTGCTGGTTTGCTCAGGGCACAAATTTCGCATTCTTTAACGAACTTTTTTATTTCACTATTCATGTTTTCCCAGTGGCATTCCTTGCGAATACGATGTATAGTTTTCCTAATTCCCATATGAGCTCCAATTGTCGATGAATGGTAGTAGTCCATTAACATGGGTTTGATTATTTCCGGGGCGATTATTCTCAGTAATTTTCCGTTTGCCTTTTTAAAACAAAGTACTCTTTTACTCAAGGTATATTTGACAGACTTATTTCCTCTTTCTATTTGTTCTATTATTTTGCACAATTTCGGATCTTGTTGTTGGTGATATGCTATACCCTTAAACGCAAGGGGAAAGTTAGTCATTAGTGCATTAACGGTAGTGGTTTCAATATTGTCTTCTACAGATCTTGTATTGGATAGTTGGAACATGCGGGATAGAGTATCGGCTACTACATTTTGAGTACCACGAATATATTGCACTTTGAACTTGTAGCAATTTAATCTTAACACCCATCTTCCGATACGACCTAACTGTTTTGGGTGATTCAATAACCAGGATAAAGCTTGATTATCGGTTTCTAGTAGAAATTCTTTGTCTTCCAAAAATGGTTTGAATTTATCAAAGGCGAATACTACGGCTAAACATTCAAGTTCGTAGGCTGAGAACTTCCTTTCTTGCTCGGTCAATGTACAGGATGCATAGCTGATCGGGAGTCTAGTATTATTTATCTCCTGGTATATTACGGCTCCTAATGCTACACTTGAACTATCGGTCTGTACGATAAATGGTTTACTGAAATCCGCTAACTGCAATACAGGTGGGGATATAATGCTTTCTTTAAGTGTTTCAAACGCTTCTTGATGTTGGGTAGTCCACTCGAATTTCGTTCCTTTCTTTCTTAAGGCATTCAATGGGGCTGCTATATCCGCTAAGTGGGGTATGTACTTATGAAAATAATTAATCATACCTAAAAATCGAGCTATATCTTTGACGTCTCTCGGAGGTAAGAATTCTCGGATTGCGCGTGTACGTTCGGGATCGATGCTAACCTTACCTTCGGCTGATACTATGTGACCTAAGAAGGAGAATTGTTTTACTGCGAAATTAACTTTACTCGGATTTACGGTCAGTCCGGCTTTCTTTACCCTGGATAATACTTCACGCAAGTGATCAATATGTTGATCCATTGACTCACTATACACTACTATATCGTCAAGATAATGATATACAAATTTAAATTTAACGTCATGGAAATTTTTTTCTAACAGTCGGCTGCATACTGAACTTCCTTGTGATATACCGAATGGTACTCTCGTAAATTGATATAGATTAAATGGGACAGCAAAAGCAGTTAAATGTTTTGATTCCTCAGCTAGTGGGATTTGGTGAAATGCTTGGTTGAGATCCATTATGGTGAAGATTTTCGCTCTTGTAAAATAGTGATTCGCACTGTGAATGTCGGGCAGTGGTATCGATTCAAATTCTATACTCTTATTTAGTTGTCTATAATCCACGACTAGTCTATGTTTGTCAGTTCCTTTTGGTACTAGGAATGCAGGTGATGAGTATGGAGAAGTTGACGGTTCAATGACGTGCTGATCAAGGAGTTTGTTAATGTGGTTTCTCATTATTTCCATCTTGGGCGGAGATAATTTGTATGGGTGGAGTCGTATTACCTTGTTGTCACTAAGATTTATTTTATATTCGATTAATTGGGTTAATCCTAACTTGGGAGTGAGTACAGTAGAAAATTCTTTTATTAACTTTTGGATTCTAAGTCTCTCATTTCCTTTTAAATGACTCAGACTCGATTCATGATGCTCTGAATGAATAGTTGCGGTTTCACAAATAGCGTCGTTACTTAATTCGGAGTCGAGCTGATATTTTCGAGTACGATCAAATCTGAAGAAATATTGTTTTGCATATATATCAATGATTAAGGCAGTTTTTCTTATAAAATCCGCGCCTAATATTAAGTTGTGTCCTAACTCTTCAGCTACTAGTAGGGGAATATACCAAGTAAAATTCTTTATTTTTAATTTCACCGTAATACTGTGCGATATCTTGAGGTTTTGTTTATTTGCGGTGGTACACTTTATGTTCACCATTCGGCTACGTTTAATCAGATTATGATTAGCTAATAAGGTGGCTAACTGTTTACTAATTATACTACGGATAGATCCGGAATTAATTAAACCAAGGGTATTCGTTGCTCCAAGGTCTATCTGTACATAGGGTAGTTGTCATATACTTGTTTTACATGCACCAATAGAGTTGCACTTCTCGATAAATCTTGTTAAGTAAGGGTCTATGCGTTTATTTTTATTTGATGCTTATTATTGTTGTTACCTTTCCTTCTGGTGCTTCGGAAGACGTAGGATTTTCGTTCTTCCAGCTTCAAATGTTTTTTTGATTGGTCGGTTTTCTGTTGATAGCGCTTTTGTTTACATAACTTGCTAATATGTCGGCCTTTCCACAGTTATAACATCTTCTTTCCTCATTTACTTCGCTCGGAGGTTGTCGCGGTTTTGGTTTAGAGTATGAAACATGGGGATAGCTTTGGGTTTTATATGTACTTACGAATCGCTTATCGCGGTAGTTTCGGGTATCATTTCCGATTGGTCGAGTTTGGAATGAATCTCTGTGTTGACTCTGGGACATAGAAACGCGTCTATTCTGGTCAGAATACCAGACGTTGGATGAATGTATACAACATAGTTCTAGTTCGGTGAAAGTGGTAGTTCATGAGTGCTAGTCGAGATCGCTCCTCGGGGGATAGTCCTACCAAGATAGTGTCGACTAACTATTGTTCACTCCATTTAACTTGTAACAATAAAGCAGATTCTCTTACATCAAATATATAATGAGCTAATCTCTCGTATGTGCCTTGTACACGAAGTACTATGTTTCGCTTCAATTCTTCGTAGATCCCGGTGGGAATGAAATGTCTTATTAGTGTGGTATGAAGTTCTTCTACCGGGTGATTATACCTTAGGGATTCCAACACTCTATCTTTTAATGGAGGTCTACACTTAGGTAAAATTACTTGCAAACTCTGGTTATCTCTTAGTTGTTGCAGGTCCTTTAATTGTAAAATGTGCTTCATAAAATCAAGGAGCTTTGTAATATTCAGCCCATCAGTGATTGGTATGTCAGACAAAATACTTTCTACAGGGTGGGTTATCTTTCCATAGAGCTCGGTAGTTAGATTTATTTGACTCATCATTCTAGGTTTTTCCGCAGATTGATTAGTCCGCAAGTGAGAAGGTAAATCGTAGGTACGGGTCATATTTTCTTGTTCACTAGGGAGGAACGTAACATTTACTTGACTATCAGTTAACCGTTCTTTGAATGGATTTATATTTGATTCCTGCAGAATCTGAATTTTTGCAGTACCGTTTGGCTGTTCTTGAGTCGGGGATTGGGTAGGTGAAATATTTAATTTCGTCATTGCTTCTTCAATTTCGTCTAATCTAAACGATTCGGATCGTCGACGTAATTCGCGCATTATCTCGGGTAATTGTTGTATTGCTTCCTCGGCGAATTTTTGTACATCATGAGGGGTATCTTTATCACCTGGCCAGTTCAACAAATTGGTGATACGGCGGGTTAGATGCTCGATTCTTTGGGTGGTGCGTAAAATTACTGCGGGGGATTTTTCATCACGCAGGGTTTGTGCGATCGAAGCTAGTTCCGTATACTTATGATAACATGTTTCTTTTTCGCTTTCAAAATCTAGAACACTTAAACGATTTAATAATGAGGGTTTGTCCGGTTTATTTTCACGTAACGTCTTGCGAAGTTCCGCGACAGTTACATTAGAGTAGGGAAGACCACGCAATAATGCTTCATAGCTTAATTCGTCTTTCAACAACAAGTCGGGGTTAAATTGAGCCATTTTTGATAACAACAACTTTAAATACACGACGTATTACGAACGACAAATCTTATGTCACTTACTTTAATTCGTTTTATCAATGTTTAAAATAGTTAACGTGAATTCATTTAAACACATACACATATATATCTTATTGCATATGAAATCTTATATTAATTAATCAACATAACTTATCTCACAACAATTCAATTCTCTGTACTGACATATATAATTAATCAAAACAAAAACTAATACCATCGTATAGTGGAGAGAAATTTCATATATGAAATGTTCATTGCTTTAACAATGGCACAAAGGGTCAGCTGTTTTGGGGAGTCGTCTAGGGTGGTAATTTAGGACAATTCAAAACAGGAAAGAGCGTGTCTAAGGTGGTTTGTTTGGTTTAGCGAGGGGAGGTTATGAATGAGATGAATGCATACAAAGGGGAGAGTTTACATTCCACAACACGTATTTAACATGAACAGACTGGCTTCTACCGACAGGTTTGGAATGGAATACTTACCAGCGATGACTTGTTTAATACGGCAAAGTCGCGATACTAATATTATTATAACATAATTAGAATTTTACTCATTTATTTTTGTTTATTTCTGATTGAATAAATTTATGTTTGTCCAAGTTATTGTTAACGAATTATAAAATTACACAACAACAGCAACATAATTATTTCTTTTTTAAAGTAGTAGCAGAGTGGCGCAATTTTGTGACGTCTCCCTTGTTAAGACAACACAAATGTCGGGAACTAGTTCAATTCTTTACCAGTTAATTAAACTAGCTGCCGTTGTTAGTAAAACATGCTTACCAACAAATTACAACACAATTATGACATAGGAAATTGACAAGGTTTGCACAAATTTATTCACTCACCTGGTGTTAGCGAAAACATCTCTTTATTACTATTCAAATATTCTGTTTGACTTTGTTTCTTTTTAAAGAAAAATTTCTTTAGTAAATTCTGCTTTCAATGCTTTGAAGATATTAAGTTTTTTATTTCTTTTATCTCAGAAATACTCATCTAGATGTTTGTTTTAAATACCTCGGATCCGGGTCTGAACTTTCTCAAAATAATTAATTTATCACAAACTTCAACCAAATTATTGGAAGAATAATATTGGTGGTAATCTACATTATTATCTTACATTTATATATAGTGCTGTTACTACTACTTCATTACAAAATTGACAAATCTGATAATTTCTTCTTTACATTATTAAAGTTCTTTAGTGTTCTTTTGTTACTTCTCTTATTGAAACGAAAATTTACAAATGTTGTGTTTGGATATCACCTGAATTTAATATGAGGTTGTTGTTGGGTCCTTGGGGGGGTCATCTCGTGTCGTCTTCTAGGGTGGAGTACATGGTTCCTCTTGAAGCTACATCGGGTTGATTATATCTGCTCTCGACGATCGGTTTTTTTACTCGAAGTTCATACTGTTGTAGTTGGAGTTTTCTTCGTCCGGATTTTGTAGTTCACATTTTACACCTTAATTATAGTTCTTACTTTGCAGTACTAAAGTCTGGTAGTTACATATCTTACAACTTACAGTTTTATATTTTTAAAAGAGATGTGTTGGCTAATTTTTCCTTTCTGTATATTCTTCCTAACTCTACACACACTACATTTTTCAAAATAAAATCATCTTACACTGGATATTCGTTTAACGGCATACACCTATGTGTATGTAGACAACACAATACTCACATCTTTTCATGACGAAGTTCTACTGGCGACTGCGCGTATAGTTTAGGGGCGAGGGCTCAGTTAGCTGTTGCGTATTTACGCACTAAGAAAATAGTTCGTACTTTTATATATTATTAATTATTCAGTAATTAGAATGTAAGTACTTTATGTTAACTTTATTACGACTTAGAGATTTCTTTATTTATATAGTCGCATTTTTAATAATTAAAGGAATTATTATTATTATTATTCTTTACTTAATACCTTTCTTGGCGTGTTGGTCCTGGACAATTTCAAGTTGATTCAGGAATCTGGGTATAGGTAAGGGTGGATAATACTCTTACTTATTAAAAATAAAAAATTTTATTTGTGCGATTTTCGATGTTTTTAAAATCGTCACAACATTTTAATAGAAATTACGCAGCCAGAACGTCAACGGCCCAGGAGGGACCAAAATTTTAAATAGAGAACCAATTCTGCTGTGTTCGCAAAGACAAACTGACTTGACAAAAAACTCCCATAACCTATTACATACACAAAGCCTTTCTCGCTACTGCAAGGGTATCAGCGCTGCGACGGCCAATTTGGGAACCAACGCGAAACAGCTGACCTGTAAGCGGCGGGATTCGATCGAAAATCTACTGCCAAACCGTTTCACAAAAGTGCGGAAATTGAAAATGATCGCATTTTTGACTTAAAATAAATTCAGTGCACACATGAAGAGGCGAGATTGAAAAACTACCCGAGAGGAGTGTCCAGTGCGAGATTAATTAACCATTGGAACGTGAGTTATCAAAATTAAAGTCATTTTTTTACCTGGTTACATTTGTCACACAGTTGTACTACCCATGCCACACACACCTTCAAATCACTTAATTTTTCTTGTAAAGCATCTTATTGATATGTCTTGGTAGTTCAAAGAAGTCACGTCCTGAGAGTAAAGATTTTTTCACGTATTAAACTCATGCTTTTCAACTGAGTAAAAAATTGAAAATACTAGCCGATACTTGATTGGAGAAATAAAATTGTCAACAATAATAATAACTTATGAATTTTTTTGTAACTCTGCAATTTTATAAATTTTTCATGAATGTTAGTCCTTCAGACGATTTTTAAGAATCATTAAACTTACTTTATTTTTTCAAACCAAACTGACTTGTTTACAGTTTTTCATTGAAGTAAGAATTAAAAATTTTAATTTCTTTAATAATCACATTTCTTTCTTGGAACAAACGATTCCAAGTGGCGCCCACAAAAAACATAGTATTAAGTTGTGTTACAGGACTACATCACCGCAAAGGATCCAGTCACCGGTAAGTACCAAAAAGTGCGCGGAGGTAACACCCGACATTTTACAACACATAACAACCCATACACACTTTGCTATTTGTTATAAATTGACGACTCCGACGTGAGGTTGTTGAAGAAGGCATTACGTCCACAACAAGCTTTTTTCTATTTGTTATAACAGTTTAAAATTAAAATTTCAGTGTCTGTTACGTGACACTGTTTCCCCTCACTATTAAATATGAGATATAAATTTTAACGGAATCTTCAAAGTAAAAATGTGTCTACGAATACATCATGTCAGGACAGGTATTTTCAAAGTCTTGTAAAGTCGTATCTTCGTGTTTTGAAAAATATATCTGCTTCTCATGTGTCTCTGAAGGCCAAAATAACATCCGTTAGCGGACAATATTCTTCGCTCAATATCCAATTAAATTTCGTTGTTGGCAGTCACTAACGTGCCAAGATAATATGTGAATTGATCAACACAATCAAAACCGTGGGTGCCAATCATAACCTAACATATCAATCATGATAGCTAATCATTTTAGTGTACAAGAGGTCCGTATATATATTCTGTTTTGGCTTCATTAACTGCCAGGCCAACTTATGTGGCAGCTCCATTCAATGCAAGGAATGCATCACTCACCGCTGCATAAGACAGGCACACAAGGTCAATATCATCAGCATATGACAAGAGTTGAACGGACCTGGACCTGTTGATTACTGGCGACCAACCTGTATCCCATATTCCCTCACTGCACTCTCCAAAGAAAAGTTGAATCATAAACGTGCTAAACTATCTCCCTGCCTGAAACCTTTACGTGTCACAAAGTCTTCAGAGACGTAAGATTGTATACGTATCATGCAGCGTATTTCTTTCATTGCTAGCTGGGACATTCGTACAACGTTTGATGAGATTTTCATTACCAGCAGGACCTGAATCAATTAGAACATGAATCTGTAGATTGTAAGATTAAATAATTTTGATGGCTAAGAAAACAATAGACTGGACCTCAACATAGACCTGCTCCAAAGTAGAACAATTATGGCATGTAAAATCGGTGGCGACAATCCGCTGCGTTAGTTATTGTTGTCAGAGGTTTTTGAATATTAAATGCATTTTAACTTTCAAGGAATGGATACGGCACGAGTCGAACAACTTAACATTGTAGACTACCTTCATAGAATGAGAGTGTTATTGTGTAAACAAACAACATGGTTTAAATTCATTGTTATCTTAAATAAAGGCATTGTTGATGCTATTTTCTATTTTATGTTATTCATAATTTGACTTAATTAAAGTAGTTGAAAACATTTGTTGACATGTTTTTTTTTTAATAAAATTAATCACAAAATTTTCTAATTTAGTTAAAGCCGTGTAAAGTTTGGTGTTATAACCTAGAGTCATACAAGCCTTGTAGTTAACAAGTTCTAGTTAGTAGGCCTATATAATTTACTTTTAAAAAGGACTTTTGTTGCTTGTTAGTGCACGTTCGTTTAGAAGTTAATGACGCGTAGAAGCCGGCACTTTACAGATTATTTACATAAAGGGTTAAATAATTACTTCCCAACCACCCTTGTTGCACAGCATTATAGTTGCACACCAACCGTTTACTATATAGTCTAACTTCTATGTACGGGTTTTCTAAAAGTAATAAAATAGTAAAACTACTTTCATTAAAAATCATATTTTTTTAAATAAAATTTCAAATATTCTTAAATGTTTTTATTAAAATAAGTTTTACAAACATTATTATATGTTAATTTATATTTTTAAATAATAATAAATTAAATACAAATTTCGTAAAGGCAATATTTTAGCTAAGCAGAAAGGTATGTAAACATTACTTAACTTAATTAAAAATATATTGTCAATATGTAACGGTAAGTTATTAAACGTGTGACACGATAATTATGTTTTCTAATTATCCAAATCAATTTTATATAAAATGCATTAAAACAATGTATTCTCGTAAATAAATTGTACTAAATTACCTTTTAATGGATTATTAACAAATTTACTGAGTAATAGAAAATGCAGGGAAACCGGTAGTTTATTAATTTTATTATGTTGGCAACATTTCTAATAGACAAGTCTTAACTATCTAAACGTTAATTTTGTAAATAATGTTGTGTGTATGAATGTATTTTATAAAATAATTTGAAATACCTACGTAACCTAGCCTGCAATTACAGTATTATCCACACATATTTCTTGAATCTAACCCTTTACTTTTTCCAGGTTCTAGGAATAATATTGTCATATTCTAAAAGATATACTCTCCACGCTATTTATGTTAATGGTTTCCTTGTACGAGTGTTTTGTAGCGGTCACAGGACCGTACGTAATATTTAAAACTAGGTTTATGAACCTAGAGGAAGCGAAAAGTGTGCTGAGGCTTAACAGAGTGACAGGATTTACAATTAACACATATTGTAACGTAAAAATAAATGACGCCGTCCTTCTTGTTTAAGCCCCGCGATGGAAGCCAATCTGGACGTAAAATTCTGGATCGTACCTGTTAAATGTGTACAGTTTGTATGTGTTTTGTAATTAGTGCGTTCGCCTCGCACTGGGTCGTTACAGTAATGTTGTGCCTAGCGATGTTCGTAGCGTTGATATAATCACCTGTATAATACGGCAGTAACCTTACTTGTTATTTATAGGGGTGTGATAATCCCGGGTGGCGCTAAGTCGTTTCATAAAACAACTAAAATTATTGTGAGACGAGTTATCAGCGTTGCGGTATTGGGCATTCAAATAATTCCCGCTCGCACGGCCGTTACAATCGTCGCTACTGCTGTGTGACTGACAACTTGTTCGCTGCTCGTACAATTTATTCTTAACTAAACACAAGTAATTTATATATAGCACTCCCTATGAAATGATAACGACGGTTACTCCCTGTAATAATTAATTTTTAATAGGTGATAACTAAAAACATTCATATTGACAATAATACAATAATAAATTTGCACCGACTGTTTACATTCGACTCTTTGCCTCTAGGGTTCGGCGAATATGATCATGGAAACATTCAGCGTTTGCATTGCTGTGTACGTTAAAATATTACAATGATTTCTGTTTCCAAAATCGTGGATCCTTGTGGCTATGAGTTAAAGAACTCCAATGGTTACAATAAAAATATATATTACCTTATTCTAAGTGTACATAAATAATAATGTGTGCTGTTACAATCTGTTGTGTTGTGTCGTAAAAGTGTTCTGTAAGTTCGTGTTTAATTCATAGGTTATATTCAACGTTAACAAGTTTCTATTAAGTGTTATTTTGCTTAAATATTCTATGAAAGAGAAATATTGGTACTATAGTGAGGTAAGTTTACCTTTTAAAAATATTTAAAGTGATTAGGGTTTTTGGGAAATAAATAATTTGATAGTACTTAACACCTCAGCGTGTCTAGGTGCCTTCGTTGTTTAATCGGGTAGGATGTGGCTGCATACATTCAGTTTTCATGGATTTTGGGCTTCACTAGATTGAGCGTCTTTTTCGTCATGGGTCTTGACGTTCTTTTCAAGGATATTTTCTGTTTAATTGGCCTTGGGTCTTGAATTAGCTGCTACAAACGGTCACCTGCTTCTCAAGCGATCCTGGTTAGCAACTTTTAATAACTCTTTACCTTATTTACACTGAAAAAAACTTTCTTCCAAATATTGGCATCTATCTTGGCTTAATGACGCTACGCTTCTCTTTAATTCCAACGGTAAATTCGTCTTCAACTGCCGTTCCCATGGCAACGGTATGATTCTGATTGGTTGATTTTGAGATTATGTATTGTTATCAAAATTCGAATTCTTCGTATATCTTCTGATTGCCGTTATTCCTCCATCTTCCTTCCTGGTTATTAAATGTTTTCACTATAGTATTTACTTCCGTTCATAGAATATTTTGAAACCCCACAAGCTTGGGTAATTTCAGATTTTATGTTTTTACAATTATGTTAATGCTTGTTAATTACATTTCTTTTTTTATAATAATGCTTATTACAATATTTTGTGTTACAAATGATTTACAATTTATTCTTGGTAATTCCTTCACCTCAGATTTTCTAAATTCTTATTCAATTTGTTATAATTTTTGGTTGTTTGGTTCTGACAGTTACGCCTTTCCTAGGCCTGAGTAGCCATTATAGTATTTTACTTATTTCATTCAAATCACATTTTGTTTCAGCCTAATGGGCTTTACTTTGTTATTTTTATTGGTTGTGTTGTATTGTGAGTCTGTTGGTGTGTTGTTTACCTGTCAATATTGCTTTCTCTATTTTAATCTTTAAAACATAACATTAGGCTTATGGACTGCAAATTTCATTCAGCCATATCCTATTCATAACATTAACATGAACAATTCTTTATAAGTTATTAGAGTTATTATTTTGATTGAGAAATATCATCACTTCCTTCCAACTTATCATTATTTGCTAATTTTTTGTTTACAATACATATTATTTTTATTGTGATAAACAACATCACTTTTATTAAATTGATAACAGTCCCATGTAACATGGGTGTCTTTGTTAGTTTTTGATTTCTTAATCTTTAAACCATTTTTACATTCTCTCCATGTTAACACCTTCAATTTATTCTTTCCTGGAATCCTCCCTTTTTACTTACTACCGGCTATAATTAAACTTAACTCTATTAAACATCTTTTCCTAGATAATAATGTCATCATCACTTTCTTGTGTTTATCATACCTTATTCTACAATTCACACTTAATACTATTTTTCACCAGTTATTTATTCACTGTTATTTTCCCACTTTTATCTCACCTTCACTTTTAAATTATCTATGGTTAATCATAATTTAACTAGCCTATCTTAACACTTCACTTTAGGGTTTTTACATCTACACTATTGCACTGTATCGCTGTTTATACTATGTGTTTTTAGTGGGTGATCCCTATACTTATTTCTCTTTCATTTCCTTAATACTAATAACAATTAATACTTAATAATTAATACTTAATAATTAATAACAATTTTATCTGTTGTTTAGGTTGCCTTTTTATCACCTTAATCCTTAATAATGTTTCTTCTCTGTATCATTTTGTTCCATTAATGGGTAGTAACCGTTACTTTTTTCTTTCTCAGGATAACCATTGTTTTGGTTCCCATATTCTTCTTGAGTGCTTTATTTCTCCTTCTCCTATGCTTTATTACTCCTTTTGTGAATCATTTCTACCTATCTCCCTCCTTCTTCATTTTCATTATTTGTTTAATACTTTAGTTTTTCCATCCTTTTCTTTGGGTATTTTGGGGTCGTTTAATCCCATTAACTTGTTTCCTTTTTGTTTGGGTTTATCACTTTCTTCTCTTATTCTCGTTGGTTATTTGTGTTGTTGGGTCAATCACTTGGGTTAGGTCAAAGTCGTCGTTTGTCGAGTCATATTCTTTATATTTTATTTGAATTAATCAGTTTATTTGGTATGAAGTATTTTTACATTTATTAATATAGTTTTTTATCACTGGTACTGGGTTGGCTTATTTGTGTTGTAACAATATTAACGTAATAGCAAGCTTTAGTGTCTTATGTTGATGACACAATTAAATATTCAAATATCATTAAAACATCTCACTATTAACTAACATTGTAATATCGATAAATGTATGGGGCTGATTTAAAAGAAATTAAAACAGATATAACAGAATGCCCTTTTAACTCAATATTGAAGTTTTACATAATTCTTTAAAAGTAATCATTCATTCATAGTATTTAGAGAAGCACATAAAAGATATATGTGTGTGTGTGTGTGTGTGTGTGTGTGTGTGTGTGTGTGTGTGTGTGTGTGTGTGTGTGTGTGTGTGTGTGTGTGTGTGTGTGTAGAATTCTAGACTAGCATACCCCATGAAGGAGAATAACGCGAAAATTAACCCAATAGAACTGACAGAGCATACAAAAGTTAACCCTACCCCTTAATATAAAAAAAAAACCTAATAACCTTTCACGAATAATTATGATAAATAATAATAGGAATAAAGATAATCCGACTCTAAATAGCTTAAGCAAGGCAACCATAATTTATTAGAACAGTATAACTACCCCCTCATGGTGTATGTTAGGCAAGTTACAATGGAACCAGTTAAAACTTTTACAGACTTGAGTACTTATGACTTCGTGATATTTTCAGTTCTTAAGAGTTTGTTACACAGATTAAGTTAGTAGATATTTAGTGTCGAAAATAAGGGTAGCCAGTCTATGAAGTTGATGTAGTTAGAAGAGGCATAAATGAAACGATCCCACCTGTGAGCAGGAAGCAGCGAACTCAAGCTGACACATGATGACCTGTATACGTGAAGAGTCTCCTACATTGACCATGTGCTATGGTGAATGATACTGAATGTCGTTCCTGGTGTTGCTGGGTCTCTCTAGGTGTATTTCTTGGGATTTCCATGCATCTCCCGGTCAGACGGCTTCGGGGAGCGCTTTAGTGTAGAACAGCTCTGCTGGTGGTCATAGGTGACCACCGACCACCGATGACCACCGATCTTCCCCTTTTTTCCTGACGGTGCAGGGACCCTGTAACATTTTATTTGGGGATAAGTCGCCAGTTAAGACACTCAGACATTACATTCTCTCACCCCGGAACACAACCACTATAACCACTTCTACCATCTTATAGTGTCCACATTTACTAATTCAAAATATACCTCTTTTTACTGTACTCAATTCAATTAAATTCAAATTATTTAATAATCTCTAACTAAACCTTTAACTTCCATAAGTTGTAACTAAATAAGCGTTAACAAGAAACAATTTCGTCTTTACACAGGAAGTAAAAAGTACATTAAAGTCTTCCAAGCATAAGATTCTACAATAACGAATAATCCGGGCTACACACAGGCTTACACTATTGTAACACACATAATACATAATTAAACAAAAACTCAAATAATGTTGATAAATTACACACACCTGAACGTGCTGAGAAATCTGCCGACGCATTACAGATAACAGACACACATGACCTAGGCCGTCAGACCAAGGAATGTTCTGGTTGAAGGCTTTCAGAGAAATGAGAGCGAGACAATTGTGTGTAGGTCGTACCTGCCTGCATAAAGCAAAACCTGTCCCAGTTTGTCAAAAAGCATTTGACTAACCTCACTAGCCACATTGAAAACCAAAAACAATCAGACTGGTCACTAAATCGCGTCGCCGCAGCTTCGACGATAGCACTGGCAGGCACTGCTGCCAACCGTGTTGGTAGCCCTGAACAACTCTACACGCGCCGGGAAAATTCAAAGTACCGGTGTATAATATAATTCAAAGTTTGGTGGATAATAATGGTATCGTCAGGCTGTATGATGTACCGAATATGCGACTTCAAATTAATGTAGGTTTGCAAATTATTGCTGATTTTATGTTCACGAGATAATAGTGCGAAACAAAAGTATCTGGTAAAAAAAGACTGGCCGAAAAGGACTATCTTTATACTAGGAGGTAAAATATCTCCGTACTCACCTTTTGTTGAACTCGGGAAGGTTGCTCCTCCTCCCCTTCACATCAAAATGAAATAGACGAAAAATTTTTCAAACGCCATGGATAAGGAAGTTGAAAGTTTCTAATATTTAAGAAATCTTTTCCACAATTAAGTAAAGCCAAAATAAATTAGGGTAGATTTACTTTTATTCTTTCTCAAGTACACAAAGGGTTCGTAAGCATTCATGAGGTCCATGCCAAGAATCTCTTCATCGACTATGTCTGCAATGCCTACAAGGTGTCTCAGCTCGACGAGATCCAGGCGGACAGTCTACATTTCCTAACACTTTGACGGAGCTTCCAGTCACAGTCTGTTTGGTACAAAAGCTAAATTTAGGCTGACATGGCTGACTAAATCAGGCTGGAAACTAGGCGCCCATGTCAACTTTAATGGTGTTGTTAAACATTAACAATCAAGTTTCTTTTTTTTATGAAACAGTCAAAGAATACCTTTAATAATGTATAAACAATTTTTAGTACTTTTAAATCAAGTACTAATCATTTAGTACTAAATCAAGTACTTTTAAATCAAGTTTCCTCTTATAAAAATCGTGGAAACTGTGTGTTGTTCTAGAGCTGTGTGCCTCCACATTGTACATTTACACCCTTCTGTCTGTAATTTATTCTCACAACAATCTGCATCAAGGCGTCCACGTTTCCCACATTTTAACATTTAGGTTTTCTGACTCTTTTCTATCGTTCAAGTTGTAGTGACGCTAGTTACCCGCTGAATTGTTTGCCTTCCATCATTTCTTTTCTGTCCACATGGTAAGGGCAATGTGATGCTGGAATTTTCTAACTACAATGTGATGACATAAACTTATTAAAGTAGAGGGACGGTGACTTAGCAGTTTTAAATTTAGGGGGTGGTAAGAGCTTCCGAGTTATTTCGGTGCCTTTGCCATTCGTAACACTTGCTGAAGTTCGAATGATGCCGCGTTAAGTATCACTTAATTGTCTTTCATGTCGACGTAGCAGTATCGTATTTAATATACGTCAACATTACTTTGTAATATTCTTATGCAACCTAACATGTGTTCAAGTAATCGAATGGAATGTTGTTGACAAATATTGTTGTGATAAATGACAAAGATACTTATAAAACCCATGTTCCGATTATTATATTTTGCATTTTTTAGAGACATGTGGACTGTCGCTTATAATAAGAAATTATAGGCCTATGTGCTACAGATTGTATAGAATTTGCCACTGAAATATTAATTAAAACATGATAATATAATTGATCTTACACAACAGTTGAATTTTGTAGATCAGTTTTAATGTAAAATTAATAAAAATGTAAGACGTATTTAAATTTAAATACATAAATGTAAAGACAAACAAGAAACGGTAATTGTAGAAAATAAGAAAAACCTGACGTCTAGGTTTGATAGGCTAAATGTGTAAAACGTTAATGAAAAATATTGTTTCAATCTCTGCCAAGAATAATTATTCGTACATATCAACTTATCGATGTAAGTTCATTTATCGATGGTATTTCTTCAATTACCATTTACGCAATAAATGTGAGCTGTCAATGTTCGTTTGGCTTGACCTAAATTGTGCCAAGTAAACCGTGAACAGACAGATAAAGTTGTGTTGATCAGAGAATATTAAATTTTCTCTTTTTACTAACTTCAATTTTTAAATGGACAACAGTCCAATATTAGCTTAAATAAACATATTTCATTGATGGATTACAGGAGTGTATCTTACCCATTTCCTAGGTCTATAATTAAGAATATCAATTGATAAATAACTAAATATTTTTATAATTTACATTTCAGACAATATATATTGTTACGACATCACAGAATCTACGTGTATGTCGAATGTGCCAGAAGAATCTCGCTCTAATGTGTGCGGCATACGTGACTGTAGACGCATTTGCGAGTCTTCTCGATGCTGCCAGCCGTGCGGACGGTGTCAAGGCCGCAGTTAATTACGTAGTTCCTACGGATGCTAAGACGCAATTAGTGACGTCCTGGTTTGTGAGCGTTGTGTAAATACTTGGCGGCAGCGGCCTTAGTAGTCAGTATTAGTGCGATATATTGACAGCGCGGTTCGAGAGTTATAGTAGCGATATTACAGTGCGCGTTCAAGTGGATATTAGTTAAGAGTGGTGTTTTATAATCGGACGGTATAATTGTAATACAGTTGTGTTAAATTTTAGTGGACATTTTATTGCGTGTGAACAATTTTCATTTGATTTGTTGTAGAGACTCTGTTGTTAATTACGAACTGTTGAACGGTACAAATTAAAGGTGTGATTAGTGACTTAATTGGTGTCTTGTACTTATTTTGTTCCCACTGTACCTACGATGATCGAGTGGACCGTCATAACAATATATTTCACTTTTTATACATAAGTTGTCTGTAGTACTTACGTCACAAACAGAATTAACACTCTTATACGCCAATATAGAAAAATTATTCCTATTGTGGTGTGCAACACTATTCATTCTTTTTTTGATTAAACCCACTAACACAACTTTGTTAATTAAATACTTACGTCACTCTAATAGTAATTTCGTATTTCATGTTAACCTATCTAAAAATATACACCGTATTTTTACAATAGGTGAATGAGTATAAGTGAAATGTAAGCACTTTATACACACTTGTATAAATTTAAATATTTTATACTCTCTATAACTGGAGGTATTTTTTATTAAAAGCATTGTAATATACTTTAACAAAGTTTGTAAATTGAGATCAAAGGGAATGTTATATTATTGCGAAAATATTTAGGAGAAGAGGATATCGATTATATAAATTTTAATTTTTGTTAAGCTAAGGGAAATATCTCAGACAATCACATTGCAACCATAAGGATTAAAAACAGTGTTGTGTAAACTGACAGCGAAAACCGTAGACCATGCAGACGATTCAACAATTCCAAAAGGCGTTGTTTGTTTCCACCTGACTTTCCACTTCTGAATAAGACACATTAGTCTACAGGGCGCAGTATTGTAGGGAAGGTAATCCCTAGCGACAACCGGTACTGACTTTACGCCGTATAACTCTCTGTTATTCTCAAGACGGTTTCAAATCATTTCATCTTCAGAGAACAGAATGGGCACTACTAGCCTACTTAGCCTCTCTTCTTAAATCTCCCCAGTCATTTCCGTTTTTAAGTAGTTTTTTTAAAACCAGTTTTCGCAAATAAAACACTAAACAAAATTGTTAGGTCTAATTCTATGTACGAAATTTAGTCTAGAATTAAACTCTTTTCATTGAGGAATTTAAATTAGGCAATTGTTTGAACGGTTTTCTGAACTTATATTTATACTGCAATCGATTCGGTGCTTTTAAGTTTTAGAATGCATTTATAGAAAATTTGGATACTTAACATAATATAATATTATTAATAACGTTAGTAACAATAATAATAGAACTGTATAATAATATATAATTTTATATCTATTAAACTTATATTTCATAAAATTTTTAAAATAGCATGTGAATAATATAATAAAGATTTAGAAGCTTACTTTTATTTTTGTAAAGGACAATAATTTATGTCAACATAGAAACTGAAGGTCTCACAATTTAATGCTGTTAGACAAACGGTTTAATGTAGATCTTAATCAAAACAACACAACTAACATAAAGAAATAAGGGCAGAGTAAATATTCGTCAGGAACGATTATGTTTGGTAAACACATATCATATTTAACGTGTAACTGACGAAGACTGAAAACAGCAAAATTATAACCTTCCAAAAATAAATATGCAAAATTTAATAACGATTTAAAAATAATTTATAACATAAATTATAACAACAAAAATATTAATTATGTAAATTATAACAATATTATAACATAATATGTTATTATTTTAACATAATTATAATATTAATATAAATTATAACAATTAAAACGATTACAATAACATATTTAATTTCTGTATAATTATTTAGTATAACATCCTGTAAAAATGAAAGCAAAACACATAAGGCCGATTGGTAATCTCATTTTTTTGAAAAGTGGAATTTACCAGGCTAACGATAAAAGCCATAGACCAAGAAAATTGAGAATATGCAGTAGGCCTATACAAGTTTAAAAAAAACACTGGAAGTTAAAAACGTTCAAAGTGTTAAACCTTGAGTGTGGTAAAGTGCTATCGTTATAATATGGTTTAATATGAAAACATTGATTTTAAAAGTATACACTGGAATGAACAGATTTTGACAGCTTCACTTTAACCGCATACATTTTTCAAAACAATATTATTTTTCCAGCAGAATGTTTCTAACCAACCACAGTTTGTAATGAACTTCTTCATTTGAAGTTGTTGTGCATAACGTGTCGATTCTACTTGCAGAATCGTACCTTTGATTGCAATATTCGAGCACTTTTCCCATACCAAGCCAAAGTCAAATCGTTTATTTTTATTTCTTCCTATCGCTGAGAATTCCTCTTTTGGTATTTTGGTAGCTAATAACATATGGCAGCGACACTTGACCTCTGAACAAACAAGCCACTAACATTGTCAATAAGGAGAATTCTGAGGAGAATATCCACCAAGTCATCGGGATATGGAGAATGCGTCACAATGAGGAGCTATACAAGCTGTATAAAGACAATGATCTGGCCACCATCCGACTGCATAGACTGCAATGGGCAGGACACATCATTAGGATGGAAGGCAACCGAATACCTAGGAAGGTACTGTTAGTGAAATCGAAGGTAGAAGGCCTGTCGGAAGACCCAAGACACGCTGGATTCACGCAGTGGCAAGGGATGCTGATAATTTACTTAAAATAAAACTATGGACATCGATCGCTAAGGACCGGAAAAAAATGGAGGCGGATGATTATAGAGGCTAAGTTTCAACTCCAAACCATGACGTCATAGAAGCAGATTTTTTAGCATTTTAACCACTTTTTGTTGCTCTATTTCTTTTAAAATCCTTTAAAACTAAATTTTATCACGCTAGTATTTATTTGCTAATTGTCTTTGCGATACACTACAAGCAGCGTCTTTAATAATTTTTAAACCTCCTTCTAAATTTAGTGTTTCAAAGACACTGTGTTTTCGTTGACATATTAAATGCAAAAATTGTTTGTAAAGAGAAAGAAAGACAGGACCGCGCCTGATTCCAATGAGCTCGAAGATAGAACTGAGAATTGTTTGTACTCAACAACGTGAACAATGATTCTACTGAATGTACAATGTAGCGATAACGTTATTACAGTTTCAACGTGCCTCAAGAGATAACATTGTCATTCAATTTTGGAATCCGTTGAGTAGGCGAGTACTGTTTACCAAACAAGATAGGATAAAACGAATGTAAGGCAACACGTGGTCATTTTATTAACAAGTTGATACTTTACGACAGGTTAGAGAGTGATTTTCTTAAAGAGTAATGTTCTGTAAGGGAGGTAGTCGCCGAGAGAGATATTACAGTTTTAAACCTAACTGTAACCGAACTGGCTAAATCGCAAAGAGGTATATATAGCCTGAGAAAGGAGAAGGTAAAGGGTGTGCATATAGTTCTTGTGAACAAAAAAAAGAGACAATATATTAAAACTTGCAATTGAGTCGTAAAAAAGAGTACACGAGTAAGATGATGACAACTAGTCTAACCTTCTCTTCAAAAGTAAACACTACTTTAGATTTTTTCCAATTTTTTGTAAGTCGTTTCTCTTTCCACCACAGAATAAAAAGAGTAAACCTTACTAGGTATTACTAGGTTCCCACACACTTCTAAATTTTCACATTTGTGTAATCTTGATACATTCATATTATTTATAGTCTTCATATGGTTTAACAACTCGTTCATTTTAATACCAGGCCGTCATATAATAAAAAATATTATGTATATCATCATTTCTTTAAAAACGTGTTTATTAATCGACTAGAATAGATTGGTTTCAACATTGCTATTTGTTCCATTGCTTTATACCTTATATTGTTATATTTTTCCTGCAGTAATATTGAAACTAATATTCCGCTGACTTGGTAACAAAACTAAGCTTACGTTTCCATTAAAATTACCTTACACTACTGGAGTACGTAATAGGTAATGAAACCTCCCCCAAATTTTGTGTAAGAATTTTGTATTTTTTGTTGAGGGGTGTAACTTAGTACTTTTAAGACTAGGCACTCAACCTAGATGAAGCATAAAATGTTCCGGAACCCAAGCTACCATTTGAAACATGTCTACTGGCTATGGTGACAGGACTTGCAGAATGAAATACTCATATAACAATAACAATTTCTTATTTATTGGTGTTTCTGTTTCTTTTATAAATTTACAACACTTGCATGACATGGTATAACAATTATACGCTTTAAAGCTGTTATTGATCTCTTAAGTTGCAACACATATAAATAGCTAATCCAGTGAATGGAATTCAGTTATTAAAATCTCATGAATACATAACAGTTGCTGATAGTAAAATAGCTTAAATTTTTTTCCGTACACAAATCTGCATACAGCAATGTATATCTACACAGTAATTGAGTACACTTGAATATGGTTGTTGAATACTCTGAGGTTGCAACTCATACAGACATTTAAGTTGACTAATATGCTTAGAGATATGCAAATATAACACGACACCAATTATTTATAAGATATTAGAGAAATTAGCTCATTGAGATCTCTTAAGTACCAATGCATTGAATCGGCCAGCTCATTTACAGTTCACACATGTACTACTATACAGTTATATATTATTAACCCCCCTTGAGAAGAATATACACATACATACATATACCACAACACATTGATATACACATACTATCCACAATTAATTCAAGTAATTATCTTGGGTGAAACCCCCTTGCTGGTAACACTGCATCAATATCTCCCCAAGGTGTAACATCAATTCATCCAAAAATAACCCAATGTCTCCTGTAAAGTGTGATAACAGCAATTCATAATGAACCCAGCTCCAGTGTCGGTGTGCTCAGGAAGAAATCATCAAAACAGAATTA
This sequence comes from Magicicada septendecula, assembly GCA_034769895.1. Lineage (NCBI taxonomy): Eukaryota > Metazoa > Arthropoda > Insecta > Hemiptera > Cicadidae > Magicicada > Magicicada septendecula. The sequence goes on from CM068372.1 coordinate 192,054,793, forward strand.
AGAACTCATTTAACCCGTTTTAAGATTCATATCCCCGAAATGTGTAGGTTAATCATCATCCCATCAGATTATGTAAGATTGAAAAGCTACATACGGGGACTCGTATCACCCACTCATACCCAGCTATATTTAAACAGTGTTCATGTGACTTTGAATTTAAATTACTCACTCAGATATATATATATATATGTAAATATTCCTCCTTTACATGAGTGTATCAAAAATATTTGAATAATGTAAAACCACAATCAATTCAGTATGGGATCCTATCTTACAAAACCTGACTACAGTTTCACACATGCCTGATGCATGTTCACACCACACTTTACCGGTTAATGTTTCATGAGTTTACAATTTATAAGTCTGTTTTCACATGGTTTCTGTAGATTAAACTGGAGGAAAGTAGAAGATGTCAGAAGAAATGATATAATACTGAAGGATCCCACCTGAGTTTTCCAATTTTAGGTTTTATCCGGGCATGTGGTTCAGATACACAGCTGATGATAGTAAGGGTTACTTCTGGAGCTGCATCCTCATCTGTTGGGCTGTTCGTGACTGGCGGCGTCGAGGAGCTTAGATCTTTTCTCTGCACGGGAGGATGACAGGTGGACGGTCATCCTCCGGCACCCCTTCATCGGCTTGTCCAAGATCCCTAGGACATGTATTATTTGCATTGGGTGTCAAACAAAACCTTATACATGCTCACTTACAGCTCGCCCACACAAACACCACACAATTACACAAATGTTGTCAAATCAATCTTAATTTCGAAATATAGCCCGAGCACTTTCTTCCACTTCTAAAAACCAGTAATCACACTACATTACCTCCTTGATTTTGACTCAATGAATCTACGTTATAAATTTTATGCATACACAGGGCTATTTTAATTTACAATTAATAAATAGTAGTTGAGTGTAAGATATTCTTTTAAAGTCGCAAACACCTGACTTCAAGAGTACATACATCCACGCGCATGCCCATCAACACACACATTCTTTTATTAAATAAATTACATAGCGCATAATTATATTAGATTAGTTTAGTTAGGCATTGCCGCTTACCTGGGACTCTTTAGAATTAAGATTCCATACTAGTAGAAGTACAGCACAAAGACAGATCAAGCCACCAGTCCCGAAACGCTTCAGTCAAGGGTTAGATGAGAAAAGAGACAGGATAAACTGCGCAGTCTAACCATGAAATGTAAAACATGCCAGTCATCGTGGGACCAATAATCAGCTGTGCAGGAACGAACTGATATCGTCGCCGCACTTGACAAATAGACTCTTGACTCACTCACTTGTCGGTCGACGCGCGATCACTAAGCAGTGGCAGTCGCGCGAGTTTTAAATGCTGTATAGAACGTGCGGGTTTTAAAAGCTGAACGCAGTCCAGCACAGTAAGGTGCGAGATTCTTGTATATAAATTCCTACTACAGTACAGCCACTACTGTGCCACATAAAACTAACGCTAAAGGTTAGTATTAACGTACTAATTTTAGAGGTTGTTCGTTTTTGATATCTATAACTTTACAAAAGAAATAAATCTTTAAAAATATGCTTACAGCTGTAAGCTTACGTAGTTAATCTCCTAGTTAATTGCACAGGTACTACTAGGAACCTACGTATAATTGCTGTTTTGGAAGAAACATTGTCGTGCATTATAGCTGAACAAGCATCTTGATTTGAATTTAAAAAGTAAGTTTATATGATGGACATATATGATCTAGTGTCAAGGTAGACGAACTCGCTACTAATCAAAACAACATTGTGATAAAAAGTGAGAAAGCATCCTTGCCATTTGATAAATACTTAAAAATACAAACAACAAAGTATCAGCATAAAAGTCGACCGAACGTTATTTAATAAGCCGACATTATACGTTAGCAAAAATATGTTAAGGGAAAAAAGACAAAACGTAGAACTTTAGTTGACCATAGTGTTGACTATGTAACTTTAGAACAGCATTCGATTTGGCCTGTCGATAAAAAAAGTAAAAAGATAAGAAAATTGTATTATTATGTTACTCAAGAGCAGAAATAAAATAATAACACAAAATATATTACAACAATTTTATAGTTAGATATAATTTAGATGTGACATAGTTTCTATTTAGAAAACCTACATAATTGACAGGAGGTCAATTATGTTCGGCAACATGATATAAAAACATAGAAATAATAGCAGTTTTTATATATGAAACAATTATCAATTACATTTGCAGAAATAAACTATTGCATTTTATTTTAATCACTTGTAAGGTTAACGTTATGTTGTAACAGGACAGCGAATGAGTATTGGAAGAATAATCGTGAACACATGGCTTCAATTTGCCTAAATTGAGAATTTTGTTCGTGCGGCCCAGCTTGCATAGAAATTGCTATATATAAATTACAGAAACAAAAATTCAACTTTCACAGTACAGTGCAGCGTATGAAAACTGTTCTGTTACATATGACTGTTGTTTTACTACACAGCAGTAATATAAATTGAAATCGGACAACAGTAAGCATTCATGTAAGTAAATGCTACGTTTAAATGGGAGACCGCCGTAAATGTGCTGCAGTTATATTACGTGCTGCCGTTTCGTGACCCACAAGCGCAGACGGTATTATAGCCCCCTCCATGAAACGAATTTAACAAGTATTTTATATATATATATATATATATATATATATATATATATATATATATATAAGTAACTCGACGTTGCTTGCAGTAATTATATAAATTTGTGATGTTATTCAATTTCTTACTTCTGCAAGTAGTATAATTCGTATATTCTTTTTAAAACCTGACGCACGTTTCACTAAAAAATATCAGTTTCATCAGAGGTTTCTAAGTAAATTAATAACAATCGAAATAATTCTATTAATATAAAATTAACGAATAATCGAATTTGTATCGATTTTAATGTAAAATAACTAATAATCGATTTAGGTCGATTATTTAACGATTGTTTTAATGTTTATTTTCTTCAGCAGCTGTTTATATTTTATTCATTTATATTTTTTAGTAAATTTATAATTTTAAATAGATCGTCTTGTTTTGTTTTTATTTGGGTTTCTTCTTTAATTAATAAATTATTGTTATTGTGTGTGTAAATGTTAAGATTTTCCCAAATATTCATTTTTTGATCTTTTTGTATGTTGTTAATCAATTTTATATTTTCAATGTTTGGAAATTAGTGGTTATTATTTAGAGAATGTGTGGCTAAATTAGATTTATAAATATTTGGTTTTATATATGCATTGCGGTGTTGAAGGAATCTATCTAGTAGTTTTTCCTTTGTCTGGCACACGTACAATTTATTGCAATATGGACATTCTAATTTATTTATTCCATTTTTATTGTGAGTATTGGATTTAGTTTTAGGTTTTATTTTATTAAAATTATATTATCTGTATTTTAAGGTGTTTTCAAATTAGTATCTTTAAATATTTTATTTAATTTTTGAGTTATATTTCCGTAATAAGTGAAGGTTGTATATTTTATATTTTTATTAATAGGTGAATTTTTAAATGTAGTGATCTTGGGAATTTTATTAGTGATTTTATGTTTAACTTTATTTTCTAGTTTATTAATAGTTTTTATTTTGTATCCATTTTTAACTGCTATTTGTTGGATAATATTTCTTTCTTAACTTCTTTCTGTGTTATTTAATGGGGTCCTAAGCATTCGGTAAATCATGGAATTAAATACTGAAATTTTGTGTTGGGGAGGATGATTAGAAGTATTTGGTATTACTAAATCAGTTTGAGAAGGTTTCCTGTATATTGAGTATTCAAAATTTTTTCATTTTTCTTTATTGTTAAGTCTAAATAATATAATTTATTATTAGATTCTTCTTCTAACGTGAATTTTACTTTAGAATGTACATTATTTATGGAGTTGAATATATTATTTATATTTATACCATTGTTTTGGGAAATGTACAAAGTGTCATCAACGTATCTAAAATAACATCCTAATGGGTTGTTTAATTTTATTATATTTATTACTTGTTCGTCGAGTTTTTGTAGGAAGATTTCTGATATGATAGCGGAGGTTGGGGCTCCCATAGCAAGGCCATCTGTTTGATAGTACAATTTGTTGTTGTATTGAAAATAATTTTGATTTAAAATTATTTTAAAATATTAGTTAACTGTTTAATGTATGTGTTACGTTCGTTATTTGTTTTCAGATTATTTAACACAATATTTATTGTTTCTTCAATGGGAATGTTTGTATTCATGTTTGATATGTCGAATGAATATAATTTTGCATTTCTGTTTACTTCTACGTATATTAGTTGTTCCGTAATTTCGATACTATTTTTTATATTGTGTGTTTTCTGGAAGTTCAATTTTATGTTTTAAGATTTGAGTTAGTAATTTTCATATTTTATAATTTGGTGCGGTCCTAGCGTTTATTAAATGTCTGATAGGTTTATTGATTTTGTGTAATTTTATTAAAGAATTTAATTTTGGTGCACAAGGATTATCCAGTTTATATTAAAAGGAGTCTTTAGGTTTTATGATTACTTTTATGGTTACTATTTTTTAGTATATTTGTTATTTGTGTTTGATATTTATTTGTGGGATCTTTATTTAATGTTATGCAACTATTATTAACTATAAATTCTTCTGTTTTATCATCTAAATCTTTCTGAGAAGTTATTATTGTACTATTACTCTTATCAGCTTTGATTAAAGTGAGGTTATTAGTCGTTAGTTTGTGTTTTATGTTATTAATGGTGTTAATTTGTTTATTTTTATTTTTATTTTTAGTATGACGATTTTGGTAATTATATTTTTTGATATATTTATTATTTCCATTGAGGCTTCTGTTCTTATTTTATCTTGTTTTTCTTGTTCCACATTATTAATTGCGTTTTCAGTTTCGATTATGATATTTTCTATTACAAGTTTGTTTACATTTTTAAGAGTTGTTTTGTTTGATGTTCCTAGGGTAGCTATTTCGTTTTCCGTGAATTTAATATTAGATAAATTTACGAATTTTGGGTAAAAAGTGTGGTTATTATTTAATGTGTGTAAATGTTCGTTATCATCTTTAGGCTTATTATTTATTAGTAGATTTTTTAGTTTTTTATTGATTGTGTTAAATTTATTTGTGTTCAAACTTTGTACTTTATTTATCAGCTGTGCGCCGTACCACTCCAATGCGACACGAGCGGATGACGTCAATTGCTTCTCAAGCGCTGCAGGCAGTCAGCTTTACTGACGGTAGACAAGTTAGTTTTAGTTTCTAACCAGACTCCGAGCTGTACTCTCGTTAAAAAATCTATCTTCCAGCCGCGGCTTCTGGATCATTCTTAATTACTTTCATGCATCGTACTCACTAATTTATTCAGACAACCTGCGTCCATTTATAATGGTCAGCGACTTCTTTCAAAGCTAATTTTACGGGCGTTATGGCCTCAAAACATCCGCATGTGTCGACAATGGTCTATAAAATTTAACGTTTCAATAAATACATATCATACAACAGAATTACAGTCCACTTCTTTTCGTTTAAAACCCAGCCTTTTCTACATAGCGTTTTTGGAACAACTCAAGATACTCAAGAGCTTCCAATGCGCAACAATTTGTTTTGTGTTTATTTAATATTTTAAGCATATTAATATATTTATTATTCCATGTATGATAATCAAGTATGTTGGCTAAAAGAAGCTATCTTATTGAGAGTATAGTTCTAGCCATTGATTGGCTAATGACACAGATAGGGGTTCGTCCCAATTTGTGCCCGCCAACCACAACTGTTGTACGAAATGTTTGCAGCAAAATGTGATGGGAGCAATAAGACCCAGCGGGTCGTAAATCCCAGCAATGACCGACAACACGCTTCTTTTGTTGAACACGGTCGAATTATCATCACCCCGAACGGTATATAAAAAATTATCCTTATCAACGTTCCATTGGATTCCCAATGTACGCACGTTTTGACCTTTGCTGAAGTCATGGGATACTTGGGCGGGAAGGGCCATAATCTTATGGTGGTTATAAAACCACTTATGTAACGTGAAACCATACCTATTTAGCAAATTCACGATCTCGCATTTCATTTTAGCTAACACGTTCGGATCATCCGAACCCGTTATAAGATCATCTACGTAAAAATCATTGGCTATGGCCCTAGAAGCTATAGGGTAGTCGGATTTATTTTCGTAGGCTATCTGAGCCAGACAACGTGTAGCAAGGAAGGAAGCACTAGCAGTGCCATACGTAACCGTCCTTAAAGCGTAATGTTGTAATTCCTTATGCGGCGCGTCACGCCAAACGATGCGTTGCAAGTTTGAATCCTTTGGGTTAACTATTATTTGACGATACATCTTTTCTATGTCTGCAATAAGTACATATCGGTGGGTACGGAACCGAACCATTATCGAGAACAGATCCTGCTGGATCGTAGGACCGACCAATAGAGTATCGTTGGGGACAGATTATTTGTGGTTTTAGCGGAGGCGTCAAATACCACGCGCAATTTAGTGGTTAGGCTGGAGTCCTTGAAGACTGCGTGATGGGGCAAATAAAAAATATCTGAGTTGTCAAGCGACAAATCGTAATCATTAAGTGGAGACATGTGACCAAGTTTCAAGTATTCACTCATGAACTCGCTATAATCCTTGTAAAGGATAGGGTTCTGCTTGAACTTGAACTTTAGCGATTGGAACCTGCGGATAGCTCGGCGGAGAGAATCTCCCAAATGAGATTTATCAGACCTGCGGGGCAGGGATGCCACGAATCTCCCTTCGCGGTTGCGGATAGTGTTTTTCACAAAATGTTTTCACACGGCGAGTCCTCAGAGCAGGGTTCGCGACTAGAGACCTCCTCCAACTTCCAGAATTCTTTTAGTTGCGAGGAAATCTGACTATCATCTTTGCAGACCATAAAGGACGAAACTGTTTTAGTTATGTCGACGTTGAAGGGTAAATTACCGGCCAAAATAAATCCGAACTTAGTCTCCTGAATTATAGGAAAGTGCGGTCCGCGCATAAATTTAATGGGTTCAATTAGTTGGAGATAATATTGAGCGCCGAGTAGTACATCGACTTGCGACGAGCAGTGTAGGTGTGGATCAGCCAAGAATATGTGCTTGGGTAAATTCAAAGAGGCAAGATCGAACGACTCCGCCGGTAAATCATTAGTTATACTGGGTAGTACGGCACAATGTACGTTTAACGTAAAGGTTTTGTAGCGAGAATGTAGCTTTACCTTTGTACTAAAGTCAGCCTGGGAAAGCGAGTTGTTTATACCCGTGATGGGCAGTTGCGATTTAACCAATTGAAGGCCCATTCTGCGGGCGGAATCCATTGTGGATTGTTTGCTTGCGAGCCAGAATCCAGTAAAATTCTAACGGGTAATTTTCTACCGGCCTTATTAGTGGTCATACAGACGGCGGTGGATAACAATATTGATTTAATTGTTTGTAACTTTAGTGAGCATTGGTTATTGATGGAAGATCCGTTCTTGTTGGGGACATGAATTGTGGTGTAGTGACGCTTAGCACATTTTTTACAAGAAAATTTTGATGAGCATTTTGAACTTTCGTGACCCGGACGAAGGCAATTTAAACAAAGTTTGTTTTTACAATGACGTTTCTTCTGTCAGGGACAGAAAGCGATGTGAATTGTAAGCAGTCGATAATTCTATGTTCGCCGTTACATAGTCTACATAAATTGTTTCTGATATGAGAATGAAATGCCCCCCTAGGAGCGCTTATCTGTTTAACTGCCTTGCGATAAGGAGACTTATCGCTGTTATTTAACTTGCTCGTTGAGGTAGTCGAGTTTTCAATATTTTGTAACAATTTTCTGCGTGAATTTAAAAAATTCATAAAATTATTAAAGTCAGGGAATTTATGTTCCGACAAACTCTCTTTCCACAACCGGAAAGTGTAACTGTCAAGCTTTTTAGCTAAGTAATGTATGACAATAATTTCGAATGTGTTAACTGGGAGGTTGAGATTGTTTAAAGCATTTATATTGGCTGAGATTTCATCAATGAATTTAGATATGCTGACTTGGGATTTTTGTTGAACCAATGGTACGTCCAGGACATTCCCGACATGGCGGGCGGAGACAATTAGCTTACTGTCATATCTATTCTTCAACAGATCGATAGCCACCGCGTAATTCTCATGAGTGATTGGTAATGACTTTATTACGTTAAGCGCCTCGCCATATAATGACGAGTGCAAATAGTGAAGTTTCTGTATGTCCGTCAGATCGGCTCTGACGTGAATTAGTTCAAGAAAAATATGGTAATAATGCTGCCACTCAATAATACTACCCGCAAACCGTGGTAATTTGATCGGTTCCAACTGAATGGGGGGTGTTTTAAGATGTTTACTTTCAGCATTAATTAATGGTTTCTGGTTCATATGCTCAAATTGCTCCAGCAGGTGTTGCAATTTACACTCTATGTTACAAAGATCGTCTTCCGTTTTTGTACCCTATCACTCGCTAAAGCAAAGTCCGCTTCCTCGGATTCGATTTGGGATTGAATCTCATCGTATTTGGTGGATAATTCCATCAAATGTCGAAGTTTTATTTTTAGCGCATGATGTTCGCTGGTTTCCAAATCAAAGTTATCCGCGAAAGTATTTACGCGGGATATTGTGGCTTTAATTGTGCCTCGTTTTTTTATTAGAGCCTTTACATTTGCCATTATTACAATTTAAGAAAAAAGAAAAATACTTTGGAAGAATTTGAGCATAGAGCATGTGAACCATAAACCTAAGTTTTGATAAATCTGAATACGTTGCGGTAGCTAGCGACGTACTCTCAATATTGGTCGGTTAAGAGTTCGAACAATTATCCAATTAGTGCATTACAGCTTCACGGATTCGCCGACGCTTCGGCTAAAGGTTACGCGTGTTACATTTATGTGCGGGCGGTCTATTCAAACGGCGCCATATCGTCAAACTTGTTGTGTGCTAAATCTAGGGTCGCTCCGCTGAAACAGATAACGCTACCACGCCTTGAACTTTGTGCTTGTTCATTGCTGGCGCAATTAACTTCCAAGGTTTTAAACGCCATCAACTACGATTTTGACGGACTCGATGATAGCGTTGCATTGGATACATCAACAGTCTTCCCGCTGAAAGGTATTTGTGGCCAACCGTGTCGCGGAAATACAGCGTCTTGTTAGCAGCAGGGGAACTTGGCATCATGTAGTATCAACTGACAACCCTGCCGACATTTTATCACGCGGTTGCCTCCCTCGTAGTTTGCACTGCCATACTCAATGGTGGCATGGTCCGTCCTGGTTAGCCCATGAGTCAGCATCATGGCCCGTTAGCGCCTTCGACATTCATGCTCCCTGTACTTACCCCGACCTTGAGCAGGAACGTCGCAAGCAGGTTAAAACCTCACTAATTGTCGCATCCTCAACACATAGCTATGTTGAAATTATTCATCCCTTACTAGGCTCATTCGCGTCTTCGCATATTGCTGCAGATTTATTCGCAACTCTAGGCTCCCTGTTGTTGACAGGGCCACGTCCTTTTTGTCTGCTCAAGAATTGTATGACACACTTTTGTTTTTTGTCCGGCAGTCTCAGCAGTTGCACTTCGGCATAGAAGTTAAGGAACTTGAGGCACATCGTTGCCTTCCTCGCAGCAGTAAAATTCTTGCACTCAACCCCTTCCTGGATGACTCAGGCATTTTAAGAGTGGGTGGACGCTTACAATTCTCCCCACTTAACTACGCGAGTAAATACCAAATAATTTTGCACCCGCACTCTCGTCCCACGAGATTAATAATTGAGTTTGAACATATCCGTTTGTTGCACGCTGGGGTGCAATCAACTCAAGCTTCGCTCAGGCACAAATATTGGATCATTCACGACAAATCTTATATCCGCTCAGTAGTACATAAGTGTGTCTTTATAGCGGCTTTAAAAAGGTTCATCGCGCGCAGAGGTATTCCCGCGCAGATATTTTCAGATAATGGTACGAAATTTCGTCGTGCCAGCCACACCTTATATGATGGGTACAAATTTTTAAACTCAAAGGAAGTTGAGCAATCTTCTCAGGAGTTTTGCGGTCTCCGTGGTATCTAGTGGTCCTTTATCCCTCCTTCAGCCCCTCATTTCGGTGGTTTGTGGGAAAGTGGTGTAAGGAGTGTTAAATATCATTTGCGTCGCGTGATAGGCGGTACGATCTTGAATTTTGAGGAATACTCTACTCTTCTCTCTCAAATTGAGGCTTGCCTTAATTCACGCCCTTTATGTGCTGTGTCCGACGATGCTAGAGGCCCTGACCCCTTAACTCCGGCTCATTTCCTGGTCGGTGCTCCACTGACTGCACTTCCGGAACCCGACTATTCCCAAAGCAATGCTAGTCATTTGGGCAGATGGCTTCTGCTCCAAAAATTTACACAGACCATCTGGAAACGGTGGTCTGGAGATTAGCTGCACCAGTTGCAGCAGCGCAACAAATGGCGCACCCCGTTAAGGAATTTGAATGTCGGACAGCTTGTCCTCATTTTGGATGATAATTCCCCCCCTCCACTACAGTGGAAGCGTGGGGTAATTACTAATGTTTTTTCGGGTCAAGATTCCTTAGTACGCGTCGCAGAAGTTCACACCGCGCTAGGTATTTTACGCCGACCCATCCACAAATTATGCCCCCTTCCGGTGGCAACAAACTAGTCGTATGCGTGCCATACGAGACGCACTAGGATTGTGAACTTGTCACATTGCCTGCACTACGCCCGGGACATTCCCCGGGGCGAGCACACAAGTCAATTGTATCGTTAACCTTGTAAGTATTATTATTATGTGCCGATAGCTATTATTGCAATAGTGACTGTGTTTTCATTGTACTATCAATTATTTATGGATGTTGTTGTATTGTCGTATGTTTATATATTCAAAGTTCCGAGAACTACAAGTGTTACTTATGGTATCAATTATTCTATGTATGTATTGTATTTTCTAATGGTCATATATTATGAAATTTATTGGGGTTTGTTGTGTCAATATCATGGTGCAATTATTATATTTTTGTATGGTGTTATCACTTGTTATAATGCTTTGCAAATGTCAATGGGTATTATTTGGGAAAGATCAACGTCTACTTAATCATTGTATTATTATGTGTACTGTGTTACTATTATGTTTTGGGTAATTTTACTGTCAGTTTGCCCTTGCTATTGCATACGGGTTGATTTCTTATGTACTTTATAATTATTAATTGAATTTATCATGTTAATCATATTATTGATATTATGTCATTGCGCTGTAGCCAATACGCCCATTGTTGCATTATTTTTGCCATGTAAATCTAACTATTATATTATTAATTTAATGTGTAATTTACAAAATCGTCCCGATTTTGAGCGGGCAGTATGTTCAAACTTTGTACTTTATTTATCAGCTGTGCGCCGTACCACTGCAATGCGACACGCGTGGATGACGTCACTTGCTTATCAAGCGCTGCAGGCAGTCAGCTTTACTGACGGTAGACAAGTTAGTTTTAGTTTCTAACTAGACTCCGAGCTGTACTCTCGTTAAAAAATCTATCTTCCAGCCGCGGCTTCTGGATCATTCTTAATTACTTTCATGCATCGTACTCACTAATTTATTCAGACAACCTGCGTCCATTTATAATGGTCAGCGACTTCTTTCAAAGCTAATTTTACGGGCGTTATGGCCTCAAAACATCCGCATGTGTCGACAATGGTCTATAAAATTTAACGTTTCAATAAATACATATCATACAACAGAATTACAGTCCACTTCTTTCCGTTTAAAACCCAGCCTTTTCTACATAGCGTTTTTGGAACAACTCAAGATACTCAAGAGCTTCCAATGCGCAACAATTTGTTTTGTGTTTATTTAATATTTTAAGCATATTAATATATTTATTATTCCATGTATGATAATCAAGTATGTTGGCTAAAAGAAGATTTTAATTAATTAATTAATTAGTAAATTAACAAACATTGAATATATAAAATTGTTTAAAAACATACACAAAGGTCAAAAAATAAATATTTGGGAAAATCTTAACATTTACACACACAATAATAATAATTTATTAATTAAAGAACAAACCCAAATAAAAACAAAACAAGACGATCTATTTAAAATTATAAATTTACTAAAAAATAAAAATGAATTAAATATAAACAACAAATTTTCAAGTATAACCGAGAAAACAGCTGCTGAAGAAAATAAACATTAAAACAATCGTTAAATAATCGACCTAAATCAATTATTAGTTATTTTACATTAAAATCGATACAAATTCGATTATTCGTTAATTTTATATTAATAGAATTATTTCGATTGTTATTAGTTTACTTATAAACCTCTGATGATACTGATATTTTTCAGTGAAACGTGCGTCAGGTGTTAAAAAGAATATACGAATTATACTACTTGCAGAAGTAAGAAATTGAATAACATCACAAATTTATATATATTGTAACACTACGGGAATCCCTCCCGTATCAATCTTAAACCTCTCTGTTGGGAGCCAATTCTGTAACGTAATGATTCTACTGGTTATTTAGCCACACGTTGTTGGCGTCAAATGTATTACGCAATGATAACTCGTACTATCTCAAGTGTACCTTGTTTATATTGTAATGATGAGTATGTTGTCAGGGTAATATTAGTTGAGCGCCAATTTGCAATCAAATGTGGCAAAAAAATGTATTTGTAAATTACAAGCAGAATGATCACTGTTGCACACCACTATATAAAAATTATCCCGATTAGCGCTTTCAAGCTTCACAGCTCATCGTAAGATCGGAATTGACAGAAATTATGTGAAAACAAACCCTTCACCCCTCTCACCCCACCCTGCTCACACACAACAAGCTATAATATAAATGTCCCTTCCTCACCCCCTAAACCCTGTCCCACCATCTGACAGTTACATATTTTTCTAGCAAATTCCTTGTGTTTCAGTGTGTGTGTGTGTGTGTGTGCGCGCGCGCGCGCGCGTGCAACAGTGATCATTCTGCTTGTGATTTCAACCACTAACACAAATTTCTTCATTAAACGTCTGTTAAGATGTGCAATCGACGACAGGTAATGGACAACAACAATGAGGTAATAAACGACAACAATAAGGTAAGTAAAGTTTTTAAATATCTTAAGTTAAAATTTAAATTGAAGAGGTGTTTTAAGTAAAATATGCTTTAATAAACAATGTCTGGATAATAATGTCATCCCAAAGTACGCTCAAGTTAAAATTAAAAATAAGAACCGTGTAGCCAAAAAAGTAAAAGAACAAAGCGAGAAGTTGTGGATAAAACTGGAAATAAGGTCACTCTACGGCTTAATCAATAGATATAATAGGGAATTATATGACACACAAATAGAATTGTTAAGAATATACTCGTATGTAGAGTTAGAAGAAATATTATATAATTTTGGTTTGCAGTACGTAGAAAAGAAATTGGAAAAAAAAATAAAAATATGGTAGAGAAGTAAAATAAATTAATAAGAAAAAACGAAGTAAAAAAGGAACACCTCTATAAGAATAACTATGAAAAAAGAGTAATAAACCTTACAGAGGTAAATTTCAATACAGAAGAAAAAGAAATGTTAGCAAAAGGCTTAAAATACGCGCCGCCACCAGAATTAAATCAAGAAAAAACGATTATTGAATGCGAAAGCATAATACAAAAACTAGGAAATGAAAATGATAAAAAAAGAATAAGGTGGGAAGTAGGGAATGTAATAGATAAAATATTTAAGAAAAGTTTGTATAATTCAAAAAATGAACAAAAAATCAAATCAACTGTAAGTAAACTAAAGAATAAAATAAAGAAGAATGATATTATAGTTACGAAGGCGGACAAAGGAAATACAATGGTACTACTGAGAAAGGACGAATGAGCAAATAAAGTATGATTATTCAAGTAAGTACCAGTCAAGGATAAAACAAATGATGAAACAGATAACATTTATAGAAGAAAATAAGAAAAAGTATTTATTGGAAAGTAATCCAACAGCACCAACTTTTAAAAGTCAGGTTAAGCTACATAAAGAAGGAAAACCAATTAGACCGATTGTTTCTTTTATTAATGCGCCTATTTATAAATTATCAAAGGAAGTTAGCAGAGTACTGAAATATAAATATGAATTTGGGACAAAATACAACATAGAGAATAATGTAAATTTGATAGAAAAATTAGAAAATATTAGAATTAATGTAAATACAAAATTGATATCACTGGATTTTAAGGACATGTTTACCAATATCACAGTAAATAAAGTTATTAAGTTAATAAACGATAATAATATGGGAGAATACGGGTATAAAAAGCAGTTGACTAAAGTAATTAAAGAATTTGTAAATCAGAACTATTTTAGGTTTAATAACAAGTTTTATATACAGAAAAAAGGTTTACCTATGGGGTCTTCATTATCCCCTATTCTTGCTGAAATATACATGAACGATTTTGAAAAGCAATTAATAAGTTCCACTAAGTATAAAGACAATATAAAATTATGGTCTAGATACGTTGATGATGTATTAGTAATTTGGGAAGGAAGCATAGAAGAAGTGCATGAGTTTATAAGTGAGGTAAATAATAAGGATAAAACTTACAATTCAAAGAAGAGATAGGAGGTAAGAAAATAAATTAGACACCAGACAACAACAACCACAACTCAGAAATACACACAGCTATCAAACTGAAGGAAAAGGCACACAAGCACAACATCACATTTGTAAAAGCTGACAAAGGCAACACGACTGTAATTATCCCCACAGACAACCTACACAAAAAAGTACAAGACTTCATGGAACAGAACAACATCACAGAACTAAAACACGACCCCACCGACAGATACCAAAACTCAGTAAAACAAATAGTCAACAAAGCCAAACACATTATGACACAGAAACAAAAGCCCTACATGAAACAAATCCGACCATCAGCACCTACACTCCAAGCGCTTCCCAAAATCCATAAAGAAGACATTCCGATCCGCCCCATCATCAACTACCGTAATGCCCCTGCACACAAACTGGCAAAATATCTAGACAAAATTATTAGACAACACACACAAATAGACAACAACATTGCAGTAAAAAACAACACTGACCTAGTAACAAAAATAAAAGACATACACATCCCCAATAACGCCACATTAGCCTCCTTTGACATTAAAAACCTGTACACAAACATCCCCATCTCTGAAACAATCACCATCCTACAAAACAAACTCAAACAGAACAACACACCAGACGAACTTATCAATGAAATAACAGAAACCCTAAACATTATCACAAAACAAAACTACTTTACTTATAACAATAAATACTACACACAGAACGATGGCCTACCCATGGGCTCCCCCATATCCAGCATTCTAGCAGAAGTCTTCCTCCAACACTTAGAAAAAACAAAAATACTCACAAACAATGACAGACACTCACATAAAATACTATATTGGCACAGATACGTTGATGACATTCTAATACTATACAGGGGAAACAAAAGACAATGTGAACAGTTACTAACACACATAAACAAAATACATAAAAACATAACCTTCACTGCCGAATACGAACACAACAATACCATAAACTTCTTAGACCTCTCCATCACAAAACTAGAACACAGGCACAAATTCAGTATATACAGAAAACCAACTACAACTGACACACTAATACACAACACCTCCAATCACCCAATACAACACAAACTAGCTGCTTTTAGAACCATGATACATAGACTTAACAACATCCCCTTAAATAAAATAGACTACAAAGACGAACTAAACACGATAAAATATCTAGCAGAATCTAACGGTTATGACAGAACAATAGTCAGTAAACTCCTACACAAAAAACAAAACAAACAACAGACAAAGACAGAAAACAACAAATTCATAACACTAACATACATCAACAAACAAACAGAAAAAATTGCCCACAAATTCAAAAAATCAGGATACAGAATCGCTTACAAAACTACTAACAAAACAGAACACACATTATCAAAACGCACGCCCAAAGCACAAAACAAATTCGATTTACCCGGTGTATATAAACTAAATTGTTCAAATTGCAATAAATTCTACATAGGCCAGACAGGACGTAGCTTCAAACAGAGATACATTGAACACACAAAAGCACTCCACACCACTACAGAATCTACCTTCGCAAACCACCTCATTGAAGCAAACCACACATATAAAAACATCGACAATAACATGAACATACTACACGTACACACAAAAGGCCGAAAACTAGACACTCTAGAACAATTAGAAATATACAAACACACAAAAACAAATAAAAACGACATCCTAAACGAACAGACACAATTCAAATCGCACGCATTATTCGAACACATCTCACCACACACACACAGCTTCGATCTTTCGAAACATTATCTCGTCGCCAACAACAAGACGAACAACGCTACTAACGACAGCCTCTGATGAAGCCTTCTATAGGTGAAAGCCGGTTTAGGCTGTAAGGTAAAACTTTACGTTTTTACTTATAAAAAACTTAGTGTTCCGAGTCGTCAATATTATAGTGATATTTAAAATAAATTACTTAGATTTAAATATAGAAATTAAAGATAATGAGGAACTACAGTTTGGGATATTTAGGAAAGAGTCGTATTCTGATATAATTATACCAAGAGAGTCTTACCACCTTTATAGATATAAAATGGCGGCAATCAATTCATTTTGTTATAGAGCTCAGAAGTGTTTAAAAGAGACCGAATCAAAAGATAGGGAGTTAAAAACGATAAAGGGAATTGTAAGGAATATAACACCAACATAGTGGATAAAGTTATGAAAAGGGTTAAAATACAAAAAGCTAAAATAGAACCAGAACAAAAGAATTATGCAGGGTCATTGACATACATAGGTTCACATACTAGAAAAATTATAAAATTTTTTAATAAATACGGAGTAGATATAGCTATTAAAAAATGTGAAACGGTATTTGATAAGATAAGGAATAAGAATATAGAAAAAATTCCAGTATTACAGAAAAGCGGAATTTATAAATTAAAATGTAAAGACTGCAAAAAAGTGTACCTAGGTGAGACAGGACGAAAATTCGTATGCAGGTTGTCTGACCACAAACGTGGAGAAGGTAATAGAACAACGAATTCGTTATGTGTAAGGCATTTCATAGAAGACAACCATAAGTTTGTTAATCCTTTGGAAGAATACGAAATTGTAAATGTAGTAAATAACACAGTTGAAAGGAAGCTTAGAGAGGAGTTAGAAATATTGAAAGAAAGAGAAAAAGGGTTAGACAATTTAATTAATATTAAAATTAAATTTGATAATGAAGAAATATTTTACAACATAATTAAGAAGTAAATTATAGAGGACAAGTAGATAAGATTAAGAATTATATTGCATAGTACTAATTGGATGTTTTAAAATAAGGGTGTGTGACTGACTCACGTGTGTGGAGAGGAAGAGGGTAAGTTTAAAAGGATGCACACACACACACACACACACACACACCACTGAAACACAAGGAATTTGCTGGAAAAATATGTAACTGTCAGATGGTGGGACAGGGTTTAGTGTGTGGGGAAGGGGCATTTATATTATAGCTTGTTGTGTGTGGTCAGGGTGTGGTGAGAGGGGTGAAGGGTTTGTTTTTACATAATTTCTGTCAATTCCGATCTGATGATGAGCTGTGAAGCTTGAAAGCGCTAATCGGGATAATTTTTATATAGTGGTGTGCAACAGTGATCATTCTGCTTGTGATTTCAACCACTAACACAAATTTCTTCATTAAATATTTGTAAATTGGTAAGTATTATCTTAAATAGCATAAGGGTTTTTTTTGTTATTGAACTCAAATCCTTTATTATTTTTTTTTCAATTTCTTTTATAAGACAATTGAAGACTGGACATCAATTACCTAAAAAGTTAGGTAAGTTAGTAAAAAGTAAGTTACATATCTGCTTAGGCCCGGAACAAACCACTTTTGTATAACCCTTGCTGATGATGATGATGATGATGATGATGATGATGATGATGATGATGATGATGAGTAGTACTTTTGACGTTTTCATTTATTTGCTTTTCCTCTAATTTATGGAGTGGTAAATGAGTTTAGTGAAGATATCCAATATGGTTCTTATTAATATACCGTATTAATAAAAAATAGTTACTGAAATGTTGTCCTTGATTTGAAGACTGGACATCAATAACGAGCTAAGTGCCAACAATTTTATTTTGAGTTATTCAATTTTTTTTTTTTTTTTTTCAAAAAACTTTTGATAAAAAACCTGAACCAAATTTTTTATTTATTATCTAGGGTAAGATTCATATCACTATTGCAAAATCTTTTTGAATTCCCTTCCTCTTATGAATGAAAAGTAATATTTTATTCAGAAAAACGTAGGACGTGCTAAGTGCCATAAGAGAAGGTAGAGATAGAACTTGTTCAAGATCCATCGAACACATAGATTCGTCACTAGTAGGGAGCTGAGATGGTATAGTATCTTGTTTCATTACTTCTCTTGATTTCTCGGCTTTCCTGTGGTGTATTTCTAAAGCGGTTTTTGCTGTTCTATCACCAGGTTTTGCTAACATCTCTGCTGATAGTAAGTCACATTTGGAGCAAGTATCAGTGCGTGGTCGATGGAATGAAATTTGCGGAAAATTGTTTGTAAAGGTTCGATAATAAAACTTACACGTAATCTTAGAGTCTGGATGTCTTTCCTTAAAGGCACAGTACAGCCTGCTGATATTCAAATCTTGGCTGAAATACTCCTTGTTACTTTTTCTTCTCTCATAATGACTCTCGTCCCTTGGAAAATAGTTAACATGCTCGATAACAAGGTCCACATCTGCTGCTGTGAACTTACTTTCTTGGGCCTTATTACCCCGCGTTTCTGTGAACACTACTTCACCGTTTTTTTTTTTGGCTTACACGAGAGTTTCGATTCTGCGTTTGGTTATTGCGAAAGCATGCATAAAAGTGTTCCTACAGACCTGTACAACGTCACCTTTCCATCTGGCAATGAAAAACAAACCGTAGCTTGCCGTCTGCTGTCCTTTGCATCATCATACTGACCATGACGCCTTCTTTTTACAGGAGTGATGACCATCAGACCCACCAAAAAGGAGTTTTGCTTCACATTGTCTTTGAGGGCATAGAAGTTGTGGAACAGAACTTTTCTCTGTTTATGCGGGACGCAAACACACCGAAGCTTACACTTGCAGCTGAACTGAAACAAAACAAGACATAGATTCTGATAGAAAATTTTAACTATCATGTTTAGCAGAGCTGTTTCAAACTGCAGGGTTTTAATAAAAGCAGAAAACAGCGACTATCAGTGAGCTTTGGAAAGTAGCGTTTTATTGACCGGTATTTTCGTAACCTAAGTAAATTTAGAAATTTAGCTACTACCTTTAAAAGAGATTGAACCTAAATTCCTTTGTAAAAATTCCATAAAATAGTCAAATATTAGGTAATAACATTGAATATTAGAAGTAAATATTTTGTACATACCTCTTCTTTAGGCTCAGTTTTTCCTTCCACCAACAAGTTTTTACGATTCACATAAGGTTTCCCTTCACTTCTACGACGTTTCCTTTCATCCCGAATTGATTCTCCCTTTTCTTTTTTTGCTCGTGTCACTGTTTAATTCTATCGTTCTTACAATATACTGTCAAAAACTAAAACTCACAACAACAAACTGACGGCAAAATCAACAGGTTTTAATTAAAAGAATAAGGTTAGAATTCACAGTGTTGTTGTTGTCGTAGACAACGCTTACAATCAGCTGTAAAACCTTGGTGGCACTTAGCCCGTTTTAGCCTCACCAGCGGGCCAGCACATACCTCTCATGCCATCTGTTGAGCTTGTATGCACTACTATCAATGGTCGTAGCATTTAGCCCGCTTTTTAGGTTGTTAGCGATGGCACTTAGCTTGGTTTTTCAGGTCTAAGTCAATTTTTTTTTTGCACTTAGCCCGTTATTGATGTCCAGTCTTCAATTATAATTATTAACAAAGTCTGACCGGCTCTTCTTTAAATATGCTCAGAATGGCAGCAGTAGTATCTCTTATGTCTCAAGGCAAACACATTTGCATTTTTTATAATTGCTAAATAAAATACAAATAGAATGTTCTAAGTTAGGTCCCTTTGACTACGGTATAAACGACAAAGATGTTAGGAACAGTACCAAAATACATGGGATTATATTAAATTACAGAGTGTCTTAACAAGAGGACATTAAGAATGATACAATGTTTAGTGTCTAGGTTATGTTAATTTATGTGTTTTTAATGTCTAATACACTTTAAGTGGTTGTATTACCCTATATTAATAGATTTTACACTGAAAATAAGATTATTCGTTAAATATTTTCACAGTGAAGGTTCAAAATAGTTTAATAAAAAGTGTAAACAATGTCTTTGAAAAGTGTAATTTAGGCCATGAATTAAATTTTCTTCAGTTTATTTATTTATCAAAAATAATTCCCTTCCTGGAAAGGTTGATTTTATTTCTTGTATGTTCCTTGGTTTACTTCTTTTGAAGAATGTAGTACTTTTTTCTTCTATTTTTTAGTTTAGTAATATTATTTAACTTTACTTTAGGTTCACAGATATGAAATTTACAATATGTTGGTTTAGTCACTCTAAAATTTATATCAATGTTTTTCGTTTAGATCTAATAATGCGCTATTTTTTATTCAATTTATAACACCTCAGTTGCTAAGGCCTATCTTAGGTTCATTGGTGTGAATTGTAACATTTGGTGTTACTATGGTGCTCTCTGAGCCTCAACATAAACAAACTTCTAATATTTTACCTTCCAATTTCTTTAAATTGTTACAACTTTTTTATAAGATCTTTGATCTTCAATATAATAGTATCTTTGAGTTTCTAATGGAACACTGATTATTTTGATACCACTCTTGATTATCTTCCATTAAATATTTCCTGAGTTAGCATTTTACACTTTTAATTATTTGTCCCAAAATTATTTATTATTAGTTCCTCTTGTACTCTTCACTTTATTAAAACTATTGGACACAATCAGTAATAATACAGGGTCCGCCAGTGAAGCGGGAAAATTAAAAGTACCCAATTTTTTCATGAAACATTTATTATCAGTATTTTTTTTTACAGATTTCAGTTGAGTAAAGTATGCCATTATTTTACTTTTTAAAAATAACGCCGCTCAAGTGAGATCCATTTCTGTGTAAACATTCTTCTAATCTTGACCGAAAATTTTCCATCACTCGACGAAGCAGGTCAGGTTGAATCCGTGCAATTTCTTGTCTGATATTCGTTTTTAATTCCGGTATGGTGTGCGGTCTATCAATGTACACCCTGCTCTTCAGAAATCCCCAAAGAAAAAAGTCGCATGCGGACGAATCTGGGGATCTTGCAGGCCACGAGATGTCGCCATATCTGGATATGAGTCCGTCCGGGAAGAGTTCTCTTAAAGCAGCCATGGACACACGAGCAGTATGACTTGTGGCCCCATTCTGCTGGAAAAAATTAATTTCCGGAAACCTAGGGAGCTGTTGCATCAAAAACGTTCTGACCATGTGTGTGTAGCGGTCTGCATTGACAGTTGTGGTGTTTCCTCTATCGTCTTGGAAAAAATATGGCCCAATAATACCAGATGATAAAACTGCACACCACACCGTAACTTTCGGACTATGTAATGGCTTTTCATGCAACTCACCTGGGTTTTCATCATTCCAATATCGTCTATTTTGTTTGTTTACATATCCATTCAAATGAAAATGTGCTTCATCTGACATAAACATGCCGTGAATAAAGTTTTCATCATCACTTACACGTCGCAATATTTCTTCGCTGAAAATACTGCGAGCCAGCATATCGCCATCTTTCAACTCCTGGATTACTTGAATTTTGTAAGGATGAAAAGATAAGTCTTTATGCAAAATTCGTCGTAACGATGTGTCACTGATGTTTAGTGCGGATGCATGTTTCATTGCAGAACGTTGTGGACTACGCGTCAATGCTACTCGAACTCTTTCAATGTTTTCCTCTGTTCTTACAGACCTTGTTGTTCCTCTATGCTTTAAGTTTAATGTGGAACCAGTTTCTTCAAACTTTTTCACCCATGACATAATTGCATGAGCGGACGGCACTCTTCCATGTCGTGGAATATTGAAATGATTACGAAACAATCGTTGTACAGAAGTCACACTGTCACCATTCTTATAAAATGATTTTACGCAGAAAGCACGCTCTACACCGGACCACTGCTCCATGTTTAAATGTAATTAAACGAATGGCATTAAATGTAAAACAACAATCGAAAACCTCCACGCCCTCTCGTGAGCAGAAAATGAACTATTGGACTTTCAAAATTTCCCGCTTCACTGGCGGACCCTGAATAACTTAACCTGACATTGATTATTCTAATTTTAATATAAATTCTTTTTTCAAATCCCTTAACTATCTAGGCTTAACATGCCTAGTTTTACATATCTCTATTATTATTATTTTGGTACTCTTCTATTAATATTAACATTTGTATTATTAATATTACAACATATAATATTAATCAATATAGCAAAATTAATTACTAATAACTATTAGTAATATATGACAATTCTTATTAATCTTCTGTATACAATCCAGTTTTTATAAACACAATAAGTAGTAAGTCAATAAGTAGTTTCCAAAACATTGTCCTCCTTACTTACTAACTTTAATAGTTTTAACATAACTATTACAACATTGTTTATTATTAATTAAATAATAGTTAAATAAATTGTATTTAACTAAGTAGCTAAATAGTTAGTTTTTGAAACAAGCTACGTCATGTTTCTTGGTACTTTTCTAGGATTAGTAAAGTATGTTACTATCAACAAGATGAGTGGCAAAATATCATGTAACAATATATATATATAATATATGTTCAGAAACATGTATTATCTTTTTACTCCTCTTCTCTTAACGTAATTTAAAATTTCTTGCCATACTAAACGATCACGTCCACTCATTCACAAATACATGTTAATGATATGCGTACAGTATCATGTGTATGAGCCTGAGCCCTTGAGGATGGTTTATGAAATAAATACTTGTTTACTTTAATTGTTTCAATTAGTTTGTTTATAGGCTTATAAATTTTACTAAAATGTGTAATTTTATCAGCAAGGAAAATAGTTTGACCACTTTCAAAAATGTGTGCCTTTGATATAAAATAAATTGTATTTTTAAGTATCCAGCATAAAGAAAATTCTCACAAGACACTGAAACAGATATTCACATTGTTAAAACTAGTATTTAATATATGCCTTGTTCAGTAACCGTTAAGATATCAATCCCAAGTTATCAGTAGCTGGTAAATTGCTTGGTAAATAAGTGTTTACCTTCTTTCACAACATTCAGTACTTCAAAAGAAGGCTAACAAGACCAAAGCAGCAACTGAAATACCACACCGGGAAAAGGCATGTTTTCAAAGTAAAAATCTCAACTTGTCTGAGAAAATTTCCATGTGTGAACTAATTGATTTAAGGACACCTGGATTACTTTGATTTTAAATGGACATGGCCGTATAACGTTATACTGCAAACAGAAGATTACATCAATTCGTTCTGTAACAGTCCTTATCTACTAACAACCACTACGTGTATTAGTATTAAAAATGAATTGCGTTTCAACGTTTTTGATAAAAATGAAAACGAAGAATACAGAACAATTTCTACAGAGATTTTTTTAAAATAGTGGCTAAAGAAGTGGGATGTTATTACGGCGACTTAGTACTTCACAATAGTGCAATTGAGTGAGTAGATAAAACGTTCGCAGTGCTTTAATAAATTATTGCATTGGATCGTAGATTTTTTTGAAAAGTGTTATAAATGCTTCTTGAACTTGGAGATTTGTATGCTGAATGTTTCTTGTCTCGCTAACATCAGATAAAAACGAACTTAATTAGCAGTTTCAAGGTAAAGACAACTTTTCAAGAAGTATTCTATGCTTAGATATTTAATTCAAAGGTTTAGTTATTGAAAAAAATATTAGTCATGCTTCAGAAACAGAGATAATTACAACACTACTACAGGAATCACTACTATTGTGTGTCTGGGTGAGTGTGAGTGACTTTGTGTGTGTGATGTGAGATAGCAAATTTATTTGTAATTTAAATTAATAAAATGATATGAGATTAAATTTACTTTTAATTTATTTTTCGACTGAGAATTCTGGTATCTATAAGTTATAAACAATGGATTCTCAATGTCTACTCATAGGGCCTGTACACACATTCTTTACTCTATTTTGACGCTTACAAAATAAACCTTCTGCTTTATTTCCTTCAATTTATTTTCTTATGAAATTTAAAATGATACTGAAATATTGGCACCTTTTATCTTGACTCTACAAATTATATCCAACACCTTGCACAACATTTATAAAATGATAGATTATTCTGACATGCTGGCGTTCATTACACGTTCATGTGTCCACAGCTAGAGCAATATGTTGTCGGACGGTAATATAGTCAGAAAGATAATTGCTTAAAATACTCTCAAGATTATATCCGAATGTGGTATGTAACTTTTATTTAGTGAAGCTCTGAACAGTGTAAACTAAATAATGTAAGTAACCATTACATTTTATAAATTGGACACAGAGTCCATTGTCACGCCTATCCTTGTTCTTCCACAAGCTCTCTTTTGTTATATAGCTGGCATATATTATTACAAATTTACAATATCAAGAAAAAAACATCTCACTATATTTGTTTGGTTTACTTAGTCACTTTTTGGTTGTTGTATGAGTAGAAAATTAAAATTGTGAATTCTAGTAATAGTTTTTCGTATTGTCTAGACAAAGATTTTACTATTTAAAAACATACATTGATTCTAAGTAGCGATTAGTGTATGCGATATTAATTATTTTAAGCAATTTGGAATTTTTCCGGTTAATGGAGGTAAATTAATATAATACGTACAATGCTGACTTTTCGTAAACTGTAAATTTTACCAACGTTTTTTATAAAACACATAAGCAGACATGTGTGTGTGTGTGTGTGTGTGTGTGTGTGTGTGTGTGTGTGTGTGTGTGTGTGCGCGCGCGCGCGCTGGTCATCGTGTTGCCGAAAACGTTTCTGCTTCTAGATTGCAAATGTATGAATTCTTTTGTCTTGCAAGTAGTGTAATGATATGTGTAAAAGACACACCCACAAAAATACAAAGCTTTTTTTAATATATAAAAACGTAATACTAATAAATTTGATAATAATAATGATTTTATTCATAGAATTTGAATAAATTACTCTGCTACAATTTAAAAGTAAATTATATAACACCAATTGTACATAAAAATGTTTTATTTAATTCTGTTACACATTATTTCTGTAATTATTAAAATTGCTCACATAAGCCTACGATATTTGCATAGGTACGTAATATTAGCAGTTAGTTGAGGACATTTACCTAACATACGTAAGTACAAACGCTAATAGAGTGTTTTTATGTTCTTTATTGGTAGATAACCACAGTGCCGTTTGTAATGGTTTGTAGTACAACACTCCTTACGTTGGGATAATATTGTGATACAGGTTAAGTTAAGTCAAATCTGTGTGAACAGCAGGGATTAAATTATGTCACACCTACGGTATTCAAAATTAAAAATAACATAGGCCTATATAAACTCAATAACTTAAAATATAAAAACACTAGGTACGCTTGACAGTTTTTATTTAACTCTGACAGCTGTTTCGACTTCTTAAGCTATTCTCAAAGAAATGAGTGAACACTAAACAGAGGATGTAAGGGTGGTGGACATCTGTTTATGGCGTGTATCGGAACATGTGTGAGGTGTGTGGAAAATGGAAAGGGGAGTTGCAGGAGCTAAGGGAAGGTCAAGTATCTGTAAAAACTAAATATAACCTGAATGCAAAATATAAAATTATCTAAACTAAATAACAGCTTTTAATAAAGGGGATACACAGAATTCAGTTTGTTTATTTGTTACATTTTTGTTATTTTATTGCTTTTAAATTTATAGAATTTCTAAAAAATCCAATTTTTTACCTTTTTGTATGTTGTGGAGTAGTGTTATGTTTTTGTATCTATTAAGTGATTGTATTGTAAGCAATGATCAGCAAAACCTTTTTTGACTGTATTAGTTAAAATTTCCTTCTTATCTTTAGAAATGCGATGTTTCATATCACGGCCACATTGTCCGATATAAATAGCATCGCATTCTGCAAAGTTTTTTCATAAACTCCAGTGTTTTCTTTAGTGTGCTTGATTTTTCTATATTGTTGACTAGTAATGAAAAAAGAAAGATTACGTTTGTTTACTGATACCATGTTAAGAACATGCTTTTTTAACCTATTATTAATTCTATCTGTTATAAACGGAATGTAATTTGTTAAATGAAATTTGTTGTTACCCTGACCTAGCTCTATGGAATATCACACCTCACACATATTCCGATGTACGCCCTAAACAGAAGTACACCACCCTTACATCCTTTGTTTAGTTTTCACTCATATCTTTGACAATTGCTTAAGAATTCGAAACAGCTGTCAAAGTTAAATAAAAACTGTAAAACGTACCAAGTGCTTATATATTTTTAAAAACCTTTGTGTTAGTATGTTTCACCAAGTGCGCAACGAGTAATCAATTAATATTGTCAATAACACAAGTTAAATAAATTCATTACTCTAGTTTGAAAAACTAGTTACTATTTATTATCTATATGAACAGGAATACTTAAAAGTAATAGCGTACCCAATACAAAAGGAACGTGATATTGTAATGAGTTACGCAATGTACAAAGCGTTATTTATAATACCGTTTTCAATGGCCGCTGTTCGCAGGTGGCAATAATTATAAACTAATCTCAAGGGCACAAAACCACTGACTTACTGATATTACAAACGTCATGTCACAGAGGAATAGACCGTTCTGTGCCAACTACACTGGAACTACAGCCCCCACTCTTCCGTTAGATCGGAACGCTTTTCCCACATACAGTACATATATTCCGCTTCTTACAACATTCATGATACTAGAACATGCTTGACTATTGATGGTTTTATTTAAGAAGTGTTATTAAATCGGCTTTCTACATTTGACGTTTTTCAGCTACGTCAATGATGTTCTCAATACTCAATACATACGTTATGATTAGCCGCTGTCCGTTTAAATGTTTCATAGAAAATACGTCGTAGAAAGTTATTTCTTTTCCAATTAACATTAATTGGTTTAATCAATGTTTGCCTTGTAATGAAAGGTTTTTTTTGTAATGTAATGCGTTTCTTAAATTTAACCATATACACTTAATATGCACAAGACATTCTTCTAGTTTTCAAAACAACTATAGCACACAGTATTTTATTAAAAAAACTGTGTAGCTTATCGGTGACTTCTGAGTGTAATTCAAAGTGAATTGCTAAGACCCCTATAAAGTTAGTTGATCAGATTTTGTAATAACACATAAGCATCTGAAGTAAAACACATAATAATAAATTATGTTTATTAAATAAAATAATATTTAAGAAAATTATGTATGTAAATAAATTATGTTTACTTTCAAAATAAGACGAAGTATATAGTTTCCTGATTTATGTAGATATAATCCAAACATGAACGTTTGTATGTACAGGGAAACTTATTAATTTATGTTATCGGTTGAGAGCTAAAATTTGTTACACAACTATTCAAAGTATATATAACTAAATTCTGAAAATATAAAGTACGTGAAATAACAATGAGAGGGGAAGTAAACACAGGAGATAATTATATGTTTAATAAAATTATATTAATTTAATTGACTGTATCCTAACTGATATGGTAGAAACAGGGAGTAAAACTATTGGAAAGACACAAATGAAATACGAGTTGAATGCTTATGGAACTCAAGTGGAATTTGACGAGAATCAGGAAGATTATTTCGTTTAAAGTATTGCAGCACCTGCGAAAACAAATTACATCAATGATTGCTGCAGAACCCTAAAATATTGTTATAATGAACTTTATGGAAGAATTGAGCAATTCTTAGTTTATTAATTTTGATACCGCTGAGGTAAAGGGAAAAAAGGAATACTGTTTAATGGACAATAATAAAGAGTGGTATTCATAGCAATTCATTATTATTTTCTATCGTTAGTGACTCTTATATACTTTTATAATTAAGAGTTTAACTGACAATTAAGTATTCAACGTAAACCAGTAAGTAGTAAATGTAGTTTGTCCAATACTGTTATCTTCATCACACATGGAGCAGTTTAGACACCGTCTCCACAGAATTTACACTCAATAGTTGCTACCCCAAGTATAAGAATTACAGAAGCAAGTTCTATAGTGAACAAACTTTAATGTTTGTCCTCGGCAGTAATAGTTGCTGTCACTTATGTAAACGTATACGTATTCAAAAAATGTGTAGAAATATAAAATAAACTCATTTATGTGAAACATAATATATTTTGTAGCAACAACAATGTCCAAAATACCTAGGTCTGTTATCAAGCAACGTAACTACCTAACGTTTAAACAAAATCGTTTTATAAATCTTGTAATTTGTATGCAAATGACCTATGCATTTTACTTTTGCCAGAAGGAAACCGAGTATGCTATTGGTTAATTATATTTTTCTAATTTTTCATTGTTTATTTTGTATTAACTTTGTGAATGATAATTAACTTTAATGCCTACACTAATATTTATCATGAAAATACCTTTCCTGCTTATTCACATTAAAATGTAATATTTTGGAGTCATCACAGACGTTTTATTATAATTAAATCTCTAAATCTATACGTATACAATTAGGATTAAAGTTTTTCCTATATAGTAAGGATACGAAAAGTTTAGATCTAAACTATTGGTACAAACCGTAACTAATACAATGTACATTTAATTTACAAATCTTTGTCGAATTGCAAAATTGTATATGTAGCTGCAAATTCTATGTACATGGTAATATATTTAAAAATATAGAAAGAATATAACCTGACAAACTAAAGTTTTACGTGTTAATCGTATTTCATTGGTGTATCAGTCTTGATGGCATTATCATATTGTTAGTCTTGATGGAGTTTGACTATCATCCTCGGCATCGACATAGTAAAGTAACTGCGTAAAATACTGCTTGAAACTGCGTTACACAGTAATCATAGGCGTATAAAGAGTAATGATAATTCAGAACCTAAAATGTTAACCTGTACTGAATAATAGCTACATAGTCAGATACCAGAAACTGCATAGTAATAATAGGAGTTGAATCAAGTCACGTCTTTATCCATGCTTAACTGAAGACCTCAAACGTTTTAAAATACACTGGTCGTTATGTTGATGATTTTAGTTGTGCTCATAAAATTAAATTGAAATTGTTCTGTGCATACATCAGTGTGTCTTTTCACAGTTACCGTTTTGTGTATTGACAGAGTTAGTATACTGTTAAACAAATAATATAACTAAAGTATTCAAAAACAAATAAATATAAAGTATAAATAACATTTTAATTTATAGCCTATAGCTTATAATCAAGTATTTAAATATATTTAACTGCGTATAAAACTGATACATTGTGCAGTTTTGTGAAGAAATATCTATACTGTATTATGTTCATGATCGAGCAGGCTTTCAGTGACCTCAGTACATTGCTGCTGCTGCTGGACGTAGCGCCGTTGTTTGATATACAGAAGCACAATTTAATTTATATTGTCACATCTATAAAACTACCTGTATATAGTTGACCTAACATGCCTAATTGCTGTTAAGCAATTAAAACTATTAAGTAAAATTTTTAAGAGAAAAGTTATTTTACTTCCATATTCCTTAAGGAATGGAAGTATGGTGATGGCAAAAAAAATCGTGTTCGAGATTATTGCAGATTCTGATTCTACTACACTCAAAACATGAAAAAAAGTCGTTTTCCGAAAAGTGTCTGTGTGTCTGTGTGTCTGTGTGTCTGTCTGTCTGTCTGTCTGTCTGTCTGTCTGTCTGTCTGTAGATTTTTTTTCTATGGCAAACGATAACTGCCGCAAATTCAAACAGAATCAAATAATTTTTTGCATACAGCCCGGTTTTGCAGAGTTCTCGCGACCTATTGTTTTTGGTGAAGATCGGTTGAGGGAAAGGGGTAGTTTACCTGCAACGGTTTTTTTTTAGCAAGGGAAATTTTGTTTGTTTGGCAAACGATAACAGCCGCAAATTCAAACAGAATCAAATAATGTTTCGCATACAGCCCTGAATTGTAGAGTTCTCAAGACCTATTGTTTTTGGTGAAGATCGGTTAAGGGAAAGGGGTAGTTTACCTGTAACGTTTTATGTTTTAACAAGGGTATTTCCTATGGCAAACGATAACAGCCGCAAATTCAAACAGAATGAAAAGATTATTTGCATACAGCCCTAAATTGTAGAGTTCTCAATACCTTTTGTTTTTGGTGAAGATCGGTTAAGGGAAAGGGGTAGTTTACCTACAACGTTTTTTTAACAACGGTATTTTCTATGGCAAACGATAACAGCCGCAAATTCAAACAGAATCAAATAATTTTCTGCATACAGCCCTGATTTGTAGAGTACTCAAGACCTATTGTTTTTGGTGAAGATCGGTTGAGGGGAAGGGGTAGTTTACCAGCAACGTTTTTTATCATGCGTATTTTCTATGGCAAACGACAACTGCCGCAAATTCAAACAGAATCAAATAATTTTTTGCATACAGCCCTGATTTGTAGAGTACTCGCGACCTATTGTTTTTGGTGAAGATCGGTTGAGGGGAAGGGGTAGTTTACCTGCAACGGTTTTTTTTATCAAGGGAAATTTTTTTTTTTTTTGGCAAACGATAACAGCCGCAAATTCAAACAGAATCAAATAATGTTTCGCATACTGCCCTGAATTGTAGATTTCTCAAGACCTATTGTTTTTGGTGAAGATCGGTTGAGGGAAAGGGGTAGTTTACCTGCAACGTTTTTTTAACAAGGGTATTTTATATGGCAAACGATAACAGCCGCAAATTCAAACAGAATCAAATAATGTTTTGCATACAGTCCTGATTTGTAGAGTACTCAAGACCTATTGTTTTTGGTGAAGATCGGTTAAGGGGAAGGGGTAGTTTACCTGCAACCTTTTACGTTTTATTTTCTATGGCAAACGATAACAGCCGCAAATTCAAACAGAATCAAATAATGTTTTGCATACAGCCCTGATTTGTAGAGTACTCAAGACCTATTGTTTTTGGTGAAGATCGGTTAAGGGGAAGGGGTAGTTTACCTGCAACGTTTTTTTATCAAGCGTATTTTCTATGGCAAACGATAACAGCCGCAAATTGAAACAGAATCAAATAATTTTTTGCATACGTCCCTGAATTGTAGAGGTCTCAATGACTTTCGATTTTGGTGAAGATCGGTTAAGGGGAAGGGGTAGTTTACCTGCAACCTTTTACGTTTTAACAAGAGTAAAGTACTTGAAAATTTATTTAAACTTTTTGAAACAATGGTAATTGTTAAAAATAAAATAATTTTGTTGCCAGGCAATAAAATTATAATTTTTGCATTTTAATGTAATATAATATTTTTCATTTAATACAGCAATAAAAAGGCAGGTAAAACACAGCCTGGCTGTTTGGCTGAAAATGATTTTAAATATAAATCTTAGAATATGGAAGTCATGTATGGTTCTCCATACCGATATTTTGATGATAAGAAAGTTATATCTTTGATGTTACGTATTGATTAGAGGAGAGTCTCTTAAGTTTCGTAAAGTTTTCAAGACCTGAAAAGGGTTATAAACGACGTAACATACGGTAAAATATTACGTACGACACTTTCCAATTTATAATACACGTACATGTAGATAAAAGTTAAATTTTATTTAATTCAGAGCTAGATTTTTCTTGTATACAGGCTTCGTTTTTTAGAGGCTGGTCCTAAGAGCGCTTTTAGTTTTTGGTAGCCTGGATCTATCGCAGTTGTTTCAATTTGATATTAAAACTTTACTGTATGCCATGTGTTTAAAAAATACGTGTGGTTTGTTCATTTATGGTATTGTTCTTATATATTTGTTGCTCACATTTCGACCAATTCAATTTTTCCAGCGTCGGCTTTGCCGATTCGGCAGGGCTTTGATCCGGGACACGGGCTCCCGCGAGGTTGTGCAAATGTCTTCCTTGCGAAAGCCGACTGCCCCGGTGATGAGTCCTTTCGACTCGGCCGCCGCTTTCGGGCGGTCGAGCCTCTTGTCCTCGCCAGCGTGCCTCTAAGTTTCCGTGGGCTATGTCCTCGGAGACCAAGAGGCCGCGACCAGGCGTTACAACTGGTTGAAGCCATGACCACTAAGATCCCCGTCAGCACCTGCTTTGCTGATTCGGCAGGGTAATGACCTGAGACACGGGCTCTCGCGAGGTTGTGCAAGTGCCTTCCTTGCGGAAGCTGGCTGTCTCAGAGTCTTTCCTTACCATTTCGGCCGACGCCCTAGGGCGCTCGAGTTCTTGTCCTCGTCAGTGCGTCACTACGTTCCCAAAGGCTAGTCTGAGGGGACCATGGTGTCGCGCCTCGGCGGGACAATTGGCTGAAGCAAAAACTTAAGCTTGCCTCCGTGGTGGCCATGTAATTTATCATGGACCCGCGGACTGCACCATAACTCCCTAGTGCAGAGCAAACGACCGCGCTGACCTGTTGGGACCTGGCGTTCATCAGGCCTAGGCCTGGACAACGCACACAAATTAGGACGCAAGACGCCTGCGCATCATCCATCCATCCATCCAATTCAATTTTCAAGTGATTGTTGTTCTTTTTAGTTTACCTTTTGTTGTTGTTTGTGTATGTGTAATCTATTCAAATCAGGTGGTTTTAAGAATCAAATTTAGAGGTTTAGTAAAGTGTTCTGATTCGTATTGCTGTGTAAAGGTGCGTCCCGTTTGACCTGCTTAGAATTTGGTGCACAGTTAACTTTACAGTCGTGTATGAGCAGCTGTTCGGTGCGGTTGTGCTGTCGTGTGCGGTAACTTAATGTTATCGCTATCTTTCTTACTAAATAGACTTGTATGTGTAAGTAATATTGCAACAAGAAATATCAACGAAAGGTTTATCTGATTACTCGAACAAATTCAAGCAGCCGGCCAGGGGGCCGCGCGTGCGTCTGCTCGTCCGTGTGGGACTGTGTGTCTGTCTGCGGCTGGTGGTTGTTTGTACCTGTTTATCTACAAACCATAAACACAAGGCCAGTAATTCCTTATCTGGAACTACACGCGTCTTTTAATTTATCTGTCTACTGTAATTATTGACAATAATGAATTATCAGCAACCAGGCCTGTCAACTAACGTTGAACCTGTTCCTACAGTCCACTCAGGAACTACAGTACCTCCAATGTCGCAAAATGCCCCTCAATCCTATAACAGTTAACAGCCAGGCAGAAATGTTAATGTTGATTTCACAGAACACGGATCTCACAGCTGGCAGAGGGTCAAAAAACGAAAAAGAAGTCGTCAATCTTCAGAAAACACATCTGAAATACACACTCAGCTTAATGACCACAATAGATTTACGGTGTTACCTATAGATGACTCTGATGACGTCCAACCTACTTAAGTCTTAGCTCAGCCGAAAGTACCTAGACCTCCTCCAGTATACCTTCATGGTATCGTCAATTACAGTGAAATGATCAATAATCTTACAACAATTTTGGAATCAGAACAGTACAGTAATAAACCGTTCGATGACAATACGGTGAAAATCAACACTTTTGCACCTGATTCTTACAGAAAATTAATTCGTCACCTCGAGGACGAAAAAATTATTTACCATACTTATCAAATTAAAGACCAGTGAGCATACCGGGTTGTCATAAGAAACATTCATCCTAGCGTCGGTGTACACTTTATTAAAGAAGCACTAAAAGAAAAAGGACAC
Source organism: Magicicada septendecula (assembly GCA_034769895.1). Lineage (NCBI taxonomy): Eukaryota > Metazoa > Arthropoda > Insecta > Hemiptera > Cicadidae > Magicicada > Magicicada septendecula. The sequence continues at coordinate 192,088,618 of CM068372.1, forward strand.
TCGGTCAGAAACATAATCAACGTTCGACACAGAGTCGAGAAAACACCCCTCCCTCTCTTCTTTGTTGATCTTGAACCTGCAGCAAACAATAAACAAATATATAGCCTAAGGTCTTTAGGTAACATGCAGATTGCTGTAGAACCACCTCGGAGAAAAAACTTCATCATACAGTGCACTCGTTGTCAGTCATACGGTCACAGAAAGACGTATTGTAGGAAACCTTTCCAGTGTGTCAAGTGCGGAGGTGAACACAACTCCGCAACTTGTTCCAAATCTAAGGATACACCAGCCACATGTGCATTATGCGATGGTCCTCATACAGCTAATTATAAGGGCTGTGAAGTTTATCAAAACCTGCAGGCCAGAAAAAGCCCCGTACGAAACTCCACACCTAGGAGAACCCCTTCAATGTTTAGGACTATGAACACGGAACAGAACATGAATACCCGTAACGTCTCTTCTCCTACTTACGCTCAAATTGCAGGACTACCGCAACACTCAGAATCATCGCCCCCTTATGACGGCAATCTCAAACAGACAGCAAATGAGGACATCACTCTTTCACACTTCCTGACAAAATTCGAGACTATGTTCAGTCAACTATGCAGCAAAATATCGTCATGCTTAATCTCCTTACAACACTTGTCAATAAACTTTCTAATTAATAATGAATAACAATTACAGGATTGGATTATGGAACGCCAATGGACTCTCTCAACGCACCCTAGAACTCAAAGCTTTTCTTCTTGAAAACAGGTTAGACGTAATGCTTATATCTGAGACACACTTCACAGACAGAAGCCGTATTAGGTTTTATGATACCCAACATCCTGACGGGACAGCTCGTGGCGGAACCGCTCTGTTAATCCGAAACAATATAAAACATTATCTCTTCTCTAACGTCAAAACTGCTCACCTACAGGCGACCAACGTTTTAATTGAAGATCAAAGAGGCCCTCTAATTGTTTCTGCAGTCTACTGTCCCCCAAAGCACAGAATCAATGAAACTGACTTCAGCTCTTTTCTTGGAACTCTTGGTGCACGTTTTTTGGTGAGAGGTGACTTTAACGCAAAACACCCGCAATGGGGTTCAAGATTAGCTAATCCAAGAGGTAGAATTTTATAAAACGTCATTAGACAAGAATCCCTGTCCTTTCTGTCCACTGGTCAACCAACCTATTGGCCTTCTGACACAAATAAAATACCTGACCTAATTGATTTCTTTTTAATACGAGGCTTGTCTCATAAATACTACAAAGTTGAATCTTGCCTTGATTTGTCCTCTGACCACACTCCAATTATTGCCACTATTAGCAATACTATAATTGAGTCTGAAAGTCTACCAACACTCACAAATCGTCTTACTGACTGGGATTACTTTAGAGAGCTTGTAAATTATAATATCTTGCTAGAACTTCCACTCCACACGCCTGCTGAATTGGATGCGGCTGTAAATTCTCTCACCAGTACTTTTCAAAAATCAGCCTGGGTAGCTTCACCTTGCAATACAGCGAAGAATAAGCACTTAAACCTTCCTCTGGTTGTCCGGAAGAAATTAGCTCAGAAGCGTAAATTGCGACGAATTTGGCAGCATACTCATCATCCGGATGATAACAGAAAGTGGAATTCCGCGGCCAGACAACTTAAACGATTGTTGGAAAATTTAAAGAATGAAGGGATTCAGGAGTATCTAGAAAATATGTCACCAAATGAAAGTACTGATTATTCTCTGTGGAAGGCTACTAAACGCTTAAAAAGGCCACTATTACAAATACCACCAATACATAAACCAGATGGTAGCTGGGCGCGCAGCAATACAGAGAAATCCCAGACTCTTGCCGAACATTTGGTCAACGTTTTTTAACCTGAAGCCAGCAAGAACGTCTCTTTCGATGAAGAGGTACAAAGATACTTACACTCCCCGCTCCAAATGACTCTACCTGTTAAGCCTTTTAAAGTTAAGGAAATCAAGGAAATAATCCTGTATAATTTGAAAAGTAAAAAGGCTCCCGGCATTGATTTGCTATCGGGGAAAGTTCTAAAGGAGTTGCCTCACAAAGGCGTACTGCCTCACAAAGGCGTTGTACTAATAACATACATTTTCAATGCCATACTCAGACTTGAATACTTTCCTCTTCTCTGGAAATCGGCTCAAGTTATCATGGTCTTAAAACCTGGTAAAAACCCTCAAGAGCCCTCTTCTTATCGACCCATAAGCCTTCTACCGATACTTGGTAAGATCTTTGAAAAGCTGTTTGTAAAACGACTTATGCCAACAATTGTAGAAAACAACCTAATTCCGGACCACCAATTTGGTTTACGAGAAAAGCACTCTATGGTAGATCAAATACACAGACTAACAAACGTTATCAATAAATCGCTGGAATCGAAGATGTTCTGCTCAGGTGTGTTTCTCGACGTTTCCCAGGCATTTGACAAAGTCTGGCATCTTGGACTCTTATATAAAATAAAGAAAAATCTGCCACATAATTGTTACCGTATCTTACATTCCTACTTAGTGGGCAGAGTGTTTCAAGTCAAGTACTCGGATGCTACTTCTCCTCTATTACCAGTGGGGTCGGGTGTTCCGCAGGGTAGTGTCCTGGGTCCTCTGTTCTACCTCCTGTTCACCTCGGACTTACCGTCAGCAAGTGAAACCACTGTTGCTACCTACGCCGATGACACAGCGATCCTAGCGACACACTCCGACCCCTCAATAGCATCTCTTATACTACAAGAATCATTAAACAGCGTTCAGTTATGGCTTGATAATTGGCGCATAAAAATCAATTCATCCAAGTCAGTCCACGTTACCTTCACCACACGTAAGGCAAACTGCCCTCCAGTCACAATTAACGGTCAACCAGTACCGCAAGCTGAAAGTGCTAAGTACCTTGGGATGCATCTGGACAGGAGACTCACATGGAAAAAACATATAACATCTAAGAAGCTTGAACTTAATCACAAGGTCAGAAATATCTATTGGCTTATAGGCAGACAATCACGGTTAAGTCTCGTCAACAAACTCTTGATCTATAAAGCCGTGCTTAAACCGGTATGGACTTATGGTATTCAACTTTGGGGTACTGCAAGTACAAGTAATATTGAGATTATCCAGCGCTTTCAGTCCAAAACACTTAGATCAATAGTCGACGCTCCTTGGTTTGTCTCAAATAACTCTATACACCGCGACCTCAAAGTTTCAACCGTGAGAGAAGAAATCATGCGCCTCTGCAGGACTCACATCTCCAAACTAGAACAGCATCCCAACCACCTGGCAATTAACTTGTTAGACAACATTGAAGATATTTATAGACTAAAAAGACACAACCTATTAGACTTACCATTCAGGTTTAACTCATAATGTATTCTCTGTATTGTACTGTCTGTGATATCTGTTCTGTATGTTTTTGTATTCGTGTCATTCATACGTGTTAATGTCAACCTGTATATGTGCCTTATAGGCCCAGTGTTTAATGTTTGAACTTATTGTATCATGCCAGTAGGAAGTGATAGTGACTTTTGTTCATTTGTTTACATGTTTTTATCATTTAGTTTTGTATTTTGTTACCTCTTTAATCTATTATCAAAAACAAGAAGAGCTGTCAATGGTCAGCTCTTCATAATCCTGTGTGTGTTGTCAGCCAATTTGTTAAATGTTCGCTCAGTCGAACAGCTTACAGATCTTCAAAAAAAAAAAAAGTTAACTTGACAACTCCCAGATAAATGAAATTTGTTTAGTCGTTTGACAATGTATATTCTGTCTTCTTTGTAGTATTTCGTATGACGTTATGCTTGAAATTTAAACTTCTGATCCATTTATCAATATGTTCGTTAATATAGATAGTTTTTGTGAGTTTGCTGTTGTTTTCTTGTGCTCTATCTTGGTTTTTTGTAGGGGTGTGTCTATTATCATTCTACCATCACCACTGACTTCAGATAGGTATTTAGTTGTGTTTAATTCATCTAGATAGTCATTTTGACAAACTGAATGCTCTGCAGTAGTCTGTGTATATGGATCTAAATGTTGGCAGACCTTGTTGTATTGAGTGATTGAAACAGACGAGAATTAGCGCGTTAGATGTGTTGTGTTTTCTGTGTATTTTAAATGTCTGTGTATATAATCCATCTTTGTAAGAGTAATGTCTACCAAATTATCCAATTTTATTTTTACATTTAACGGTGACAATCATATTTACTGTAGATTTTCTTGACATGGTTTAGTAGATATTCGCATTGTCTGTTGTTACAATTTTACAGTAGGATGATGCCACCAACGTGTCTGTCCCATTATATTATTCTGTGTAAATGTTTGTCAGTATTTATAAGGATTATTGTCTTTTCGACGTGTTTTGGACAGATAACAGCTAATATGTTGGAGACGGAGGAGCCCAAGGGCAGTACATCTTTCTCTTTGTAGAATTTAATGTTCTAAGTAAAATAAGTCGAGCCTTGTGACTGGTTGAGAGTGTTAGATTTTGAAATTAATCAGCTCTGTTGTTCTGTTTGAGCACGATATGAAAATCTCAAATTGTTTAATAAAGAGGAGTGTTAGAGTACAGTTCTTAGTCAAGTGTGCCATTGTGAGAGATGTGGACGTATTTAGCTTTTACTGTAATGTTTGTGTGGTTTCTTCTTGGAATATCATCCATACGTTTGTGTGGTTTAATAACATTCTGAAAATATACAAATCTGCATGGCAAAGGATATATTAATTATACTATGGAACTGACTGATAGGCCTATATGACCTTTTTGAATTTTGTAACGTAACAAAACGTTCCATACTATTGAAACAATATACAAACACAGACAGACTGACTAAAACGTGGACAATACCCCAAGAAACCCATTAGATTGAATTAATAAATCATCGTCAAGATTAACCATAATTAATTACCTAGGATAAGACAAAATAAATACAACATAAAACCCGAATAAATAAATAAACAAAAACTTAATTAAAGGGAAAGAAGTACAATACAGTAGTGTAGAATAGATAAAAAAATTATGTAATATAGACTATAAGAAGGAAACCATTCAAAAATGTATCAGTAAAAAGTGAGGTAATGAGTAAAAAATAGTGATGATAATTGATCATACAGATAAAACTGTGAAGCTTAATGATTAAGTAAATGGTATTAAATGTAAACAAAAACCACAGAAAGAACCAAGTAAGAAAATAGATAAATATAATTATGAAAACACTGAATAGTGACAGATAAAATTAATGTGAATGTGAAGGAAGTAACTATAAGTTCTAATATTAATTGATTGAAGGTTCTGTGCCTTTTAAGCTTTATGTTTATGTTACAATAAAAGGCTTTGACATTGTTTGAGTGTGCTGATTTCATGTACATGTTAGTAGTCTATGTTATTTAATCAACTAACAAACCTGGATAGACAGGGAAAAGAGTTAATAATTTTATATTTCAAACTGTTTTTAATCACTTTACTAAAAATTAACTTCATCTTGTGAAAAACTTACTTTTTTCGTCGGACGCGTTTCGGCTTAAGTATCCGCCTTCTTCAGCTTTTAGTCAGACTGCCATCATTTCGTAACGGTTTTTGTGTGGAAGGTGTAGTGGGGGTGGTGTGTGGAGGAAGGGGATTGGTGCAGGGATTCAACTTGATGTTTGTTTTTTGTAAAATTGTGTCAAAAAGTGTATGTGATTTATATTGTAATTGATCGTTGAGTATGTTGTTTGGTTGTGTTGTGTGGTGTTTATATATTTCGTATTGTTCAGTTGTGTTGAGTTTTCAGCCTTTAGGTAAGTAATGTAAAATTTCGAGATTGGTGTCTATGTTGGTGTAACTGTGGTTTTCTGTGTGTATGTGTGTGGCAAATGCGGAGTGTATATTGTTGTTGGTTAGAGCTTTTAAATGTTCAGAATAACGGGATGAAAAAGATCTTCCTGTCTGGCCGATGTAGAAACTATTGCAGTCATTACATTTTAATTTGTAAACACCTGTTTTGTTATATTTGTCTAAGTCTGTGTTTGTATTATTGATGTGTTTTGTAATGGTATTGGTTGTTCTGTATGCTATTTTGTATTTGTGTTTTCTGAATGGGAGGGTGCCTGTGTGTTGTTTATTAATGGTCTGATGGGAATGTTAGGTTTATGTATTTTTGGTAATGCATTTAGTTTAGGGGGGTTAGGTTTTATTTGTTTAAGGTATTTGGCGCTTTATGGTTTGATTATATGTTTTGTGTCAACTTAAACAAATAAAACCTAACCCCCCTAAATTAATGCATTACCAAAAATACATGAACCTAACATTCCCATCAGACCATTAATAAACAACACACAGGCACCCTCCCACAAAATCGCAAAACAACTAGACAAGATAATCAGAGAAAATATTAATCTCAGTAACAACACATCTATCAAAAACAACATAGACCTAGTCAAGAAAACTGAACACATCCACATCCCACATAACTCAACTCTGTCATCTTTTGATATAACCAATTTATACACTAATGTCCCCATCAAAGAAACCATCCAAACACTAGAACAACTACTCAGACAAAACAACACACCTGAAACACACATACAAGAAATCATCACACTGACCAAACTAATAACTGAACAAAATTACTTTACATACAATAACAAGATATACACACAAACAGAAGGTCTCCCAATGGGCTCCCCCATATCAGGAATACTAGCAGAAATATATATACACAACATAGAACAGAACCACATAATAAACAACAACAAATACACTAACAAAATTATATACTGGCACAGGTATGTAGATGATATATTACTTTTATTCAAATTCAACACAAGACAAGTTAAAAACTTCCACAAATACATAAACACTATACACCACAAATTAAAATTTACACTGGAAATTGAACAAAACAATAGTATAAATTTTCTAGACCTAACAATTAACAAAACTAACAACACACACACGTACAAAATATACAGGAAACCAACCACAACTGACATGGTTATACACAACACATCAAACCACCCAACACAACATAAACATGCGGCCTTCAACCATATGCTCCATAGACTAACTAAAATACCCTTAAATAAACAAGATTACACCGACGAACTCAACACAATAAAATACATAGCAATCAAAAACGGTTACAACCCTAATTTAATAAACACACTACACAAACGCATCAAAAACAAAAACAACAAAACACAAAATACCATCAACACACAACACAATAAATACATCACACTCACATACCACAACTCCTACACACACAAAATCGCCAACACATTCAGAAAACACAAATACAAAATAGCATACAGAACAACCAATACCATTAAAAAACACATCAATAATACAAACACAGACATAGACAAATATAACAAAACAGGTGTTTACAAATTAAAATGTAATGACTGCAATAGTTTCTACATCGGCCAGACAGGAAGATCTTTTTCATCCCGTTATTCTGAACATTTAAAAGCTCTAACCAACAACAATATACACTCCGCATTTGCCACACACATACACACAGAAAACCACAGTTACACCAACATAGACACCAATCTCGAAATTTTACATTACTTACCTAAAGGCTGAAAACTCAACACAACTGAACAATACGAAATATATAAACACCACACAACACAACCAAACAACATACTCAACGATCAATTACAATATAAATCACATACACTTTTTGACACAATTTTACAAAAAACAAACATCAAGTTGAATCCCTGCACCAATCCCCTTCCTCCACACACCACCCCCACTACACCTTCCACACAAAAACCGTTACGAAATGATGGCAGTCTGACTAAAAGCTGAAGAAGGCGGATACTTAAGCCGAAACGCGTCCGACGAAAAAAGTAAGTTTTTCACAAGATAAAGTTCATTTTTAGTAAAGTGATAGTGCTGTGAAAGAAGAGATGAACAATCAAGACAACTGTTTTAATGTTTGTTAAAAGTGAATTTCACTATTGAAGAATCATCAGAACAACAATCATGGAAACATGACACTAAGTTAAGCTGTTTATAAAGTTTGTTAAGGAAGTACAGTAACCAGGGTATAATAAGCATTTTAATCCAATATAATAAAAACAGAGAAAAAATTTGTAATTATAGTAAGGTATTAAACCAACAGTACAAATAATAATTGTAATAGAATAAAACAAGGTACTAAAGAAACAATATGGCTGGGGAAAATGTTACACATTAAAATTATTGCCAATCATAATTAACAAAAGGTCAGACCACTGTAAAATAATAATGATAAATTGGAATTGTAAAATAGATTTTATGTTTATAGCAATCACAATGTATTAGGTAAATTTAAGGAAGTAGAACATGATTTTGTGAAGGCCTAATGATTAAAATGGCCTATAAAACCTGATTTTGTAAATCAACAAAAATATCTATTAGTTCATACACACAGGTCATGTTTGGTACCAAATTGATTTTAATTTTACCAGGAAAAACAAGATAAATTAAGTTAAGTTTAATTAAGTAATAGTAAGGGAGTAATCTGTAGTGGAAATTGAAAAAACCAAATAATTTAAATAATGATGGTCATGTGACTCTTGAACTCTAATCTATTGACCGATGAGAAACTAGCAAAATTTGGTCACGACCGTTGCAGGAGTAAGAAATTATATTTGTTCTATTGTTAGGAAGCCAAATGGACAGGTCAACTCTGTGAAACCGGGAGCCAAATTGTAACAAAGGATCAATTCTGAGAGTGAAAATTAAGAAAATTATTTTTAAAACAAAAGTAAATTCAAAAATGAAGATAAAGAAAACAAAAAGTATAAAGCAAGAAAACTAAGAATAAGCAAAACATAAAACTAAAAGAAATAAAAAAGTGAAAAGCAATATTCATACTCGATATGGTAAGAAAATAACCTTATACTAAAAGCACAGTTTAATACTACACAACACCAAGAATAACTTCACCAACCCTTATTAACTACACAATAGTGAAGGAAAACAGAGAATCAACTATAATTACAGTGGAAACTTCAAATAAAATCATTTACTTTAAAGGAACAGTGACATAAAACTTTCGTAGTTTTTGAGGTGAAATCCAAGCGACCATCTTTGAATTAATTGTCTTCAAATCAAACTCTAAGCGGCCATGTTTGTTGACTTTGGACGTGTGAAGTAAATAATTATTGTTCAAATACTTAAAACTAACTTTATGTATAATAGTAAGTAAGGTTTTATAAACATTGTAAGTATTGTACTTCCTAATAGCATTTCTGACCTTTCATAGCAGTTGAAAAGAATCCTATAATTAATATTATAAAATAAAATAAATTAATTTTGTTACAATCGACCCGAGATAAAGAGTCGATCTGGGAAACGAATATTTTCGATCTGTGAAACGTATTACTAATTTTCAAAGCAATAATAACCAATAAATACAATTAATGGATTGTAAAGGGAGTTTTATTTATTAAATAAAAATAGAATAGAAGTTTTGTAAGTAGGAAAGGAAGAGTGAATACACTGGTAATTGGAACGCCATCAAAAAGAAGTGAACCAGCAGATAAACCTATATGCGACGAGTCGATTTCACAATCGAACTGAATTGACACAAAACATTTATTTCAATAAAATTTTACCAAACCGGATGAAGAGCAAATCCACATCAATTAATTGTGGACTTAACTGTTTATTATCGATTCAAATAATTTGAATAACGGAATAAATTAAATTAAAATAAAATCAATACAATTAATTGGTTTTAAGAAGAAAAAAAAATAAAAATTTTTCTACATTTTTTATAAATAAAAACAAATAATTATAAAGTGGAATAAAGGATCACATTGAAAGAGATATATTACAATTTTGAAAGCGTTTAAAGGGTAAAGGAAGATAGCTTGATATTTTTTATACGCTTTTTCTGAGATCATTTGTGTGACGTTATTCATGAGTTGCTTTCTTTTGATTTGATATGTTCAGGCAGGATCATGTTTGATTTTTAAGATTTTTTTTTTTTGTGTAATTAAGTCTCGTACTTTGTTGTGGGGTTTACTTTTAAATTGATATTTATGTATGTTGGTACGTTTGTTTGATTTTACAAAAGTGATGTTGGATTTTTGTGTATTTCCTTCTAATGTCGTAGCTGTGTGTATTTCAGTCTATGTAGCTCCAACGTTTTATATGATGACTGTTTTTAATATGTTGTTTTTACCATATTTAAGTGTATTTTGATATTCAAGCGTTTTTACGGTAGTTGTTTTTGTATCAATATATTTCAGTTAATGTCATGTTTTTCGTTATAAATTGTGATTTATGTCTATACTAAAAAGTGTTTGATAGTTTTGTGTAAGTGCAATATTTTGAGATTTACAGCACGTGATTAACCTTTCGGTGATGGAATTAAAGGTATGTTGTTTTGTGGGAAGCCCTATTTTTTGCTTGTTCGATCTTAGCCATACAGTTTTGTTTATAGTGTAACCATTGTTTGGTATATTTTTCCCTTAGTAAAATACATATTAGTGATTTGTACACGTAGATTGGATAGATATGAAATGGAGAGAGTTTTCAAATTTATAACATATTATGTGACAGTAGAAAGTAACCATCTCATTTACCCTTTCAAATGCCACAAATTATAAACTGAAGAGAGCTGTTGAATTTAATTTTTAACAGTAAAGAGTTTGTAGTAAAAGTGAAGATTGAGGTGCGAATTTTCATATTAAGCAACACTTATTTAGATGATCCATGATAAAAATACACCTCTTATATTCCGTTTTTGCCGATTTATCGGCTATAAAGGAATTTACATGGTTACACAGCATTGCTGACTTAATGATCGGAATCCATGTGACTCCTTTCTTTTGAAAATTTTATTTTTAACTATGCAGAGTATCTTTATAAAATATTTAAAAAATTCAAAACAGAGACCTGATTTGGATCACAAGGGAATTTCAAGCAATGCTGCATAAAGTACAACCTACAAATTATACGATGTGTAGTTTAAAAAAGAAAAACATTTCATAACTTTTCAACCGATAATAAGAATGTGTAAATTCATATGACACTTCTATTATAAGCTTAATGGAAATTGTATTACTGTCTTTCTGCTACACAACGAATCATTGAAGACACAATTAATCAATCCATTCCTCATTCTGAAGTAACTTTACATGTCTTTATATCTCAGTTACCATTAACAGTTTTTTTGCTTATGTCTGCTACTTGTTCTTGTCCATACAACCTACAATAAATATGAATGAGGTGATTACTAATAGCATGAATGTAACGCGAAAATTATTGAAATGAAATGTTTCATTTTGTAGCAAATTCTGGATTCCATAGAAACAACATTTTTTTAATAAAATTGAGTTGTAATATATGTTTATAGATAAAACTATGATTCTGAATGATTTGTATTAACAAATACTAACGAATGACAAAATATTAAAAATTTGTAATTTCATTAACATAATACGAAGTGATGACCTTATATTCTATTAGACTTAATTAAATATTATTTTATAATTAATACATAATGTTATAATACATTAAATAATAAATACCGTCATTTTGGTTTGACAGAGAGAATCGTTTGAAATTATTATGTTGGGTAGAGAATGTTTTGTAAATATTGAGTATTCAAAATTTTGTACTGCCCAATATGCTGCCCAATGATCATTTTCGATGTTTTGATTATATGAATTTTGGCTTCGATATATAGTGAATATTGCACATAATTTTATGTAGGTAAAAGAATTATACAAATTTTAATTTTTTTATGTTGCAAAATAGTTGACTGGCGATTGCAAGGGTTTTGTTTTTATTTTTTTAATGGCAAATTTTTATAGTTATAATATATCACCGCCGCGCGCCAGTGACCCCAAAAGTTGATGTTGTTAGGTTAACATGAAAACTAAAATTACACATAGAAATCAATACTTCTGTAATTTACAACTATTTTTTTCGAAAGCAACGAAAAACCCAACTCGAACAAGGTGGGTGGTCCTGGCCTATTACTGTACATGTACATGCCTATTACTGTATTTTTGTGGCAGAACTCGGTTTTTCATTAGAAATCATTTTTCTGATATTACTCTTTTTTTTACTAATACTCCTTCTGTGAATAGATCACTAAAAGGCCACCAAACTCGAAAGTAACGCGGGGTGGCCCAAAGGCCTATTATTACACACAGTCACTTTTTTGTGGCAGAACTCGTGTTCTTCCGGTAATATTCGTTTTCCAACAAGTACTAGTTTTGTGGCTAACCAAAACACACGTCATATGTACAATATGTAAAACGTATGTTTTCATTCATTAATACATTCTGTTTTTTCCTATTAACCATAAATATTTGTATTACTCAGCTACATTTCCTGTTGCAAATTTGTCAACTTAAGATCGTTGGGTTCTTCATTTTAAGTGTTACTCTATTGTAAGTATTGCATGTACACATTAAACGTCATGTTTTTCCAAACATGGCTTTCATTTATTTTAGCGGCAAACTAAAAACCCAAAAACATTCTTACCTAACTCCCAAATAAAAACAACACGTATTTTTCCTTTACATTAAGAAATACAAAAATTTACAATTAATTCACTTCTTCTTCTTCTTCACATCGTAATATATCAATACAATCGCATGTTAAAAACATTGAAAATTTTTTCAGATTTTTATGGGCGGACACCCATAAAGGGACAGTTCTAAAAATGTATAGTTTTTTTATTTTTAATCAAGATGAAAAGTGTATACTCGTACTTCAAGTAAAAATAAAATTTCTTTCTGAAAGTGAATTTTAATTTATTATGTAAATTTGTATGCAAATAAAGAAAATGCTGATGCACCGCTGTATATTATAAAATTGAAATACATTCAACAATAATTTTTTAATTATTTAATAATTTTCAGATTTTACTAATGATTAGCAGATTTTTAGAATTGTTAGCAGAAATATAAAATGTGTATATATAAAATATGAAACCTCGCATTGTATAGAGATATATATAATTTTAATTTTTAGAAAAAGTGTTATTGCTTTTCATATTTTACTTGTGTATTAGGTATATTTTACGCTTTAAATTAGTATTTCTTATTACCTCAGCTATTACAGTGCTTAGTTGGCTGAGGTTTTTCCATTTATAAACGCCTAAAAGGTTTACTATTTTTACCTGAGTTTGTTAAAGGAATTTAGTTGTTTTTAGACTCAATTACTTACTTTATATTTGTTATAACCTTTAAAACATAGCAAAAATTTAATAAGCTAGTTTTCACGAATTGAAAATTTATTATTAAGGTATTTCGTTTTGTTCGGTTAGCCACTTTATACTTGTATTAACTTTCAAGACATAACAAAGATTGGTACGGAGCCAAAAGTTACTATCTAAAAGTTCCAATGCAAAATTTCCAAAATTATTAATTTTCCCATTCCCTTATTCCAACATAATTATTTTTCGAACTCCCCTTTTCTAACATAATTATTTTCCCAATAATGTATTGACAGTATGCCTATATATAATTTATAAATTTGAGGTTGGTTAGATTCTACAATTTATGTGATTTTATAAGTGATAAATTATTTGTACAACGTTTCTACACATTATGGCTGAAATAATAAAATCTGGAAGAAATACTTATTTATTCATAGATGGATTTTTATTTTATAAACATTCTCATAACAAAACGGTTCGCTACTGGAGACGCAAACGGCCGTTACGCTACTGGAGATGTAGGCCGAGCTGTCGGCGAGAGCTATAACAGACGGTGATGGAGATACACTTTCAATTCGTCGTCATTCGCTCGAAGATCATTCACATTCCCCTAATAGAAAAGAGCTTGAAGCTTTGAGGTCACTGACCGGTATTAAAAGGAAAGCTGCTGAGCATCCTGAAGCCCCTCCCATCCAAATTATGCGAACTTTGCAAAACGTGCCATCATCTGTATTGGGTGAGCTCCCAGACCGCGAGAATATCAGGAAATGTATTCAGCGTGAACGTTTAAAAAAGATACCTCAAAATCCTCAAACCATTCAGGATTTGCATGAAATTCCTACTGAATTTCGTAAAACTATCGTCGGAGAAACATTTTTACTATATGATTCTAATTAAGATGAAAATTATACTCTACGATATGGTAGAATTTTGATATTTCCTACTTCAGAAAATTTAAGGGCTTTATTTCGATCGCGCATTTGGTTCGTTGATGGGACGTTCAAGAGAGCTCCGACGATTTGTTTTCATTTATTCACTATTATGGGCTCCGTTGTTCAAGTCATTGAAGGTCGTGATTGGAATTATATATTTTGGAACTAATGTTGTTATGGGAAAATATATTTAGGAAATTTCGGATATTGGAATTTTCTTAGCACTTTCGGATTGAAACTTTCGGTTGGAAACTTTTGTACTCCAACCCAAAGATTAAATGTGCTAATTTTGCCAATGCAGATCTTATAAAAATTCAACAGTAGCAAAACACATAAAACTACAGTCTTGTGAATATGGTCCAATAAACCATATTGTAAACATGCAATGACAAAATAAGATCAAATGTATATGAACAATACCGAATATACAAACATATAAAAGAAGAGGGCCATGAAAATCTATTAAACGTTATGACAGACTTCAAAAATCATGTCACTTTTGAAATATTACGACAAAATCAACATTCAGTAATCAGCTGATATAATATGTAAACATGAACACTCTATAACAGAATCAGTTCTTAGGAAGCTTTAGACAACAACATATGTATCAAATTTAACAATGTCTACAAATTCGTTTTTATAAATAATAATGTTTTATAATATTGTGAACACAAATGTGCCATATAACATGACGATGGTCTGTGACCGAAATCGATCGCTTTAAGAATATAAATAATAACATTATATGGTAACTTTAGGCTATATAAAAATAATATATAAAAAGTAAAAAATTATAATAATTGTAATGATAAGACATATTAAGCTAAGCTTTAAGTTCCAAAGAATGTAATAAGCTAGCCTAATACTACAAATGTTACTGTTAATACTAATTTGTAACCACAAAAAGCGTTTTGCTGTTGTGGTAAAATTAAAAACTAATTGTAAGCAAGAATCTGATTTGAAGTAAAATTATAATTTGTTTAATAAATATTTTTTTCATAAAAAATGGTTATTATGCGGTAATTTTAAAATTACATGACACAATACCTCATTTTTCATGACGTAAGGTCTTAAGTGCCAGCTTTCGCCTCATGTGTGCGCGTGAGCGTGAGCAGCAGAGTTAGGCTGAGAAACAAAGTCCCATATATGCTATAAAAGTTTTAGTACACATTGTCAAGAACGTCTGCGTTAATTACATCGCACAATCCCACTTAACATGTTGTAGTTTCTTGAAAGTTAAAATTAAATTTTGCCTTCAATATGTACCGTAATAGTCGATGTCTCTCTTTGTACACTGTCGCCTTTCCAGTTAATGGTTAACATCAAAGCGTAGTTACTTAATTTGATTTTATTAAACGTAGCCAGAACATTTTACAAACTTACTGAATGCTTCTCGTGAGTATTAAGAGTACCCTTCAAATTACAAACTAAAATTCACTAGGCTTATTGTCTAACACACAGGCACAAACACACACACACACATACACATTCAAAAATAAGTTAAACTAATATTAACTTCATATGTTTTAACTAAATACCTTTGGAGTATCACACAATAATATAAACTTTTGCTATCAGTTTAAGAAAATTTGTACCTAACACATGAATTAAATTAAAACTTAGTTACATAAATATTGTGTAATACTATTTCAAAAATAATTGTACTTTTAATACCTAATTTTCTCTTAATATCACAAAAAAATAAATTATGAGCATAACTAAAATTAAAATTGCATCACATAAACTGTAAAATAATATACACAAACATTAAGAAGTTCAAAGTGTCATCAATTTCAACGGTTAGTTTCTATGCGGAAAATGTCACGTACAATTGAAGTGTGGCACTCAGGCTGGTTGTTGTAGGCCGATAGCTAATTTAAGAGTAAATGGCAGAGCTAACTACACAGACATACGGGAGGACATCCTTTAATCTTCATAATTCCCAGTGTTCCGTACAAGATGATGGAGGTTGCAAACCTTTCACAACGCTCCAATAATAGTAGGTATGTAGAACATCCTTAGTTGTGTCATGAAATCAGCACAGTCTTCTTGATTTCTTTATTATTTTTTCTTTGTTTAGTAGTGATGTGTTCTTTCAAGCAACCTGTTGTTATTAAAACCCATGCTGCATATTTAGTAGTTGGTTACTGCAAGTTAGTTTATGAAGTTGGTAGTAACTATTTATGAGTACATGGGAACACGGAATATGGCATAGGTACACATAACTATAAATGTTAGGTCATTCGATAGCCGCTATCTTTTAGGAGATAACAGCAACTTTCTATTGTTTTATATGTAAGCAAAATGTATGAAGCGCATGTATAGGTCTGCCTACAGTTTAAATTTGCGTGGCAGTCTACCCCCACACAGTCACTTAAACTACCAAAATGTGAAACCAGCAGCCGCCGCTGGTATCCGATATAAGTGTTTGACAATATGTGTTTGTAGTTAGTTTGTTTGTTTGACGAGTCACTCAAACTAGATAATACGTGTCACTCAAAAATCCATTAGGTAAGAAATGGAATTATTTCGTAACGGTTACGTGGTATTCATATATTTCAATATTCCTGGTTGACGTCGTTAGGATAAATGCCTTACAAGTCAAACTTTCCAATTGACAAGATTGTTCATATTCTTATATGCCAACATTCTTTGTCGCCATCTTTGCTTTAATTGTCAAACCCTCAGGTTGCAAAAGTGTACATATTCCTATACGTCCACATTCATGGTCGAAGTCTTTGGGCTAAATGCTTTAGTTGTCAAATCCACAAGGTAACAAAAGTATATATTCCTATATGTCAACATTCCTGGTCGCCATCGTTGGGCTAAAGGCCTTTGTTGTCAAACCCTCAAGTTGTCAAGATTGTTCATATTCCTATATATCATCATTCCTGATCCACGAGATTGGACACAAATTTTCAGCTGTTGGACCCATAAGATGCAAAGTATACATGTTTCTGTGCGTTCAAAATTTCTGGTAGACGTCGTTGGGCTAAAGTGCTTAGTTGGCAAACTTTCAAGTTGCCTAAAGTATACATATTCTTACATTTATGAGACAGTCAACTTGCTAGCATGTACGTCGTACGGCCAGGTAGCGACGTGTAACATTTCGGCAACCGACACAGTCTGAAATTTGTCAGTGTTTTCTAGCCTTCATCTACGCGACTGACTATGGCGCATTACCAAGTGTAGAATTACCTCACAACCTCGGGTAGTATTTCGATAGCATATCTTGAAATCGAACGCTAGTTTTTGTTGATATTTGTAATTAGTGCTCGTGTTCAGAGACTTTTAGCGTAAAGTGATCATTTTTATTCCATGTTCCATAAGGAAATGGAAGTATGGTGATGGCGAAAAAAATCGTGTTTGAGATAAGGGCTGATTCTGATTGTATTACTCTCAAAACATGAAGAAAAGTCATTTTTCGAAAAAAGTGTGTGTGTGTGTGTGTGTGTCTGTGTGTAGAATTTTTTGGCAAACGATAGCCGCAAATTCAAACAGAATCAAATAATATTTTGCATACAGCCCTGAATTGTAGAGGACTCAAGGCCTGTTGCTTTTGGTGAAGATCAGTTAAGGGAAAGGGGTAGTTTACCTGCAACGTTTTACGTTTTAACAAGAGTAAAGTGCTTAATTTTGATAAATAAAGTATCCTGAAAAGAAGGTCATAATAATCCACTGTAGAAAGGTAGATGAAATATCTATAAAAAAAAGGGTAGTTGAAGGGGAGGGGGTAATTATGGAGGAGGTAAATTTTTATAAGTTTTGTATGTGTACTACGTTATTGACAACAAAGAAGTAGTTTCTATGGAAACACTTCATTTCACTTTAAGAAAATTCTATATTTTTCATTTTAATTTAAATCACGTATGAGTGAAAATATATCGTTCCTGGCAGGCAAGCATATCTCAATTATGTAATGTTTACTTTTCCAAAGTTTTATTATTGTGATTACCGCAATAAAAAGGCCGGCAGGACACACACACACATACAAAATTCGGGTTATTTCTGGCCTCACTCATGTTTATTTTATTATGATTCACGCTTTTTAAATGGAAAGTGCCGAACCCCCACACCAACACAACGCGTGCAAGCCGAAAAGATGAACATCGATTTGCTTCCTGTGGATCGTTGGGCAGTGTTGTTGTATTAAAGCAATTAATACAATCTGTGTACTTATTTCTATTGTGATATGAGAATTATAAACTAATATGTGCATGCGTGTATGTATGAAAAATATATAAATATTTCTCCTTTGGAAAATTGTTTGCCCCTCCTTGAAAATATTTTGACCTCCCTGATGGCTGGTTATTTACTAGCCTGTGTGGAATATAGCGTTATGACATGGATCATAATTGTGGGTGTTAAACAGGAGACACAAACGTATTAAGGAAGAAATGTTTTGCTCAGAAATTTATAATTATGCAGGTGAACAGAGTAGTCGTTCAGGAAATCAGAATACAAATGGAAAGAAAGAAATCAAGACTCGATTTTAAAAAAGAAAAAATTACTAATATAGTATTGACAGGAAAGACTTAGATAACACTATACACATCCCTCGGCCCCTCGCAGCAAGAGTCCAATTTCATTACAAGAATCAGATCGCAGCTACCTTTAGCTAGCTCTTCGTTCGACCTACAGACATTTTATCCAAAAGTACAAGTCCTTCCTCACGAAGGTTAAGTCAGGTGGCTTAATCCACCTGTCATGGTGGTACCATTTTAGCTGATACGTAATTTTTTCAGAACTCAAGAATCCACTTATTTAATTAATATTTAAATGATTTTCAATATAAATTTTAGGACATGGAAGTCATGTATGGTTCTCCATACCGAAATTTAAACAATGGTAATTGTTAAAAATAAAGTAATTTTGTTGTCAGGCAATAAAATTATAATTTTTTCATTTTAAATTAATTCAAGTATGAGTGAAAATATATCGTTCCTGCCAGGTAAGCATATCTCAATTATGTAATGTTTACGTTTCCAAAGTTTTATTATTGTGATTATTGCAATAGAAAGGCAGGCAGGACACACACACACACACACACACACACACACACACACACACACACACACACACACACACACACACACACACACACACACAAAATTCGCGTTATTTCTGGCCTCATTCATGTTTATTTTCTTACAATTGCACGCTTTTTAAATGTAAAGTGCCGAAACCACACCAACACAACGCGTGCAAGTCGAAAAGGTGTCTAGCGTGAACAGCGATTTGCTTCCTGTGATCGCTGGCCAGTGTAACTGCACGTGTTTACAGAGGAACTAGATAGATAGATAGATAGACCTATCGTCTTTAGAGAATGAACCCTCTGCAAGATGCTCAGGGTCCGTGAGAGACTTCTGAGCGCTCCGTATTTTCCGCGTGTTTGTTCTGTGAAACGTACACTGTAGATTCAAAGCTTTACTCTAAGCACCGCTCCATAGAGAATGTTGAAAATTTTTGTCCACGGTGTACCCTCATACACACTAAAACCTGGTCTGATGTTTTGATTACGGACATCATAATATTATAACTTTGAATATTTGAGCACTACTTAATTAATTAAACATTAGCTTTTAGAACCCATTAATTTTATTCATATTTTGAAGCAATAAATATTTTAATAAATTAATACAATCTGTGTACTTATTTCTATTATGATATAAGAATTACAAACTAATATGTGCATGTGTGTATGTATGAAAAATATATAAATATTTTTCTCCTCTGGAAAATTGTTTGCCCCTCCTGGAAAATATTTTGACCTCCCTGATAGCTAGTTATTTACTAGCCTGTGTGGAACATAGCGTTATGACATTGATCAGAATGGTGAGTATTAAACGGATGACACAAAAGCATTAGGAAGAAATGTTTTTCTGAGAAATTTATAATTCTGCGGGTGAACAGAATCGTCGTTCAGGAAATCAGAAGACGAACGGAAAGACGCGATTTCAGAAAAAGAAATATGACTAGTACAGTATTGACAGGAAAGACTTTGATAATACTATAGACATCATTCACCTTCGGCCGATAACTCGCAGCGAGAATCCAATTTCATTACAGGAATCAGATCACAGCTCCCTTTGGGCAGCTCTTCGTTCGACTTACAAACATTTTATCCAAAAGTACAGTCCTTTCTCACGAAGGTTGAGGATAGTCATCACCCACCTGACATGGGGGTACCGTTTTAGCTGTTACGTCATTTCTTCAGAACTCAAGCATCCACTTACTTGATGGTTTGTCACTGCTTCTTGTCAATCATATGTTATAGACACAAACGTAAAATCCTTCACCTGCCGTGTCTTGTTTGAAATATAAATCTTAGAACTTGGAAGTCATGTATGGTTCTTTATACCAACTGTTTTCTTTATATCGCAAGAAAAAGTGACATTTCTTCTTAGAGTTTTAGTTCAGATGTATATTTATTAGAATACAAGAATATGTGATTGAGGAAGAAAATGTTTACCGAAACGTTTGAATACACATCAATATTTTTACAGATGTGTATCACTAGTCCTACACAATTTAGGCTAAAATAAAAACCATTTGTGTTTGTGTGTGTTTAAAATATAAAAACTGTATATGTTCTTATAGTAAATTTTGAACGATTCATTATCGTAACACCTTGCGTGTCCAAAGTTGACAAGGTGGCTCGAACGTCTCCAACAGTACAACTTCAAGGTACAATATTTGCGAGGGCAGATGGCCACAGTAATTCAGATGGCTTATCTCGAAGACACTGCTCGGAAGAATGCCGACAAAAAGGAAGAAGAGAACGAAACCGAACATGTTCATGCCTCCACGGTAGATTTCCTGGTAGACGGTTGGGGGACTCAAGATTTCCGACAAGAAAAGGCTGATGAAGACATTGAACCGATCTTGACAGCAAAAGAGAAAGGTCGCCGCCCGGATTGGAAAGATGTCTGCCATAGTTCTGAAGTTCTGAAGGACTACTGGGCACAATGGGAAGCTCTTACCCTGGAGAACAGATTGCTGAAAAGGGCTTGGGAAAGTGCAGATGAACGAGATGTGGTCATGCAGCTGATAGTTCCCCGAAGTAAAGTGCAGTTTGTTTTGAAGGAGATGCATGTTGGAATGTCTGGATGTTATCTTGGCGTTAACAAAACCCTTGGCAAAATCGGAAGTCGTTCTAATAGTTTCATCTTTGCCACGACGTAGAAGAATTGTGTCGGACATCTGAAATATATCCTGCAAGCAAGGGCTCACAAATCAGAAGCAGGGGGAAAATGAGACAGTGTAACGGACTGACATTCGATAGAATTGCCATAGACATTGATGGACCTTTCCCCGACCTTTCCCAGACGATGGAAACCAGTACATCACGGTTATAGGTGACTAATTCACTAAGTGGGTAAAAGCTTACGCAATTCCAAATCAGGAGATTACCACTGTGGCAAAGGCGTTAGTTTACAACTTCTGTTGCCGTTATTGAGTTCCTAGTGAAATCTATACGTATCAAGGGAGAAATTTTGAATCAGGAATGTTTTAAGATTATACCGTCTACTCGGAATTTGAAAGACCAAGACAACGTTTCTCAATCCTCAATCGGTCGGAGTGGTTAAGGAGTTCGATAGGACACTTGGGCTGCATCACTCAAAGGTTGTCGACGAGATCCAAACAGACTGGGACCAACGTATACCACATAGTATTCCACATAGTCGATTCCTTATGGCGTATAGGTCACCAGTACACGACATAACCGGCATGACTCCAGCAAAATTGATGTTTGGTCGGGTTGGTCTTCCTAGGGACTTAATGTTCAGATCACCTGGGACTCAGTCCCAAAAGCCACAGAACTATCCCTCATATTTAGGAAACCAACTGCGAGAAATGAACCGCTTGATAAGAGGACGGCTGAAGATAGCCAGTGATGAAATGAAAACTCGGTATGACCTTCGCAGTATTGGTGTGGGTTTTTGAGAAGGAGATTAGGTATGGTTGTACAACACAAAGCGCTCACCTAAACTGAGGAATACCATAGAGGTCCTCACACCATGAAAAAGAGAATTAACGAAGTTTTCTATCGGATTCAACAGGAATGAGCGCCTGGCCAAGTATTTCTTCAGAGACGGTTTGCCAGTTCGGGACAGACAGGCTTAAGGAGGGGGCAGTGTCACGCATTATGGAACGCTCTCTGACACTGGACTACGTTGTTCTACGCGTTTCTTGCCTAGCCCAGAAGGTGCGTGTTTCTGCCAAGGCCGCACTCAAGCATCCTCTAGGGTTTTCGAGTGTTTGTTTAGGACGCATATTACCCTGCAGGCTATAAATAGGTAACAGCTGCCGCTTAGTTTTATTTTGCATCGGGTGATTTACTCAGGGCGTCTCAAGTGGTTACTACTGAAAAGTGATTATTATGTGGGTCTCTATTAGTTTACTTTATTATTGCGTGTAGACAAATTTAATTTAAATTATTGTACAAGTATAATCGTGCTGAATAACTTGTTTAGTACAAACTGTTATTTGTGATTAATTAAAACTGATGATTACTGACTTCATTGGTGTTTTTATTTGTTTTTCCGCTGTACCATACAACGATCAGTGAGACCGTCGGCGTAACAATACGATAGTATTTCTGTCGTAAAGTACAAGTTATTCATTTTAATTTCATTGTAAGATTTCCCGCATTCACTACTCACCAGTTACTAATATTCCCCCAACTGATGTTACAAGTTCTCAAAAAAAGTTTCCAAATTAACCCACGATACACTAAACATGACCGACATCATTTCCCACCATTGTCACATGACACATTTTATATCCAGTATGGAAATGTCATTTCTACCCTACTTTTATAGCATACTGTTAAGATTTTACATCAGCATCATCTTCAGCAATAATTAAACCAAGAATGGTTTGCTCTGGTCCTAAGGAGACGGACTAGAGCTGGTCACTAAAACGAATTGTCGGACACCTCACACCTCTCCGTACTTTCGCTTCAATAGTTGTTTGGCAGCCACCAAGTGTGTTATGTTCCAACCATTTTAGCTGATATTGGGCAAAATGTGTTTATTGATTGATATTTGGGCCGATAAACAAGGTGTTTCGTTACAGCGGTCTTCAAAATAATTATAAAAATACAAATCGGGGAAAAATGAATGTTCCTTTACTAAAACGGATAAAGACGCGCGCGCGCACACACAAACACAGAAATAAGGAAGAGAGAAATTAACCTAGTTCCAAGACAGCCTTTTCGTTTCCTTCGTTTAGCAGACTTTCGTTTATTACGGGAACGGTTATTTTATTTAACTTGAAATTTTGGTTTCAAGATTAATTAACCAAAAGTTATATTTAAACAAATTTCCTCAATTGTTCAGCATACTTCTATTAACTTTATTAATGTAATTATACTGTCTCCTTATTGTCCCGTATTGTCTAGTCTAGATGATAATAATGTTTGCCGGTACAGTAATTGCTTATAGAGATAGAATACAGATTGGTCGCCACACGGGAAAACGCAGCTTTGTGTGTATACAAGGCACATACGAGGTAGGTTACCATTTTCCAAATACTCATATATCGCTATAAAAGGAAGATAACACATCGGTAAAACCATTATATATTTGTTTGATATTCCACTATATATATTTACTATCGTAATTGTAATATAAATTCTGATAAATATATTTATTCGGTGATAATATAAATTGTCATCAAGTTTTATATAATATAAAGGTAAATAATAAAATGAACACCTACGAAACAAAGTGAATTGTCACTTAATGTACAACTGGATAAAGCAATAAAATCATCTAATCTTGTAGATAATAACTCTGGAAAACGATAGTTTATAATCAAGAAGTATTATATCCATGCTAAAAGTCATTGTACAGAACAAATATGAGCATCAATTTTAATTTAGTGCTCTTGACTAATTTCCATCCGTCTTTAAATAGTACCTTTACATAAAAAAGTAAATGGAGCTAATAAAACTCCAGAAAAAAATAAAATGTGAATTGATATAGATTTTTGTGAAGGAAATACAGTCTGACCTTTAAAAATACAAGAAGGTTATTAAAAATAAATAATAAGGTTATGTAAAAACACGTACATATTTATTATTCTTGCAGTCAGACGGTTAACATCGGTATTCAATATCATGTGATTAGCAAAGTCCGTTCATTTAGTTGCATTTCGACAATTTTCTGTATCTCCTTTAATTGTAGCTTGGCACTGACAGTAGATAACGACCAAATTAATGGGCTTAATATAATCCGATACGTTGCAGTTGATGATATGAACAACAGCGGTACATGTTTACGGTACCATGTGATTGGTGCAGAATAACCTTGAGAATTACCTTTTGATTGATGACGATTATTACGAAATGTTTTCTAAATGCTAAGCTTTTCATCTTGGTGGCTACACTGCCATGTGCCAGTCGTGTTTAATTCTACTAAAGTTCTGCTTCCATGATGGAATATCAGATTCCCAATATTTTTCCTATCTCTGTCTACCCCATGACTTCATAATTTTAATTGGAAAAACTGAGGTTTGATGTAACATGTAAGCATTACTTCTATTACAATAATAAATATTTCAATATTAAAGTATTTAATTTAAAATTTAAATTGGATCTGTTAAAACTACTTTTGTATTTTTGTCGGTAATTAATAAAAATAACCATAACACTTGACACGTAACAATATTATTATAATTAATTACACGTACAAAAGCCAGACACACAAATACAAATGGGAGCGCGTTTAAGCTGTCAAGTCGTAACTATTTTTAGAGAGATATCAAGTGTTATACATTTGTTACACGATTTGAGGTTTGGAAAGTTGGAAACGTATTGTGCCATTTATTTTACGCTCTAGTGGAACTATATTGCACAATAAGAAAGGGCAATGGAAAGGGTAAGAATTATATATAACAGGGTTAATGGTCAACTCTGCAGTACTTTATGTTAGGCCAAGACGATATACATCTTAAATGTGTCCTACCTACGAGTGTGCGATGTAAAGAAATGAGTTTTAATTATACTTATTATTTAGCAATAGCACATGTTCTGCTGTTTTAAAAT
Organism: Magicicada septendecula; assembly: GCA_034769895.1. Taxonomy (NCBI): domain Eukaryota; kingdom Metazoa; phylum Arthropoda; class Insecta; order Hemiptera; family Cicadidae; genus Magicicada; species Magicicada septendecula. The sequence continues at coordinate 192,113,761 of CM068372.1, forward strand.
AAAACATTTTTAAAAATCTTCCATAATTTATAGCTGTGAGAGACCAAATTGGTATTAAAATACATTTCTTGTTTATTTTTACATCATAGAAAAACAGGTGTGTTATCATGGATGCAAGCGTGACACTTATTTAATTAATGTATTGTGATAGCAACAACAATGTCAAGTGTTACATGCATGAACACAAAATTTGTATTGATGGCTACACAACGACTCGATTTTGAAGACTCTTAAAGGTAAGAAAAGAGTAAAAGTTCAATCTGATTGTACGTGTAATTCCCATTTATAAATTACAATACACCAACAACATGTTTAAAAACGATAAATATTGAATTTAGTTCTGTTGTTTAATCATGTGATTATTTTATTTTATATTATTTTATTTCTACCATTACTGCAATATTAAATAATATCGCCTTATTTTTGTATATCATAAACTAAAATTTTATTATCACTGCAATGACAAACGGTGCGAATCCGAAAAAAACTGATATCATGTTAGATAAATTTTAGAGCACACATCTTATTGGATCGCAGCGGCAAATATATTTCATGGTTGCATGGTTAGCGGCTTCCTCTCTTCTCCATTTCTTTGTCACTCTCTCTCTTTCTCTCTCACTTGCACCTCTTCTCTTGTGTGTCAGACAAATGGAAATACACAAAAAGTGAAAGCACTATATCTAATCATTAGTAGACACGCAATAGACAATAGATTTGCAACCATACTATCGCATAGGATCTTGGAAATTACAATTAACTTGTACTTTCACATCTTTTTAAATACAATTACCCGATTTAAAAACCTTAGATATTTCTTTTTACTATTTTTTTTCTTCTGATAGTTTCTTTCCGTCTCGGATGTTGGATATCGTATAGGCTATTTTAACTTTTTGCACTGCTGTACGAAATAAGTCAGTTGTAATTATGCGAAACCATGTCCTTAAATTTCTCACTCATGATATTCTCGGTCATCCAACTCTTCTCTTTCCAAGTACTTTTCCCTGTAATATAGACTGCAATAAGTAAAATATCTGTTCATTTCTCATGAGATGTCCCAGATACTGAAGCTTTTTATCTTTATTGTGTTAATAACTTCCATATCTTTCTTCTTCTTTCTAAGAATTTCAACATTAGTTATATGCGCTGTCAATGAAATGCTCAGTATTCTACTGAAAGCCACATTTCGAAAGATTCCAAATACTATTTTTAGATGATATAAATTTTAAAATTATAATTTTATATTATTAAACTTTAATATGAAAGATGCAATCGTGAACACGTGAGTTTAATGTACATTTCTTTACATACAGACTAATATTGTAACATAACAAAATTATCACACTAAACATTTGAATTAATGTTACATGAATAAAAGAGAAAGTTCCATAGTGAGTGAGAAGAATAAATTGTTTAAGGATTACACTAGAAACTGTATAATTAAGTCTATAAAATGTTAATAAAAATGGAAGATAATAAAGAAAACCATTAATTGAAATAACCTACTATGAAAAAACCAGTTAAACCAGCAGTATACCCAGTAGATTGGGGAAGCAGTACAAAAAGGGAAGGACCATAAAAAAGGAAATAATCTGTCATGAAACCATTTTAATAAGGAAACTACTAATGTGATATTTGAAGAAGGGACGAAACATATCAAGATTCCAACAGAGACCAGAAACAGGAAGAGATATGCCAAAACAAAATGTTAATCATATATTAAATACCATGAGACAAAATTGAAACCGATATAGGTAAACCCCAAACAAGTTACAAGATACAATACTATAAAAACAAATTGTATATTAGTTGTAAGTGTAACATGTCAAAAAATATGTCAAAAGAGACTACCATAGAGTAGAACTCACTAAAAAGACTACCAGAGTGTAGAATACAATAAAGTGAAGTGAAATAACAAAATTAAGGAACTACAGAGTGTACAGTGAGAAACATAGTTAAAAAATCTATGAAAAAATCTTCAATGAGGTTTGAGTATTATAAAAAGACTACCATGAGTGTAGAATAATAATAATAAAACCATTGAAATGAAAGACGGTCTAAGGACTGACAACATTACTAGTAATAAGAGTTTTAAATTAGATATAAGGACTATTACATATAAAATGTTTTCTTTAATTATAACTAAATAAATGGTGAGGACAAAAATACCAAAGGACAGTTCATAACTGAAGGTATGCCTAATATTAAGATGTTTATTATTTATTATTAATTAAATAATATTTTAGATGTAAGGTGTAAATAGATACACGAGGTTTTTTATCACAGTTAAAGTGTTTTCATAAGAATAATACATACACAAGACAGTTAGTGACTGACAGTGTTACTAGTAATAGGAGTTTTTTATGTTTTCTAATTAAATTATGTCTAGGATAAGCTATGTTGTTATCATTTGATGATACAGGAAAAAATAATAGGAATAAGATGTTTTTGTTAAAATTAGGCATAAGATGTTCATGTTATGGTTCAATGATGTTATTAGTATAAAGAAAGTTTAGTAGATACAAGATATTCTATTGTAATTAAAATCATGTCATTTAATTTTCCATTGTGTAAGTCAGAGAGGCAAGTAGGGCATAAAAATGTAATAGTTTTATTCAAATCAGTAAACCATGTATAATGTACAAACAGACCCACCAAGACACTATGTTTGTAAACACAGAATGGCCTATAAACCAAAAAAAAACTATCTATCAAAGAATTAATCTATGTAATAGGAATAGAATTCAATACATACAATACAGAAATTGAAAATATAATTAATACAGATACAGTTAATAGCAAATAGAATGACAAAAGAAAGAAAACTAACTTCTTTTGGAAACAGTCAAAAATAGGCTTATGATAGTAATCAAATCAGACTAAACAGCAAATTAATCAATATTGAAATGTTTTAATAACCAAATTTTTAACAACAAAGTAATTACGGAGTTATTAGGTTTATTCCATGGAAATATTATACCGAAAAAACAAATAAAAACCTTTAAAACACTGAATTTGTACAAAATATGAGACATACAATTATTATGCAAAATTGTAATTTTTGGGCTTAAATGAGTTTGAAACAAACCCAGCTATATATCAAAAGATGTAAAATTAAATAATCAATATTACTGAATAGTTAGATTCATGTAAAATTAAGAAATATTGGAAATACAGTAAAAAATAAGAAAACTTGTTATGTATAGTTAGATAGTGAAACAAGTCTTGGACAGATATTTTATAATTAAACAATATGAAGAGGAAAAAGACATACCACAAATTGCCCTAAAACGACGACGTTGCGTCGTTTAGTCTATTGTTAATCGCAAAGCTGAACAGTTGAAAAATGTATTAGTGGAGTTTTGAAAACCAAATAATTTATATTAAAACCAAGTGTGGTTATGTGGCGTGTAACGGAGATGAACTAACAAGTGAAATAATATTATCTATCTATGTCTAACACTTCACAAGTTTCCAAAAACACAGAATAACACCATAAAACTTAACGCCAGAAATCGACAGCCATTTTGAACAATTTTGGAACGAATTCACAAAACCAACACGCATATTTGAACACTACACTACACAAGAGATCCATCCAGAATTCGACATCGCAGACGACGAGGGGACATTCAACACGATATTTTGGACCAACACTACTTCGCAGGAAAAGGGAACATCGTTTTATTTCTGTGGGAGAAGATCTTCAATTCAAACGGCGTCATAGCAGATTAAAACCGAACAGACGGCGGCCATTGCTGAATTTCTATAAAGACAACGGACCAGTGCTACCTGGAGCAGAGTGACGTCATTTCTTCGACTTGGTTCGAAATTTAAATAATTTCTTTCTAATTGACAATTGTAATAACAATTCTGTTCTATTTCAGATATTAACATTTAGTTTAAGAATACCTGTTAAATGTATCTTGTTCCTTGCCCTCTGACCATTTCGACTCGTTAAAAGAACCATAAATTTAAACTTGTAAAAAATATATCTGTTGATTTTTCTCATTGCCGACTGTGGCGAATATTAGCCAGTGCCTGGGACATGCGCAGTCTGACTGGCGCACAATTTTGAATGAATAAACGCAAATCAGTATTCAGTTACCAGCATTGTTTTTATTTCTACCATTAATGTTATTATTATTTTTTATTAAGCAAAACCATAATTCACCTTGAGAGAATAGATATAGGAGGAAATTACAACCTCAAATAATTAATTAATTATCAATTAATTAAATTAAATTATTCAGTCAAATTGGATACAAGCACAAGAAAAAATATTTGCAAAATTTTTAAAGTTTGATATATTTGTTATTTATCAATCCAACACACTTAGTTATAACATTTTCTTATCATCAATATCTTTATATTTTGTTTTTTTTATTACACTTGAAATTATATTACCCTTTGACTAGCCTAACCAATGAGACTTTAAGGAGTCAGACTGATCCAGTGATAAACAAGACACAATATCAATATATCTCTACATATTTCAATTATAATTATTTTTTTTATTTTATATTTGTAAAATATATTACAAATTGGCGTTTCCAAAAAAGGAGCTTATTAAAACAAACGTTCATCAAAATATCTCTATACATATCAATCCAATTCAATTTTTGTTATTATATTTGTAATATTATTATTTATATTACAAATTGGCGTCCAACTTAAGGGGCTTTAAATAGGAGATAATAGTGTTATAAAATAAGGACGATTGTCCAATTTCCTATTTTTAGCTTGGCAACGGTCAACAGGTCGGAAGAGGGAGCGAGATGCACAGGAGAGCTACATCAAGAAAAAGGGCTATGGAGGCCGAACAGGAGATAGACATGGAGGATAAAGAAGCGACACCAGTGGAAGATGTGGAGTTAATGTTACCGCCAGCAGAACCAAATAAGCCTGCACCACAGAAGGAACAGCCGGAAAAATCCACCGTAAAGGAAGATACAAAATTTGATCAAATGATGGAGATGTTACTTAGAGAATTTAAAACAACGAAGGAGGAATTAAGAGAAAACAGTAAGAAGATAGAGGAGAAGATGGAAGAAAATAGTAAGAAGCTGGAAAACGATAACCAACAATTAAAAGAAGAATTGGGTAATAAAATCGGAGATACCAACAAGAAAATCGAAGAAAATAGTAAGGAAATGAAGAACGATAACCTACGATTGAAGGAGGAATTAAGAGAAAACAGTAAGGAGATGGAAAGGAGGATGGAGGAGAATAGTAAGAAGATGGGGGAGGAAATGAAGAATGATAACCAACGATTGAAGGAAGAGTTGGGCAATAAAATTGGAGATACTAGCAAGAAGATGGAGGAGAAGATGGAAGCAAACAGTAAGAAGATAGAAGAGAAGATGGAAGAAAATATTCAGAAGATGGAGGAGAGAATGGAGGAGATAAAGACTGACAATAAACAGTCGAAAGAGGAATTAACCCAGATAAGCCAAAAACTGGAAGAAACCAACAAGAGGATGGAAGAAACAAATCAGAAAATGGAAAGTAATAGTCAGCAATTGAGAGAAGAATTGAAGGAGACGAACCAAGAGAACATGAACCGGTTAGACGGAAGAATGGAAATATTGAAGGAAGAATTGAGCCAGAAGATAGCTGAAAACAATGAGACAATCAGCAAGAAGGTAGAAGAGGAAATAACGGTAATCGAACAAAGGGTTACCAGAGCTGACGAAAAATGGAGTCAAACCGAACAAGAAGTACGGAGTATCAGAACAGAAATAAATACGAAGGTTAACACCATTGAAGAAACGACTAGGAAGACATTGGAGGAAAAACTAAAGGAAACACGGGAAGACTGGGAGCGAGTGCAGGACCGATTCACAGAAAAATGTGACGGCATAGAAGCGGCTGTGACCAGTATCAACAGTCAGGTACGACAGAACCAGACCGATATAGACCTATTCCATAGTCGACCGACAACCATTACCAGTTGTCCCAACAGTGAAAATCGTGAAGGGATTAACTTCAGGTTTTATAAAAATAAACCCATGGAATTCCTAGCAAGAATCGAGGAATACTTTGCCAAACACAGAGGTAATCGCTGGAGGGAGAACAAAGAGGTGCTGGACGAATCATTCAAGGAAATAGCAGACAATTGGTGGATGGCAATAAGAGACGAGGTGACCGACTATCAACAATTCAGAAGGCTATTCAAAGCCAAATATTGGTCGGAATCAACGCAAAATATCGCCAGAGACGGGATATGCCATGGGAAGTACAACCCATATGGAAACCAAACTTTAACGGCGTACTTTTTAGGAAAGGTGTGCGTGGCCAAACATCTAGAGCCCCGAATACCGGAAGAATGCCTGGTCAGCAAACTCTCATACCACTACGAGGAGGATATTATCAGAGCCAGACGAAATAGTCAAATAAAAACGGTGCAAGCCATGACCGAGCTTTTAGAGATGTACGAGCACGAAGACTATTACCGTCAAAGTCGCAGGAGGTATGAAAAGCTGGAACCAAGGAATAACAGCAATAATTTGAATAATAATAATAATCGGCAGAATGTGGGTAATAATAACAATTATAATTCCGCAAATCGGAATAATGCCGAGTACAATTATAACCCTAGAAATAACAATAATTTGCCGAGGCTTAACCATAATAATAATAATAGTAATATTCCTCGTATGAATAATAATAATAACAACAACCACAACAACAATAATAATAATAATAATAGCCGTCCCCAAAATAACAACGGTTATTATAATCATAATAGTAACTATGTTCAAAATGGTCAGAGGAACCCCAACCTTTCTAATAATAATAATTATCATGGTAATTATAACCGAAATTACCCAAGTGGAGGTAACCACAATTACAGGGCATATCGACCTAATGTTAATTACATCCGAGCAGAAGGCAGTGGACACAGGAGGTACCAGCCTCAAAGAAGGAGCCGATACTACGAGTACGAGACTTTCCAAGGGAGCCAGGGAAGTAATCGGTACAGAGAGTACGAGCCCAGACGTAGTTCCAGCTTGGATAATCAGCGCAGACTACCTGTAGCAGAAGCCCAACCAGACGATCGAGCAGAACCAAACGAAACAGCCTCAGGACTTCAAGCTGACGCTTCCAACGGCCTGATCCGTAATGAAGCGGAACATTTAAACGAACGGAGGCAGTAATAAAACCCAATGACCCTTTACTGCTCCAATCTGCTGGGTTTAATCAAGTAGGTATGAATGTGAAGAAAAACAGAAAAAATTTTACCATAATATACAGCAATTATTTAAAGGATATCCGTAAGGACCTATTAGAAGAAAGTGAGCTTAATATTAAAAATAATGATAATGAAATAATATACATAATCGCAGAAATTGAAGGTATTTCTGTTCCTATAATGATAGACACTGGAGCCAATGTCTCCATAATAAATCGAAATGAATTGGACCGGATACAGCAGGAATACCATAAAAACTTACCGGTACTACCTATTAATAACATTGTACTTGTAGGAGCTACCGGCCGACAGAACAAGACCATAAGAAAGCAGGTATCCCTCAATGTCAAAAGTCAGGGCATTAGTGTGGATATGATATTTCTTGTTGCAGCCGGATTACCTTTCAACATCATGATAGGATGCGACATATTGCGCCGAAACTCAGCAATTATCGACTTGTGCCGAGGAAGGGTATCACTCTTTGCTGAAGGTTCAACCTGGATAGCCAATTTAACTGATAACAAGACTTTAGACTCCAGACAACTTCTCGACCACCAAAATAAGGTGAATTACTTATCCAACCACTCAACAAACAACAAGCCAGTACATCAAGATTCGGAGGAAGACCTATGGAAACAAAAGATCCAAGAGATACGTAACTTCCAGGGCCACAATACTAACGAGCAACTAACGGAAGACCAGCGGAATCAATTGGTAGAAATATATGAGAAATATCGAGCTGTATTTTCTGACGAACCTGGAAAGATCCGGAACTACCAATGCTCAATACGATTCAGAGAACCGGTAGAATTCAACCGAAAGTCATACCCAATAGCACAATCTTTGAAAGAAGCCGTACGATCAGAGATCCAGAATATGATCCGTAGAGATATCATCGAGAGCAGTCAATCGCCATACACAAGCCCAATTGTGGCCATACAAAAGAAAAATGGGAAGGTAAGACTTTGCCTTGACGCTCGGGAGATAAATAAGATGATAATAAACGATCGTACCTCACCTGGCGAAATTGATGAAATTTTGAAGAGGTTCCACGGAACACGATTCATTACCACTTGGGATACGGTATGCGGCTATTGGCAAGTGGAGTTGCACCCAGCAAGCCGGCAATACATGGCGTTCATCTTCGAAGGGCGCAATTATCAGTTTAAGAGATTGCCCTTCGGGTTGGTTAATTCAGTAGCTGTTTTTGTCGCCTGTATGGATCATATACTAGGACCAGAAGCGCTCCAATTCACGACTGTCTATGTTGATGATCTCCTAATAACATCAACCAGCTGGGAGGAACACTGTTATCGTGTGGAGTATGTTTTGAAGAAGCTTGCTGAAAATAATGTCACCCTTAAACTGGACAAGTCCAAGCTTATAGCTAAAGAAGTTCAATTCCTGGGTTTCCAGCTAAACAGTCAAGGAATAACACCATCAACAGAAAAGGTAGACGCCATACAACGATTCCCTACACCAAAAAACAGAAGGCAACTACAATCATTTTTGGGCCTATGTAACTATTATAGGAAGTTCCAGAATAATTATTCCGAACTAACAGCCCAGTTTCAGTACCAGTTATCGTCCAAGAATAAATGGCGATGGGGTCAAGAACAAGACGAGACCTTCAAATCAATTAAAGAGAAATTCTTAGATGCAGTAATGCTCAACCATCCAGATTTTAACCGACCCTTCTTTCTAAACTGTGACGCTAGTAATATTAGCTTGGGTTCAACACTGTACCAAGAAGATGAAAGTGGAAACCATCTAGTAGTGAGCTTTGCTAGCAGAACCCTTAACCAGTGTGAGAAGAACTATAATGTGACGGAAAAAGAGCTGCTAAGTGTAGTCTTTGCCTGCGGGAAGTTTCGGACGTATATCCTCGGATATCCAGTGACCGTCCGAACAGATCACAAGTCAATATCATTTCTAAGAAGATGCAAATTAAGCCATGGTAGATTGACCAGATGGGTACTCGCCCTACAGGAATACGATATACAGTGGGAGTATGTTCCTGGAAGTAAAAATGTAGTAGCCGACGTATTGTCAAGAGTGAATCTGGAAGAACAAACATTCGAAGGCGAAAAGGAGAGCATTTTGAAAATCTATAACATCATTAAGGACAGATCTGATTTGGAGAAGATAGTGCAGGACATCAGCAAACACCAGCAGTCCGATCCGAAGTTAAACTCTATTAAACTTCGTCTCTCCAACCAAGATGACACAATAAACAAATTTTATTGTATACATAATGGGATTTTATTCATCAAGACATCCCTTGACGAAGACGTTTGGAAGATCATGATCCCTACTACAATCGAAAGGGATATCATCCTGGACTACCACCTACGATACGGTCACATGGGAGCCATGAAGGTGATCAAGGCAATAGAAGAGAATTGTCACATCAAAAGTATCAATAGAAAAACTAGAAACTACCTTAAAACCTGTATGATATGTCAATTGGTGAAAACCAACAATGAGAGAAAGGAAGGTATGATGATACCAATTACCTCACAAGCCAAACTGGAAAAGGTCTTTCTGGACATATGTGGTCCATTTCCCCGCAGTGGCGGACGCCATCGATACAAGTATATTGTTATTATGATGGATCATTTTACAAAATTTACAAAACTATACCCTGTGAACAGAGCCACCACTCTGAAGACTCTAGAAATAATAACACATCATTACATTCCAGAGGTAGGATGCCCGACATCCATAATCACCGACCATGGAACGCAATTTAAAGGTTGGCGGTGGAGAAACACTCTGAATACATTAGGCATTAAGACATACAAGACGTCTGTCTACCACCCCAGCAGCAATCCAGCGGAGAGGGTACTGCGAGAGGTCGGAAGAATATTACGAACTTATTGCTATAACCAACAAAAGAAGTGGCAAGAATATTTATTAGCGACTGAAGAATTCCTTAATTTGTCATATCACACCGCTATTGGTACCACGCCATACACGGCGATGTATGAAAGACCACCTCCGAGGGAAATACAAGACATAATAGAGTTCCCCAGGAGTCAAGAATACAAATTCAATCGAATTAGATTCTACAATAAATTGGCTGAAGACCAGGAAAGGCGCAAGAACAAATATCAAAAGGCTGTTAAGAAAATAATAAGATATGAAGTCGGAGAAAAGGTACTGCTAAAAAACAGGGAATTACCCAGTACTTTGGAAGGCATTACCAAAAAGTTATTACTGCTGTATACCGGCCCATACCTGATTATTAAAAACAATAATAACAATACGTATGTACTAAAGGATATCATTTCGAATAAAGTAAAAGGAACTTATAATCAGTTATCCATTAAAAAATATTTGGAGGACTCATAGTTGTGAGTTAAAACTATTATGAACCAAACAAGAATTTTGGTAAGAATAATAACTACAAAATTCAAAAATGAGTAAGCACAACTTACACCAAATATTCGAACAATTGTGAATGATGAAAAAAGAATTTTGATAAGAATATAATTACAAAATTCAAAAATCCGTAAGTACAACTTACACCAAATATCTGAAAGAATATTGTGAACAAAAAAAGAATTTTGCTAAATAGATAATTACAAAATTCAAAAAATATAGTAAGTACAACTTACACCAAATATTCGAACAATTGTGAATGATGAAATAAGAATTTTGATAAATAAATAATTACAAAATTCAAAAATCAGTAAGCACAACTTACACAAAACATTTAAAAGATTATTGTGAATAAATAAAAGGAATTTTGAACATAATAAGCTTCAAAATTCAAAAGCAATAGTAAGTACAAGCTACACAAATATTCAAAGACTATTATGCAAGTAAAAAGAAATTGGATGCAGATAATAATTGTCCAAATTCAAAATAATTAGTAAGTACCACTTACACAAACATTCAAAGACTATTATGAATGCAAAAAGAATTTTGAGGAATAATAATTTCAAAATTCAAAACAATAATAAGTACAACTTATACCAAAATATTTGAAAAACAACTATGAACAAGAAAGAATGTAGTTGAATAAAAATGTCTAAAAAAAAAAAAAAAAAAAAAAAAAAAAAAAAAAAAAAAAAAAAAAATTAAACTCACATCATTACTCATACAAATGATGAGAAATAACTTTGATATATGAAAAAAGATTTTGTAAGAAAGAGATACAAAATTCTAAGGGAGAAAGGAAACCAGAATGTCATATGACTTAATCGAAACAAATTAACCAAACTCACAAAGAAAATAATTTAATCAAAATGGAACAATGAAGAAGGACCAGCTCACTAAAGACCAAATAGTGAGACCAGAAACCAAAAAACAAAAACCTGATACTAATAATGATAATGCTGTTACAACAACCACTGTTATAGTGAAAGTGATAAAGAATTAATTCATGTTATACCATGAGCAATAAAAGTAACTCAATGGATACCAGATGGTAGAAAGAGTAAGTATAAATACTACTTACTATGTAAACATGATGAAATGTATATTATACCACATACCTAAACCACCTAATATGGAATAAGCTTTAAGAGAGAAGAAGAGTCAAGTGTATAAAAGTATTAATTAATATAACGTATTATGAAGTGAAGAATCTAAAGATGTTTATTTTAGTCAAAAATGACTACTTTTACTGTTTATTTATTTTTATGACTGGATGTAGAAAATGCCATCAGTCTTATGTGTTGAGCAGAGATGATAATACCTCTGGACTCAATTGAAGTATTGGACAGCAGGGATTGAAGCCAAAAGTGCCACTCTGAACTGTTCCAATTAATTTGTTAGGGAATGTTAGGGAGTAAACATACTGGTGAGGAAGCACCAAATAAGAAGGAATATAAAATGATAATGTTATACACAAGATTGAAGATCACTTATCAATGAAAAAAGAAACTAATGAAGGAGATACACATCAGCTGAGAGGAAGCAATGGTGGAAAAGGAAGGTATATAAAGTGAAAACATGTAATCACGGAGAAAATGTAAATACAAAAGAATTAGTAGTAATTATTTCATCCATACAGAGTATGATCTGAACTAATCACTTTTACAGGAGAGCATATGTAACATAACAAAATTATCACACTAAACATTTGAATTAATGTTACATGAATAAAAGAGAAAGTTCCATAGTGAGTGAGAAGAATAAATTGTTTAAGGATTACACTAGAAACTGTATAATTAAGTCTATAAAATGTTAATAAAAATGGAAGATAATAAAGAAAACCATTAATTGAAATAACCTACTATGAAAAAACCAGTTAAACCAGCAGTATACCCAGTAGATTGGGGAAGCAGTACAAAAAGGGAAGGACCATAAAAAAGGAAATAATCTGTCATGAAACCATTTTAATAAGGAAACTACTAATGTGATATTTGAAGAAGGGACGAAACATATCAAGATTCCAACAGAGACCAGAAACAGGAAGAGATATGCCAAAACAAAATGTTAATCATATATTAAATACCATGAGACAAAATTGAAACCGATATAGGTAAACCCCAAACAAGTTACAAGATACAATACTATAAAAACAAATTGTATATTAGTTGTAAGTGTAACATGTCAAAAAATATGTCAAAAGAGACTACCATAGAGTAGAACTCACTAAAAAGACTACCAGAGTGTAGAATACAATAAAGTGAAGTGAAATAACAAAATTAAGGAACTACAGAGTGTACAGTGAGAAACATAGTTAAAAAATCTATGAAAAAATCTTCAATGAGGTTTGAGTATTATAAAAAGACTACCATGAGTGTAGAATAATAATAATAAAACCATTGAAATGAAAGACGGTCTAAGGACTGACAACATTACTAGTAATAAGAGTTTTAAATTAGATATAAGGACTATTACATATAAAATGTTTTCTTTAATTATAACTAAATAAATGGTGAGGACAAAAATACCAAAGGACAGTTCATAACTGAAGGTATGCCTAATATTAAGATGTTTATTATTTATTATTAATTAAATAATATTTTAGATGTAAGGTGTAAATAGATACACGAGGTTTTTTATCACAGTTAAAGTGTTTTCATAAGAATAATACATACACAAGACAGTTAGTGACTGACAGTGTTACTAGTAATAGGAGTTTTTTATGTTTTCTAATTAAATTATGTCTAGGATAAGCTATGTTGTTATCATTTGATGATACAGGAAAAAATAATAGGAATAAGATGTTTTTGTTAAAATTAGGCATAAGATGTTCATGTTATGGTTCAATGATGTTATTAGTATAAAGAAAGTTTAGTAGATACAAGATATTCTATTGTAATTAAAATCATGTCATTTAATTTTCCATTGTGTAAGTCAGAGAGGCAAGTAGGGCATAAAAATGTAATAGTTTTATTCAAATCAGTAAACCATGTATAATGTACAAACAGACCCACCAAGACACTATGTTTGTAAACACAGAATGGCCTATAAACCAAAAAAAAACTATCTATCAAAGAATTAATCTATGTAATAGGAATAGAATTCAATACATACAATACAGAAATTGAAAATATAATTAATACAGATACAGTTAATAGCAAATAGAATGACAAAAGAAAGAAAACTAACTTCTTTTGGAAACAGTCAAAAATAGGCTTATGATAGTAATCAAATCAGACTAAACAGCAAATTAATCAATATTGAAATGTTTTAATAACCAAATTTTTAACAACAAAGTAATTACGGAGTTATTAGGTTTATTCCATGGAAATATTATACCGAAAAAACAAATAAAAACCTTTAAAACACTGAATTTGTACAAAATATGAGACATACAATTATTATGCAAAATTGTAATTTTTGGGCTTAAATGAGTTTGAAACAAACCCAGCTATATATCAAAAGATGTAAAATTAAATAATCAATATTACTGAATAGTTAGATTCATGTAAAATTAAGAAATATTGGAAATACAGTAAAAAATAAGAAAACTTGTTATGTATAGTTAGATAGTGAAACAAGTCTTGGACAGATATTTTATAATTAAACAATATGAAGAGGAAAAAGACATACCACAAATTGCCCTAAAACGACGACGTTGCGTCGTTTAGTCTATTGTTAATCGCAAAGCTGAACAGTTGAAAAATGTATTAGTGGAGGTTTGAAAACCAAATAATTTATATTAAAACCAAGTGTGGTTATGTGGCGTGTAACGGAGATGAACTAACAAGTGAAATAATATTATCTATCTATGTCTAACACTTCACAAGTTTCCAAAAACACAGAATAACACCATAAAACTTAACGCCAGAAATCGACAGCCATTTTGAACAATTTTGGAACGAATTCACAAAACCAACACGCATATTTGAACACTACACTACACAAGAGATCCATCCAGAATTCGACATCGCAGACGACGAGGGGACATTCAACACGATATTTTGGACCAACACTACTTCGCAGGAAAAGGGAACATCGTTTTATTTCTGTGGGAGAAGATCTTCAATTCAAACGGCGTCATAGCAGATTAAAACCGAACAGACGGCGGCCATTGCTGAATTTCTATAAAGACAACGGACCAGTGCTACCTGGAGCAGAGTGACGTCATTTCTTCGACTTGGTTCGAAATTTAAATAATTTCTTTCTAATTGACAATTGTAATAACAATTCTGTTCTATTTCAGATATTAACATTTAGTTTAAGAATACCTGTTAAATGTATCTTGTTCCTTGCCCTCTGACCATTTCGACTCGTTAAAAGAACCATAAATTTAAACTTGTAAAAAATATATCTGTTGATTTTTCTCATTGCCGACTGTGGCGAATATTAGCCAGTGCCTGGGACATGCGCAGTCTGACTGGCGCACAATTTTGAATGAATAAACGCAAATCAGTATTCAGTTACCAGCATTGTTTTTATTTCTACCATTAATGTTATTATTATTTTTTATTAAGCAAAACCATAATTCACCTTGAGAGAATAGATATAGGAGGAAATTACAACCTCAAATAATTAATTAATTATCAATTAATTAAATTAAATTATTCAGTCAAATTGGATACAAGCACAAGAAAAAATATTTGCAAAATTTTTAAAGTTTGATATATTTGTTATTTATCAATCCAACACACTTAGTTATAACATTTTCTTATCATCAATATCTTTATATTTTGTTTTTTTTATTACACTTGAAATTATATTACCCTTTGACTAGCCTAACCAATGAGACTTTAAGGAGTCAGACTGATCCAGTGATAAACAAGACACAATATCAATATATCTCTACATATTTCAATTATAATTATTTTTTTTATTTTATATTTGTAAAATATATTACAAATTGGCGTTTCCAAAGAAGGAGCTTATTAAAACAAACGTTCATCAAAATATCTCTATACATATCAATCCAATTCAATTTTTGTTATTATATTTGTAATATTATTATTTATATTACAATATTAATCATTTCCGCAGGCTTACACAAGTTAAGACAAGTTAATACATGAAGTTTATTCTGTAGATTGAAAATATAGAGCTATAAAAATTTGGGTATACTTGTAACACTATATGATAATTATTTGAATAATAGCCTATTTTTTAAAGATATGCTGCTACAGAAAACCATGTATAATTATTATTACTATGTCCAGTAGTTTTTAAATAATATCATTAAAAATAAATCTAAAATAAAATTGATGAAGGTTAGAGAAAAATTAATGTTATTACCTACTTAATATAACAAATATTAATAACATAAATATTTTTAAATAAAAGACAATAAATATTTCAGCACAAACAAATTAAATTGTTAGGATAAACAACTTACAGCTCATGTGTAATAGTCTCTCTGCAATCCAATCTTTCTAACAATTTCTTTTACTAATGTCAGTTGTTATTGTACCAGCGTTGCTAGAAGGAGTCTGAAAACTTCCTTTATTTGGTTGATTTCAGTGTATTATTGTAAAGTTTATACTTCTATACCATTACTGAAACCAAAAATTAACAAAAATATTTTTTTAATCAACTTTCACTTTCCCAGAAACAACGTTTAATTTATGCTTAAAGCTTTATCGTAATTATAATTTTTCTATTTTTTACTCTATTTGCCTTTTATTTAATTGCAAATATTGTAAAACAAATTTGTTTTCAAGGACTGTTTAAATTGCAAGCAGTGATTCAACTAACTTAGAGAGCTAATGCATATTCATTAAATTTTTATAATTCAAATACACGCAAAAATGTCGCCAGACAATTCTTTTTCTCAAAAAAAGCAATGCAATCAACGACGAAAACACATTTAATATTCTACCACAGTATGACACTATCAGCTGACGAATCTATGTTTTCTCTCCTCACCCTGGAACTGTTTAATTCTTATCTATAACATTGTTTTTAAATGCAATTTTTCCGACTCTAAGCGCGCACAAAGTCTAACATCACTACTAATTTTTAGTGTGTGTGTGTGTGTGTGTGTGTGTGTGTTTGTGTGTGTAACTATCTTTTATAAATATACTCTTAAACTAATTATTGTTAATATATATAATATTTAATAAAACGCTATTTTTGCAAATCTTTCTATTTTCTTTATAATAATGAGTTATCCAAGTTTTATTGCCACTACGAAAACAGTAATAATAATAAAAAGTTACCATTGATTAGCAAAAAAGACAATAAATCAGTTCACTGTGAATAACATATATCATTTCTTGTTAGGTAACACACTAAAATTAATCATGCAATGAACGGAGTAGAATGTGATGACTACGTAAGGTAAGCTTGAATTTTGAAATGAAGCAGATTTAAGTGTGTAAGCGGGCCTACATACAACTTAGATGTGTGATTAGTTATAACTGAAGCAGCCGTTATACAACAATTGTATATTCAACCTAAATGAGGTTCGAGAAGAAATATAAAAATCAGGATAATGATTGATCAGAAATAGGGAAATAATGGAAATAGTATTGAACACCGTTAAGGACATTACAGTATTTTGAAGAATCAGTGTTATTATTGTTAACGGGTTAGCATTATAGGATGTTAAATTCATTATTTATTAAACCATTATATTACAAATTCACTGGGCAAAAGAACACCAGAAAATCTGAAGGTAACAAAATTAGTTGCAGTAATTAAAACGTTCAATGTTATATTAGAAGTGGAATGTTAAAAATGAAGTTAAAACTGGACTGTTAGCAGACTTAGAATGAAGTAAATCGGCTCCATTTTACCTAACCAACATACGTAACCAACGCACGTCCTTGTTAGCTTACACATCATACTTTTGAAATAAGTATATCAAAGAAATAATAGGTAGACTCGATATTCATTTAACAAACACATATATTAAAAGTGAACAAAAATATATTCGTTTTACACAAACAATTTTCCGTGGAAAATCTGTGTGAAACGGTTTACTGCTGTGCCACAAAGTTATAAATTCCAACCACAGATAATGGCAATACGGTAGGCGAGTGGTGGTTACTGTGGTTTCAGCTACAACTCTTCCACATGACTGTATTTATCTCTCTATTGGCCATTACATTTTGCTCTGGTATATCAACTTCTGTTCGACTATCATGTATAACATAATACTTTGCCTAAATTATATTTCAGTTGTTTTTAAAGAGTTAATGTAAAACAAATGTATACATAATTAAGAACCTGAAATTATTTTAAATAGCTTCAGTTACTTTTTGTATTATGTTACAAAATTAGGCCTATGTTGAAGTTACGTGTTGTTTCAAATGTATCTGTAGGTTATAAAATTAAGCACATCACTTATTCCGAAAAAAATGTTAGTTTTCAGTACTGCACAATACAGTAAAAAACTGAGTGCACCCTTTATTAATTTCGTTTTTTTTTTATTTACTTTAATAGTAACAAAAGAATTGTTACATCTCTATATATTATTCCGAGAAATTACTGCCGTTACTTTTTAAATTATTAACAATAATATGCTTCCTTGCTTTGTTTCTACTGAACATTGTTGCATCTATTGTATAGAGAAATGGAGGAAACCTAAGCAATTAGCTTTTTTCTATTGTCTCTGGCGAAAAAAATTATTAAGCTAATTATTATCTTTCTGAATAATCTATCGTAGTAGTATGTTTTTAGTATGTTATGTTTAGTGCAAGTATACTCAAGAGGCTGTTGTGAAATGTGAAAGTCAAGTGCAAAATTTACGTTCATCGGTTTCTGGAGAGTTGTTTAATTTTCCCTCTTGAAGTTACCAGCCTTTTGCCTTTTCGAAGTCCATCCTTTTACATTTAACGTTAGCCACGCATTTATGGTTTCTTCGGTATCAGACTTTGATTTGGTTAGCTTGTTTAATTTTAAAACTACAATATATTGTGAAAAAGTCTAAATATAGATGCCCGTATTTTTGATAATTGGTAATCGCCAGTAAAGCCAATAGTTAATAATTACTTCTCTGAGTTTATAGATTCTGCCGCTGGAAAATAGTTCCGATTTGATCCTGGAATATAAATATTAAGATCCATTCAGAGCTATCAATAATTTAGGTTTTATGTTCATTCGGTTGACCCTCCCAAAGATTTTTTTAATTGTACACAAAGTGACCGGATACCAAAATTTAGGCATAATGGAAAGCTTTATGTTACATTGAACGTTTACTTTTGAGCAGGTTACATTCTGAACAAATTATCAGAAAGAATGTATCCCACTATGCACGAAGCCGTTTTTGCCTGCTGATATTTTTGCAATTCATAGACTTTTTCAGGAAATCAATTACCAGAGAAGTTATTAGTTTAACAGCCAAATAGGAGGAAGATTTATAAACCTTCATGGAGATAAGTAGGTTTTTAAAAATCTGAATTCTATTCAAAAATTGTAAGTAGAGCGAAGCGCGTAATACGGAAAAGGGGTAATATAGGTAATTTCTTGCATTTACTTAATTTTAAATATTCATCAAAATCTTCAAAATATGTCTGATAATCAGCTAATTTCTTTTTTTACTTAAATGTTTCTAAGACTCCCAATTATGAATAAACGATGAGGAGTAATAGTTTCCTAAGTACTACAATATCTAAAAATGATAGATCGCATATAATCTGCGTAGGTTTCTACATTTTGACACCATAGTGTTTTTTCGCTACCAGGTGGCACAGGTTGGCGAATGTAATAGGCCTACTCATTTTTTTTCTTTAAAAATTACATTTATCAACGTTGTTCTGGAATACAATGTTAAGCCTTAAATTGGACTTTTAAATTTTGTTGCCCGAAGGTATAAGAAACTGCAAGTTGTAGAAATTGATATGTTACAATTTTCTGATATAATGACATAAATGGAAGGAATAAGAAGTTACAGATTTTTTCATAAGTTACAAGATAATGAATGACGACAGAACACAAAACATAAATAGTCTGCTGAACGTATCAGAAAGATTACAATGTTTCTGTCAGTGGATTTAAAAAAAGGGTCTAAAGACGTTATTATAAAAAAAGTTACTGCCGTTATATGATTAAAACTATCAACGTCAGTAAATGCACTCCGTTAGTCTAATAAGAGGGTTTTGTTTTGGCTTGGTAAAACATGTAACGACGTCTAAACTATGTAGAAACTTTACAACTGCTAATAGCCATGATTCCGTGCAACTTTACAACTGCTAATAGCCATGATTCCGTGCAACTTTACAACTGCTAATAGCCATGATTCCGTGCAACTTTACAACTGCTAATAGCCATGATTACGAGCAACTTTACAACTGCTAATAGCCATGATTCCGTGCAGCTTTACATAGTGTACGTATATGCACTACTGAAAGCATTATTGGAGATTTTAAAAACAATGTACATTAAATATTGCTCTCGCGCACTTGTTTATGCAGTAATGCGGAGTATGGTTAACATACTTCGTTAAGTAACCATACTTCGTTATGGTTAACATACGGAGTATGGTAACAGTAAAATAGAGCTTCCGTAGTTTGTAGATAAGAGAAGTTAAATGAATATATTGTGATCAAAAGTTTATAAACAATCGCACATAATGTCTGCAGCAAACGTTCAGAAGTCTATATAATGTATGATTAAAATTATATCTAACGATTAGTAATATTGATAACACAGTCAAAATGACTATCCGTTATTTTGCGTCATAAACTACTTCAATACGTATGAAAATAGTACGAAATAACATTAAGGTATGTTGTGTGAGGCATAACAGCAAATCCATGGTCTTGAACAAGACTGCGAAAACGCTGAACATGTAATGTAAAAGAGCCTGTCAACAACTCTCATAACAGAAGCGTAAGGAACAAAATAGGTCTATTAGGCCCGAAGAAAGTCAGGTACGAGAGAGTAGTAAGGAAGGCATCTTAACAAACGGCAACTAGTCTTTACAAAATTATTAAACACTGCTTATAAAGTAAGGATATGTAAAAAAAGCACAGATAGGCCTACCTGTGTATATTTGTATACGATCATATGTATACGTGTGTGCGAGTACTTATCTCCAAACTTATGAGGTAAAATAAATGGCTAATTACATTTTGTAAGTAGTAACTTCACTGAATATTGCGTTTCATACACTGAGAGTACACAAACACAGTTGAAGGTTGTCATTTCTATTGCTTGACACGAAGCCGTGCTGAGTTCGGTTTGTCCGTGTCCCAGTCATTAGCATATGTTCGATAATCTCGTTGCGGCATTCCACAGACCCTTGCGATTGCCTATGTCTTGGTTAAAGCAAACTATCTTCAGTTCGCTCCACATTGTATAAACTTCTTAAACGATGTTACAGAATTCTCGTTGTCAGTATGATGGGAGCGCCCAAAATGGTAAAGTTATTAGGCAGAGCACGAGCACTTTCACAACATGACGTAAGACATAACACGACGCACATTTTGCGTTAAAATGATCCCCATACACAAGAATGAACTTACAGTCTTAGTAGCCTTAGTTGGGTTGATTCTGCGTGTAAAATAGATCAACTGGCATCTCCTCTGAAAAATAACTGGACGCACTACAAGGATACTTTTTTTTTTTTGACATAGTTCATATAATGTGAAATGTATTGTTACTCTAAGTGATGTTTTTGTATTTGTTCTGCAGATCGTTGAACGATCTTGTTCTTACCCCACGTCTAATCGTCAAGCGGGTCTCGTGAATTATGCTGAAAATCTCTACTGTGTGTACACAATATCGGATAGATGATGTCTTGTCACTCACCGAGTATACTAAATTTACACTACTGTATTACCAAATCCAAATCCGTACTGCTATAGTCGCTGATAATCCTCAGGCTTTGTCCACTGTTTTTCGAGTTTAACAATCGCACCCTTCTTTTGTCATGATTCTCCTTCTTATTCTTGAAAGCAACAATTAACCATTTGTTGAAACGAGTTTTCTTTATTTTGAAACTATGAGATTCCACAGCAAGATAACACCGAACGTCCGCAATCAACGAACGTTAGATCTAAACTGACGGTCATGCAAATCAGATGCCACATACGACTGAGACAGGGTCGAAACGTGTGAGGCATCTCTTGAACAACAGGACGCTTAATATTATCCATAATAACAGGGGAATCTGATTAATCTTATGAAAAATTGATCGCATTGATCAAAATTGTTTGATATTATAAAATATTCCCGTTGATTACACCTATTAAAAGGATTTATAAAATTAACATTAATGTTAACATTTATATAAATTTTAATTGTTTCAATAATATTTACAATTTTAAATACACAAACTTAGTAAACAATTAAATTATATTTTATTTTATTTTTGAAAATCGATATGGGGTTCAAATGGAGTGTGATGCGAACATATGCTTTCATAGAAGAGAAATGCACCAGCCTCTCCACCCCAACTCCACTCTCACCTACACGTCGGTGGGCCCTGTTACGCCGAGCAATCCACTCCAAGGTTGTGGTAACCAATCCCTTCGGCGAAGTGGATCGGTAAGCAAACGAGAGATGGGGGTTCTGTCAGGACAGCCTGGGGGTATCCTGGTTCCTGGCCGGGCAGGATGGTGGATATCGGCAGCAGGGTGTGCATCTAGTGTGGAGGCGGAGGAGGCTAGAGTAGCCCAACGGCTGCACACATGGGCTGAGTCAGTTAGCCTACTGCGACCGGGCAGACAGAGCTCGTCAGCTGATGCGAAAGCAACTCTCAAGGGGAAGAGCACCCCGAAATCAAAGTTCCTGGTCCTCCAGTTTGGGGGTTGGATCGGAGAATTTACATAGCTTATCTGTAAAACGCCAGCCCGGAACTGGAGAGCAGCTGCACTTGACCGGGACAACTGCCGGCGGCTGTTAATGGAGGCCTTGACTCAGTAATAGGTTGCTGCGCCGCTGAAGAAGAAGTTAATAGATCTTTATCTTTTAATTGCGTTTATTTAATAATTGTTCTAAATATTTATATTACAGTCCTAGATGATAAAGAAACACTCTGTAAAACGCGCATAAGACTACGCGTAGTATAATTGGATTATTATAGATGAGATATATTTTTGGTAACTATTGTTATTATTATTATTTTTTTATGTTTTTTGGGGTTTGGCAATTAAGGGCTTTAGCTCAAGGCCATCTTTCAGCAGTGTTGCTCGAAAGGGTGTCCCCTTCTCACCTATATTTTAGTTGACTCAACGACAGTGAAATTCGTAACCATTAAGACGCAAAACGACGTTTTCAAAACTTATACAGTAATCTTGCTGCTTTTAGGAAGGACAGAATTCTGTCTGTTAACTGTCCGTTTCCGAGGTCTTCTTTCAGAATTATTTTTCAACTAAAATAAAAGATGAACTAAGGTCTTCTAACGCATGGAATAACACCATTGTCTGTTGTAACAACGGATACACTGTGCTTGGGGTGTCCAAGGTAGTCAGAAAACTCGGTGAATTCGTACAGATAACAAATTTCCTGTCACCTCGGTGTTCACAGAAACAAAGAGCCTGCTACACCGCATACAATTTGGCGTTGTTTACACTTGCTGCTTTGGGCAGAGTCTAAGAGTTAAAGGCGCCCTCGATGACAAACGCACTCCTCGATGACCTATTCCGCTCTCCGTCTTCTACTTATCAGTGTACACAATGGTGTGTTGCTTGATGCATTCTTCAAGGATTTATCTAAACAAGAGTTTAAGTTCAGTTGGATGGCACGATTCCTTGTTTCGACTGGCGACATCCAACCGGCAATTTGGTTTTCAAAGCAGCCAGGGGCACTTCGCGTGGAGCGTACGCCTGGACCATCGGCGCCTCGATGTTGTAGAGCACGACTATTTTATCGTTATTGTTATATTAATTTACTTATTTTTTTACGTAAAACAGAAAGGAGAGCTAAAGAGCTAAAAAGAAAATGGGTTGTGTATCTTAAACTTATGCAACAACCAATGAAAAACATTAAACATAAATCAAAACAGTGACAATTACTTTTCATTTTTAGATATAACCAGAAAAAATCAAGACAACAAAGTTTATACAAATATTTGACAGTACCGACTATAAAGATTCATTTATTAACCACAATCTGACAAACTTAAGGGAATGCTTAGTTGGTATGAGATTCTCCATAACCCTTCAGATTTGTTTAGCATTATTGTCGCCTGAAGTTACATACGTAATTTGTGGTCTAGATGAAGGTTCTCTTTATTTAAGAGTGAGCGTGATGGATTATTTATTTTACACTTTTAAAAAGGATGCCAGCCGTTACTTATTGCAGCAGTTGTTTATTAAAACATTATTTCGGCTACACTGAATAATTTGTATGTAACTTTAGTTGGCACTAATTATAAAACTTGGAAAGTACAAATAACAATTGATGAAAAGCTACGAAAACAAAGGCACTTAGAAACCTCATTGTTATGTGAAACAACTTAATCTTTAGAGTTCTCTTATCTCTGAATCCTAAGGTAAGCAAAGTTGTCTCACCGAAATACAAAAACACTAAATCCCCAGTGGACAACAAACATAAATATCCTTTCACTACAAAAGGAATGGGAAAAAATTTAGACTGCTTCGGTTTATTTTATGCGAACGCTTGTCATCAAGTTGTAGTCTGGAGTCTTATTTTTTTCTATCGTCTGTGAGAATACTTTATTCACTTTGTAAACAACAGTTATCTAAAAAAAAGCCGCGTTCTCTTCCTTATTTGATTTAATTAAATTTTTGTGTCAATTCTTATTCCCTAGCTTACTATAATTTGAATTTTAATTTCTCATTTTTATTCTTTACTTATCATAATTAGATTTTGCTGAGGACACACCTTCGATTTTTGGTTTAGTTCATTCATTCATTCTCAAATTAATTTATTGGTAGGCAACAGTCGGCTCTTCAAATTCTTAATGAATGTTAGTAAATGTTTCTAACGGTTATTGTTATTCCTAAACAAATATAATTGAATAAAATTGGCAATAAATATTGGGCGTTTCTTTCGCTTATTAGTGTGTGCTTGTGCGGCCATGGATGCGTATGTGTTTTGGTGTGCTGTTGTTATTATATGCGGACGTGTGAGGTTGAACTACATTGAAAATATTTTGTCGGCCCCCAGAATATGTTACATAATTTACAAATTAATTTAGCACGCCAATTTCCCTGATTACAAATGAAACACTATTTAAATAAACTTAACAATCATATTTAAAGTGTAGGTAAGGCTTAAGCAAGATATTATGCACGGCGCAAATTACTTTTTGGATACTAAATTTTTCTGGATTATAAGCTGTTCATTGCTCTGCCTGTTCAAAAAATTTACTGTTTCATATTGAATGTAAACTTCTGACGTTATGAAACTTTTGCGTGTTTTATAAGTAGGGTGTGTTTATTTGTGAGGGGCTTAAAATTTAATGTTGATGAATTTTTGTTAGCAAAGGAAACAAATACATTATTTGTAAACATATGTTTCATTGTGCATCTGCGTTAGCATTTTTTTAAAGCTTTATTACAAAAGTTAGTAACTACTGTAATAATTAAAGTTATTAGTAATGACAAAACGGAAATATAACCAACACTACACGTTCCAGATGCAGTTTAAGTGATATACTTAAATATGAGTTAAGAGAAGTTTAAATCAAATTGTTACGACATAAATATACTACACGATTTACTAAATTTTATACAAACGTTTTTCAAAAGTTATTTATATATTGCAATAAAACCTGCAGTTAAGAGTCATTTTAAAAATGCAAAGACGCTGTTACACACTTCATGACGTTATAGACAGGTTTTAAATTGATTTTGTTCAAATTTTTGTACAGTAGCTGTAAGTTTTGAAATAAGAGATAGATACTTATGTGTGATACGTCATAATCCCCATAAATGTATTCTCTGTTATGTTAAATGCAAATTTAGTGCGGAAGTGCGCGTGTTATTCGTGGTTTCCTGAATAAGTCCTATAATAATAATTAACGTATCAAAATGAAACTTGGACAGCGTATGCGTCGTAAATAGCACTAAATTTTCCGTATGTCATAAACTTAAAACATATAATTTCAATATGTATTTTTTAACTGAATTCACTTTTGTTTAGAAGTCTAAGGTGCATAAAAGTCATAAAACGTTTAGATAAAATTTATACAAGGTTTTGCAGACTCTGGCGTAGTCTTACATGATGTCTAGCTATCAAGGTAAAAATCTATTACGTGTTCTAGGTTTCAACCAATCAAAAAATCCAATTTTCATTTGAGTTGTGTTCTAGTAAAGAAAAGATCGTCCAGTTCTCTTCTGTATCTCGTCCTTGTAAGACGTACTATCTGTGCGAGTTTTTCGTGACTGTACAGGTTTTCTATAAGGATGATGACAGTCCAAGTACTTAGCTACGAGGTACCCGTATGCTAGATCAAGAGGTTAATAGAAGGTAGAACTAAGTTGATTTAAAAATCTAATAGTGCAAACTGTCAAGATTTCTGCTCAGGGACAGTTGTATTTATCGGGATACGCCTTTATGAACGCGTGGACACAGTAAGATAGCCGGAAGGTGTATGCTAAACTCACCGCACTTAAATAATAACTAATTAACCCACTTTATCGAACCTACGATTTATAAATAAAAACCATATCGGGGAGATAAACGGCGTGCGTGAGTGAATCGCGAGTGTCAGCGCGTCAGCGAAGCCAGCGGTCAACTATAACATAGCAGATTACAACCGTACGACAAGAAGGAATTCTTCAACCAAGTAAAATAGACAATTGTTCAAATAAACATTCATAAATAATTAACGACAATATATTTTTAATAAATAATTTGTGTCAAGAATTTACATACAAGATTTAAATTTGTTTTAGTTTAATAAATGCCTACCTCCAGATAAGAGACTGTTATATATTAATAGTTCTAATACACATCTATGCATCCTCAATTTGTTTCGTTGCAATATGTATGTGTGTGTGGGTGTGTGTGTGTGTGTGTATACTTATACACCGTAAATGTTTTGAAAGTAGCAGCCTGTAACTACTATCTAAAATACGTTCACAATCCTGTCTCTTCGTTTAACAGTAATTATGGCTTATCATTCTTTACACGTATGTATGCGCTTTGTTAGTACAATAGACACGTCAGTACAGATTTAATTGCACATTCATATTGCTTATTACTCAGGTGTTTGAAAACGCCGATGAACGTTGAAACTCACTTCTGTTTGTTCTATTAATTGATAACCAGTTTCAATATTCACTACCGTAATCGGTATTTATTAAGTTTCCTCTTCAAACACATTAGCCTGCTAGTTCTTATCTGGTACTCACGCAAAATTCTGCAGTATGTGTTTAACATGACGTTAATGTTGTTAACATCGAATATTTAGAAAGAAGCAAGTGATGGTGGCATTTTCTAAACACCAATGTATGCTGAATTAAATTAGTCATTATTATCAAGCTTAGTTGAATTATATTTAAGTTACATTACGCAAACTGTAGGCCTACAGGCTGAATGACTCATATCTTTAAAAACTAGTTAATATTCACAAAGCTTATTATATACATTAACTTTTGGATAAAAACAATGCTACATTCAAAGAATTCTGAACAGGGTAATGTTTATTCAAATAAAGCAATTAACATCGTAAGTTATCAGAAACCACGCCATGTTTCATTTGGATTCGTGAACAATTTTGGAAAAGTTTAGTTTTATATGTAATGTATACGTGTTTTTTATAGTTTCACACTTTAATCTGTAATATTTACGAATTTTTGCGCAACTTTTGTACGTGCTAAAATACATTGCCTTAAAATATTTACATCAAGAAATTATTCTGTTTTATTTCTTCTGATTTTGCCGTCCCCCCAAAAAAGCTTTTTTAATTTTGCCAGTATCTGAAATAGCTTTATGTTCTATCCATTGGCTGAGGTTAACAGAACGAAATAAAATATTCTTAGTACTGAAAAGACGATACTCGATCTATCAGACCAGCAAATTTTGAAATAATCCACAAGGCAACTCAAGGTTTTAATGAATTTTTCTTGGAGTACTAGGCCTAAATAATAATTCCTATGTAAGATACACAAAGATATATAAATAAATAAAATTATTATACACGTTTGTAAGTGAATGTGACGGTCCAGACATATATAAAAGATTTTAGAGTCAAGGAGTGAACACTCTGTTTCCCGTACTACGTACCAGCGCAAACCCTCCTCACCACTTTAGACAAATTAAACAACCGTTAAACTCACATTTGCCTTCAAGCTTTTGGCCGATGTTTCTGTGGTTTTTGCCCTTTGAAATCACTAAGGAGTTTACGCTAGCTTTATTAACATGATAATTTTTGTAGGCTGGGGGTCATTCTACAAAATGCGTGATGCAAATGTGTAACGTCATCAAAAAATTTAACGATCCAGGTGATGTTAACACTATATTTTTTCCACACTTCGATTCCCCACAGTCTAGAAATCTTCGGCCTCTGTCGTTTTAACATGATAATGTTGGTTATATAGTGAATATTTGTTGTATACAGAACAGGAGAGTCTGCAGTTTATGCACATTATAAGTTTCAAAAGCCTAAGAACATTATCATACTTCGATGTTTCGGTTTCGTCGAATTTTTTTATTAAAACTTGTACGCGCTATTACTCGTTCTTTTGGACTGTAAGAAACAATTTTTGCTAGCTAAACTAACATCGTGTTTTACACGTCACATGTAACTTTAATCCTGTAATGTACATTATAAATTTTATATATTTTCTAAACTATAGTCGGTCCGAATAAAAAGAAAAAAAGGATTGTCATATTGTTTCCTCGTGATGTTATTGAAGTTGATTGGTTCTGTGTTGGCAACTGTATATTAGTCTTCAAACGTATTATGATTCGATACTTTATTGCTCATTTGGTTAATTTATAATCCGTTAACATAACATTGTAATGTGTATTATAATAAAATTTTTAATATTATTCAAGACATGGGTATCAAACAGGTGGACATATAACCATCATACACATAGAGAGTAGGCCTACATGAAAATAAACAAGCAGGAAAATAGCAAAACAAAACAAAAATTTATATTCTAATTATTTTGCAAAAATAAAATAATATTCATTTATAAGATTTTGCACTAAAATGTCTTGTGTACGCATCTTATAATAACCATGATTTACGGAAAAGAGACGAGTTACGAAATGTCGTCATATCTAATAAATTTGATTGAATCAATTCCTACCACATTCAAAAGCTGCAGATAATCCCTTCTGGCGAAATTAGCCATTACACTCGTTTTGGTGATGTTCAAAATATTTATTAATTCTTGTAATGTGCAGCCGTTACTTTGCTGCATACACTATCAAATAAGCACACATGTTTCCAACCAAAGCAAACGTATTCTTTGACAGCTACACACTATTTTGTACAAAAACATTATACTTATTAAAAATAGCATTACATTTTGCAAACACAGATCAAGATTTGCAAGTTACATATATTTTATAATTAAGGCTACGGAATCTCGTTTTATTAACTGGGGGGGGGGGGGGTGCTTTGAAAGATGTGCCCTAAGGTTTTTATTTTTTAGTCATTTACAATCTCATTGCTGCCGTCATTTAGGTCTGGGAATGTGCACAGAAATGAAAATATATAGGACTGTCATCAGACCGGTGCTATGCTACGGGTGTGAGGCATGGACAATCACATAGAAGACAGCCGACATAATAGACACCTTTGGAAGGAAAATCCTCAGATGCATTATAGGCCCAATACAAGAAAAATGGCTCATGGAGACTGAGATACAACAGTGAACTGTATCAAATATGTAAAGAGATACCAGTCTCAAAATTTATAAGAATACAAAGATTGCGTTGGGCCGGGCATGTTATGAGAATGGAGGACGGCAGGAATCCCAAGTGGGCTTTGCTGGGTACATGGGAGGGAACGAGACCTAGAGGCAGACCGAGGAAGAGGTGGGAAGATGGCGTTGCAGAGGACGCCATGGACATGGGGATAAGAAACTGGAGGAGGGTTGCAGCGGATAGAGTGGATTGGAGGCGGAGATTGGTGGAGACCAGGGCCCGACTTGGGCTGTAGCGCCATAGGAGGAGGAGTTATTTACAACAGTGAACTGTATCAAATATGTAAAGAGATACCAGTCTCAAAATTTATAAGAATACAAAGATTGCGTTGGGCCGGACATGTTATGAGAATGGAGGACGGCAGGAATCCCAAGTGGGCTTTGCTGGGTACATGGGAGGGAACGAGACCTAGAGGCAGACCGAGGAAGAGGTGGGAAGATGGCGTTGCAGAGGACGCCATGGACATGGGGATAAGAAACTGGAGGAGGGTTGCAGCGGATAGAGTGGATTGGAGGCGGAGATTGGTGGAGACCAGGGCCCGACTTGGGCTGTAGCGCCATAGGAGGAGGAGTCATTTACAATCTATGGTTTATTGTGTGTGTGCAATGTATGTCATATAACAATTACATTATTAATGTTTGGAATAATCATGTTTAGGAGTAATGCCTATTTTCCAATAAAAACTAACAAATTAAGTCTCATATAACTCAGATAAGGTACCACTAATAATTATGGAAATTTGTATACCTTTAAATAAGTTGTGAAAACTCCAACTCTGTTGACAGCCAATTCTTGCTGTTTTGTTTAGTTGCACGTAAGACACATCTGATAAATATCTAAGTTTTTATAAACTAAAAATAAGGAACAAATTCTAATATATTATTCTTTGGGAACGGTTGATGTTTTTATTTTATACAAACTTAGTTTTAAGTATAATATTTTACTGAAAGTTATAAAAAAGTTTAATTTTTACATACTAAAGACCTGTAAGAACATTTCTTGGACAATAATTTTATTTGCATCCATTGCATGAAAACTGCTTAATTTTATGTGCCATGATGTTAGTGATTGTTTATGTATAACGGTATTATGTATAAACAGCTCCATATGTTGTTAGATTATATTAATTCCTTTTATAGTAGCGTGCAGTTTACACTTGAAACAGAAAATATGAAAAGTTTAAATTTTTGGATCTTACCATTACTAGGTTACAAAAGAATCTTAGTTTTCAGATATATAGAAAACCTACTTTTACAGATACCGTTATACATAAACAATCACTAACATCATGGCACATAAAATTAAGCAGTTTTCATGCAATGGTTAATCGTCTCCTTATAGTTCCTTAATCCAAAGAAAATTTCAATAAAGTGGTAGATATTATAAAAGCCATAGCACAAAATAACTGTTATGATGAAAGAATAATTGACTCTTTAATTAAAAAAAAAAGAAAACAGAAGAAAATTACTTTAAAATAATTGTATTACATAGAGCCAGATCAGGGTAACAAAAAATTTCACTTAACAAATTACATTCCGTGTATAACAGATAAGATTAATAAAAGGTTAAAAAACCATGGTCATAACATGGTATCAGTAAACAAACGTAATCTTTTTTCAGTACTAGTCAATAATAAAGAAAAATCTAACACACTGGAGAAAAATGGAGTTTATGAAATACACTGTGCAGAATGCGATGCTATTTATATCGGACAATGTGGCCGTGCTCTGAAACATCGCATTTCTGAACATAAAAAGGCAATTTTAACCAATACATTTAATACAGGTTTTGCAGATCATTGTTTATAACACAATCACTTCATAGACACAAAAACATAACACTACTCCACAACATACAAAAAGGTAAAAAAAAAATTGTTGTTAGAAATTTTAGAAATTAAAAAAGCAATAAAAAATAAAAAATTTAACAAATGAACGAACTGAATTTTGTGTATCCCCTTTATTAAAAGCTGTTATTTAGTTTAGTTTATTTTATATTATTTTGAATGTTCATCATTATTTTAAATTTTGCATTCAGGTTCTATTTAGTTCAGTTAATTTTATATTTTACATTCACATTATATTTAGTTTAGTTAATTTTATATTTTGCATTCATGATTGTATTTAGTTTTTAAAGACACCTGATTTTCCCTTGTCTCTTGCACACCCCCTCGCCATCTCAACACAGATGTTCCAGATACGCCCTAAACAGATGGTCACCACCTTTACTCACATCCTGTGTTTAGTAATTTTCATTCATTCCCCTATTTGACAATGGCTTAGTTAGTCGAAACAGCTGTCAGAGTTAATTAAAAAATTTGTGAGACTTACCAAGTGTTTTCATATATTTTACAAAACCTTTGTATTAATATGTTTCACCAAGTGCCCAACGAG
Source organism: Magicicada septendecula (assembly GCA_034769895.1). Classification (NCBI taxonomy): domain Eukaryota; kingdom Metazoa; phylum Arthropoda; class Insecta; order Hemiptera; family Cicadidae; genus Magicicada; species Magicicada septendecula. The sequence continues at coordinate 192,145,522 of CM068372.1, forward strand.
TCATCAATTAATATCTGTTAACTAGGTTGCATTAGTTAATTTTTATTAGTAATTGCGTTTGTCTTGAAGTAAAATTACATATTGAAACGGTTTTAAATATATTTTATTTACCCTGATTCATATTGTGAAAATAGGCTAATTTGATTATCGTGCAACTTGGAGAACAACTTGAATCCAATTAGGTCCATAGTCTATTTATGAATGAAAAATCCACTTTACAATTTAAAGAACTGACTAACAAAAGTTTACATAAAGTCGTTTGCGCGTGTGTTACATTGACAGGATTCGGAAAAGAAGAGAGTGTAACAGTTGTGTAAACATGTGTACACATTTAGGTAAAAAACAAAGTTTGCATCTCGCAGTTTGTTGGAAGGTAAAATGAATTTTGCTCCTAATAAATTTACAGGCATAAAGTATCCCGCTATCTTAGAATGATATCGACTTTGTACATTTTTCCTCTTGAAAGCGTATTACTTAAACTTAATTTTATTAATCTTACTAATTAAGGAGTAAGACTAAGCAAAAATATTTTATGTGTAGCCTATAATTTGTTGTATTTTTTGATAGAATCTTACTTCCATAATCCTTGTTAGATTTCATTATTAAAAGCAGAGATTCAGACACTGTGCTTAGAGAGATCAATGTAGAAACTAATGTGTATTCTTATTTTTAAGCCTGCAATATAGTATAACGAACGAAACACTGACTTGTGTCTCATATTACATTGTTTCTTTTTGACAGAACCAGTTGTGACATTTATTAGTTCACGGCATACATGACGTAAAGGACTTTTCTTACTTTGTATAAGTGAGAATAATCATTATTCGGTTTCAATAAACAGAAGAAGAGCCGCATCTATCTCTTTAACAATATTCTAAATTATTTACTTTGAATGTCTGCATTTTTATGTTGACATATCAGCTCGTGAGGTAATGTTATGATTAAAAACGGGTTTTAAGATGTAACAAATACACAACTTTACTACTGTCAACAGTGTTACTAATATTATTATTTTTATAGTATTATTATTAATATTAGTAGTAGTAGTAGTAGTAGTAGTAGTAGTAGCAGCAGCAGCAGCAGCAGCAGCAGCAGCAGCAGCAGTAGTAGTAGTAGTAGTAGTAGTAGTAGTAGTAGTAGTAGTAGTAGTCGTAGTAGTAGTAGTAGTAGCAGTATCATTATTATTATTAGTATTATTGTTAATATTTTTACAACCCGAAATAATTGTTTCACACTCCACTACAGATTTTTTTTCCGATTAGCCCTTTCAAGCTTCATAGCGCCAAAAGTCCAGTCGCCAGAGATTTTGACTTGATAAAAAATTGGGGCAAAGCAATATTTGGTGCACGTGTTAAATAAACGTTAATAATTAATATAAAAAAATCTTTGCATGCTTACCTTTCTAGGGTTTTCTGAAAATGGTCTGGAAAAATCGTAAAGACAGATTTTCTTAAAGCACTCCGTAAATATGTACAGTTGGAAGAAATAAAAAGGTGTATATTGAAGAGCAAACAATTTCCTTCAGAAAGTCTCCTTACATATTTTTACGTTAATGGAACTGTTTTCCTGAAAATTGGTAATGATGAGCGCTGCGTTTTAAAAAGAGCGTTTGCCCCCGATCTTGCGTAATTCGCTAAATTAGCCAGGCGCGTCTATTCAAAAATATCATAACTTTCTTTAATCTAAGCATAGCCAGTTAAATAAAGGCTAGTTTTGAAGGGGAACAGTATAGCTTTCAAAATTTGTTGATTTTTACATAAATATTTTATTTGAACATAAAGAATATAGTGTATAAATATTTACTGTAGATACAAAAAGAAGTGAAACCACAAAATTACAAGTACTATACAATAAAATTTAAAAAAATAGTAGTTTTTTACTAATTTACCTTTAAAAGAGATAAACTTTTTATTTTATAATAATGAAAAATACTTTTGAAGTTGTTATTTAAAAAAAAACACCTTTTCAAAAGTGAGTATTTCGACGTATTTTAAATTTACTCGAAAATTCAGAGTTTATCTGCCTTTATTAATCTTAAAAATAGAGATATCGAAATACAAAAAATTGTATTTGAAAGCTGCAAGTATTCTGCATCAAAAACTATACTCATGAAAATTAAAATCATTTTCGAAATTAAAAAAAATAAATAAAAATTGTGTATACTAAAAAAAGGTGCCTCCTTTGCGTTACATACATGTATCTTTTAAGTGGGTTTATTTGAGTACTTGAAATTAACGTTACAGCTACTACAATACTAAATCTATCTATTCATGTTATTTCTCTTACCTGATTATACCTATACTCTAAAAACAAGACCCTAGAAAACAGGTAAAATTTTTAAACGGCGCGGCGTTCTATTCCCCTCGAGTGTGCAACTGTAAATGTAGCTGCGCGCGCAACACCCATTGTTGTGGTGTGCCATACAAACATCTGCTATACAAGAACGGAGCAGTAACGCAGTTGATATTTCTTCAAAGGTTATAATCAAAACATTACAAATATTTTTGTTTTTATCATATAAAACAGGTAAAAAAATTGCAGTTTAAAGTTTTTATTTACACTTTTTATACATGCTAATATTTATTTATTTGTGAGCACGTGTAGTGGAGTCAAAATAAAAATCAAATGTGAATTGTTTTGGGAGTCGATTTTTTGTGTGCTAAATTGGTTAATGGGATCAAGTTGAGCTAATAGTTAAGTTTTGTGTAAAAACAACCCGTTTATTTTTTTATCAACAATTTAAGTTGCAAAATAGCGTTTTTATAAATATCTTTGGACCTAACAAGCCGATTTTAATGTGATTTTTTTTCAGTATTCTATAATAAATTAAGAACATTTCTACCCTTAATACGGAAGTCGATGTTATTATTATTGTTAATAAATAAATAAAGTGGCGATGGCGTTTATAAACAAATTGCTGTTGTTTTAACACAAATTAATGAAAGTTGATAAAACTTGAGGGAAAGGTAACCTTTGTGGAGTACTATAAACCCCAAAAATTTCATATTGAAATGTCGAATATTACCTCAAAAAAATCGCAATTCACAAAAAAACTTTGAGTGCTCATAAAGTACGGCAAGATTGTGGCACAAAGGTGTACGACGGCTTAAATTAAAGCTTATTAAAAATCCTTTCGGGTGGTTAATTAACAAAATTTTTTGGCCTTTCTGACACCATTTTTTGACCATTTAAAAAAATTAAACGTAGACATGGATAGCCTCAAAAAAAGATGAAAATGAAGAAAAAAGAAAAATCTGAAAATCTGCAGCAGCAATTATTCGAAACGATGTTAATCTGAAGAAAAGTAATACAGAATTTTATCCTCCAAGTAATAATATATTCCAAAATTTTAATGAGAATATCCCAGAATCCCTTCAGTTTCTGATAGAAGAAATAATTTTAAAAAATAAAAAAGGTGATATTAGGTCATATGAAACAAAATGCACAGCAATTACTCGTTCAATTATGAGTTGCATAAGACCTAGAACCTTTCTATCACCATTGCAAGTTGGTCTGTCTGTAATGTTGCACAGGAAATTTGCTTCAAAACGAATTATAGATATATTGTCGCATCTGGGAGTGTGTTCATCATACAAAGAAGCAACACTTTATGAGGATAGTGTATTGCTTAGTCCACGTTCTCCATGTAGATCTGGTTGTTTTGCACAATTGGCATTTGACAATTCAGATATTAACATCAATACTATAGACGGGAAAAATACTTTTCATAGTATGGGAGGTATTATGATTGTAAGTCCCAGAGATTGTTATTATAACAAAGTTCCCTTAAAACGATTGACAGTTAAGCCTACTGGAAAAGAAATTAGCAAAATTGACAAAATACCATTCCAAATTTTTGAAAATATTAATACACATGCACTCCAAAACATTGTTTTTGAAAAAGTAGATAACCCGAGTTTTAATAATATAGATTTTTCTAATGCTGACTTGCTTTGGATTTATGGAGTGACCAAACCAGGCATTACTGGCTGGAATGCCTTTATGTCCAAGCTTTTGGAAAATATGACGTATACTTTATCTAGAATTGTTTGCTTGCCTTTTGTACACTCTCCTCCAACTGACAAAAATACAATATACACCGTTTTAAAATACGCTGTAAAACTAGTGAAAACTTAAATCTATTTAATTGTTTTGTTACTTTCGATCAACCTTTGTATCAGAAAGCGTTTAAAATGGTCCAATCCTCACCTGATGATGATATACATAATGTAATTGTTCGACTTGGAGGATTTCATCTGCTTATGTCTTTTCTTGGTTCAATCGGTTATGTGATGGCAGGAAGCGGTTTGAAAGAAGCATTAAGCTGTTACTATGCGCCAGGAACTGTAGATAAGATGTTAGATGGCCATGCTTATGCTAGAGCAGTACGAGGCCACACATTAATTTGGATAGTTTTGTGTAAAAAGATTATTGAGGAAATGAATCTTTCAGAAGTTGAATATTCAAATATGAAATCTTTACTACAAGAATTTTTAGATGACAATCTTACTTACAAAGAAGTACAAGATCATAATTTTTTTAACATCTTAAATGGTAAATTTCTAGAAAAAATTATTGAAATTGAGGAATGCGGTAAAACTGCAAAATTATGGATACAATACATACGAATGATCTCTATTGCAAAAGCATTTGCGCGCTCTGAAAAAATGGGTAATATAAAAATTCAATTACAAGTTATTCAGCAAATGTTGCCATAGTTTTATGCGACTGGACATTTTAATTATACGAAATCAGCCTTATTATATGTACAATATATGAATCAATTTATAAAAGAATCTGAAAAACTTTTCACCTCAATGCAAAACCAAAATGTAATTCCAGAAACTACCGCTTTAAAAATTAAAGAACTTCAAAATTTTATAAATAACAGATTTTGTACTGTAAGACGAACTGAGAAATTCTGGTCAGGAACTCATACTGATATGACAATCGAACAGGACTTAATGAGAGTCATGAAAGTTGATGGTGGTATGATTGGACGGGGAGTAACTACCAGTACTGCAAATAAATGGATTTTAGCGATGCCATATACACATGATATCTGCGAAGAAGTAGAAAATTTTTGTGGTATACAATTTTCTACTTCCGATCAGCATGTAGATGCTAGAGATTCTCGAATAAAACGAGATACTGAAGATATTCTCAAAATAAAATCCTGGTTTGATTGTCACGAGACATTTCCTTATCAAGATTCAATAATGTCTATATCTACTGGAGTTACTGGCGGTAATAATATTAACTGTCATAATGCTTTTGAGGTTGGAAAAGCAGGGTTAGAAGAAGTTGCTGGTACAAACTTCCATAAAGTTTCGTTTAAACGAAAAAATAGAGTACTGTCATTAAAAAGTGTTAATAGTAGTCTGAAAATTCAAGAGGAAATTGTCCCTATAGATCCAATGTTTATATTTCAACGCATTTGTGTAGCAAGAAAAAGTGACGACGAATTAAAAGATTACATGCGTTATGAACTTGCACCGTACCCAACATCTATGTTTTACGAAGGTGTATTTCGGAAAAAAGATAAGTCTAAACTATATGATATGTTTGAAGTGGACCGCACTGAGATTAACCTTGAAGATTGCATTTACGTCATTGATGGTGGTATGTTACTGCATAGAGTAGTATGGTCAAAAAATGACAAGTTCAAATGTATTTTTCAAAGATACGTAAATTATGTCAAGAGACACTTTGGATCAAAAGTTACTGTAGTTTTTGATGGCTATACAAACAATTCTAACAGCATCAAAGCTATGGAGCGTTATCGCCGTACCAATCAAAATTCCTCTTTAGATATTTTATTCTATGAAGATATGTGTGTCACAGTGACCCAAGAACAATTTCTTTCGAATAAAACTAATAAACTCGATTTATTGAAATTCTAACGAGATATTTGGAAGAAGAAAGCTAACGTTAAACAAGCTGACGATGATGCAGACTTATTAATTGTGAAAACAGCCTTAGAATTATATGATAAATTATATGCACGTCAAATTGTTACTTACATTGAAATTCCCTTTAATTTGATGCCCCACGTGCGGTATTTTCATATTTTTCATTTTTGACATCCCCCCGGGCCCAAAACACCTATCTTATGTTGGTTCTCCCATTGCGTAAAAAATTTGTGCCAAGTTTGGTGGAAATCGGTCCAGTTTCATATTTTCCATTTTTGACCTCCCCCAAAACCACCCATTTATTGAGCCCCAGGGCCCAAGAATTTTCAATAGTGCTTATATGCATGAAAAATTGTTACTTGCATTGAAATCCCCTTTAATTTGATACCTACATGCGGTATTTTCATATTTTCCAATTTTGACATCCCCCAGGGCCCAAAACACCTATCTTATGTTGGTTCTCCCGTTGCATAAAATATTTGTGCTAAGTTTTGTTGAAATCGGTCCAGTGGTTTAGTAGGAGGTGTGAAATATAAATACACACAATGACTTTTATGTATATTAAGATACACATATTTAATAATATTATTCAACAGAGGAAGATTTGTTAAAATTGACCATTCCGTCTATCGATTTAATACTCCTAACGATGAAATAATAACAAAATCGTTATTTTGATTTTATTACTATTAAAATTTGAACTATTTTAAACAAAAAGAATGAAGACTTTATCATGATCCAATGGTTTATTTAGTAGTAAGAAAAGAAATTCACGGAATGTAAACGTTTTTATCGATTTTACCGCGCGCTGCCCTTAAATAAGGTTTTTTTTAAAAGCCTGACCTTATAAACATGCAAAGATGATTTTAAACCGATATTTAGACCTTTTTCAATAACTATACCAAATATCACTTTGCCTCAATTTTTTACGAAATTTTACCATTATTTTTACTCTGGCGACTGGACTAATTAGCAGACGGAAATACATGAATCAGTATATTTATAACAAATTTTTCTTCAGTGGTGTGCAACAGTGTTATTTCTGTTTGTGATTATAACCAACACAACTTTATTAATTCAATATTATTATTTGTTGTTGTTATTCTTCTTCTTAAATATTTAGTATGCTCGTCACGACAAACGTTTTCAATGAAATATGTATTCTAATACTTTTGGTTTTGTGTATATGACCTTCAAATAAACAGGCCATGCAATTTAAAATTTGTTGATATATAAAATGTAAACTTACATACAAATGAACCTCACTCTACAAATATGTACTTAGTTTATATAAAATAGTGTACTGGACATAAACAACTATATATTTCGTTTACAGTTTCTACTGCTTTGTTACCGGTTGAATGTATAGAATCAAAATTGTTACCGATAAACACACGAGCGATTACCATAACGTTCAGTATGTAAATTCGGTTCCATTTCCAAAACTTTTAGTGTTTCCGCACACACATCCAAATATGTATCTGTCCATGTTTCGTTTTTCAAGAATAGTATATTTCTTTTACAAGAAATATATCTACACTGTTTTATGAACAAGTTGTTCAAAAGATGGCTGTGACAGATTTATAGACATTAGAATCTAAATGACGCACTTTTCCTTCGCAGAAAAAAAATATAAAAGCGTTTCAATTAGAGTTAGAAAAAGACAGAAAAATACCATTCCTTGACATTTTGGTTAATCGTGAAGACGGACATATTAACACCTCTGTATTCAAGAAACAAACTAAAATTGGATAACATATTCACAGGCTTTCTAACCACCTTGATTATGTAAAGACGGCAGTTGTCAGTTCTTTATAATCTTGAGCCAATAGCTTTGTTCCTCTGAAACCAATTTATAAGCGGAAATTAATAACATTTACCGTGGCTTCTATAATAAGTCTAAGTTCACATATTAATCACAGTGATGTAGTCTTTAGAGTGATCTAGCTGCTTGTCTGAAAGGATAGGATTTATTCTTCCTGTTTGTAATATAGAAGAGTGTTTACTCTTCTATGCATGGCATGGCATTTCTATTATATATTTTTCCTTTATTTCGAATCAGCCAGGCAATATCGCAATAAGAGACCACTGCCATAAAGTTACTACGCACTCGGTTGTGCAAACCTTTGTATTATGTTGACCAAATCTCAAGACATTATCACTCAGATCTCGTATTAATTCATTTACCTCCATATCAGCAACGGCTTTTACACAGTTTCAAGTCTCGTACGAATTTAATGTGTCTGTTAAAATGTTTTCGTCGAAATCTGCAACGAGGTTAACTGTAGACCCAGTTTCACTATAACTTTCATTTCATATTGACTTTACTTTTCTAACATTTGTACTTACTTTTAGTTGCAAATGAGGTCGTAGGTAACATAATGGATACTGTAATCTCGTGTCGACTATAAATGCACTTGGTTTATTATCAACGATTCCTTTCACAATCAGGTTTCCCCTTATCTTCTGTGTAGACACATAGGAAGCCTAGAAACTGGATGCTCTTAACGAGGTTTTCTCCTTCAGTTGCTACTATTGCGCTCTTCTGTCTGTTATATAAATTCTGAACAAACTGCTTGAAAACAGCTACGTTTTCCAAATTTGTAGCACACAGGTCACTCCGTCCTTTCCATTGGCTTGTCACCTGTATACCTTGCTTTATATTCTTATTCTGTCTGTTATGACTTTAGAACCTTATCCTCGAATAATCTTGTTAGTTTGTTCTTAAACCTATTGCCGTAATAACAGGACAACTATATATCGTACTTATGACTCGTAACAGAAATAATACCTGTACTTGGAACATCCTTTCTTTATTTGCACGTTCATAGAGCAAAGTTCAATCTTAAATTCTGAGTAAATAGTGATAAAACCTTTACATAACTTAAATGAGGTGTTCTTGTAACTAAAATCACCAAAAATAAGAAACTGGAAATTAAATGAAAAATATTGTGGAACGAATGATAAGAGTTGTGATCGAGAAGTCCTACAAGCTGGGAATCTTTCCTGACTTTAATGAAATGATCTGGCACGTTTTAAATCTGAGATTATTAAATCATTCGTATCACAGTGTGTGTGCTATATTTTTTATATGAGATAATTTTGTTGTTAAAAGGACTATAATTGAGCAACCATTTTAGTAGATGCAAATATTAATCAAGATTGGGAATGCTGATTAAATGAACGTAGTATAAATTAATCAAGAAACATGTAATTAGGTAGTATACCGATGGCTCCTACTCTCAAATGTTGTATCATTTTATATGTATGTTTGCATCAAATATTTTCTCTTTCTTCAAATACCCTTAAATTTGATATAACACACGGCTCTCATGTGCACGCCCCCAAACACACACATACACAAACACACACAAACATTTATATCATATGTTTCAATATATTTAATCTATATTCATCTATATTTATTGTCATTACATCTAAACGCGTTCATATATTGTCCGTTGTAGTTTTGCTTCGACTATCTTCCAATTAAAGTGTTAAACCTGTTTAAAAAATAGAATTGGTTACTCGAAGAGGTATTTCTTAGCGTGTAATTTGTAACATAAAACCGTGGCCGGAGGCACATACAGCATCTTAGACACAAAGCATCGAAGCAACAAAAATTATAAACAAACAAAGCCTCTTATACAAATTCAAGGTACATTTATTTAGTAAATGCACAAAATGTATCTCATAATTATAGTTTGACACTAATTAACACAATAATCACTGCATACTAATCCGCCACCATAACTCTGTAAATTGCACTGTAATATTACTAGTATATCATTAAACTGAGACGGCCACTGAATGTTTATATTTATATTCCGTTGAGACTCCAGAATAATCTTTCATTATCCATGCGACGTGCATATATTAATGTGGAGTTAGCGCTAGAACAGTCTGGAGACTAGTGCACGAATCTGATATAGACGCGCCAGGTGCACCGCATCTGGAATAGGCTCGAATGATATCCAGTTAAATGTCCCGTAATTGTCCTAGCAGTAATTGTGTTGACATATCATTATTTCTTAAAATTTTACATGCTAATAGCTTCCAGTTTACATGCTGATTATACATGTTTCTACAAATATGAATAACTATACTGCGTTTTTTCAGCCTATACATAAACATTAAAAATTTAAGAAGACAAAGAACCAACTCAACAAATAAGAAACATTAAAGGAATTCATATATTTTAAAGGGAAAATAAATGTAATATTATATTAATAAAAATCTCATACTTAGTTTGTATTTTTAAGATTTTTATTCAATTTTGTAAGTTTCCCACAGAAATATTATCTAAATCGATAACATATATCCCCAATGTATTTTGCTTGATTGATATACGGTTCCGTCTTCCCTTCTGTTTTACATTTTAAGTTTTCCTTGTGTCTCTATATCAACTTCCGCCGCAATTCTGTTAGCTTTCATTGTTTGTAAGATATACGACTATTGGTATAACTGAAAATAAAGTTCTTAAAAATAGTTTCCTTCAAAATTGGACTGTCAGGCATCGTTGCATGGGGTTATGGAAGGTATACAAATTTTATAAGGTCATTCATTGTTAATGTCTATGAGTATAAATGTATCTAAGTCACCGACATTGAAGTTGGTTGTTTATGACATTTTTATCTAAAAGGCTGCAGAGGATAAGATAATAATATAATATCCGCTCATACAAGAAGCAATTGTTTACTTTTAGATTGGTTTATTTTAATATTAATTGCAAATTGTTTACATTAGTCCGGATGTCTGGATTACATTAAAAGGAAAAAGTTGAATTATTCCATATGTGGAAAATGTGTCCCTCTTTTCTATAGTTAACTAATTTTAATTTTATTTTAGGTCTCAAGAATTTTAAAACAAATTTATTATCTAACCACGCTTAGTTTAAAAAAGGAATATGTTAGTGCAAAGCTTAACATCAGAAAATAATGCAAGTCAATAATAAACAGTAAGTTTTTGTTCCCTGAAGAGTGTGTAAAGTGTGTAAATATTCTAGTAAACACTTTAAAATTGATTGTTCTCTCTACTTTTTAATATAATATTAGGTGTAACATGCCGTCTTTACTTAACACGTTGTTGAATAACTTAATAATGTCTAGAAGATTTTAAGATAGTATAAAGTACAAATTCGGCAATTCGTTTTGCATATTTTTATTCTTACTATATCTATATTGTTAGTAGCCCATAGCTTACCAACGATTTTGTTTCTTTCCCCATTCTATTTCATCTCGGTTTTTCTTAGTTTGTTTTAGACTTTTCTTCTCCAACCTTACATGACATCATCTGTTCCTACGTATAATATCCATATTAGGGAGCTTGGAGGAGCAAGGGCGAATATGAAAACCATGGTGTTGGGAAATCGTGTTTAAAGTTTGTGAATACTCTCAGGATAGAAAGGGCGAACATGTATTTCAGTATTATAGAACATAGATTCCGATTATTTTACACTTTCATTTATAAATAATTAACGATAATTAAAATTACAAATAATTTGGTTAGGTTAAGTAAAAATTATCAAATAATAATACAAGTAATTACAAATAATAATGTAAAAACAACAAGATTTTAAGATTATTCTAAAATTTAAATTAATCGAATGAAAATTCGAAATGTTGATGACGACTATAGTTAGCGCTATGAATTAATATGAGATTTTTAGCAAATTACATACTACAGTGTAAAAAATGTAGAATCTAACATATTCCTTGAAATTAAAATTAAATAATGATTAGTATGCATTATTGAAAGTATGTTTTTAAAAAAATGAAAGAAAACTAAAACACAAAAATAGAAACAATGTACATTTATGATTAACATACATAAAATTATCGCCCACTCAATGTGATACAAACAATAGGGAACAGGTAAACTGCTGACTTCTCAACCACTGAAAACACATTCACAGCAGCAACATATTTCCTGCTGACATGTATGGGAAGAATTAGTACAGACTGAGATGCAAATCAAATGACTCAACAAACAGAAAGCCCTACTGTTATTGTGTGTATAAATAACTGTGAGATTAAAATGTTAGTGGACACGGGTAGTCAACTATTAGTTTTAAACGCTGCCTAGATGCAACGAAACAAAAATTATTTTAAAAATACGCCAATATTAACTATCACCAATTTTTTGTATGTTTCTGCCGTTTCCTTGACGTATTTTTACTTCCCATTTTACAAAAAAACCACACTCACACTCACTGTTGTAATGGTACTATTATAATAAGACACTAATGGAGTAACAAAGAAATAACGTATGCAGTATAAGAAAGAACAAACTAATCACATCAAAATACCGACTCAAATTGACCAAACTTTTCATAGACTTGTATAAGTATGACTAAGCGCGGTGGAGAAAGGGCGAACCTAAGCAAAAGATCATGCAGACGTGTGGCACCGTGCAGTATATTCGCCCTTGCTCCTCCAATATTACAGCAGTAAGCTTTCGGCTGGTTTTATACAGTACATACATTTCAATACTATTTACAAAATACTAAGGGCGAATATAGATGTGATAGTAGTATTGCCGGTTCTTAACATGTCAGACAATAGGATTCCTTAAAAGAAAAAAATCAATTTTTTTAATTTCGCCCTTGCTCCTCCAAGCTCCTGTTATGATTTCAAGTTTCCCCTCTTCCGACATTGTCAGCAGTTGCATGTAAATTATGTGAAGTGTAATTGTGGTTACTTTTAATATTGTTATTAACTATCATGAAAAGTGTATATGTCAGATAGGTAAATTGGTAGGTTACACTTAGATTAAACGATAGATTAAAGAACTTTGGCTTTCTACAAACAAATTACGTCAATATCTTAGGTTTATCTATTAAAATAGGAACAACGCCTGTTAGTTTAAAGATACTTTCATAATTAAATAAATTATACGCAACTCATTCCTAAAAATAATTAAATTAATAAATTTCCAATCTTAATAGCTTCATATTTTAAATGTATAATTTTTTAATCGTTTTCTTAATTTGTTTTTAAAGCTTATTATGGAATATAATTGCATACACATAGAGTGTATAAGCTTAATAGTATAAAATTTGACAATTTAAAATATTTAAAATTTAAAATTTCGATTAAAAAACCGTTAGAAAATCTCCTGTGTGTTCGGTTGCCTTAAGATCCAAATATCTTATCATTTATTTCAAAAGGTGTATAAAATTATTATTGTACAAAACTAATTATTATTGGAAAAGTTATATAATATGTAAATACAACGCTTCTATAAAATTAATGAAGAGGACAGGCAATATTTTTGAGTGCTATGCCCAAAATAAAGATTAAGGTTTAATAAACTTTCTTTTTAATAAACGTGATAATTGAAGTTAAAAATACTTAAATATAGTATAATGAGAATGAAAGGAATATAAGTAAACATTTAATATTATAAATAATCAAAAATAAAACTTAAGTGTTTGTTATCGTTTCAATGTGTAGGCATAGCTTCAAAAAATAATTTTTTTTTAAATTCAGTTTCTTTCCTTTTTTTACATACTCTTCTACACTTTACTCATATTTGCCATTTTTATTCAAAGGGTGCACGGAAACATAAAATGTTGTGTGGCCAGGCAGTCAACTGGCAGTCATCCAGTGCCGACAGTTAACCCCATGTACCTGTTACGCTAAATGCAAACCTCCAACAACGATGGCGATTTCGCTAAACAAAGAAAGATAAAGTAAAGTTGTTCAAAGATTGGGTAAGCTCTTAAGATTAGGGACAGAATTAGTTCCTCTAACTATGTTAATTGCATTACTAAGGCTTTATTGTGTACACTAAGTAAGTAAGCACGGAAATACGGCTTATGTTATGGTTGTGTAAGATAGTAGTAGAATGGCACTAAATATATGTTTAAAACTAGCAAAATATCTGAAGCCTTGAAACTTTTAAATGATAATACCTTCATTGTAAATGATAATGCCTAAATATAATTCATATTTCTAATCAAACTTTAACCAGGTATATATATATATATATATTATATTAAAACACTTTTTGCTACACTCTGTTTCTTGATGTATATATTATATTTAATATTTATAATGACTTTACAATAAATGTAATTATCATTTATAATTATTATAATTATTACTAATAAAACATATACCACATAAAGGCACCATATTGAACATGTGGGAAAATTTACAAATATACAAACATAAAACAGAAAACCTGAACAAATACAAATCAATACAAAACATGACACAATTTGCAAAGCACTCAACATCAAAAATACACAAAATGCTAATGTACACACCACTGTCACACACAATAATACCAATTTAAAGTACCAGTAGCCAACAAGAAGCCACAACAAAAACCAACCAACACACAAGTACTTCACAAGTCAGGAAGGCTGAAGATGGGAACACAAGGCTTCCAGAAACATGTTCCAAATGAGGAGAAAACATCTTGAGGTAAAGTCAGTATGAATATTAAATATAATATATTGCATTGTAGAAAAGCAATAAGAACTTACGGATGTATTTGGTGGCACGATAGTGCTCAATGGTTCAAGTTTCATCTTTGTTTTATGACGTAAAAACAAAACACATTGTTCGACTTTGTATTAAATTGTATATACACAAATATTTTGTAGCGCATTAACAATTCTGACAATTGCTTTAACATTTTGTGTAAGTCTAATTATAAAACAAAAGAAGAAAAAATACACAAACTGAAAAATATAACATTTTTCAATTTTCAAAACAATTAAAATTTTTCAGTGGTGGACTTAAGACTGAAATGAGACACGACTAATGAAATGTATGATATATTTCAAAGATAGACATGAAATATATATTTGTATAATAACTGTGTTTATGGCGCAATGTGTATTAAAAATAATTCTACCAACCCCGTCTGATCAGAAAATAAAAATGTTTGTTTACAATTTTGATAAGAATTGTAAAAAAAACGTAGCACGTCATAATTCCAAAAACATGGGAATATGCCAAAATAATGACTAAACGTAAGGTCTAAATGTTGCCAATAAATAATATTATATATATATATTACATTTAATATTTATAATTAAATTTACCTCAAGATGTTATGTTTTTCCATTTTTGGAAAATGTTTCGGGTACTATCTTGTACCCATCCTCAGCCTTCCGGTTTTTTTGTCTGGTGAAGTACATATGTGTGTTGTTGGTTGACTATTATTATTGTGGCTTCCTGTTGGCTTCTGGTATTTCAAATTGGTTTTATTGAGTGCGATTGTGGTGTATGTGTTAGTTTTTTGTGTATTTTCAATGTTGAGTGCTTTGAATATTGTGTCATGTTTTGTATTGATTTGTATTTGTTCAGGTATTAGTTTGTTTTCTGTTTTATGTTTGTATATTTGTAAATTTTCCCAAATGTTCATTATGGTCCCTTTGTGTGGTATATGTTTTATTAGTGTTACATTGGTTATGTCTGGGAATTCATGTCCTGTGTTTATTGCATGTGTGGCTAAATTGGATTTATATATTTCTGGTTTTTTGTATGCATTTAGGTGTTCAAAATAACGTTTTTTCAGCTGTTTTACTGTTTGTCTTATGTAACATTTATTGCAATCTTGACATTCAATTTTGTATATGCCGTTAGTTGTTGTATTATCTTTATTGTGTGAGCTATTTAGATTTTGTAATTTATTTTTATTAGTTTGTATGCTATTTTTATATCTGTGTTTTTAAATAGTTTTGTTAGTTTTTTGTTATTTTATTATTTATGTATGTGAATGTGGCCCATTTTTGTTGTTGTTATTATTTATGTGTTGTTCAGTTTGATTAATTCTTAATTGTTCAGTTTTTATTTTATATTTGATTTTATTTTCTATTTTGATCACAGTATTTTTATTGTATCCATTTTCATAACCAATTTGGTATATTATATTTCTTTCTTTGTCAGTTTCTTGTTTGTTTAGGGGAATTTTGTACATTCTGTGAAATAGCGAATAAAATGCTGCCATTTTATGTTGTGGTGGGTGGACAGAATGGTTAGGTATAATGATGTTAGTGGAAGTTGGTTTTCTATTATTGCATATTGTATGTGGTTGTCGTATCTTGTGATGGTTATGTCTAAATAGTTGATTTTGTTATGTTTTTCTTTTTCTTTTTCTTCTGTGAATTGTATTTTGGGATGTATGTTATTGATTTGTTTCAGTAGGTTCTCTGCATTTGTGTTTTTGTTATTTGATACATATAGCCCATCATCTACATATCTTATCCATATGCTATTTGGGTCATGTGATTTTATGATATTTTGTATTTTGGTGTCTATGTGTTGTAATAATATTTCTGCTATTATGCTTGATAATGGTGATCCCATTGCTAAACCTTCTTTCTGTTGATAAATTTTGCTATTAAATTCAAAGTAATTTTGTTTTAGTATTAGTTGGAGGCTATTTTCTATTTCGGTTATATATTGTTTGTTTTCATTTTGTTCTTTAAGTTTGTTTATTATTATGTCAATTGTTTCTTCTACTGGGATGTTGGTGTACATGTTTGTTATGTCATATGATGTGAAAAATGTATTTTCATTTATATCTATTATTTTTAGTTTGTCTATTAATTCGTATGTATTTTTTATGTTATGATGGTTATTTGTTAGATTGTTATTTTTTTAGTTTTTGTGCTATTATTTTTGCTATTTTGTATGTAGGAGCTTTTTTGAAATTGATTAATGGACGTATTGGGTTGTTTAATTTGTATATTTTTATTAGGCTATTCATTTTAGGTGGTTCTGGATTATTATTTATATATATGTCTGTGTTTTTATTGTTGAAAATGTTTTTAGTTGTTTTTATTAGTTTTATTGTTTGTTTAAGATAGTTCTCTGTTGGGTTTTTATTTAGTTGTACGCTTTTTTATTGTTGATGAAGTCTTCGGTATTTTTTATGTAGTCTGCTTTATCAATGATTACTGTTGCTTGACTTTTGTCTGCTTTAGTTATTATTAAATTATTGTTCTTTACTTTATTTTTAATTTCTTTTATTGTTTTATTGTTTTTCTTTTGTTTATCTTTGTTTTTCATTTCGCTAGTGATTATTTTTTTAATTATATGTGTTGCTTCTGTTCTTTTTTCTTCTTGTATATTGTCTTTTATTAGGTTAATGGCAAATTCTGTTTCTACTATTAAATTTTCTAGATTTTTGTTTGCATTTTGAGTTATGTTAGTTTTTGACATATTGTTTAAATATTCTGTTTCTTTTTTGTTAAATTCTGTATTGCTAAGGTTAATGGTTCGAGGGTAAAATGCGTGTTTATTTTTGTTTTTTTGTTCTTGATTTTTGTTTTGTAGTTTTAATGTGTTAAGTTTTTTGTTGATTGTATAACACTTTTTGTTTTTTTTTAACTTATTTTATTTTCTATGTTATTGTATTTAGTATTCCAAGTGATTGGATGTAATAAACTTGTTAGCTCTAAGTGTAGTTTGTATATGTCTAGTGTTATGCTATTTTTCTTACTGTATAATTGATTAATTTCGTTTTGTATCCATAAACTTTGCGCTTGTTTTATAGTTTTTTGTGCAGTCATATTTTTGTTGTTTGTGTTTATGTTGATGTATTTAGGTGTTAATTTATGTTTTTGGCATTGTCTATTGAAGTATATGTTCATGTTTGTGTTCATTAGTTGTTTTCTTCGTGTTTGAAAT
This sequence comes from Magicicada septendecula, assembly GCA_034769895.1. Taxonomy (NCBI): domain Eukaryota; kingdom Metazoa; phylum Arthropoda; class Insecta; order Hemiptera; family Cicadidae; genus Magicicada; species Magicicada septendecula. The sequence continues at coordinate 192,163,085 of CM068372.1, forward strand.
TTGTTTAATAATTTGGTAATGTGGTTATACGGAATTGTGGTTATGTTGTTTGTGTAGATGTTAATGTATATTTATGTGAGAGATAATTTGTTTTATATTTATTTTCCGTTATTTGGTAGTTGATTTCCTTTATTTGATGTTCACTTCACTATTTTTTCACTATACACTTTTGTTTTTGTATTTGTTTTAAAACCTCACTTTTCCTTTTTTTTAACTGTAGGCTTATTTACCTTGTATGGTTATATTAATTTAGTCACTCTCTGCTACAGTCCGTTTCTTGATGTACATAATACATTTAATATTTATAATTAAATTTACCTAAAGATGTTATTTTTTTCCATTTTTGTTTCATGTTTCGGGTACTATCTTGTACCCATCCTCAGCCTTCCGGTTTTTTTGTCTGGTAAAGTACATATGTGTTGTTGGTTGACTATTATTAACTATTATTATTGTGGCTTCCTGTTGGCTTCTGGTATTTCAAATTGGTTTTATTGCGTGTGATTGTGGTGTATGTGTTAGTTTTTTGTGTATTTTCAATGTTGAGTGCTTTGAATATTGTGTCATGTTTTGTATTGATTTGTATTTCTTCAGGTATTAGTTTGTTTTCTGTTTTATGTTTGTATATTTGTAAATTTTCCCAAATGTTCATTTTGGTGCCTTTGTGTGGTATATGTTTTATTAGTGTTACATTGGTTATGTCTGGGAATTCATGTCCTGTGTTTATTGCATGTGTGGCTAAATTGGATTTATATATTTCTGGTTTTTTGTATGCATTTAGGTGTTCAAAATAACGTTTTTTCAGCTGTTTTGTTGGTTGTCTTATGTAACATTTATTGCAATCTTGACATTCAATTTTGTATATGCCGTTAGTTGTTGTATTATCTTTATTGTGTGAGCTATTTAGATTTTGTAATTTATTTTTATTAGTTTTGTATGCTATTTTTATATCTGTGTTTTTAAATAGTTTTGTTAGTTTTGTCATTTTATTATTTATGTATGTGAATGTGGCCCATTTGTTGTTGTTGTTATTATTTATGTGTTGTTCAGTTTGATTAATTCTTAATTAACAGCTGAAAAAACGTTATTTTGAACACCTAAATGCATACAAAAAACCAGAAATATATAAATCCAATTTAGCCACAAATGCAATAATCACAGGACATGAATTCCCAGACATAACCAATGTAACACTAATAAAACATATACCACACAAAGGCACCATAATGAACATTTGGGAAAATTTACAAATATACAAACAAAACAGAAAACAATCTAATACCTGAAAAAATACAAATCAATACAAAACATGACACAATATTCAAAGCACTCAACATTGAAAATACACAAGAAACTAACACATATACCACAACCACACGCAATAAAACCAATTTGAAATACCAGAAGCCAACAGGAAGCCACAATAATAATAGTTAATAATAGTCAACCAACAACACATATGTACTTTACCAGACAAAAAAACCGGAAGGCTGAGGATGGGTACAAGATAGTACCCGAAACATGAAACAAAAATGGAAAAAAATAACATCTTTAGGTAAATTTAATTATAAATATTAAATGTATTATGTACATCAAGAAACGGACTGTAGCAGAAAGTGACTAAATTAATATAACCATACAAGGTAAATAAGCCTACAGTGAAAAAAAAACGAAAAGTGAGGTTTTAAAACAAATACAAAAACAAAATTGTATAGTGAAAAATAGTGAAGTGAACATCAAATAAAGGAAATCAACTACCAAATAACGGAAAATAAATATAAAAAAAAATTATCTCTCACATAAATGTACATTAACATCTACACAAACAACATAACCACAATTCCATATAACCACATTACCAAATTATTAAACAAATTTCAAACACGAAGAAAACAACTAATGAACACAAACATGAACATATACTTCAATAGACAATGCCAAAAACATAAATTAACACCTAAATACATCAACATAAACACAAACAACAAAAATATGACTGCACAAAAAACTATAAAACAAGCACAAAGGCTATGGATACAAAACGAAATTATTCAATTATACAGTAAGAAAAATAGCATAACACTAGACATATACAAACTACACTTAGAGCTAACAAGTTTATTACATCCAATCACTTGGAATAATAAATACAATAACATAGAAAATAAAATAAGTTTAAAAAAAAAACAAAAAGTGTTATACAATCAACAAAAAACTTAACACATTAAAACTACAAAACAAAAATCAAGAACAAAAAAACAAAAATAAACACGCATTTTACCCTCGAACCATTAACCTTAGCAATACAGAATTTAACAAAAAAGAAACAGAATATTTAAACAATATGTCAGAAACTAACATAACTGAAAATGCAAACAAAAATCTAGAAAATTTAATAGTAGAAACAGAATTTGCCATTAACCTAATAAAAGACAATATACAAGAAGAGAAAAGAACAGAAGCAACACATATAATTAAAAAAATAATCACTAGCGAAATGAAAAACAAAGATAAACAAAAGAAAAACAATAAAACAATAAAAGAAATTAAAAATAAAGTAAAGAACAATAATTTAATAATAACTAAAGCAGACAAAAGTCAAGCAACAGTAATCATTGATAAAGCAGACTACATAAAAAATACCGAAGACTTCATCAACAATAAAAAAGCGTACAACTAAATAAAAACCCAACAGAGAACTATCTTAAACAAACAATAAAACTAATAAAAACAACTAAAAACATTTTCAACAATAAAAACACAGACATATATATAAATAATAATCCAGAACCACCTAAAATGAATAGCCTAATAAAAATATACAAATTAAACAACCCAATACGTCCATTAATCAATTTCAAAAAAGCTCCTACATACAAAATAGCAAAAATAATAGCACAAAACCTAAAAAAATAACAATCTAACAAATAACCATCATAACATAAAAAATACATACGAATTAATAGACAAACTAAAAATAATAGATATAAATGAAAATACATTTTTCACATCATATGACATAACAAACATGTACACCAACATCCAAGTAGAAGAAACAATTGACATAATAATAAACAAACTTAAAGAACAAAATGAAAACAAACAATATATAACCGAAATAGAAAATAGCCTCCAACTAATACTAAAACAAAATTACTTTGAATTTAATAGCAAAATTTATCAACAGAAAGAAGGTTTAGCAATGGGATCACCATTATCAAGCATAATAGCAGAAATATTATTACAACACATAGACACCAAAATACAAAATATCATAAAATCACATGACCCAAATGGCATATGGATAAGATATGTAGATGATGGGCTATATGTATCAAATAACAAAAAAATACAAATGCAGAGAACATACTGAAACAAATCAATAACATACATCCCAAAATACAATTCACAGAAGAAAAAGAAAAAGAAAAACATAACAAAATCAACTATTTAGACATAACCATCACAAGATACGACAACCACATACAATATGCAATAATAGAAAACCAACTTCCACTAACATCATTATACCTAACCATTCTGTCCACCCACCACAACATAAAATGGCAGCATTTTATTCGCTATTTCACAGAATGTACAAAATTCCCCTAAACAAACAAGAAACTGACAAAGAAAGAAATATTATATACCAAATTGGTTATGAAAATGGATACAATAAAAATACTGTGATCAAAATAGAAAATAAAATCAAATATAAAATAAAAACTGAACAATTAAGAATTAATCAAACTGAACAACACATAAATAATAACAACAACAAAAAATGGGCCACATTCACATACATAAATAATAAAATGACAAAACTAACAAAACTATTTAAAAACACAGATATAAAAATAGCATACAAAACTAATAAAAATAAATTACAAAATCTAAATAGCTCACACAATAAAGATAATACAACAACTAACGGCATATACAAAATTGAATGTCAAGATTGCAATAAATGTTACATAAGACAAACAACAAAACAGCTGAAAAAACGTTATTTTGAACACCTAAATGCATACAAAAAACCAGAAATATATAAATCCAATTTAGCCACACATGCAATAAACACAGGACATGAATTCCCAGACATAACCAATGTAACACTAATAAAACATATACCACACAAAGGCACCATAATGAACATTTGGGAAAATTTACAAATATACAAACATAAAACAGAAAACAAACTAATACCTGAACAAATACAAATCAATACAAAACATGACACAATATTCAAAGCACTCAACATTGAAAATACACAAAAAACTAACACATACACCACAATCACACACAATAAAACCAATTTGAAATACCAGAAACCAACAGGAAGCCACAATAATAATAGTCAACCAACAACACATATGTACTTCACCAGACAAAAAAACCGGAAGACTGAGGATGGGTACAAGATAGTACCCGAAACATGTTCCAAAAATGGAAAAAATAACATCTTGAGGTAAATTTAATTATAAATTTTAAATGTATTATATACATCAAGAAACGGACTGTAGCAGAAAGTGACTTATATATATATATATATATATATATATATATATATATATATTGACTTAGCGCCGCATAATTTCTTCATCACACGCCAATTTTTACCCAGGGTATCTAAAACAAATTTGAGGAACTTGTATAAGTACATCTTTAGGTGAAGAAGTTATTTTGCCCAAGTTATGGTGTGTCAGCGTACGAAACACTTATACAAATTTTTATACATCGTATTTTTGCTGTACGCTGAAGCCAGACAACCTGTTCGATATATACAAATGTATATAATGAAATATGGGTAGTTAGTCGGCCATATTGGCATTCGTAATAATTATTCTATAAAATTTTTAACATGTGTAAAGATGTTGGAGGCGCTAGGAATAATAATGAAATGTAAGATGATCATTTATTTAGTGTATGTTGTCCGTTGTTTGTAGCAAATTAGCTGTGTTAGGTTAAGTATGAATGTCTAGATTCCTTTGGGTTTATAAAATAGGTTAATTACCTTCTGTCAAGAGGGAAGTGTGTTTATACCATGTGTTTACTCTGTTTAGTTTGTGCAATGAAGAAAAGACACCAACCAATAATTTTAGTTCTCGCTTTGTTCAGTATTCAGTGTGTTCGCGGTAATAGGCAAGGTCAGCGTGCAGTAAAAAAAAACGCGCCAACCAATAGTTTTAATTCGCGCTTAATTCAGAGTGTCCACGGTAATAAGTAAGGTGTGTGGGACAGTATTATTTTTGTTTGCCATGGGTAGTCGTCGGAGCAGGAAGATGTTGGAAATGGCCTTAGGGATAAAAATGAAAGGTAAGATGATCATTTATTTAGTGTATGTTGTCCGTTATTTGTAGCATATTAGGTGTTACGTTGTTTAAGACCTGAAGATGTCAGTAATGACGAAAAGCTTAGTCGAACAATAAAAAATTATAGCAGTTAGCAAATTCATAAAAGAAATACGTTAGGTTATGTTTCATGTCTAGATTACATTGTCGAACACGTATCTGTTATAGAACCAACTATGCCTAATATCACTGTGTTCTGCCCAAAATTTAATAATTGAGCAAGTTAGCATTCTAATTTAATTAATACAATTTTATTTTTTCATTATTAGCGGGCCAATTTATACAAAAACAAAAATTCTGGAGTTTTGTATTGTAGTGTTTTAGGGTAAATAGAATTGCCATAATAAATTTAATACAGTAGGCGTATTGTTTTGATTGTGAAACAAAAATCATTTGTTTGATGTTTTAATTCAGTTCACTTATCCCCAATAAGTAAAAACCTTTACAAAGGTGCATAAGGTATTATCATTTGCTTTAAAAAATTGAATTCCAAAATAATACAAAGACTATTTAAATTAGATTTGTTCCTTTACTGCATTAATAAAACTTGTCATATACGCGTCACCTTATGCTACATAAATATCAAACACACTTAGTGTTCCGAGTTGTTAATACAATAGTGATATAAATATCAGGTTACTAAACCTTTACACAGAATAATTTTATTAGATGCATTGTTGTAAAACTTTAATATTGTAATTCCTGCTTTGAAAAGTGCAGGGTAAAACAGAAAAATCAAAATATCAGAATAATAATATTTGAATAGAAATCGTAGATTCTTTGTGGTATACAAGAACATGAGTATTTATTGTATTGTATGCAAGTTGGATGTCATAACATGAAATTATCAGTTAAGGATAGTTCAGTGTTTAGATAAGACTTTGATTCTATAACCCTAGGACTAAAATAAACTTCCAGTTAGTTTTGTGCTGATGTATTATTAACAACAGCAAAGTTCCTGTGATAATAGAACTGATTTCGCTGAAAGATTAATTATGTTAACAAAACTAGCAGGGCATTAGCCGATTAACTTACAGCTGAATAGCGTGTAAGCCTAACCTAACTATGAAATAAAATGAATTACTTTTAGGAAAAAATCAAAATTTGTTTGTGTTATGTAGGCTTGGGTGTTAAGTATAATAGGCTAAGTTCTTTATCACAGTAAATTGTCTCTAGCTCCAGATACTTGCATGTCTACATCAATTGTCATATTTTACTTTTCAGATGACTGTGAAAGTAGGCCTAGGAGACGTACAGCAAAAAAAGGTACATATAGTTTTAATTGTTATTTATATTCAGTGTATAAAAGCACCCCTTAACTCTAATCAACTAAAAATATAAAATTAATTAACCCATTTTTGAAAAAGACCCTGTGAGGGAACTGACTCCAGTTAAATGAAATATGTATTCTGTATTAAATGCTTATTCTGTATAAATATCAAGTTACTGATACCTTTACACAGAATAATTTTATTTAGATTAAGTCTGGCCTATGATAATATAACTGATTTAGCTAAACTTACTGCGGATTAGCCTGTAAGCCTAACCTAACTCTGAAATAAAATTAATTACTTTTAGAAAAAGATCAAAAGTTTATAGGCCTGGGTGTTAAGTATAATAGACTAAGTTCTGTATCACAGTTGAATTATCTTTAGCTCCAGAACTTACACCAATAGTGCATGTCTACATATATTTTCATACTTTACTTTCATATTTGACTGGGAACGTAGTAAGTTCAGTGTTAATTTGTTCATGTTACCTTATATTTGGTGTATAAAATCACCCCTTAAACTCTAGTTAACTTAAAACTAAGATTAATTAACTGATTTTTAAAAAAAGTCCATGTGAGGGCACTGACCGCAATATAATTAAATATTTTTGCTTTATTATAGATACTCCTGTAAGTCTGACAATTATTTTGTTTACTCTAAAAAAATTCCATTTATTACTTTTATTGTGATTCATGTATGAACATTACATAATTTTAATTTTCTTACAGATGTAAGACGGGCTCTGTTTCCGGAATGCGATCGATTTTCACAAGATTGTTTCAGACACACACAAGTGTCTGATCAAGTAAGTTTGAGTGGTAGATTAGGTCTGAAATTTATGCTAAATTTTGTTCGTAAATTCTGCCTAAATTTTTTGCCAGTAATTTAATCTATGGCTTTGATATGAAGTATAAAATGTCTGAAGACAAGTACTAAGCCTTGAGTTCCTACTGAGTTCACCCATTAGCCTATAGAAATATTAGCTAGACTGCGTACGTTTTCAATTGTAAAAATGAAATAGGCCTACCTATATTTGTGTAATGTATCCAATTTGTAAGTCATTTTATTCGTAAAATGAGGTCCTACCTAACACAAGATGGTAGGCCTTACCATAATATATTTAATTTGTACTCTGCTCGTATTTAACTAGTTAACATATTTTATTTTATTCTTCAGTCCCACTATATTACTCTAAATATACTTTCAAATTCAGGATTTTTCAGAGAAACGTAATTAATTAAATAAGATATGACTTAATAAGTTAAGGTTAATTTTAACACCTAATATAACAAAATTTATAATATAGGCCTATGGCTACTGTAATACGGAAGCAAACTGTTGTAATATTTTGTACACATAGTTACTTTCATAACATCGAGTCCATTAAATTGTAATTTATTTGACATAAAAATTTTATTTTAACACAGCTCTGCTTTAAAAATTAAGGACTAACATTTGTCAGGTAAAAGAAAAAGTGAAAAGAGAATTTGAACTGTGACTTCTTTAATTTTTGAGTTAAAAAGCTTTTTAATCTCGATTAAATATTTTAATAAAATTGTGCTGTTTTTAAATTTTGTAATATTAACTTGCAGACAGAAAAGGTTTTGCTGGTAACTAAAGAAAGCATCGTTCTTTTATCTTATGTAAAATTTATTATTGCATGCAAGTCTGAATAAAGCTCACTAAATTAAAATTATCACTGCTTACAGCAGGTTCTTAAACCCGATAATTGATGTAGGCCTATAGTTATTTTTATTTATTGTCTTATCTGAGTGACAGGGCAAATCAGGGGAACAGATATTTTAATAATTGTAATAAGTTCAACCTTTGTGGAACCTCTTTTAACCAACATGCATAACAACATGACACAACTCTAAACAAACGCTAAGTGTCTGGTGGCAGTAGACAAAGCGAGTTGCATAATCATCTACGACTCAGGAAAAAACTGTGTAATACCTCTCAGTCAACGTCAAGCAGACTTACAACAAAGTGCTCGCGAGCAAGTTACGTTGGCCGACAAAATATTAGTTCAAATGAGTTAAAACAATAGTGTAAATCTACAGAAAGGGGACAGTCAAAGCTAGCGTCAAAATTTTAACATTTTAAACCTATTTTCGGAGTGTATGGTGAACACAGTGACTCAACCGTGATGGCAAAATAACTGGACGAGGTCTTCAAGAAGGATGAGTACAAAAAATAACTGTTAACTAATTTTCCACTTAAAATTATTAACATCATTCAAATTCACTTACAGAAGTAAGTATAGTAGCTTAATCCTATGTTCTGTCCTAAAAACTTGGATTGTTATTAATGGACATTTAATTATGTGAATGTAATGGTAAATACCGGACTGAATAGTGAAATGATTTCGTGGTATACCGATTTTGTTAAAAAATGACATTGGACGACGTAAATTGTATATAATTTTGTAATGTTGTCACTTTCTTATTATAATTGTATAGTATTTTAGGTAACTAACGTGTGTAGTAGTGATTGATTTCATAATAATAATAATGTTTCATTTGACACAATTCTCATCAATGCTGATATATATATTTTTTTCTATTCTTCTATCTTATATAAACACGAGAAAAATAATTTTAAACGGCGGTCGAACCTATTTACGGAGACAAAAAATTAAATTTTTACTCCCATAAGAACGCATGCAATGGTGAATGAGCGCCATATTGACTGTGTAGACGGTGAGAAATGTCATAATTATCCAATTTTGCCTTAATGTAATTCAATTGCCTACAACGCAAAGCATTATATTTCGGACTCGTGGGTGGCCGGCTCACCGCACATGCTTTAGTCTCCGACGCGTCCGAGGTTACTAATAATAAACTCGCGGTGGGCTCAACGCAAAGCTTTAAACCGCCGTTTGGGCTCAACGCAATTTTGAACATGTAAGAATCATGTAAATGTTGTTTTGATAAAGCGTCACGCGTTAACAACAGCTGGAGCTATGTCATTTCTCACCGTCTACACAGTCATGTAATTATGAAATTTTTAAAATGAAATGAAATTAAATTGAGAAAAAATGTTTAAAGGATAGTAATCATGGTACTAAGTTTGACAATTTCGATATGAAGGTTATAATAGATGGTAAATGAATTTTATAATCAAATTGAATCAATAAGAGAGGATTTAATTAATGTAAAATGTTTTACATAATATAATTAAATTAATTATAAATAGTTTAATTAATGTAAAAGATTGAAATATGGGTAATAAATTTGAATAATTTATTTTGATGTGAAATGTATAATAGATGGTAAATGATTAAAAGCTTCTGATTAAAATGTTTCAATAGAAATTCATAGTTAAAATTATAATGTAACAATTCAGGAGCTTGGAGGAGCAAGGGCGAATATGAAAATCATGGTGTTGGGAAATCGTGTTTAAAGTTTGTGAATACTCTTAGGATAGAAAGGGCGAATATGTATTTCAGTATTATAGAACATAGATTTCGATTATTTTACATTATTATTTATAAATAATTAACGATAAAATAAAATTACAAATAATTTGATTAAAGTTTAAGTAAAAATCATCAACTAATAATACAACTAATTACAAATAATAATGTAAATATCGGTATGGAGAACCATACATGACTTGCATGTTCTAATGTTTATATTTAAAATCATTTACCTGAATTCGGTTCGATAATTTCTAACAAGTTATGTGTGTTCCTTGTAAATCGTGTTTTATGTTTGACAAATTGAAGGATGTTTTATGTATGATTTTCTTTTCAGGATACTTTATTTATCAGAATTAAGTACTTCACTCTTGTTAAAACGTAAACCGTTGCAGGTAAACTACCCCTCTCCCTTAACCGATCTTCACCAAAATCAATAGGCCTTGAGTCCTATACAACTCGGGTGCATATGCAAAAATTATTTGTAATTTTTATTTATTATTTTATATTATTTATTTGGTTCTGTTTGAATTTTCGACAGTTATCGTTCGCCATAGAAAAAATTCTACATACAGACGCTTTTCGGAAAATGACTTTTCTTCATGTTTTGAGGGTAGTACAATCAGAATCAGCCTTTATCTCGAACATGATTTTTTCGCGATCACCATACTTCCATTTCCTTACGAAACACGGAAGTAAAAAACAGGTTAAGACTAAACAACATTCCTATCTTTAACCTGTTTGAAAAACGTGTGATAACATCCTGAAATCAATCCCAATAAAATAAACTAAAATAACACGATAAACATAGGCGTTATTGAAACATTATTTAGAAGATACTTATTGACTGAATTGATTTTCCTATATTTCATATATCAAACATATACGCAAATGCTGTATAATAAAACTGTTTTTATGTTTAAATAAAAATTTATTCGATTCTGTTTGAATTTACGGCAGTTATCGTTCATGAAAAAATTTCTCTTGTTACAAGATAAAATGTGCAGGTAAACTACCCCTATCCCTTAACCGATCTTATCCAAAATCAACAGGCCTTGAGGTCTCTACAATATAGGGGTGTATGCAAAAACTTATTTGATTATTTTTGAATTTACGGCAGTTATCGTTCGTCATATAAAAAATTACCCTTGTTAAAACATAAAATGTTGCAGGTAAACTACCCCTTTGCCTTAACCGATCTTCACCAAAATTAAGAAGGTATTGAGTACTCTACAAACCAGGGCTACATACAAAAAATTATTTGATTCTGTTTCAATTTGCGGCTCTTATCGTTTGCCATAGAAAATACCCTTTTAAAACATAAAATGTAGCAGGTAAACTACCCTTTTCCCTTAACCGATCTTCACCAAAATCAACAGGTCTTGAGAACTATACAATTTACGGCTGTATGCAAATAATCATTTGATTCTGTTTGAATTTGCGGCTGTTACCGTTTGCCATATAAAATGCCCTTGTTAAAACATAAAACGTTGCAGGTAAACTACCCCTTCCTTTAACCCATCTTCACCAAAAACAATAGGTCTTGAGAACTATACAATTTACGGCTGTATGCAAATAATGATTTGATTCTGTTCGAATTTGCGGCTGTTATCGTTTGCCATAGAAAAAAATCTACAGACAGACAGACACACACACACACACACACACACACTTTTCGAAAAATGACTTTTTCATGTTTTAAGTGTAGTACAATCAGAATCTGCAATTATCTCGAACACGATGTTTTTGCCATCACTATATTTCCATTTCCTTAAGGAACATGGAAGATTTTTCCATACAAACTACGTCTTTCTACTTATTGCTTCAGCATTAACCACAGTACTGTGGTCACTAACGTATACCACCTCACGTTTTCGCACTCGATTTTCACTGATGATGGCAGTCATGGCACTGCCGAAAAGTCTGGTTTTACAGAAAACATTGGACTACGGCTAAACAGCCCGGGAAGCAATTTTAACAAAAAACTACTTCTCTGTTGCTGATAACGTAGTACACGTATAAAAAATGCTCCCCTCCACCTCCATATAATTTTTAATAATAGAAAATTACCCCCACCCCGTTCACCTAACCTCTTCATCTACGTTTCTACAGTGGATTATTATGAGCTTCTTATCAGGATAATTTATTTATAAAAATTAAGTACTTTACTCTTGTTAAATCATAAAATGTTTTAGGTAAACAACCCCTTTCTCTTAACCGATCTTCTCCAAAATCAACAGACCTTCAGTCCTCTACAATTCAGGGCTGCATGCAAAAAACTATTTGATTCTGTTTGAATGTGCGGCAGTTATCGTTCGTCATGGAAACATTTCTCTTGTTACAACTTAAAATGTTGCAGGTAAACTACCCCTTCCCCTTAACCGATCTTCACCATAATCAACAGACCTTGAGCTCTCTACAACTCAGGCAAGTGTGCAAAAAATTATTTGATTCTCTTTGAATTTTCGGCAGTTATCGTTCGTCATAAGAAAAATTACCCTTTTTAAAACCTAAAGCTTTGGTAATAAACTACCCCTTTCCCTTAACCGATCTTCAACAAATTCAACAGACCTTGAGTTCTCTTTAGTTCAAAAAGGTATGCAAAAACGTAGTTGATTCTGTTTGAATTTACGGCAGTTATCGTTCGTCATATAAAAAATAACCTTTGTTAAAACATAAAATGTTGTTGGTAAACTACCCCTTTCCCTTAACCGATCTTCACCAGCACCAATAGGTATTGAGAACTCTACAATACAGGGCTGTATCCAAAAAAAAATTTGATTCTGTTTGAATTTGTGGCTGTTATCGTTTGTCATAGAAAATACCCTTGTTAGAACATAAAACGTTGCTGGTAAACTACCCCTTTACCTTAACCGATCTTCAACAAAATCAACAGACCTTGAGTTCTGTATAATTCAAAAAGGTATGCAGAAGAGTAGTTGATTCTGTTTTAATGTACGGCAGTTATCGTTCGTCAAAAAAAAAAAATTACCCTTGATAAAACATAAAATGTTGCTGGTAAACAACCCTATTGCCTTAACCGATCTTCACCAAAACCAACAGGTCTTGAGAACTCTACATTTCAGGGCTGTATGCAAAATATTACATGATTCTGTTTGAATTTGCGGCTGTTATCGTTTGCCATATAAAATACCCTTGATAAAACAAAAAATGTGTCTGGTAAACTACCCCTTTCCCGTAACCGATCTTCAACAAAAACAATAGGTCTTTAGTACTCAACAAAACAGGGCTGAATGCAAAAACGTATTTGATTCTGTTTGAATTTGCTGCTTTTATCGTTTGCCATAGAAAATACCCTTTTAAAACATAAAACGTTGCAGGTAAACTACCCCTTTCCCTTAACCGATCTTCACCAACACCAATAGGTATTGAGAACTCTACAATACAGGGCTGTATGCAAAGCATCATTTGATTCTGTTTGAATTTGCGGCTGTTATCGTTTACCATAAAAAAAATTACACTTGATAAAAAACCGTTGCCGGTAAACTACCCCTTTCCCTTAACCGATCTTCACCAAAAACGATAGGTCGTGAGAACTCTACAATTCAGGGCTGTATGTAAAATATTATATGATTTTGTTTGAATTTGCGGCTGTTATCGTTTGCCAAACAAACAAAATTACCCTTGATAAAAAAAAACCGTTGCAGGTAAACTACCCGTTTCCCTCAACCGATCTTCACAAAAAACAATAGGTCGCGAGTACTCTACAAATCAGGGCTGTATGCAAAAACTTATTTGATTCTGTTTGAATTTGCGGCTGTTATAGTTTGCCAAAAAAAAAATCTATAGACAGACACACACACACACACACACACACACTTTTCGAAAAACGACTTTTTTTCATGTTTTGAGTGTAGTACAATCAGAATCTGCAATAATCTCGAACACGATTTTTTTTGCCATCACCATACTTCCATTTCCTTAAGGAACATGGAAGTAAAACAACAAAATTTTAAGATTATTCTAAAATTTAAATTAATCGAATGAAAATTCGAAATGTTGATAACTACTATAGTTAGCATTATGAATTAATATCAAATTCTTAGCAAATTACATACTACTGTGTACAAAATGTTGAATCTAACATATTCCTTGACATTAAAATTAAATAATGATGAAAGTATGCATTATTGAAAGTATGTTCTTAAAAAAATGAAAGAAAACTAAAAAACAAAAATAGAAACAATGTACATTTATGAGTAACATACATAAAATGATCACCCAGTCAATGCGATACAAACAATAGGGACCAGTTCATTCCTATTTTTTCAAAACATTTCTGACCACTTACACGGCTGTCCGAACGAGCAGGAACTACACGCTTTGTCTTTCTTGAAACATAACTCGCGCCAGAATTTCGTTGTATCTTGCATTTATTAACAATCCAATATTCTGCAAGTTTCTGCCGTATCTTTGACGTATTTTTACTTTTCATTTTACAAAAAGACCACACACACTTACTGTTGTAATGGTACTAGGGAAATTCCATACCAAGTGGTCCAGAAAAAAAATAATTGGTTGCTTGACCGTCTCAGAAAAAATTTATATTTGGTAGGTGGATTCCCTTATGTTTTGGGGGCTCAAAAAAATTTTTCCAATTTTTACTGTTTACCATTTGGAAATGGCGGCCATATTTGATTTAGGCCGCACGCTATTTTTCGCGTTCGCAGGCATCTACGATTTCTTAAATTGTACAGCAATGGGTTGCCCTAGCCCTTTCAAATAAACTGCATTCAGTTCAATACACTCTGGCCTACAAAATAAAACCATAATCACCTAGCTAGATGTATTTCTTCATATATTTCTTACAGCTCAAATTTATTGGTCGCAAATTGGCAAAATTCAATTTTTGAAAGGTAATTTTTCAAAGAAGGAATAATTTCTCAGCCTTAATCGTTTTTGTGCTGTTACACAACACAGTATAGTTACTTTTTGTAAAGTATTAATGGTGAGAAGCTTAGCCTTAAAAAAATATGCCTTTTTAAAAAACCTATTTTTGATTTTTTTTTTAAAGTGTCACCTGCAATATCATTGTTGGGGGACCAGTTAAAAATCTGAAAATTGCACACAATAGGTCTTTATGATATCAAACTTCAGTATAAATTTCAACTTTGAGATTCAACTGGAAGTTAGTAAAACAAATTTTCAATTTGAGCTAAAAATACGTTATTTTCACATCCCCGATATGTGGGCTAATAACAGTAGGTATAGTAATTTTATGATTAAAGCATGTCCAATCAAAGATAACTAATTATAATAACATAGGATTTTGAATAAAATGCAGGTTATATTGTTCTAATATTGTATAATGTTACATATAAAAGGCATAATGAAATTCAAAATTTTATAAGTTACAAAATCAACTAGAAGTAAAATGTTTGTGATTGTCCCATTGAGCTTTGAGGGAATGTATCACGTAATTTAAAATCAATCAACCGACAACAAACAATGCCTTCTCACCTTCAATTAGATTTTACGTAATTGTTCATTCATCTTTTGTGAAATTTCTTTCCATAGTTTGGGCGTTAGATTAAAAGTTCTCCCAGTTACAGTGGTAAATTCCAGAGGAGTCAGCTTCTTCAGTACCTATATTTTTAATTGGCATCCAAACTTGGTCTTTTTCATTTTTTTTTAATGAGGTCCTTGTTCCTGGTGGGTGATAAAATGTAACATGCACATCTTGGTTTTGATTATTAATATTATCTACTTCCGCAATCCACCATTGTCCATCGTTCCGCAATCCACAAATTTTCCAGTTGTATGAAGTTCACTATCAGGTGATGCTGATGTGAACTTACATTTAAGCAAATTGTCTGACCGGTATCAAACAATGAAAAAAATCGAGTGCCTTTAATCTTCTTACAATTGTTGAATCTTTCTTCCAAGACATTGGCGTGAAGTTCTTGTATTTCCTCTGTTTTTACAAAAACATAGGTAATTCCTTTAAGATGTTCTGTACAGAATTTGAACATTTCCTGAGGTGTCAAGATCTGGTTCTCATACGTCCGCTGCAGACTAGCTTTTGTGACGGCTCGCTTTGTAGTACCTCCGATGCCATCGCACGCATTCTTCCCATGACATGATGCGAAAAATGCCACTCTACATCAAGTCCAAAATCTTCTTTGTGAAAGCACATGTTGATAAAATTCTTTTTGTTTTTGTATTGGCTTGCAGCCCCATTAGAGAAGTAGATCAATTTCTTTATGGATGGGTGGTGCTCTTTGATGTAGTTTATTAGTTGTTGTTGAAACGCGTGCACTGTTGTAGTATTGTGTTCAAGATGGTCACTTATAACACAAAAACTATGACTCTTTAATTCATCTTGATCCTTATAATAAAATACAAATGGATGAACCGTAGCCTGTTTGTTTACCCAGTGGTGTCTCTTTACTTCATCTTGAACAACGAAGGAGTAATTCTCTGAAAAGTCAGCGAGAACTATGCATTCATTAACTGCTAAGATTTGCTTTATGTCTTTCATAAACTTCCCTTGAAATTTCGAAATAAAATGATGCATTTTCAGATTTTCAAGTTTGGCAATTAGCATTTCAGTAAACTCTTCTTGTGGTTTTATGATTGTCACCATTTCAGTTCCGTCTTGGATCACCCATTGTTTGTATTCTATATTGTCTGGCATTGAGTCGTCTTCAGATTCTTCAAACATGTCAAGTAAAGCCTGCTTGCCTGGACAAACTTCACATTTTCCCATCATACAATTGTAACTGTAAGTTTTGCATACCAGAACATCCAAAAGGTCTTTGTAATCAACCTTAAGATGGGCCCCAGCTATCATCAACTTTACGTTCTGGTGATACAAACAAACGCATACATTATGGGTGCCAGATGCTCCTGCAATAATACACCATTTTGGTCTCAACTCGCAGAATTTCGACCTTCCGATTTTAATGCCAGGATTTTCGTTTTTGAATTCAGTAAATAGTTCATTTAAATTACACAGTTGAACTATTAACCTTTTTTGTCTTTGAACCTTAGTACCATTTTCTTTCATTGAAATACAATCTTTTTTTGCCAGGCATCAAACGGCTATTATTGTCATTTTCATAAAAACTTCTAACTCTTTTGATTGTGTTTTCATCTATCAAATTTGATGCGTTCTTGTTTTGTAATTCAGGTAAAATACCCTGTACTTTGACTAAGTGCCTTGTTAATTTAACTAAACGTTCTGACACTTGAAATTCATTGCTAATTTTTGCTCGGCTCCAAGAGTTTGGTAGTAAACTGATAATCTTGATCTTATCCTCTTTGTGTGAAATGGAACATTAGTTTGTAGCTTTTTTATCAAATCATCATAGTCAGTTATTAAATTTTCAGGATTTTCAACTGGTTCATTAGAAGGAATTTGCTTTTGAAAAGAAATTTCCAAATTCTTTCTAACTGTACTAGAAACATTCTCAATTATTGCTTTTAAGGCTACAGATATTTTTTGTTTTAGTTTTCTAATTTTACAAGCAGGCGATAAACCTAGGAAAGTTTCTGATAAGACACTAAATTCTTTATCTGTACTATCACTATCCTTCTCTTTGTTAATTACAAATATTTTTGCATAACATGTTGGGCACAATGATTTTCCTGGTACAAGGCTAACAAAAGGGCTTTGATTCTTTGAATAATGATCAAAAGTTATTTCTCGTAGACCTTTTATTATAGGCTTCTTATGTTTCTTGAAAGGGTCTGAGCAAGACTTGCCAAAAAGATGATGAAATTTTTTCAAGTATTTTATTTCATGGTACTTACAAGTTGATTTAACCTCTGAGTCAATTCTCTAAGAAAATAACACTTTTTCTTCACTATAATCTTCAGTTAATTTAATGTCTTTAGAAAATACTCCATACACACTTTTATGACAAGCTTCATTAATAAGAAACCTATAGAACACTGAGACTCCATTTTAAAAGGTCATACAACTGTACACTTTAAGAGTTGTGTCACTCATACAAGATGCACCTCAAATGTACCATACAAATCAATAGAATGTCCCAACACCTCAAAAATAAATTTTGTACCACTACACTACCGTGCGACAAATATACGAACGAAGTATGAACCGAGATGTGACGTGACTCGCGACTTGAAGCGAGCAGACAATGTTTGTTTCACTCCCAAAGTGTACGAGCGACTGCGATGCGTCACAATTGGGAATGAATAGGACACATTACGAAGTTCGTGACATTGTCGTGATTATTCGGTAACTTTCGGTTGTTTGTTTTGCACTGCTCAACTCAATGTATTTCATTGTGTTAAACGTCTCAGAAACACTACATTGTCCCACCTCATTTGAAGTGGGACAATGTCCCACCTCACCATGCAAAATGAGTTACTTATACAAACTCATCGAATTTACATGTCATGCCCAACTCTAGTACACTTGAAGAGCTCATAGTAAATTAAGTGCAAGGAAAACCCGAAGCACTGTAAATAACAGTTAGCTTCTTGCCAGACAGGGACAGATAATGGTAGAGAGGGGAGACAATACACAGACTTGTCCAGACTTACAGAAATCAAAATCCTATGTTATTATAATTAGTTATCTTTGATTGGATATGCTTTAATCATAAAACTACTATACCTACTGTTACTGCCCACATATCGCGGATGTGAAAATAACGTATTTTTGGGTCAAATTGAAAATTTTGTTTACTAACTTCCAGTTGAACCTCAAATTTGAAATTTATATTGAAGTTTGATATCGTAAAGGCCTTTTATGTGTGCAATTTTCAGATTTTTAACTGGTTCCCCAACAAAGATATTGCAGGTGAAACTTTGAAAAAAAAATCAAAAATTGGTTTTTTAAAAGGGCATATTTTTTTAAGGGTAAGCTTCTCACCATTAATACTTTAAAAAAAGTAACTATACTGGGTAGTGTAACAGCACAAAAAATATTAAGGCTGAGAAATTATTCCTTCTTTGAAAAATTACCCTTCAAAAATTGAATTTTGCCAATTTGCGACCAATAATTTTTAGCTGTAAAAAATATATTAAAAAATACATCTAGCTAGGTAATTATGGTTTTATTTTGTAGGCAAGAGTGTACTGAACTCAATGCAGTTTATCTGATAGGGCTAGGGCAACCCATTGCTGTATAATTTAAGAAATCGTAGATGCCTGCAAACGCGAAAAATAGCGTGCGGCCTGAAACAAATATGGCCGCCATTTCCAAATGGTAAACAGTACAAATTTGAAAAAAGTATTTTTGAGCCCCCAAAACATAAGGGAATCCACCTACCAAATATAAATTTTTTCTGAGATGGTCAAGCAACCAGTGCTGGGCCACTTGATATGGATTGACCCACTATTATAATAAGACACTAATGGAGTAACAAAGAAAAAACGTATGCAGTATAAGAAAGAACAAACTAATCACATCAAAATACTGACTCACACTGACCCAAACTTTTCATAGACTTGTATAAGAAGTGCGGTGGTGAAAGGGCAAAAGATCATGCAGACGTGTGGCACCGTGCAGTTACTCCTCCAATATTACAGCACTAAGCTTTCGGCTGGTTTTATGCAGTCCATACATTTCAATACTGTTTACAAAATACTAAGGGCGAATATAGATGTGATAGTAGTATTACCATGTTCTTAACATGTCAGAAAATAGGATTCCTTAAAAAAAAAATCAATTTATTTATATTCGCCCTTGCTCCTCCAAGCTCCTGAATTGAAAATTTTTATAGTATGTCGGAATTAAAGTTGGAATGTTTGTAAGTTTTATTCAGATTCAAGTGTGAAAGAGTAACTTAATGTGTAGAATTGTATTTATTGTTTAACCTCCTAAATGATGCTCAACTAAATATCACATGCACTTTTAAAAAATTATTAGCTTAATATTATAAACAATTTTATGGGGTGTATTATGCTTAATAGTCTATTTGAATGATACATTGTGGATGAATTATCCGTAATGTATTTGCTAATTATCATTAGGATTATGTTATACAACGTTAATCATTTGAAAGTCTATTGTCAAATCTTACTTTTCAGATGACCGTGACAGTAGAATCTACCATAGAACCTACCAGACGTACAGCTAAAAAAGGTACATAGTTTTAACTGTTATTTATATTCAGTGTATAAAAACACCCCTTAACTCTAATCAACTAAAAATATAAGATTAATTAACCCATTTTTAAAAAAAGTCCCTGTGAGGCCACTGACTGCAATTTAATTAAATATTTTTGCTTTATTATAGATACTCCTGTAAGTCTGACAATTATTTTGTCTACTCTAAAAAAATTCCATTTATTACTTTTATGGTGATTCATGTATGAACATTACATAATTTTAATTTTCTTACAGATGTAAGACGGGCTCTGTTTCCGGAATGCGATCGATTTTCACAAGATTGTTTCAGACACACACAAGTGTCTGATCAAGTAAGTTTGAGTGGTAGATTAGGCCTGAAATTTATGCTAAATTTTGTTCGTAAATTCTGCCTAAATTTTTTGCCAGTAATTTAATCTATGGCTTTGATATGAAGTATAAAATGTCTGAAGACAAGTACTAAGCCTTGAGTTCCTACTGAGTACACCCATTAGCCTATAGAAATATTAGCTAGACTGCGTACGTTTTCAATTGTAAAAATGAAATAGGCCTACCTATATTTGTGTAATGTATCCAATTTGTAAGTCATTTTATTCGTAAAATGAGGTCCTACCTAACACAAGATGGTAGGCCTTACCATAATATATTTAATTTGTACTCTGCTCGTATTTAACTAGTTAACATATTTTATTTTATTCTTCAGTCCCACTATATTACTCTAAATATACTTTCAAATTCAGGATTTTTCAGAGAAACGTAATTAATTAAATAAGATTTGACTTAATAAGTTAAGGTTAATTTTAACACCTAATATAACAAAATTTATAATATAGGCCTATGGCTACTGTATACGGAAGCAAACTGTTGTAATATTTTGTACACATAGTTACTTTCATAACATCGAGTCCATTAAATTGTAATTTATTTGACATAAAAATTTTATTTTAACACAGCTCTGCTTTAAAAATTAAGGGCTAACATTTGTCAGGTAAAAGAAAAAGTGAAAAGAGAATTTGAACTGAGACTTCTTTAATTTTTGACTTAAACATGCATTTTAATCTGGATTAAATTTTTTAATAGAATTGTGCTGTTTTTAAATTTTATAATATTAACTTGAAGACAGAAAAGGTTTTGCTGGTGACTAAAGAAAGCATCGTTCTTTTATCTTATGTAAAATTTATTATTGCATGCAAGTCTGATTAAAGCTCAGTAAACTAAAATTATCACTGCTTACAGCAGGTACTTAAACCCGATAATTGATGTAGGCCTATATAGTTATTTTTATTTAATGTCTTATTATCTGTATTTATAATCTGTAACTTAATGTGTAGAATTGTATTTATATTGTTTAACCTCCTAAATGATACTCAACTAATATCACATGAAATTTTAAAAAATTAATATCAATATTCTAAAAAATTTTATGGGGTGTGTTATACTTAATAGTAGATTTAAATGATACAGTGTGGATGAATTATCGGTAGTGTATTTGTTAGCTATCATCAGGATTATATTATTCAATGTTAATCGTTTGAACAGATTTTTGTTTTTCGAGTTTGTATGATTATATTAGGAATCTTTTTCAGGAATCTTCAGTGCAGGGACCAATAGTGCTAGCTGAACAACAAGAGGATCTGCAGTATGTAAGTTTGTTTTTAACTTTTAGAATTGAGTTCATTTAAATTAACATAGATTACTATAAAATAACTACTAGATTATGCTGTAAATTTAATTTTTTTAGAAATTTACACAAAATCCATTAACTTTTTGTAAATTCATAGTGCTAACCTACAAATATTGTGCTAGGTTAAGAAAATAAATTATTCTCTTAATTATTAGCTTAATATTCTTAATTATTAAGTTGGTGAAAAATTATGTACGAGTTTTGTAATGATCTTTCAGGTTTCTCCTGAACTTTCCAGAATTGACTGGGAAAAAATTTCTATTATTTCGGCATCATCAGCAGTATCGACGACATCAGATAATATTGATGTCGAAAACATTTCAAGTGGAGAAGGTAATATAATCAAAGCAGCCCATAGATAATTTCAAATTTTATTTTTTTCTATTTGTGAATTTTGTAACATTAGCATATTTGATTTAATGTTTGTTTCATAAGTAGTGTTAGGTTTACCTAAATTATCTTTACTTGACAAACTAGACTTGTATACTTTAAATCAATTAAGAAAATCAGCTTTGAATGTAGCACAATGAATTCATACCATATTTCATTAATGTTTTGTTTTCAAAGCAATTTTTTGTTTGGGCGTTATTTAATTTGTGTTATGGCAAAGTTAATTTTCTGCATCAGGAATGTCCTATTTCATTGAGCAAGCTTTATAGGAGATTTCGAAGTTTGTGATAAAATAGCCATTAATGATTGTGTTTTGTCTTGTTAATGACAACAATATAAAGTTATTAACAGTCCCATTTACATTTTAAATGAGAAAATTTAGTAACATAGTAGTTGGAATCATTTTAAATTAGTAGTATTATAGGGTGTCGATGCTTTCAAATCAGGGCTTCCTTTGGAAAGTATAATCATATGATAATTTTAAGATAAGTATTGTTAGAAGCTCTAAATAAGTTTGTTTATATTACTTTTTATATAAAGAGTTTTGGAAGCTGCTGGAAAAACGAAAGTTCTGAATAAAGTACATAATTAGTTTAATAACGTTATTTTCCATAAAATTGCAATATTTCATTTAGTAATTTCCACTTTTGTTGATACTGGCAGTGATAATTATTTTTCTCTGTTAGCTAAAATTCTTGTTGATTCTTTGTTACAGAGTCCGTTGTTGTAGAACCTCTTACAATATCACCAGGTGGTTGCGCAAGATTTATAAGTTTCGAGGTAAATTTCTCCTTTAAACTGCTGTATTCTTATATAGTTAACTCTCTCTCTCTCTCTCTCTCTCTCTCTCTCTCTCTCTCTCTCTCTCTCTCTCTCTCTCTCTCTCTCTCTCTCTCTCTCTCTCTCTCTCTCTCCTCCCTCCCTCTCTCCCTCCCTCCCTCCTGTGTGTATATAGCTATTACTGTTATACTATTTATAGGAATTATATTTTTATGTTATAAACATAACCACAAATTATTAATAATTGCAGGATATGACAAATTGAAATACTTGAGCTCGTATTCCAGATTTTCTCATAACTATTTTGAATGTAAAAAAACATTAACAAATAGGCTTTAAGTATAGTACATATAAAAATGTTTGCTAATGAAAGGAAAACACGTTTTTTATTACACTGAAAACAGAACTGCATGTAACTGGTAGAATTTTTCTCACAATTCGTGCAATGTATTACTGTGTATGGTTAAATGAGACCATCATCAAAAGAAAGTTTTGATGTGGTACACTCATGCAACTTCCTCTACCTGATCAAGAAATTATGTAATATAGATGATCCTCTCTTGTGGCCTTTTACAGTAGGCCTATTATTTAATGAAAGTTATTGCATTCTCAAACTGACAACTATATACAGCCCCTAGGATACTTAGTAATGAGTAAAAATAAAAGGCATATGTCTTTAATGTACTTTAATTAATAAATGTTTGAATTGCATCCTGTGCTTAGATATTGTTCATAACAATGGAATCAATTTTACAGATACTTTATACAGTTGCATTACTTCTAGTTTCCTATGATACTATTATTTGAGTAAATTTTCTTTATTATAATTTTAGGAATTCCGGATCTTAAAGTGCAGTCAAAAGGAAAATTATCAAAAACCCAATAACCTTGTGTCAAACCAAACAAAATTGTGCGAAAGAACAAGACGGAATTATTGTCCATATTGCTTAAGGAGTGTAACAAATTTCTGTCGTCACATCATAACATTTCGTAAGAAGGAAGAAGAAGTTAAGACTTACATGCGTATATTGGATGAAAATGTTAAAGAAAGAAAAAGAAAGAGATGTATTATAACAGACAAGCTTAGGAAAAAAGGGAACCACTTGTATAACTTAAAGGTAATTAATGGAGAAGTAGAAGGTGAACTTATGCCGATTAGGAGACCTGCTAATAAGTTGTATGAAGTCACAGCATCTACTCATGTTACCTGTACCTTTTGTTTAGGCTTATTTAGAAAAGAAAATCTATACCTTCACAACAGAAAGTGTGACCAAAATCCTCATTCTTGCAGTAACAGTAATAGTGATGGTGTTAACTGTGATGGCATGGTTGCTGGAAACCAAATGAGAAATAGAGTTTTAAAAGGGGCATCACAGATGCTCATTCCTGAGTCTACTTTAGCTTTGGCTAGTTTGCAATTGCAAAAAAATGTTTTTTATAATATGGTTAAAGATAAGATATCATTAACAGCTCAAAGTGATCCTTTGATTGTTTCTTTTGCTACTCGTTTTTATAACCATCATAGAGATAGGCATCAGCGATCATATACTTCATCTAAAATGCGCGACCTGGCAAGAATATTGTTAGCCATGAAGAAAAGAAATTGCAGATATTGAATACCTAGAAGACTGTCTGCTTCCTTCAATGTTTGATGACTTGGTAGAAGTTGTTCGTAACCTTAGTGACTGTAATGAAGAGACAGGAGAAGCTGGTATGACAAGTTTTGCACCATGAGTTTGTTCATCCCTAAAAAGCTGCGCTGATATTCTGAAATCACTTACTGTTAAGGACAATTATCTAATATCCCCAGAAAAAAGTAAAATAAAGAAATCTGTTGATGATTTCTTACACCTAATGGCCACAGAATGGAAAATTGAAATTAATTCCAATGCAGAAAAAACAAGAAAAAATAAAAGAGTTGAAAAGATAGACATATTGCCCAGTGATGATGATATTCGTTTACTTTGTTCAAGTCTCAGTACTGGCTACCGTAGCCTTGTTGAAAAACTGTGTAAGAATCCCTCACCTACGAACTATGAGGCCTTAGCGAAGGATCTAATAGCCCACATAATTGTTTTAAGTAGAAGAAGACCAGGGGAGGTAGTAAATGCAAAAATGATTCACTATGAAGCTGTCATACAAAATGATGCAATATCAAAAACGAAAGAATATGTACTTACTGATGAAGAAAGACAAAGTGGTGAAGAGCTCAGTATCTTCCATGTTCCTGGTAAAAACACCAGGAAAGTACCAATTATTTTAACCAAATCAATGCGTTCTGCACTTGATGCTTTGATTGCTAGTCGTCACAAAATTCAAATTGAAAGCCCTTTACTGCTTTCTAGGCCTGATAGTGATATCACGTACGATGGTACAAAGGTACTAGAGAATGTAAAAAAGAGATTTCCCTTAATCATCCCAGAACACTTCACTGCAACAGGTTTGAGACACCATGCAGCCACAAATTCGCAACTTCATGAAAGAAATGATACATTTACTGAAAACTTGGCCACATTTATGGGCCATGATGTTAATGTTCACAAATCAAATTATAAGTTGCCTTTAGTATTAATACAGAAGTCACAAGTCGGGCATCCCCTTCTTAAAATGACACTTCCTGATGAAGATGCGCAGATTTCTCATGGTGGTAATTCCAGTCAGGATGACCAGGAACAGAACACCAGTCAAGAAGAATTATCTGATAGTGGTTCACTTCCTTCAAATATAAGTGCACCAGAAGTGAAGAATATACACCGAACTAGGTGGTCAGAGGAGGAAAAAGAAGTCCTCTATAAACATTTTGGAAACTATTTTGTACAAAATGAAGCTCCAGAGCGTAAAAAAATTATAAAAGTATATGAAAATGAGCCAGCACTGAGTGGGAGAAGCATACAACAGCTATGCACTTATGTCAACAATATAATTAAAGGAAAAACCAAGATTCCGTCACCAGTTATAAGAAGAATAAAATCGTCAATAAATAATCAAGGTATCTGATTATTTTTGCTTTTATTTTCAGCAGTCATATTTTTACTATTTTTTTAAATTATTATAGTATGTTTATTCTTAGTTCAATATTTATGTAAACAGTCACTAATCCCATGTCATTAACTTAATTTGTCAAATGTGTATTCTGTTTTATCTTTTCTTTAATTGTGAGTACAAATGTTAAGTTGAGTATGTAGTTGATTTTCATTTATTGGTTATGAGATTTATTGTGTACAGTATTTCAAGAAACCTTTCCAAAAATAGCCTATTAGCACTAACAGGTTCTAATAAAAGTACTACTGTTTCCAAAGAATACTAAACTTACTGTATTACTATACTAAACTATCTTCGTCAGTATGTTATTAAGAATAGTTAAATTTTCTTGTATAAATACATCAGTATCTTGTAAAATAAATACAGGAATAGAATTTACTCTTGTTAAGAAATATACGTTTTAATAAATTATATTTGCCTTAATTCTATTTTACCTACCTTCGTACCGCCTTAACCTCGCTTCTCAACTTGCCTTCCCATCAGAAAATCTCTGAGGTAGCCAACATATTTTGAAGATAAATATGTAAACTTTCCCTTAAGAAAACTCGGATATATTTTGCTATCTGACTTCCGTTCATATAAAGAAAACTCTCAAGGTCGTGAGACGAAGTTTTTAGCACAGAACATAGGATTAAGCAACTAGCCACAATGACTACGCTAATACATGGTTACGTTACGAACAAAACTTATTTAATATTTATGCCACACTTAAATTCTCTCGCCCTCTCCTTCCTGTTTTAAAACAAACTTCCCAAATAAATATTTAATTAGAGTCAACATTGCCAACCTTCTGGGTTACCAGAAAAATATGCCAACTAAATCATTGTTTAGTTGTATGTATAGAATTAAAAAGAGCATTCAGTGAGTAATAAAACAATAATATCTTAATTAACAAACGTTGTACGAACTTATTGACGTATTTTGTAGTAATTTAATCTTTATTTAAAAGAGTTGTAAATTCAAGCCACTCAAACAGTTAAGTTGGCGGCATGGCCGTGTGAAGCGCCAACCATTCAAATTTATAAACAATAACCAGAAAATAATTGAATTAAATTCATTTCATAGTACAGTCAAGTGAATAATTTAACGATATTAATTAAAATTATTTCGTTTATTCATCTAATAAATTATTTTATGGAATAACAACCTAGATTCCATATGGCGCACAAATAATTCAAGCTTAGCTCACTTACAGTACTTTTAAACAGTTCTAATCTACTGTTTTGAAGAATCAGTTGTTTTATAACGTACCAAGACAATTTGAACAACCAGTTTAGACAGACATAAGCTACCAGTTCTACACCAAAGGTATGTGCAAGTTGTAATTACATTATAAACTAGTCAAAACAACATTATTACTGTACAACGACAATTTAGATCAGCGGAATTGCGACGGAACGTCAAGAGGATTCCACAGTGAACCAGATTAATTAAAACAGATTACAATAATTGAACACCAATACAATAAAAAATTAAATTTAATCAAAGGGGTAAGCAAACGGCTTCTTATACTATTGTTCTGTCGTATCCATTAGATTCTGCTAGATATTTTATCGTGTTTAGTTCGTCTTTGTAGTCTTTTTTACTCCTACACAAAACACAAAGCAAACAACAGACAAAGACAGAAAACAGCAAATTCATAACACTAACATACTATATCAACAAACAAACTGAAAAAATAGCCCACGAATTCCAAAAAGCAGGATACAGAATCGCTTACAAAACTACTAACGAAACAGAACACACACTATCAAAACACACACACAAAGCACAAAACAAATTCGATCTACCTATGTTTACAAATTAAATTGCTCAAATTTCAACAAATTCTACATAGGCCAGACAGGACGTAGCTTCAAACAGAGATACATTGAACACACAAAGGCACTCCACTCCACTACAGAATCCACCTTTGCAAACCACCCCATTGAAGCAAACCACACATATAAAAACATCGACAAAAACATGGACATTCTACACGTTGTAACATTACATAACCTGTGCTCAGTAATGATAAGAAATAAAGAAGTATTTATATAATAATAGTAATAAAAAGTCAGTAGGTACCCATTCCAAAAGTCAGAAATGGGGGATTAAGTATCATGCTATGAAAACATTTGTACCATAAAACACTGTAGCAATTAAAAACAATGTACTAAGTGTTATCATAAAAGTACGGTGTGTACAAAGTGCAACATAGTATGATATGTGGAAATGTTAAAAACTGAAAAGGACATCAATCACAAATGTGTGAACATGCAGTATTATAGTAATAAACTATAATTTTAATAATAAGTTGTTGTAGTTTTGTGTTGTTAGGCCACAAAGGCAATATCACTGTAATTAAAATATTATTTTTGTTTATGTTTAAGGAATCCAGGGTTATATCAGAAATTAATAATGGCTAATTAATATAAAATAAAGAGATGAGAGGGGGAACAAAATAGTGTGGAGTAAGAATATATTAACAGAAATATAAGTCGGAAATAAACCAAGTTAAAAATTATTAAATTATAAAATACAAGTAGCCAAGCTTAAGTAAAGATGTGAAGAAAAACCTTATATAAATTAAATTTAATTATAGCTAAAAATTGTAAAGAAGTATTTTTTCTAAAAGAAGGAAAGAAATAATAATAATTAATACTAGACTATTTACTAAAACTGTACCTAGGTTAGCCAATAAAAAACCATCAATTTCATGGTTACTAAGAGTAACTAATCAACAAGAAATTAAGGTAATTGTTAAATGGTATTCGAAGTGAGCAGATGAAAAAAAAATAATGTCCAGTAAATTTTAAAAATTTAATAACTAAGATTCGGAATAAACCCCATACCAAATTAATGAAACGAGTCAGCACCAGCCACTACATCTGAGACATCCATGGAACCACAATAATTAATACCAGAAAATTTAAAAAACGAACTTGTTGAATCAGATTTTAAGTAAACAAATACTATATTAATTAATGTAAAGTATGATACTAATAAATAAGCATTTCTGACTTTCTTAGAGTTCAAAGAACCCTCAAATAATCCTGAGATATATAATTTATTAATTTCTTTCTAATAACTGTAATTGAATACATCTGTTGTGTTATGTGTATGATAAAACTAATATCGAAAAAATGTGATTTCGAAAAATAATCGATTGTAAACTCATGATTTGGAGACAATAATTTCCATTTAATTAAAAGAAATATTAATCAATAATTAAAATTTAATCAATAAATACCTTTCTTTTAGGGAATTGACTGTGTATTATTTCTGGTAGATAGCAGTTTTGTTACAGGAAACGATAGCAGAGAAGATATCTCCAATTTTTGATAGAATATATGATTTTTGTTTGCCATCAGAATTTTACTTTGATTTTACTTTCATGTTCCATAAGGAAATGGAAGTATGGTGATGGCAAAAAAAATCGTGTTAGAGATTTTTGGAGATTCTGATTGTACTACCCTCACAACATGAAAAAAAGTAATTTTTCGAAAAGTGCCTGTGTCTGTCTGTCTATCTAGATTTTTTATGGCAAACGATAAGAGCCGCAAATTCAAACAGAATCAAATAATTTTTTGCATACAGCCCTGAATTGTAGAGTATTCAAGACCTATTCGTTTTTGTGAAGATCAGTTAAGATAAAGGGGTAGTTTACCTGCAATATTTTATGTTGTAACAAGAGAAATTTTTTCATGACCAACGATAACTGCCGTAAATTCAAACAGAATCAGATATTTTTTTACATATGTGCCTGAGTTATAGAGGACTCAAGGCCTATTGATTTTAGTGAAGATCGGTTATGGGGAAAGGGTAGTTTACCTGAAACATTTTTTGTTGTAATAGTTTACCTGATTTTTTTTTTTATATATGTACTACGTTATTGGCAACAAAGAAGCAGTTTGTTTTTAAAATTCCTTCCCGGCCTGTTTGGCCGTAGACCAATGTTTTCTGCAAAACCAGACGTTTCGGCAGTGCCATCGACTTCCATCATCAGTGAAAATCAAGTGCGATAACGTGAGGTGGTATACGTTAGTGACCACAGTAAGTGGCTGAAGCAGTAAGTAGAAAGAAGTAGTTTCAATGGAAATATTTCGAAAATGATTTTAAATATAAATCTTAGAACATGGAAGTCGTGTATGATTCTCCATACCAATATTTTGTTTTTAAGTGTGCTATTAAGTATTATGAATCTTCTCCACGTCAAGGTATAGTATTACAGCCCGTTTTGCCTTCACTGAAGGCACCTCTTTTCCTTGCCCTATCTATATTTCGTCTTCCCTGAGGTCTGTATCTTATTACTTGTTTAGGTAGTCTCATGTTTTCCATTCTCTTGATATCCTGCCACTATTTTATTTGTCCTTCCCTTATTCTGCCGGCTATAGAATATATATTTAACTTGGTTCTTATATTTTCATTTCATATTTGATATCTAAGGGTTTGTATTATGAATACTCAACACAATATTTTTCTTGTTAGATTCGAAGTTTTAAGTAATTTTCTCTTAAAAAGTGTGTATGAAAATTTTAGCACGACGATATTGTCTATTTTATTATTATTCTTAACGTTTTGGTTTTTATTATTAATTTTTGGTTTATTGATTTATTCTACCCAATTCAATCTATTATTGAATCCGATATGAATAAATCGGTTTACTTACTCTCTGACATCGTTTATTAATTTTGTTTAAATTGTTTAGAATGTTTTTTGTTCCATTTCATGAGTTCGATTCTGAAGAAGTTGCGTTGACTCTTCTATTATTAGCTGCGGTGAGTTGCTCTGTACTTTCCTGTATAGACACTAACATAAACACAACATGTACATGATACTTAATATTATTATAACATTAATAGTTAATAACATTTTATTATGGCCTATGCAAACTGCATTGGTCATTGTCACTTCTGATAGTGTCCTTTTTCTTCATCTTGTGGTTTTATTACCTTAACTATAGTTTGTTAAGTGAGTTTACTATACTTTAGGAAGTTACCTTTTTATATGGGTTGTAATCCTATCAAATTATTCTCGTTATTGCTTGAATATCTCTTATCATTGTTTTGATAGCACTGTTATTATTGTGCAGTAGTTCATTCTGCATTTATACTGAAAATTGCTTTGGTTTAAAGTAACCAAGATTAGTTGCATCTAGCTGTCAACATGGTTTATTTATTATTATGGTTATTATTAGTATTTGGGTGGCTATAATCCTTGAATTTACTTATTCGAATAGTATTCTGCCTCATTCAATGTTGTTGGTTTAGTTCCTACTCTTTTATGGTAAGTTTACAAGATAATTTTGTTCATCATGCATCCATTCTATGGCAAGCATATAGTTATAATATACAACAATGGATTATTGTCAGTTTTGTGTTTCTGTATTACATTTGATTTATTTGACTTTATGTAGTACTGGTATATCTATTGGTTATTATTAGATTACATTTTGTTTATCTTTTACAGTCTTTACTATTGGTAATTAGTGGTTATTTCTAATATCAATTCCACTTTACAATTGGTCATTGGTGTTTTGGACATAGCCCTCTTTTCATGTCCACACATAATTTAGCTAAGAACTTATTATTATTCATTCTCTTTGTTACTTTTTATGTTCAATAATTCATTCTTATTGATTATTGTTTGTATTACATTGTCAAGGAAGGTATTCACTTAATAAGTTTTGGTCAAGTGTCAATTTGTTTTGCAGCTTAGGGGTTTAAATCATGTTGTTTATTCCATTTATTCTTTCTTCTTTTATAATAATTCTTTTATTGCCATATGTTAGTTCATTATAATTCATGTTATCTCCCTTTTTTGTGTTTGATCTGGATATTTTCTTCTTCTCTTCACCGATTTCCTTCCTCCCTCTTAATAAGTTTCTTCATGGCGTTTTCACTGGTTTCCTTCTCACGGTTAATAGGTTTCTTCTTGATTTTGTCTTTAATGGGTTTCCTTCTCACTGTTTGATGTATTGGGTAATTATGTATGTCGTCTCGTCGTTAGTCTTGCTTTATCTTCTTTAGTTGCACATTTACTGGTAATTCCTTCTTCATTTTAATTCACTTGGTTTTGGCTTATGATACTTCCTTTTTTATCCATGATCGTATGCTTGACCTTGTAGGTATTCTTAATTGTAGTGGCTTTCAACTTATTTGTGGTACGCTGGTGTTGGTAGTGTTATATGTACCATTACAACATACAAAAATTTGACAGATATTTTTGTCGCAAAAAACTTTTATGATATATTGTGTATAAATACACATATAAAGGTATTTTTGCCACAAAAAACGTTTATGATATATTGTGTATAAATACACATATAAAGGTATACAATACATTTGATTTGTTTAACAGTCGTTATAAGACAGTATTACCATATAGGGGAGAGCAGAGAGACATAAGTTGATACTTTGTACTTCTTCAAGTGTCCCTTAGTCGCAGCACCTCTGCAACTGTATAACGTTTTTGTTATAGCTTGTAGTACATGCTCCTCCAGTCTGATTATAGCAGTGTACAGTAAAATGAGTCTTTGTTCCCTTTTGTATTTTAGAACGTGTAAAGCAACCTTTTTGTCACTAATTTCCTATGGGTGTTTACAGCTACGTACTTTGTTGGATCCATGGTAAGTGTACAATTGAATCATACTAATACAAAAGCAATGTGGCAACATGAGGGCAAGTTATGTTTCTCTATAACTTTTAAAAGAAAATTAATTCATAACCTAACAGATCTCAGAATTAATTATGTGTCAGTTACTTGTGATCCTATAATGAAGATTACGTGTTTATTAAATCCTAAAAAACTAAAATTTTTAAAATGATAATAGTAATAATGGCTCCTTTTTATGCCGCCTAGGAAATTTAGGAGGTAGAATAGGTTGCCTAAAGTGAGTGTTCGACACACGCACTAAAGGTAGAGTGGCCAGCAGCACTACACTTCAGCCACTAATTTTAAAATTAAAGGTGTACCTTCAATTTCACCAGAAGGAAAGTGGTATGTTGGTACAATGTAAGTAAAACATTTTGTTCTGTTTTCTTTTTTTCATATTTGGTTCAAACGTACAAGTGAAAAACTTTCTGGGGCGATGTAGCTCACAAAACCTACAAAGACTCGGCGTTTTCCACAACTTGTATTTAGGAAAGAACAAAAAGAAAAATCAGATTTCTGTGTTATGATCTGCACTATTCTGTTAGTTATTATGGTTTGTACCCTAAGAATATTCGTATGTTAGCCTCCGAATACGTGTTTGCAAATAATGTCGATTTTCTGGTGAACTGGGCCGGTAAAAGATTGTTTTACTGGCTTCATGCAGCGACATTCAAGGTTGTCTTTTAGAGAGGCTGAAGCAACAAGTTTTGCAATAGCATTTAGTTTTAATAAACATAACATAAAACTTTCTTCAATATTGGAATTCTGTGATAAGTCGCCTTCATTTTTACTGTCACAATATTTGGAATGTGAAGGAAACCAGGCAGCATAACGACAGTGCACTGTCCTAACAAAGTTGTCAGTTTGAAGGGAAATAAACAAGTCAGCAGGGTTACCCCTTTGGAAAAGGGTGAAACCAGTGGTATTTTCATAGATGGCAGCTGGAAACCACCACTTATCGTTATATCCACAGAGTGTTATGTAGATATCACTTTGATTATTTATGGACCAGCAGGTTGTATTGGAGTAGCACATCCATCAAGATAAATTACAGCCTCTCTTTTTTTACTATTTATGAAACAGTTTATACCTCATACCCGTTACAATCTGACTTCAGCCATTAGACAAGTGTTTATATGGCCTGTTTCGGTGCAGCCGCTGAGAGCTGGATGACAATAAACCCAGGTAAAACCATGACATACCTGGGCTAGCAAAAGATGCTCTTTCAAAGGCAGCTACACCATCTAACTGACAGCAGGTTTTAGTTCAACTGGAATTTGGCCATTAAATGAAAATATATTCAGTATCGAAGAGTTTCTGTGTTCACCTGTAATTGACAGAGAGATAGGAGACAAAAGTAATTATGAAGGAAGATTAACACCAACAAAAGATTGTCAAGAGACCACAGTAGCCGGACCTCCCACGTCGGAAATAAACGAGACATCTGCTAATACCTTATCACAATTGACACCAGAATAAATTCGCCCTTATCCGAAAGCGACTGCAAAAATAAAATAGAAATGCGCCAAGAAGAAAAAGTCAAGTATTCTCACTGACTCCTATTAAAAAAGCAATTCGTATTGAAGAGGAGGCATGACAAAAGAAAGAGCGATCAAAACGGAAACTAATCATGAACGGTAAAACGAAGGCGATTTGTGGACTGTATAGAAACGGTCAATCAAACTCTCCAAAACTTAAGAAATTGTAACAAATTAGTGGGTAGCGTAACATTTGTTATTTCAGAGGATTCTCGCTAGAGATTACCGGTAACTGCAAGAGGAACCCGCGCTGATATTGTCTCAGTGTGTTTAAAGTCCTCGGCGATGTGGAATGCTATTCAGACTAAATTTGCAAAGCAATATGAGAGCCCATTTAGGAGGAGGAGGAGATGGTGATTTTTCTACAAACTTACTGCACCTCGGTGACGGTAGTGTTCCTAATGACGATAGCTTCACAGAAATTGACGAAAAACTGGGACATAGTAAATAGTACAACACTGTATTAATTGCTAAATTCTGTGCAAAACGTCAAGTGTTTACTTGATAAAAATTACAAGTGGTTATTCCCAAAGAATCGAATCTGTGAAGGAAAATAATGATACAAGTTTGGAAAAATTTTCTGGGGATAATAAAAAGTCCGAAGAATCTATTAACAACGTATTTAATATTGAAAATATAGTGTACTATCTCCAAGAATTTTTGAATTCTTTAAATCAATCTTGCATTCCGCCACAACGGTTCATTCTAAAGGTTGGCACTCCAACAATGTTTTTGAAAAATTTACATCCTCCGAACGTTTGCATAATACAAAATGCAGGTGACACGGGAATTTCTGTGTCAAGTAGGTAATAGCGTTATTATCGACTCAAAAGCCCTCTTCACACACACATTCGAATCAGTAGGCTACTGGTTGTTAGCATTACCTGGTGTAATTACCAACTTATAAATTGTAACATTCTTTACTTTAGTACACACTTGAAGGAAATTAACAGTTTCGAAATTACATCCGTTCCATTTACATAATTTTCATTAAACCTACTTAATATGTAGTAGTGAACGATAAGCTTTTCCAGGTTTTACTAGTACTTGACCTACAACGGTCTGATCTCCTACACTCAGTGCCTCTGTCTTTAATGATCACCGCTTTTTTTACATAATAATTTTCCCATTCCTGCATAGAATTTACCCGCTCGTACAGAACGCAACAGAATTTAGTGAATCCAAGCTGCAATCGAAGTATAACTACGTTACTTTCACATCTCCGTAGGTATGCCACGAATATCCGTCATACTGAATTCTGCTCAATAAAAGTTTCATACTATCACATGACTCCGACATGTAAGCAGTAAGTTATAAACTGAAGGGATTGGTGAATTATTAAAAATGGAGTAAAATCAGTAGGTTAAAAAAAGTTCGTAGAAGTCTTTTGAGTGGAGGGAACGTTAGAAAACTGTTTATGTTATGAATGCTTAAGCCTACAAATCGTGATAGTTGTTATTATTATTATTATATTATTACTATAAAACAACATTTGTATTATTTTAATACAGACAGGAGTGAATACAGCCTTCGAATGAATTAGTAGTACGAACGCGTCAGCCTGCCAACACACATTAGATCTGTATATTTGTGTCGTGACGACGGTAGTAATTTTCGTAAACAAAGACTGTTGTGTCATTACGACATTAAGAATGTTGTTGGCGTGAATTTAGTGCGACAGATTTTTTTTACCTCTGCCCATGTTCTCTCTTTCAGTCCTCTCACTCACTCACTCACTCACTCACTCACTCTCTCTTTCTCGCGCGCGCACACGCACGCGCGCCAACTCGTACAGTTTCTTCTTTTTCTTGTCAACAATTTCAGTGTTACACACAATCCTTCACTGTTTGTTTGTGCCTGTTTGTTTAATCATTCATTGTGTTCGTACAGACTACACATTCAAACTTGAGTAATCTGTTTGTAGCAGTGTAACATTTCAACAAACACTTAAAGAGGCGCGCTTTGGGTGCAGTCGCAGAAGGACCTGCCGTGCTAACTTAATGAAAATAAAAGGAAATTAATAGTGAGGTAGTCATGTTTAATTAAAGGTAGTAGTGAGGTTTGCCCCTATTAGTGAGGTAGATGGGGAAAATTGACAGAGAAAGAGTGAGGGGGAGAAGAGAGACGGGGGAGAGAGAATTACGAATTTTTCATTATTCTCATTCATACCGAATATCATTTGTAAGAATATAGTTATGCAGTTATTGGTATACAGTAGTACCGAAGCAACATGTTTCAAGTTGACTCCCATCCGTTGGAAATTTATTCACCATTCTGATTAATAAAAATTTCTACAAGTACCAATAATATAAATAACAACCTGCAGAAGCAGAAGAGTTTATATCTTACAGAGTTGAAGAGTTGTAATGTTACATTAATTATATTTTTGCTTTTCGTATATCACAGTGAGCAGTAATCTAATTTTTTTGAAATAATACGTGAAGGCTTATATATTAAGAATTAATTTTTTTTTATAGTTTCCGTAACTTGCTTGTAAAATAATTAGGTATCCAAAAGGTAAGTTACATATTTTAATAGCAACTTATAAGTTCCTCATCCTCGGTTTTTTCCTTTCTTCAAAATGTACCACTTCTTAATTGCGAATAAATTATTTAACGTAATAATCGTTTCACCAAAGGCTGTTTGGATCCTGATAATAAAACTCTTGAGTCTGCTGCACATAATCCTCGCTTTTGGTTCATGTTTCGTTAACTTTCTACATTACAATAAGTTTAATTATTTTCAAGTTCCTTATAAGTAGCCAACTGTAGTAAACATCATGTACTTTGACCTCTCTCTCACTCTCTCTCTCTTTCTTTCTGTTACTTTTGTTCTTCTCAATAACTGTATCTCAGGAAGTCTGAACGTAACAGGTTCTTAAGTAAACTTCATATGACTTAACGTGCAAAATCTTAAACATCATTTGGGCTTCAGTTATGTTATAATTTTGTAAGAAAGCTTTACAAAATACTTTTTACACTGCTTCTGTATACGAAACTAGGTGCAGGTATGTAATCAAATTTTTAAGTAGGCCTATTTATTCTAACACTGTTACAGTTTCTTGAAAACGCCGTATGTAAACAAACATTAAAACTTAGTAATAAGGTTTATCAAACTACTATTTTTCTTGGACGCATTAACGCAAATCAGTAATCTAGAGACCAATTTTATATTGAAAAATCGATGTCTAATAAACGGAATTTGATATGCAAAAATCCATCGGTTAAGAAAATAAAGTAAACTTGGTTAGTAACAAATAATTTTGGCAAAAATTTTTAATTTGATATAGGCTATAATTGATTCCAATTTTATTACAATCTGAGAAATGAAGCCAAATAGATTTTCATAAACGTTGGTCTAGTAACAAAAAAAGTTTCATTCTTAAGCGCACAATATTATAATTTCCTTTTCATCCCGGAAAAAAGACTGTATTAAGCTACTATCATACTTGTCTAGTCTACACTATTTAATGGGTATATTATAGGTTTCACAAAAATTGATTATCTTACACATGGTTTTAATATATCACTAAACTTTGTGACACAACGGTTGATGTTAATACAGGTCTTAATTCGTTTCAAAATTTATAGATAAATAAAAAATTAAAATTATCACATATATTGTGTGGTGTATAAAATAAATTGTAATAATCCTTTCTAATATGATTACTTAAGCCATAATATCCGAAGTTGGACCGTTCCTTTATTCTTCTGTAGCCTCCTACATTCTTGCGTATCTGCTGTCATATTCGCGTCTCACAGTCATAGTAGACAGTAGGCTATAATATTATACCTTTTTTTGCGTTGTCTGAGACTTGTCTCAGAGGATAAGACTCAGGCTGATCTGGGGCAAGCACCCTTCCGCCGATTGGAGATTTAGAGGAGTCGCACGCCAGCGCAGCGCGGACCGGTGGCGAAGTAGGTGGAGGCATTCAGGATAGAGTGTAGTGTATGGATGTGTATTTGTGTGTTTACGTAGTGTGCAGAGCCAAATGGGTGATGGTAGAGCCATAATAAAAGTATAAGTCAGACGACAGCCAAGACGAAGTCGAGTAACGCAGGACGCCAAAGCTGGAGGGAGGTGTCAGAGAGGCGTCAAGGTAAGGCGGGGAGGCACAAAGGAGAGGGATAAAGACCGGATAGGTAGATAGGAAAATTTAAGATGTTAAGTTATCAATAAGGAAGCCAGGTGTAGTAAGTATGACGAAGAGACTTAATTATTTCTATTTCACCGTTGGCGGGGGTTTCTGGGAGGAGGTCCATCGGGAATGGTGAGGAGACGGTTTATGACAAAGGAAGGTCTGCGGTAGTTACAGGTAGTATTAATATTATACAATACCTCCTTCACATTTAAGTTGAGGAATTCCAATCAGCCTTCCGTTGCGTTACTTCTCTCTTGAGCCCTTGATATAATTCGTTGCCTGCTCTTTATTGCAGCTGTAATATCTCCTTCGTTTTATAATTCGTAACGTTAAATATTCTTCCTCACCCTGGAATTTTCCATTCTCTTTTACTAATTTCTTTTCACTTCATAAGACTTTTCTATACAAAAGCAAGTATATAAAAAAGTTATAAAGTTTTAAACGGCATTGTTTAAAAACATTTATCTACAAGTTTCTTTTCTATAGTTCATCGTACACACCCTTGCGAGATAAAAATAACTACACGGTAGTTTCTTTCGCAATTTTTCGCATTATTTTGAGACAATCGACTGGTGATTTAGAGATAAATACTTAATATTAATGGGGTCTCATACATTTTATATTATATCTGTTTTCTATCCTACTGATAGAATTAGAAAAACGGTAGCTATATCTCTTTTCCTTTTAAAAGCACAATACATATTAATTTACCAAGTAGCAGTTTCCTTCTTCATTTAAAATTTCTATCAAATCTACTGTATATTGGACAAAACAGAAGGCGAAACATACGTGCTTACAAGGTAGTGTAAACATCCTGTAATGCTGTCAAATCAAAATACAAATGAAGGGGAAGTGAATACTGTAATGAGTAGCCCCTACATTCATATTTATGCAGGAGTAGGTGATGATTAAGGCCCGGATTTTTATGTAATTACATATTTGAATGCTGAGTGCACATTTACACGGAAAAGCCAGATATCGGCGAATCATACCAATAGGTGTCTTATCCGCGAGTTTAATTTTACATATTTTTACATATTTTGTTCATATTACAAATTTCACTCCATCTTACATATTTCTACATATTTTAGCTATTTTACTATACTTTACTTCAATTTGAAAATTGAAATGGCAAAAAATAGTTAGGCCTATAACAACATTACTCAGATGCGCAAATGTGCAATTAATCAGAATCAGGTCCAATTAAATTTATTACAAGAAAAGGCAAAATATTGCATCTGTTGCAATTGCACACAGATTCTACTTTCAAGAAGTAAAATTTTTTACGAGCTCAAGCGACAAGTAAGGCATTTTGCACGGGATGTTAATGAGAATGGTATGCGCGGCCGCACTCCTTATTTACGTTTCGTTCGCACGTTCAGCAGGCTCGATGGGGAAAGAACGTGCTGTCCGCGGTAAATAAATACTCTTCGCAGATCTTGCAATTCTCGCAACGGATTCCATCTACCTAAACAAACAAATATCCATATAACTATATGCTATTGTAGGGCACAATGTGATTTTTGACGCCAGTATTATCGACGCTCTCGGAGTGTAAGCCTACACGTAAATAACAATCTGGTGTGCAGTGTGGTGTGTTGATGTTATTGTCAAGTCAGTGTTTTGTCTTTCGCCTACACTTCTGCGCTTGCTTTTTCTTGCCTTGGCGGATTCTCGTTGTTGGACAAAAGACGTCTTAAATAATATAGTGTGCGGTATTGTTCAACGCAAGTTCTTAAGAATTTTAAATACAAATATCCTTGTTTTATCATGGCACCGTCTGCATCATCTTTGTCATCTAAGTTAAAATCATGGGTACAGATTGACAGTGCTTTTACAACTGACGATAAAGCTGTATTTTGCCAAGTTTGTTATGGCCAAATGGTGTTAAAGAAGAGAAGGTACTGCTGTTGTATACAGATGCAGCAGCATACATGTTAAAAGCAGGTAATTCTCTAAATGTGTTTTACCCCAACCTACTACATGTTACATGCCTGGCTCATGGATTGCATCGAGTAGCTGAAACTGTCAGAGACCTTTTCCCCGAAGTAAATACATTAATATCAGCAACAAAAAAGGTGTTCTTGAAAGCTCCTTACCGTATCCAGTGCTACAAACAAAGGCTACCTGACACACCTCTGCCTCCAGAACCCGTAATTACAAGATGGGGAACCTGGATCGAAGCCGTAAATTTCTACAGTGACAACTTTGAAGCTGTGAAGTATGTGGTGGAAACATTATCTCCCGATTCTGCAGTGTCAGCGAGCGAATCCTTGTCTGCATTCAACAACTCTAAGGTGATATGTTCAGTTTCGTACATCAAAACGCATTTCAGTTGTATCAAGAAACTGGAGACTGCAGGTCTGACTCTCCAAGAGGCCATAGGAATAGTTGAAGAAGCAGTTAACAAGTGAAATGCTGTGCAGGGTGAAGTCGGTGACAAAGTTTCTACTAAATTAAATGCTGTGCTGAATAGAAACCCTGGTTACTCAACTTTACATACCATTTATCGCATATGTAACGGCGAAACTGTAGAATCGATTGAGAATATTCTTCCAAGTACGATTCCTCTATATAAACATGCGCCGGTGACGACATGTGATGTCGAGAGATCCTTTTCTATATATAAAAACATACTCTCAGACCGAAGACAGTCCATGTCAACAGACAATATAGAAAAGTATTTAATAATTAATTGTGCAACTAAACAGTGGAAAAAAAAACTTACATGGACACTTTATTCTTATGCAGAGTTATAGTAGAGTTTTATATATATATATACAATCTAGATTTTCAAGTCAAAAATCTACCTTTAAATTTATAGTAATTTCAACTCTCCTAGTAAAATACTTTGTTAAATAGTTAATAATTCTCAATTTTTTACTTTATACTCATGTCCTATACTACAGAAATCCATAGGTAAAATACTTTGTTGTTGTTAATTTTATAATATCAAGGTTTCTTTTTTAATACTGTTTTCTAAAATATGTTTTCATAAATTTTCTAAAGTACAATAAACAATTGAAAAGTAATTCATTTCTTATGCATGCTGTCTTATTGTAAACTCTTCAACAAAGAGTTGAACTTTCAGATACTGTGTATTCTGAGGGTTAACTTATTTTCTGTAACAGAAGTGGTAATCTAACTGGTGATTAGTGTCAGCCCCGAACTTGATTAGTATTTTATGGATTACATTGACTTTGCTCAAAATATATTTGCATGTTTTGAAAGTGATTTTAAAAAGTTTAAAATGAAGCACCTATTATTTTCAAAACCTTTCAAAAAGGGCACTGTTATGTTCTCGTAAAATGTAAATTATATTGTTGATGTGAAAGTATTTTAATACTACATATTTCTTAAATATTACATATTTAGCTACATATTTTCCTTATTTTTCCTACATATTTATGTACATAAAGGGAGACTGTGCGCTGCGCCGTACGCTAGACAGAGAGGGTATAATAGCAACTATCTCGCTCTACTTTCGTCAGTGAAACACGCGGCGGATGAGTAAATTTTAGTCGATTCATTTTTGCAGTTCAACCTGCGATAACTTCAAAACCAATAAATATACAGCAATTCTGAAAACTGCATTGTGTTCAGTAATTAAATCTCTATAAGTAGCCAAAATCTCAATTAATATAATTAACAATTACAGAATTGCAAAAATTAGTTTGGAGATACGTCCGGATATGGGAGGTTCCGGATATCACAGGTCCGGATGTGACAGGTTGTACTGTATTTACCTTATAACAATTCCCCCTAAATAAAAGGGAAATCCCCAAATTCATATTTCGAAGCCACTTGTTGTAGATAAAACGGTATTTATCTTGGATACATACGTTTAATCTCATACAAACTTTTTATGTGTGTTCCCATCAGCACCGACACACCTGTACAGGCTTCTCCATATTTTTCTACACCTGTCCAAATATGACTATACTGATTACAATAGTAATTTCTTCTACGGTTTGTTTATGACCATAAGATATGTCTTTATAGTTCCTTTTAAATACCATTATTTTCTGCTCATTCGTACAAAACTTTTAATTGTTGAATGTGCCAATTCTGATAATCTTTGCCAAACCCAAATTTTAATGTTATACGGCGTCACCTTATTATGTAGCAAACAAAATTAGAACAAATCACTGTTATTTTAGCAGTAGCTTTTTTAAGGAGCCCAGAGTAGGCCTATACCTACCCGACACGCACACATTTGAAGGATCAGTATTTTGTCTTGGAGTTCACTCTCCCAGCTGAGATACCCATGTTTTTAGGGACCAGTAACTCGCATTTGAACTTCTATCATCAGCTACATAATGTAAATCCTAGATAAATGTACAAGCCTATGCTCTAAAAGCCTAAGCTATGATACCCACAATCATCTACGTTTTACTAAAATAATGGTTGCAAGTTAAATTTTTTGATTCATGTTGATGCTTTTGTCTCGAAGAAACCAGGTAAATTAATCTGCTTTTCGTATCCGGCCGACGATGGTGTGGTCCCACTTACGAACAGTGGCACTTGCAACTCGTTTCACTTGCGAACACTCAAGTAGATAAGACACGTAATTAATTTTTGATACGTGAGAGTACCTCCCACTTGCGAACACACAAACAACGATGTATGTACATCCACCCTGTATTGTGTTTATGTTTTTATAATTCGTTAAATGTATTTTTTGTTACCAACTACGTTTACCAAGTTACAATTTTTATAAAACTCACACACACACACACACACTTGCATAGCCGCTCCCTCACTCTCTCTCTCTCTCTCTCTCTCTCTCTCTCTCTCTCTCTCTCTCTCTCTCTCTCTCTCTCTCTCTCTCTCTCTCTCTCTCTCTCTCTCTCTCTCTCTCTCTCTAAATTAAAAAGGAAGGTTATTTTTTATTTATTTTTATTAGTCAACTTGTAGAACGGACGACGTGATCTTGAGAAACATCCCAACTTCAGAATCTTTTTCATATCTTTTAGTTTATCCAATTCAGTATACTTTTTCGTCCTTTTCATAGCTTAAAAATTTCACTCCATCGTTACATCGTGTTCTGAATACATTTCTCTGCCTCAGATTATAAACATTTGATAATGTTTTTTATTCTTGGATGTGGTCTTCCAACGTGGCTGTTTAGTTTCTGATGCGTGCTTGTACGGTATTATTCATTGTATGACGTCGGAAGTAGCAGTTCCGTAACTCCTGTGGCACTAATCATTGTCTAGCTATTGTTCTACGAAACAATTAAAGAATTAATCGAGTTTCTCTTCCTCTGGAACTTGACCATGGATACACTACCAGCCACATTCTACATCTTTTCGAAGGAAAGCAAGTGTAGCACACATTAGGATTTTTGTGCTCCCTAAGTCATTTGAATGTGTATACTCGTGCAAAGTGACTACTGCAGCTTTTGAATTTTCCATTCATGAAAAATTACTTTTAATCTTTCAAACTCTCTTTTCTATTGGTTTAACAAAAAATCGGGAGCTTAGCTTGCACAACGTCTTCGCCCGGACGGAAACTACTCTCGTCAATTTTCAAACCGGGACAATTGACAAACTGGCCGGGACCCCGGGATCAGGTCGTCAAACCGGGAAAATCCCGGTCAAACCGGGACGTATGGTAAGCCTATTTATACATGTATTTATCGGTTTTCAATATTGATGTGAGCATTGTACTGTAGAATTAGGAAGCGATTGTATTGAACGAATCACGATTATCAAATGATATACGGTATTCCTTTTAGTTCAACAATTCCGTCATCTCGTCTCCGGTACTTTGGAAAACCATTGTTATTTTCAATAGTTTAAAGTAAAATGTTGCTCGGTTATTATGTGTACATATTCCATCAATCATGCAAGGAACATTAGGATTACGAGCTCTACAAGATCCATGTATCATTCGAGATAACAATTTTATGAATCCTTGGAAAAGTGATACGGCACAAAACTTAGGATAAGCAAGAGGTAGTGTATTAACTTTTTAAATTGTATATTATTATTATTTTTATTATGTTTTTACTATAAAATATTCATATTATTTTAATATGATTTTCTGGAACACGTTTGGTGGAAACGTAAAACCGGCCAGCTGATAAATAAGAGGTTGCGAGTTCAGACGTAGATGTGTATATATGTGTCAGCCAAAACAGTGTTTTGTAAACGTACACGTCTGTCATTACAACATTAAAAATGTTATTTGACCTTGAGTAGGTACTCATGTTGACGGGAATGAGAAATCTTGTGGTGTTAGCGCTGAATAGACACAACCCAGGGGGGGCCATTCCGGCTTCCCGCGCTAACCTAGCGATCAGC
Organism: Magicicada septendecula; assembly: GCA_034769895.1. Lineage (NCBI taxonomy): Eukaryota > Metazoa > Arthropoda > Insecta > Hemiptera > Cicadidae > Magicicada > Magicicada septendecula. Next base: position 192,207,730 of record CM068372.1, read on the forward strand.
TGTTTTTGCCGCGTGACGTCCGACTGGTGGAAGAAATACGCGCGAGTCTTGATTTACCATGCAATCTTACCTGAGACAATGTCCTACTTAGCATCTCTCTGCTGTTTATACGAAATATTAACAATAATTGTAATGAGCTATTCATATAGAAAAAGGATTAAACAACAAGATTAAATGGTTTGCGGCAAAAAGAATGGTAAAATCTATTTCTACATTTAATAGAAAAGTAAGCAAGTCTGTCCACATATAACATTGACAAAATGGCACAAGATGTAAAATTAAGTCGGAATTTTTTATTATTCGTTAATTTTATATTAATAGAATTATTTCGATTGTTATTAATTTACTTATAAACCTCAGATGATACTGATATTTTTCAGTGAAACGTGCGTCAGGTGTTAAAAAGAATATACGAAATTATACTACTTGCAGAAGAAACAAATTGAAAACATCACAAATTTTATATATATATATATATATATATAATATGCCTGCGTGGGTGGGTGCGCGTACGTGCACACGCGTGCGCGCATGAGTGCGTGTATAAACATTTCTATGTAGTATAATATATTTGAAACAAGCTTCCAATTATTATAATTATAATCAATATCATAATCATTTTTTTATCTACATTTTCTACATTCTACATTATCTACATTGAAATTTATTGACATTTAAAAGATACATTAAATATACTGTATTGAAAGGGACACTGTGCGCTGCGCCGTACGCTAGACAGAAAGGGTATAATAAGCAACTATCTCCCTCTAACTTCGTGGTCAAACACGCGGCCGCATGAGTAAGTTTTATTCAATCCATTTTTGCAGTTCAACCTGCGATAACTTCAAAACCAATAAATATACAGCAATTCTGAAAACTGCATTGTGTTCAGTAATTAAATCTCTATAAGTAGCCAAAATCTCAATTAATATAATTAACAATTACAGAAGATACACAGAAGAAGAACGTGTTTTTTTAGACGTTTCTATTGGTTTAGCATTTGCATTTGTACACTGTACTCTTTAAAATACAAAAAGTAAAATTGGTTAAAAAGTTTTACTTACAGTACGCCTACATCAGTTTTTGAAAAAGTTTGTGATTCGGCTGCTTCATACAATGCACACGTTTTTTGGAAGCCATGAAGCCAAAGTGAGTCGACCTAACGCCGCTGCCCCAGATTCAGTTGCCCCAAATAAAGTATTTCAATTGTAAAAACTTAAATATTCAAAAATAGTGAACCATATCGCAGAATGACGTAAGTGTAGTGAAGAAAAAGGGGTGATCAGCCAAAACATCAAGAGTAGTATCTTTATATCCCTAACCATTCGCTAACCAAAATTGGAAAAATTAGTTTGGAGATACGTCCGGATATGGGAGGTTCCGGATATCACAGGTCAAGATGTGACAGGTTGTACTGTCCTTTTACCTACATATTATACTAATGTACAATGAAGATATACTTATTATATCTTTATTTAGTATATAGTTATTTACGTGTCAAGAAAAGAACGTGTGAATAAAGTGATCACAACATTTTATACCTTATATGTTTTCTGTCATTGAATGATTAACCCACTTTTTAATAACAGCGTTGAAAAATAGTTGATTACGTCTTTCAAAGATTATTTTTACTACGGTACTGAAATTAAAAATAACTAAGATCGTATACAGGAATTAAACGTAGGCGACTGGAATACACAGCCGAGACACAGCAGCTGCAGGAATTGCTTACGTTCAGTAGACTTGGCAACGTTGTGACCTTCGTGACTTTATATACATTTTGTGGCAACACTGTGCATATTTTTCATCACTAAAAGCTAAACCGATATCCGTGATAAAATAGTAATGCATTTTTTTAATCGTGTGAGTGGTTTGTAACGATAAAGTTAACAGGGTAATTATTATTCAACTTTTTTCAACAAACTATCTTGAAACGGATATATATTTTTACGGTTTTTTATGCTGATTACGAATATGTAAGAATAAAATGTCTAAGCTTACTCGTAACTTTTATATATGGGGTCTCAAAAAGATGAACTTCTCTGGTCAGAACTTGCATGTTTAGCTAATGATGGATAAACGTGATTATATATATATATATATATATATATATATATATATATAGATTGAAATAGAAATATTTATTTTGTATTATTTATTACTAAAATGTGTCGACATTTATTTTACAATACCGTCATCTTCAGAATCTGAATTTAATAATGAATAATTATATATATTTGAATTCAGTTAGTACATTTACTTTCAGTAAATGGAGATCAGCAAGAAAAGTTCCAGATTAGATGTACCAACATACTAAGGTCTGTTAATGAATATCCAGTGTTTTAAAGTTCCAGAGAATATACGATTTTCTTCCGTTAAACCATGTTTTAGAAACACTGGATTGATTCTCCTATTGGATCATAACGTATTTTCAGATCATAAAATTTTGCAATAGGAAATCATGTAACACACAGCTTGCATAGACTAAAAAAACGGCCGCTGCAAATCTGCCTGCTATCCTAAAGGTACATGGCGTTTGGTCTTACAAAACTGCAATACCCACTACATGGATACATATATATGCCTACGTCTTATAATATCTCTATTTTGAGCTGCGGTAGAGATTTATGACAATGATGTGTTACCAATAAGAGCGCCCTGCTATAGATGGATAGCACCAACTCTGTTTCATAGTCTGTTGTAGTATTTGCAAAACTTTCAGATACTTTTGTTAGTCGTTACATGTTTTTTTACACAACAAAATTCACAGTTTTACATGAGGGAACGTTACAATTATATTGTAATTTTTATTTTGTTAAACGTTCATGGAGGGAATTTGTTAGAATTTAGTATTACATGCACACTGGTTAATTTAATAAACCAAGCAACCGAAGTCTCTGTGAGTAATACAGATATTAACAGCTTGTGAACATGGCTTTGTTTGTTTGCATTGTGGGAATTGTTTACATGGCGGGAAAGGAGGTGTTATTCATAATATAGATCCACGTGGAAACCAGTAAGTGAAAGCTCAATATTTTGACCTGTGTTAAGTATATATCAAATTATAGTATTTTAAATAATAAAAAACTAAAATTCACTTTAATGTCTGTAAACGTCAAGACACGTTCAGTACGTAATTAAATTCATTGACTATTAACTTCCCGTAAAGTTTCTATATATATTTTCGTAACAAACACAAAACTCTGGGAGTTCGGTACATCGTGCCACATAGGGAGATAGCTCACTTTTTAGTTCATAATTCCAGGACCTCGAGAAAATATCCAGGGTATTTGGATATATATGTTTTAATAAGGTTAATACAGTTTTTTATATATTTAAATAGTCTTTAATTTTAATGTATAATTTAAAAAATAAGTTTGTACTATTTTCTGTTTTAAATTTTAAGTGATGAGTTGTATAGATGACTTAATGGGTTGAAACACTGAATTAAAGCATCTCCTGAATTCATAATTAGGAGCCATCATATTATGAATATGATAATTCATATTATGAATTCAACGGATGGACGGAGCCCTTGAGACGGTAGAGCGGGACGGAGAATCACGTTATCGCCTGATTGTTGGCAGGTTCGAATCAGCTTTGCTTTTATCTGGTGAGTTACCTTTTCGCTTCCAGTATATTCACACGTACTGGCTTGAGCCTTCAGTACCAGTGATGAGTACCGTCACGCAAGGAAAGACAGCAAAGTCAACAAGTTACTAAAAAAACCAGTTGAATGGAATACTTGTTGCCTATATATTAGTTATTACATTCTAGAAACGTGGATTACCGAACTGCCATATGCATTTCATACTCGATCAGAAGTTCAAGTTTCCAGAGCTATGTGACATTGACCTATGTGTGTGTGCAGAAGTACGATACACAATTAGTTTACCAAGGCTTCCTAAAACAGCTGTCTCGACTATGCTTCATGGACCTTGTGAAATTTGTAATTCCAATGCACGTAATACATGGTTGATGGAAAATGCACAGAAAGCACCCGGGAGACTTTTCACAGTAAACTATTCAATCAAGATTGATTATCCATAGCATCGCAGGCGAGATTACGGAATTGTTGCTCTAAAAGGAATACATCAACTTGATAAACGTGATATCGTTCCCTACAATCGCTTCCTACTTCTGAACTATAAAGACCACATCAATATGAAATTTTGTCTTCTTTACGTTCGGTGAAATACCAGTTCAAATACGTGTTTAAAGGACGTGTCACAGCATGTATGCAATTCGTAATAAGCGTCAATGACGACCATCAACTGCAATAAGATAAAACTATAACATATGCTAATATGGGATACTTTAGCTCTCATGGAGCAATTGGCGCCTTCATTCAAACGAAATGCCTGATCAGTCGAATACAGTCGTTCGTTTAGCTGTGCACGAAGATGGATATCATAATGTGTAGTTTTGAGCAGGGTATGAGGAGAATGCAGTCCAAGCATCTGCAACAAAACACACAACATTGACAGAATGGTACGAATGGAATCAACGTGATCTCTATTCTTGCAAATACCTGTATACTGAAATTCCAAGATTTACTGACAGTAAATGAGTTCCAAGAAAGAGAGACGGTAGCAGCGTTATAGGGTGGATGTATGCTGTCGTTTCAAACAATCATGGCAAATTTTACATACGTATGTTACTACTTTGTAATAAAGGAGGAATATAATTTACAGATCTACCACAGTCATACTTGCACATGCGTTGCTTGAAGATCACATAGATTTGAACAATGTTTGAAGGAAATGCAGGGAACACGCATACCACGTCACCTTTAAGAGCTGTTCATATTAATAGGTGTGAACGATTTTCAATACTCCAATGATAAAGGATATACAATCCCTTGAAGGAAATGCAGCTGAAAATGCAGCACTACAGGGTACAGATGACATTGTAACGGTTTCTACTGCAGGAGAATCGCTGTGTCAGTACCAAATAATTCTTATTAAGCCTGTACACAATGTGAATTAAGAGGCCGTTTGTAGTGGTGATATTTATATTAAATGAAATGAAGAACTGAAATTAGTTGTAAATAGAAGTATGTGCACCATAGCAGGCGACACAAATGAGGTGTTCTTCTTGGAGGCCCCAGGAGGGTGTAGCAAAACCTTAGTAAATGAAATCACGTTGAATATTGTTCGGGGACAAAGTCATATCGCTTAGCAGCAGGATGTACTGATATAGACGAGCTACTCTTAGATGGAAGAACTACAATCCATCAGATATTCGGAATTCCTGTGCCTTCTTCAGTTTCCTCCATCATGGTTACGCCACCACAGTTCTACGTAAAGCGTCGGTTATTCTAATTGACGAGGCATCAACGATCCCTGCAGCAGCATCAGATTGTATACATCGTTTACTTCAAGACATAATAAAATATAAAATCCTTTTTTTAATGCAGTTCCAATGGGTGGAAAACTGATTTTTGGTGGAGATTTTAGACAAGTCTTACTGGTAGTCCCAACGACGAGTAAAATTCAAAACATGGTGTCCTGCATTCGGAGAAGTACAATTTGGACCTTTATAACCACACTTTATTTGATCTAAAATATGCGTGCAGATGGCAATGACTGTGAATTTTCCGAGTGGATACTTCGATTGGGAAACGAAACTCTTCCTATCGAGCGTGGTGGAAACATTATTAATATTTCCAGAGGATTCATATGCAATAGAATTTCAATTGTGAAGCATATCTTTGGTAAATCATTAGATGGAAAGAATGTAGATAAATATTCAAATTGAGATACTGTGTGCCGGTTGAACAACTGCAAACTGATCAACCAGATGTTGCTGTGTTTACTTTTAGTCAAACGAGTACTAAAGTGTAGACTTTAGTACATCATCACGAATGATCCAACAGAAAAATTAAACATCGTATTAGAGCACCTGAATTCTATTACACTCTCCAGAATGCCACTTCATAAACTCATGCTCAAAGCCGGGGTTATTGTAATGTTATTCAGGAATGTGAGGTTCGGTTCAGGTTCACTTATTGTGCCCACATTGTGGTACGTGGGAAAATTTACAGAGCTTGGAAGAGGCAATATTGTTTTCATTCCATGAATAAAGGTGATCTATCTGTTTTAATAAAGAAAAATTGGAATCAATTTGTTCTTTATTTATGGGCAGCTGTATGTGGCGTTGAGTCGGGTGAAGGCTCCAACAGATAGTCAGGTAGTCATTAAAAAACGAGTGAGCAAGGCCAAGATGGCAATGCGGCATAAACAAAGAACATTATACCCACAGAAATACTGTTACAGAACGTCACAAACCACCTAGGCTTCTTTTATTACAGAATACTAACAGCACAAAACTGGTACAATTTGTTTGTAAATTTATTGATCAATAATAACAATTATTAATACATTTGTGTTCAATTTCACTGAAATATGTTTAAATATTATCAATAAATTTGGGATATTACCTAACAAGCCACCAGTATGAATGTAATTACATGACTTTATTATTATATAATCTTTAGAGAGATTACTCACTTGTTCAGTTAAAGCTAAATCAGTCACAAAAATTATACTGGAAGTCAAATAAGGGAATTTAATATAAGTCAATACATTTTAAAGCTTCAGCAGACGGCAATAATAATTTCATATACATGTATTGGTGTGGTTAAAAAATCTGTCATAATAAACTATAAATAACTTCCAACTAAGCTAATTATTTATTTGTAAAAATTTGTCCACTTGATAACTACGACTTTAGTATGGCTGAAGCATTAACAAATCTTTACTTAGTTCTGAGGTAAGATATTTGTAAAAAAGAAAATTGTGACTTACTTGATATAGGCATGAGTAATTACACCGTCGGTTTTGTGAAAAGCCATCAAAGGTCAAGGGAAAACTCGGGAATGGAAACATAGGAGACACGTAATTACACTGTCTGCGTCCACTTTGATCATGGCATTTAGGTCATGCTACTTTGATCAGCTTGCAAAGCAATTTCATTTTTAATACCTTTTGTAATTTTGTGTTTTCATTTGTGTGCTGTTCTCGTTTACTTCGTGTGAAGTTATAATAGATTTTATATACATGTTAACCTTTTTTTAGTAAAATTGATTTGTACCTAATACAGACACAAGGAACCAACACTGATATAGAATAGTTCGTTTTTAATTGAAAAAATTTTGGAGAAACACAATTAGTGACGGACTTATTTGAGTTCTGTGATCCGCGCAGCTCTTTAACACCATAATTTGTATGTATCTGTCAGTAGTCGATAGTTTAGCTTTATTGTGCATGTAAACAAATGTAGATGTGTGACATCAAAAATAAATCTGGAATTGACATTGGAGGTGAACTTCAGTATTCAGGAAAGTTTCTAATTCTTTTAAACTTTTAAGCTTTTTAGAACAAGTATAATATATTTTTGCTCACCGCTCACGCGCCGACACACACACAATCGCTCGCGCACTCGCACGCCAACAGTAACCCACGCCAAAATTAATCTAATCCTACATTCATGATAATAAGACGTAACGTATTAATTAAGTCTTAAATCGACAACAATTCACGTGTGTATCCTCGCGGGTGTGTGTAAGCTTATATGTCTAAAAGGTCTTGTGTATTTATGTAAACAATTGTCTACAGTGTGTTATAACTTTGAGGTAACAGGTAACATTTTCTATATCACTAACGGAAAATCTCATTTGCTCAACACACGCTATGTCCCTTTTTTTACGTTTATTAGGATAGATTGAGCATGGTAGTGAAAGTCATCAAAATAAATGTACCGTTAGAAAATAAATTAGTGTCGTTTTGAAAGTGTTGAAAAATAAAAATCTGTGTAAGTATACGCTGTGTGAGTATAAATATTTCTGTTGTCACTGAAATCGATTTCAAACTACATACCACCCTTTATTTTTATTCGTTACACTTCATTACCCTATACTAAATAAGTCAGACATTCATAAGTATATGTTTAAATTTATTATATGCCTACAATTGAAATTTACAACCAAACATTTATAGGTGTAAATATAAATATCTAATTATTTAGATGTCATATATATTGCAGTTATTATTAGAAAACCTATTGGAAAATATTCTAACAAAACGTAGAAGAACCAAACGTTCTTGTTTTTCACGGCTGATTGGACTTGTTAGTCATAATCTCATTCTGCAGATTCCGATTACTACTTAATTTGGAAATACGGATCTCCTATATTGAATTTTTTCTAAATATATTTATATTAAATTTTCATCTTGACTGATACGAAGTAATTTCAAGCGGTCGAGCATATACTCAAATGCGCTTGTGCACACGCGCGCGCGCGCGCGCGCACACACACACACACACACACACACACACATACTAATAATTCAAAACATTTTTAATGCGGTTTCCGACACATTAAGACTTGCAAACAGATGAAACACAATGTATAATTGGAACAATTTTCAACGTTTTGCTAATACAACACTTTCAGTTACTTTTGTGATATCTTTCTTACACACGTATACAGCAACTGTAACTTAACATTATATTAACAAAACTAAGCAGAATATCAGGTTAACTATTAGTGCATTCTCCTTGGGCTCCTGATCCCGCTATGTGCCTACATGTTCCATAAAACTCCTTGGCTCTCTAAACTCACACGTAACAAACGGAAACACACTCACATTCCTATTACAAAACATAATTGAAAAAACCGGTCTAATTTGAATCAAATTTTGAATATACATTTATGAATTTATTTCATTAATATTATAATTTCTGATTAAGAGAGCGATGATGATAATAAGATGAATAAATATCAAATAATTTCTTAAACCATTTAAAGAACACTTACAAACAGTATAGTTAGGCCAATATCACTGCCGTCAGCTAACGTATTAATGATTGGTATAATATCATATTCAGGATTTCAGTTGCTCTTTACTTTGCTAAGGATTATAAATAAAATTAAACATTAAAGGCCCTTGCCGTTGCGTATTGTTTTAGTAATTAGGAATACAGTCTTCTTTAATTTTATAAGCCGTGTATGTCAAGGACAGACTTTTTTAACATTTTATACATAAAACAAAACATTTTAACTTATTTAAATTTATTTTAGGCAACAGTAAAACACATAATTAAGTGCACTGACAACAAGCAATAAGAAAGCATTACAATTTATAGAACAGTCCTATATTTACATAGGCTAGTTTTGCTTTATATAGTCAAACAAATTTAAAGAAATTATGAAAACATTATTACATTTTCCCTCGGTGATCTTTGAGGGAAGTTTATAAAACTTTTTGTTTCACAATTTTGTAAGCTTTATTTGTTTGTTTTTAATATTAATAGACATATATTTTGATAATACTTTACCAAGATTTAGGCTTAAGTGTATCTTAAAAGAAAAGTTGAATATTTTGAAAATAAACAATAGAATTATGAAGTGCGAACGTAACCTGCATTTTCTGGTTTGTTCCTTTCCTTTGTTAATGACAGTTTAAAACAAACAAAAATTGAATAAAATAATTCGGTTTAACAACCATATTCAAATTATTGGAAACTACTACATCAATTTAGATTAAACTTTTCCTTCCTTTATATTTCTAAGAATTACGTTTTCCTTGTATAAAACCCAAAATAATATTTCCAAGCCATTAGGCTGTAATTTACTTTTAAACTCAGTCAATTGATTACTTATCTTCTTGTAGTGTTATTCTAACAAATATTTATATAACATGTGACTTTTAAAGAAAACAAAGTTTCTGTTAATATACTCATTCATAGACCAGCATTAGGTATTGAGAGTTACGCAATTGAACTTAATTGTTCCTGACTCATCGTCTTATTTAGAGAGTACCTCGCTTTAAGTTTTTCTTACATAATAACATACTTGAAGTCTTTTACAGTGTAAAGGTTCATTGATAAATTGCCATAATAACACAGTATCTGAAGTTTCGCCCCGTACAGTTATTGACTGTATGATGTCATTGGATATTTAGTAATTTTTACATTGTTGTCAGGTTCAACGACCACATAGTGACCGCCGTTTGGATGTATCAATACAACTAATATAACCATAAGTGTGGCGAACCATAAGGAGTGACCGTCCATACTAGTCATGTCTTCAAAAATCGGTTGGTCATAATCCTGTTGTTTTCGGGAAACGTCAGAGGTCCGCCACCTACATCGGCAACAGAAGATGTGTCGCGAATTACGCCATCTACGTATTCTATCCAGCTAATACATTTTACTGGTATTTGTCCCAAAAATTAGGAATCGGTCTGTTGAGTGGGCTATAGTAATCTGTCTGATCGGACGTTACAATATTCCCCGTACAAGGATTTACCACAGCGCTAACATAAGAGATTGTTTTATAAGTCATCAGTATACAGCGTAAGTATCACATACTGACTCTACAGCACCCATAACTTCTGGTTTACAGATTTAGTAACCTCTCAAATATAATGTCCCTTGCTAGCAGTGTGTAATAGGTAACTGTTTTTTTCCATTATATGAAGTGTAATTTCCAGTAAAACATAGTTCTGCTTCGACTTCCCTGCTGTTAAATAAACAATCATTGGAGACCGTGATTAAGTCAGAGTGTGTAGTTGCGTACACACAAGCCTGTTAATATACTTCATTCAGTTCAGTTGTAGACATCTATAGAAGCCGATTCCGTAGAATTAATGGTTTTCTAACAAGTATTTATATCAAAACAAAAATTTTCTTTAATGAAATAAACTAAAATCGGATTAATTTACATTATTCTTAAAGTATACATCTGAAAGTTTCTTTCAGTCTGTATAAAAGTACAAAAATTTTAATTCAAAATTTAAAACCTAATAAATATGCACTATTATACCTTTAAAGTGATATAACAAGGACTGCACTAAACTAAAATCAGTAAAAATAAGGGAAAACTTGGTTTCCAAACTGCCACCATTGGAATAAGTATAAAAGAGTGATTAACTTGTGGTAATGCCTAAATTTGCAATCACAAAATGTTAACATCTGTGCTGTCTCTTAACACTGATTTTGGCTGCAGTCCGTTTTCCAAAATCATAGACACAAATAATATATACAAATAATAATATTGTGATATTGTTCAATATGGTTTCTTCTGGAAGTAGAGTATTGCGTGTTTTGATGTTTCAATACCTTACGGACGTTTCACTAAAAAAAAATCAGCATCATCAGAGGCTTTTAAGTAAATAACACTCTAAATTACAATTTGATGTATTAAATCAATATAATTAATAATTAATATTTAATATAATTACAATCAACATAGAATTACTTCGATTGTTATTAACTTAAAAGCCTCTTACGAAGCTGATTTTTTCAGTGAAACGTGCTTAAGGTGTTAAAACAACAAAAACGCAGTACTTTACTTACAGAAAAAACCATATTGAACAATATCACAGTATTATATAATTGATACAAGAAACTACGAGTTAAGTAAATGGAAAATTATGAAAAAATAATAATGTAAATAAAATGACTTAGAGGTACATAAAGTATAAAATGTGTGATGCGTTCGTAGGGACTGGACAGTTACTTAAGGGTGTGTAAAAACAGTTTAAATTACAGTTATTCTGTGCACGTAATTTTGGTTGCTCTGTACAGACCTACTTCAAAATGCAACGTATCTGGCGACTTGGCGACTGGCCATAATCCAGTTCTTCGTCTTGTCCCCTACACACTGCTGACCAATAAAACTGAGACGGTTGCTTGTTTCTAAATAGTAAACTTGACTTAAGACTTCATTATAAAAAGTTACGTAAAAGAATGTTATTGCCAGGCTTTCTAAGGTTATTACGTATAGATTCGGTACATTAAATACTTAAGAGCACATTTTATAAAAACGGATATATAACTGATTTTGTTAATGATTCACGTTCTTTTAGGCATTGTTGCATTTGTAGCAGAAACAATTGCAAAATCGTGGTTTGTTTATATACAATATTAGAGTTGAGAGTAACTTTTTTGACAATTACTGTAAAATATGTCTTAAATAATTACGTGATGTACTCATATTTGATCATACCTTCCCTTATAGACCAGTAGGTCTATAATTAGACCTACTAATGTAGGTCTTTCCGCTAAAATAGAACAGCATTAAAGCCGTGGTAATTATACTTCACATGCGATTATTGTATAGTGACGCTTCTACTTGTGTATGTTTTGCTTATTTCGAAAGATAGGGTCTTTAACCCAGATTGTTATGTTTTCAAATTTAGAAAGAAGTGTTTTCTTTGAAATCACAGAAGTGTTTATGAATATTCGGTAATTCACCTATATTTCATTTCTGAGTAGTAAAACTTGTTTATCGATTTTTGACGGCTTTGCCCATTTAACAGTTTTTATTAACGTAAAGAAAGTAAGGAATTGTAACTGCTATAGAATCATTTTGTATAATAGTTACGCTAAACATAAAAGTCGTTAGATTTCTTTTGTCGTAATGTATTGTATCTATTCAACACACGTACATTAAGGTGTAAGATACTTTAGTTTAGTAACATATTAGTGGTAATACATTAATTAGTTTACAACATTTAAACTAAATTACGTATTACGCACTTAAATTACGTATTAAAATATTACGAGGCTAGAATGGATGTTAATTTGCTATAAGTCATTCATATATCACGTGCTGATTTAAATTTAAACTAAGCTCATTCACGGTACGATATTATTTAAACATTTGTTGTTTTCCCATGTATCGACAACATACCACGTAATTAAAGTGTTTTCTCTCCTTAGTTTTATGTTGTATTCCCTAGAGAGATTGATTTCTCTTTACTCTCTTTATGTAGTTGTACAATTCCTTTGTCATATGAGATATATTGTCACTTCAGTGAACCAACGGTAGAAGTGTACGTAAAACTGAGGAGGCTGCAATGGACTGGCCATGTCATAAGAATGGATGACAAACGTGCACCTAAAAGACTCCTTATGGGGAGTATGGATGGCAAAAGACCAAAAGGCCATAAAAGGAAATGATGAGAAGATGCTGTCGCTGTGAATGCAAGAGAGATGTTGGGAGTGCGAGGATGGAAGTCCTTTGCTACTGGTAGAGAGAGGTGGAGGGTCACGATAGACGAGACCAAGGCTCGATTTTGGTCTGTAGCACCACAGGAGGAGGAGGATAGTTTCCTTACTATTTCCCGTTACTTACTGTACGTGTTAATACAGACACACGTATCTTAGTACAGAGAATATGGTGTAGAATTAAAGTTTCTCTCCAGTATTATTTAATCTTATAGTGCGACAGTTTAGCAATAACAATTACCAGTCATTAACACCAAACCATATAAACGGTGCTGATCGCAGAAACCAAAAACAGATAAGTAATGATTAATTTTAGTTCTTCGTTAATAGTAAAATAACTATAAAACAAAACAGTTCTTCAGTTGCGAAACTTGTTGATTACTATAACAATTACAATTACATTAATCATATAATTACAAAATAATAATATGTTTTAATATATATAGTAATTATATATTATTGTATTATAATAATATATATATTATTATTTATAATATTAATTATATATAATATCTTATAATAATACAATAATAATAATAACAACAAACCTTATTTTCTTTAGTGTCATCAATGTTTATAAGTGACAGATATATTAACAGTTTATTGCCAGTCCTCTATATTTTTTCCAATAAACGATTATGATATATTTTTAAGTAACTGAAAGTTATTATAATAATCGACAACATGGTTTTTGCTTTAGTCGTTAAAGCAATGGATAGTAGTGAATAAGTGTAACATGAAACGTTTACATATCATTCACAAACATAAGTATCATTATGGTACATAGATGTGTCATTATGTTACGTAACTCTTTTCCATGTTGCAATTTGCGACTCACAATGAGCGAAACGCTCGCGTATTGTAAACGTTAGAGTAGACTAATCTTTTATGAGAATGATGTAGCTTGTAAAGGTCTAACATCCTTCTGAACAAGCACATAGTTCCTTATTATACCTTGCAAATTTCGATTGGCTGTGAACGGGCAATAATTAAGTTTTGCGTGTGCGTGTGTGTGCGTGGCGCGCGCGCGCAATAATGCAACTGGCAGTTAGAGATGTACTTTCTAGATCAAATTACTTCAAGTTGCTTCACACAGTTCAATTGGTTAGTTCTGCTTAGACCTATTTTGTCTGTTTTTATTTGGCTTTACTTTTCTTCAGATACTGAATCTTACTTCATGCTATCACTATTCTCGGTATTGAAAATGAGTTAAAAAAATACTTTTTCGTATTCCTTTTTAAAAAACAAGACATACGTAACCATAGAGTACCAAAAAGCAAAAAAGAGTTTTAATCGGAAAGGTCTTAAAACGATAATTGTATACAAAATGAGGCAGTGGTAACAGATTAGTAGTAGACAGCATAGGAAGGCATTAATGTTGTTTGTACAGTTTCAGTAAATTTATGGTAATGAATTTGTGTCAACACTTTAATCATAATAACGTATCTACGTAGACTTAGGCAACTTGTTTCGAATTCTTATATTTCAACTAAAGTTTTTTTCTTGTTTAGTTGCATTTTGCGAAAACAACATACGTAGTTATTTGAGAACATGTTTTTTAGTAAGTGATTACCTCATTCTTACGTATGTATAAACCCGCTGTAACACCCACAGAACACACAGTGTTTTAAATAAAACCTAAATGTTTATTCACGCTTTGGAAGAGATGTTGCATTTACTATGTAAAAATTAATTAATCTGTTAGCCTATTAGTTATTATTAAATGCATTGCAATGAAACATTTGTATTGTTTCATAGATTTTAGGAAGTATACTACAGACTTTTACCCATTCACACTTATTTCAGATTTATATTTTTTATCAAAAATAAACATTGTAATGTATAAATGTCTTTGGTTTTTAATGGTTGTATAATATAATTTTGCATGTTTACCAACAAGTGTATAATGTTTCACAAAACAGATATTCATTGTACGTAATTCATAGAGGCAATGACGATGATTAGGTAAATTGTTCAATGAAACCAAAAATAAAAAATTTTACTTTAAAGTTTGTAAATTTAATGTAATTAAAATTTAGTTTGTTCATTTACATTTGAAAATAATTACGAGTAATGTTTTTAATAACTGGAGTCGACCCTCAGTTTTAATCAGTTATCCTTGAAACTTTTAACTCAGGACACGCTGCATCAGCATTTGATAGGTGTCACAGATATGAATGATTATGTGTAAATAGATGTCACGTGTATCTGCCAATAAAAATCTGACACTAGTTGTAGTCTCTACACTAATATTTTGTATCCTGAATGATAGTAAATGTTAGTATTGTATATCGCCCGAATGTTAGTATATGGTAGAATGGTATACCTCCCAAAGATTTTACAGTACAGTGAGAGATAACAGGACAGTAAATGTTTGCTATAGTATAGGCCTAGCTTGTAACAAGTTTTGCCCATCTATAGAAGGACAAATCTGTATACAGTAGTTACCCTTGTATGTATTACGTCACTGACTACAAGGCCGTCTTCTGAGATTACAAACCTTACATTTCTGTTTATCTATAGAAGACTTCTAGTAAGTATACACAAAACGTCGGTATCAAGATAAGTTTTGTTTGCTAAATCCGACTTTAGAAGTGCATTTTAAGTCTAAAGACATAAGTTAGAAGTGCATAACGTACTTAAATCAGTTTATTAAATTACATGACCATCCATTATAAAGTAAACATTTGACGTTTGCTTAATGCCTTCCTGCGTATCCTGAAAGATCGCTTGAACGACTGTTAAACGTGTGTTTTATTTGGGTCTTTTCTTTTGATTAAACTTTTTAAAGTAATTTTAAAGCCCTCGGGTCCTAATATTTAGGTAATATATAAATTGCAATTGGTGGCATAAAAATAATTTTTTATCGACTTGCTAATTAAAAAGGATTTGTCGTCTATTGTATTTAACTAATCACAAAAAGACTGTAGTATTCTAACCAATCAAAAAAATTCTACAATTCTATTGCAGTATCCAACAGAAGCACGTATAAAAGGCCATACTGTGAATAGAATACGAGGAAAATATAAGAAAACATGTATTTTTTAAAGGCCGAATAAATAATGCCAGCACGAAATCGGAATAAACGGAGGGACATGCAATAATTTTTTGTTTTTTTCTTATGTTAATGTAAGTAAACATTTAATGCTTTGAATTACTATAATGTAATATATTATATATTGCAACAGAACACAGGATGTAATTCATATAAGTGAAATACTAATGCTATAACACATTTTTTGACGGCCATAGACATGTTTTAAATTGATTTGTTCTTTTCTTTGTAAAGTAGTCATAAGTTTTAAACAAAGCTTGGTTTAAAAAAGTATGTTATGACAAATGTGCATACTTTTATACTCTTTTATGTCACGTGAAATAATTGTTTGTAAGTGCGCGGGTGAACATGTGATTTCATTTTCAACGTTTAATAACTTCATTGAAAATTAACATTTCGTTTTGAAACTTGGACAGGGTATTCTCATGGTTATAAGCTACATTTTCCATATACTGTACTCAATTCTCCGCAACTATAATTTTTATATGTTTTTTTAATGACACCAGTCTTCTTTTATTTTTGTTATCTCCTAGAAAGTAATAAAATTTGTAGATAAAATCTGGACAGGTCTTTGCAGAATCGGACAGGGTTTCAGCCTGATGTCTGGCTATCACAAAGAAAGTCTATGACGTTACAAGATTTTCTACCAATCAGAAGGTCTAAAATTTATTTGGGACGGTCGCTGAGAGCGGATGGACCGTTGAGTTCCTTACGAAGTCTTGCCAAAAAAAGACGTACTCGCTGTCACGAGATTTTCGTGACAAGGCAAGTCGATTTCCATAAGACTTTGTAGTGAGTTAACGGTTCGAGTTATTCGTAACCACTGCCATTATAGAACTCCAATAATATTTAAATAGATCACATTCTTGTGCTTTTTCGCGAAGAGCCGAAGATTTATGGATTAGGGTAGAAAACCTACCATGGTATTCTGAGAGTTAACGCGAGAACACTTCAAGAAGCCGGTATTGTGTAAGCCTAATACACGATCTATTTTACCCAGATTCCATCCATGAGATTAAGATTATTCATCTTATAAACAATAACAGTCCCATATCGGAATGCGTGTGTGTGTGTGCCCTGACGAGGACATTCAGCGTTTGTGATCTACGGTCGACGTTGCAGAGAAGCAGCGGAGCGGAGCGCCTGGTGCCTACGTAACATTTGGAATTCTACGTACATGTAACTTATATGTAAAACAAGCCAATAGACTTATTTAATGAAAGACAATTCTTTATTAAATAATTGTATATTATAAAGCCATAAGAAAATAGTCATTTTTATGTGTTGTAATAATTTCAAAGTAACCCATGTATGCAGTATAATTTATATCGGTGAAATATATATATATATATATATATATATATATATATATATATATATATACTATAACGATTCATATTAGCGTCCTATCTGAGCGTTATATGAAAGTGTAAGACTGTACGAGTATAGCAGCGTAAGCAAGAGAGAGGGAGCGTAAAATCGCAGCCATCTCACTCTAACCTCGTCACAGCGACGTCCGCTACCGGTATAAACATGAAACTTTACTCAATTCAAATTATCAGTTCAACCTGCGATAACTTCAAAACTAATAAATATACGGCAATTCTGAGAACAACATTGTGTTCAGCAAGTAAAGCTTTATAAGTAGCCGCAATCTCAGTTAATATAATTAACA
This sequence comes from Magicicada septendecula, assembly GCA_034769895.1. Classification (NCBI taxonomy): domain Eukaryota; kingdom Metazoa; phylum Arthropoda; class Insecta; order Hemiptera; family Cicadidae; genus Magicicada; species Magicicada septendecula. The sequence continues at coordinate 192,225,480 of CM068372.1, forward strand.
AGTGAAGAAGTTATACGGAAGACGAACGCCATAAGGAATAACGAGAGAATTATGCTACGTAGGAATTAGGTGTTTTCACACACACACAGATAAAGACCTAACCAACAATATTCTGTGGTCAGATCTTTGAAAACACATTTGCAAATACCTGTAATCAATCAATTTGCAAACACAGGAAGTACGATTTTGACTAGAAATTCTCTGCCGTTTCAAACCTTTCAAGGGGTGTTTGCTCGACCTGTTCGAGATTGTCGAGACTGGAAAAACGTATGATTTATTTGAACAACCAATCAGAAGCCCGTATTTAAAACAGACGCCAACTCAAACCGAGGGGTAGCGTTACTCTTCGTTCGGATCTTCAAGGCGCTAGTCGTATGTAAATTACGTGCAGAAATTTTACAATCACGCAAAGTGGTATTTAAGTATAAAATTCGAGAAGTATTCCGCAGTAGAGGAACTAGTACAGTTCAACAACACTCGCTGTGTAAAACGACACGTTAATTAATTAAATTATTAATTAATTTATTTATAATCAGCCGTGAAGTGACCTGAGCTACAGCAGCTGTAATTGCCAGAGCATCTTTCTACAGGATTGATCAACAACATTTCTTCTGTGCTAAACCATCAAAAGGAGGACCTCTACGGATTCCTAACTTCGGTCGACGCATCAAACAGTAAGAAATAGATTCATTGATTAATGAAATAAGTACTAAACAAATAATAAAAAGCAATAAACAATTTTTAAAAGACACTAAGAATCTCACACTTTGTATTTAATGTGTAAGAGTAGCTATAACATAGTATAGGACTGTAGAATGGAAAGTGAGGTGTAGTATTGGACGTGCAAATTATTGCAGACTTGTTCTTTAGCACTGGTTTGGGAGATACCAATCTCTTAATTAAACCAGATAAGAGCAATAGGTCGTTTGAACGTCTTAATCTTTACTTTTCTCACACACTCGTTAATTATAAGAGTTAGGGTAGCAATAAGTCCTACAATTAACATTTTCAAGAAGTTTAAAAATAATTAAAACGTTATCTAAAAATACTCAAGCAAATTTTAGAGTGTTATTTGTAACGATTCCCCTTGAATCCACAATCACTGAACACCTGTGTCTCTATGCTCTGAGCTAAGCTGGAACCGTGTCATTTGTATCTGGGATTTGTTCTGGCGCCCAGGTAAAGTAATATCACGGGTAAGTAACGTTTTATCTAGCATTCAAAATATTAGATAAGTGTGTTAGATGAAAGTGAGCGTTGTAATATATAATTATTATTATATATACATATATATATATATATAATAGTAAAGCTGTAGGCGGTTACTATTACACGGTACACATAATAATGTATGGGACAAGAAAATGAAATATTTTTTCTAAATAATTTCTATCTAAATAAATTACATTTACAGCTGTGATATTTTCATCATAATTACAACGTAGAACACAAGTCAGAAAATACAATAAAATATACGGTTAAAACAAAGTATAGAACTGCTTTATTCTATACGTCCTCACGAAAGTAAAGAAAATATTATATTTCCGAATGTAATTTGTTACAGGTGGCAAACGTGAGATATTGGTACACCATTGAGAGAACATAATGGGAAACAGGACGATTAGCACAGTTGTGTAGCAGAAACCACAGTAACCACTAGATATATTCGATCACCGAATTTTCTTTTGGGTTTATAATTTATAACTCTGTAGTTTTGGAGTAAAGCGTTTCTATAGAGATTGTTGTGCTGTAATTCTTTTGCGTTACATGAATGTGTTTATTAAGTTTGTTTTCTTTTAAAATATACGGTATGTTCTGTTTACACAAGTATTTTCTCCACGCTTGTATCTTAAATGAAACGTTTTAATGAGACATGACAATGTATCCCTTTAAGTATTATGTATTTTCCGTTTTGTGCGATCTACGTTGGAAATCTATGATTCGAAATTCTCTTCCTTAATCTTTTAACTTTAATTATTGCAGAAAGTTAGTATGCTTAGATGTAATCGATGCCCACTTAACGTAGACATGAAAAAGGACAACTTTACATAATGTGTTAGTAATTTTAACTTTTGCTACACAGACGCACACCGCGTGCGCGCTAGGTAAAAAATAATTTGCGTAGTTATTGTGTGTTAGGATTACGATAATCGAGTGCGTGTTGCGTAGACGCTAATTAGAATCCTACACTATAGCGTCCATCTTAATTAAGATTTCGTGACGCGACTTAAAAAGAATGTAGTTTATATTATAATAAATAATTTTCAGTAAGTATAATTTACTGGTCACTGGATGTGCAATTGTTTCTTCTTATTATTCCATGTATGACTCATAATTGAGAGTCATAACAATTTTTAAATTTTGAGAATATTCTCTGCATGTCATGAGCAGTAATTGACAAGAGTAAATCTACGTTTAATCGATCTTATTCTAATTCCCGTGTTTAAATTAAATTTTTGTATAGAGAGATCAGAGTTTTAAAATTTCAGTCGAGGGCTAAAATTATATAGTAAATACTGTTTCTACCGTAGTTAAAATCCGAGTGCGTTCCATGTTAGTGGAAGATTGTCTGCATAGATTTTGTAAGACACTTAAAACGTACTGTTTAATGTGTAAGTCCAATATACCACGGTGTACTGAGTTTAACCCGTAAATGTTCGTGCACGACATCAATATTAAAGCGACCCCATAAATTCTGCCGTCTACACTGTTACGGGTCTACCACAGTGGTGTCGGAGATCAACTGTAGATCATCACGTTACCAGATTCTACGAAAATCGTTCTTCATGCTTCGTACAAGGAAAGGCCTACACTTAATATTATACTAAATTCATCTCATAAGCTTTCAATCAATTTTTCAAGAATTGTATATAAAAGAACGATAAAAGAACATTAATTTATTTAATTTTGTCTTTGTCAACAGACTAATATGTAAAGAAAATCAGTAGTAAGAAGTTTAAATTTTAACTACTCTTCACGTGACTAGTTTTAATAAACAATTATTCTATATCATAGTCTTGGCAATAATAATTTGTCTATATTTATACGTAACACCGTAATTTACTTTAATAGAAACTGTAAATAATTATAATACGATTCAGAGTTTGAACGGGACTAAGTAATTTTTTTAAGATGAACTTAAAGTGCCTAAGTTGAAATAATTACGAATATAAATAAATAAATAAATTCGTTGAAGAACATCAACAGAACAAAATTAATTACATTTATTGTGTTGTCTATATTGTTACGACAGTCTACCTGATCGTCGTAGGTACAGTGGAAAACAAAATACAAGACATCAATTAAGTCACTAATCACCAGCTTTAATTATCACAATTAAACAGTTTGTAATTAACAAGACAGTCTCTTACAACAAATCAAATAATAATTGTTCACACGCAATAAAAATGTTAACTGATCTAAAACACAATTTTATTACAATATTGTCTCGCACAATTATAAAACACTTAATACTTCGCCACAATACTTCAAAACCGCGCTCTGTATATCGTCACTTAAACGCACAGAGTAATCACTGTGTGATCACCCGACAATAACTCTGAACTATAGTACTACGAACCGCATTTCAATAAATCGCAACTCAAACTGGTTGAGAGTCGCTGGGTACTAGTATTTACACCCTGCCGATAATCCAGATTATTCCATACTGCGCATTAGTACTACACTACGACGTAATTAATTTCGGCCTTGACACAGTCCGCGAAGCTAGCTGCGCGGCGTCTAGAAAAGTCTCGCGAATGCATGTTGAAATCACGTACGCACACATCATTATAGCCGGATTCCACTGGATCGTTCGAGAAATACGTACATTGTTCTGTAATGTCGTAACATTATAAATAATTTTATTGGCAATAATTACCTTTTTCAATCTGCTTTTTATTGCACAGCTGACAAATGTTGTACAATATCAACCTATCCAAACGAAACTCTCTTTTGTTTCTGACTTTTAGTAATAATGCTGCACGATCAAAATAACAGTAGTAAAGGTTTAGAAAAAGATATTCTGTATGTAAATGATTATTACATAATTGTAACATGTACACTATTATCGTCCGTAGATTACATGAAATCAGGGACGATATTGAACTAAAAATTTGTTTTTTGTTAATATATGAAGTATAGGAACAAATATTACGAAATTAAGTCAGTTTTAGTAATAGTTATGTTTTTATCGGTAATAGTAAACTGTGACTCTACTAAAACGTTACGTATAATTAACAGGAATAAAAAGTATAAAAATAACTAAAACGTTATTTATAAATTTTTATTGTGTCTCATCTGATAATTGTTTTAACAGTTATAAACAAGACAAATAACTTACCGCCTGCAAACAGTGAGATACAAAATGGATACAAACTAGAAGCGTCACAATATTACATTTGTGATTCAACAAAATACGTTCGAACAACAAAACAACATCCGTGCTTTTCTTCAACACCTGATAAATATATGCAAGTTTTCCATATTTTAGTTTTTATTTGGGACGCACATAAACATAAACATCCATTTTTGATTCTGGACCGAGAAATTAGTGTTATTATATACCGAGAACATTGGCAGTATATTATTTTGTAATAGTAAAACAATAATAATAATAATAATAGTCAAAAGAAAAGAAAAAGAGGAAGAAGAAGAACAACAACAAAAAGGTGAGTTTGAAAAATCTTAAGTTATGTAATTGTACAGCATTAAAAAGATAAAAATTGAATTTAATATAGTTTATTATATTAAATAGACGGAATTATATTTCTTTTACGTTTCGTTACGTAACATTACTAGAAAAAATAATTTATTAAATTACCTTAAATTTATTGGATTGAATAAGTTTGTTCAGTAGAAAGGAGTACTTAATAAAATTAAACAAATTTACGTAATTCCTTATAAAATAATTGTTTATGCTCTATCGGTCAGAGGTGTTTTTACAAAGGATTGCTAACGTGCATGTGCTGTACTGTTTACACGAGCGCCCTATATTTTTTTCTTGAAAGTCACAGAAAAACCGTGCCAAACACCTTACTTAATTATTTTCTTGACTACTAGGGGGGCAGTCTACATTGTCAAAAACAGTTTTGTTATACCGTACAACAAGTGACTTACAAGCGACTAGTTATTTGTTTTAGTTTGTTTATTTTATTTCACTGTGTTTATCAGATATAAATGCAGCGTTTAAAAAGTTATGAACTTGTTGACTGTAATTATTTTTGTATCCAATAAGTACTGTATATTTAACAATTACAGGTATTTGGAAAACCGGTGCCTATACAGCAGTACAGATTTTCAGACGTATACATCCTAGGTAATTTAGTGGATAAATTGTTCTGCCTGAAATGTGTGCATCTGAACAAAACTAATTTGGAGTAAACATACTGGTTGGACTAGTTTTGAGTGTGAAATATATATTTGGTACCGGTACCGTTGTGGAATATAACTCCTATCGACATTGTACAAGACATATTATTAGTGTTCACTTCTTTCAATACGCTTTAGAAGGCTTATACTTATGCTAATGCTTCTTGACAGCCTATCACAATTATCTGTACCCTACACCGTATCTTCTCGTCTGTGTTCAGTGTACACACAGAGCTTCTCTGGCTGTCTGTATCACGTTATCTCTACTGCCTCTGCCTCTAGCTATCGAGGTGGATGCAATTAATTATGTCTATATTAGTCATAGTTATCACAAACAGTGTGAAAACAATAAGCAGACTGCATATTATAACATGCATTGTTGGAAATGTATTGGAATGGAATGTATTCATAAGCGAAGTAAAGATATTTAAAAATAAAAAATAATTTAAATAAATTTATGATAAAGTAACTTTACAAATCAAGATAAAGTAACGTTATACACAATCACGTTTACTGTAGCTAGAACGCTGTAATATTTATATAACTTCTTAAAAATGGTTAATTATTCCAATGGTTATTGTATTTAACTGTGTGTGTGTGTGTGTGGTCGTATGTCTTTATCTATTGTTTACAAACTGGATAAATTCGTTCTCTTCTACTCATTTATCCTTGTTTCTAATTAATTAGAAACTACAGTAGGGAAAATTGGTATAATCAAAGCATTAAACAGTATTCACATTTGGTTGCTTTAGTCCCATATTCAACACATATTATATTTGTTCCTGCCAGCTTCATAATTTTCAAAAACATTCAACAAACCATGTTATTTATTTGCTTAAAACCTACGTATACTGTTATATAGTTTATTATCTACGGTGTTGTATCAGCAAAAAAATATTTTAAGAGTTCGTAATTAGTTGTAATCAGCACGAAGTTTTGGAATCTCTTAAAATACGAAAGACCCATTATTTAAATACTCGTGATAAGTGTATAGTAAGTACAAATTATAGACTGTGTATAAATACTCTGTTGCACCGACATTTGATAATAAAGTACGATATCCATGAGTGCTGCTTCTTTTGTAGGCCTATAACGAAACAATAGTAAATCATCTTGCTGCAGAATAATGAAAAGCTTACTGACGATGTGTAGGCCTATTATCCTAGAGGCGTTATATCATTTCCAATTAGATCAGTTTCTCGTCTATATTTCAGTAGAACCTGGATCTGATTGTTGAACCTATAAACTTTGAATCTGAAAATATGGATCCCGTTTTGTCGAATAGGGTGTCTACAAAGTCCTTTGCTTATGCGGGAGTCTCTACATGGGTACCATGAAACGTGACGCCACCACGCGCATCGGTGAACACGGAAGACACTGCCGTCTAAGTCAACCGCACAAGTCACTAGCGTCCGGCTGTACGACGTATGAGACAGATTTAGTAGTATTTGTCCACTTCATATTTATATTTGCCAAGTTATTCTTATTACAATAATTTGAAAATAAATATATTTGCTTCTCGTAAAATATGCTAATCTTACGTTACATACCGAACTTTGTGCCAATATAGCAATACCCAACAGCTACGTTTATTTGTACTGTCCAATTAATGTTAAATACTTTTTGTATTACGCAATTTTGAATGGATTTTTATGTTCTTTTAGCTACGTCTGTGCACCCTTACACAACAGCGCGCATGTTTGTTCTTAACACATTTTTCATGTATGGACGGCAAGCCGGAAAATAATGAAACTAGATACTTCCTAACACAATTTCTCAAATTTAAGTAGTAAAAACATTAGTCAAATTTTTTGAAGAGTAAGTTACATTGATATTGGAAGACAGGTATTATACGAGGGATATCCAGAAAGTACCATGTTTTTAAATATTGCCGTGGTAGCGATGCCGTCACGCTATTGCGCGAGTTTTTTGATTCGTAGGCAAGGCAACAACGCCGTTTGTAAACAACAGTGCACTGAGTAAAATTCGTTGGACGTGTTTATAATGTCGAAAAAATTCGAGGCGTTCGCCACGTGTGAAAGTAAGCGTGTGATTCGGTTGTTGAAAGCCAAATGCATTAAACCAACCAAAATTCACTGTTAAATTTGAAATATTTGTGAAGAAAAATCAGCAAGCGATTCGGTGGTGCGGAGAGGGGTATGACTTTTTATTGAAGTACGCGAACATGTTCACGACGATGAATGGCGCGAGCGACCGTCTTTATTGAATGACGACATGGTGCTGGGCATTAGAGACAAGGTTAAATAGAATACACGATTTACTATGACGTCGCTCTCCCTGCATATTCCAGAAATTTCAAGCTCACTTCTTTATGAATTTGTCTGGAAAACTATCCCTACCGGAAATTGTGTGCGCGTAAGTTTCCAAGACGATTACCGAATAACACAAAATGAAATGGTGGAACTGTGCATTGAAGTTCTGACAGGATTAGGATAGCAAGGAAATGACTTCCCGGCCCGTATAGTCACCGGGAACAAGACATGGCTATCACACCCAACCTCTAAATCAAAACAATCCACTGCGTTGAGGCACTCTTCGCCGCCCACAAAGAAAACACTCAAGTCAACGTTTTCATTTCGGGAAACGATGTGGATAGGATAGGGGTTTGCTCATGGATTTCTTGCCTCATGACTCCACAGTGAACTAGGATGTCTTTGCACAACGCTTACGAAATTGCGTCGAGCGATCAACAAATAGAGTGAGGGATACTTTTATCAGGGACATTGCCATGATTCACGACAAGCTCCTGAAATCAATCTTTAGTACCCAGCGGTTCCATAACGACGACGATATCAAACAAGCTGTTATTACGTTGTTCAAATCACAGGCGGGAAATTTCTTCAACAAAATTGGCTTCATGTGCGTACTTTGATAAGAATAGCAGTGTAAGATTATAATATGAAATAGCATAATGAATCGAAGCTTTTGTGGGATTTTCAATTTTTTGTATTAGACTTGCAACAATGCAACAAAATTCTCAAAATGATTACGCTTTTATGGGATTACATAATGAATCGAAGCTTTTGTGGGATTTTCAATTTTTTTTATTAGACTTGCAACAATGCGTAATCATTTTGAGAAATTATGTTGCATTGTTGTTTGTTTTGAAGAATAAACATTTTATTTAATATTTTTTTAGTGTTGAAGAAAATTTTCGTTCTTTTAATTCTGTTCCTGGAGGTGATAAAGTACGATTGCTAGTGGATGTGACGTCAGAGGGCACGAAAGTTAACGTAGAAACCATATGTCAAATTAGGGCGGGCAATGTAAAACAAAACGCGTTGTAATATAATGTACAACAACATGTCGCTCGCTTTACGTTAAAAAATTTCACGCCAAAACATGTTTCTCTTATAAACTCTATTTGCTCTTCAATTAAAATGTAAAATGTATTAATAATGAGACGGAAAATCCGTAGTTGTAAACTAAGTTGTCTATTAAAATGGTTTAAAATATTTAATTACAGTGGTAAAAGCTGCTGTATATTAAGTTTGGTTGTTATTAAGTCTGGTTTATTTGCATTACAATAAATTATTTGCATTAAGTTTAGGCCTATCTGCCGCTTTGTTGTGGTACTTGCTACTTAATTATTACTCTGAAGGTTTGTAACAACAGAAAGTAATTATAGGCAATACATCCTTACATAATAGACAGTTATACAACCCCGTACTACAATGATTTCTACACTATATCAGTTTATGTCAAGTTTTATGCTTTATAAATTTGGGAACACTATTTAATAATTTTCATACACTAATGACCTTTTTCAAGTTCTCAATAATGACAGTGACAAATAGTGTATTTATGCAAATTTCCAAGTTTACTTCCTAATACTTATAGACATCTTTGAAAATTTCGTAAACAATTTGTAAAAAATCTTGTTAAAGTGCATACACGAAATAATCGCTACATTATTAAGTTGTCACCTTCACCACACGTAAGGGTAACTTACGTTAAGTCTCGTTAACGAACTTTTAATATATAAAGCCGTTCTTAAACTGGCATGGACTTATGATATTCAACTTCGGGGTAATGCTAAGAACGAGTAATATTGAGATTATAAGCGCTTGAAGTCTAAACTTTAAGGTCAATAGTTGACGTTCCATGGTTCGTCTCAAATAATTCTATACGCCGAGTCCAACTGCGAGTATCATACTCTTCTGTAGGACTCACATCTCTAAATTAGAAAAGCATCCAAACCCCCTAGCAATTAATTTCCTAGATAATAGTGAAGATATTTATAGACTAAAAGTCCACAAACTGTTAGACTTACCATTCAAGTTTAACTAATAATATATTACCTGTATTGTAATGTCTGTGATATATTTTCTGTAATATTTCTGTTTTATATTTGTGTCAACATTAAGTGTTAATGTCAACCAGTATATGTGCCTTATAGGCCCAGTGTTTAACATTTTGAGTTATTGTATCATGACAGCAGCAAGTGGAAGTGATTTTTGTTCATTTGTTTACATGTTTTTGTCATTTAGTCTTGTTATTTGTGTATATATTTAATCTGTTAACAAAAACAGAAAAGAGCGTCAATGGTCAGCTCTTCATAATCATGTATGTGTTTTGTCAGACTATTTGTTAAATGTTAGCTTAGTCGAGCAGATCACAAATAAAATCTGCAATATATTGAAAAAAAATTAATTAATTTTTTAAAGTGTGTCAATGAATTAGTATAAAATTAGAAATATTTTCCTTTCGTTAATTTTACCCTTATTTCATATGGGATCCTTACTGCTTAATATACGTACATGCTGCCATTTTCAGAAGAAAATATTTTTTCTATTTGCAGGCGTGAATCTAAAGAGGTGGTGTGTATATAGGATAGGTTTTTGAGAAGAGTGTGTGAAATACTGACAACAGTATGGTGTGCCTTTATTTATTACACACTCGAGGGATATCTTTGACAGGATAAATATTGGCACTGTAACTCCCTAAACGCTTGCACGCAGTTTCTGTTTTATAATCAATAACGTTCTACGTTACACCAGCGGCTTTAACGGTCATTAATTATTCCAATCTATTAAGTATTTGACTAGAGGTTTACGACTGATTAAAATATAATGTTTAATACTCATTAAAACGTCAGAACTACTGTTTTTATTAAACAGTATATACACGTCTTTTCCACTATATGTACTACAGCAATTCTCTACTACGTTACAAAATCATATCTGTATACGTAATTCTAATACGGTTAAGTAGTCAGCTGCGTGACTAAAATACAGCTTTCTGTTTACTTCATTGTTATTCTTTAGCGATGAAGAAAATTTTGTTTTTTCTAAACTTTCCCACACAATGATTTATCTAATTCTATGCCACATTTATAGAGCTGTTTTAAATATAAATTTATGTGGGAAACATTTATTAAGATGTGTTATCATTTTGGTAGCGAACAAAACGAACACCGTACTTAGCACAAAACAGGAGAATATGAGAACAATATGTCGCACTAAGCAGAAAAGAAAACTTACCTTCTATTTTATTTTAAATACGGAGTTGAATAAAAAATTACTGCTTATTATTTTAGAAGCCAAAACTGCTTATCTGCTGCTTCACGTAAACGATTAATGGTAAAATGAAATTTTCTTACATAATCAAAGAAAATAATAAATTTTATAATTGTTCATTCGCAGTACTTATTTTGAATAAGCACTATGTATTTTACACAAAATTAAAGCATTAAAGATATTCAGATCTTATATAGAATGTGTGCCACTGAAATATTACACACATACCACACGTACACGCGCACACATAGAAGCCTTATACTTGAAATTATTACATATATATATATATATATATATTGTTACGACGGTCAATTGATTGTCGTATGGTACAGTGGAAAACAAAATACAAGACACCGATTAAGTCACTAATCACCAGCTTTAATTATCATAATCAATCAGTTTGTAATCAACAAATTAGTCTCTTATAACAAATCAAATAAAAATATAAAATGTCAAATTATATAAAATACAATTGTATTACAACTAACAAATACTAGCACAACTACAAAAACACAACACTACGCCACAATACGTCCAACCGCACTGTTATAATTCGCAACTCAAACTCATTGTGTACTCGCCCGATAATAACTGACTGAGCTTCGTTTAGTACTTGTATTTATACCCCGCTGAGGTTCCAGAATATTTGCTAATAGGCGTCTACTAGAAAACACTAGAACGTAACTCATTGCGGCTTTGAACACAACACGCGTTGACCGGTATGTCTGGTATAGCCCTGATAGTTGACGCGTAATTGTCTTTCACCCCAAAGTAGTAGCATTATGTGCGCACACTCATTACAGCTGGATTCCACTGGAACATTCGATAAAATTGTAAAACATTCCGCATTACGTAACAGTATCTTAAGGAATATAAAACAATGTGATGCGTAATCACTATCACGTCATGATCAACATCGACTTTTCTATGAAGATGAAAACGTTTTTATATTACTTGGCAGCATGCTATAGAAATATGCTTAAAATTTAGAGGTAAAGTTGGCTTCATGTACGTCCTTTGATAACAATAGAATTGGGTAATTAAGCTATTAAAGTAGGATAATGAATCGAAGCGTCTTATATACTAGGTATTTGTTTTTGCAATACATAAAACATTTGCAGTTCACTCAATCAAGGCAGTGAAAATCAATATTTTCGACATTTTGTCAGTCAGTATTTGTATTAGACTTGCAGTAAGTCGTAAACATTTTGAGAAGTTACGTTGCATTGTTGTTTGTTTCCAAGAATAACAGAGGCGGTCGACGTAAAAAGGGCACATAGGCCTATGTGCCCTTTTTACGCAGAATGGTTATTCGTGTTCGCCATGTCGTGTAAGTTGTGGAAGTTTCATCTGTGTATCTTGAAAACTGAGGTTGGTACCCATGTTTAAAATCAGCAGTGCAGAGTACATCAGAATCAGGTAGTTGCAGCTGTGAAGGCATTATTGTTGTTTGTTGTTGTAATTATAAAACTAAGTGTTATATCACTTAATTATTATCATAAAATGAGTGATAATAGTGACATAAGTGATGTAGGAGATGGTGATGGACCTACATCAAAAAGAAAATTATGTAGAAAACGTTTTACTAAACAAAAGAACAAAAAACATGAACAAATGAAAGTCAAACGTGCACGTGGTGAGGGTTATGTTTCTTCATCAGGAAAAGAAGTTACTTCAAAAAAACATAATTTGGTATCCGAAATTTGTACAACTAAATGTTGTGAAAAATTGCCTTTGGAGAATCAGATTGAATTGTTTGATTCATTTTATAATGGACAAGTTAAAAGTCCCCAAGATGCCATGTTATCAAAATATATGGAACTGAAAGGAGAACCAAAAAGAAAAACTATGAACCCAAAGAAACAAAGAGAACACACTTGGCTTTATAATGTGTTTGTAGGTGGTGCCAAAATACAGGTATGTCGCAAGTTTATTTTGAATTTGTTTCAAATTTCAATAAAGCGCCTTCGGGTGATCCAACAGAAGATGTTGCTAAATGAATCTTTTGAAGAAAAAAGAGGGACACATTCCAACCGACCTAGAAATATAACTGATGATGTATCTGAACTTATGGGGGAACATTTGGCAAGTATACCCCATGATGAGAGTCATTACTGCAAAGCAAAAAGTAATCTATTATATTTTGATACGTTGCTTAACATAAAAGGCTTGTATGAGTTGTTTAAAGAATATTACAGAGAAAAATCAAGTAGCACTTTAAAAATGAACTACAAAACTTACTATGAATACTTAAAAACAAAGTTTTCGTATGCTATACGTAAACCAAAAACTGATGTTTGTGATTTTTGTGAAGAAAGCACGAACAAGCTAAAAAATAATCCTAACGATTTATGTCGCCCAATGCTAGATCTTCACAAAAGAAAGGTTCTCAAAAGAAAACACTTGTGTGATTATTACATCACGCAGTGCAAAGAAGATCCTTCATATTTAGTACTGGAATATGATTACTCACAAAACTTCCCCATTCCTAAGCTGAATGTAAATACGCAGTTCTATAAGCGAATTTTATGGCTTTACTGTTTTAATATTCATGTATTTAACGATGACTCCAGTTATTTCTACACTTTTACGGAGTGTGATGGGAAAAAAATCCAAATTCCGTAGTCTCATTTCTATATGACTGCTTAAAAAACAAAACAACAAATTTCCTGAATTACGTACAGTAATTTTCCTGTCTGATGCAGCAGGAGGGCAAAATAGAAACTATACAGTGACTAAATTTGCTTCGTGGTTTGCAAAAGTACACAATGTTACTATTGTACAACTTTTCCCTGTTCGGGGCCATAGTTTCCCCCAGTGCGACCGAAACTTCGGATTAATAAGAAATAAGATTAACAAGAATGAGGTAATAGGAAGTGCGAAACCATATCTAAGTGCGATGGTAATGTGCCGGAAGAATCCTGGTCCATTTGAAGTTGTAATGGATAAGGATTTTCTTCAAGAGTGGGGTACATTTTTGACACCATTTTTCTACGGGAAGCCCATATGTAAAAGTAAAACTCCATTCAGGATAATGAATTATGTGCTTATAAAATACCTGAGCAATGGTGCTGTTCTGTGTTCTCACACATACAATGAAAACTTTGTAGCATACACAATCTGGAAACATGGTGTATAAGGATTTGACATTGTTGCTACTGAAAAATCTCCTCGTCCAGATGTAAATCAGAAGAAAGTTGATGATGTAAAAAGTTTATACCGATTTTAGGCTGAAGAGGATGTTAACTTCATAGAAAATATGTTAAGTTCTTAAAACAAGATTTAAAAAATGAGACTTTCTCTTCCATGTTTTTGTAGTTATTGTTGAGAAGCAAATATGTTACAAAGCAAGATTAAAAATCATAATTTTTTTCTTAGTCATGTCCTTAAAAAAAGTTTATTTTTTGCAAACAAATGTCTAAGCTTGTTGCGAACAATGACATGTAGGCCTAATATTTGTTTATAAAAGCTATTAAAAACATTTTATTAAAGACTTTGTTCAATATATTAGGCGTTTTTATTCCATTTTATTACCTAAAAGTTGTTCTGCATAAAAAGGGCTCAAAACCACCTGCATAGAAATTATTGTTTTTAAACAGGGAAAGAGTTGTGACTTTTTTTTTAATGCGTATAACATGTGTTGAATAGCTAATTTTTATATTTCAGTTATTATTATATCGCTATAAGGAGACATAAACTTTATATACACAAACAAATTCTTCAACACTGTTTTTTTCAAAACAGGTTTTTGGCATATGTGCCCTTTTTACGTAGACCGCCTCTTTATAGAGTTTCATTTATGGAAACAGTTTTCTTCAATTTTTATATTCATCAGAAATTCTTGTATGTTTTGATTATCTACACCTTATCGCTCATATTGCGATAATGTATCTTCAAATCCCAAAACTGCAGGTTCACGATAGTCCGTGAACTAGTACGGAACTAGTTCGTAGTTTACACAATAACAAGTATTTCCTATGACAGTACATGCTACGATTAGTTTGGAAAAGGAAGATCTTTTCTTAAACATATTTGGGCAATATTCAACAGAATATCAATAATTATTCCAGAAAGTGTTACCTATAAAGTAATTTCTAATGTTTAAGACTACTTCTGCCGTTCCCTGGAGCCGTCCATATGGGTCGTGAACTGTATATTTGTAGACAATCTTTGAATGGCAAAACAAGCTCCAATGTTTTGTCCAATCATTCAACCATTCTGCTAAGCTGAAGACGGAGAGTCTTGGTCCGGTTCTTTTGAGTCCAGAGTAGACGCTAATCTTTTGCAAAGACTTCCGAAAGGAAATTCCTCTCTTGATTGTATTTGTTTCCATAAGGACTTGATAACGTGAGCACAAGTTGTAAAATAACATCTTTGTTACTGTGGTGATCTCCCGATTTAGAAAGCATTGGTTCTACAGATTTTGTAATGCACTAAGACTGTAACCTCGTGCTAACACGGAAGTACGAGTTTTCATCGTTTGTAAACCAGAAAATTGCAGAAATTGTAATGGCAATTCTGCCTCAAAAGAAAATTGAACATTAAACTAATTTTTCCTTCGTTCTAGTTTATGAGCTCGTGCATCACATGTTTCAAACGTAAGATAACATTGCTCTTCAAGGCGGCATAGATAAATACAACAGAATTGTTTCAGTATTTTGTCAGTCGCTTATCGACACTATCATGGTTTCTTGAAGCTCTTTCATTTCCGTCAAAATAGTGCACTTTACTTTTAGGAGCTGGCAATAGCATGACCACGTTCCGCCCATCTGCAAGATTTAGCAATCCGTTCTTCGTGTGCGATTTCTATTCTGTTCAAAAGCTTTTAACTACTTTATGACCGTAGCAGATATCTTGCAATCAAGGCGATGACCATCTTTTGCTTGTTTTGACATCAGAATACGTAGATCACCGTCGTCAGCAATCTGATATTGTCAAAAATATTATGTTTTAGAAAAGTCTGCTAAGAATTCTACAGTCATAACCGGGAAAATAGCTGGGCATGGTCATTGAAGTAAGCCGTTTACATTGTCATGTATGGGCCCCCACCGATGTCATACTTTGAAATTGTAGTCTTGCAATTGTTTAAGCTAGTTTGGAATTAAGCCCTTTGGAATTTTTAAATCTCGAAACCTATGCAACTTGACCTAATTACTAAGTAATAATTAATGCTTGATGCCTTTACTTGGTGAAAATCCATTGTAAATTATATTAAAAAATAAAACAATAAAATAGTTTTAGTGATTTTCACTCGTCATTTATTAAAATTATAATCCATGTCAGCTGTTTCGGCAGCACAGTGCCTTCATCAGATGTTGTAAGCTGACTAAGTTTCGTACAATATAATACAGACTATAAGATATAAGGCAAGTTCTATTGTTTAGAGAGCGATAGTAATCTCGTGTCAATAAGATTTATTACATTCTTGGATTTCGTTGTCCATGACGTGTCCGTTACTTAACTAAATATCACTATAATATTGACGACTCGGAACACAAAGTTTTTTATAAGTAAAAACGTAAAGTTTTACCTTACAGCCTAAACCGGCTTTCACCTATAGAAGGCTTCATCAGAGGCTGTCGTTAGTAGCGCTGCTCGTCATTTATTACACATTACACATTGTGTTGAATCATATTGACACGAGATTACTATCGCTCTCTAAACAATAGCACTTGCCTTATATCTTATATTCTGTATTATATTGTACGAAACTTAGTCAGCTTACACCATCTGATGAAGGCACTGTGCTGCCGAAACAGCTGTCATGGATTATAATTTTAATAAATGACGAGCGAAAATCACTAAAACTATTTTATTGTTTTATTTTTTAATATAATTTACTAAGTAATAAAAACTTTCTTCCGTACAGATGGAAGTTTTACAGAACTCGAACTATATCTAGAAACTTTCTTGTTTGTCCCCCAAACTATTTCTCCTTGCTTTGAATTGAACTTGCTATAATACGCTATTACATGTCGTTTACCGTTCTGCGCTTCTGACAAATCTTCTCCTCTACTATCCTGTATTGCTTGCGTCTGTGTCTACGTTGTTTTTCCACTGGAATCTGAGGAAGCAACATTAATTCATTTAGTGGCCTGCCAATAGTAGTGAAACTACCATGAGACTCTGAGCGTCGTGTCTACTCTTTGGAACAGGCGTCTGTTCTATTTAGTTCATACTAAACTCAGCCACTGACCTAAACTGTGACTTCATACTAATGATGCCACATAACCCAAATATTGTAAGATTTTTCGCAATTTAGCTTATGTGTTTTCATTAAATCCATGACTATATTTAAGCGAAACTCAAAAATATAGTTACCAAATGAACTTAAATTAAGTTAATGAGCAAGTTAGCAATGAATCACAATCTTAAGAAAAGTAAATGATTGTACACAAGTTTGTCAGAAGATTTATCTTCTTTTTGATTATTAAATCATTTCAGGTTCATTTACCCTGATGTTAGTTGCAAAATATTTAATTTAGACGAACATTGATATTACATCTAGAGATGCTGTACCTATTGATTGTACATTTATCGTCAGTCTGGGCACAACGAAGCAGCAGCGCGTTCAGTGCCAAAGCAATTACGTTGTTATACGTCACTGTGCTTAATGTCTGCCAGTGGTTTATTAGACTAAAGCAGTCATGTTTATTGCAGTGAACGTTATTAGACGCAGAAATATCAATGCCAGCAGACACTAACATATTTCCTGTAATATTCTTTCGTCAAAGGACGTTGCTGTTAATCCATTACCCTACGTTCATGAAAGTAAATAATGATGTGTATTGTGTTCGCATTACTTTTTAAATTTGTTCTCCTTAAAATTAAGTGCACGTTATGTAAATGCAAAATGACAAATTTAAAAATTAATTAGTGGAAAAGCTGAAAGTTTGTGGAACGTACGAAAAGGATTACTTTTTCTCTGAGATACCTAAGTTTCCTTGGGTAAACCATCCAGTTTGTTATTTATTTATGTACGCTAAGCGTCTGGAGATTACAGAGCAAATAAATACCTTACGCTTGCATGACTACAGTTTTTTAACTATGCACTTATTGTTATTGTAGATGAAGACTCCAAATTCAACCAAGAAAAAGTTTAACTGCAATTTGTAACGCCATAGTTACTTGAAGAATGATAAAACATGTTATCAAACTGTATAAGCATATCGGGTTTAATCCTAACTTCTATACTGCTGACACAGGAACGTCGTTAGGAACACATAAGGTAAACAATTTGTAAATATTGAAACACTAAACACATAAAAGATAAACGCTGAAAAGCAATATCTTCATATTTTCAAAATTGATAGACGAACAGTAGGCTACATACATGAGCATTGACGATTTATTATCTGTATACACTAAGTTGGCGTCTGGGCCGGCGACTACCTGGCTGGGGGTAGTCGCCGGCCCAGACGCCAACTTAGTGTATACAGATAATAATCCAAATAAAACAATAAGTATTAATGATAATAGGTGAGGTCGAATAAAAATATAATACATCGATTATAAAAAAACTGATAAAAAATTAAAGGTATAAACTTGATTAGTGAATAAATGTACTATGATTTTATTAAACATTAACATTACTGTCGTACCGAATTTAGAGAACTGTTTGTCAACCCGTGCCGGAGAAAGTTAATATATTAATCGTTTCACGAAAAATTTCTTTGACGATGTTGTAGAGTAACGATTCTGTATACATATAAGGTATGACTTATGATACATATTCATTTTTGTACAACCCTTTCCAGTCTATGATCTTTCCCACTTTCTACCTTACAAGTGTGGTTCTTCACGGCGATGGAATCGTAGAATGCTCGTATAGGCCTATCTCATTTTTGTAAAAAAAAAACAAAATTAAATTTGGCGTTTTATTTCCTAAATGAAGCTTTGCTTTAAACGCCGTGCACCGAAGGGATATTGTAATAAGGCAAAATGCGATTAGGGGGTGGAATGTCAATTTTTCGGATTTAATGGTCAATGAGTGCGACTATTTTTTTTAAAACCACATTTTTATATAATTCGATTTCTTCTTCTTCTATGGCGTCACAGTTCTAAGCCGAGAACCTTAGCCTCCATAGTCATCCGTCTCCATTTTTCCTTGTCCATTTTTCTTTGACAGGCCTTCTACCCTCGATCTGACTAAACAGTACCTTCCTAGGTACTCGGTTGTCTTCCATCCTAATGATGTGTCCTGTCCATTGCAATCTATGGAGTCGGATGGTGGTGGTCAGGTCATTGTCTTTATACAGCCTCATTGTGACGCATTTTCCATATCCCGTTAACTTGGGATTCGTCCATATATTCTCCTCAAAATTCTCCTTTGAAAAGTATTGACTATGTTAGCGGCTTGTTTGTTCAGAGTCCAAGTCTCGCTGGCATATGTTATCACCGGTCTAATCAAAACTTTATATAATGTGACCTTGGACTGATGGTGGATATTCCTTGGCTTGAATACAGATGTCAACGAAGCCTATGTTGTATTTGCGGCCTGAATCCTTTTCCTTATTTTATTTATTTCTTCATTGTTTTCTGTCATCCAACATCCCAAATATTTAAACTGATTCACTATTAAACTGATTGACTAGTTTTCTTCCAAGTGGTGATCATAACCTACGTTTTATCTGTACTAACCTGTAGTCCTATCTCTTTTGCTTCACCTTTCAGTTCCTGGAATGTTTCTTTTGCTCTTCCATGGGATCTTGCCATAATATTGATATCATCTGCATACCCTACGATCTGGACCATTTTATGTTCTAATGTTGAATTCCTATTAATAAACAATTTCCTGATCACATATTCAAGTGCTAAGTTGAACAGTGTTGGTGCCAGCCCGTCGCCCTGTTTTAACCCTCTTGTGACATTAAAACTACCTGTCATACCCTTTTGCAATAATTTGACTTTGGCTGTTGTCTGCATCATTGTCAATCTTGTCAGTTGTACTAATTTAATAGGTATTTGAAAGTACAGCGTATCTAATTTATTTACTACTGTATAATTACGAATCATAAGCAAATTCTATTTATAATGCTACGCTCAGGAGATAGATAGTACCGGATCGCTGAATGACTACGTGACGGCTTCCACGTATATTGGCGCAGCAGAATTACGTAATGCTCTGGACTGTTCTAGGTCATGGGAGATGCTCCTTCCATTCAACTTACCCAACTACGCTACCTGTATCGAGGCCGGTAGCCTCGTTGCAAAGCGGCGAATACATAAATAATAAATTTCTAACCGGTCTAGTTCAGTTTATACCTGGCGATATTACAGTAATGAGTGTCTGTTTTTGTGGCGGTTTGGTAAGAAGTTATTACTGTGTTTACGTTTTCAAAAAAGAAATAAAGTGACACTTATTCTGCATGCTGGATATATA
This sequence comes from Magicicada septendecula, assembly GCA_034769895.1. NCBI lineage: Eukaryota > Metazoa > Arthropoda > Insecta > Hemiptera > Cicadidae > Magicicada > Magicicada septendecula. The sequence goes on from CM068372.1 coordinate 192,245,772, forward strand.
GAACTTGAAAAATTGTATTTTTCAAGAGTGTCATTGTTAAAATTAGTTGCTGTTTGTATCTGATTAAAGTTTGTAATTAGTGACTTAATTGGTCTCAGAAATTGTGTTTCCACTGTTCAAAACGACGACCTGTGACACAGTCGTAACAATAAAGTATATCTTTATTTTCTTTACTTTTTCTCAAATAAATTTTATAACTCATGAGTTTTAGGTTACACTCATAACACTCAACTCTGATGACCTAACCTTGTTATATTCTATTTAAATGTTTCTACATAGCACTGTATAAAGACGCTGTAGTATGAAAATAAACCGTAGTATAACAACACGCACTATATATCGGAAGATGTCCTGAAAAGACCTGATAACATTTCACACTGTGTCTCGTTGTTCGCTTCCCACGGAGAATCTCGTCTTTGTATTTGAATTATACAAAGTGTTTCATTGAGAACTAACTTTATAAAGTGTGAAAAGGGGGCAAAATCCTTTTCACTTGTATAAGTGCGTAAGTAAACAGAAAATTTCGTTCAGAAGCACGTACAGAATTCTACCACACGTTTTCAATTTCTCATTAAAGAAAGGGTTAGCCTTTCAGATTTGAACTTTATTACAACTAACAATAATTCGTAAGAGTAGTAAAAGGAAACAAATCCTACTTCTTCGCCATTTATTGTAGACGTCTTTTGTTTAACTTGTGTTCGGCCTAGCAAGTTTTGTTAGTACAGTAAATATTTATATTACTAATCTCAGCCGTGATTACTTAATTAACATATTGAAGTACCCAAAGCGATAACTACCTACTATGCCGTTTTTGTAAACGAGAGCGCTATATTGTGCACCTTAAAGGAGAGAGCCTTAGGGATAAAGAGCATTAGAAAACACTTATTTGACGGGGTAGAGAGATGCATTTAAGTAGATACTGGCTTCATGGCACTGCAAACACTGTTATATACATCAGTAAAATTGATATGAATATTTGTATTATTTGTAAATGGGTACAAAGACGGTGAGTCTATATTAAATATACAAATTAAACTAAATTTCGATTATATTCAAAATAATGTAATGGAAATCAGTAGTCAGTTGCTATTAATTTTATCAATACAAATATTATTATTATTAATTACTATTATTAATGCTATTATTAATTACAGTCAGTTATCATAAAGTTCTAAAGTTAAAGACATAAATAACAGCAAAAAATTATGGAGAGTATAAAATGATTAAGGTTAAAATATACTTAAAAATATTAAACTTCACAATTTAAAAATTTGGTTCAAAACTGCTGCCGAGCTATACAAAACCTACTAAGATACCCATCAATATAATGGAAACAGGAATTTTATCTAAAAAAATTAGAGGGTTTTTAGTTTTTTGAAAGTTTTTAGCATCTAAAAAAATTTTTTTAACTGTTCTATCTTAATTACAATCGTTCCTATTCATTCTTATTTAGAAAGTCCTTGTCGCCCCTCGAAGGTATTTGTTGCCTAGTGTCATTATCCAAATTCTGTTGAGCCTATGTCGTTACCTTCTGTGTGACTACAAAGAATCTGGAATCACTTTTAATCGTTAGTATGTAAAATATGACCGAATCACTTCAATTCTCGTTGATGTGTAACAATACTATGGAGAATTTCGTTTTTCGGAGCAAAGCCAATTTTAGCAAACACTATTAGATTTCTGTTAACATAACTTTACAGGAGAATTTTCTACTTCTCGTTAAAGATTTTTTGTCTAAAAGTAGGCGTGTACATAAGGAACTTGCATGTACATACCCAAAATATAACAAGAGACAGGACTGATAGGCAGACTTTGGTATACGTACACAGTATAAAAATCAAAGATAAACAGATTGATTGAAGTATGATGAAGCCAGGGTTAATGTACATTAATGAAACTTTATAATAAGAGATATTCATGTAAAGCATTTTAGTTGATGTACGTTTTTCAAGTTTACAAGATAACTGGAGACACAACCAGCAAACCATAAATTATCTTATGAAGATTATTTAGCATAGGAAAACGACACCGAAACTGAAGATGAGGTGTCGTGATGATAATTGTTATTAAGTGGCTACTGGCTGTAAGTGAATTTAAAATATAAATCAATAATTGGGAATAACACTGTGTAATGAAAAGCATGTATATAGGTGTAACGTATTAATTACAACACGGGAGAATATGCTGTATTATTAGCCACAAAGTGCAGCAACGGTTGGCATTATCCGAAACAGTTGCATACCTACCGTGGTTCAATAAAACAATACCAAACAAAAGGTAAAAAGCTCCTCTGCAATCGTCACGAACAAGGACTGGAGTATAAAAATAATAAAACGACATGATTACTTATAAGTGTTTTTATTTAAATCGTACAAAGAACACTGAAATATTTTGGAAAAAGACCTTTCGCGATCAAGGTTTTAGGTTTTGTGAACAAGAATGCAAAGGGTTACCACACATTTCACAACTGTCAAGTTTGTTGTATTGGTAACAGTAAAATTAAATAATGTAATGAATGCATTGATATAATATAGCCTACCGCTTTAATAATAGATAAGCTACGCGAATGGTTGAATTGTAATTCATAGGGAGACAATTATTACGACAGTTAGAGAGCTTGATGTCAAGTCTAATTTATTCATAACGCCAAAAATTTGTAAAAATAAACAAAAATTATTGTCTTGGTAATATAAATATAGGGTAAGCATATGTGAACAATTTTTATGACGTTTATTTATGGGAATTTAAAAGAAAAATGCACCAAAATTTGTCTTTATGCTTCATCAGTATACGACCTCTGAAATTACTTCATATAAACAAACTAAATGGGTTATTTTCTTTCCAAATAATTAAATTAAAATATTATGAATAAATGATGAAAAGACTATACGAGTTTCCACTTGTATGGAATTATTGCTTAACAGATTAAGGAACTTAATAGTATATATCTCAATATGTAACTTTTATTCTTCCTCAAAGTATTCTAACAGAAGTAAAACAGATATTGTATTTGCCAATAACAAAATGTTAATTGGATGCAAAGAGTAGTGTAAAAGGATAGTTGTTTAAACTTTTTTATTTAGCTCATCTCAGAAATTTTACAAAAATTTTAATCAAATCTCAAGCAAAACAGAATTCGCGGATGCTAGCAAGGGATACCTTAAATTAATTATGGTTGAAATTTTTTAGAATAGAAACATAAATTATATTCTGTTTGTAGAATGTAAAATAAAAAATTAGGTATTATTATTGTTCAATATACGTAAATGAATTATCACTACTAACAGTAAAGTTATTATTTCAGTGCAAGAATATTTTGAGATACCTGTGGAACAACTAGGAATGAAGGGGAATGAGAAAACGTTTCAAAGAGTTTACGAAGTCTTTTATTCAAGAAAAATCAAGCCTTGAGTGTCAAAATATTACAATTAACAAGGAATAAATATTAGGGGAAGTGTGCCTAATACCGCACCCTTTATAAAAAAAAATTGCTACAACTTTATATAATATTAAAAATAAGTTAAATATTGTTAGTTTGATCCTTTGTTTAGTCTTGGGTTTATTTATATTAAGTATAATTTTCTGATCAGTAAAATATAGCTTTAAACAAATAAAATCTAAAAACATGTATTTTCTGTCCCAAAAAAAGTTTCCTAATATCGCCCGGGCTGTGCGATATTAGGACAATAAGTTGCAGGCAACTTTTTCTTTTGTCACAGATCTCCTTACCCATAATATAAAATTAAACTATGAATATTAAGGTTAGTTAAGGTCAATAATGCGTGAACGGAAAATGTCAGAATGAAATTGTTTAATTCAAAATGCAAAAGCTTTATAAATTAAGGTTACAAAATATGGATTGAGCTAAAAAACAGGAATTGAATTACAACGTAAACATCCAAAACGTGTACGATTTTTAAAGTTATTAGCTAAAAAATGTAAATTAGTAGGCTAATCAAGCAGAATTAATACATAGTATAAAATTGTACAATTCAAAGAACTAAAACGCCTCATAGACAAATTATTTTAATCATTGAGCTAAACAAAATTCGCAAATGAAAGTTTTGTAGTGATCAGAACCAGAGCATAATTCATGACACCACTTGCGGCACTTTGTACAAGTTATCCATTTTTCTCCGCTCTTGTCATTAAAAAATGATTCATTACAGTACGGGCATTCACAATCATCCTCGCTATCCTCCTCATCAGTTCAGACAGTTAAAGGCCCTGCAATTTCTTCATCACTGGTATCCGAAGCAGATTCATTTGTTCTTTTTCTTTTCTTATCTAAGGCCTTTCCTTTCTTAGCTTGTTTTCCAGTGGGTTCAGCTTTCAGCCGCAACCGCTTTGAGAAAGTGGGTTTAATTTTGCCTTGATTTTTTTCTTCCTTTTTACTGATGTCATCTGACAACCGATTTTTGTAAGGGGAAGCTGTAAGCAGAGTTGTGGGACAACTTCGTCTTCCTCTTCCCTTTTTTACATTGGACTAAACTTTGAAATATGGTAGGGGACATATGTCAATAGGCATTACTTTTGGACTTCCTGAATTAATGGAGACAGGTTGTTGGATGCTGACAGCTTCATGTTGTTGTGTGATAGAATTTCTTGCAAGTTGGACACCAGAGGGTCCGGCTATCTGAATGTCAACATATAAAATGTTCTGAGTTGGACGAACAAGACATCTGGTTAATGTTTGCTCAACAAACACTGTCCCCGAGTGTTGAGCAGTGGAAGGATCAGTGTCGTCGATCGCAGGAAATTCATGTGCTTGGAAGACATCTGGATTGAGGGGGAACAAACCTGTCACCCTGAACCCATGTTCAGCTGTAGCTACAGTAGCTGATTTCTTGTAAGCCTAGCCTAACAATCCAGCGATTTTATACTGGGTGACCTCTCTGCCAATGTGTTGTTTCATCCAGTTTTCAACAGCCTGAGCGTAGTATGTCTTAAAAGGGGACATAAACGCTCTGTCCAGCGGTTGCATTTTAGGAGAACAGTGGGGTGGTAAACTTACAATGTGTACACCACTGTCACGGGCGAGTTCAAGAAGAGGCAAGTTTCTTGTGTGGGAGTAGTGTCCATCCAAAACTAAAATCACTGGATCCTCTTTAGTTGGCTTTGTACTAGGCAAAATCTGTTCTTGGAACCACTTCAAAAAACGTCCATTTCAATCCACCCTGACTTGTGACAGGCAGCAATGCATCCGTTAGGAGCGCCATCGAGTAGTTCTGGTATCATTCTCTGTCTCGGAAACACCAAAAGAGGGGGGATAAAATGACCGCTTGCACTCATGCAAGTAACAACAGTTACCAGTGAGCCTCTTTCTGCTGACGAAACGGCTCCTACTTGGTGTTTACCCTTCAGAGAAAGAACTTTGCTTTGTTTGTGCTGGACAACTGTTAGCCCTGTTTCATCACAGTTATAGACCCTACATGGATTGTGATTAACTAAATTGAACAGAGGCTCATAGAGGTCAAAAAACGTTTAACATTTTCTCTTGTAAATCCTTTCATTCGTTTCACTGACGTAGCCTGTGGTTTTCTGAGGCTAAGCCGCGGATGCAGCTTCATAAAAGAACGCAACCATTTCCATCCAGCAGATTCATTTTTTTCAGGAAAGGGATGCTCGAGTCCATTCTTTTCCGCTAGGTGGAATGCCATTTTCTTCACATCTTTAGCCGTAAGTCCATAAAAACTAGTTTCCATGTCTAAGCAATATTGTTCTAAAGCCATTTCTAGATCTGCACTAAGCGTTGGTTTCCTCCCCAGTGTAGTTGACACTGATGTGTCAACACTTTTCTCTTCGCTGTTAACTTTGTGTTTTAATGTAGACTTGGGCACATCATAGAGCTTCGATGGACGCAATAACCCCATTTCTTTTGCTCTAACAGCAATTATTGCACGCCTCATGTTCTCCTCCAACCAGTGCTTTCGTGTTTTAGGAGGCATCTGTAAAAAAAACCTACTTTTGGTTTGCTGATGTTTGAGGGAATGTTCCCAATATCGCACAGTGCGGTATTATGACTACCATTGGTGTGCGATATTGGGAACATACAAACATACAAATATGGCGGTTTATGGGAGGAGAACTGTGACTACAACATACTCAAAACTCAGAATGATCACTGTTGCACACCACTATATAAAAGTTATTCCGATTAGCGCTTTCAAGCTTCACAGCCCATCGTCAGATCGAAATAGACAGGAAATATGTAAAAACAAAACCTTCACCCCTCTCCCCAACCCTGCTCACACACAACAAGCTATAAATTAATGACCCTTCCTCACCCCCTAAACCCTGTCCCACCATCTGTACAGTTACATATTTTCTAGCAAATTCTTGGTGTTTCAGTGTGTGTGTGTGTGTGTGTGTGCGTGTGCGTGCGTGCGTGCGTGTGTGTGTGTGTGTGTGTGTGTGTGTGTGTGTGTGTGTGTGTTTCTGCATCCTTTTAAACTACCCTCTTCCTCTCCACACACATGGGTCAGTCACACACCCTTATTTTAAAACAACCAATTAGTACTATGCAATATAATTCTTAATCTTATCTATCTGTCCTCTCTCATTTACTTCTTAATCATGTTATAAAATATTTCTTCATTATCAAAATTAATTTTATTATTAACTAAATTGTCTAACCTTTTTCTCTTTCTTTCAATATTTCTAACTCCTCTCTAAGCTTCCTTTCAACTGTGTTATTTACTACTTTTACAATTTCGTATTCTTCCAAAGGATTAACAAACTTATGGTTGTCTTCTATGACATGTCTTGCATATAACGAATTGGTTGTTCTATTACCTTCTCCACGTTTGTGGTCAGACAACCTGCATACGAATTTCCGTCCTGTCTCAACAAGGTACACTTTTTTGCAGTCTTTACATTTTAATTTATAAATTCCGCTTTTCTGTAATACTGGAATTTTTTCTATATTCTTATTCCTTATCTTATCAAATACCGTTTCACATTTTTTAATAGCTATATCTACTCCATATTTATTAAAACCTTTTTTAATTTTTCTAGTATGTGAACCTATGTATGTCAATGACCCTGCATAATCCTTTTGTTCTCGTTCTATTTTAGCTTTTTGTATGTTAACCCTTTTCATAACTTTACCCACTATGTTGGTGTTATAATTATTATTCCTTACAATTCCCTTTATCGTTTTTAACTCCCTATCTTTTGATTCGGTCTCTTTTAAACACTTATGAGCTCTGTAACAAAATGAATTGATTGCCGCCATTTTATATCTATAAGGGTGGTAAGACTCTCTTGGTATAATTATATCAAAATACGACTCTTTCCTAAATATCCCAAACTGTAGTTTCTCATTATCTTTAATTTATATGTTTAAATCTAAGTAATTTATTGTCTTACCTCCTATCTCTTCTTTAAATTGTAAGTTTTTATCCTTATTATTTACCTCATTTATAAACTCATGCACTTCTTCTATGATTCCTTCCCAAATTACTAATACATCATCAACGTATCTAGACCATAATTTTATATTGTCTTTATACTTAGTGGAAGTTATTAATTGCTTTTCAAAATCATTCATGTATATTTCAGCAAGAATAGGGGATAATGAAGACCCCATAGGTAAACCTTTTTTCTGAATATAAAACTTGTTATTAAACCTAAAATAGTTCTGATTTACACATTCTTTAATTTCTTTCATCAACTGCTTTTTATACCTGTATACTCCCATATTATTATCGTTTATTAACTTAATAACTTTATTTACTGTGATACTGGTAAACATGTCCTTAACATCCAGTGATATCAATTTTGTATTTACATTAATCCAAATATTTTCTAATTTTTCTATCAATTTTACATTATTCTCTATGTTGTATTTTGTCCCAAATTCATATTTCTCTTTCAGTACTCTGCTAACTTCCTTTGATAATTTATAAATAAGTGCATTAATAAAAGAAACAATCGGTCTAATTGGTTTTCCTTCTTTATGTATCTTAACCTGACTTTTAAAAGTTGGTGCTGTTGGATTACTTTCCAATAAATACTTTTTCTTATTTTCTTCTATAAATGTTATCTGTTTCATCATTTGTTTTATCCTTGACTGGTACTTACTTGTATAATCATACTTTATTTCCTCGTATGGCCCTTCCCTTATAAATTCTTCCGTTTTCTTTATGTATTCGTCCTTTCTCAGTAGTACCATTGCATTTCCTTTGTCCGCCTTCGTAACTATAATATCATACTTCTTTATTTTATTCTTTAGTTTAGTTACAGTTGATTTGATTTTTTGTTCATTTTTTGAATTATACAAACTTTTCTTAAATATTTTTTCTACTACATTCCCTACTTCCCACCTTATTCTTTTTTTATCATTTTCATTTCCTAGTTTTTGTATTATGCTTTCGCATTCAATAATCGTTTTTTCTTGATTTAATTCTGGTGGCGGTGCGTATTTTAAGCTTTTTGCTAACATTTCTTTTTCTATTTCCTTTATGAATTTGCTCACTGCTATAATTTTTATTGTTCGACTAAGCTTTTCGTCATCACTGACATCTTCAGGTCTTAAACAACGTCTATCAACTGTACGTTGTAGGCTTTTATACTTTAGGCCCCTCCCCTTATATCATCGCTCCTCCTATTGGTTCTAGCTGCTATCGCTCTTCACGGGAACTTTGTCTACATTTTTCCGTTAGGCATTTTTCTAACGTCCGTCAAATTGTTTTAAGAATCTCCCGTTAATTTCTTCATTCTTGACTAATAATTTTTTTGTAACATTTTACATTTCGTCATTTTTAGTGTGTTATTCTTATTATTTTAATTTATTTTTGTTTATTATTTAATATATAATAAAATATTTCTTCATTTGTAAAATCCACTTTTATATTCATTAATTTATTTTTATCTTCTTTTTTAACTTTAAGTATTTCTAGTTCTTCTATTAATTTTCTTTTTCGCGGATTGTTTTCTATTTTGATTATTTCCATATTTTCATTTGGATTTATGAATTTATGGCCTGATTCATTAAAATGTCTTGCATATAGTGAGTTCGTTACTCTTACCCCTTCTCCTTTTGCGTGTTCATTCATTCTAATTTTAAATTTTCTTCCAGTTTCGCCCAGATATATCTTATTACATTCCCCACATTTTAATTTGTATACACCGCTTTTTTCTGTTAATGGAATTTCTTCTGTTTTATCATTTTTTATATATTCGAATACATTTTTCGTTTTCTTTATTCCTATCTGTATTTCATATTTTTCGAAACATTTTTGTAACATTTTTGTTTGATATCCTATGTATGTTATTGCTCCTTTATATTTCTTTTCTTCATTTGTTTTTTCTTTTTTGTTCTTTTCTATTTCTTTATTTTCCTCTATTTTCTTAACTATTCTATTAATTTTTTTAGGGTTGTAATTATTATTTTTTGCTATTTGTTGTATTTTCTTTAATTCCTTTTGTTTGAGTTCGTCATTTTCTAGATAATTTATAGCTCTATAGCAAAATGAATTTAATGCTGCCATTTTATAATTGACTGGATGATATGATTCTTGTGGAATTATTAAATCTGTGTATGTTTCTTTCCTATATATATCGAATTTGAGTTTGTTATCTTCAATTTTTATATTGATATCCAGGAAATTATTTTCTAATCCTCCAATTTCTTCTTGAAATTTTATTGTTTTTTCTATGTTATTTAGTTCTTCCGTAAATTTTTTAAATTCATTTACTTCTCCTTCCCAAACTATTAGTATGTCATCTACATACCTGATCCATTTTTTAATTCTTCTTTCTTTATCTATATCTTTTAAAATTTTGATTTCAAAGCTATTCATGAATATCTCTGCCATTAATGGTGAAAGCGGTGATCCCATTGGTAATCCATTTTCTTGTATGTAAAATTTGTTATTAAATCTGAAGTAGTTCTGGCTTAGGCATAATTCTAATCCTTCTATTATTTCGTTTTTCCATTCTACATTACTTAATTTGTTTTTCTTTATTATTTCTACTGTTTTTGCTATTGGTATGTTGGTGTCATTTATATCTAATGACATTAATTTTGTCTTATATAGAAATATATAGAAATAGAAGAAATGAGAAAGGTTTTTGGTGAAAAATACATAGAAAAGAAAATAAGAAAAATGGAAGAGAGATTAAATAAGAAACTCAAGGAATTAATAGAAGGAACAAGAAATAAAAATAAAGAAAAAGATAAAGAAATAAAATTTGCTGAAACAGTATTAAATTTAACAGTAACAAAGTTTACAGAAAATGAACATAAATTATTAGGGAAAAGTTTAAAATATGCAACAAAAACAAACATAGATAAAGAAAATACAATAATAGAATGTGAAGAAATAATCGATAAAATAAAAAATGACGAAACTAAAAAACAATTAAGAAGTGAAGTAAAAGAAATAGTAGAAAAAATATGTAAGAAAAACAAAAATGTAAGAAATAAAAACGAAACACAAATAAAAAGAAATATAAGAGAATTAAAAAAGAAAATCCCGGAGAACAATTTGATAGTTATAAAAGCCGATAAAGGTAACACAGCAGTGGTAATGAACAAAAGAGATTATTCTTCGTATTGTTTAAATTAGCAGCCATCCTTACTTTTCTTTTATAAAATTGTTAAACTGCTATAATTGTTTTTATTATTTAGACAAAGCTTTTCGTCATTACTGACATCTTCTAGCAGTTTACTCACAATTATAGCAGTTTAGCAATTTTATAAAAGGTTGTTTAAGACCTGAAGATGTCAGTAATGACGAAAAGCTTTATCTAAATAATAAAAACAATTATAGCAGTTTAGCAATTTTATAAAAGAAAAAAAAAGAGATTATATCGAAAAAGCAGAGCAATTTATACAAAAAGAACCATATAAAGAAATAAAATATGATTACACAAGTAAATTTCAAGCACAAACAAAGAAATTGATAAAAAAGACAACATATTTAACAGAATGGTAAAAGAAACAAAAAATAGAACATAATCCTGAAGCTCCAAAATTTAGATGTCAAATTAAGTTACATAAAAAAGAAATGCCATTAAGACCTATAGTATCATTTATAAATACGCCAACATACAAAATATCAAAAGAAATAAGTAAAAGAATCAAAATGGCATATGAAAAAGAAGAAATCCACAGCATAGAAAATAGTAAAAAGGTAAGAGAAAGATTAAAAGAAATTACCATAACAAATAAGACAAAATTAATGTCATTAGATATAAAAGATATGTACACCAACATACCAATAGCAAAAACAGTAGAAATAATAAAGAAAAACATATTAAGTAATGTAGAATGGAAAAACGAAATAATAGAAGGATTAGAATTATGCCTAAGCCAGAACTACTTCAGATTTAATAACAAATTTTACATACAAGAAAATGGATTACCAATGGAATCACCGCTTTCACCACTAATGGCAGGGATATTCATGAATAGCTTTGAAATCAAAATTTTAAAAGATATAGATAAAGAAAGAAGAATTAAAAAATTGATCAGGTATGTAGATGACATACTAATTGTTTGGGAAGGAGAAGTAAATGAATTTAAAAAATTTACGGAAGAACTAAATAACATAGAAAAAACAATAAAATTTCAAGAAGAAGTTGGAGGATTAGAAAATAATTTCCTGGATATCAATATAAAAATTGAAGATAACAAACTCAAATTCGATATATATAGGAAAGAAACATACACAGATTTAATAATTCCACAAGAATCATATCATCCAGTCAATTATAAAATGGCAGCATTAAATTTATTTTGCTATAGAGCTATAAATTTTCCAGAAAATGAAGAACTCAAACAAAAAGAATTAAAGAAAATACAACAAATAGCAAAAAATAATAATTACAACACTAAAATAATTAATAGAATAGTTAAGAAAATAGAGGAAAATAAAGAAATAGAAAAGAACAAAAAAGAAAAAACAAATGAAGAAAAGAAATATAAAGGAGCAATAACATACATAGGATATCAAACAAAAATGTTACAAAAATGTTTCGAAAAATATGAAATACAGATAGGAATAATGAAAACGAAAAATGTATTCGAATATATAAAAAATGATAAAACAGAAGAAATTCCATTAACAGAAAAAAGCGGTGTATACAAATTAAAATGTGGGGAATGTAATAAGATATATCTGGGCGAAACTGGAAGAAAATTTAAAATTAGAATGAATGAACACGCAAAAGGAGAAGGGATAAGAGTAACGAACTCACTATATGCAAGACATTTTAATGAATCAGGCCATAAATTCATAAGTCCAAATGAAAATATGGAAATAATCAAAATAGAAAACAATCCGCGAAAAAGAAAGTTAATAGAAGAACTAGAAATACTTAAAGTTAAAAAAGAAGATAAAAATAAATTAATGAATATAAAAGTGGATTTTACAAATGAAGAAATATTTTATTATATATTAAATAATAAACAAAAATAAATTAAAATAATAAGAATAACACACTAAAAATGACGAAATGTAAAATGTTACAAAAAAATTATAAGTCAAGAATGATGAAATTAACGGGAGATTCTTAAAACAATTTGACGGACGTTAGAAAAATGCCTAACGGAAAAATGTAGACAAAGTTCCCGTGAAGAGCGATAGCAGCTAGAACCAATAGGAGGAGCGATGATATAAGGGGAGGGGCCTAAAGTATAAAAGCCTACAACGTACAGTTGATAGACGTTGTTTAAGACCTGAAGATGTCAGTAATGACGAAAAGCTTAGTCGAACAATAAAAATTATAGCAGTGAGCAAATTCATAAAAGAAAAAGTAAGGATGGCTGCTAATTTAAACAATACAAAGAATTTGTTTTTCTTCTGTATTGAAATTTACCTCTGTAAAGTTTATTACTCTTTTTTCATAGTTATTCTTAGAGAGGTGTTCCTTTTTTACTTCGTCCTTTCTTATTAATTTATTTAACTTATCTACCATTTTTTTATTTTTATTTTCCAATTTCTTTTCTATGTACCCCAAACCAAAATTATATAATATTTCTTCTAACTCTACATACGAGTATATTCTTAACAATTCTATGTGTCTGTCGTATAACTCCCTATTATATCTATTGATTAAGCCGTAGAGTGACCTTATTTCCAGTTTTATCCACAACTTCTCGCTTTGTTCTTTTACTTTTTTGGCTACACTGTTCTTATTTTTAATTTTAACTTGAGCGTACTTTGGGATGACATTATTATCCAGACATTGTTTATTAAACCATATTTTTCTTAAAACCCTCTTCAATTTAACTTTTAACTTAAGATATTTAAAAACTTTACTTACCTTATTGTTGTCGTTTATTACCTCATTGTTGTTGTCCATTACCTGTGGTCGATTGCACATCTTAACAGACTTTTAATGAAGAAATTTGTGTTAGTGGTTGAAATCACAATCAGAATGATCACTGTTGCACACCACTATATAAAAACTATTCCGATTAGCGCTTTCAAGCTTCACAGCCCATCGTCAGATCGAAATAGACAGGAAATATGTAAAAACAAACCCTTCACCCCTATTCTCCCCCACCCTGCTCACACACAACAAGCTATAAATTAATGACCCTTCCTCACCCCTAAACCCTGTCCCACTCTCTGTACAGTGTAACAGAACTTACAACGTTCAGTTCAAATTATTAAATTATATTTTTATAGTCGTTGATTATTAATAAAATTAGTGTGGGTGTTCACGTTTAAAGTTTGTAGTTAAAAAGAGTATTTATCACTTCATTGTGTCAACCTCCCCACTTACCATATGTGGCTGTCTTCAATGTTCCCAATGGTGACTTCTTCTACTGTAAAAACACTGGATATACATACATAGATATTCTGTTTGAATATCATAAAGAATGCACATACACAATAAAAATAAATTAAAAGTTCAATTGCAATTCGAATGATATTAATCATTCAAATACTTCCGCCACCTTATGAGAGAACTGTTCATGAAAAAATTAAACTACTTTTCTATTATATAGAAATCAAAACTCTGTTCCACTGGTAAATAAACTGGGGATTTATTAACAATTATGAAATTCAATGAACTCTTTTAAAAACAATCAATAATATCTTTACAAACAATAATAATTTAAACAAATCCTGAAATCTCTGTACCTCAAGGCTGGTAACACAGCTGTAAGGTACAATGTTTTTGGTGAACGAGGTTATGTTTACTTTATTCAATTATGTTACCAAATTAGTGAGTTCTTTGAAGATACATGATACCAGATTACAAGATGTGACTTTAATTAACAATATTAAATTATATAATTACTGTAAGAAAGAACAAAATTGAAAATTATAAAACTCGGTACCATAACCGATATATCGTACTATCGTACGCTGTGTTAACGTATATAGCCTTTGTGGTCAACAGCGTGCTCTGAGCTTTGCACTGTTAAAAATATTATTATTATTTATTAATTAATTAGTAAAATCATGTATTGGCAAGAGAAAAAATCTAGAATAAAAAACTCTTGTTATAGCTTTCATTTAAGTAAAATTATTTAAGAACAGAATTATTTCTTGGTGACAAAATTATAATCATCAGTTCTAGGTTAGTTCACCTAGTATACGTAAGTCATTATTTAGAATAAGTGTATTACTTATTAAATTCTTAATGATATGATCATAAACATTCTATTTATAAGTAATTTGACGTATAATTATCAGTTATTTAAAATATTTGCACAAAAAAACAATTATTTGTTAATTCAAAAAGTTTAGTCAAGTAAGCGACTAAATACTTTTTACTAATGATCGGTATCTAAATTAATTCCGACTCCGACTTTCTCAATTATTATTCAATTGGAAAATATTTATTTTTAAATTAATCATTGTGCTACAATTTATTTGTTAGGTACTGATAATTTTTCATCATAGTTTAACCACTTGAGTAATTTTGACAAGTGCAGTCCAAAACAATATCCTTCGTTTGTTAACGAAAATTATTATTTTTCATCAATTTCTTTTAAAGTAATTAAACTATAGTACTCCCTGATTTAAAACACAAAACATGACCTTTATTGTACACTGGTCGTGTTATATCACTGTACACTTAATACACTGGACACTCGATAATATATTGTGGTGTATAGGTTAGCGTATGTTTACTTATTACTGTGTGTGACGCGCACATTTTGAAATAATCTTGCTGACTTCTTGCGCGGACCTTCCGTCGTGAGAGTTGCAGAACTAATGATTACTTCACCGAAGCGTCTCCTTCTCGTCTGGTCATTTTAAGCTATTTGATTGGTTCGAAAGGTCAAACTCTCAACCCCAAAACACTTTGGTCAAATAAAACTATTAATTTTTTACAATTCTTAGCGTGGGTTCGAGGCTATGAGTGACGTATGCATGGATACTCAAAATGATTGAAAAGTTTATAATTGTCATAACTTTCTTATCTTTTGTCGTATCGTCGATCGGGTAGTGGCATTAAATCGCGGACACTTGTGGCTTTATTTTAAGTCTAAACAAGCACTAAATCCGTTCATTATTAATTCACTTAGCCATCTCAAAACTCATATGGTGATTCTTAATATAAATAAGTTTGTTTCACGGTTGCCTAAGTCAGTTCCACAGGAATAAAATTCTGCTGATAGGGTAGAAGTCGTAAAACAAAATGTCCATGGTTTGCCAAAATAGCATCTACTTTAAAAGTTTTGTAAGTTGGTTTGTTTTATTTAATTAGTGCATACAGTTCAGGCTTTAAAATAGATAGACTACAAGGAATGTAATGGTTTTTTAACCAATAAATCATGTCTTGCTTTTTTGTTAATGATGTTAGAAGTGTATTTATTTGTACACTGTGGTAGGAGGCATTATCTATTACTATTACGCTGCTCTTATTCAAATGAAATGAAACTAAACGCTTCACTTTTGATGAATACTGATGTTTTTTGAAAAGTACTCACACAATAACCTCTACAGCCTCTCAGAGAAAACTAAACTATGTTTCTCTGTTGACGCATGCGCATTACATGAACCTGCGCCGTTAGCACGAAAACGGTTGATTCATGTCTAGTGAATCTTACTGTAACACTTAGTGTTTGTTGCACAACTTCACGTTATTTCTCAAACATTCGTGAAAATAGAATAATATTTATATGATTATATTAACCGTTACAAGCTACACATAATAATGCAAAACTAACACAAGATACATAATAAGTATCTTTTATGTGGTAAGAAACATTACAATATCCGTATGTATATACAGTATAATATGTTTTGAATACATTCAAAGGCAAAATGTAAATAGATGCTTGCAAAGGTGATAAATGTGATTGTCGAAATTTCCCGCCTGGATTGAAAAAATTTCTTCTTTTATTCAAATTTTTACTTTAAGATAATTAAAGAAGAGTGTACAATCAGAAAATAAAACCAAACCTGAAGTTATTTGTTCTTTAGTTTTTTATAAAAATTATAAAAAAAAACCTGCATCAGTGTACCCTGTGTAAATCAGTGTACGCCTATACTGAATGTACATTGCTAGTCTTTAAACACACATATATGTAATTTACAGCGACAGGGGTTGTGTTATTCGCATACTTTGTATGTGTACAACAAAAACAGAAGAGGGAGGACACGTCTACTAAAGGAGTACATAACATGTGTAAGTACGTGACTCTTAGCACGCGTTGTGCAAGCAGCAGGAGTAACCAACGCTCCTAGATCTTTTCTTCTGAGACACGCATTCCATTCTAATCTTATTACGTAATACACTATAAAGGCCAAACATAATAGAGTATTTTGGAAGCGGTGAGACAATATGACAGGGGACATGAGGAGGTGAGTTTTAAAGCAGCGATTCAGTGTGCTTTTAGTGAAAAGTGATAATTTCGTATGGATTACTATATAACCGGAATAATTTTTATATAGTGGTGTGCAAGAGTGATCATTCCGATTGTGATTTCAACCACTAACACAAATTTCTTCATTAAACGTCTGTTAAGATGTGCAATCGACCACAGGTAATGGACAACAACAATGAGGTAATAAACGACAACAATAAGGTAAGTAAAGTTTTTAAATATCTTAAGTTAAAAGTTAAATTGAAGAGGGTTTTAAGTAATATATGGTTTAATAAACAATGTCTGGATAATAACGTCATCCCAAAGTACACTCAAATTAAAATTAAAAATAAGAACAGTGTAGCCAAAAAACTAAAAGAACAAAGCGAGAAGTTGTGGAAAAAACTGGAAATAAGGTCACTCTACGGCTTAATCAATAGATATAATAGGGAATTATATGACAGACACATAGAATTGTTAAGAATATACTCGTATGTAGAGTTAGAAGAAATATTATATAATTTTGGTTTGGGGTACGTAGAAAAGTAATTGGAAAAGAAAAAGAAAAAAATGGTAGATAAGTTAAATAAATTAATAAGAAAGAACGAAGTAAAAAAGGAACACCTCTCTAAGAATAACTATGAAAAAAGAGTAATAAACTTTACAGAGGTAAATTTTAATACAGAAGAAAAAGAAATGTTAGCAAAAGGCTTAAAATACGCACCGCCACCAGAATTAAATCAAGAAAAAACGATTATTGAATGCGAAAGCATAATACAAAAACTAGGAAATGAAAATGATAAAAAAAGAATAAGGTGGGAAGTAGGGAATGTAGTAGACAAAATATTTAAGAAAAGTTTGTATAATTCAAAAAATGAACAAAAAATCAAATCAACTGTAACTAAACTAAAGAATAAAATAAAGAAGAATGATATTATAGTTACGAAGGCGGACAAAGGAAACACAATGGTACTACTGAGAAAGGTCGAATACATAAAGAAAACGGAAGAATGTATAAGGGAAAGGCCAAACGAGGAAATAAAGTATGATTATACAAGTAAGTACCAGTCAAGGATAAAACAAATGATGAAACAGATAACATTTATAGAAGAAAATAAGAAAAAGTATTTATTGGAAAATAATCCAACAGCACCAACTTTTAAAAGTCAGGTTAAGATACATAAAGAAGGAAAACCAATTAGACCGATTGTTTCTTTTATTAATGCACTTATTTATAAATTATCAAAGGACGTTAGCAGAGTACTGAAAGAGAAATATGAATTTGGGACAAAATACAACATAGAGAATAATGTAAAATTGATAGAAAATTTAGAAAATATTAGGATTAATGTAAATACAAAATTGATATTACTGGATGTTAAGGACATGTTTACCAATATAACAGTAAATAAAGTTATTAAGTTAATAAACAATAATAATATGGGAGAATACAGGTATAAAAAGCAGTTGATGAAAGTAATTAAAGAATGTGTAAATCAGAACTATTTCAGGTTTAATAACAAGTTTTATATACAGAAAAATGGTTTACCTATGGGGTCTTCATTATCCCCTATTCTTGCTGAAATATACATGAATGATTTTGAAAAGCAATTAATAACTTCCACTAAGTATAAAGACAATATAAAATTATGGTCTAGATACGTTGACGATGTATTAGTAATTTGGGAAGGAAGCATAGAAGAAGTGCATG
Organism: Magicicada septendecula; assembly: GCA_034769895.1. Taxonomy (NCBI): domain Eukaryota; kingdom Metazoa; phylum Arthropoda; class Insecta; order Hemiptera; family Cicadidae; genus Magicicada; species Magicicada septendecula. Next base: position 192,264,266 of record CM068372.1, read on the forward strand.
AGTTTATAAATGAGGTAAATAATATGGATAAAAACTTACAATTTAAAGAAGAGATAGGAGGTAAGACAATATATTACTTAGATTTAAACATAGAAATTAAAGATAATGAGAAACTACAGTTTGGGATATTTAGGAAAGAGTCGTATTCTGATATAATTATACCAAGAGAGTCTTACCACCCTTATAGATATAAAATGGCGGCAATCAATTCATTTTGTTACAGAGCTCAGAAGTGTTTAAAAGAGACCGAATCAAAAGATAGGGAGTTAAAAACGATAAAGGGAATTGTAAGGAATAATAATTATAACACCAACATAGTGGATAAAGTTATGAAAAGGGTCAACATACAAAAAGCTAAAATAGAACCAGAACAAAAGAATTATGCAGGGTCATTGACATATATAGGTTCACATACTAGAAAAATTAAAAAAGGTTTTAATAAATATGGAGTAGATATAGCTATTAAAAAATGTGAAACGGTATTTGATAAGATAAAGAATAAGAATATAGAAAAAATTCCAGTATTACAGAAAAGCGGAATTTATAAATTAAAATGTAAAGACTGCAACAAAGTGTACCTAGGTGAGACAGGACGGAAATTCGTATGCAGGTTGTCTGACCACAAACGTGGAGAAGGTAATAGAACAACCAATGCGTTATATGCAAGACATTTCATAGAAGACAACCATAAGTTTGTTAATCCTTTGGAAGAATACGAAATTGTAAAAGTAGTAAATAACACAGTTGAAAGGAAGCTTAGAGAGGAGTTAGAAATATTGAAAGAAAGATAAAAAGGGTTAGACAATTTAATTAATATTAAAATTAAATTTGAGAATGAAGAAGTATTTTATAACATGATTAAGAAGTAAATGAGAGAGGACAGATAGATAAGATTAAGAATTATATTGCATAGTACTAATTGGTTGTTTTAAAATAAGGGTGTGTGACTGACCCATGTGTGTGGAGAGGATGAGGGTAGTTTAAAATGATGCACACACACACACACACTGAAACATAAAGATTTTGCTAGAAAATATGTAACTGTACAGATGGTGGAACAGGGTTTAGGGGGTGAGATAGGGTCATTCATTTATAGCTTGTTGTGTGTGAGCAGGGTTGGGGAGAGGGGTAAAGGGTTTTTTTAACATATTTCCTGTCTATTTCGATCTGACGATGGGCTGTGAAGCTTGAAAGCGCTAATCGGAATAATTTTTATATAGTGGTGTGCAACAGTGATCATTCTGATTGTGATTTCAACCACTAACACAGATTTCTTCATTATACTCAAAACGTACGTGAACATTAACTATGTAATCTACTCTAAGCGTTAAGCGTAGTTACAAAATTATATCACTTACCTTTCCGCACTAATAAAGATGAAAACTCACGTCCCCACAAATTTAGAACACAACAATTTATTATTTATTTCACAAATAATGTAAACACGTTGTCTCAATGTTCCCGCTTCGTCTACACTGCGGGCTAGACTGGAACTACAAACTGAGATGATTTCCGCTAGGCTGCAGCACTTACCGGGAAAGATACGGTGGTGTGCGATATTAGGAATATGGGCGATATTAGGCGCAGTTCCCCTACAATAAATAAGTAGAAATAAAGAAAATGTAAAAGTGTGTTTCATTAAAAGAATTATTAAAATCATATGATTAAAGCAAATCAAATTTATTGAACGCAGCAGCGTAACAAAGATACTGGCACCAAAAGAATATAATTAATCCAAAAATGCAAAAAAAGTATACGCTTATTAAAATTCTGAAAAAAAAACTACTATAATGTAATATGGAAAATGGAAACAATACTTTAAAGATGAAAGTGATAAGTAGTATAGAATTAGGAGAAAGTCTTATTACATGAATATCATACGAGGTAAGTATAAAACGTAGCGAGAATTTCTTTCAAACCAATTCATGTAAGTAATAGTAATAGTGGTGGTACTGGTAATGAATGCAAAACAACCAACCAAGGTTCTAGCACTTCTGATTAAAATAATGAGATTCATCCAGAACCCTCAACATCGGCATCTCCTGGTCTAGACAAAAATAATGACAGTATAATATGTTTGCCAGACAATGATCCATATCAGTGGGTCATTACTGACGAAACCATTGATTTCTTAATCAAACAGGGTACAAAACAAAATGACGATTCTGATTTTTCAAAATCAGTTCGTCTATATCATGATGAATTATGTAGTATTAATGTAGTATTCAATATTATGGCGGGGGAGAGTAGTAGAATACGTTAGATCCAGTCAGATAAAACAGAAGAGGAATACAAAATAAAATGTATCATATAATAAATAATTTTTGAAGTAGGATCGTCATGTAAATTTTCTTTATTTTTGTACTGAGATTTAACAAAATTATTGAAATCTTACTATTATATGGAGATCATAGATAGTTGATATCATAGTTGATTATAGTTTTACGTTAATAAACCATTAAAATTTAAAGAAAAGTTTTTAATGAAAACCAAATTTTTAGAATGAATATACTGTTACGGCGGTCAACGTGATCGTCGGAGGTACAGTGGAACACAAAATACAAGACACCAATTAAGTCACTAATCACCAGCTTTAATTTTCACATTTAAACAGTTCGTAATTAACAACACTGTCTGTTACAACAAATCAAATGAAAATTGTTCACACGCAATAAAATGTCAACTAATATAAAACAAAATTATATTACAATTATACCGCCCGATTATAAAACTCAACACTTCACTAATAACCACTTAACGCACACAGTAATCACTTGTAATCGCCCGAAGTAAACTGAACTGAGCGTCCCTGCGTGCCTGTATTTATACCCCGCCGAAAATCTAGATTATTCCACATACTACGACGTAATTGATTGCGGCCTTGACACAGTGCGTGCGGCCGCGCGAATTCTGCCAGTCTAGCAAATTCGCTGAGAATAACGTACGCCACAACATTCAGACTCTGGAACATTCGATAAGCACGTAGATTATTCTGTAATGTCGTAACAATACAAATATTTCTAAAATGGATGAACTATGTGAAGACATGAAGATGTAATTAAGTTTGGAAACCATAAGACGCAACAAATCAATTACCACGAAAAGAAACAATAATCCTGTTTTGTAGCGTGACAGATTACGTTTTTTAGCACCAGGTAAGAAGTCACAGAACGTAAAGAATTAACAATATGTAACTCACAACGGGATTAACGCGTACACATTTAGTAAAAAGCAATGAAGTTATAAGAAACGAGAAAAAAATAATTAAATTACTCAGGTGATCTCAAACTTACACGAAGTCTTATTTAACGCCAGCTGAATTGAAAGCAGTAATGATGGCAGTGATAACACTAACATTAGTTAAGCATACTACTGTATAGAATACAAAACTATTTAAAAATTTAAGTAAACGTTAATGAAATTTCGTAACAGCATACACACAGAGAATAAAACATACACTACATTTGTATTTTAATAATTTCCGCTTTTTAGAAACAACTAACAATGGAAAATAATGTTACTATTGCAGGAGTAATAATTTAGCTTTCAGACCAATTTACATTTAATCAAAACAACTAAATAGCGTAGCATACAGTCCTACTAGAATTGCTAACAGATTAAGCAAATAAAAAACCCCGCAAATTCTAATTCTTTTGGAACAGGATATTGTAAATTATAAGGAATAACAGTTGGCCATAATTAACGTTAAATGGCAGGTCACTAATAACATTCAGCGAATTACTAGTAATGTCTGCGGACACTCCCAGAGTATAAGGGTGACAAATTGTAAACAAATTTTAAATGAAAAAATAGTTTTAAATCATCAAAAACGAAATCTATATTAACTTTTGTGAGCGGAAACAGAGACAAATTACAGATTTTGGAAAGAAGAACTTTGGCGAAGCACTATCAGAAAGCTTAAATGTTTAACTGCAATTCTGTCTGTTTAACCGTCTATATGTAATTGTACAACTTCTAGTACCTTATGTGATCAGGTAACCGTGTAGGAATATAATATTCTTTAAACCTGTAAATGTGCAAACGTGGAATTTTAACTGGGTCTACATCTAACTTTAAAACTCGAATTTCATAATCGTAAACATACAACGGCAGCAGTAATATATACAACAGCAGTAACTGTAAATATGCGTAAATGTGGAAGTGCAACTAAGGAACCGTGAACCTCTATAGTGTAAAGATATAACTGTGTAACTTCGGTGTAACTGTGAGACCATGCAATTTTGAAATCGGTTAAATGTTTAACTAACAAAGTGTAAGCCTCTAAACGTGTTAGTGAATTTTTAACAGTGTAGTACAATCGTGTGACTTTGACTGTTTAACTGCGGATGTGGAATTTTGATCATGATAACTGTGTTAACTTGTTATTGGGTTAATATGCAACTATCGGCGTCTAACTGGAAATGCGCAAATTGTATTGTGTTACTGCCCTATAGTGTATTATTGAAACTCTGTAACCATGTAGTTGTTATAATTGCAAAGTCGTGCAACCGTAAAAGCGTAAATGCTACTGTGTAACTTTGTATGACGTAACTATGTAACTTTAATTATAAAAACTATCATGCAGTAACCAAGAAATCGTTTAGGTGTTTAACTGTGTAACTATAAATGTGTAACATCTAAACTGAGAATATGTTACTGTAACTCTGTTTATATTGCCACAAACGACATCTGTGTATCTGTGTGTTCGTTTGCTAATGAGCCTTTTCAAGAGAGAGAGAGGGTGATGGAGACAGAGACAGGGACAGACAGACACAGTGAGAGAAAAATAGACAGTGTGATTTAGTTAGTACCTTCCTTCTCATAAGATATCCGTAAATTTAAGTTCATTTAATTATTATATTATTATTCATACATCTCTAATGAATAATATTTTTATTATTATTAGTAAATAATGTGTTGTTATATATAATTTGCCTTAATTTCCGTCCAGTGACGTCAAGCGTAATTTGTTTTGGTTACGCGTTTCAGGCCATGTGGCCCATCCTCAAACCATCACTCCAAGAGGAGCTCGTTAAAAAATAAAAAATCCACAATAAAACAAACACATAATAAATAAATACTAAGGCGGTGCACCGTGTTCGTGTAATAGAACGCCTCTATATGTTTTAATATATTTTTGTATTTATTTATTATGTGTTTGTTTTATTGTGGATTTTTTATTTTTTAACGAGCTCCTCTTGGAGTGATGGTCTGAGGATGGGCCACATGGCCTGAAACGCGTAACTAAAACAAATTACGCTTGACGTCACTGGACGGAAATTAAGGTAAATTATATATAATTATCATACAGTGACCTGGACCGCTTTAAATATGTTTAAATGTGTTGTTTTTGATGTTGATAGTGTACTGCCAAGAGTACATTGAGTAAATTGATTTGTGGTTCCATTACACATTTCACCGCTGTAGTTATAATAATAAGGGTTGAAATTTAATTTGAAAAATATCTTTCAATAACTGTTATCACAAATGTTATTCAGACAAGTATTTTTATAAATATGTTGTTCAAAAGTATTCTAAATCAACCCTGGCCTACTTAAGAGCGCACGCATTTTGGCACATTCCTTTCTAACGGTTAAGAATCGGAAAAATGGTATTCGGTTTCCTGTTACTTTAGAAAGGACAGGTGACTATGTGTGTAAAATAGTATTGTTTGGACGGTTCCACGGATAGTCGTATCCGAGTAACCCTTTATTGCCTGACAAAAAATAGTATTTAGGAATTTTGTTACAGTTTAAATAACCAATTATGTTTTTATACAACAATTCCTCCAGCTAATAATTGTCCAAAACACATTAATGTGACACACAAAAATATCATCCTTTTAACAGTGTCGAACTAAACAATGCAAGTCAATAATTGACTACAGATGGCCGCATAATATACAGCCGCATAAAAAGAAGACATTTTTTCAATCCAGGCGGGAAATGTCGACAATCACATTTATCACCTTTGCAAGCATCTATTTACATTTTGCCTTTGAATGTATTCAAAACATATTATACTGTATATACATACGGATATTGTTTCTTACCACATAAAAGATACTTATTATGTATCTTGTGTTAGTTTTGCATTATTATGTGTAGCTTGTAACGGTTAATATAATCATATAAATATTATTCTATTTTCACGAATGTTTGAGAAATAACGTGAAGTTGTGCAACAAACACTAAGTGTTACAGTAAGATTCACTAGACATGAATCAACCGTTTTCGTGCTAACGGCGCAGGTTCATGTAATGCGCATGCGTCAACAGAGAAACATAGTCTAGTTTTCTCTGAGAGGCTGTAGAGGTTATTGTGTGAGTACTTTTCAAAAAACATCAGTATTCATAAAAAGTGAAGCGTTTAGTTTCATTTCATTTGAATAAGAGCAGCGTAATAGTAATAGATAATGCCTCCTACCACAGTGTACAAATAAATACACTTCTAACATCATTAAAAAAAGAGCAAGACATGATTTATTGGTTAAAAAACCATTAAATTCCTTGTAGTCTATCTATTTTAAAGCCTGAACTGTATGCACTAATTAAATAAAACAAACCAACTTACAAAACTTTTAAAGTAGATGCTATTTTGGCAAACCATGGACATTTCGTTTTACGACTTCTACCCTATCAGCAGAATTTTATTCCTGTGGAACTGACTTGGGCAACCGTGAAGAAGCGTGTTGAAAGAAAAAAACGTGCATTTTTCTGTAGACAGTATCAAAGGAATTTTATTGTTTTTCTCCTGCAGACTAGAGATCAAGACGTAACGTCATGAAAATTGAAAATTACTACGTGAAATCGAACCAAATAAGGGATACTGTAACAGATCGTTTAGAAAGTAATGTAAGACGAGATAGCAGCAGTAATGGCAATTTCAGTGATAGTGATAATAGCGGTGATACGGAACGGTGATAACAGTGACGGAAATATTAGTGGGGTGAAGAACTGACCTAAATAATTATTGTAATTGCATGTAATTAAATGTGCTCTATGGTACTTAAATAGTTTCAGTATAATTGTTGCGTTAATATTGTATCTCCTGTTCTTTACGGATAGTTTACTTCTGCTTGTTTTTTAAACATACACACACATAAAATCATTTCACGTACGAAGCTGCTATTAATGTTAATTATTCAAACAAATTAAGATACCAGAGCAATGTGGATCTTATATTACTACGTTTTTTCGTGAATCGTAACATAAACAAAGTGTACACATTCCAAAATATACGACGATTGTGATGTCTAGCCTCGACTTTCCAGACACATTGCAACAGACACAACACGCCAAGTGTTTACAAAATAATGGTAGTATTACACATTTTATAACTGTGTGAAAACTTTATTACATTGTCTCTTTCTGTTGTGTCTGACGCTTGTTTCGTCTTACTAAATGTCGACGTTTACTGTCATAATTGAAATCAAAACTTACCTACAACCAAATTTTTAGTAGACCTATTTAGTAACTTAGTAAAAAAGTAGAGAATTAAATATAAAACGTACTAAACTGTAAAAACCTTAAAAACAATTAAAAGAATAACAAAAGAATTTTAAAGTTATAAAAATAATTGGTTAGTAAAAAGTTAGGTAATTTATTTAAAAGTAAGTTACGTATATCTATGCGCGCGCGCGTGTGTGTGTATGTGGGTGGTGTTAGTAGGGCTGCAAAATTTAGTTTGGTAAAATATTTAGTAATATAATTAAAAATATAGCCAATGAAATGTAAAAAACAATAGATACATAAAAAACGTTAAAAATTAAAAATAAACAATTGAAAACACTATAAGAATGATAGACAATAGAAAACTAAATAAATAAAGTTATAAATATAATAAAACGAAAATAATTGTAAATCGACAAGGCAGTGTAACTGCTTTATTTCAGCTGTTATTATAAGCGATATCAGTTTTTAAATTTTAGTACTTTTACAGAGAAAAACGTAAATTTAACTATTAGCTTTCATCTTTAATTAAAGAAGCGTAACTTCGGCACATTAGGTATAAAAAGTTAATCCGTGTCAAAATAGATTACTCATTCATATGTGCGTCTTATTCACGATTCAGAGAGTAGACAAATATTTTCAACTGCGTTAGTAGACATTTTCCTCTCTCGTGTCTTTCACTGCTCCCGACTTCTCCCCACTACCACCTGCGCGCTGCTTCACGTCTGTTTAATTTTACAGTACGTATTAATATAATTTTTTGGTATTCGATATACTAAATTGTTATGTAGTCATACATAATAATTTAAATAAACTCTTAACTTTTTTTATGCATACACAGAAATTGGTTGCTACGGAATGTTTGCTCTAATCGTTTTTGGCTTTGAGTAATTCACGAATGGTGATTTTTGAAGAAACACGTTAATGTTTTGACATGTATATTTTGCTAATACTTTATGAAATTATTATTAAGATATACATGTTTTCTTGGTATCGGCCATCTAAGGACCACATGCCAATTTCAATTCTTTGTTCTTTGTTCTTTTCTTTTTCTCCAATATTCTTTCATCTTTTCACTGTGTCTCTTCTTCCTGTCTTCAGTCCACTTTAAACCTGCGTTTTTCTCTCTCCTACCCTGGATTCCTTCCATTTTTAACAGTTCTGCCCGAAAAACGTCTCCTTCAATTGCGTGAAAGAAACGTTCCAGATTTTTTTTCATGATATAAAGCATTTCCAACACCATTGTTAGGAAAACTTCTGGTCTCATATAAACTGGCAACTTAATTAAGAAATTAACGTATTTTTGTTTAACTAGGATCGTGGAAATGAGAGGCTTGTGATAATAATAATACTGTAATAACAATATTGCTGCTAACCTATTATAATCTAATTTGCGGTCTATCTACAAGTGCGATATTGTAGAAGCGTTGCACGTATAAGCCTAGCCCAAATAATGCACACTGCGTCCGTTTCAGCGGGTTGTGGTCTGCATATTTTATACGACGAATCTCACTTAATCTGCATAGCAGCAATGGATAGGTTCAAAGATCTTAATCATAATAAAATTTGTTTGCAAATGTTTTTTAATTGAACGCATTTAAAATATCAAATATTCTTGTTATAATAATAATAATAATTATAAATCCAGTAAGAAAAGTAAAAGCACCAAATGAAAATGCAACAGTTTTTAAAATAAACGTGTAAATATAACTTAAACAAATTATTACCGCACAAAAAAACTTAATGCGTGTAGCGTTAAATGTATAACCCAAAACAACTCATAGGTGTTACCAAGTGACTGCTGTAAACATACGTATTATCACCCGAATCTTGTAGATGAATACAGTTCGCAAACGGGATAAGGAGTAGTACGCGAAGGGTTCAAAAGAGCCGTTGCGTTGTTAGTGCAACAATCTTACGTCAGTTATGCTGGCAATGTAAAGCTGGGAAGAACATGTGTAGATTACAACCTGCTATGCTAACGTGCCTGATCCAGTTCGTATGGAACACCCATGCATGGGCGGTAAATTGGAATTTGTTGCCAATGTTGTTAAACTTCCGCGAATATTGCAATATTTAAATTGAAGCATAGTAATGATTTCTTGCTAAATATGATTGCAAATTTACGTTTTGTAATTAAATTATTGTTTTAACTTTTTACAATTTTGCGCAACACTGAACGAAGCCTACAATGCGCTACTGTCAGCAGGCTATATACATAGGTTAATCAGATTTGATTATACTTAAACAGAAACTTGACGATTAACAGATAGGCAATAAGAAAAGATATGGAAAGTCAATGAAGGAAATGGATAGTCAAAAATAATTACTTATATCCTTAGAAAGAAGGGAAATGGTGTGTAAGTGCATCAAGTGATAAAAAAAGACTCAAATAAATTAAAGATACTCATTTGAGTTAGGACTTGTTTAAAATTATTCAGATTGGTCTATGCATAGCGTAATATCCAATAAAATGATGTTAGTTATAAAATTCATCCTAAAGTTACAAATCTCTGATTTAATTAAACACTCATTGTAGCAGAAACCTGTTCCTTGTAATGACAAAGTGTAGTCTGTGCATTTAATTGCAAACTTTCTTTACGTGGGCAAAGATAAGAATCGTTTATAGAAGTATGGAATTAAAAGAAACCATTTTGAAAAACTTTTAATTAAATACTTTGCAAGTGTTTTCTTGGTAAAAAACACAACTTGTATATAAACAAAGGCAGCCTACATCCTGTACTACTGTCTATAATGAAATAATAAAGTAGCTTATGCGATACTGTAGCAAAGTAAAAATACTGCTGATAGTAATGTGCTTAAGTCTTACTTAATGTAGGCTTCTGTATTTTGTTTCTGTGTAAAAGGGCCGATAGATATTCTGAGGATTTTTTCCATTGTGGTTGTCTCCAAAAAAGTCAGAATTTTACTTATTTTAATATCAAACTTATTTTAGGGTTCTTGGCATTGTAAGGTCTGAATATCCTCCGTATTTTTATTTATATGGAATCAAAATCTCGTACCTTACAGCTTTGAAAACTATCTTGAATCGAACTACTTGTTTGCTTGCGCTGATATTGCGTGTTTGATCAAAACATTTTTATAATACCTGGATGTAATAAGTGAGCAAGTGATACTTTTGTCAATTAAAATACAAATATTACAGTTTGCTTTAATGTTGATACTAAGGTCCAAACACAACAATATCGTAATTTAAGTAAACGAACCAAAAAATTAAATTAAGTTTAATTTAAACACAAATTTTTAACGACAAAATACATTCATTTGGTACGCGGTACAACGAAAATCTAGCATTGCATTTAAAGTGATCAAGAAAAACTATTTACCAGCTTCATCAATAAATAATAATAATATCGATAACTATTGCATCTAAAAAAAGAAAAAAGTTAGTACTCGCATAGTCATGCATTCCATAGATTTATTTAAATAAATTTTTAAATTTATTTTTCAAACACGATCAAGCGACGTTACTGTAACTCTATTTTCTAGATACAAAAGTTTATTGAATTAAAAATTAGGTAAATACATAGGTTCAAGTTCATTAGATCACACGTTTATTCAGTTTTGTCCCTCTACATACTAATTGTGTTGATTCAGTTTTAAATCAAGACATAAAAGTTTTTAAAGTTATGCTTCCCACAGAGTGACACAGTGTTCCTACAGTGGTCATCTTCCTTCAAACAATACTGTGCTTACTGCAATTTAAATATCAATCGGATTTCTTTATATCCATTAAGAGCCGTCAAGCGTTTAGAAATTTTAATTTATGCTTTGTGTTAAGTGACAAAGATGAACAGAAGTAATTGACTATAGAGAAACAGAAGTAATACTTCTGGATAATTGTATCATCTTCTATATTATGTCTCCTCCTACTTTACGCTAACCGAATTTTGCATTACGTATACTTTTGTAGTTTTGTATATAATTCTGCTAACAATTTGAAGTTTTAGCAGATTACCCTATTAGTTTTTTTAACTAATCATTATGGTAACATTTTTATATACTGTGACATACGATGCAAGATGCCTTTCAACGAGGTATTCACGGTACACGCTACATGCATATACTTTTTACAATAAATAATATTGATGTTGTTTAGAAAAACGTTCTCGAAACTTGTGTTTGTGGTATTCAGCAGTACTACAAAAAGACAAATAATTGTTTTTGTTTTATATAATGTAATCAAATTGATATTATTAAGCGTCCATTCAGTGACAATGTAGTGAACATCCAGAGTAAACGTTTAGTGTTCTATCGCCAAATTTGGGGCGTCAATAATTTGATTAAGATATTATACAATAATATTAAAATACGCACAAAGTAACACAATGTTTCTTTTTTTATAAAAAAGTATATTAATTTTAAACATTTTTTTAATTTATTGCTTTTCATTCTAAACAATTCATATGAATGAATACATTAGGTAGTGAATTCCATTTTATATACACTTCTACATTTCTTTTCGACATTACAGGTGGTATTATAACAAGGTAATATACATTTATTTTTTAAATCTATTGTCACTTAAAATATCTATTTTTATGTGACTCATAATCTGAGTTAGTTGGCGAAAGAAACTTAATTTGTTGATTAATATTTCTTGTATTAGTTTTAAGGTACTGCATCAGTTCTAATATAAATAGTTTCAAAGTTGTCGAAATAAAATTTATATTTCAAATATGAATGCACTCTCCATGTAATAACATTTTGCTAAGACAAATTTATCTCTACCGAATTACTATTCTTTCACGGTCTTGTTATTGGACGATATCAATGCTAATCTAGCCATACAAAAAACCTTTACACCACTGCCATACTCCTTTCTATTGCATCAGTGTATCTCTTGCTTAATTAACATTTTGAATAGAGTGCGGTTTTGGGGAGTAGTGAAGTAGACAGCAGTACTGTGAATGTTGGAAGCCTGCCATTTGCTCTTGTATCGCTTGAATATGCTGTAAAATGCATACTGTTACACTTGCATTTCTAATGACGTAATATTTATTAGCTGTAATACAAACTGCCTTTGATGGAGGTTTAATTTGTCTTTGATACTTTGACATTGTAATGCCACATTAACTACACTATGGAATAGATAGTTACAGACTGGGTAACGCTCGTGCCTTAAACTGGTACTTTATTACAGTACTCAGTTAAGTTACAATAAATATTTACTAAAACAATCTGTCCAAAAACTAGACAGAATATTGATGACGAAACCTTTATTAACTACCATAGTTTATGCAATACTTATGATAAATACATACGTCTAATACATACAAATATAAAATATTTATGATACCGGTATTCTGCCTTAATCTTCCTGTTCTATTTTCCTTACATGCGCATAGAAATCAAATTTTACAAGCCAGTACACGTTACCTTCACCACACTTAAGGCTAACTGCCTTCCAGTAACAATTAACGGTCAACCAATACCCCAAGCTGAAAGTGGGATACTTTCAGCCTTGGGATGCACCTAGACAGGAGACTAAAGTGGAAAAAACACATAACCTCTAAGAAGATTGAACTTAATCACAAGGTAAAAATAATATCTACTGGCTGATAGGCAAAAAATCGCAGTTAAGTCTCGTCAACAAACTTTGAATACATAAAGCAGTTCTTAAACCGGTATGGAATTATGGTATTCAACTTTGGGGCACTGCTAGTACAAGTAGCATTGAGATTATACAGAGCTTTCAGTCCAAAACTTCAAGATCAATAGTCGACGCTCCATGGTTCGTCTCCAAAAATTCTATACACCGCGACCTCAAAGTTCCAAATTGTGAGAGAAGAAATCAAGCGCCTCTGCAAGAAACACATCTATAAATTAGAAAAGCATCCAGACCCCCTAGCAATTAATTTGTTAGATAATAGTGAAGACATTTGCAGAATAAAAAAGCACAAATTGTTAGACTTACCTTTCAGTTTCATCTAACAATATGTACTCTGTATTATCTGTATTGTAATGTTTGTGTTATCTGTTCTGTAATATCTGTATCTTTTGTATTCGTGTCAACATTAAGTGTTAATATCAACCAGTATTTGTGTCTTATAGGCCTAGTGTTAAACATTTTGAAGTTATTGTATCATGCCAGGAGCAAGTGTAATTGACTTTGTTCATTTGGTTACATGTTTTTGCCATTTAGTCTTGTAATTTGTGTATCCGTTTAATCTGTTAACAAAAACAAGAAGAGCGTCAATGGTCAGCTCTTCATAATCATGTATGTGTTTTGTCAGGCAATTTGTTCAATGTTTGCTTAGTCAAACAGATTACAAATCTGCAATAAATCGAAAAAATGGGTTATATTACTGTTGCTATGAAAGCCGTTTCAATTTTTATTAATCTTGGTATACAAAGTAAAGGACTTTTATTATCACTACACTATTAATGAAACGTGTATTAATTTTAAGGTTGAAGTGTTCATACCTTGTTTGCTCAATAGAGGCCGTAATATGATACCGCGCATTTAGTAGCATGTTTAAAATTGTATAAGTAGTTTCAAATACTGTAAACATTAAATATTTGAAATAACGATAACGTACTTGAACTAACAAATAAATACTCTAACTAAAGTAAGTAACAATTTGGTGATTTTATAATCATTTTTAACGTAATCGCTTTGTAATTCAAATTTTCGAAACTAATTCCAAACACTAAATATTTCAAAATTTTTTTAATATTCCTGTAAACCTGAAACACACAAACTTTTTATAAATGCTTATAGTTTTCAAATTTGTTATCTTAGGTTCTTTCAGACAATAAGTTCGTATACTGGTGACTTCTTGACGTGTATTGCAGTAAAATATATTACAAACTTAAACAAAGCAACAGCAGATTATTTATCACATTACAGAAGTAGGTACTCAGCCCTTGAGTGCAAGGTATAAGGAAACGTTTTGGGTCTGCTTACGCTACCCAACACAAAATTCAAGTAAATAGTTTACAGGTAGAGTACCCACTGAATAGTATACACCAGTTGTATCTATAAACGATTAATTAATACAATCCAAAAAGAGCACGCATACGTACGTACCTAGATAATATAATATTGTTACGACAGTCTCACGTATCGTCATATGGCACAGGGAAAAAATGCAGACAAATGAAGTCACTAATTAACAACTTTAATTAGTCACAAATAACAATTGGTAATCGAAGAGGTACTGTCGTACAATAATTAACGTTAAAATTGCCCATTAGGAAAAATAATGTCAAACATAAGAGTTGTGCACTAATTAAAACACAATAGTCACTTTCCACTAATCACTAGTTCCTCATTAAAAAAAATCGTCCACTGTAACTGACTTCTAAGCCGGCCACTGTTGCTTATATAGATCCCGCAGGTGTTTCCCAATAATTTTCCATTCTTTTGGCTGCGTGCCAGCATAATTTGCGTAGTTATAAGTGCTCTCGAACAGTCTAGAGTGCTACGTTTGTGTAGGGCTTTGACACAGACGCCACACGCTGGTCTAGTCGAGAAGCATGTAAACAACACTCTCGTCTTTTTGGAAAGGTCTCTAATAGTCTTATCACCCCCCCTCCTTAAACCGGTTCATCTCGAACTGGCAAACCGTCTCTGCAGTATTATTTGGTCAAGCGATCTAGGTGATTTAGGCAGTAGGTCTACTTGCGAAGAATAATTCTGCGGCTCTTTGAATTCAGTCTCTGCTGATCCCAAGAATACGATTTTCCCGCTCAACCACTAGTTTTGCTAGAATCATGCAGAGTGTCATGTAGTTATGACCTCTAAGCCATTAACTGGTCCATGTCTGTTTGGTTTCCGTCAACTACCTCTTGTATAACGCCATCTTCAGTAACGTCTCCCCCGTATGCTTCGATTAACTCAGGAACAAGCAAGAGCCTTTCCTCTACAACCATAGTAGGTTTTCCAATTACTTACATTGTCGTTATACAGTTTGGTACTTCCTCTGCTAGTTCTTCTTTTATTTCAGGATGCTATAACAATGGTTCCTCTTCTCCACACCAGTTGACTTTTGCTTGACTAATGTCATGTCTGGTTGATCCTAACATTTCAACTGTGCAAAACTTTATCTTCTGTTAGCCAATTTTAAGAACATTCTGACTTAAGTCCTCAACGAATCCGTAAGCATTCATAATGACAGTTCCAAGAATCACTTAATCAACAATGTCGGGAACGAGCATTTGGCAACTAAACTCTAGAAGTCCCAGGCATAGACCTACGTCTACATATCCTAATACTTTGACGAGGCTTCCAGTCACAGTCTGTACGGCACAAGAGATAAATTGACGCTGGCGGCTGCTGATAAAATAAAAGGCACAATGGGCACTGTAGCGCCAGTGTCAACTGTAAACGCTGCAGGTTTGTCTTTAATGAATTCTTTGACAGTCAGGTTACCCGTTTCTTTATGAAGCGTGGAGACTGTGTATGGTTCATCAATTTTGTGCACTTGTGTGGAATTCTAGAATAGTTTTCCATTCTTTCGGCAGCGTGATAGCACAAATTTAATAGTTTCAAGTCCTCTTGAACCGTCTGTAGTGGACGGGTGTTTGTGGACGGGTTTGACACAAACAAACAGACAACGACACTCTTCGTTCAATAACGTTCCGTATTTGTCGTAGCAATATTTAAACGTTTACATACGTAAATGCTTCATACATTTGCTTGATGTTTCTCAAACTTCTGTAAATACTTGATATATTTTATGTGTTTGAGTGTGTCTGTTTTGTGGGTTAACGATATGGAGTCCATACTAAGGACCATAAACTTTTATGATAAAACAAAATGCAGTGTAATTTTTTTTGGTTTCCATCGTCTGTAGTTTTAGTAAATATTTCTTGTAGTTGACATTCTGCCGTACGCGACGACTATACCAATTTAGTTTTAAATTGTGGGATAAGTATCAAATAATTGCTATTGTGTATGTTGCTTTAATTACTATACCCCCTTTTTCTTGATTTCTATTAAGGTCTATTCAGAAGCCATTTCTATATTTATTTATTACTTATGAAGTATGAATAATATTGAAAAATATAAGCAGTAATAATTAGTGGCAAATACAAAAGTTGAAGTCGTAAACATGCATAGCGGCGCAGCATATTGAAATGTAAATTGATTTTTCTACTAATTAACAAGTACTTAAGAAAATGAAGTTTGAATGAATTAGGGATAAGAATAAAAACAGACAGAAAATGTAGGAATAGATATATCTGACGTTAAAAAAGGAAGCGTAAGGTTATAACAACTTTGTCATGCTGCACACCTCGTATATTATACAAATTATGAGACTGCACTGTTCACAATTATCGTTAAACAAAACCTGTACTTTTGTATATTTTTCCAACAAAATATAATATATTAGGAGAAAATATGAAACGTACATAGGAACCAAATTTTTAAACGAAATAAAAATGATTGTATATCTAGAGCTAAGGTGCAGACAAGGTATCACGTTGGCAATATTTTTCGATTTCTTTTACAGTTATTAGTATATGATATTTTCGAAGTTCTTTCCAATAGTTCATTGTTTACACGTTTTAATCTACAATTATAAGTTTTTTTCCTCTCATGTGTATACTATTTGGTTGAGACATTTGAAAACCTTTTGCCGTTACCTCTGTCTCTAATGTTGAATAATATTGTAAAAGACGGATTTTTCTCACAGCTATGTAAGAGGGATTTTTCTCACAGCTATGTATACGAATTCACCATGTTCCTCTCGTTTTCAAGACTAATTTTTACAACTAAGACTATTGTTTCTTGTTTCTCGTTTTACTTACACGTTTTCCATACCTTTTCCACTAACATCCTTACGCTCTTGGCAATTGCCTTATTTCTGCTCCTTTTTCCGAGACCCAATTCGATTTTAGTATTATTATATATATAAACGTTCACAATATGAACTTAATTTCTTTACACTTTCACAAACGTTTCGAGGTGATGTTCCTCTTCCTCAGTGGGAGTAAATACTGATTGTCAGTTAACAGAATAACGGTGACTAAATTCGATTTTAGTGACTAAATAATACGTTGTAACTTGAAAGATTGAAATTTTTACTCACGAATCTAAAATAAACTACAACCCGTATGATGTAAACGAAGTAATTGTAAATTAAAGTGATCTGGCAAAATTTAGTTTATAATATGTCTAATTGTAAACGTTTTTGCTCGGCATAAACAATACAGGGTTTTAATGACACATGCATATGTAACACATTTATTTTAAAAATGTATTGTAAATTCAGTTTATTAACGAAACGGTGTAAAGATTACGTAGACACTGTATATATATATATATCACGATCCAGTATGTGTGCCTGTGTGGAGATGATCGTAACTCCTTAATTGCAAAAAAAAAATAATAAAATGAAGAATAATACGCGTTTATGAACACACAATAAACAATAAATATTAGTTTTCCTTCTATTGTCTTATGGAGTAATATTTTTAGTACTGCCTGCATATCTGGGTCACAGTATGTCTAAAGGAAACTACTGTATACTCCATTTCACATGAACGTCAATTTACATACAAATTTATATAAATGTATGCATTCTGTTTTCTCATTTCAGTGAGGATTATCGTTGGTTGATAAAACGAAAGACATACGTAGTAAACAAGCTGTCATTTACCTTATACCAGCTGGTATTATTCAAATAGTGTGTCTTTCTACTGTGTGTGTATAATAACTTTAATGGAAAGTGGGTCACTTTATAATTATTGAGTGACTTCTTTTTTAAATTACATTAGAATACAAAATAATACCAGCTCACTACAATAAGAATTATTATTCTATAATATAAAATTTTATCAATATCACATTTCTTACTTTGCATGGTGTTAATGATACTTGGTAGGGACATCCTATTTCTTGTGAGTTGCCATTAATTGCTAGATTAAATTTGTCTACGCTTTTACAATAAGAAATGGATTTTGCCTTTTAAATTAAATTAATTTTTACAATATGGTGTGCAAATCTGAAATTTTTTGTGTGTGTTTGGAATGTTTGTTGCTAAATGTACAGTTTTACAATTAACCATAATCACATCTTTGCATACGTAAATGAAATAAATATTAAGCTAAAAATAATAACCAAAATTTATCACCTTACAATTACTAAGCTTTTGAAGAGATACAACAGTTATGTGTGTACACACTAGTAAAAAAAGTTCTGGGTGTGTAACATTAAAAAAAATCTGTCGACACTGTTACAAATGTGAATGTAGTTTTTTAGACACTTACCGGGAGGTAGAAATATAGCACTTAAAGACTGATAAAAATCATCCACACAGATGAAAAGGCGAATTACTCAAAAATATTTTCGTTATTAACGGTTATTTAAGAAATTAATATAATATCACCTGAAAATATGTATTACACATTTATGTAAAGATATGTAAATTCGAATTAACTCAGATAAAATATTTTATTCTTTTTGACGATTAATAAACAAGTTAATATAAATGAACGAGACTTAACATGATCAAAGTTAATACAGAAAAACATGCGTGTTTCTTGCAAAATAATCTTTTATTTGGAGCTTTGCCGCGTTTCGATTATCTAAATAAACGATTACACCAATATGGCAAGACTTACATATACGATGGCCTTAGCCAACGCTAATATCATCGGTCCGCTGTTTTAGTGTTTTGTGAGCTTTAGTATCGTATTTATTCTTAGTTATTCAGTTAGAATAGTTTGTTGCTGTGTCACCTTCTATTTTTTAGTTATTCAGAGTGGTCTCCATTCGAGACTTAAAAATAGCCTCAGGCAGTGATGGGAAATCTGACTACAGAATGAAATCGTATAACTGTTGGACATCGTTAATATACGTATGACGCATACACCACCACTCGCATTCGCATCACTAATCACTACTCACGTTTGGCATACTTTTCACTTCCAACCACATTACTACTTGTCGACGGTTGTGGCTTCTTTTACTCGACAGAACCTAAACTCCTGCATATTCTCACTGCTAATTTTACGAGTCACGTATTTTACAAGTATATTTTTCCTGTACCTATAAGTGATTAGTGTTTTCATTTAGATTCATTTTGGCATTTTCAGCAAACAGGATTCCATACGTTTCCAAACTTAAATTCATTAACTGGCCTTTGGGTTAAATTTAAGGTCATTTAGAAGTCTTATTGCGTAATCCCTTGAAGTTGAACGCAACCGCAAACAAAATATAATTGATGCACTTCCAGTACGGCTGGTCGTTTATCGGCCTGACGAGCCATCCACAAAGAAACAGTGGTTTGCTCATTACTAGAGTGTATACTCAAATCTTACACAAAACGTTACATTTTACCAGAAACGCTAGTCCATTAAGTTACTTATACATAGTATTATTTCTGAGTCATATACAAAGTTACAAGTTGATAATAATCTCCTTTATAAAATCATTTTATTTGATAAAAAGTGTTGTTTCCATTGTTTTCTAACTTAGTTTTTTTACTTTTGTAACTCCTCAAACGTACTGCTCTTTAGCGTTAAATGGTGTCGAAACATAAAAAATTATATTTTCAAGAAACTAAATTACTTAAAATCTGGTAACATCTTATCATGTGTGATTAAGAACAGCTTTTGAATACTGTTTGTTTAATATAACCTTTTCACAACATATCCAAATGTACTATAATTGTGTTGTAATGTTCCGTTAATCTACCTACTCAAAAGGCTTCTTGTAGTTCACCGCGTACCGAACAAACAATAATATCCAACTAATTTCAACAGTGTCAGGAGACAAAAAACATCTTTTAGAATCCTAAACCAACCGTTAAATTCACTCTTTATAAATTAACTAATTGTGCTGAACCAGCCGAAAGAGAGTACTAATAGCAAACGTAGGCTTATAGTGAACATCTGAACAAAAGGCGCTTTTTACAGGTACAAAGTTTAACGTTCACTCTGGTTAAAAAAAAATTTTACATTTTACACAAATGTTTTAGTTTCCCACAATAACTGTTGAAGTAATTTTGTAATATTGTAACTTACTGTAGCACTGACAGTACACTGCAGGCTTGAAAAGTTTTACCACATTCGCACACTTAAAAAACAGACGTAACGGGGAAAAAGAGTACTTGTAAAAAAAAGAGTGCATAAATGTTCACAGTAGCTTAGTAATAACTAACTCTCTTTCATAACACCGCTCTGAAAGTAGGCTACGTAAATCCAGTTATTCACTTAAGTGATTGTTTTTCTTTCAATTTAAACCATCGCAGAAGAATACTAATTTAGCGTTGTCCAAACTTTAGACTCACGTTGTTACTATGTCTTATGCCTTTTCATCAAACTGTCGAGAGTGAAAATACTTTGATGCTATTCTTAAAATTTTAACTTTATTGTTATGACAGTAGTTAGCAACTAGTAGTATGTAATGCCCCCAATTGCTATAGAAAATCGCACCTGTGTATAAAGATGCATATGCCCTTATTACATTAGTATAATTAATAAATACTGTAGTATACAAATAGTCATTTCTTTTAGTATGGCAATTATGTAATTGTAAACGTTATTATGTTTTAAAATCTTCTAAACTTAAATATGAATTTGTTTTCATTAATTATTACGAGAAGGCAGTAGATGGTTTTAGCTAAACTTGAGTTGATTCCACTTTGCACATTACCGTGAGAACGTAAATCAAGTTGAATCTAATAAAGCATTTGGGTAAGTAAAATTAGAATAAAAATAATCTTAGGTATAGTATTCATAAAATCAACCACTTCTCAAAGCCAAAATTACAATCTGATATTCAAATATAATAAAAAACTATTGATAACTTATAATTATTACAGAAATATGCATAAATAAACATACAGTGACACCAATAAATGTTACCAATGGGCAAACAATTACACTGTGCTGCTAATGTGTTTCTACAAACCCGACAACTATGTAACGTCGAGTACTTGTGTAAATTTCATCTTACTATTGTGCTTTCATACGTTTTTAAGAAAGCTAAACAGGTGCTCATTTTTTTTTAAATCACAAGTCATATCATTACGAACCAAAACTGTAAAATAAACATTTCCATTTAACAATATAACAAATTAATATTGTAACTGCTCGTTTTACAAATGAAAATTGTGTTATTTAATTTTTGGAAAAAATTAAATATTCTGTTTTGAAATTTTGAAAAAAATTTATTTTTTATGTTTTAATGTTCAATAATTTAGTAAATATTTCTTGTAAAGGTGTAATGTCAAAATTTTAAGTTTATTTGAATTAATTTGGTCAATAATCTTGCTTATGGTTTACTGGAATTAAATTCTAGTTAACAGGATTGTCTCAATGCACTAATCGATTAGCGATATTTCTTCCTTTTCTTATATAAGACTTCCACTTGAGTAATGGCCGCCTTTCTTGTAGTCCTGTTGTTAACTAAACTCTATTTATAAAATTTGTAAATAAATCTAAAAACCAAATTGTTGAATTACTATATTTTTATTGACAATTGTTTATAAAATCGATTTTAAATCGATTATCATATATATTGCTCGACTCGTTCACAGGGCGATCGACTGTTGATACAGGTTATTTAATATAAATATTTTATGAGGTTCTTTTAACGGTTGAGTTAATAGTCTGAGAAGGGGTAGGGCTAGAAAGTATAACATTCACAATAAAAGCTTAAAATTAAAAATTTACAATGTTATTAAGTAATATATAATGTTTATATATGATAAAATTCGAACCAGTGATGTCTAGAGGTTCGTTTGGTAAAACTCGCATTGGATTGTGGGAACGTCAAAGATGGCCGCTGCTTAGCTGCTGATGTTAAACAGGAATGGTGTCGTCGGAATTTTCTTTCAATAAAAGTTGCCTCGTTCACGTTTCCTCTTCTCTGCAGTATGGAGAATTCCTTACTGGTGTTATTAGTTTTGTCCTGGTTAAGTGTTCTGTGTTCACTTCGATTAAATATTTTGGATTATGTTTTTTCACTTCTGTCAATGTGTATGTCGAAAATTGTAATGTTCGTTTGGTTATGAATAATTAGTGTTTTAGCGTTTTAGTTCCTTATATTACTTATATTCGGTTCAGTATTAATTGATTTCAATGTTTGTAGTTGTTGTGTTCACTGAATTTAGGTTTAAGGTAAATTGTTCCGCAACTCTCGATTTTTTACTGTAGGCTAGGCTCAATTTCCATACGCCATTAATGGTTTCGGTATATGTGGTTCTTTAGCGATAGCTGTCTCAACCGTACACTACGAATGTTAAATAAGAACTGTTTTACTTCCTTCGTTTTCTGAAATATCTTAGCCAATTTAATATTGGAAAAGTATTGTTTCAATTTTTAACCGTTTCCGATACATGTAAAAAAGTACATTATATCACAGAATATATTTTGGTTATTATTCAGTTTCATGAAATAGTAAATACATAATCGGTTTCTTTAAGTCCTTCTGCTTAATTTGATACCCAATAATCTATCTTTACAAAGTTTTTTGTTAAAATTGCTATATTTCTTTCA
Source organism: Magicicada septendecula (assembly GCA_034769895.1). Lineage (NCBI taxonomy): Eukaryota > Metazoa > Arthropoda > Insecta > Hemiptera > Cicadidae > Magicicada > Magicicada septendecula. The sequence continues at coordinate 192,287,193 of CM068372.1, forward strand.
TTTTGGAAAAGTAGGCTCAACATTTTGTTTCCTGTTCTTCTCCAAATACTAGCCATTTTATATGTTATAATTAGGACTACAATAAATCTCAGATTGGCACAAATGTTTATCTTTCCTTAATTTCTCACAATTTTATCCATTGATTATTCTTTTAAATATAATTCCTGAATTTATAACTCCCCACTCTGAAATTTTAGCTATTAGATCTGCAAATTTTTTAATAATTTTATATATACTTTTACACTATGCTTTTAAAGTCTGGTTTTAGTCATAGTATTTGGTGACTAATTCACCTTATATAAATTCCATCAGTTTACTTGGTTTATTTAACTTAATTAATCAATTATAATGTTGTTGGAATTTCCTATTTGGCCTAGATTTTTCTGGTTTTGCATATAATGTTTTTGAATAATACTATCTCTATACCCCTTCTGACTTTCTTAATTTAATACAATATTAATTAAAATCTCCTTAATTAACTAATATAACATGTAGTATTGTATTTCTACTCATAATACTTAAACAATATTTAAAATTAACAATATGGTCTTCAAAGTTAGACATTTTTGTTTTAACTACTACAAATAACATATAATAAACATTTTATAAAAAGAGTATGGTATCCATATTTAGATATTTTAGTCTGGATTCACCCTGTTAGATCTATTATACATTTTTATAATAATAACAAAATCTTATTCTATTAACCACATTGAATTATGGAGTTCATGGGCTTTAACTTGAACATAACAAGCCATTTATTTTTTCCTACTTCTTAAACTTATTTTGGTTGCAGTCCTTTCTGTGTTTATTATAGTATTACATTTTTATCCCCTGTCACTTTATTTATTTACCACCTTCTTATAAACATTAGTAACGTGTTCACAAGAATATTTTATAAAATTTTATTTCTATAGTCATAGAAAACATTAAAGTTGTTTATGGTACACATGTACTTAGTTGAAGTATTAGTTACACTTCTACTTGAAGTTTATTTAATATACTGAAATAACTTGCACTGGTTCACTTATATTTTGGATCTTATCTCATATTGAGTTTTACAATATTCCAAGACCAAAATCTTAGTTATAAGGGATTATGAAGATTTGTTTACTCCATTACACAATAACTTTAGTGGGTGCACTTCTACTTACAACACTAAACACTTTGTTTGTAACTATTTTACATTACTATTAGGTTTTGGGGTGTTATACTTTCTTTGTGACCTTGAATTTCTTTAGGGGTTTGTTATATTCTTTAATATAGGTTTCCTTTGGGTATATCTTGTAGTCCTCCCATCTTACAATTTCGTTTCTTCAAAATTCTTTCTTCTTGGTTTCTCCAAGGTATTATTGTTTTTTCATGTCCGTTGGTTTGTTCGGGGTATCTTCCTTTCCTACTCCTATCCTACCTGGGTATTATCCTTATTTTATTTCAGTTTTTGTGGTTTATTTTCCTTTATACATTTTTGTTGCAATGTGGTTATTTACTTTTACTTTTTCCATTTATGGTGGTGTTTTATTTTGATATTTATATGTTTTCATTTGAATTTTCCTTTTATATTTAATGTATTGATATATTGTTATGATCATATTGTAATCTTTATTAAGTGGATTATCTGTCACGCTACAATATTCAAAAACGCAAACCGACTCATAGTTCTTTTTTGGTGCCCAGAAAATATGAACGTCATTTTGGATTGCATTTTATATAGTTTGCGTTGTATTTACTATTTTATCAGAACGTTTTCGCGTTGAAGGGCTATTCACGTACCCATCTCACTCAAATGCAATTCTATTCTTGTAATTCTGAGACTTGTATCGTTGTTTGGAATTCCTCTGCTTTAAAAAATGTTAAAAGATTTCTGTAACTTACTTAATTTGAAGCAGACAACTACCGTTTAAAGTACTTATATTAAAATAATCGTCATCAGTGACTCCTAAAGTATGCCGCAAAATTCATTGCAACTAAATAAGCCAAGAAGCATAATTTCTACTCCAGTCTAAGTCAGTTTTGGAAACACCCTTTTACTTAAAAGTATTATTTCCGTTGCCTGTTTTTCCATGTTTTTAAGAGTTTTGTGTTTTGATTTTTCTTTTACCTGGATATTGTGATAGCTCGTACAATAAAATTTGCTGTGTTTTCTTACTTTACACGTGTCATGAACTGATTGGAAACATATGTTACACACATTACTGCCTTTAAAGTAATCTGTTACATTTAATAAATGGATTTAATGGATAATGTTAAGAAGTCAGTTGTAAAAACTTGGAAGTCCTACCACTAGTGGTTTGAGAGTTACAGGGGCATAAACGTAACTAATGTAGCATTTGATAAGCTTGTCAAATTATTGTTAACTTAATGTAGACATAGAAAGTGAAACAATTTAATTCTGTACTTTTGCTACGGTATCTAAATTTTTTAATGCCAAATATTTCAATAAAAGAAAGGACGAAATGGACGCTGAACACATTTTCACTATATCTAAAAGTCTTAGAGTTTTACAAGTTTCTTTCTACCAGGGGATCTTAACCGATTCTGTAAATAAACAAAAATTGTTTTCAGCAATTGTTTATTGACGAGTGAAATGCATTACCACATAAGTCGCAAATTCATACTGTAACTTAAGACAGGCTATACAATAAAATTTGGTGCGCGGTGTATGCCTTACAATTTGTTTTCCATAAACGTTTCTAAAATTAAACTACTTTCTTTTAAAAAAAAGAATGGTTTTATTTTTTGTTTCTACGTGTAATGGCTTATGACCTTCTCTATGTATTTTGACTTTAGTTCCATGTTCATACTTATCCCATAAATATTTTAACTTTTGTAGTAATATCATTTAAGATTTTACCAGTGTCACTCATTGTTAAGAAAACCTTTTCTTTTGGTAATTAAAGTCAAATAACGAAGCAATATACTAATACAACTTCTTTTTGTTTCTAATACAAAGTTACTCCTCGTCTACAAAGGCTAAGGCCGCTTCTTGTTGGTCAGAATATTTTATTTTATAGATTTACTTCAGTGCAGCAAACGGTAAATTGCTACGTAGTTTTAATGTACATAATAATATTTGATTGCCACACCGTAAACCAGACAGGAAAAATGTCAGATTGCACAGGATCGACATGAGTAAATTACCACACTAAGACCGCGCAAGCCTGCTGGTATGTGTTGACCATTAACAAAGTAAAAATCTTTTTGAATGAGTTGTTTCATTTGATTTCCCAGTGTACAATTTCTGAGGGTACATGTTTGGTAGGTGGACGTTTTCTGTAATTTGGAGAAAAATGTAGGTGCAGTAAACATTTTATTTGTAATCATAGTCTATCTGTAAAGTACCAAACGATGTACCAAACAAATTAAATAATAAATTTTGACAGTGTGTTTTAGATTTTGTTAGGTTAGGTTAAACGTTTTAAAATAGTTTAAAGAAAATTTTAAATTATAAATTTAATTTATGAAATTATAATCAACTTTACAGACAGATTATGTAATACGAGAAATATTACTTTGTGTGTGTACGGAAATTATTTATAATCGATTATTTATAAAATTAAATGGTAAGAATCTGTGAGGAAAATGAGAGGATCCAACCTAGAAGCTACTCTTGTTCTGGTGATCTGGTTTCTTTCCTATCTGTTTACGGTGTGGCAATCCGTATAAGTTTTCAGATACTACAACTGTGTGACAATATACCTCTACGCGCAGCAAATGGAGGAAATTAAAAAGACAAGCGTCAGATGACCAATGATTCACTACCAAATGTAGGCTGAGAATGAAAGAGCCATTTTTGAAGTCAATATTTAGCAGTTTGGAAATGTGATTGAGTGCGTGTTTTACGGCGGTAAGTATAGTAGAAGTAATAATTATTGTGTGATAACATGTGTAATTGATGACTACAATTATTAATTTTTACGGTGTAAATTATCTGTTATTTATTGTTTTGTGCATTATTGAGTGTTAAACAATCACAAACTTGTAAAATGGATGTATACAAATTTTTATTCTTGTTTTTGTTAAATGTCATCAAAATTGTAATTCACCATTTATCTGTGTTCATTTAATTACTTTTATTGTTTAAACAAGACAGTCCCTTTGACTTTCATTACACTATATCATTCGTTTCTTTTCATAAGTTTTCTATTCAAAAGCATAGACTGTATTTCGCTTGCTGCGATACACGTTCCTTATTTTATTTCCCTATCCTCTTCTATTATTATGTTCAGTTTTAGTACTTATTAACACAAATGAAATAGTTCTTTATGTTTTTTTTTACTAATTAAAAATAGTAATTGCTACAAATTAGTGTACTAATTACTTTCTTCTTAATTATGAATAAAGAGTCGAGGTTTATAATACCTTTAAATTGATATTATAGCATTGTTTTATGTAGTGAGTTTACAAAGGTATCAAACAAAATTACCTCCACTACTTCTTATTTGAATACCACGTAGATTTGCACGTCTCTAGAGAGTCATATTTATCCTTATATTAGTACAGGGAATGAAAAAACAAATAATGGAAACCTTTTGGAATTGGAAATCTGCCAGTTGAAGTCTGACCATACTCCTCGTACACATAGATTCGAATAACGCATTACATTTCCACGTAGTAAAAGTTTGGTTCCCTTTGCAGATAATAACTCAGACAAAACGCCTGTAATAAATAACAAATATCCCAACGTATCTTTATTTCCACGGAAACAACTAAAGTTTCAGCTAGAAACGATAACAAGGAAACTGGATTTCAAAACAAATATTTTAAATGTTTTGTTTCCAAAAGTAAATCTATATGTTGTCCGTACGACGAAAGCTATATCACTTTCAAACTAACTATGTCACCTTTAATGTTGAATAAATGCATTAAAAGTATACAATTTTTTTTCTCTATTTGTGTAACAATTTAGATATATAAACAGATAGGCTATATGAAAAGACTTTCCATTCTTTGAATTGTTAATAAATATTGATATTAATAAATTAATAATAACAGAATAATAAATTATATATCTCGTGTTACGAGGTACTTAACTGAAAAAATTAACCTTATTTAAGATACGATTGGGATTGATTCGGGATAAAAGATTGTGTAGATTAGGACTGAATAAAAGATGATGTTTTTGCAATACGTTGAGAATAACATTATAATATTTGGTAAAATATTTAGGGAAGTGTGAACACTCAAAAACTAGAATTATTGGAAATAAAAAATCTTTGCTAGTGTCTAGGTTAAAAACAAATTGTTACACATATAGATTTTTTTTATTAACATATCAACAGTTTATATTTATAAGTCTGCTAATTTTTAATAACTTAGACTAGTTTCAGGTATACGTATAAATAAAAACCTAATTCTTGTATTAGCCTAATATTGTTACGAAATACGGAACGTTCTTGTACAATGGAGAACGTTGTTCTACAAGTATTTCGCTTACTCCAGCAGGTGCGTGTTTCTTCAAGGCTGCATCAAGTATATTATACTCTCTACAGTTTTCGAATGCCTTTTGACGCATATTATGAAACACTTGTGCTACCTCTTTAAACAACATCAGCTGACTTTGTCAATCAGTTTATGTTGGGCGATTTGTCAAGTGATATCAAGTGCTTGTGTGTTGTAATTAGTGCGGAATTCTTTATAGTTGATATTATTATTGCATGTGGACAAATTTTGCTTGGATTATTGTATGAGTTGATTATAAACTGTATTTGTCAATAATTAAAGTTGGTTATTAGTGATTTCATTGGTGTATGCATTTTGTTTTCCACATTACCATAAGACGACCAGTGATAACATCTGTAACGATTGTTGTGTATGTATTTATTCTGCCACACATTGTTGGGGTCGATTTGTAACGATAAGACCTTTATCGTCTCTGTAAAAGTGTGTTTTATCGTGTGTTAGCCCCACACGTTGTAGTCGTTACTTTATGTTTATTTCTAACAGTCGTACTTTTTCTAACTTCTCACGCTGACGATGTCCGTCGCTAACGCACGAATTACCAGTACCGATGGCTTCACGAGTGTAAACATTACCTGTCCTTCAATAAGTAAATTTATTCCCCGGGTGGCGCCAAATTGTTTATGAAAACAACTAAAAAAGTAAAACTGAGCGGTCGTTCTATGCGGTGATGACTAATTCAAATTACCCTCGCAACTGGCGGGCATTTGAATCTCGCTTGTAGTTCGTATTGCTGCCGACGTCTAACGCTGGCAGACAATTTTGCTCATCGCTAAAGTACACAAACTTTATAATACAATTTATAATGAAATAAAGGACGGTTATTACTACTTAGTACTAGTTTATTAACGTGAAATAGTTAATAGTTAATGAGTTAAATACAAAAATATACTGTTATTACATAATGTTGTTCCGGCAATAAATAGACACTATTCTCAGGTTGGCTAAGTTGATTGAAGCGTTTCTAAATCGACATGGCTCTCGTCAATGTGTATTTCCTACAGTCCGTTCAATCTTTGAGTCCTTTTGATTACGAAAAAATATTAATAACATGTTAAGAAAGTACTCTACCTTACATCAATTGTACTTATATACTATTAGAGTTAAATACAATTCGTTCTTTAAGTGTTAGTTATAATATCGCACTTCGTATACAGGTTAAATTATGTTCACATACAATTTAATATTTATTAGCAATTAATCCTTGAAAGAAATTTAGTTACCAAGTTCGGAGTGAGACTTATTTGTGTTGTGAGAAAAGTTAATTAGAATTTAGTTCGTAAATTCGGGTAGTTCAGATATACTTAACAAATCTTGTTGAATTCTCGTGAAAAGTCACTTAGTTCTTAGTTAGGTTGGGTCGATACGATCATCAATCTTCCATCATTTATACTTTGGATTGCATCTGGCTTCTTTTTCAAATAATTTGGATAAAATAATTAATTTTGAATATTAAAATCTGGTCTATTATCTCTGTTGGGTTAACTAATTCTTTATTCGACTTCTTGCATTCACATCTCGTTAAATTTTGAAGTATTTATTATTATTTTAATTGGAAATTGAGTCGAATATTGTTTGGCTTCTGTATCTCTTGATCGTCAATAATGGACTCCTGTTTTATAACGGAATTATATTAAATAACGTTCCGTTGTTATGGCAACTGTCTATACTCTCATTGGTTGATTACATTTATGTCTATTGGTATAATATTTGAATTTTAATTCAAAATGAATAAATATTTTCTGATGGCTATTATTCTTCTGTCTTCTTATCTATGTATTAGATATTATCACAACTGTTTCTATTTCTTTCAAAGATCATTTTGACATCCCACAAAGCTGGGTTTGTTCATGTATTAAAGGTTTGACAAAATGCTAATAGTATATTATTACATTTCTTTCTTATTTTATGTTTCTAATCTAATTCTGACATCTTAATATGGTTTACTAATTGTAATTAATGAGTTACTTGCCCTGAATTTTTTAATACAATAATTAATTTCTTACAATTTGTCTATTTTGGATTTATACAGTTAGTCATTTTATAGGCCTAAGTAGTAATTGGCTATATCTTCTTATTTTACACAAATTAAAGATTATTTTTCATTTACATATGTTTTGCTTGGTGTCACTTATGACTTATTTACATTTTGAATTAATTTGGGCTGTTTTACAATAATTGAATGTTCTTATTAATTTACAAAATCATTGCTTGTCTGTTATTCTCTTATTTCTTTTTCTGTCTTTACTCTAATGATTATTATTATGTTTGTAAAATTTTATCTCCTTACTCATATCTATTGCCATTTCTTATAACTTGTTTATCATTTAATATTACTTATAAAACATAACACAAAAGTTAGGTTTAGGGTCGGTTTACTTTTCAGCCATATTCCTTCTTATAAACTTAACTCTTTTAATTGAACAAATAACAATTTTGGTGAATAACATTATAACACCATTTATTCTATCTTGCTAATCATCCCTTTGAACATTTTTATTAACATAGGATGTTTTATTTATTTTAAACTCATATTATTTAGTTTATTCTTATTTAACACTATTAGATTAGTTGTCTATCCATCTTTTAACATTTACTATATATTTTTACTATTTAAACATTGTAACAATAACATCCTTAATATCATTATGGGATTTTTATCCTGAATACAACTGTACTATTAATCTACTATCAATTCTAACTATAATAACAATATTCTGGTTACTCTTAGTTTTTGGTACCTTTCACCGTTAAACTATAGTGCTAATCACTTTACCTATATGTTGTGTTTTATATTTACTTGTTCACTCTCACTTCTATATGAGTTCTGATTTATAATTCTGGTTGTTTACCTCTATTTTGGGTTACACTTGCACTTTGAACCTTTTTACTGTACTTTAGTGTCAACAGTGGTTATTCCCTAATATTTATTTCTTTTACTCACTTCTAACACTTACACTGTTAATCACTTTCACTTCCTACCTATCTCTCACTTTTGGGTTCTTTATTGTTTTATACACAGTTGATAGTTAGTCTGTTAACAATTTTATGTTTTGATTTTCTTATCATCATAGAGTTATTCATAACATATAATATCTATTACTCTGGTTAGTGTACTTTAACTGAGATTATTTTATTTGATTTTAATACTTGTTATTAGACATTTATTATTTGTTTGTGCCTTTTTCATCATTATTTGACTTTATACCTTCTCATTTTATTTACATTTATTATTTGTTTGTGCCTTTTTGTATCATTATTTGAGTTTATACCTTCTCATTTTATTTCCTTTATTGGGTCAATCACTTGGGTTGGGTCATAGTCATTTGTCTCGTCATAGTCATCGTCTTTTCCTTAGTTTAATATAGTTAGTTTATTATAGTTTTTCTCTGGTATTGGGGCGGCTTTTTATGTTGTAACACATCGTAACACTATTATACAAATGTAATAGTCTACATTACTTAGAATAGAATGAATCTTTTCTATTATGAGGAAAGATGATTTGTTAAAGAACGTGTCGTGTTCGATCAAGCCGGCAAACGTTTGCATTCTGAAGGTAGTAGAAAATAGTTAAGCCTTCTTTTGAATATGTGTTGATCGGAAGTATAATGCGTATAAAGTTTGACAATACAAATTACAATAGTTTTGTTGTAAACGTACAAATACCTTCATTTACAAAATACAAAGTATTTCATTAATGAAGTTGTGTTAGTGTTTATGTTGTTCTGTGCTAATGAATTTACGTTGTTTTGTTTATTGACATTGACATTTATTTGTTGTCTGATATTTATCTAGTCGTAGTACCAATGGACATTGATATTTACTTATCTGACATTGACGTTGACCGTAAAGGTTTAAGAGTTATGGTAAGTGTAGTGAAATTTGACAGTCTTCAAAACATTTTCTATAAATTTGCATCATTTGCTTTCCCGTTTCCTTTAAATATATTTCCTGAAGATTACATTTCAAGATTTTGCAGTAAGTACAAGTGAAACAGAAACAATTTTCCGACAACAGCTTTTTACTCCGTAAAGGCTACGTAAAGACTTTCTGAAAAGTAAAGGGGTAGCGGTAAGCTTCATGTACGTTCTACACAACCTCTATCCGTTGTTGTCTCCCTCGATCAACACTCATCTGTGCCAGATGAATCCTGGTTACAGTTTCGGTGACACAACACGAAACACCACGGCCGATAATAAGCCTCATCTAGAAACCTTTCATAAATTGGGGTACTCCGGGGGGAGGGGGGGCTAATGAAGCTCGGTACGTGGCGTGAAAGCGGACGACTCCTGTCGTTTGAATAGCCAGCAATCTCTCCTCTTAAATTTTGATATAATTTAATTTAGCAGATGCATCGTTATGCAAAATATTCATTTCTACTGTGAATTGCAATTAAAGTAAACAAACAGTAAGCCTATGGCCAATATATTACAATAATTTTACGTTTTCAAACATTTTCATGACTCTTTGTTAGTCAACTATTTCCAAGTTGGTCACAAATAACCTCCTCCAGTCTTTGTTATTACTACAAATCCTATTTCATTGTTTCAGACAGACAATTTAGACCCTCCTTTACCATTTTTATGCTATTTTTCAAAAATTTCAGTACGAAATAAAAGAATTTAAGTTGTCGTATTTCTATGAAAAATATTTCTGTGGTTCTTTGAGCTCTACAACTCTTACACGCAGTACATATCTACTTCATTTGATAAACATAAAAAAATAATGAATGTTTTTGTTGCTATACCCTCAAATTCTCTATTATTAACTGATTTTTGAAAGCAATTAAGATTTTTACGACAAAAATATTTACTAGTGTGTGCACACGTTTTTGAGATGTATGCGATATTAATGTTTTACAACATCAACCTAAATATATTTTTGTTGATTGTGTTTTGAGCCTCAACTATCCTAAATATATTTTATCTATAACTAAGACAGAAAACGCCAAAAACAACAAAGAACACTAACGAAGTCGAAAAAGAAATTATAGATTAAACATAATATAAATCGCAAATGAGTAATAATTTTTCAAAAAAAATTTGTTATATTTTAATAAATTTCCAAACAATTACTTCAGTTAGTATTGGAGAAGTGTCAGTACCAATTTTTGGCAAAATCATTGACTTAACTTATACTTTTAACTACTATTATCTGTCAGTTTGTAGCTACATTAAAATGCCGTCAACAGATTTACCTAAAATGGCTTCATTAACTTGCGTAATTTGTCTTCTATTTGGAGTAATCAAAATCATTCCAATATCGTTTACGCAGCTTTTTGGACTCAATAAACCTTTTTTAAGAAGATTCTAGTAAAAATTCCAACAATCGAATAATAAAGTCAAATGGTTAGAGATTCTAAAAAATGAGAAATTTATAAAAGCAAAAAAAATCTGTGCTTTCTTCTTTGTGGTACTTTGGTACCTACCATTTTAATTGCCACTTCTCTGTTCTATCCATTCCTGTATTGTGTTCTTAAGTACCTTGTAAATTGTACTGCATCTAAAATTTGTAAACGTAGTTTACTTTTAACTAGAATAAGGTAGTATAGTAATAACATTCATGTTTCGTATGGTATCCAAGTCACTTTTTTATGTAATAATAAGTGATTACCTGTATGCGGTCCGCCGTGTGACTTCTCAAACTTATTGCGTTACACGTTTCAAGGCGTATGCCTCATCAACAGACGTTTAAAACCAAAAACACATATATCACACAAAACTGCGTTTGTCAAAAAATAAAATTGCAGAAACAAGCATATTATGTGCACGTGATGTAGGGTGCGCACCCGTTCAAGTGTTGTCTGCTACTGATTGGAATTCGTTGAGCAGTCTCAAAGCAGTATCATACAGGCGGTTGGATACAAACTTCAATTGTTCATTCAGAACACAATCACGACTGCTATCATTATTATATGCATTATAAATTTCCAGCTCCTCCAAGGCATTCATAAAACGGCCCTTGTTGCATATATGCAAAGGCATTAGATTGGACTTAAAATCTGTATAATTGTGATTGTGTTGGGTCAGATGACGAGTGTAATTTGATTTTATATCATTGTAATTATGGGTCTTTTTTGGTAAGTGTTCACGGAAGCGTTTGTAAAAACCTTTTCCGGTCTGACCTATATAGAAGCTGTTACAATCATTGCAAACCAGTTTATAAATGCCTGTTTTTTCTTCAATAGGTAAGGGCAGTTTAGGTCTGAGTATATTAATTAATTTATTATTGGTTCTAAAAGACATAGTATAAGCAATATTGTTCGTCACTGAGGATAAAATTTTTGGCATGATGTATGTGTATTTCGCAGATATAAATTTTTTCGGTGTTTTATTAAGCGGACGGGGCTTAAGTTGAATGTTATTATGCTTCTTTAGCAATTTGTCAATGATGTGACTACTGTAACCATTGGAAACTGCAATAAATCTTATTGTATTTAGCTCAGTCTGGAAATCATTATTGTCAAGGGGGACTGTCAACAATCTATGGATTAAACTATTATATGCTGCCATTTTTTGAGAGTATGGATGGTGGGAATCTGCATGTATTGTATGGTTAGTGGCAGTAGGCTTCCTATAAATATTGAATTTCAATGTGTCCATTCGTCTAGTAAGGGTCAGGTCCAGAAAGTTAATTGAGTTATCACGCTCGGTCTCTAAAGTAAATTGAATATTATTGTTGATTTCATTTAAATGATTTTTAAAGGAGTCAACTTGTCTCAAAGTTCCGTCAAAAATAATAAACGTAACGTGTCATAACGTAGTATGTCATCTACGTAACGTGAATAAAATTTTATCTTATTAGCGTATGTGTTATTATTTAATAAATAAGTATTTTCGTAGAAATTTAAGTATATGTCAGCCAACAGGCCTGAGAGGGGTGAGCCCATAGCTAGACCATCATCTTGGCAATAGAATAAACCATTGAATGTGAAATAATTTTGATTTAAAATGACTTTAAGCAAGTCAATCAACTCATCTATCGCCTGTGCACTTATGGAAGCGTTAATTCGTAAATTGTCCTTCAATAATTTCAAAGTTACATCAGTTGGAATATTTGTGTATAAATCCACTATGTCAAATGAAACCAATTTGTAATTGGGTTTTAATTTAACGGTATTTATCTTATTAATGAAGTCAGTATTATTTGTTAAGCTGTGATTATTCTTCAACTGTAAATTGTCTTTAATTAGTTTTACAAGAATTTTTGATGTTTTGAAACCGGGGGCTGTAGTGAAGTTAACCAGCGGTCTTATGGGTATGTGTGGTTTGTGGATTTTGGGGAGTCCCGTAAATATCGGAGCCTTCGCATTAATTGGCTTCAAATAACGACGTGTGTTATCACTGAGCAAACTCGTACATTTGTTAATACATTGGTTGAGGTTTTTGGTGTATTTATCAGTAGGATCAGATTTTAATTGTCTAATATTATGGTTAGAGATAAATTCGTGAACTTTGGCATTATAAGAATCAGTGTCCATGATTACTAATGTATTCCCTTTATCTGCTTTGATAATACTAGCATTATTAATAGTTATTTTTGTTTTGATGTGCCTCAACGTTTTATATTCACGGGAGAATCGTGGATGCATAAATAGATTATGTGGTCGGTTATCGTTAGATCTGATAGTTTTAGTGAATTTATTGTTTATCAAAATGCGTGCTTCGTTCTGTACAATAGGATTCGGAATAGTTTAATCCATAGATTGTTGACAGTCCCCCTTGACAATAATGATTTCCAGACTGAGCTAAATACAATAAGATTTATTGCAGTTTCCAATGGTTACAGTAGTCACATCATTGACAAATTGCTAAAGAAGCATAATAACATTCAACTTAAGCCCCGTCCGCTTAATAAAACACCGAAAAAATTTATATCTGCGAAATACACATACATCATGCCAAAAGTTTTTATCCTCAGTGATGAACAATATTGGTTATACTATGTCTTTTAGAACCAATAATAAATTAATTAATATACTCAGACCTAAACTGCCCTTACCTATTGAAGAAAAAACGGGCATTTATAAACTGGTTTGCAATGATTGCAACAGCTTCTATATAGGTCAGACCGGAAGAGGTTTTTACAAACGCTTCCGTGAACACTTACCAAAAAAGACCCATAATTATAATGATACAAAAACCAATTACACTCGTCATCTGACCCAACACAATCACAATTATACAGATTTTAAGTCTAATCTAATGCCTTTGCATATATGCAACAAGGGCCGTTTTATGAATGCCTTGGAGGAGCTGGAAATTTATAATGCATATAATAATGATAGCAGTCGTGATTGTGTTCTGAATGAACAATTGAACTTTGTGTCCAACCGCCTGTATGATACTGCTTTGAGACTGCTCAACGAATTCCAATCAGTAGCAGACAACACTTGAACGGGTGCGCACCCTACATCACGTGCACATAATATGCTTGTTTCTGCAATTTTATTTTTTGACAAACGCAGTTTTGTGTGATATATGTGTTTTTGGTTTTAAACGTCTGATGATGAGGCATACGCCTTGAAACGCGTAACGCAATAAGTTTGAGAAGTCACACGGCGGACCGCATACAGGTAATCACTTATTATTAGTATAGTAATACCAAAAATATCGGTATGGAGAACCATACGTGACTTCCATGTTCTAAGATTTATATTTAAAACCATTTTCAAAATGAAATATTTCGATAGAAACTAGAAACTACTTCTTTCTTCAGCCTTAACCACAGTCCTGTGGTCACTAACGTATACCACCACACGTTATCGCACTCGATTTTCACTGATGATGGCAGTCGATAGCACTGCCGAAACGTCTGGTTTTGTACAAAACATTGTACCACGGCCAAACAGCCTGGGAAGGAATTTTAACAACAAATTACTTCTTTGTTGTGGATAACGTAGTACACATGACATATAAATAAAATATCGGTATGGAGAACCATACATGACTTCCATGTTCTAAGATTTATATTTACAATCATTTACGAAATGAAATGTTTCCGTAGAAACTACTTCTTTCCATTTATTGCTTCAGCCTTAACCACAGTACTGTGGTCACTAACGTATACCACCACACGTTATCGCACTCGATTTTCACTGATGATGGCAGTCGACTGCACTGCCGAAACGTCTGGTTTTACAGAAAACATTGGACTACCCCGTTCAATAAATTTCAGTATACTCCAAATTAAAAAAAAAAAAGTCGCAAATACATGAAACAAATATTTTAGGCCTATATAACATTGTAACATTCGGAAAAAATAGAACATATTCTTTCTTTAAATATAAACAAATGTGTCTTATATTACTGTGAAGATAAACACGGTGGTACGGTGCCACTGACGCGAATCAGGATGAACGCTTGAAACCAGCAGAAAATTTTAGCATGAATGGCTCCAAGAGTTTCCGTTTTCATGTTGAGACAAATATGAAAGCCTGAGAGAGTTGCCATCTTTTTCAGCAATACCCATCATGGTAGGTGCCAAACCTCTAAGCGCATTATCCACAAATCTTATTCGGCCGCTGAAGATAACAGTCTACTGCGTATATCTAATCGATTCCAGATGGCAGTTGCCATTCTCGTATTAAGACATTTCAGTGTTCACAGTCCAACTTGTTCAAATGAACAACTGAGTACAGACCCGTCTGTAGATTGTAAGAATCGCTACTTACGAATCTATTGGTCTTTGTAACACCAGTAAGGGGCACACATTTTAGCTGCTGTCCATGTTTCTCTGTGTAGTCTGACTCTTCCTCCGCGCTACTCGTGGAGAGCTTACTGATGTCTACGAAAGTTACCACATACTTTGCTTATCACGACTAGCTTACCGATGATACAGTTGCTCATGCTAATTAGGGTGTGGTGGACTGTGCCAACTGTCGCCATCACAGAAGGGCGTTAGATACAGATCCCGCTGGCTGGAGGTTTTCTATCGAGGGAATCAATGATGTTGTGGAATGTGGAAATTACAAAAGAAATTAAATATAAAGGAAAGTCTTAATAATATAACTACTACTACTACTACTACTACTACTACTACTACTACTACTACTACTAATACTACTACTACTACTACTGCTGCTGCTGCTGCTGCTAATAATAATAATAATAATAATAATAATAATAACAATAATACTTTTAAAATATTAATAATATGAAGAAGAAGAAGAAGAAGAAGAAGAAGAAGAAGAAGAAGAAGAAGAAGAAGAAGAAGAAGAAGAAGAAGAAGAAGAAGAAGAAGAAGAAGAAGAAGAAGAAGAAGAAGAAGAAGAAGAAGAAGAAGAGTATTTTTTCGGTTGTTTGTAATATATAAATTGAATTAGAGCGTTTCTGTAAACTACAATCAATATTCAGAATGTACACGATTGTTGTCTTTATTGTTATGTGTGTTTGTACTTCAGATTACGTTAGTCGTATATTACATCATTATATTATTACACAAAACTTAGTTATAAAAATTTAAAGTCGTTACCGCCAAACGTTGGTTTTAAACACGTGTGTTATAACATTAAATTATGTAGTTTCAATTTTGAGTTTCTTGGTGATTTGATTTTTCTAACCAATATTTTTAATACTCAGTTGTTTCACAATAAACCACTTAGAATTTGATAATTAAAGTAACGTTTTTCAAATACGAGTAGTTAATATTATACTGTGCAGTTTTGATAGTGCTGCCAGTATATTTGCAGCGTTATATCAGCTCAATGTGAATATAATGGAGGAATTACAGCAACAACGACGAAATTTACTGTGGAGAATAAAGTGAACAGGTGAGTCAGTACAACAATCACATAAGTCGAATGTTAAATTTAATTCTAAATATATATCATACAAAACACATTATTTCACTATCCATTATGTTAAAACTTAAAAACATTATTAACTAAGTCATTATCAAACAAAATTATACATTTTGTCTATAACATATAAAATCCTGTTACTACTGACTGACTGACGGATCACAAAACTACAAGGCCTACAAATTTGATATTTGGTACAAAAATTCCTCTTAGGTCATAGGAGCGTGCTATGAAATAGTTTTTAGAAATTTTTTTAATCGTAGTTTTGGGCGGATTTACCGCCTATCAGAAAAATCAATTATTGATAGATTTTTTAAACAATTTTCATGAAACATTGTTGATTTATAGAAAATAATTTCAAAAATATATTTCTTTCACAATAGAAAAAATATCTAACCGCCTGAGGGGAACTTACAAATTTTCCCCAAAATATCAATTCAGCATTCCTCCCGATCTGAAAAGTCTGAATGTAACTTTTTGCGTCTTACTTTTGTAACAATTGCGGTGCTGAATTTCAGTACATGGTTCTAAAAATAACTATATTTTAAAAACATATTAAAAATTTTACAATTATTAATGTCTGTACTACTAGGTTTTTGATAATGTTCCAAGTGTAAATTCTACAAAGTTTGCTAAAAGTTTACAAATATACTCTATTTTCAAAGTAGTACCGTATGTAGAAAATTCCGAGAAAAAGTCATCTTGTAACTCACCCAGTAAATATGTAAAAATTAAAATTTACCCCAATGAAGGAGATCGTTTGCTTTTTATTTCTTAGAAAAAAGTTTATTAGTAGATACAAGACTAATATATATGGTTTTGCTTAATTTACTAAGCAACAAAATTATGGCAAATACAATGTACTAAGAAGATTGAAATATGATATGTGAAACATACATGTTCTCGTATTTCAATTTAAGGCTTTAAACACCTCGTATTTTCTAAACAGTTTTATTTTAAATTACGATAAATAATTTTAAAATTTAAGGAACAATGGATTAATCATCTGCACGTATTTTATTTTAAGGTTTCAGAATCAAATTTATGCAAGTATGTTACTTTTATATCAGAAAGGTCTAACTGTAAAAAAATAAGAAGTAGCCTAACTGTTAAGAGCGTTTTGAAGTCACCACATTTATATAGTATTAATCTACAATTTAGAATATATTTTAAACACACACACACACACACACACACACACACACACACACACACACCTGTTGATAGCAATAGCACAAATGATTTACAGTGGAAGAAATGAGTGCTGGAGAAGAAGGGAGGAGGAGCCGATAAAAGGCTGCATACTGAGGCGGCCACTTGGCCAGTCTACTCTTTCAAATCTAGTTGTTATCTCCTTCAAGGTTTATTTTGCAGTGTTTTGTATTGTGTAGATTTTATAATTAAGATTCATTTTCGTTTATTACTTTTCGGATATAAAATTCCATGTTCCATCAGTTATTCTCTCATTTCAAACATGTTATTTAATGCAGGGTAATTTACTTTTCTTGTTTCCTTTGAAAAGTATCCCCCAGTGGGACCCATATACAAATGTCACCTTGGAAAATCCTTGTCTCCTTCTGACTTCTACTCCTACGTCATCATTTAAAGATGGGGGCCAAGGAAACTATATAGGCTATTACTTTACTGCAATCTCATCAATAAATTTCTGGTAGACGTGTATGCCAAGGTATATAAAAAAAGATTGAATTACATTAAAAATTTAAAGTAAATTTGAGTCTGAGAGTACGTGCATCAGCAGAATGCCCTGAGCAGTAGTGACGCGCAAGTATCTGAGTTAAGCAAGCTGGTCGTGTTACCTTCGAGTTTCACCGGTGTACCCCGTTACATGCATGAACAGATCCATGTTGTTGCTACGACATATGTACGTTAATATGCCCGTCCTGATTTGTTCATTCCGTTTACATGTAACCCAAAGTGGTCTAGAATATAAGAAGCACTGAACATCCGACAACAGCCTCAAGTATTATTCATCCGACAACATACTATTATTGATCAAGTATTTCATCTAAATGTAAAGAAAAATCCATCTCTTGAAAAAGGCTTATATTTTTGGATCACGTAGATGTTACATTAACATTGTGGAATAGCCAGCCGACATTGACAAAATCATCAGTGCAGAAATACCGGATCCTGAGCTTGAGTCTGCCCTTTAGGAGGCTATTAAATCAATCATGGTTCACGGTCCTTGGTTTGTGGCAGTTGTAACAGGAGTTTCCCTTGCATTATAGTCAACGGTGTCTGACCGTACAATTGATTTCGTACTTGTATGTGGCAAATGAAAAGTGCGGAGATAAACGCAACTTTGATAGCTGTTAAAGACGCCATAACAAATGCTACTAAAAATTGTATGCAAGAAAGGAATTATGCATAGACAAGCTGTTATTACGGAAAATATAATTAATGGTACAGAACAATCAAACAAATGTAAAACATAGTACACACAAGAAAGAGAAGCAGAGTGTGTAAAGAACACAGAAAAGAAATAAGGAATTGTTAAACAACAAATGATTTGTTAAACAAAAAAGTAATAGATAATATTGCGAATAAGGGAAATACAAAGAAAGCTTACATAATGATGAGAAAAAATGTTCAATTTATTGTAAGGATTATTCCACCATGAAAGGGGTGACTGAAAAATTACTAAACAAATATTACGTAAAAAAAGAGAAAGAGACGGAATCTTTACATGTGGAATCTGAACGTTAATGAGGATTTAAGCCTCGAGAAGATTGAAGCTGATGAAGAAGTTGTTGAGTGCAAATTGGGGTTCAGTGTAACACGAAGTGATTTTAATAAGGCTTTGTTTGAGCTGAAATATGAAAACCATATTGTGTGTTGTACTTATTAATGAACTCTTGAAAGACTTGTATAAAGAATAATAAAAGTATACTGTTCAAATTAATTAGTGGGTTGTATTAGAAGGGTAAAATATTGTTACGACATCACAGAACAATCTACGTGTTTGTTGAATGTTACAAAAGAATCTCGCGCGGACTGTGTCAAGGCCGTAATTAAGACCCAATTAGGAATGTTCTCGTCTGTGAGCGTGGGTATAAATACATGGCGGCAGTGGCCTTAGTTGTCAGTATAGCAGTGATATATTTTCAGTGCGGTTCGAGTTATTATCGGGCGAGATTACTGCGTACGTTCAAATGGTTATAAGTGAAGTGTTGCGGTTTATAATCGGACGGTATAATTGTAATACCATTGTGTTTAATATTAGTGACATTTTATTGCGTGTGAACAATTTATATTTGATTTGTTGTAGGAGACTGTGCTGTTAATTACGAACTGTTTAACTGTGAAATTAAAGCTGGTGATTAGTAACTTAATTGGTGTCTTGTATTTTGTTGTTTTCCACTGTACCTACGACGATCAAATAGACCGTCGTAACAATATTGTACAACTTAATACATGCTGTTACAATGAGCGTGCCAAAGCGGCAGAAACAGGAAGGTATTTGAAAATAATATTTGCCTTAAGTTTACTAAACCATGCATCCAAAACAAAACGAAAAATTACTTATGGCAGGCCATATTAGTAAACTCGCTGAGCTGCAAATCTTGCTGACTATTTAAAACGAAAAACATTTAATATTAAACAAATTCATAATTAGATAATTCTTTTAATTAAAAGGCAAAACTACAATTGATAATATTACAAAACGATAATTGAGGTTAATCTTAACTCTTCATTTTGTAAACAAATAACAAACAAAATTCATGTCAATATTTAGCCCCAAAATGAATTTAATTGTGTTAGCATTTTAAGTTATTAACTTTAATGTAATCGCTCTCCTATTATTACTATTACTACGACCAAGTTTAGTGAGAACACAGACATTTCAGAATTCGTATGTTGCAGTTCCAAGAACTCACTTTAAAGGTAAAAAGATTTTAAAACTAACATATTTAATTAACCCTGAGATCCAGGAGTCAACAGTAAACGAATGTATGAAAATTTATAAATAAAATACAATGTATAAAATCAATTTTAACACTGAATACCAGTTACTAATATATCGCCCTTTGTACAGCATTACTGGTTTGATACGCTTATTTCTAGTATTAGTAAATTATTAAGAAACAAAGACTGGTGAGGTTTACTTTTGGAATTTGTTGTTAACCACTCTGACAACTAGAGTGAAGCGAAACGAGCTAGAATAATTTTACAGAAGTATTTACTACAAACTACCATAGTGATTGACCATAGTTAATCCACCACCCAAGTAAGTAAAACAACCTAGACACTTAATAAATTTGTTGAGAATAATTTCAGGGATAGTGAAGAGGCGTAGTCAAGATTTGTGGCGAGTGTATTTTTATTCAGTGTTAAACAACAGTGATCGAACATAGTGATAAAACAGTATAACTCGAAAACAATAATGACGGTATACTAACAAATTGGCACACCAACCCGTGGCTTATAACCAATCGAAACCATCAGTACAACTCGTTTATTTATAATATATAAATTTACACTGAACGTCCGCTGTATTCTAAACCCGATGGTTTTTGTTTATGCATAAATATAGAATACAAGGTTCATAAGTCTTATCGGAGCAGCTAAGATAAGAAACATGGAAAGAATATAGAACGTTATTTAATCCTCAACAATTTATAAACCTAATAAAAACTAGAAGTGACGTACAGAACGGATGAGAGTGAAGAGCATTTAAAGTCATGCAAAGAAAATGATC
Organism: Magicicada septendecula; assembly: GCA_034769895.1. NCBI lineage: Eukaryota > Metazoa > Arthropoda > Insecta > Hemiptera > Cicadidae > Magicicada > Magicicada septendecula. The sequence goes on from CM068372.1 coordinate 192,308,174, forward strand.
AGAAATGGAAGGTAAAGGATCAAACAGTACAGTGAATTTGAACAAAAGCTGCCGAATAATGTGTCAACTTATTGGAAGAGTTGTGGTAACATGTTACTCACAGACTTTTCAATAAGCGATAGACCAGAGGGTAGAGAGTCGTGTTTCTCGACTATCAAACAGAGACGGCAAACCAATTGATCAGAATTGACTGCTGATCCATAATCACTCCGCTGGCAACGTCGACGTGACCTGTGAAAACTAGGGAATTTTCAGACCAGCCTGGATTGATTGCAGAACTCTCTGAGCCAGTAAAGACTGTATCAACCAAGAAACCACAACTCGTTCAGCAACTGCTCTTTGCATGAACAATCGAACGAGAACAATAGCAAATTCCTAATGAATTGCTAAGACTATTTTCAAGATAACATCCGCTCACCGAAGGATTTAAAATTAAGATCCAAGACTGAAACACATTTTGAGGGAAACACTGTAACTTTAATTTCCGGAAACGATGTTGATGAAATTGATGAGAGAATAATACAATTTTACTGTATCTATACTTCATATATAATATTGCTGGCGATCCAGCCCAGCCCACCCAAAATGATTAAATCATATTTTTACAGCCAGTGATGCTACCTGTACATCAATTTGGTGTTGCCGAAAGTAATAGTTATAATTTCAGCAATAACTGAGCAGTAATGGAATTCCGCCATGAATTATAAGGTCCTAGAAAATGACATGCAATCTTTCTTTATGGTTCAGGAAGTAAAAGAACAAGTCACAAGGTAACGTATCTAAAGAAATACGTGTAGTCTTTACGCGTAGCTCCAAAGAGCAATAAACGTATTCAGGCAACAAAATGGTTGTGAATCTGTTAAGTAATTTGGGAAAAAATGTTAATTGTTGCAAGTCATTTGCCTGTCCACGGTTTACCACACAGGGACATCCGCCTACACGATGGATCTGCAACTGACTACATGCTATGCCAGTTATTAGCATCGTTTGTGGCTTGAATTATCGTGATACACGATTCGCGAAGCGCCGTCGGCCGACAACAGCTACAATTGATCCTATGTGCGTCAAAAAAACTTTACCAGTTTACATTTTAGTTGTCGACTTTTTTGAAAGTTTGTAGGTCGTTGATACGAGAGCCAGTCAGAGTTAGTCTCAATAGCATTAAAAAAAAACAACGTACAGAATGTTTCAAAAAATTATTTTATTTACCTAAAAGTACATCTATACCTACTTTTCTACAAAATCGCCAAGGTTTCTTAATCGTCGCCATAAGGGTGTCTTTCATAGTACTGAATACGTGAAAATCACATGGCGAAAAATCATGCCTGTTGAAAAGGTAATTCCACTTCTCCCAATTGATTTTTTCAAGCAGTTTCTTCAGTCTACACACAATATACCGGTCGAGAAAATATGTTTCGACATTGGAGACACTGAAAGGCAAAGATGATAGCCATATAGTGGATGATAGCTCTATAGTACGCACTTCCATGCAAAATGTCCTAATCAGCAGCAATTTTGTTTACTTTGATTTCCATTTTGAATTCAACTATTGGAAAACGCGAACAATGTTTTCATTCGTTGTAGATGTTGATAGCCGGTACTCATACTCGATATCCGTCCAACCATCTACAAAAAACCAGCACCACTTTGTGATAGTCTGCCATGAAAATGCTGTATCATGGTCATCCCTGACCGGTCATAAATTTCAGAAGGGTTAGCCTTCCTTCCCCACAGACAACATGTCACAGTTCGGATTTTTAATTTAACGATAGTTGTATAAACGTGTATGTTTTGCTTCCAAAATTAAGTATCTGTTTCTACCAGGTAGGAACTAAAACAATTTTGAATTTGAAAATATGCTTTTATTTAACAATGACTAGAAAAAATGCACTAAAAGGGAAAAAAGAAATTCTCATCATGCGTAATAATTAGAAAAATAAGTAGGCCTAAATGCACTAAAACGAATAAGATAAATTCTCATCGTATACAGTTCGTTAAATAATTTTTAAATTAAATTGGTATTAAATGTTTTTAAAATAAAAGCGCGCGCCGCTAGTCACAAAATATTTGTACTGATAAACTATTTATGAATTTCAGTGAAAAACAGCGAAAAATTTCAAATCATAAATAGTGGCCATTTCATTATCATAATAATAAAGTGAAGTAATTATGTGTAAAGTTCGACGGGGAATACCTCGTTTTATCATTAAAAATGTATTTTTTTACAAAGCCAGTTGACACCAGTAAACTTTTAATCACTGCATTAGATTTTTATACTTCCAGTGTGACTGCTTCACGTTGTGATGTATCAATGTGTAATTTATCAAAATTTTTCCGCATGAAAAGTTCAATATACAAAATGTAGACAGAATATAACATATTGTAAATATTATATATAACATAATACAAAATTATATTATAGAATAATTTTATAAATCACAAAATTACGAGTAAACAAAATGAAAACTTGACACCACATAAAAAGTATGTACTTTCTGACCTAATATGGTTTCAATTTTATGCAACTCTTGTACTTCGTCATTACACTCTTCTGGTAGGAGCTTATAAGAAACGTACGGCCACACCTCTCCCACATTCATAAGAGCAAAATAGGAAAAAACAAAAAATACAACTTTTAGGACTGTAAGCGTCACAAATGTAGACAAACCAAGTGAAGGAAAAAACTACTATAATCAATTAAATACAGATTTATAAGACATTACAAAGTCCTATATACATCGGTACTTTGTATACTGGTTTGGCTCCTTCACTCAAATAATGATTTAAGAACATTGTCACATCCCTATTACTTACAGCCACTATATTCACTTAAGAAAACCTCACAGCGTAGTCTAACAAGTAGTAATGATAACTACAGTTTGAAAACATAAAGTTTACTACACAATAGTGGAATGTGAATCTAGTACTAGCACTTGAGTTGCCGTTACAAGTTACAAGAAGAATTCAGCGTCATTAAAATACTTGACCGAAGTCGTTAATCTTGCCTCATGCGGCTTTTTTACCGCAACGTCTTGGATTAGTGTCGTGCGCATACAGGCTTCTGTTTGAAAATCTCGTAAGCGTAATATACGTAATGTGTGTCCTCTCACCAGGTCTTAAGAATATTAAGATTTAATAATTACAAAGCTATCCAGTATCATTAAAAACTAACATTATTTCTATAATATTAATGTGAATAGTACTTTGTAATTAGGAAGGCAAGTTAATTTTTAATGTAAAATTATTGAAGGAATTTTTAACGTATTTAGTGAAACACGACAGAGTTTTTGATATAGGCTATATGATTGTAAGAGATGACTGTTATATTTGCAGATCTTTTTACATTCTTATATGTAGGCCTACTTAAACATACGTTTAGCGTGTAAACTCAGAATTCTATTTAGTTAAGTAATCTGAGTAAATTTTAATGATTAAATGAAACAGAAACACAAAAAGAAAATATTGCACACACTATAAAGAGAATATTGTTCAAATATACAGACTTATTGGAAATAACAGTTACAGAGAACCTTGAGATTATTTATAGAGTATCCGTCAGTAACTATTTTTGAATCACAGTATTACAATCAAACAAACCTCTCAAAAATTTTAGTTTCCAAAAGTCTGAGTCCATCAAACTAAATATGCATAGACATTAAGGTCTTTACTTCAGTACTTTCCAGTAAGTACACGTGCATAGTATAAAATCTATATATACAATAAAAAAGTACACAAAAATTGAGACTTGGAAAAAGTATGCCTATAAAAGGAATATAAAGAATAAAAACGTATAAAGTATGTGTATACCTAATGCTGACAAATTATAACTACTGAACTAGTAAGTATTGGTATATTTTTACATTATATTGCGAGTTATGTGAAATCTAAAACCAACTTCATTAACAAGGGAATAAAATTGTACAATTCTCAACTTCTGAAGCAATATAATTGAAAATACATTGTAAACAGGGGTTTCTCAAAAATGCTTGGTGCACTTTCACAGCAAAAAGGCAACTTGTACATGATTGCACACAAACGGCAATTATATAAAATTATATTTCCAAACTTTACTTCATGGTTCTTTCGACAAATTTTGGACAGAACTCTAGTCACACAGGAACGCCCGCAATCCTGAATAGTAACAAGGAAGTAGGAAATAGAGAACTACGAGTAGCCTTTATAGGAAGAACACGACGAAATACAACATTATTGATCTCAGATCAGATAACGGCAGGATACAAACTTTCCAAATAAAAACAAAATTTGTTAACGTGACGTTTATAAATGCACATCCACCAACGAAGAACAAAGAAGATGACTTTTAAAATAGCGTTTTACCACATATTAGAGCATACCTACAATACTACTTCAAGTAATTACATTAAGCTAATACTGGGCAACCTAAATGGAAAAGGGGGTGAAGAACCTACAAACAATTGGAAGACATAGACTTTATGATGAGTCTAATAAGGAATGGGGAGATATTAATAGATTTCACAATACACAAGAACATCATAATCAACTCAGCACTCTTTCCCCACCTCAACATCCATAACGGAATATGAGTCTCCCCAGATGAGTTAATTGCAATCAGATCGACCACATGCTGATAGAAAAAAGAGGAGCATCCAGCATCTTGGACGTGATAGCAGGAAATGTGGCATCGTGCGGTGTTCACCACTTCCTGGTGCATGCAAAATTTGTATGCAGAATAAGTAGGCAAAGGCATCAAGGGAAACAAAACTGAGAGAAGTTAAACCTTAAAGAAGTAAAGGATCTGGACACTAGAAACAAATTTAGAGAAAAACTGAATGAGAGACATGGCGGAAATTATGGACAGCAGGGAATCGATTGAAAATAGGAGATGATAAAAGGTGCAATCACAGAATCCGCCTTTGAAATGTTGGAGAAGACAAAAGGAAGAAAAGGAATGGTTGGTTTGTCTCAGACTGTGAAAAAGGCAATACGAGAGAAGAATGGGACCCATAGTAGGTGTATTCAAAGGCGAATAGAGAAAGGAGAGAAATATATTAGGTAAGGAGAAGAGAAGAGGATAAGTTAAGTAGACACGGAAAAGAAGATATGAGAACGAGCTGATACTTAAAATGAAAGATAATTTAAAAAAAAAACGAGACAAGGAAAGCATTCAAGTACATAAAGGGAATAAGAGAAGGATGTAACTAACCTGGTCAAAGACTCAAATGGACAACAATAAAATAAAATGGATATGGAAGGATTATTTTGAAAACCTCCTGGTTTGGGCTATCGATGTAAGGAACTAAAACACTAGGAAGGAGAAATACTATTACATGACGAACAATAAGAGTCACCTACAGTGGAAGAAGACCTATAAGCTATAAGTGCACTGAAAAATAACGATGCACCAGGCATAGACAACATACCAGGAGAACTACTAAAATCGGGAGGTAATAAGTTGATTAATATGCAGCACAGCCTGATTGCAGATATATAGGAAGAAGGGAGAATGCCGAAAAATTAGCATAAACCAATTATCTGCCCGCTATACCAAAAGGGGTACAAACTGGTATGTAAGAACTATCGCGGTATATGGGTATATCCCTCCTCTGTACCACATGCAAAGTATTCACGACGATATTACAAAAAAAGATTAATGCCGTTGGCAGAAAGACTATTGGAGAATACAAATCAGGTTTCAGAACAGGAAGATCAACAACGGACCAACTATTTACTCTCAAACAAATCCTGAATAAGTGCTGAGGGTTTGGTAATTATGTGTGTCAGTTGTACGTGGACTTCCGTCAGGAATACGACATTATATTGAGAGACAAGTTATATGATACAATGCTAGGATTTAGAATACCAAAAAAACAGGTCAATCTAACAAAAATGACCACGATAGATACACTAGCACTGTTGCGGATTGGAAGCTCTTGAAAATCTTGAGTTGTTCCAAAAACGCTATGTTGAAAGGCTGGGTTTTAAACGAAAAGAAGTGGACTGTAATTCTGTTGTTTGATATGCGTTTATTGAAATGTTAAAATTTATAGACCATTGTCGACACGTGCGGATGTTTTTGGGGCCATAACGCCCATAAAATTAGTTTTGGAAGAAGTCGCAGTCCATTGTAAATGGACGCAGGTTGTCTGAGTAAATTAGTAAGTACGATACATAATTAAGAATGATCCAGAAGCCGCGGCTGGAAGAGAGATTTTTTAACGAGAGTACAGCTCGGAGTTGGTTAGGAACTAAACAGACTTGTCTACAGTCGGTCAGCTGACCGCCGGCAGCGCTTGATAAGCAAGTGACGTCATCCGCCCGTGTCGCATTGCAGTGGTCACGGCACACAGATAATAAACACAGTACAAAGTTTGAACATACTGCCCGCTCAAAATCGGAACGATTTTGAAATTTAATTTAATTGGGAACAGTATATTGCAAAATATTACCAATGTTATATAAATAATACATAATATACTTAAAGGGCTTGTACATTGAATTGACCCTTAGATTAAAGTAAATCACTTCTAACATAAAAATCTGTAGATAACAAATTCATTAAACTAACAGGAAAGCTCAAAGTCAAAACAAAACAATTTCTGCGCTAGGCAAGGTACAAAAAATAAAAAATCATGATAAAAACGAGTCTTTGCATAACTAAACATGATCTCTCTTGAAGCATAACATATGGATATGAAATACATATATTTAAACCCTAACAAAACGTAAGTGACAACTTTAAATTATATAAGAGAAACCATCTTGAACACTGCTTCATATATAGTAATAAAAATAATAAGAACATAATAATGTATATGTATATAATGTTATCATAATGACCATTAGAAAATACAATAAATACATAGAATAATTGATACCGTAAGTAACACTTGTATTTCTCGGAACTTTGAATATATAAACATACGATAATACAACAACATCCATAAATAATTGATAGTACACACTGAAAACACAGTCACTATTTGAGTCACTATGTAGTCCAGGCAATGTGACAAGTTCACAATCCTAGTACGTCTCGTATGGCACGCATACGACTAGTTTGTTGCCACCGGAAGGGGGCATAATTTGTGGATGGGTCGGCGTAAGATACCTAGGCGCTGTGCGAACTTCTGCGACGCGTACTAAGGAATCTTGACCCGGAAAAACATTGGTAATTACCCCACGCTTCCACTGTAGTGGGGGGGAATTATCATCCAAAATGAGGACAAGCTGTCCGACATTCAAATTCCTTAACGGGGTGCGCCATTTGTTGCGCTGCTGCAGCTGGTGCAGATAATCCATAGACCACCGTTTCCAGATGGTCTGTGTAAATTTTTGGAACAGAAGCCATCTGCCCAAATGACTAGTATTGCCTTGGGTATAGTCGGGTTCCGGAAGTGCAGTCAGCGGAGCACCGACCAGGAAATGAGCAGGAGTTAAGGGTTCAGGGTCCCTAGCATCGTCGGACACAGCACACAAACGGCGTGAATTAAGGCAAGCCTCAATTTGAGAGAGAAGAGTAGAGTATTCCTCAAAATTCAAGATCGTACCGCCAATTACGTGACGCAAATGATATTTAACACTCCTACACCACTTTCCCACAAACCACCGAAATGAGGGGCTGAAGGAGGGATGAAGGACCATTTGATACCGCGGAGACCGCAAAACTCCTGAGAAGATTGTTCAACTTCCCTTGAGGTTAAAAATTTGTACCAATCATATAAGGTGTGGTTGGCACGACGAATATTCGTACCATTATCTGAAAATATCTGCGCGGGAATACCTCTGCGCGCGATGAACCTTTTTAAAGCCGCTATAAAGGCGTTGAAAGTGAGATCCGACACCAATTCTAAATGGATGGCCTTTGTGCACATGCATATGAATAACGCGATGTATGCCTTGGACGTGGACTTTGAGCGCTGCCCGCCATGGCGTAAAAGTACAGGACCGGCGTAGTCCACGGCAGACTGTGAAAATGGCCTAGCAGGCGTGACCCTAGAAGGGGGTAACTGGCCTAATAGTTGATTGGCACCTTTAGCCCGGAAACGAAAACAAGTGACACACTTATGTATTACTGAGCGTATATAAGATTTGTCGTGGATGATCCAATATTTATGCCTGAGCGAAGCTTGAGGTGATTGCACCCCAGCGTGCAACAAACGGGTATGTTCATACTCAATTATTAATCTCGTGAGACGAGAGTCCGGGTGCAAAATTATTTGTTGTTTACTCGCGTAGTTAAGTGGGGAGAATTGTAAGCGTCCACCCACTCTTAAAATGCCTGAGTCATCCAGGAAGGGGTTGAGAGCAAGAATTTTACTCCTGCGAGGAAGGCACCGATGTGCCTCAAGTTCCTTAACTTCTACGCCGAAGTGCAACTGCTGAGCTTGCCGGACAAAAAACAAAAGTGTGTCATACAATTCCTGAGCAGACAAAAAGGACGTGGCCCTGTCAACAACCGGGAGCCTAGAATTGCGAATAAATCTGCGGCAATATGCGAAGACGCGAATGAGCCTAGTAAGGGAAGAATAATTTTCAACATAGCTATGTGTTAAGGATGCGACCATTAGTGAGGTTTGAACCTGCTTGCGACGTTCCTGCTCAAGATCGGGATAAGTACAGGGAGCATGAATGTCGAAGGCGCTGATTGGCCATGATGCTGACTCATGGGCCAACAAGGACGGACCATGCCACCATTGAGTATGACAGTGCAAACTACGAGGGAGGCAACCGCGTGATACAATGTCGGCAGGGTTGTCAGTTGATACTACATGATGCCAAGTTCCCCTGCTGCTAACAAGACGCTGTATTTCCGCGACACGGTTGGCCACATATACCTTCAAGCGGGAAGATTGTTGATGTATCCAATGCAACGCTATCATCGAGTCCGAATAGAGATATAGTCCGTAAAAATTGTACTTGATGGCGTTTAAAACCTTGGAAATTAATTGCGCCAGCAATAAACAAGCACAAAGTTCAAGGCGTGGTAGCGTTATCTGTTTCAGCGGAGCGACCCTAGATTTAGCACACAACAAGTTTGACGATATGGCGCCGTTCGAATAGACCGCCCGCACATAAATGCAACACGCGTAACCCTTAGCCGAAGCGTCGGCGAATCCGTGAAGCTGGAATGAACTAATTGGATAATTGTTCGAACTCTTAACCGACCTCGTAATCTTAAAATGAGTATCGGAAACTAATTGAGAGTATAGTTCTAGCCACTGATTGGCTAATGACCCAGATAGGGGTTCGTCCCAATCTGTGCCCGCCAACCACAACTGTTGCACGAAATGTTTGCAGCAAAATGTGATGGAGGCGATAAGACCCAGTGGATCGTAAATCCCAGCAATGACCGACAACACGCTTCTTTTGTTGAACACGGTCGGTGTATAAAAACGGTGTATAAAAAATTATCCTTATCAACGTTCCATTGGATTCCCAATGTACGCACGTTTTGACCTTTGCTGAAGTCATGGGATACTTGGGCGCGAAGGGCCATAATCTTATGGTGGTTAGAAAACCACTTATGTAACCACGATCTCGCATTTCATTTTAGTTAACACGTTCGGATCATCCGAACCCGTTATAAGATCATCTACGTAAAAATCATTAGCTATGGCCCTAGAAGCTGTAGGGTAGTCGGATTTATTTTCGTAGGCTATCTGAGCCAGACAACGTGTAGCAAGGAAGGAAGCACTAGCAGTGCCATACGTAACCGTCCTTAAAGCGTAATGTCGCAATTCCTTGTGCGGCGCATCACGTCAAACGATGCGTTGCAGGTTTGAATCCTTTGGGTTAACCATGATTTGACGATACATCTTTTCTATGTCTGCAGTAAGCACGTATCGGTGGGTACGGAACCGAACCATTATCGAAAACAGATCCTGCTGGATCGTAGGACCGACCATTAGAGTATCGTTGAGGGACAGATTATTTGTGGTTTTAGCGGAGGCGTCAAATACCACGCACAATTTAGTGGTTAGGCTGGAGTCCTTGAAGACTGCGTGATGGGGCAAATAAAAAATATCTGATTTGTCAAGCGACAAATCGTAATCATTAAGGGGAGACATGTGACCAAGTTTCAAGTATTCACTCATGAACTCGCTATAATCCTTTTAAAGGATAGGTTTCTGTTTGAACTTGAACTCTAGCGATTGGAACCTGCGGATAGCTCCGCGGAGAGAATCTCCCAAATGAAATTTACCAGACCTGCGGGGCAGGGATACCACGAATCTCCCTTCGCGGTTGCGGATAGTGTTTTTCACAAAATGTTTTTCACACGGCGAGTCCTCAGAGCAGGGTTCGCGACTAGAGATCTCCTCCAACTTCCAAAATTCTTTTATTTGCGAGGAAATCTGACTATCATCCTTACAGACCATAAAGGACGAAACTGTTTTAGTTATGTCGACGTTGAAGGGTAAGTTACCGGCCGAAATAAATCCTAACTTAGTCTCCTGAATTATAGGAAAGTGCGGTCCGCGCATAAATTTAATAGGTTCAATTAGTTGGAGATAATATTGAGCGCCGAGTAGTACATCGATTTGCGCCGAGCAATGTAGGTGTGGATCAGCCAAGAATACGTGCTTGGGTAAATTTAAAGAGGCAAGATCGAACGACTCCGCCGGTAAATCATTAGTTATACTGGGTAGTACGGTACAATGCACGTTTAACGTGAGGGGTTTATAGCGAGAATGTAGCCTCACCTTTGTACTAAAGTCAGCCTGGGAAAGCGAGTTGTTTATACCCGTGATGGGCAGCTGCGATTTAACCAATTGGAGGCCCATTCTGCGGGCGAAATCCATTGTGCAAAAGTTTGCTTGAGAGCCGGAATCCAGTAAAATTCTAACGGGAAATTTTCTACCGGCCTTATTTCCGGTCATACAGACGGGGGTGGATAACGATATTGATTTATTTGTCTGTAACTTTAGTGAGCATTGGTTATTGATGGAAGCTCCGTCTTTATTGGAGACATGAATTGTGGTGTGGTGACGCTTAGCACATTTTTTACAAGCAAATTTTGATGGACATTTTGAGCTTTCGTGACCCGGAAGAAGGCAATTTAAACAAAGTTTGTTTTTTACTATAACGTTTTTTCTGTCAGGGACAGAAAGCGATGTGAATTGTACGCAGTCGATAATTCTATGTTCGCCGTTACATAGTCTACATAAATTGTTTCTGATATGAGAATGAAATGCCCCCCTAGGAGCGCTTATCTGTTTAACTGCCTTGCGATAAGGAGACTTATCGCTTTTATTCAACCTGCTCGTTGGGGTAGTCGCGTTATCAAGATTTTGTAGCAATTTTCTGCGTGAATTTAGAAAATTCATAAAATTATTAAAGTCAGGGAATTTATGTTCCGACAAACTCTCTTTCCATAACCGGAAAGTGTAACTATCAAGTTTTTTAGCTAAGTAATGTATGACAATAATTTCGAATGTGCTAACTGGGAGGTTGAGATTATTTAAAGCATTTATATTGGCTGAGATTTCATCAATGAATTTAGATATGCTGACTTGGGATTCTTGTTGAACCAATGGTACGTCCAGGACATTCCCGACATGGTGGGCGGAGACAATTAGCTTACTGTCATATCTATTCTTCAACAGATCGATAGCCACCGCGTGATTCTCATGAGTGATTGGTAATGACTTTATTACGTTAAGCGCCTCGCCATATAATGACGAGTGCAAATAGTGAAGTTTCTGTATGTCCGTTAGATCGGCTCTGACGTGAATTAGTTCAAGAAAAATGTGATAATGATGTTGCCACTCAATAATACTACCCGCAAACCGTGGTAACTTGATTGGTTCCAACTGAATGGGGGGTGTTTTAAGCTGTTTACTTTCAGCAATAATTAATGGTTTCTGGTTCATAGGCTCAGCTTGCTCCAGCAGGTGTTGCTATTTACACTCTATATTACAAAGATCGTCTTCCATTTGTATCCTATCACTCGCCAAAGCAAAGTCCGCTTCCTCGGATTCGATTTGGAATTGAATCTCATTGTATTTGGTGGATAATTCCATCAAATGTCGAAGTTTTATTTTCAGCGCATGATGATCGCTGGTTTCCAAATCGAAGTTATCCGCGAAAGTATTTACGCGTGATATTGAGGCTTTAATTGTGCCTCGTTTTTTATTAGGGCCTTTACATCTTCCATTATTACAATTTAAGAAAAAAGAAAAATACTTTGGAAGAATTTGAGCATAGAGCATGTGAACCATAAACCTAAGTTTTGATAAATTTGAATACGTTGCGGTAGCTAGCGATCGTTGTTTATATGAACATAATACTTGCTAGAACATAGGCTTACTCTCTATTAATCAAGCTTTGTTGGCAATTAAAAATTATTAAAATTATGAATTTAAATGATAGTAACATATATTTTTATCTTTGAAGTTTGAACTCACAATGAACTGCCAACCACTTACTAACTTGTATTGTGTAATGATGGCGTGTGTTTATACAAAGGTGTTAAAAAATAACTGCTAAATGTAAAATATTGCTAAACGTTAAATATAAGTAAAAAGTTCATAGTCACGTGGACGTTGATCCAGTTGTGCTGAAGCTGGCTTCGATCCCGTTGCTCGATCCTGTTAGGAGCTGTTGCACCTCCTGTCTCTACTGGTCAGATGACGCCTTATGTTGTAGCCCTCCATAATGTAAAGCTGTGGAACTTTTTTACGTGAAATCGCAAATGCTGTCCTGCCGTGTCCCGTCGTCTCTGGTCTACTGCTCCGCCGAATCTTGTCGTATTAATTGTGATGTAATTTACAAAAATGGTGTCGCTGAGGACGAAAATGGTGTCGCTTGTGGATGAAAATGTGGTCGCTCAGGACCACGAAATGCCCGTAAGGCCAAAGTAATATGCGGTCGCTTGTGGACCAAGAAATGCTGCCCGTAGGGCGAGAATAAATCCGGTTCGGTTGGACCAAAAATGTTGCCATTTTTGGGCCAAAAATATGATATCCGTCCCGTGAGGACCAAAAATGTTGCGGATTGGAAGCTCTTGAAAATCTTGAGTTGTTCCAAAAACGCTATGTTGAAAGGCTGGGTTTTAAACGAAAAGAAGTGGACTGTAATTCTGTTTTTTGATATGCGTTTATTGAAATGTTAAAATTTATAGATCATTGTCGACACGTGCGGATGTTTTTGGGGCCATAACGCCCATAAAATTAGTTTTGGAAGAAGTCGCAGTCCATTGTAAATGGACGCAGGTTGTCTGAGTAAATTAGTAAGTACGATACATAATTAAGAATGATCCAGAAGCCGCGGCTGGAAGAGAGATTTTTTAACGAGAGTACAGCTCGGAGTCTGGTTAGAAACTAAACTGACTTGTCTACCGTCGGTCAGCTGACCGCCGACAGCGCTTGATAAGCAAGTGACGTCATCCGCCCGTGTCGCATTGCAGTGGTCACGGCACACAGATAATAAACACAGTACAAAGTTTGAACAAGCACAGATAAGAATACAAAATGAACTCACCAAACTATTTGAGCTTACCCAGGGTTCAAAACAAGGCACTGAGCTAGTCCCTATCCTTTTTAACCTGTTTCTAAAATGTGCAATAAGAAAAACGAGCGTAAATTGCACAGGAGTCAGTAAAAATAGCAGATAGTATTCAGTACATATGCTGACGATATACCCATCATAACCCAATCAAGTGCGGCTGCAAGGAAGACATATTTAAACCTGAAAATTAGTGAAAACGAGACATGACTGTCAATAAATGTAAATAAAACCAAAATGATAAGTCAGACAATGTCTACCCGACTTAGGCAACATTTGATTATATAAGAAAATTGTATAGAAGCAGTAAGAGGTTTCACGTACCTAGGACCGACGATATCTCAAGATATGAATCATCAGGCAGAGATAAGGGGGAGGATAACTCCAGCCAACAAGGCCTATTTCACACTTATCACCACCTTTAAGTTAAATATTATTCATAGCCAGATAAAAATACGCATATACAAAACTCTCATACGACCCATCCTGTGCTGTGTCAGAGAACATGGGTATTAACACGAAGAGCAATCGAACGCACGAAGATATTTGAAAGGAAGATCCTGAGACGGATCCTGGGCACCACATATAGAAATGAGGAATGGAGGATACGGCATAATGATGAGATATAGTTCTCATTTCAAAGAACCAACATTTAGAAGTTTACGTTAAATTGAGTTGGCTGCAATGGACTGACCATCCCGTAAGAATGACAAACGAACATCTAAAAGAGTCCTCATGAGGACTATAGATGGCAAAAGACCAAAAGACCGTCCAAGGTAAAGATGAAAAGATGCTATTGCTGTAGGTATAAGAGAGATTTTGGGAGTGCGTGGATGGAAGTCCTTTGCTACTGATAGACAGAAGTGGAGGGTCAGTATAGAGGAGGCTAAGGCTCGATTTCGGGCTCCAGCGTCATAAGTGGTGGAGGAGGAGGAGGAGGAGGAGGAGTGATCTCATTGTAAACAGACAAATGATCCTGCAGTAAATTTATATTCTCGCGTATTGGTGACACAGCAGAGGGAAGCAAAACTTTCTTTTGTTATCTGCTTCAATGCCGCATTCAAGTATGGACAGTTGTGATTTATGTATGAGGGAGAACTGAAAACAAAATTCCGTTAGTAAAAGCAACTTTAGTTGTGTTTTCATTTTTAATTTGTTTTGTCACTGTCTTTCATGTAGTCTTTAGTCTTTGGGTTAAAATTGTATATTCTATTTCTAAATCAATATTTGTTACAGATATTTATGTTTCACTATAAAACAGACTACACAAAACTGTAAAAATTGAAATGAATATTTGAACTACACAAAGGAAAGCGCCCAAATGTTATAATTAGCAATAAAGAAATGTATGTGTTTTTTGATACTAATAAGTTGTTTAGGTAGCCTGGCAAAAACAGTATCTGGAACAAACTCATTTGACAGAAATTTTGTGTTTCAAATCTTATGATTTTAAATAAAGAACTTACTCAAAGGGTTTGTTAAGAAAAGAATGGTTTTAGGTTTTATAATTTAAAGGAGTACATTACTTGGGTTTAAAGGAGTATAATTAGCTGGATTACACCGTCTACCTTCTGTTGACAGGTAGACTGACCAGTCTAACTGAAGTAGACGGACTTTATTGAGTAAGAACATTAGACATCTACACTAGAGCACAAGTAATAACGCCTTCACTCACCGTGCGTCTTGTATTACACCGTCTACCTACTGCGGTCAGGAACAGTGACTAGTCTAACTGAGATGGACGGACTTCAGTGATTAACAATGCAAAATCTACACTAGAACACAAGCGATACGCCTTCCCTCACCGTGCGGCTTGTGTTACACGTAGTTAAACACCGAGTGATTACAACGAAAGTTTCTATAAAACTACTGTTTCGCCGTGCACCAAATTTCAAAATAATGTTTTACAATCGTCGGTTGTATTTAGGACTTCTGAGCTACTACAAAGGTCAGTTCTAACTTCTCCAAGAATTTGTTTTGATAGGTCATCTTCTTCATTCAAAGCACTTAATATTAGCGATTACTGTACTTTCACTTGTGAAAACTTACGTTTCTTATTGTCCTCGAACGTTTCGGTGTGGTGTACACCTTCCTCAGCGAGGTGTTGAAGGCAATGTTTAAGGAAGTTTTCATTACCTGTTCTTTGACATTTCTGTATTTATGGATGAGCTACGCTTTGTTTGCGGTGTTACAGTTGTTTTGATGGATCATCCTTTTCCTCTTCGCTGAGGAAGGTCTACAGCACACCGAAACGTTCGAGGACAATAAGAAACTTAAGTTTTCACAAGTGAAAGTACAGTAATCACTAATAATTCTCCAAGCACATATATACCTTGTTGGGATGTACAATAAACCTGTTTCTATAAGAAGTGTGTAGCGAGTCATCAAGTTTGGCCGGCTATGATAGTCGCAATAATCAAAGATCAGAGAACGGGATTTGCTCATGGATACCGTTTCAAATTTTACATCAGTATTCAAATAATTTATATAACTACATAAATGAAATTAAAACTGGGAAATATACAGTTAGACTACTACTCGTCACGACTATTGACAGAACGAATGATAATTAGCACTGTATATTCAAGATTTTCCTTATTGTACAATCACGTTAAATATTTCGTGTAGTTAAAGGTCTCTATTTAACATTGAACATGTAAACAATATACCATACTTTATTAGGCATAATGTTAGCATTCATTAGCGAAAGTAATTACAGGTAATTGAATAACAGCCAGGATTCAGAATTTCTCATATCTCCAAGTTGTAGCTCGATGCCAATTCATGTTTTCTTCCAACTTTCATTATTTGATTCTTATGATGTTATTACTAATAAACTGCTCTATACTTTTCATTACATATATCTCTGGCATTTGATTCTTTTCTACTTAACCATTTCTGCTAGAGACTATTAATTTGTTATACATTACATGACGTCTTTGCTTATGGGATTCACAGCATATGCTGCTATGATAAATTCCAACTGAATCTTAAACCGCGCCTTCATAGTTATATTTAGGGCCGTATTTAGGACCTTCAATGGCTTCGATATGCGGTGAATAATACATGAGTAGAAAAGGCATAACAAAAACTTGTAACAGATAGACGGAAGGCGGTCATAGAGAACCGGGAAGAGAGATTTGATGGTGTAGAACCACAAATTGAGCAAAATCACAAAGCCGATAAAATAACTAAAAGGAGTAAAGCATGGGGATCCAAAACCATGCTTCAAATACACTTCTGAAAAACTACTTCATATGATTAATGATGCCCTTCAGAGATAGCTATCGACAGTACAAAATATCAGCACGTAGGAGGGGGGACACTATACAACAAACAAGGACGTGCATTGTGAATCTCAGTTCATTCATTCGGAACACACATATTACAATACACATTAGAGCAGCGATGTCATTTAACACCACGGTTACACATTAAATACCATGGTGTAAATCATTCTGACATACGGAGAAGAAAACGTGGTTATAAAAAAAATAATGTAAAGGAAAAATAAGAGCAATGAAAGTTATATACTGGAGGCAAAGATGTAGATTCGCAAAAACGAAATGAAACATCAACGATGAAATAAGAAGCTCAATGAAAAATTAAGGTAGAAAAAGATGTGGTTACTTGTAATGAGGAGAAAAGATTGACGTGATAGAGGTCACTTAAAGACAGCTGTGAATGTTAGGTGGAAAGCAGAGGTTACTAACTAGAGTGCTTTGGAAATAAGGACAAGAGGGAAGTATCAAAGACCCTGCTAAAATGAATTGATCAACGAGATATTTGAAATGGAGAATTAGAAAATAGAGAAAACAGGGGACTGGTGGCTAATAGGAGGACGGAAGCAATAGCAACGCTTTCATCAAATTTGATTTGAAAGTCACCAAAAACTTGAAAATTTTAAACATATATCTGTATCTTAGTGCGACGTAAACATAACAAGCAACAATTTATTATAAGTATCTTTAAATTTTATTTACCTTCCTGAAAAAATTTGTTAAATTTGTATCATTGTAGATATTTTGAAAAATTTGATTTCACATTTCTTCAATCACTAATTTCAGAGTATTGTTCCACAACATTTGTAAATTATTTAGTACGTAATGTTTAATAAATTCTAACAATACGATTTTCTCTTCTATTTTTTTCTAATCCAACTCGTCTTTACTTGGGATGTTATCGTAAATAGTGTGTTTATTATATTGCATTATTCTGAATAAGTATCTCTTGATTAAAGTATTCGTTAAGTAATAGAAAATAAAAGAAATTGTTTTCTTCCCAGAACAGTTTTTTTTATCCTCAAGACGCTCGTACCATCATATAACTAAATACAAATTTTACCAGGTAGCTAATTGACTATCCGTAATTATTAGAATATTTTAATTATCATAGAACATAAATATCAAAGTTTGGTTTACTAGTTTAATTACTAGTTTAATTTATCTAAAACTAGATAAAAGATTATATTTAGTTCTTGGAAAATATACGGAATTTTTAAGGTAAATTTATATAACAACAAAGGAAATGAGCATCTGTATTAACCTGAATACAACATCTCATAACCTGATTCATCACTAATCACTACAATAAGTTGAGCGCTGATTTTGTAACAAACTAACAAATAAACATAAATCGTTTCCACAAAAAAATGTATATAGACCCATAAAATAATGTAGGTATATTAAATAAGAATATCGAAAGTAGAAAGATAAAAACCAACCCCAAGGGTATTAAATAAAATGTATTACAATTATTTTACAAATTATTATTTGTACTTTTATGGCCATTTCTTCATTTATCAAATGCAGACCAAAATAGAACTAGTTTAAGTATATTAGTCACTTTCATATGAAATGTGCAAAAGTCTAGATTATTTTAGTGAATTTAAAATTTAGTTATTACTTCAATTCATTATTGGCTTCATAGAACAGTAGAGGCGCAATATTATTGCCAACAAAATCTTTGTGGTTGTAACAGCGATAACAAGAGTTGATTTGTCGTGATGCAGAGCGCCTGCAAATGGCAAGTAGAATGTGTAAAATCATTATCACATTTAAATTAGAAAGGCATAATCTTATTATTTATTTAATAAATTAACTAATAGAATGTTGCATAGTTCACATTAGTCGTTTCTACATTACATTTTCATTTAATATTTATTTACTTATTATTTTTTAATTCTTTTAACGTAAGTGGAAAGTAATGTACTACTTTTGACTTGCGATGAGCACAGTTTTTATTTATTACAATTTATTACAACAGAGAAAAATATAAATATAACATAAAAAGCAAATTTGTAAAGGAATACCGGAAAACTATTATTAAGAAATTGAATATTAGAAAAATATACATAGATATAAAATATTTTTGTTCTACACTCAGAATGAGAATAAAAATAAATAGTGAACTTGGACCAAATGATAGTAAGCATAGTTACAAAAAGCTGCCCTGCTGAAATGTGTAGCAGCGATGCCAGGCGTTGAGTCGGAACTGGTTTCTAACTACCGTCGTGATGACAATCCATCGATCGTTGCAGACTGTGCAGCCATTGTATTTACTATTCATACTGCTGGGATTATTTATTTCATGTGGAATGTCCATCGGCCAATATTATTCTGCAGAATACTTACAATGATTCAACTTTGTGAGGCAGTCCTGACTATTGTTATGCAGATATTCTGGTGTACATATATTTCTATTTATGTGCACTTAGCCTGTTTCCATTTTATGTTATCCTACTTTACGTAAAACGAGAATTTATATAAGTTTCATTGGAAAAGTAATTGTCTTTATAAAAATACATACTTCAAAGCAATATTGAAACAACAAATTTAACATTTTCATCTTTTGTGTGTGTGCTTTTGAGCACGGCGAGCGAGACCGAATATGTCAGAATTTATTATGTCGACAATAATTCCATTACTTGTGGTCTAAAAAAGTTAAATTTATTTTCATTTGAAACAATTTTTTTCATTTTCTCTTAATTTTGCTTGCCAAACAAATAAAATAAAAATAAAATAAAATAAAATTACTTGCCAAATTAAATAAATATGTTAAGTTTATCTTTAACATAGCCTTTATACATGAATGTTTCCTATGTACTTATTCTCATGTCAAAGGCAAGCCAAAACTTCCTTATACCCAAGTAATGTTTTCCACACACTACCATTTTATTATAGCTTTGGCGTTAACCACTTATGTAGATTACAAAAAAGTATAGTGTTATAATTATTAAATTAAATCTTACAATGCAGAATATATTATGTTACTTTTTATCCCCTCTACCTGAAAGGTTATAAGTCAAAGTGTAATAATATTACTCAAAGAACAGAATGAGCTCGTGAACATCTGAGTACACGCGATTATACCGTCACAGCTACAGCTATAAATAGACTCTGTAACATAGGCCTACACTGTACGCAAGAAACGAAAGTATGGATATTGTTTTGTACAAGGCGCAAGTTATAATTAGTTTACTTATTATATTACAGCTTTTGAAAAATGTGGATACAAAAATTCTCTTTCCAAAAATCGGTGTTTATACTGTTTTCAAGAGCTAGTTCTGGCCGAAAGAGCAGGGCAGTTTCCAATCACAGAAGTTCTATAGACAAGTCAACTACAAAACTACTGTCAGCAGTATTCGCATTTGAAGTCCCGAGCATCTCTGTGAAATCCCCATATTGCAATGCAATTTGCCGTGCCGGCCTAAGGGTTGAAGGTGGAAGGGATCCGATCTTAATAAACCTTTTTTTTCTTTAAAAGGGCATGTTCCTGAGGTAGTCCCATAATACAGAAATAGGTACTCGGCCAGTACTGAGCTAGTATCGGCAGAATTATAATACTTACACTCGTGTTTAAAAAATTCAATAACAATTGTTCGAATATTAATTAATTATTGTTATCCTACTTGACACGAAATTCCTTTCTCAGGTAAATAATCTTCTATTTTTTTATAAAGGTCATGATTTCGATGTAGTCAGGTATTGTTGGTCAGCCAATTGACCACTGAGTACTTAAACATAACGTGGAAAAGACGAACTCACTTTTGTAGCTTCTCATATATGTACCTAACCGGTCACTGTTCTCAGGCATGGGCACGAACTCTCTTTTCTCTAACACTGTTTACACTGGATACGACTCCTAGCAGTTTTTAACGTAACTATATCTTGGTTTTTCATTTTGTAAAACATAATTTTTGGTACGTTTGGTGTAAAATTCCGCACAGATGAGGAGAAGCTATCTGCAAAATAAAAATAATGTATTAATAGAAGTGGTTCTCAAGTAGTATCACACACACAGACACACAAGGCGGAGTAATTTTGTATTTAACCGAATAAAGTATTCTACTGTTCCCAGAAGAAGACTTTAGATGCCGAGATTATACTGAAGATGCCGAGTTGTACCTGACTGAGGCCCGCTTGCCAAAGTTGCCC
This sequence comes from Magicicada septendecula, assembly GCA_034769895.1. NCBI lineage: Eukaryota > Metazoa > Arthropoda > Insecta > Hemiptera > Cicadidae > Magicicada > Magicicada septendecula. The sequence goes on from CM068372.1 coordinate 192,329,095, forward strand.
TTCGAGTGGCCTCAGAAGCGTAAGGGTAATACAGCTGTTCCACGCCACAAGCAGAGATTAATAAGTGTGAATTTGGACGAACAAAGTGCTCCGCAAATTCCCAGAAGAAAACGTTAGTTGTCCAAAGAATCCTTATGATGCTGATTGACTGCTGACTGTTGCCTGCCTGCCGCAGTCAGTCTGCGAGTTATCACCTTTTCCAGGAGTTTTATACAAACCTCTTCGCTATCAAAAATATAAAATACACACGCGGACACACACGCACACAAACACACGCACTCGCGTCGTCTCACATATATGTGGGCTTGAATTGACACCCTGTCCACGTATGTACCTGTGCTTATAAACACGTGATTCACGTTTATTATTTTAATGTATCTGTAGTTTCAAATATTTCAGTTCAATTTTTAATTACTAAAAGTTTAAATTGTTACACTTGTTTATTAGAATTTATTTGTTAAGAACTTGCACGTTGTACGTGCCATTTAATATTTCCATCATTTTCGAAGGCTTGTGCCAGGAATTCGTATCTTGTTCATCAGTGGGACTTAACTACTTTGCAATAACGGAGCTATTGTTCATTCTGTTTTTGATGCAACAAGGTTACTTAATTTTTGTAAGCAGTAATACATAATTCAAATCGGTCAAATATGGGAAACTATTGTACTGTACATAACGATTCTGTAATGAATTACACTATGTAATATCTTTTAATAAAATGCGTTCGTAACTTTTTTTTTTACCTCGTAAGAATGTGAATGGTTCTAAAACAAAACGTCTCAAATATTTATGAAGTAGCTTATAAAAAGGTTTACTAGACCCTATACGTAAAGTTTGACCTCACAAGTAATGTATTCAAACCGTGAGGTGAGTGATAGAATTTCTAACATGGAATTGCACGCTGTATAAAAACATTGTACCACTGTAAATGACGACGAAAATTGTCAAGTTCTAAAAATCGGGCTGTGGCCAGTTGAATCATCTTAGATGACAATTACATTGTACGTATTTTATTGTCTGCCTATTTATAATAGCAAAAACTTGCCCCTTACACTATATAATTCAGTCCTATAAATAGACACTTTATAATAATATTCGTAGAATTCAAATTATGTATTTTAATTTTTTAATTGCAGAGAGCAGCAGTAAAGGAGAAGAACGAGAGGAGAAATAGAAGGGGGAGAGAAGAATTCATAAAAACACTGAAGTAACAGGAAACATTTTTTAGTTCCTCTTTACAAAAAGGAATTAGTGAAATATCATTTTTTACACTGAATATTTCAATGTTGAATACCATTAAAATTTTTCTTGAAACACCTTTTCCTTGAAACGTAAATTTTTTCTCACAAGCACGTTACACAAATTTATCTAAAATATATTTTTTCTCACAGTATTATTCATATAATTTTGTTCCAGCATTTGCATAAATATCAGTGGCTCCTTGTTTATGTTCCCAGAACAAAACTTTTAACAAAATTTCTAAAATTTTTTTGGCACGTAACGAGAAAATTATTCAACGGGTGTACTAAGGGAGGTCTACTTTTCTCTCTCTATCTCTGCCCCACCTCTCTCGCTCTGTCTCGGTTTCTGTTTGTGTCTACCTGACTGTCTGTCTATCTACTTGACCCTCCCCCTCTCACCCAACCACCTACACTCTCTCCTTCTCTCTCCATCTTTCCCACTTTTTCTCCATATTATATTTCCCATGCTTCATATTATATTAGTCTCTCTGACTGTTACAAGACCGTCTCTTAGACTTCCCTCCTCTTGCACGTTTACTTTATTTAACAGCAGAATTAAAGTAAAATTAGGTCATCATTTTGCCTAATCATTAGGCTATATAAAGCAAATATTTTTAATTCTTGATATGTCATACCAACATCTGATAATATGTAATTTATTTAATTTAAAATACACACGAGTTGTTTAAGTTAAAATAAGTTTATGTTTAAATATAAATTATATAATTGATACAGTACATATAGACATATAGTACATATATAGTACATAAAACAATTTCACCATTTTTGAATTAAAGTAAATACGTGTGTAACAAATACACCAGATAAATACAGTTATTAAAATGTAGGAAATGTAAGTAATTAGTATTAACATTAATGTCTGTGATATCCATCTGACAAAAATGTATTTTTCAACGTGAATAATAAAAATCCCATAAGTGTATTGGATGATGCATATAAAATATGAGGTTAATTCAATTTATTATTTCTACCGTATACTGCTTTCACTTAATTAAGCGATACTCAGGTTTTCAGAAACCAATTATTTTAATATTGATTGTTGAATAAAAGATAATTTATTATAAAATAAGCATTGAAATCTTTTATGTTTTCTGTATAAACAAGTGAATACAATAATTTTATTTCATAACATAAAATAGTCACTAACAGTACGTAAAATTGTTGTAATCAATGCAACACAAACAAAAAACAAAACAATGATAGGCTACTAGTATTAATACTTGAATAAAAAAGAAATTACAGAAAGTATCACACATGTATTAAACAAAATTAGAATTGTTATTTTTCTTTAAGGAAGAACAAAAACTAACTGCAAGTGATATAGTGGTGGATAAACGGCTGATAAAATATTTTATTCAGATAATAAAGTAGGTCTAAATATTTATGTTTACAAGCAAGATATGGGTTTCGCAGTCATGCACGGAACTGCATGTAAGTGTAAAGAATTTTTCGTTAATAGTTGCTCTCAAAAAACTTTGTTAAACTTTTGAAAAGTGCAGATTAAATAATTGAGTACAAAATAAATTGTTTAAAAAAGATTATTGTCTTCATTTTGAAAATAAAAATGGAAATTGAGATTAATTTAATAAAAAATGAGTCATCGGTTAACAATCCATACGTACACAACCAAGACTAACGCATTTGGAAATTTAAAGAAAACAACTTTGAACAAGACAGAATATTTCATCTTAATGACATCAAAGAAATATTACCTGAACATTGCAGACATCTGTCTGCGTAAAGCTGCGTAAAACCTTCCGGGGAGACAACAAAACTCAACGCAAGACTCAACCCAAAAATAGGAACCCGAAAAAACATAATTCACATGTGTATGTGTGCGTGCGTGTGTGTGTGTGTGTGTGTGTGTGTGTGTGTGTTATTCAAAGAAAAATAAAAAAAATATATATAGGCCTATAGGGTACGAGTTGTCAAAGGAAAAAAGGAATCAAATATTTTTTTCTGAGAGAGACAACATAATTTTAATTATTAGGTAATTTTATGGATTCTGGATTCTGTGTCATATATAGAAACTACATATACAAATGAGTTAAACCTGTAAAGTTTAAAAATTATTTATGTAGGGATGTCGTATCACTCAAAATGTAACCACTATTGTACACATTCGGTCAGAGAGCTGTGAATGTAATTAGCAACATATTAATTACGATGCATATTTCTGAAAGTTAGTAGTTCGTGGGAGAGGGCGCTTCAGCCGTTCAGTTTGGGACCGTGAAGGAGAAGGAAATATCTGGAAACAACTCTCGTTATTTTGATATTATCTCGCAATTAATTTGTACTCTGTAAGTTTCAAGGCAGAATAGGGTAAATCGTGCTAAACATAAGGCTTCTGTTTAATCAACAGTCACTATCGTATAACAAGTAAGTTTAAATGTGAAATTATGTAATGTATGTAAATGAAAATGTTAGTCTCCTTCAGTCTGCAGAAAAATTTTCTGACTTCCTATAAACTTGACTATAAACCACAATCAGTAAAAGTTAACATGAAATGTAATTGGCACACAATTATATTGTGTACTGTGTATTTATATTGTTTATACAAATGGCAAGAATACTATTGCGGTACAAAAATATATAAGGTTCCAACGCACAACACTTATTACAAAAAACTAAATCATCTCTAGGTTAAATAATTTAACTGATATTTCTACATTATGGCGCGTATTTTCAAAAAGTCTGAAATAAAAAGAAGGAATTAGACAGGCTGGTAGTCAAAATAATCTAATCAATTTCGTAATGCTAATTTGTATGGAAGCAATAGTATGTGGATGACACAATAATTAACATTCTTACGATGATTCCATGGATTATAATTTTAAACAGTAGAATAAATCATATCTTTGAGAGAATAAATATCTTTGAGAGAATCTAAGAATCGCACTTAACCAGGATTGAATGGCATTAATATAGAGCTTTTGAAATACGGAGGCATTTTATTGCAGTTACGTCTATTACATTTCCTGAATATGTGCTGGAAGGAGCAATCAGTTCCAAAAGAATGGTTAAGAGCAAGAGTTATCTCACTATTTAAGAGAGGGGATCGAACAAGGACAGATAATTATAGAGGAATATCCATCCTCGACACAACATATAAGCTTTACGCCAGAATAATAAATGGAAGATTCAAACCAATTACGGAGGTATTGTTGTTGGAAGTACAGAACGGCTTTCGAAAAGGAAGATCGTGTATAGATGCAATTTTTACTCTTTAGTTGATAATTGAGAAAAGAAGAGAGTTTGACCATGAAACGCATCTTGCTTTTGTAGATATAGCGAAGGCTTTTGATAATGTTAGGCGATCACTACTATGATATTATGGAACGAAGAAGTTTTCCCACACAATTAATTGCAGTGCTCCAAAGCCTATATAACAGAACTTCCATTACCCTAGATTTAAATGGTAGGTTGACAGAGGATATTCCTACAAATGAAGGTGTTAGACAAGGGTGTCCTATTTCACCGACACTTTTCAATATTTATATCGACGACGTATTACGACTATGGAAGACTAAGGTTGACTCAGGAATACAACTTCAAGGAAATATTTATGTGAATTCCCTACTGTACGCAGATGATAAAGTAATAGTTCAAGAAACGGAAGACCAGTTACAAAAAGTGATATTTACATTAATACTATTTTGCGAAATTATGGGCTGAGGATCCCTCCCGCTAAATGAAAATCATGGCGTCTCTAGGTGAACGTCCCATTAGCACAAAAATTGTGTTAGACAATCAAATTTCTGGAACAAGTTTGTGATTTTAATTATCTGGGATATAACATCTCATACAACGTTGATACCGATTGGGTTAATAAATTATCAAAGTTTAGATCCATCTGTGGGACAATTCATAGACATTTACGAAATAAAACTCGGAAGGAAACTTGTATGAAATTTAAAAAAAAAACAGTAGCTGTTTCGACATTCCTTTACGCAAGTGAGACATGGACTCTCGGTAAAGGGGAAGAAAGGAAAATTCAGGCTGCCGAAATGAGATTTCTGAGAAGTGTCCAAGGATTCTCCCTTCTGTATAGGAGAAGAAACATAGACATTAGACAAGACTTAAAGATCCAGTGTTTGAATGAGACGATTAAGGAGTATAAGAGGAGATGGTGTGGACATTTGGCCCGAATGCCAGATACCAGATTGCCAGTGGCAGCTCTCAAGTACAAGCCGAGTGGAAAGAGGGATGTTGGTAGACCGAGGAGGAGATGGGTTCCGGCACAGGCCAACTAGGGCCTAATCCCTCTAGGGAAGATGATGATGATGATACAGTAGAATATACTACTGACCACCTAAAAAACCGTCCCTCATTGGTGTAAGCAACGGCTCGGTAAGTTAATAATCCACCTTGTTATATAATTTTCCGTTTTATCACAACAAATGTTACTAGTTATTCAAGTAGAATAATCCGCAACACAAATAAATAATTATGTAATTGATATTTATGTGAGATTATTTACTCAACCAAAAAAATGTAGTGACAATTTTTTAATAGTAAAACGTTGTCCCAGTTTGACTCAACACTTTTCCAATCACAACATTAACAACGTATTTTGGAACTAAGTGCTTGCCCTCACAACTCTCGTTCTACATAGCGTTATCAATATTTTTCTTAAGGGATAAATTTGTTTAGATTATTTACGCTACCCGCAATTAATATTGCCCACAAATAATTATTATCTACCCAAAATAAGTATTTATTGCCCGGAAATTATATGAATCCACACTGTATTTAGAGTATAGTGTATATTAGGTTTTTTAAAATTTTGTTCATTTGAGTCATGTAGCAAATCTTTATTAGGGAACTGTCGTTTGATACAGATTAATTACATATCTATTACATATTATATTACAGATTCATTTATAGTAACCACTAGTAAACTGTAGAAAGTAAAAAAAGTTCAGGAAAGTGAATAATTTAAACCGTTTCAGTTGTTTCAATGAGAACCATCGCTTTACAGTTGTCACATTTGGCTTTACAATGAATACAACTTTGGAATAATACAAGAATCGCTTTACTATTACAAGCTTCTTCGAAGTGTGCCGTAGTTGTTACACATTTAAAACGTGAAACATTTGGTACTAAACGATACGTTTTATTTCTTCCATATTAAAATATTGAGTATATGCTGTACGTTTAGGTGCATCACGTAGACAAAACGTTTGATTTCTTACAATTATTTTTCTCTCATAAAAATAATGCTACTTATCTCTGGGCCAGAAACCATTTTTTTTCAGCTCCTAATCCAAGAACATAGACTTCTCACAACTGTGCTAATGCTGATGCTGTGTGTGCCGTCTTTTCCTAATTTATTATTCATATTGTATTAAATAAATATTGTTTAAAGTAATTTTAAAAACAAAATTAGAAAGAGCGACGTAAATGAAATTTTATTCTATATAAGGGAAAGTATAGGCTTAATTAAATGAATATTTTAATTTTAATAATGTAAAATAAGTAATAAAATACGTGTGCTGTGAGTGGATTTTGGAAAATAATATAAATATATACGTCAGAAAGAACTATCGTCTTTACCTATGTCATGATATAAAATTATCTATTCACTTCTCAAATAGAGTCTCGTCAGGGCAGTACGTAAAGTTATCATGACATGAAATTGCAATCCATGTAGTTGCAGCAATCTGTGATGTCATACGCAGTGCAACATTGTTACATTTCTATACAAGTGAAGTGACCTGAGTTTGGTTGCAACTACCATTATCTGACTAAAGTAATCATGCAGTGTAATAACAGGAAATACCGCACGACACTGTTTTGAATGTGCAGGAAATAAACGTTCGCTTGCGTGTATGGTTCACCCACATGGACATGCTAAAACCGAACGCGCATACTCTCTCTCTCATACTGCAGGCATATATTTTATAAAATCATGACTTTCAACTGAGTAGTAACTCTTCTCAGAGAGTATACTCGGATCGCGAAAATGCGGTTCTAACCTACTGGAGAACTGGGACAACGCTTTATATCAATTCCATCCGCGATGCCAAATAGTTGTTTACAAACCGGAGTAAGGTAATTATGCTTTGTTATATATATATATATATATATATATATATGATGTAATTAGTTATGTACCGGTTCATGTTGTATCTAAAGGTTATGTACAGTATGTTCGTCCAGCATTAGAAAACCTTATTGGAAAACGTCTACAAAAAGGAAGAGAATCATTAGACCTATATCAGATAATAATTCTTTAAAGAGAATGAGTTTATAACAAATCTTACATCTTTCTATTCCCCTGGTTAGAATTAGCAAGTAGACGTGTTTGTCTGCCGTGTATGTGTATGTGTGTTGGGTGTGTTTGTGTGTGTGTGTGTGTGTGTGTGTGTGCGCGCGTGCGTGCGTGCGTGTGAGTGTTGGGATAAAGCAGTTAGTTATTAGCACACATTGTTAAACTATTCTCTGACAAGACGAAGTGTACGTTACTAGATAAAAGATAATCTAGATTTTGGAATCTCGACGTTCGTTCTGTAAACGTTACAATTAAAGTTTGTAACAGTCGTAATACCTTGTAATAAACTCTCTCCGTCCGCATTTTAGTAAAGCTTAACTCTCGCATAAATTGACGTACTACTTCCATCAGAAAATCAAAGTTGAGGTAATGACAAGTGGTATAAACCGTTTGAAAGATGTTATGGTATTGTCTCAGTTGAAAGACCACGTCAACATCGGTCAAAGTCCAGGTGCCAGAAAGATATATTAAACCACTAATACACCCAAACACACACAAAAAGCATACAATTCTGAAAATAAATTACAGAGGAGAACAAAAAATTAACACAATGATCAAAAGCAATATTGATAGTAATAATGATAGTCATAAGAAAAATAATTGTAGAAATGACAATTTTTATAAGATGCATAGCATAAGATGTACGTATGCATTTTCATAAACGTGTTGATTGTAAAATACAAATGATGCTCGAAAAGAATGTAACTGAACGCTCCTAGATCAACTGGATCTATACATTAGTAGTTATGAAGAGGAAAATGTGATGACATAAGACTGTGTTTAGAAACAAAAAATTTAAATTTTCTACACAAAAGAATTATGGCTGTTCACCTACGACTGATAGTTTCTTTAGAAAGTTTTAAGGAATTAAATATAAATCAGACTAGATTTAGCAAGTCGCTTTTAGTAGACAAGACTACATAAAGATAGAAGAAAAATGGCTGCATTTTCATATAGAGCAAATCTTATCAATTTAAATATATGCCACTTGGTTTAGTAACAAGTCTACCTAGTTGATTTTAGGTCATGAAATAGAAGACATTTTGAGTGTATATGTCCCTAGACATATAACTTATTAAACACTGTATTTATTAAATGCTATGTCATTTGATGAACAATTACAACATTTTGATACAGTGTTTAATAAGTTAAGAAAATCTAATTTCGTAGTTAATTAAGATAAGTGTGAATTCAGGTATTCTAAAATAAAATTGTTAGGCCATATTATATCGAAAAAAGGCTTTCGTACCGACCCTGATAAAATACAGAATATCGCTATTTTCTCAACGTCTGCAAAGGTGAAAGATATTACAGCTTTCCTAGGACTCACGTGTTGTTATAGTAGTTTCTCACCACTGTATTCCACACTATAGCTACTTTACTTGAGTTATTTCGTAAATTAAAGATGTTAACCCCAAAATCAGCAATCACTTGATAACGTTAAACGGTTGATTAGCAATAACTTACACTTATCACATCCTGAAAAGAAAGTTAAATACGTTTTCTACACTGATGCATCTGACCCTAGTAGTGGAGGGAGTACTGTATCAAAAAATCAAGCAGGGAGAGTATAGTGTTAATCCTACGCTAATAAAACCCATAAAGGAGACGAAAGAAATTATTTCACCTCTGGAAAGAAAATGATGTCTACTGTACACACCTTGAATAAATTTCAGTATTATTTATATGGTTAGTAATTCAAAATTTACAAAGACAATGAGGCACTGTCATTATTATTAAATTCTCGGTTGACTAACGCCCAAATGACGAGATGGATTATGGCTATACAGGAATACGACTTTGTTAGTAATTATTGCAATGCAACTGAAAATAGAATAGCTAACATTCTAAGTTGTTATGCACCTAAAGCAATCAGGAACAAACACGTGAAAACACTGACGTTAAAATATTAACTATTAAATATGAAATCCTACAGGAGTTAAAACAATGGCTTCGTAACTTGGGCACTGAACAGGACCAGGGTCTTAGCATATTGAAGAGGAAGGATTGTTTACGATAGCGAGATCATCCATGTTATAAAGTGGAGAAGAATGTTCTTTGCAAACTTGTGGATAATCGTTGGAAGATTATCGTGCCTCAAAATTCAGTGGAAGATAATAATATGGGCATCTCATAAAAGACTGGCGCATGGGTGATGGCTACATGTGTTACCTCGCCTTACGAGTTTTTATTTGTAACTCTATGATGAAGGAGGTACGGGCGAATTTACGTTCGTGTCATGATTGTCAAACAAAAAAGTACACTAACCGGCATAAATATGTTCAAATAAATAACAATTCCCAAGAGTCAATGTGACCAATTGTGTGTTGACTTTGTAGGCTCGTTACCGAAAGCCACTAGGGAAGTTAAACAGTTGATAGTATTCATCGATGCCTTTACTAAGCTAGTAAAATTATATACTATCACGCGACCCACAACTAAAGCAGTATTAAATATAATTCTGGAGAAATATATCCTTGAGCATGGACAAGTCAAGAGGGCATTGAATGACTATGTACGCAATTTAAAAATAAATTGTGGTCTGATACTCTAATACTCTGACACACCATTAGGTTCAACCTGTGTTGACTGCTATTAGGGGACCTCAAGGTCAATTAGGTGAAAGAATCAATGAAGAGTTAGGTAGGCCTTACCGTGTATACTGTCATGAACGGCATAATATTTAGCCTCAATATATACAATTCTTCAAACAGTCTATTAATGAGAATTACAATACTGTCACTGGTTATAAACTAATGGAGCTGAATTCTGGGTAGCAACAGAGTAGATTTTGGGATGACCACACGAAGCGTGTAAATACCGCTAATCAACCTGTTCCAAAAGAGATAAAGAGATTACAAGCGAACAAACATATTAGGAAATAATATTATTTCTGTGGAAATAAATGTGCCAGTGACAATAAAATCTGTAGGATTTACAGTAGTAACAAGTTGTTTTAAAGTGTACGGATTTTCATAAATGTACCGACAGGAGTTTTCACCCCTGGAAGTTTTTTCTTTGCCAGGTTTCTATTCAGGTATCGCCTTCGTTCTATTCATAAAATTACAATAACTGGGCTTTATAAAGAAACCTGAGACTGAACTTATAGAATAGAATTTACATAATAGAAACATAAATAACGGTACCTGAACTACATTTATTATAGAAAAAAGAACTTTATATTTAAGGTAAAAAATTTATATTCTAATTTTACGTGTAAATTTGCTTTTGTTATAGAGGACAGTTGAAGACTTATTAGTTACAGAACACCTAAATTATACTGATTTGTAAGTAATTGTGTCAGTATTTTCATCATAGAGGAATGTTTGTTACAGAGAGTTTTATTATGGGGAGCTTTTACGGCATACATATAATTTTTCTTGTTAGGTTAATTTTAATATTTGCACTAAAATTGAAATTGAAGAAATACAAAATCACAAAAACCAGAAGAGACAAAAGTTACATGACGAACAAAAGGAAGACTAAAGACGCAAACATTTAAGAAAAATTGTTACGATTTATTGAGTGAGTGTCGTGTGTGTGTGTGCGCGCGCGCGCGTATGCGTGTGTGTGAGAGTTTAAAACTGCGATCAGGTTTATGTAATGATTTTATTCAACACTTTATAGGCCTATGTAAATAATATCACTAAAATTTGCAAAGCATCATTTCCAGCCATACGGGTCAGTTTTTCTCCGTCATAAATGTGTCTGCCAGAGTGGTAAAACTCGGTAATGTACTCGCCATTTTTTAATAAAATAGTAATATTAAGTTTCACTAAATTCAAATTTGGGAGCGCTACAAAAACCTACAGATGGAAACCTCAATGCACATCATCAATCAATTGAGACACGTGGACTCGGAAATATGATTGACTCGCCCAAATTTAACTGGAAGCAATCTTGTGCGTGCCGCACGTCGGTTCAGATTTCCCGGATCTGAGTTTTCAAACCACAAACATCTGGTGTAATAATGACACATAACGTCGTTCTTACACACCAAGTTCAGGTGTATTACACAACGGTCTCTGCAAAAGCGGTTGGTAATAATTTAGACTAAAAAAACCGGACTCGTCAACGTTCCTTCTCAAAATTCTCATGCTAACATCACTTTAAAGAAAATATACGACCCGTAAATGAATTGAGGAGAGAGACAATTTGTACGAAAGACCTTGTTGAAAAACACAATCATTTGTTCACATCTTGAAAGACAACGTCCATAAGAAGAGTCATCAGACAATTGTCGAATAATAAAACTTGTTGGAGGCGGTCCTTATGAACGCCAGCGTATTTGGTTAAAGTTGTTTTACTTAAAGCGTGTAATACTACTATGTGTTCGTGAAATATAAATTTCACTGTCATCTGTATTGTAACGATATGCATTAGTTTTATGGAACTTTGTATAAAGACCGGACAAGATGGCAAGGGCACACTTAACTCTAGAAATGCTCATTCGTCGTCTTACACGCTGACGACAAACACATCAATTGTTTCAATTTAAATCATAGCCCTGTTTTCCCTGAAAATTTTATTCTAACTTAACTGTGATATATCAGTATTCCTGCACTGACTTGGTAGAATTACAAAATTCCAACAACTTTCTAATTAATTTGTCTAAGAGAACAAATTGAACAAATGACTGCATTATTACAAAAGATGATTAGTAAAGGCAAAGTATTACCATTGATTCTTAAACGTTACGTGAATTGTGAAATATTTTCATATACAACTTTTTGTAAGTTTTATATCTAAAAGTTAACTTAAGTTCTCTGATTCTGTTTTAAAAAATTTTATCTTTATTTGCAAACACAGAAACATTAAACATTCTTCTTAGATATGTTACTGAGCACGTTTAACTTCAAAATTTATCTTTAACTGTATACGTAAAAGTTGTTGACATAGAATATGTACATAATACAACAATAACAGAAGAACATTAATAACATACATGACAATGGTCAGAAAGAGTTGTAGCCTAAAGGATCTTAGTTGGTTGTTTATATCTCTATTGGAAATAAAATCTGCTGCAAACTGTTACATCACATGCAGTCGTGCTAAATTAAGTTCTATATCAGCTAAAAATGTTTATGATTAATATGAAAAACACTCCTATAGTGTATTTACATGCTACGAGATAATTATGTAAGGTATATAATAAAATTTGTAGTTGAATACAACATTTAATGATACAAAATTTAATCTAAATGGCTAAAGGCAACCTCATGATAATATTTTTATATTGATTTTAACGCTTACAAAGCTATACACTGTAATATATAATAAAAAGAGGAATTACAAACAAGATGAATAAATAAAGTAACTTCTTATGTACTTTTTCTGCTTTATATATATTTAATAATATGCAAATATAATAGCCTTTTAATGGTTCAATATTATGAAATTATTCAAAACTGGTGTCAGTTGGTTACCATAGGTTAATAGTAATCAAAGTGTAATATTTCAGACTCTATGTCTGATGCACTTAATTATAGGTTAAATACCTACATTTATATTGTACAGAATAATTTTATTTATTTCACAGATGCACCTGATATGTTGATATGAGTGCAACTGGCGTGTGCGTGTGTGTTTGTGCGAGCGCTAACGGGGGTACATGGATGTGCATAGTGGATAAGCCACAAAGCCTTATCTATTACACCTTTCCACCATGTACCTTTGGCCAATAAATAATTGAAAATATTATCATTTTGTAAAGGGTGGTGGATTTATTTGCTTAGTTCAAGACGTGGGTTTTTATTCGAAAGCCTAAATTAGCATTTTAGAATGTAAAAACTAGAGACACTTGTGAATATCCATTTTTGCAGTTTTCCTTCTTAAGAATAGAGTTTTCTGCACTAAATTTTTTTAATGCAGATTTTAATTTTTATAACACTTGTGTTTTTTCCTTTTAGCATATTTATTTAAAAGGAATTAAATTTGAATCTTTAAGGTACTAATTGGTGGGTACTTTTTGCCGTGTTTCATCTCAAAATAAAATTAATAAAAATTCAGAGAAATTCCACAGAACATGACTAAATGCATACATTAAGCCAAAGCTATTATGCAAGGTTACTTCGTATGCACCAACATAGCGGTAAAAACTACAACGTATGATTTACTTTTCTTTTGTGAAACACTTGACCGACAACTGATATCGTATCCAACGCACGTAACTATGTTTAAAAATACAACGTTGCTAATTGAGAAATATTATTAGCCTACTACAAATTTTTATTTATATGCAAGCATCGTTTCATACTTTACATCACCCGTTAGCTTCTTTTTTCACTTACATTATGCAATGTGCTTACGGCATGTTACAGAAATTGTTTTTCACCTAAAACTAAAATTTCTGTCTTCTTTATTCAATTACCGATACTATACACAAATGTATTGCCTTTGTTAAACAATTCTGTCCTTTGCGTATGTAATTGTGCTTTCAATACAAATTAAGAAAATTTTTTTGAATTTGCAAAAGTGTTTAGAAGACAACTCAAGAGTTAGGAAGCGTCAAAAGATAATTTGATTCCTGTTGAATCACAGAAATGAAAAGAAGCAGAATTAGAAATGGAAAGAGGAAACACTATGCGTTTTCTCTTTCATTTGCCCAGAAAAAGAAATAATTTGAAATAATAACGGATATAATACTACAGAAAGAACATAACATTAGGTAGAGAAACACGTGTGAACATCGACACGTGTTGTTTAGAAACACTGAATACACTTACATTTATGGCACATGAGATTTTCTTTTTGTCTGTCCAATTATACAGAGCCAGGATCAGTTATTTCACGAAATGTATGGATAACTTGAACTGGGGTCAGTTAAACAAATTATAACTGACTCCAACTTACTCGATCAAGTAACGTCAAAATATTGTTACTTGGAGTTACGAATGGTTAGTCCTGTTACAAATGATTAGTTAAGACTGACCGGTTGTATCCACGTATTGAGATTGGAATAAAAACACCAGAATAGATAAGAAAAGAACATCGTTTTGAATTAGTCCTTGGAAGTAATTAGAAGAACATGCATTTTCTCTAAATTAAAGTTTTGATAGAAAGATTTCTTATTAATAACAATAAAGGTGGACAATTTTTATCCTGAATTTATCATTTTTCTCAAACAATATTGCATTATTAAAGTGTAGATTGTATATTTTCAGGAATAATTTTCAGGGAGAAAATAATAATCATTTTCAAAATAAAGTGGAATGCGTTAATAAGAAGCTTAAAAGTATGGCCAGAATAAATGACTACGTCTCAAAAGTTAAGAAAGAATTACGGTTTAATCCTGTTAAAAACCTTAAACATTTGTAAATATTAAAATAATTTAACTTATTCTTCATTATGTATAGGGTAATTTTTTACTTGTTTAAAGGATACATAAAACAAATGATGATATGAATTATTTTCCCAATGTGTGGTCAAGATAATGTAAATAAAACTTCTTTTTCCAGTATATTTAATTGTCTTAGTAATGCTTTTATGATGTGCATTCAGTGATAACGAGTATGAAGGTAAGAAATTTCATTTGGCGTAGATGGTATCCGATTTTTTATCATTAGGAGCATGGCTGACAAATTTGCTGCGGTTCTTGGCTCGCTGTTCGCTTACCGTCTGGTAAATATCTACCGGTACGACTAAGCAAACTATATGTTGGCAGTTCTGTTCCGTAAAAAGGCTTACACATTTTTTTAAATATAGTAAAAATTTTGTTTCCTTTATTTCAAACACCATGAAAAATGATTTGGACATATCATCGCTGAGTCGTTTCTCATCAAATATCTCCCGTCAGAATGGCTTTATGTGTGTCTACTACTATTACTAAATTTGCGCCCTTTCTTTGTGCCGCTGCGCCAAAAGTTGAAAGTAATGGCCACACAGACGTACTTATATAATACAAAATCTCATGACGACCTGCTAAGCAATATCTTCAATGATAAATTTTAAAATTGCTCTGAAGTATTGACGTTCTCTCCTCTTGTCTACAAATGGTTCAGTGAAACGAATGTCTACTTCATCGACGGGCCCTTCGAGTAGGAGTTTAGAGAGGTTCACAAGATATTTAGAATGTCCGTAGTTTTGCAAGGCTCCAGTCTTAGTGATTACTTTTTTATTATTGTAAAGTGCACAATGTTTGTGCTTACTTGTAATAAACAAATGTCTAAAGATAATATCACGAATAATAACGTGATGTATCGAAATTGTCTTTCGTATATAATGTTGTATAATTGGCAAGGTAGAAGTTTATCACGGTTACTATAATGAAAACGTTTGCTGCTACATTTAGCAATCTATTTAACAACGGCCTTTTCTGTATGATCAACAGTTTGACTATAGAGCGGAAGGCCGTAGTGTCCGATGATAGGACTGCTGTTCCCTGTGCCTATTGCAAGTGTTGCAACTACGAATACACAAAATTTAGTAGTTATTGAATACGTGTGCTGTAACTTTAACAGTACAGAAACTGAAATCCCCTGTTCCGTTGTTCGTAAATCACTTGTTCAATGTCACCTAAAATATGGCTGTGTGTTTGAAACAGCGACAGTGGAAACTTAAACGAATCTATTGAGTTGTTAAAAAAAGTGACTTCGTGGCCGACAAGCACACTTTGAAGTGGAAGATGAGCATGTTCTTGGTATTACTCTGCTCGCAGCAAGAAGAACTTGTACTAACCTAGACTTTAAATCCTTAAATTTTTAGTGACCGTCAATCAATGAATGTTTAGTGGATGGTTAGTGAGGATCGATCATAATACAAATTTTAGCTATTTTGCGTCGACGTTTCGACAATATTTATTGTCACCTTCAGGACCTATGTATGAAATACAACAGAAATATCAAACATAACGAAACAATTTGTACGTGAAACAAACAAACATATTTGGGTGAACATGTTGGTGTATGTGAGTGTGTGCGTCCGTATGTATGTATCGTTTATATGTGAAGGCTTATGATAGTTTGTTTGCATCTTCAAATTATCTTTAAGAAAACGATCAAATTATAGAATGAGAAAACTTAATTTATACAGTATTACAATTTAAATTACTAAATATAATGATATTTTAATAAATTAAACAGACAGTAATCAACAATTGGATATTAGATTGGTACAAAAACTGTTTATACCTACAGCAGTCAACATATATCAAAATAATATATTACCTATAACTAAAACAGATTAAGGGATGTTCACTACGTAATTATTAAAAGTTATTTTTACCATGTTTCACTCCCTACTGGTGTTAACAAACAATAATAATTTAGAAACATACAATTTACACAATAACTGTAGAACATTACAACTTAAATCAGATAGTTGACAAAGGTTACAAACAAACGTTTCTGGTAAATTTTACTAACAGGTAAACTTGAATAATAATTGTAATCAAATTATAAAATAAAGTCAAGAGTACTATAGAGTAATGTAATTTATGTATGTGTCCACAACCACACCTTCTCTCTCACCCATTCTCCCCCTGCCAGTCCTTCTCACAGCCAGGGGGAAATCGATCAGTCTAACCTGAAATCGATCTATCACTCACTATCACTCCCACTCTCTCTCTCTCTTCTACATCTCACTCACTGTCTCCCTTCTTCCCTCTCTCACTCTTCCACACTTCGCTCTCTCTCTCACTTGTCCTTGCCCACGATTGGCACTCGAAAACACTCACCATTTTTATTACACAATCATCCTCATATAAAATAGAGAATTATGCACACGATAACAGAAATGATTTACCAACTTGTATTAAAGGGTTACAGACTTTATAACACAACATTATAGTTAACAGATCTATTAATGAAAATGGTTATTACTTAATATTTACATTTTGTACAATGTTATTTACCTGGATCTTGGTCTATACAGAGTACCATAGTCAATTTATTTCGTATAAATGTCGGTCATAATCTCTCTATCACATGCTCTCACTACGCTCTCACTACGCTCTCTCTCTCTCTCTCTCTCTCTCTCTCTCTCTCTCTCTCTCTCTCTCTCTCTCTCTCTCTCTCTCTCTCTCTCTCTCTCTCTCTCTCTCTCTCTTCTCTCTCTATCTCTCTCAGTCTTGTCTCTTTCTGGACTCATACAACACCTTCTCACTGACGTTAACCACTCGGGCGCTCTGTCTCTCTCTCTCACTCTAATCTAAACAGATATATCACAAATCTAACACGTAGACGTGTACATACACACACGCTAGCACTACATACGTACAAACACACACAACAAAACAACCTCACAACCAACTACACATTCGAGAATCCATACATAAATATAACACTATTTTATTCTGTTCTTTTTATCATCTAAGTGTAAATTATGCACAACGGAGATGCCCACTGTACTGAGTTTAAAACTGATCGAATATGTGTGTATAAGAAATATGATATGTTTCTTAGCTAATACTAAATAATATGATCAGTGAGACACTTACAATTGTTGCTGACGCCAAACACACAACTGTAAATTTTCTCGGACCAACACCTTATTATAAAGCAGAACAGACGACCCTTGTACATTTGTAGGAAATGAAGTAACATGTGTTCAGAAGACAGTTGAGAAAAGATTTGCACTAGGGGGGAGTGTGACACTAATTAATATCTGACGACAAGCTGGCCATTAAAATGACCAACACATCCTGTAGGGAGACTACTGATTATTTCTTCAAATTCATGTTGAGGGGTTCAGTATCAGTGCGAAAATTAATGGAGTGAGGGTCACTTTTTATTTGAATCATTTCCAGTACGCATCTTCTGAATAATTTTTTTTATAGGTAATTAATTCCTAGCCTTTAAAATTTACCTACTGAATTGGGCCTACTGAATTGTTTTTTAACATT
Source organism: Magicicada septendecula (assembly GCA_034769895.1). Lineage (NCBI taxonomy): Eukaryota > Metazoa > Arthropoda > Insecta > Hemiptera > Cicadidae > Magicicada > Magicicada septendecula. The sequence continues at coordinate 192,347,471 of CM068372.1, forward strand.
AGTTCAAAATTTATAATTTGCACAATTCGTACAAGGTCGTAGGCGATTTCAGCTTAACGTCTTACATTTTTGTAACGTTTAGGTACATTAAAGTAGCTAAGTTTTATGTTGACAGTATTAGCATTACTAAACAAATTAATTTCTCGTCGTATTGAACAATTTAATTACTTATACTAATTTAACCTATCAAATCGCTGTCCGTCGTTTCATGATTTACAAAGTAAGACGAAGAACCATCAAGGACCAGGCAGCAATGTATAATACTTCCTCCATTACTTCACGGGTCAAAGACTCCTACACTTGTAGGAGTCCTCAACGTTCATTCCTCCCACAGGTACCATCCTAACGACGGAGGATGATTTCAGTTGTAGATTGGACATGTACACAATCAGTGTCCAATATAACATCTATCTTATGCGAATGCGGAATATGGGAACGATTTACAGATTACTGAAAACGACATGAATTTCTAGAATAAAGCTTTATATAAATATCTAGATATTAATAAAATTCTGAATTATCGCTTAGTGCTATGTACAATGTGCAATTTATGGTAATCTATGCAAATTCAATTATTAAATGTGTCAAATTGATTTATTTATGTGAATATATTAATTACTCTGATATAATTAACTGTATTCATTAACGATTAGCATAATTACTGGGACTCTTTTAGTGTCGTTATAAATTGATATAAGAAAATTTATTACAAACAATTAAATTAACGTTAGTGTTTCGTTACTAAGGTTGTGACAATAATGAACGCATGAAATACTTAACAAACAAATACTTATTTATTAAAAATCATTCAAATAAACTTCTCATATATAAACATAAATTATGACCTCAAAACACAGTTAAGAGAAAATACGCGTACATGAATATAAATCACAATATATATATCCGTTTCGTTGTTCACTGTAAAATAGAACATACAATACAATGAACATACACAAACATAGACAATGAAATATTATTTATCCTACACTAATGCGTTCATTTTGCCTCAGATGAGTAGCCTTTTATATTTATATTCAATGTTATCATTACAATTAATCTAATTTCTCAAAGTGTGGTTTCTTGAAAAAGAGACAGAGCAGTAGTTTTATTATAATATTAATAACATTAGGATTTTACTTGAGATAGTGGATATCCAAAACTCCATCGGTGAGGATTCCCGTTCACTGATGATCCCATGTAAGTAGAAGTTTCGTAGATTAGGTATCTGTCATCACTTTGCACTCGCGGATAAGATTCACTCCCGGTCTGTGTCGTTCCGTTGGCGTTGCCCGTTAATAATGAAAGTTTATAGAGTCTTGTGTCGTACAAGTGCATTCATTATTAGTGGTTGTGTACAAATAACTGTCTGTCGCGTAACTGTTTCGTGTTTTATATACGTTTAGTTTAGTTGGATCATGATTGTGTGCAATGTTGAGCACGAGTATTATGAGCGCTAATTCACTTAGTGTTTCTGAGTTCGCACGACTGAGATAGTTATATATGAATCGTAGTGTGTTCTGGTATCGATCACTGTGTTCGTAATTGTCGCGCCAAAGCTCTAACATCGAATCGTTCGTTCACTTATTAATGCTTGGTTTGCATGATGAAATACTTTTAAGTTTATAGTATCAAACTCAAATTCCAGCGGTACTTGTATCACTTCACACTTCGTGTTACTGCGGTAAACTCCTGTAAATTAGTTTTGAACAACTGGTAACTGAGTAATACCGATTGACTGATTGAAAAACTGCATGACTGTCTGAGAACTATTAAGTAACCGAGAAAACTACGTAACTAACTTTTGAATAGCTGAGTAACTGAGAAATTTTTAATAACTACTGAGCGATTTCTTACAACTGAGAGCCCGCGTACCTCGTAAACAGTTTTTATTGAACGTCTTCTACCATAATGCAACTTTCTGTCGTACACGCCTCTGTTCGTCCTCGATAGATTAGATATTTCCTTCCACTATAAAGATCTAAGGTGCTCGACACCCTGATTCGCTGTTCTGGTTGTCACCATGACGACAGTCCTCTCCACTCGCTTCTTTGGAAGATGCTAGACTCTGGTTGGCTATCGAACATCCCCAAAATACACGGCGAAAGGGCTTCGCACTACTTCTTAGAATGTCGAATAATTGCTCGCCTGTCTGTCAAACCTTTGTTCTTGTGAGTTTTCCAAGGTCTGCTGCTATTCCCTTACTAATAATACGTGTCGCCTCGTTCATTGTTTGACTTCCCTTCGTCTTTTTCTTCCAATTAACAGCTTCTTGCTCGTCGTCACCCCAAGATTCCTCTACGGTCTCTCATCATAAATATTAGTTGTCATCCTAACGCTGTTTTCACGCTGTGCGACACCCTTGACTATATTCATTTGGAGTACGTTGCTTTGTCTTCATACTGGGTGAAGCCTTTCTAATTCCTTTGTGAGTGAGTATCCTTTTCTTAAAGTTCGCACGCTCCGATTTAACCCTACAGCCTGTGCTCGCTTCAATTTCTGCGTATCCGTGCCACTAGACTCTGCTTTTGTTCAGTTTGTTGTGGTGATTTAAAGCTGAGTTGAGCTTGGTCTGTCACAGTCGATCCTATTTTCCTTTGTTGTGTTACGTCAGGCGTTCTCTCATTGTTTTGTAGCTGGCGTCGGGTTGACGTGTTGTTATATTGTCCTTATTTATTACTCTGGCTTGTGTTGGTGGCTTGACCTGTGTAAACGCACTTCTCGATCATAAAATTATGAGATTAATATTTTTGATCGTTATAGCGTCCCCAAATTGGATTGGATGTTGGGTCCACAGGATACAATCTAATCCAATTTCTGTGCTCTGTCCTTGTTGTGGGCGTCTTCTTTGGGGAAAGGTCACGGTCAGTGGACCTAACTTCATTTTTCTGGCGTAGATCGATAGATATTTCCTATCTTTTAGTATTAATCGACTATAGGAATTTATTGCCATGCATGTGAGTAAGAACGAACGCATTTTTACATATGATACATGTGTAAATAGGTCAAATAGGTCATATAATTTGTTTTATAATAATAATAAATGAGGAAACCTATGTTATCTACCTACAACATAATAATTGAGATAACGATCTCTTAACACTAAATTCAATTAATCGTGTATTGTGTTAATCATAATACAATAAATGATATCTTTAACTTATTTCGAGTGTTCTAAAACTATAATTTATGAACAAGTAAACACATATATAGAATCATTAATCATCACCAAACGTCACTTACAATACACATTACTATTGTTTATATTAATTGACAAAATATATACATGACCTATGAACAACTAAAGATTCACCTCATATCACTGTAATCATTGACAACTTTGTTCTATAAGGTTTCGAATGTTCAACCTCATATTTGTGTAGTTGATTCTACACTACTTGTTTGTTTTATGTGTTCGTTCACGTGCTCACTGTATTTTCTCAGCAATTTATTGCTGCACATTCGATCAAAGTTTCGCACCATAAGTGTCTTTTATTCACGGTACGTACTATTGAAATGTTTCATAAATATTAGTTATTTGACATCTAATTAGTGTCATTAATTAAATACATTGTGATCTAAGAAGTCACGTGAAATTTAAATTATATATGTTATTATGTCACACATCTTATTATTTTAGCTATTTGGACTGGCTTCTCGGGACAATCACCTAATGCGTGTGCTCCCCTCCCCACAGTCAACTAACTGCTGATGTCACTTTCACATCTCTGCGTAACTCGTATCTTGTCCACCTGTTCGTAGTACTTCTTGATCTGCCGTATGTTGAATTTTCCTCGTACTTTGTCGTCGTTGTCGCAGTCAACAAGTTCGTACGTAGCATCTCCGAGGATTCGGTTAATTTTATACGGCCCTGCATAAAGTTCAAAAAATTTATCAATTTTCTTCATTGCAGCGTCCGATTGATAATAGATCCTTATCAGTACTTTATCGCCGATTACGAATTTCGTGATCTTTTTATTTTCGTTGCTGCGTTTTGCATGCTTCTCTCTTTTTTCTTTAATCTTTACGAATATGTTGCTGTTCGAGCTTCCTTTAACGTCGATAACTTCCTTATCTAACCGTTTTTCCATGCACGAGTCGGTCTCTTGCCTAAGTGCACTTCATGAGGGGTTATTTCAGTCGTCTCATGGTACACTTCATTTATGCATGTTTCGATCGCCTTATGTACCGTGACCACTTGCTGTGTTGGTCGTGCACGAAAATTCGAAATAGATTTCCAAGCTGACGTTTGATCCTTTTGGCTGGGTTGGCACAAGGATTCCGTATTGCTGTATACTTTGGTTGTATGTTCAATTCCTTGAGTCCTTTGACCCATTTCTTGGAAGTGAATTGAGTCCCATTATCGGTCATAATGACCTTTGGTCGTCCAAACTCCTCGCAGTAATCTCTTACTCTACGTAATGTTGTGGTAGTTGTCGCTCTCCGCAGCGTAAACAACTTGACGAATTTTGTAAAATTGTCTACCATTACAAGTAGATACTTCACACCTTCTGCTCCCGTTGGTAGGGGTCCATAATAGTCTGCACTCACGAGGTCTCCTTTTGCTGAGGGTATCACAGCTCTGGTCCCTCCAAACAGCATCCTGTTGTTAGTGTCCTTGCAATTTTGACACGTGTCACATGTTTGAACGTACGCTTTCACTTTCTTCAGCATCCGACCAAATGTAAAGTGTTCTTGTAACATCTTTATACATCTTTTCGGTCCTAGATGTCCATACGTTCTATGTATTTCCGCAATTAAATTATTAGGCACGTTATTGGGTATGTACAGCTTCCATTCGTCTCGCTGTCGTCTGTATAATTTATTGCTAACAAACTTATAAAATTTACTTAGTTTATGGTCTAAATTCTTGTCCTTGATCTTATCAATAATTATCCTAAGTTTATCGTCATCAAGCTGGTGTCTTCCAATGTCTTTAATGATCTTAACTACATTATTGTTCATCTTAATGACTAAGTGGTTAATTAAATATTCGTGTGTGTCGTCGTTGACCTCATCTGGTTTCGCGTCGGCTTGGCATCTGCTTAAAATATCTGCAACTACATTATCCTTGCCTTTACAATGGATAACGTCAAATTTGTATTCTTGCACGGCGAGAACCCATCGTGTAATTCTTGAGTTATTTAGGTGGCATTTATGCATAGACGTTAATGCCTTGTTGTCGGTAATTATCGTCAGTGGTTGGCCAAGGATATAAATGCGGAATTTCTCTAAACATCGGACGATACTCAAGAGTTCTTTCTCCGTCGTATAATAGTTCCGTTCCGCACCTTTAAATGTCTTGCTAGTAAAAGCAATCACACCAATCTTCCCTTCTTCGTCTAATTCATAAAGTTGGCCACCACAAGCAAAATTGCTGGCGTCACACTGGATTTAATATCTTTGGTTCGGCCGTGGGAATCTTAAAATTACAGTATCTACAAACAAATTCTTGACTTTCTGAAAGCAATCATTTAGTTCTTTTGTCCAAGAAAACTTGCGCCCTTTCTTTAATAATTCATGCAACGGTTGCGTTGCCTCCGCGTACTTACTTGTAAATCGATTATAAAAGTTGGTAAGGTCTAAGAAACCTTTTAATTGCTTCTGGTTCTTGGGTGTAGGGAAATTCATAATAGATTTTATCTTGTCGTCGGTTGCTTGGATTCCTCGTGTCGTTAGTCGGTATCCAAGGTACGAGATCTCTTGCCTAAAGAATTGTTTCTTGGCGAGGGTGACGGTTATGTTCGCTTTATTGAGGTTGTTCAATAACGCTTCTAAGTGTTCCAAGTGTGTTTGGATGTTGTTGGAATAACATAAACAGTCATCCACGTAGATTACTGTGTTCTTCTTAATTTCTTCTTCTAGGGCTACATCCAATCCTCGCGTCAGCGCCGCAGAACTGGTGCTGAGTCCAAATGGTGTTAATGTGAATCGGTAGCACCTTCCCTCATACATGAACGCCGTGAAGTCCCTGCATTCTGGTTTCAATGGAACTTGCCAAAAACTACTGGATAAATCGACTGTTGATAGATACCGCATTTCGCCACACTTCGCTAATATCTCGGTTATCGGGGAAACGCCTTCATAGTCTGGTATTTTCACACTATTTACCTTTTTTGCGTCAAGGCACAGGTGAACCCTTCCATCCCTCTTGATCACCGTGACGATTGGATTGATGTACGGACTGGTGCAACGTTCAATCACTCCATATCGCAGCATCCGGTTGATCTCATCATTCACCTTGCCCTTGTAGGCAAGTGGCAGAGGCCAACCCTTTTGAAAGTAAGGCGTCCTGTCCGTAACTTGAAATTCGTGTGCGTATCCTTCTATTCTCCCCGGATATTCCCTGAAGACATTCCTATTCTTTATTAAAATCTCTTTCAGTCTTTCCAATATACTTTCATCCTCACAATCTATACTTCCTATCTTCTCGTCGATGCATCGCAATATCTCCTCTTCCTCTTCATTACTTATTAATTCAATGTTCATGATAGGTACAGCGTACTCCTCTTCATCAGCTTTATTCTTTAACTCGATTGTCTTATTTCCAATGTCGATACGACATCCCAATTCTTGTAAAAAACTAATTCCTAATATACATGGTCTAATAAGCTCTGGTATTATTAAGAAGACACATTCGTTTCGAACACCATCAATTTCAATGTCGCACAATATTTGCTTTCTAATTAACTTAGACTTATTCCCTATAGCACTTATAATAAGAGTATTAGTCATAGGTAGTGTTTCATAAGGTTCGATGCTTTTCTTATGATTGTTGAACCACGCTTCAGATAAGCCATTAATCGCACTTGCTGTATCAATCAAAGCTGGTATGGTAACACCATTATTAAACTTAATGATGATTTCTGGATATTTCAATGTTTGCTTAGTGATAATTTCATTGTCTTCTTGTAATAAATCACTCCTTATATCCGGTAGTAAAACGTTTACATTGTCGGGTGAGAATGGGTCACTTAAAATTTCTATCTCATTTACTGAGTTGAGGTGTTTTTTGTTGTTGTTATTCTCGCTGGCGCTCGCCCTTGGGGTAGTGTCATTAACCGCTCCATTTGTACTTGCACCCCTGTTAGTAAACTGCATAGTGTTCACAGTGTTAACGTATTGCTTATTTTCAAAACGACCCTTCTGCTGTCGGTCCGGCCAAACCCGTTTCTGGTCGGCTTCACTTTTGTTGTAAAAACCTTCTCTCCCTCGGTTATTCACTTTCTCTTCGCTAGTAGGTCGGTATTGTAATCTACGGTTGTTTTCGTTACACGGCTGGATGTTCGTGTATTCAGTAATTAATGCCTCGAAATTTGGTATTGTCGTAATTCGGCGTGTAATTACGGCAAGCTGTAAATCTCTTCCAAAACGGCGGGAAATCTTTCTAATCAGCTGACGGTCAGTTATCGTGGGTGTTAACTCCCTGCTCTCCAATAAAATTCTTTCGACGTACTGTATGGCTGTGGTCGGTCCATTCCACTCGTACCTTCCGTACTCGAGGTTATCACTGATATTATCTTGACGCTCCTGTCCCCAGTACTTCAAGGTAAATGCTTCCTTGAATTCCTCGAACGTGGATATCTGGTTTCGTATTACGCGCCAACATATTCCAGCATCCATCTCCAAATGTTTCCCTATCCACTTGATGTTGTTGTTAGTGTAGTACAGTTCTTGGATCTCCGATAATTCCTTGAGGAATTCCATCGGGAATCTATCGGTCCCGTTATACTTGAGTTCGACATGTACCTGTCCATTGACCCTGTTAATCGGTCCAATTTCACCTTCGATTAGCTGTCGTTGTAATCGTTATATCTGACACTTCAGTTCGTTTATACGAGTTGTCTTCTCCCTGGCGTTTTCATCCAGTTTCAGCTCCGTCGTCTTTTGTCTTCCGTCTACTTCGTGAATCTTCTGTTGTATTGTGTTGTTCGTGTCTCCCTGTTCTTGTTGTAGCTGTCTTACTGTCTGATATAGCTCGACCTTCAACTCCTCCTGTTTCTTGTGGTTGTCCTTGATGTGCGTCTCTAATTTGCTATTGATCTTTTTAATATTCGTTTGTGTGTTTTGGGCTATGTTTTTAATTCTTGGCGGTCTACTTCTATGGTCTCTTGTATTTCTTCGAACTTCTTATTAGTGTCGTCTTTCAATTCCTTTATGGTTTCGTCCTGATGCTTCTGAACTTCGTTTATTTTCTGGTCACAAGCACTCTTGTACTCACGCATTTCTGCGCGGATTTGCATGATCTCCTCGGCCATCTGTTGCTTAACTTCTTCCTTATGTTTGTCTAGTTTTCGCTAAGTACTTTGTTGTTTTCATTCTGTTCTCTTCTGATTTCCGCAAAATTCTCAGCCTGTTCTCTTCTGTTTTCATTCAAATTTTTATTAATTACTTTAAGGCTTTTATTAGTTTCGTCCTTCTGCTTCTAGAATTTCTCATTCTGTTCTCTTCTGGTTTCATTCATGAAGTCCATTAGTGAACGCAATGTTACTTCTTCTTGTGGTTGGGACTCTTGTCCCCGCGCTCTGACGTTTGACGTCTCCTCAGTCATTTGTGACTCAATCGGCGAGTCTTCAACTTTGTTATCGGGCACACCTTGTGGGTTGCTGACCCCGAAGTTATCGGAACGGCTAGTCATTTTTGCCGCCTTACTTCGCGTTAGCATCCCGTCAAACTAGCCTTAAACTTATAAATCTTATTCTAATAACTAATATGTAAATATACTTATTCTATCTACTGCCTGCGTTTTGCCATGCGATGGGCACATTTCTACAATGTGCAATTTATGCTAATCTATGCAAATTCAATTATTCAATTAGAATAAATGTGTCAAATTGATTTATTTATGTGAATATATTAATTACTCTGATATAATCAACTGTATTCATTAACGATTAGCATAATTACTGAGACTCTTTTAGTGTCGTTATAAATTGATATAAGAAAATTTATTACAAACAATTTAATTAAAGTTAGTGTTTCGTTACTAAGGTTGTGACAATAATGAACGCATGAAATACTTAACAAATAAATAATTATTTATTAAAAAATATTCAAATAAACTTCTGATACATAAACATAAATTATGACCTCAAAAAACAGTTAAGAGGACATACATGAATATAAATCACAATGTATATATCCGTTTCGTTGTTCGCTGTAAAACAGACCATATAATACAATAAACATACACAAACATAGACAATGAAATATTATTTATCCTACACTAATGCGTTCATTTTGCCTCAGATGAGTAGCCTTTTATATTTATATTCAATGTTATCATTACAATTGATCTAATTTCTCAAAGTGTGTTTTCTTGGAAAAGAGACAGAGCAGTAGTTTTATTATAATATTAATAACATTAGGATTTTACTTGAGATAGTGGATATCCAAAACTCCATCGGTGAGGATTCCCGTTCACTGATGATCCCATGTAAGTAGAAGTTTCGTAGATTAGGTATCTGTCATCACTTTGCACTCGCGGATAAGATTCACTCCCGGTCTGTGTCGTTCCGTTGGCGTTGCCCGTTAATAATGAAAGTTTATAGAGTCTTGTGTTGTACAAGTGCATTCATTATTAGTGGTTGTGTACAAATAACTGTCTGTCGCTAAACTGTTTCGTGTTTTATATACATTTAGTTTAGTTGGATCATGACTGTGTGCAATGTTGAGCACGAGTATTATGAGCGCTAATTCACTTAGTGTTTCTGAGTTCGCACGACTGAGATAGTTATATCTGAATCATAGTGTGTTCTGGTATCGATCACTGTGTTCGTAATTGTCGCGCCAAAGCTCTAACATCGAATCGTTCGTTCACTTATTAATGCTTGGTTTGCATGATGAAATACTTTTAAGTTTATAGTATCAAACTCAAATTCCAGCGGTACTTGTATCACTTCACACTTCGTGTTACTGCGGTAAACTCCTGTAAATTAGTTTTGAACAACTGGTAACTGAGTAATACCGATTGACTGATTGAAAAACTGCATGACTGTCTGAGAACTATTAAGTAACCGAGAAAACTACGTAACTAACTTTTGAATAGCTGAGTAACTGAGAAATTTTTAATAACTACTGAGCGATTTCTTACAACTGAGAGCCCGCGTACCTCGTAAACAGTTTTTATTGAACGTCTTCTACCATAATGCAACTTTCTGTCGTACACGCCTCTGGTCGTCCTCGATAGATTAGATATTTCCTTCCACTATAAAGATCTAAGGTGCTCGACACCCTGATTCGCTGTTCTGGTTGTCACCATGACGACAGTCCTCTCCACTCGCTTCTTTGGAAGATGCTAGACTCTGGTTGGCTATCGAACATCCCCAAAATACACGGCGAAAGGGCTTCGCACTACTTCTTAGAATGTCGAGTAATTGCTCGCCTGTCTGTCAAACCTTTGTTCTTGTGAGTTTTCCAAGGTCTGCTGCTATTCCCTTACTAATAATACGTGCCGCCTCGTTCATTGTTTGACTTCCCTTCGTCTTTTTCTTCCAATTAACAGCTTCTTGCTCGTCGTCACCCCAAGATTCCTCTACGGTCTCTCATCATAAATATTAGTTGTCATCCTAACGCTGTTTTCACGCTGTGCGACACCCTTGACTATATTCATTTGGAGTACGTTGCTTTGTCTTCATACTGGGTGAAGCCTTTCTAATTCCTTTGTGAGTGAGTATCCTTTTCTTAAAGTTCGCACGCTCCGATTTAACCCTACAGCCTGTGCTCGCTTCAATTTCTGCGTATCCGTGCCACTAGACTCTGCTTTTGTTCAGTTTGTTGTGGTGTTGTAAATCTGAGTTGCGCTTGGTCTGTCACAGTCGATCCTATCTTCTTTTGTTGTGTTACGTCAGGCGTTCTCTCATTGTTTTATAGCTGGCGTCGGGTTGACGTGTTGTTAAATTGTCCTTATTTATTACTCTGGCTTGTGTTGGTGGCTTGACCTGTGTAAACGCACTTCTCGATCATAGAATTATGAAATTAAAATTTTTGATCGTTATGTATGTTACAAAATGTTGTTACAAGGATTGTGACCTTAACACAGTCTGAATAGATTGTTAAATGTTAGGAAATAAATATTCTCAGAAAAATCTCATTAAGACTTCCATGTAACAAACACGCTTTTATTGCAGTACTAAGCTTTGTTCTAAACATTTCCCATACGCACTGAATGACCACAATTTAGGATCTCTAATTTAAATAACTACAGTCACCTGGAGCAGAATATATTGTTCAGTGTAATTACACTTATATTTTCTGGAATTTATTTCTGCCATTGGTTTGACTACTTAGATGAGAATAATATAATTGTAGATCAATAAAGAACACAATTGTTAAATAATCAAGCATTTCCGGAATTTGCTGATAAAAACTGAATTAAAAAAATAAATTTACAAAACTTTTAATTGATGAAACCGAATGTCAGTTACACAAACGTAATTTGCAAATGACATGATCTGTAGCATCAAAACATTTTATAACCTAACTAAAATTCATAGTTATTATTATGTAATGCATAGTTATTATTTGTAAATGGCAGCTTGCAGTGTGCAGGATAGAAGCATGACACCTGTATGTAACCATTAAGCATTAATGTAAAGGTTGTTATTAGTCCTCTCCTATGTATACAACGTACTGTGTGCCAATCACGAGTTTAGTTGAATACCTGTCAGAGTACTGTACTGTAATTAGCGTGACGTCAGCGATGGTACTGGTACAGTAGTACAGCCTCGGTCAAAACATGTGAGTCGAAAGATTTCGACGTGTTCCTGATTTAATGTTTTGCTTCCGATGAGTAACGATGTAAATGAGGTAACTTTACAGTGTAATTCCAAGAAGAAATCATAGTAAATGTGGTTTAGCGGGGAAAATTTAGAATCTTCTTCTTCAACATTAGGACTACAATTAATATACACTGTAGGTCTACTTTAAAACTGATAATTCTGATTACCTTTTACAATAATCACAATGGGTAAGGAGATTATAAGAGGTGATATTATGTGATTCGTTTTAAGTTTACACTTATATTTGTGCTCACTGTAGTGGGTAAGTGTTAAGTCTCCTCAATTTAAACATTTTAGAAGAGGCATTTATGATATGAAGATATCATCAGGAGACAAATATATGTATTTTAAGCAAACTAATTATAAATATGTAAACGTCAGTATTAAATGTTTTTGCGTAAAGTAAATAAACCTACTTATAAGTCATTGTGTGTGTACGGTTAGACCTCAGTACATAAATGTACCTTGCATTTACGTAATATAATTGAGGAGTGTGCGGGAAGAACGATGAAGGTGCTCAAAACGTGAAACTGAGAAAACGCAAATTTAAACTTTAAAACAAAATAGTTTCAAAACCTTCACAATAACTATACAAATTTTTTTTTATTTCAAGGTTGTAGGTTCTAGTGTATGCATTTTATAAGTTTTAATAATCAATTTGTTATTATATTAGGTAGTTATAAAAAAAAATGTGTATATATGTACCATTATTCTGGGGAAAAACGGTGAATGTATGTGATTTGAGGAAACAACGATGATCGTTATGTCATCGTGTTTCCTTAAAATGCCTATAAGGTGTTGTTATCATAAATAGCGAAAGATTTTAGACAGCTCTATCTAATAAGCAGCAATTTAATTAATTTGTTATTGGTTTAAATATGATTTAAACAAAATTTGGCACAGTTTAGATTTTTGTGCGTTTGCAAAATTTTCTTAAACAAACACGAACTACCCATTGTTTTGAACTTAGAACATTTATTTTACAAAACAATATTATATAAATCATGATATACAATGTTTTACATAAAAAGGTATGAATGTATTAACTATCTTCTTTGACCAATTACTTAGTCTTCGTCTGGAGCATCAGTGTGTGGCAGTTGCCGGTAGAACTCCTTTGCCTCTTCGGATTGTAAAAAAGGTGTCAAATCCTGAAACCAGAGAAGCTGGTTTTTTATTTTTTATAAAAATGAAAAAACTCGCCCATCAAAACCTTCCTTTTTTTAAGACAGGGTATCTAGTTTACCACAGACACACACACGCGCGTGAACAAACACCCAAAGACTTACTAGAACATTTTACAAATATATTTTAAAAACAATATTAAAGTTACCTGTAAATCTTTCCATTTAGCACGTGGAACTGGAATACGTCCTTGGTAAGCTTCATCTGGGTAGAAAAATTCTCCTGGCTGCAGTCCTTGTGAAGATTCTCTTTCAGTAATAACACTTGATTGCCAATGTCCATTGTAAGTAGTGCGAAGAGATATTGTTCTAGGATGTATCTCTTCAATCTTCAGCTCCTTTATTGGCCTTATTGGTACAGGTAGTTTTTTCTTGTAATACCCAACTGTGTTAAAAAATTTGGTCCAGTCTTTAAACATTGATTGTTCACACTCGATCACCATGAATGGACTCGGTTTAGCTCTTGCACCTCTTATGGCTTCATACCAATCTTGTGGCAACTCAGCAGCCTTTCTCTTGGGAATAAGAGCCATATTTCTGTCACATTCCATGTAGGAATGTCCACGTTCGGGGAATGTGACAGTGATGGAATAAAGCGTTTGATTTTATGCACAACATAGTGCAGGTATCTTATAAGCGTGTTGTTCTTGTTCTGTCCTCCACAAGAGTCACAGAATACATACAAGAACTTTACTTCAGGAGACAAAAAGTTTAATATATATTCATGAAGCATGGAAGTAACATCATTTGCACCCTTTTTGGCAACTGTTTGGTCATAACTAAAGAAATATGAATCACCAGTACTTAAAACATGAATATTAAACAATTGAACAGTGAGCTGGCGCTTGTAATATACTACATTTGTTGAAATATTCGGTACTGGTAAATTTTTCTGATAGTCCATTGTAACGGCTCCATGATCTACCTTTTTGGAGCATAACTGGCGACAAGAACGCTTACGCTCATAAAATGTTGCAGCTTTTCTTTGATGAAACTCGAGTTCAGTTTCCAAGGTTTTGAGTTGTTTACCTAACTCTTGTAACTTCTCAGGAGTTGAAGTTTTTGACAACTCAAGACTCAAAATTTGTTTCTTTGCCTTAAATTCATCACACTTACTGCACGTGTCCGAACGTGGGTAACCAAATCCAAAGATATATTCGCTTTCAAATATTTTTAGAAAACTATGGTAAGATACAGGATTTTCAGGATTTTTTTCCGTGTAAAGTTCATGTAGTTTTTTTACATTGAGCTCCTCTGGCAAGTAAATTTTGTCTGATTTTCCTAATGAATAATGTGATTTCCTCCCCCTGAGAGATTGCAGATATTCGTGTATTTTACTTTTTGTATTATCAGTCAATGCATGTGGCCTATTTGAATGTTTTCCTCGTAGGTCAGGTAACACCTTACCATGATGAGCGAGTTGCTCTTGAATTGTTTGAAGTCGCCTACCCGTTATGCCATGTAAGGCTAAAAACGCTTTGTAGCAAACTTGTTGTTCGTGCAAATGATCATTGCGAGTTACTCTTACTTTATATTTATAACAATACGAATGCAGCCTTGAGTCCTCATTTTCGTTTCTTTTGTATCTTTGCTTAACTAGACTGCTCTCAATCAAACCACTCAGATGTAAATTTTGAGTGTCTCTATCAGGAAGATTGTTAAAGTGTGAAATTATTTGCCATCTCTCACATTGGGTAATATTACTAAAACATTTGAGTTTGGAACACTTACAGTTATCTCCTGTTTCATGGGCTTGGGCCCTCATTTTCTTTGATGCATCACTTATGCGTCCGTAACACTTTCTTTTCTTTGAACTCTTTCCTTGCTCAGAAACTACACTCACATCACTCTCCATTTCAATTAATTGTTAAACATAATCACAAAAACACTAAAACAGTAAGAGTTCACTCCCATGAAAAACTAAACAATGCACCAACTCATTATAATAAAATTACAAGGCAGCTCTAAAACGTAGGAACAGTCTAGATCGCGTATAGATTTAGAACTAAACAATATTATTGAAGAACAAAGGCAAGAGTAGAGCAAGTATGGACATGAAAACATAGTAGGAAATGGCTGTAGCAGCCATGGGGGGAATTGGTTACTACAGATTCAGCGTTACTCCCGCTAAAGTCGATCACCTTCATCATTCTTTGCGCCTATATCTGTTTTATTCATTTTCTCAGGAGTCTTACCGTTATTCCCTAAAACAAATATACTACAAAATAATATTGGATTTAATGCATCAATTGACACTGTCAGTTGAAAATAGTCAAAAAATTGACCTCATCGTTTTTCCCGCACACTCTTCAATTGAATAAACTGTTTCCATAAAATATTTTTTTTTTAAATAATACGGTTAACAATTTTAGTTTAGTTTTAATTTTCTCCTCTAGACACTAACTTTTATATTCTATTTAACAAATTTGCTTTAAGTAAGATTTGTTAAAATTACGTGGACAAAATCTTACCTATGTTTGCATGAAGTTTATATTTATTAATGAACTGTGTCTGTACGTCGTGTACATGATAAAGTGTGAGCTCTCCAATCTGTACCGATTTGCTAGAAATATGTCTTCAGCGAGATAATTAATTTGCTGTAGCTGACTCAGTCTGACCAAACTTTACGAAACATTTCATTGATTGAAATAGGGCTTGCTGTACCCAGGGAATAATACTGTAGCCGTTGGTGCCAGCCGTAATTGATTAACTGACAGATCTTAAATAGAGATTCTTTCGTTCTTTCACTGAGTACTAATCTATGTGTTGTGTAGGTATTTTGCTCTTATAAACACGAACATTTTATAAATTACAATAATTAGTTTTCAGACTGGGTCACATTTATATCAGAGGTATAATTTAATTAAAAATTACAAAAACATATTTTCCATTCTAACATAACTTCTAAATCCCCTACCCACATTTATTCAATTATATTGGAGATGTCAGAATTCGTACACAGATTCAAATTTCTTTATTGGAACTATGACATTTTTAAAAGGAAATATTATTTCCTGCCGCTAAGTAACTGATATTTTACATTTGATTTACGTTTATTTTAAACCATTTAAAAAAATGTTACAAACTACTAGTAACAATGTTTATTAAATGTACCCGGTTTCCATTAAAACAAGAATGGAAGTCGAATATTTAACTATTATCATAAAAATTAAATCGAAACCTGTAACGAAATCGTCAGACATAACAAAGGTAGTTTATCCTGACTCGTGTGTGTATTTATGTGTGTTAATTAAAGGCAGCAAACTCCTAATTTAAAATTTAGAGGTTTGCCCTGATTTGCCGCACATTATAGTCACTATTTATCTTATACTTCTAAGTTCTATATATCATTATTTTTGCACCCGGTATTTACCGGTGGAACTTTTGAAAGTTCGGATTTAAAATTTTCGAAGTCGGCTTAACTCTTACATTTCACGTTTCATAGAATAATAAATTAATTTTATGATTCTTGTGTATTGTAAATAATACTTTTTTAAAATAACAATAGCCTATTTTCTCTCCTTCATAAAGAGACATTAAGTAATTAATTTGTGTAATTTCTTTGGATACTCAATCTTCGCTACAGATTTTTGTGTTTATGAATGTGAAGTCTCACAATATATTATAAGTGACGATGTTACTGAAGAGTCTTTTTTGATTACAAAATTTTTATCAACAAAAACAGATTATTTAATGACACGTTTGCTAAATTAACTGTAAATGGTCTTATAACATCTTCTCCTGTGTTATAACTTAGGGAACCCGCAATAATTGGTTCTGCCAATTATTCAGGCTGCCTTACTTGTGACGAGCTGAAAATTAATCAGAACAACAAACAATAAATATACAAGGATTCAGGGAAGGGGAGACTGTTGATTTATGCACTCAGTATAGTATGTACTCCTGATGACATCTCTTTATTACAGATTGTATTATTTTCTCTACTTAAAATTCTCGACACATATGCTTCAATAGCTTACAGTTTACATGATGATTATATTTTATTCTTTACAAGGCCCCTTAAAATAAGATGTACATAAATTTAATTAATTCTCCGGATCCGGGATTTCCTCTAATACGTTAAGAGTGGTTACCTTGCCATATAAAGCTTTCAAAATTTTGCCATTTGAAGAATGGTCTTTATTAATCTTTTAAACAATAAGGCTTTACAGTTTAGAGCTATAACTCTTTTACTAGGGATAAGTATACAAGTTATGAGTATACAATTACTGTTATACAATTACTTAAAATGTCTTAATGTGGTTAAATGAATTGTCTTTTGTTGAATATAATATTTAGTACTTCATAAGCACGGAAGGCTTGCCTCCGTGTCACCTTTTTGGATGTCTTCCAGCTCTGCGTTATTCCGGTCGTAGGTCCTCGGTTGCAGCATGTTTGAAGTAGGTCAGGTATCTCTCATTATCTTCGTATCCGGGAATGGTGTAGTCCTGAAGTCTTTTAGATCATGGTGTCTCCTGGTTCTCAGCTCTTGGCTAACTGATAGTAATAGCTCGTTGATCTGAATGATTAACACAAAGTTTCATTCACCTGTATCCACTTCACATGATAGTTTGATTGTAGCACTTCACTTCATGGGATTACCACAGTTTTAATTACATAAGTATTATATTTTAAGATTTTTGAAGAGATGTCACCGGCGCTAAATTTTAGTTATTCATTCTCACTCGTTTACACCATATTTATATGAGTCGCGGTTCAACTACATTAACGCAACACATTGTTTAATAGTAAAAAGAATGCGTCAGTGTTTTAACTGACGGATTAATTACATTTTGTAATAAACTCTTTTTAACGTTGCACATATCGGCAGTACACAGCTTACTGTTTGACCGCTCCATAGCAAGTGGGCGAAAATAGTTAGGGGTGACAGTGGTAATCTCGCGACAGTTCAACTCAACATAAAAATAGTTCCAAGTTTCTTTTTTATTTAAAGGACTAAAATTAGATTAAATAATTAAGTAGAGAGATTCTTAGTTACAATTGCTATCAAAGTACATTATAGTGATCTAGTTTAATTATTTAAATAATAATCTATTTACAATTATTTTTAGTTAGTTAAGGGTTCGGAAAACAAGTTGATTCTGGTTAGCGCCTGTTTCTGCAGGATTAATTAACAAGCTTTACCCTTTCTGTACACTCGTATTCCTTTTAATATATTATTAGACTTTCATTTAAATATAATTATTATTTAATGATTACAATAAGCTTTAGGTAAAAAATGTGAGATTTTATTAAACACTTAAAATTTATCAACCTATACATTATCAACTTAATTAATAATTTTATTTTTATTAATAAAATCGTCACATACTCCGCCTCTTAACAAACACAGACTCCTGACAAGTTGGTTAGCAAAGTACCGGGAGTATGCTTGGGGAGTACCGTGTGAAATTATTTATTATTATTATTATTTATTATTAGTACAAGGTTTGTTTTTTCTTTTTTTTTTAATTTCTCTTTAAATGATCTTGTTCTCATTTAAATGTTCTCCTTCGTGAAATTCCCTTTATCTCACTTCTTACAGTACTAACTTATAATACTAATTTCCCTAATTTCTTGTAACTCACAATATCATGGCCCGACTGACATCAGCTTTCTCTAACTCTACAAGTTAGCTTTCAGCATTCATTAATGATCTCTTGGCACCTTTCTGCCTCATCATTATCCTTTTCATTCGGCGCCGGTGTGACTTGTTACATTACATGTATATAATTCTTTCTTGATTATATGCCATAGACTTACTTCTAAAATAATCTACAGAGGATCCCATACTCCACTCTAGGTTATAGTTACTTGAGAGAAGCGGAATTTCACGAAGATAATTCTCTTTTATCTCTTTAACAATAATATCTAAACAAACTATGCGGAAGGGGAAACACTTTACACAACTCATTGTATTTCACGCGCGGTGGTTTTCATTGTTTAGAGAGGCAACGGTTTATCACAATAGAGAGCGGGTGGCTGCTTACTACAATTTCTTAACACGCTTTATTGTTCTCTTACTGGCCACAACTGGTTGTTGACTATTCAACTATACTTTTATTATTATTTACTTTGCTCTTATTTACTGCTACAAGTTACACACATTTAGTTTTACTTAAGATTTATTCAGCCTTATTATTACTTCGGGGGTTTAAAACTACCTAGAATTATTTCCTATCGACTTACCATAATTATTTATGACACTTTATTTACTTTGTTTTTTTTTTATTTGGCTCAGTTTACAAGGTTACTGTTTTGGGACATGGGGTTTAACACTTTATCTAACAAGGGGTTAACTAAGTCATTTATTTATTTAAAATTTAAGTCACAATATAATTTAATTGTTGTCACGGTGAAAAGTACTTGCTCTACTATACTACACACAATTATCTCCTAAACACTTTAGTACATGGTAAACATTTATTAACAGTTATTATTAAACATTGGCATTAGTTTTTATTTAAACGATCAGCTGTTACGCTGGAATGTAGGTGAGACTAGTTTTAAACAATGGCATTGTTTTGCTTACAAAGGGGACTCAACTAGAGGGTGAATGCATTGTCTAACTCAACTTGGGGTAGGGTGACAAGGACAGTTTTACACACACAGGCGCAGACAAGAATTCAACTGCTCTGAAATTGTTTACAAACCGACAGGTTGATGAATGAACTTTTTGACAAGCACGTAACTGCTGTTATATCGTATTCTTGGGGCGTTTTTAGTTAACATTATGTTCATTCCTATATCTAAATAATATTTAAATTACTTATTTATTATACTATTATAATAACTATTATCGTTTAATTTTTATTTAATATTTTAGACACATTTTAAAGTACATGAGTGAATAAATCAACAGCTTAGGTGTGTGGGTTTATCGGGACACAATTACTTCTTAAATAACACAAGTCACAAAATTTTTTACAAAGGAGTCGCAAAATTTAAGCAAATTAGCAGAGTGGCGCAATTTGTAACATCTTCTCCTTTGTTATAACTTAGGGAACCCGCAATAATTGGTTCTGCCAATTATTCAGGCTGCCTTACTTGTGACGAGCTGAAAATTAATCAGAACAACAAACAATAAATATACAAGGATTCAGGGAAGGGGAGACTGTTGATTTATGCACTCAGTATAGTATGTACTCCTGATGACATCTCTTTATTACAGATTGTATTATTTTCTCTACTTAAAATTCTCGACACATATGCTTCAATAGCTTACAGTTTACATGATGATTATATTTTATTCTTTACAAGGCCCCTTAAAATAAGATGTACATGAATTTAATTAATTCTCCGGATCCGGGATTTCCTCTAATACGTTAAGAGTGGTTACCTTGCCATATAAAGCTTTCAAAATTTTGCCATTTGAAGAATGGTCTTTATTAATCTTTTAAACAATAAGGCTTTACAGTTTAGAGCTATAACTCTTTTGCTAGGAATAAGTATACAAGTTATGAGTATACAATTACTGTTATACAATTACTTAAAATGTCTTAATGTGGTTAAATGAATTGTCTTTTGTTGAATATAATATTTAGTACTTCATAAGCACGGAAGGCTTGCCTCCGTGTCACCTTTTTGGATGTCTTCCAGCTCTGCGTTATTCCGGTCGTAGGTCCTCGGTTGCAGCATGTTTGAAGTAGGTCAGGTATCTCTCATTATCTTCGTATCCGGGAATGGTGTAGTCCTGAAGTCTTTTAGATCATGGTGTCTCCTGGTTCTCAGCTCTTGGCTAACTGATAGTAATAGCTCGTTGATCTGAATGATTAACACAAAGTTTCATTCACCTGTATCCACTTCACATGATAGTTTGATTGTAGCACTTCACTTCATGGGATTACCACAGTTTTAATTACATAAGTATTATATTTTAAGATTTTTGAAGAGATGTCACCGGCGCTAAATTTTAGTTATTCATTCTCACTCGTTTACACCATATTTATATGAGTCGCGGTTCAACTACATTAACGCAACACATTGTTTAATAGTAAAAAGAATGCGTCAGTGTTTTAACTGACGGATTAATTACATTTTGTAATAAACTCTTTTTAACGTTGCACATATCGGCAGTACACAGCTTACTGTTTGACCGCTCCATAGCAAGTGGGCGAAAATAGTTAGGGGTGACAGTGGTAATCTCGCGACAGTTCAACTCAACATAAAAATAGTTCCAAGTTTCTTTTTTATTTAAAGGACTAAAATTAGATTAAATAATTAAGTAGAGAGATTCTTAGTTACAATTGCTATCAAAGTACATTATAGTGATCTAGTTTAATTATTTAAATAATAATCTATTTACAATTATTTTTAGTTAGTTAAGGGTTCGGAAAACAAGTTGATTCTGGTTAGCGCCTGTTTCTGCAGGATTAATTAACAAGCTTTACCCTTTCTGTACACTCGTGTTCCTTTTAATATATTATTAGACTTACATTTAAATATTATTATTATTTAATGATTACAATAAGCTTTAGGTAAAAAATGTGAGATTTTATTAAACACTTAAAATTTATCAACCTATACATTATCAACTTAATTAATTAATTTATTTTTATTAATAAAATCGTCACAGTCTAAACGCTGTATTGTGCGTTAACTTTAATTTATTGCGCAAATATCGTTTATATCTATCAGAAGTAGCTATTAGGCAAAATAAACAGGGCACTTCAGTTTCACAGTCTTGGATTGTAGCGAACTTTGGAGAGACACAATTTCTCATTACTAAATATCCTCTTAAAAATAATTTTTCCATTGACAGGAAGCAGACATAAACGTTTTGGAGAAGTCTCATCAAATACATAACCATTTGTGTTATGGCAATATGAAATATTTTAGAAAGAATTTACAAATAATTTAGCCTCATTGTGTAGGTTATCTTGAAGAACTCTGCCAGTGTATTTTTCCAGTACCATGCGAATTGAAAAGTTAATGTGTACATTTTATGTTTAGAACTGAATTTTTGATTCTATTGTCTTTGTATTTTCCATGGATTCCTAATGGTATAGTTTCTTATGAAAGATTGTGTAGGAAATTTAAGTGTATATTTTATGCCATTTTGGTATACATTACAACATTATATTGATATATAATTAAAAAATATATACTTTGTAGATCTTTTATTACCCAAAAATATGTATTTAAGATTGTGGACTTGAAATACGCATACTTTGTTACAAAAAATGAAAACAAACAATTCTGACGAACAAAAACAGTATAGAAAGGATACAAAAAGGTTATGAAAAACAAAATAACGTTTAAAAATATATGCATTAAGTTAGTTTGATGACCGTGGCTGCCTACCTTTTTCTCATAATAGACTTATCGAGTGGGTTCGTAAATACCATAACAAATACAATTTATATTATAATAAATTTTCCTCAATATTTCATGTTTATGTTGGTATTTGAAGCTCTTTTTATTTTATATAAAACATTTAGCTAGCATCAGTAACGTAAACTATAACATTGTTTTAATAACGTCACATTCTACACTGATATTAGTGATTACAGCGCATTTCAGAATGCAATAGCTTGTTGCTTCGCTAACTGACCTCGTTAGTTACATTATGTACAACAGACCAGACGTAGCAAAATCATAACATGCTAGTTAAACTAATGTCATTTATATAGCACTATACAAACAAACACTAATTACAGGGATGTTCATTTCTCTACAGTAATTAAGTACAAAGTTATAAATATTTAAAATAACAATATATTATTTCAAGTATTCGCTATAAATTGAATTCAATGTTATTCTGTGAGGAGTAAATTAAATGTACTTTGTAACCTACTGTTACTACAATTACAAATTATAAATCAGACTTAATTATACATGCTAATACACAAGAGCTTTTTCCATCATTCTCATAAATTTTAGCATTCTCATTTCACGGCGTATCTCATAACACTCTATTCAATGACAGTTACTCTTAGCTGATTAATAGAATTCTAATTTTATTTAATTACACCTCCTAATTTTAATAGAATTTTAGTATCCTTAGTATACGGAAAGATTATGATCAGCGATTAAAACTGTACACTGTACACTGTACACTATATAACACTTGTCAGTCATATCCTATAAATTTCCTATTCCTAGTTCATATAAGTAGGCTATATATAAATAATATAATAATATACTGTAAGAAAAGAGATTAATAGGATAGAATAAATTAAATAAAATATGAATGGAATGAGCAGTAAATTAGACACAATTGGTTTGAAGAGTGTACACCAATCAACAATTGACAGTCAACAGTCAAAACAACAGTAGTGCCATTTAAGAACATTGATTTCTGTTCTGTATTATTATTCATCTCAGCCTATCTGACTAGCATGTTTTATCTTATATTATAAAAGAAACGTAAAGAGAAATGGATAGATTACTTAGTGATATCGATTGTGGCGTATCATTATAATGTTTTCACACCCATTAACCAAACATCTGATCTCAAATTGAAACCTATGTCACGGTCCTAAATCAATGTGCTGCCTATTTACGACAATTATATTACACCGACCACACGACAACAGAATACGAGTTACGAATAACTAGAACTTCTGAATACACTGGCTTCATTTAGTATAGAGCAAAACATAGAACAAAAATCAAATCGTTGTTAAAATCACAGTGAAAGGCAAGAGAAAGTTTCTTTATGCCTCTTATAAAAAAATCGGTATGGAGAACCATGTCCAAACCATGAACCAATGTCCTAAAATTTATATTTAAAATAATTTAAATATTAATTAAGTAAGTGGATGCTCGAGTTCTGAAGAAATTACGTATCAGCTAAAATGGTACAACCATGTCAGGTGGATTAAGACTATCCTCAACCTTCGTGAGGAAGGACTGTACTTTTGGATAAAATGTATGTAGGTCGAACGAAGAGCTAGCTAAAGGTAGCTGCTATCTGATTCCTGTAATGAAATTGGACTCTCGCTGCGAGGGGCCGAAGGATGTCTATAGTGTTATCAAAGTCTTTTCTGTCAATACTATATTAGTCATTTTTACTTCCATATTTCCTTAAGGAATGGAAGTATGGTGATGGCAAAAAAAATCGTGTTCGAGATTATTGCAGATTCTGATTCTACTACACTCAAAACATGAAAAAAGTCGTTTTCCGAAAAGTGTCTGTGTGTGTGTGTGTCTGTGTGTCTGTGTGTCTGTGTGTCTGTGTGTCTGTGTGTCTGTGTGTCTGTCTGTGTGTCTGTAGATTTTTTCTATGGCAAACGATAACTGCCGCAAATTCAAACAGAATCAAATAATTTTTTGCATACAGCCCTGATTTGTAGAGGACTCGCGACCTATTGTTTTTGGTGAAGATCGGTTGATGGAAAGGGGTAGTTTACCTGCAACGGTTTTTTTTTATCAAGGGAAATTTTTTTTTTTTGGCAAACGATAACAGCCGCAAATTCAAACAGAATCAAATAATGTTTCGTATACAGCCCTGAATTGTAGAGTTCTCAAGACCTTTTGTTTTTGGTGAAGATCGGTTAAGGGAAAGGGGTAGTTTACTTGTAACGTTTTATGTTTTAACAAGGGTATTTCCTATGGCAAACGATAACAGCCGCAAATTCAAACAGAATCAAAAGATTATTTGCATACAGCCCTAAATTGTAGAGTTCTCAAGACCTATTGTTTTTGGTGAAGATCGGTTAAGGGAAAGGGGTAGTTTACCTGCAACGTTTTTTATCAAGCGTATTTTCTATGGCAAACGATAACTGCCGCAAATTCAAACAGAATCAAATAATTTTTTGCATACAGCTCTAATTTGTAGAGTACTCGCGACCTATTGTTTTTGGTGAAGATCGGTTGAGGGGAAGGGGTAGTTTACCAGCAACGGTTTTTTTTATCAAGGGAAATTTTTTTTTTGGCAAACGATAACAGCCGCAAATTCAAACAGACTTAAATAATGTTTCGTATACAGCCCTGAATTGTAGAGTTTTCACGACCTATTGTTTTTGGTGAAGATCGGTTAAGGGAAAGGGGTAGTTTACCTGTAACGTTTTATGTTTTAACAAGGGTATTTCCTATGGCAAACGATAACAGCCGCAAATTCAAACAGAATCAAACGATTATTTGCATACAGCCCTAAATTGTAGAGTTCTCAAGACCTATTGTTTTTGGTGAAGATCGGTTGAGGGAACGGGTTGTTTACTTGCAACGTTTTTTTAACAAGGATATTTTCTATGGCAAACGATAACAGCCGCAAATTCAAACAGAATCAAATAATGTTTTGCATACAGCCCTGATTTGTAGAGTACTCAAGACCTATTGTTTTTGGTGAAGATCGGTTAAGGGGAAGGGGTAGTTTACCGGCACCGTTTTTTCATCAAGCGTATTTTCTATGGCAAACGATAACAGCCGAAAATTCAAACAGAATCAAATAATTTTTTGTATACGTCCCTGAATTGTAGAGGTCTCAAGGACTTTCGATTTTGGTGAAGATCGGTTAAGGGGAAGGGGTAGTTTACCTGCAACCTTTTACGTTTTAACAAGAGTAAAGTACTTGCAAATTTATTTAAACTTTTTGAAACAATGGTAATTGTTAAAAATAAAATAATTTTGTTGCCAGGCAATAAAATTAAAATTTTTTAATTTTAATGTAATATAATATTTTTCATTTAATACGGCAATAAAAAGGCAGGTAAGACACAAACACACAATTCACGTTATTTCTGGCCTCACTCATGTTTATTTTCTTACGTTTGCACGCTTTTTAAATGGAAAGTGCCGAAACCCACACCAACATAACGCGTGCAAGCCGAAAAAATGGACATCAATTTGCTTACTGGCGAAGCTAGTAGTTAATGAATGGGTAGGCAAAAATCTTATCTTAAATTTTTTTTAAGGAATCACTAAAAGGACGGTGGGTCAAAAAGACGCTGAGGTAGAGT
Organism: Magicicada septendecula; assembly: GCA_034769895.1. Lineage (NCBI taxonomy): Eukaryota > Metazoa > Arthropoda > Insecta > Hemiptera > Cicadidae > Magicicada > Magicicada septendecula. The sequence goes on from CM068372.1 coordinate 192,373,334, forward strand.
TGCTGTAACCGAATGGTTCCACAAACAGCCGTAAGAATTTTACTAGCAGGAATCTACAGGTTAGCGCAACAGTGGAACTCATGTCTTAATGTTATTGGAGACTTCTTTTAAAATCGTTGAATAAAAAATGCTTTACAGCTCTATACGTGTGTCTATTGAACAATCCTTGTATTAGTCATACACAATAATACAACTGATTGAACTTCAAATTTTTAAACTTGGTTAGTTTCTATATATATGTTTAATGTTACAAATAATTCAAATAACAATCTTGATTATCTGTTAGTTCAGCGGAATAACAGTGACACTTTTAATAACCGCATAAAATAAACACTTAGAAACAACACAGGCGCTTTAACTTAACTGTTTGGACCACAGAAGTGAGGCATGCCTCAACGCTCTATGTGTACAGCGCGGGACAATCCCCCCTCCCTACACTTCCCTATCACACCACTACATTGCTTACATACGATGTATACAAAAAACGCTGAGGCAAGTTCAGGTTGCCTCATTCGATTTAAACGAACTATGCCGAATCTCACCTGTCACCATCTAGCGGTCGCTCAATAAAGCACGTTTCGGTTTAATAAATTTGACAGTCACAGTAACAATGTATAATCTTTACGTTATGTAGTTCATACGTATTTATAATTTTTATTCTACAGAATTTGTTAGGGTAGGCATTGCCTCAATTGCCTCCATGTAACTTCGCCACTGATATATATATGTGTACAACGTTATCGGCAACAAAGAAGTAGTTTTTGTTAAAATTCCTTCCCGGGATATTTGGCCGTAGTCCAATGTTTTCTACAAAACCAGACATTTCGGCAATGCCATCGACTTCCATCATCAGTGAAAATCGAGTGCGATAACGTGAGGTGGTATACGTTAGTGACCACAGTACTGTGGTTAAGGCTGAAGCAGTAAGTAGAAAGAAGTAGTTTCTATGGTAATATTTCATTTCGAAAATGATTTTAAATATAAATCTTAGAATATGGAAGTCATGTATGGTTCTCCATACCGATATTTCTTTTTTAAAATCGAGTCTTGATTCCTTTCTTTCCATTTGTCTTCTGATTTCCTGAACGACTATTCTGTTCACCCGTATAATTATAAATTTTGCAGCAAAAATATCTTCCTTAATACGTTTGTGTCTCCTGTTTAACACCCACCATTCTGATCCATGTCATAACGCTATATTCCACACAGGCTAGTAAATAACTAGCCATCAGGGAGGTCAAAATATTTTCAAGGAGGGGCAAAGAGTTTTCCAAAGGAGAAAAATATTTATATATTTTTCATACATGCACGCATGCACATATTAGTGTATAATTCTCATATCATAATAGAAATAAGTACACAGATTGTATTAATTGCTTTAATACAACAACACTGCCCAGCGATCCACAGGAAGAAAATCGCTGTCCACCTTTCCGGCTTGCACGCGTTGTGTTGGTGTGGGTTTCGGCACTTTTAATTTAAAAAGCGTGCAAACATAAGGAAATAAACATTATTGAGGCCAGAAATAACGCGAATTGTGTGTGTGTGTGTGTGTGTGTGTCCTGCCAGGAACGATATATTTTCACTCATACGTGATTTAAATTAAAATGAAAAATATAGAATTTTTTTAAAGTGAAATGAAATATTTCCATAGAAACTACTTCTTTGTTGTTAATAATGTATTACACATACAAAATTTATACAATTTACTTACTCCATCATCAACTACCATTTTAATTTATAAAAAAATGTACCCCTCCCCTTCAACTACCCTATTCATTTATAGGTATTTCATCTACCTTTCTGCAGTGGATTATTATGACCTTCTTTTCAGGATACTTTATTTGTCAACATTAAGCACTTTAATCTTGTTAAAACGTAAAATGTTGCAGGTAAACTACCCCTTTCCCTTAACCGATCTTCACCAAAATCAATAGGCCCTGGGTACTCTACAATTTAGGACTGTATGCAAAACATTATTTGATTCTGTTTGAATTTATGGCTGTTATCGTTTGCCAAACAAATTCTACACATAGACAGACACACAGACACACACACAGACACTTTTCGAAAAATCACCTTTTTTCATGTTTTGATAGTAGTACAATCAGGATCTGCCGTTATCTCGAACACGATTTTTTTCACCATGACCATACTTCCATTTCCTTATTGAACATGGAAGTAAAGACTGATTCAAAGCAATGTTAGTTTCACTTGAAAAGGAATATTGAAATGCAATGTTGAAGACGTTCTTTATGTTTTAGAATGCTTTAGCCTTGTACGTTGGTCAACATCTTTCTAAACTGATAGAGATATAACAGTTTAAAACCGAGTCACATACAGTGGATCGTATATTAAACAAAATGTCTATTGCCTAACATAAATACTCAATATAATATCAAGTGTTTGACATAAAAATTAATTTTTGTATAGATTAGGTTAGGGACTCAACTGTAGGGATATTTGTTCTAATTCTTTTAGGAAAGATGTGTTTAACGTTTATTTCATACATCACTATGGATTTCTTGAAATCAACATTCATAAGTTAAAATATAAATATACAAAGTTAATACACAGTAACAACAGACATTAATATAAACTCATTACACTGTTATTGTTAGCAAATCGGCGATGGAATGTTGTCACCTTTCATTGCATTTACTACGTTAAGGATGATGCGTGATGAATAACTAAAAAGACAATTACTTACTCTCTTAAGGAAAACTTCTAACGCGCTAGATCCTACACTTCGTCATTCTTTTATTAGACAAGGGCTTAAACAGCTCAGTCGTTTGTAGAACAGCAAAACTATACACAAGAATAACTTATATTAAATATAAGTTTTCAGAAACAAAGTCTGCAATCAAATATTGCAGAGTAAACTATAATGAACTGTTTCTCACCAAATATAACTTTAAGTGCAACAGAATTAAAATTAACAGTATTATACTCAACAATAAATAGTATTAACAGTTTTCTATTAAGATTAATAAGATTAATAAAGACTTCACAAAGAATGTAAAAATCGTATTGTTATTGAAGTACATGGAATTTTTAACATTGAAAATGTTTATAAGGACGTGTCGCACACTTGCGGCCGATCGCTGGTGCGTGATCGAAAATGGGAACCGGTGAGTTTCCATAGAAACTACTTCTTTGTTGTCAATAACGTAGTACACATATACAACTTCGCTCATGAATGCGACTACATTTAACTTATAATCTGCACATTGGTAAGTGAAGAATGAATTATTAATTGATTGGTGAATGAACATAAATATATATATTTTTTAGATTTATTGAAGCATTTTCAATACCCTTCTCTGTGCATTGCATTCGTGCAATGCCTGTACATTTTTTACAAATAAACGTTTTTATAACCAAAATATTGTTACGCCGGTCACGCCGGATCGTCGTGGCTACAGTGGAAACAGAATACTGGCACCAATGAGGTCATTAATTACTAACTTTAGTTTGACACAAACAACAGTTAGTAATCAACAAAGGCACTCTTATACCATAACACAAGTTAAATTGCCCAACACACGGGAATAATATTGTAAGCTTCTACAATTTGACACTAATTATCGCAACAATAACTTTCCACTAATCTCCAGCAACCACTTGATCCACACTGAATAAATCGACAGCTCTAACTGATCTGGGCCGCTTCGAAATCAGGTGTTTCCATCTCCGCCGACTTGTATTGTAGTCAAACGGCTGGAGTCAAGAGTATGCTGGTAGAGTAATCGAGTTAACGTCTGCAGTGGGCATCGGCATCTCGCGTGACCTGGAACATACCAAAAAGTTACTTCTTAATGTGTAGTAAGCCACTAGAAAATTCTTGGTTACGGTTGCGTGCCAATAATCACGTAGGCACTCAACGATGCGGTACCATTTACTTCCTCATCGTTGTACTGCTCCCTCCTTAAGCATGTTCATCCTTAGCTAGGAAATGTTCGTAGCAATACTTGAACAGGCGATCTAGGTGTAGGACCTTTAATTTCTTCTGTCCTTCTTGTTGAATTCGATAAACAACATCCTTGATTCTCTTTCACACAAAATGTGAAAATGGCCCTTCTCAGTTAGTTTGAAATTTCGAGGAGCGACCACAACACTGCTGTGGGTTATATAACCATAACTGATTTCCTCTTCCGAAACCCAAACTACTGCTGGCTGTGAATACGATACGGCGTTTCCATTTTGTCATGGGTATCTTCAGCCAACCTCGAATCAAGAGATTCATTTTTCGCAGTTGTTTTCTAATTAGGTAGCATACTTCTGCGGCTCTTTGAACTGAGTTTTGGTTGATCCAAACATGAAGTCTCCGGGAAGACGAATCTCCCACTCAGTCACCAGTTTTACTGGAATCATGCCGGTTGTGTCGTGTATTGATGACCTATACGCCATTAGGAATAATGGTACACGCTGGTCCAAGTCTGATTGGTTCTTGTAAGCAATTGTCTTTAGATGTTGCTCAAATGGCTTATTAAGCCTCACAGCCATTCCATCGAACAGAAAATAAAGAAGCGTTGTTCCTGCGAATACCAAGTAGGCGTCAGAAATTTTAAGGAACTTGTGACTCGAAATTCTTCCCTTGATCCATATGGATATCGATAGTGACTCTATAACGACAACAGAAATTGTGAATGAACGCTTATGATACGATGGTAACCTCCTGATTTGGAATAGCATAAGCTTCTACCCACTTAGTATATTAGTCACCTATAACCATGATGTAAAGATTTCGATCTTGAATAACTGGGAGAGGACCTGCACTATCTATAGGAATTCTCTCTAATGGGAATCGAACTGTCTCATTTTCTCCTTGCTTCTGGTTTTGTGGGCCTTTCCTTGCAGCATATATTTCACAGGTCTGACACAATTCCTCTACGTCGTGGCTAAGATGAAGTTAAGAGAATCGTTTCCGTATATTTGTTAATTGTTGTACTGCCACAAAGATGACCCCAGATGCTCCATCATGCGCCTCCGTCAAACAGATTGCTCATCACTTCGGGGAACTATCAGCTGCATGACCACGTCTCGTCCATCTGCACTTTCCCACGGCATATCATCAATCCATTCTCCAAGATTAGAGATTCTTGTTGTGCCCACTAGCTCATCAGCACCTCTGATCCATGGCTAACATCTTGCCAATCGAGATGACATTATCCTCTTTGCCGTCAAGATTGGTCTAATGATTTTATCAGTCAACTGTTTTGTCGGAAATCTTATGTAGCCCAATCGTCTGACAAGAAACCTGTAGAAATTTCAGCGACTTGTTCATTTGCGTTTTGTTCCTCCTTTTATGCGGCAATGCTGGCAATCTTCCGAGCACGGTCTTATTAAATTTGTACTCTTGCAAACGTTCAAGCCATCTTGCCTACTGACTTCCGGATTTTAAACCTTAAGAGTCATGCGAACGCGTCATACGCTATGGCTGTAATACACTATTACTCGTATTTCACCGTTTTGAACTTTAGATAAAACTACTCCTAGACCAGTATTGTTTGCATCTGTGTCTACAATGTACTTCCCTTCGGACGCTGGGAAAGCAAGAAGAGAATCCAATTTTTAAAGTCCTGAATGATTTACCAGACTCTTGTAAACAACTGGAATGTTAGTTTAATTTCTGTTTGGTCATGTATCAGTTTAACAATAGTAGTAAAGACTTTTAAAAAACGTCTGTAATGTAATCATAACGTCAGGAAACTCCGAACATCCTGCTTACGCTCCGTAATTAGCACTTGTTTCTCACTGTGTCTTCTTTATTGGATGCATACTTCTTTTCGGCCAGGAAACACTTCTTTTCGGCTCAGCTTCAGCTGGCATCGTAAGATCTGCAAAGTTTTTAAAAATGTATAACCACTTGGTACGTTTCACAGTTTTTATTTTACTCTGAGAGCTGTTTCAGCTTATCAAGCTATTGTCAAAGAGATCAGTAAACAACTAAACAAAGGACGTTAGGGTGTTGAACATATGTTTCGGGCGTATCGACGGAACTAAGTGGGGTGTGACAATTGAGGGGGTGGAGAATCTGAGGAAAAGTCAAGTGTCTTTAAAAACTAAATATAATCTGAATGCAAATTAAAAAATTAACTAAACAAAATAACAATTTTTATAACTAAATAATCTAACTAACCTAACTAAATAACTAAATTTAAACTAAATAACCTAAACATATGTACACCACCCTAACATCCATTGTTTAGCTGTTCACTGATCTCTTTGACAAATGTAGCTTGATAAGCTGAAACAGCTGTCAGAGTAAAATAAAATCTGTAAAACGTACCAAGTGTTTATATATTTTTAAAAACCTTCATATTAATATGTTTTTATATCATAATTCTCCTAATTTAACTTTTATAATACTGATTTAGGTACATGACTCCATTAAGATGTGAAATATCTGTAAATTACATTCACGTTTTGACCATAACACTTGCAATCAAACCACATGAATTATATATTACAATATCATTAATAACGTTTAAAATACTAGTAAAACTATCAAGTAATTTACTGTGTGCTGTTAAAATTTCACAGAAGTCTCAATAGCTCTTCAGCTAAGCAATGAGGATGATATTATACAATGGTTTGTTTGATCAATTATTACAGTTATATTTGTTGATAAGAATTATCATAATAATAATTATTATTATCAATTATAATAATAATTGATAACTATTATTATTATCAATTATTAATTATTATTAATTTAGATATTGTAACATGACCTACGGTAGCACAAGGTTTACAAGTTTCAATGAGTGAAGAAAAGCTGTATAATAAAAAATTAATAAATAGAAATGATAGAACAACACCACTAACTGAGTCTGACGTAGACAAAGACAGTGACGATGACAAGAGCTAATAGATTGGAAAAGGTGATCCAGAAAAAATAATTAACATAGTGATAAAAAATGAGTACTCCAGTATCAAAACTAATCATCCAACAAAAGAAAATTAGTTAGGAAAGCCAAAAAATTGGTTTTGACTCTTATATCATGGTACAAAACCGTTTGGTTATTTATATCACTTACTTATGTTAACTAAAGCTTTTCTAGAAAATTTCAGCCTATGAAAGTTTTGGTTAATGAAGAAAACAAAAATATAAATTCCAGATGATGAGTTTTGTTGCCGCACAAGACAAATGATTAGTTTTGTTACCAAATTACAAACACTGCAGAAGTGTCCAGCTTCTTGTAAAGTTTTATTAAACCAATTTAATTAGATTTTCAGATGAAAGGATATAAAATTAATTTTAATTACAACGTTAATTAATGATTTTACACTTTTTTTTACATTAAGGCATTTTTATTAACCACGTCTTAGAATACATTCCAAAAAATAACAACGTATCATTTTTGGTAAACAAAATGTCCTCAATATTTCTTAACACAAACTATAAGGTGAGTACAATAAATCAGTAAAATAAAATTTATTGAGAATTTAATTAATGCTGTTTTTAATATTTAATAGTAAAAACGGCATTAATTAAATTCTCAAATCAAAATCAACCTTTGGAATATCTTCATCACAATCTTCTTGTTCCGTAGTTAATCCATTTAAGACAGCTTTTTTATAAAACTCTAAATTAGGTAGATCATTCCATTTACTTCCATAATGTTTGGAGAGAAGTTTAATCACATCGTTTTTTTTCTTAATGTTAGCTGGCAAACCAACAGGTATTTGTCAAGGACTTATTTCAGCTGCACTTTTAATTGGTTTACAAACACTTTTTGCAACACTAGTATCCACCATGTACGAGGATTTGCCCTTTACCAATATTTTGGATTTAAATCTTTTTAAAATAAAGCGTTTTGCTTCAGCAAATTTAAAATGCCAAGAATGCATTTACAACATCACTTACAGAAGATTTCCAGTCATAAACTATGATATCTTTTGCCTCAATGACTGTGCCATAATCATTAAAGACCTGTAAATATTCTGCAGGCTCTACAATAACATTTTTACGTTCAACAACTTTTTCTATGTGACCGAAGATACGATCAGGAGGCATGTAAGAATACCCAGGTACAGGAAAAGTTATTTCTACAGTAGTAATTGATTTAGGACCATCAGTCAGTAACCATTTAGAAATCATTCCCATTACAATACTATTTCATTTTGGCCGGCACGTCCGTCGGCAAATATGCGGATGGTGTTAACTGATTCCTCAAAATGTGTATTCGTAAGACGGTGATAAAAAACGACGATATTTCATTTGAGCCTTTTTTTGTATTCCAATTCATTCCAAGTGTAAATAAATGTATTTAATTTATTTTGTGAAGATTTTGAACTTCCTGAGCAAACTGTAAAATTATGTAAATCAAATTGTCGGCTATAATAAGCAATTTGATCAGGAATTTTAGGCAATACAAGATTTTTTTCACAGTCGAAAGAGAAAATAATACAATTTGGTTGTTCTGTTTGAAGTAATTCAAAAAAGGCGTTACCACGCTTCTTGTGAACTTTTAACTCCAGATCTAAATTGCTTTTAACAGAAAAATCTTTTTCTACTTTAATTCGTTCCTTAAGTTCTATACATTTTGAGCATTCATCAGTTGATGGTGTACCAAAACTAACATTATAATCAGTACAAAATAATGATTGGTAATAGTCATACTTGACCTTCACGTTATCATCTACACTGGCATTATAGAGTTTCCACATATTTTTAATGGACAAAGCACTATTTAAGTACTGACGTTTAGAATTATTTCTGCAGTAATGTGATTCTAAGGGTACAAATGATTCAGTATGTGTTTTTACACTATTTTTTTTAACATCAAATAACTTAGACTTTCGATCTCCTCCACGATTTTCTTTTGGAGATTTGCCTGTCACAAGCTGTTCCTTACACAATTTTTGTACTCTAAATTTAGAAATTTCAAGTGTATTAACGAAAGTATTTTTACAAACTGATATCTGAACATTTCCTGATAATTGTCTCAACCTAGGGATGAAGTATTTAATACTCACAGCTTTCGGTTTACTTTTTTTATCAACACTCACAATTATTGTAGCAGATTTTCGTTTTGGAATCATATTTCTGGTGTGCTGCAGTATAAAATTATCTTGTTCTACCTTTACTGAAGTTGAATAAACATTCTGGTGGAATCGACGAATGTCTTGCATATTAAGACTCATACAGTTGAACCCACTTGTGCTACTATGAGCACACGTTGGTTGTTTGGGCAGACTGGTTGATGAATGCCTGAAAGTAATAAAAATATATTTTGAATTTCAAGAAATAAAACAATTCATAGGCATAATTAAAACAAAAAGTTACAAAAGCTGATTTTTTATGATTCTGTAACACAGGAATTATGTGTGTTTAACAAGAAAGTGACGTTATGGATTTTACTAAACAAATTGCAACTGAAAGCTAACAAACGCACCTCATACGTTTCTCTTTGTTTGTTTTCCAACTACCAGAACTGCATAACTTCTTTCTTCCTTTTCCAGTTTCTGCTGGAATAATACCAGAAGATGACTGAAGTACTAAAGTTTCAGGACCATTTTTGATTACCACTGAATAGTGAACATTAATAACAGCTGTGCTATGACAAAAATGTTCTTCCCTCTTTTTTTACAATGTTACCAACAGTACAGTTTCCGAAAATAAAAATATAATAAGAAAAGTAATGTTATTTAGAATAATATTTCATTTTTGAAAATGATCAGTTTTGATTCCATTCCATATAATATTCGAGGCAGTAGTATAGTAGATAATAAGTTTTGATTCCAAAATGTTGTTATGCAGTTGATTAGTTTTGAAACTAAATTATGAGTGTAAATGATTAGTTTTGTTACCAGACATGATTTTCAACTCTCATTGTAGAAGGTAAAAATGAACAGTTTTGATACCTAACACCACTAATATTGTGCATTTCAATATGGAGAACAACTTTAGACCAAAAACACAATTTTGATTAAAAAGCAGATGATTAGTTAATTATTATATATAAAAGTACAAAGTTAAGTAGGGAAATAAATAGTATGTAAACAGTAGAAAATGTAAAAGGAAAATTAAATTTAAGAACAAGTATAATGATGATATAAAGAAATAGTGTTAATAAATAAACTATCTACAGACAGAATATTATAAAATAAATTAAAAGAGCGATAATTAAGTAGGAAAGTGATAATAATTAATAAACCTTGATAGGACCCTCAGATAATAAATACATGAGATACAAATTCAATGTTATAAAGTGAACTAAAAGAGTGATAATTAAGAAGGAAAAGTGATAATAACTAATAAACCATGATAGGACCCAGTGTTAATCGATGAACTATATAAACACACTATGTAATAAAGTGAAGTAAAATCGTGAATAAAGAAAGAACAGTGATAATAGCCAATAAGCAATAACAGGACCCAAAAATAATGAATAAACTATATAAATTATAAGGGATAGTTATGTGTAGAAATTGGCATAGTTTTTATAAAATAAGAAAAGGTTTATACTTAATATAACAGTGTTTGTTAGAAGTAAAATACTGATAACTGTTTTTCAGTATTTTAAGGAAGTATTCTATTATATTATAAGGATGGTAAGGAGTTCATTGTTTCATTTTAATTAGTTATGTTTATAGATTTATACTAACAACTGTTAAAAATAATAGCAAAAGCCTAATCTGTCATGCTGAAAATAGGCAAAGGGAATTATACACTGTATTCTATAAGTGTAGTTATTAGGGACACTGGTACACACCTACTGTTCATTTTTATTATATTTTGTTATAGTTTTAATTAACCAAATATTATTATGTTTAGTATTACAGTTAACAGAACCAGTTAAAATACATGTAAAACATTAGATACTGGCATTGGCCTAAAAAGTTTGTTAAGGAATTATGTTATGTTATATGATGATTATATAGGTAATCAAATGTTGTAATTTAGTTCATGGTATTATAGTAATTTTGTTTAGAAGCACTTAAAATTAACAAAATTGACATTAACAGTTGTAATGAGTATAGGTGAGGTGAATTATGAACTCTAGGCAGTTAGACTTATATCTGGTAACCAAAAAATTGTAAAATTTAAGACAAAACAATAACAAATAATCAAATAAGTCATATAATCCTGTTTGGTTTAATAATAAGAGTGTAGGAAACAAAAATGGATATAAAATAATTAGTTTAAAGTTAATTTACAAAAGAAAACCAAATGGTAAATGTATGAATCTGTTATGATTTGGAAAAAGGTAGTCTTTTGAGATATCAAATTAATGTGTAACCAAAAAGCAAACTAATGCTGTTATTATATTTAGTATTACAGCTAGTATAAAGGAATTATGATAATTTAAAGATTTTTAGTAATTTTGTATAGAAAAATATTAGCCATATATAACAATATTGTAAATTATCAACCAATGAGAATTAGCGTTTGGAACATAACAACCAGGGTAACTAGTAAATAAATTCTATTTTTCCATTATTGGCTCTTGATGAGTGTAGATGTAAAAAACCGCAACGTTTAGAGAAAAGAAAAAAATATTTAATATATAAAAAATAATGATGAAATAGTAAACAAACCTATAGAACTTGTACTAACACTCACATGAACTAAAAATCACAAGAAGAAATTAATCCATGGTGAATTGCTGAGGAATCCCATTGACTAACTACAAACTATTGGAAGGAAGAAAATATATAAAACCTGTAAATGAGTGATGGAATTTTCAACACCAATGATGAACGACGAAAAATAAATACCAAAATTAAATACCTAAGAAAACAGAAGAACTGAGTTAACGAAAAAAGGAAAACCAGCAGTACCTGTAAGGAATACTATCCGGAGAGAAGAGACAGAGGACTGCTAAGTATATTTTAAAATACGACGTAAACAGTAACACATAAGAAAAAAAAAACAAGAAGTGAAAATACACGTTTAACACAAATTATCACTCACAGAACAGACACTTGAACTTTCTTTGCTTAAATGAACACGTAAAATTGAAGAAATCTCCATCTAATATTGATTTCTTAAGTGAATATATTTGAACAGTAAAAATTTAGTAAACTCAGTTAACCTCCAAACACTATTTCAGTAGCTATAGGTTACAACTGTAATTATAAGTGTATCACAATTTGTATGTTATTTATATGGTATTTGTAAAATTCTGTACTTTTATTAGTCCATTTGACAATATTTTCTGTAGTCCCAAGAACTTCGACTTGAGATTATAATTAAACGAAAATATCAACATCAGTACACGACTTTCTATACAGCGGCTGGACAGAATAGCCAACGGCTAATAATTAAACCTGCCGGAGCAAAATTGAACTACACAATTTGGAAGAAATTGTAATAAGATAATCAACCTAATAACTGTTAATAAAACCATAATTGAAGCATTGACCTCTATGTTTGATTTTATTTAAATCTTTCTTAAAAATTGATTATTCAGTTATCATTCAATAAACCTTGCACTTTTGGTTTACCAAGAAGAGTTGGCAACCCCTAGTTTGAGGCAGAAAATAGGAATTCGAACGTCTCGACGGGTGAGTAGACACTCTATAGTTATAATTATTATAACGAGTACGATAATACTTTATAATATTAATATTATCGTAGTAACATCGGAGCTATGCTTCTAGAGTACACCTACAATTGTGTGGCATGCATAATTCTTTGGGCAAAGAAAACAACCTTGAAACATGTATCACGTATCAGAAGTTATCCTGGGGCTGAAGAACAATAAGACTAACCCAAACAAACAGTTCCAGGTTAATAATCTTAGAAGAGAAAAGGGGGTTGGATTATAATACCCAAACCCACAGACTTGTAAAATGTACTCACTTCCGGACATTTGTTCAGCAACGTTTTCCTACACCTGTAGGAAAAGAATATTCTTACTATTATCTTCTTCCTCTTCATTTTCTTCCTCTTCACATCATCATATTCCTGTGGCAAATTAAACTGTTAGAGGTATCGGTTACAAACTTCTAATAGATGTTCGGTTTTTCAGCATCTATTAAATAATAAATTCTTTATCCTGTTATTGCTTTAGTTAAATTAGGAGTGTTTCGTTTCCTAAAGTTTTTTTAAAAATGTCTGACTATCAAATTTGGTGACAATCAGTTTTTGGCGTCAAACGTTAAATATTTTGTTGTTAATGATTAAATAGTAAATTACTTGAGTATCATAAAATCCAGAAGCGTGGAAATAATTATAATAAAAGAGAAAATGACACATCAGTTACATTTTGATAATTTTATTAGTAAAGTTAATTTTAAAAATGTATTGTAAAAACAATCACAACAGCGTTGATGCGGCACACATTTGTGGTCTATATGTATTGCGTGTAAGCAAGTATGCTATTATTCAGCATTCATAGTTGACACCTGATTGATGGAAGAGATTGCCATTTAGTATGACGATTTCATGATCGACAGGCACAGTGATACACGGATATTTGATAGAGACCGACCGCACATGTCAGCACTACGCATCAATCACTTGTGCAACAAAGACATACGTGTACACGCGTAACTATGAACATATTAATTTAACATGAGGTACAAGTCTCGATAGTAAGATTAAATTTTTCTCAAAACGTTACGTGTAAGTATTATGAGCTTCTATTAATTTTAACATTATATTCTGTGCTGATAATGCAATTATTACAGCAGAAAACGAATGTGGTCTTCAAAGGCTTCTGCACAAAATTACCAACACTTGTAAAACTGCATAATATGGCAAGTTCTACAACTAAACCTAAAAATATGACTAACTCTGCATCACCAGAGACCTACTCTGTAAAGTCAGCACTGGATAGTCGTAAGTTTTGGCGTAGACAATGGAATTCATGTATCAAGTACAGTAGGAACAGAAATAAGTTTCTACATCACAAAATCAAACAGGATATCGGCATAACCACGAACAGTTAGTTTCTAAGTATGCAAATAAAAACAAAACTCATAATTGTACAGTGACACTTATATTGACGTAAGGAGCAGAAGAAAGACTATAAAATCTCATAACCGAAAGAAAAACACAATTCATAATGAAAACTACAGACATAATATCCGAGACAATAATACCCTAAATGTAAATATTTGAGAAGCGGAGTTACAGGTACAATGGAATGGATAAGAAAAAGAGAAATTACGTACACAACCCAGTTGTCAGGATGATTGATTCACTTTAATCAAGAAGGCCGAAAATGATAATGGTACCGTAAAGGGTAAAAGGATAAATATATGACGAAAGTAAAATGCATAGGATGTAAACGTGTACGCTTACAGTAGCGTGTAACATCTTCAAATAATAAGTACGTCTGCAAGTAAGTTTTTATAAGTAAGTAATTATAAAATATCTAAATTATTATTACAAATTTTAAAAAATCAAACAAAACTTCAATATAAATATAATATAATAATCATTATCTAACTCACGGAACAACTAAAAAACATACAATTAAACAAAAATTCAAAATTATATTGTTTTCATATTTCAAACATAAACATTAATATTCCCATTGACAATACATTAATACCATAAGAAATACACTGGAAACAAGTAATGAAAACAACACATATATTAGACAGTTAACTAAGAGTTTAAAAATTATTTAAAAGAATTATTTTTATTAAAATAACAAAATATACCATCCAAAAGGTGGCTTTGCTACGGGAACCCCAGCCACCAATGTCATATGAGAAATTTTTTTCAAAATCGTGACAAAGAAATAATAAGTAGGCCTATAATTAAATTTAACGACCCATCAGGATGCTACTTTAGATACGTACTTTAGATGACACTATATATATATCCCAAAATAAGGGCATTCACGTTTCTAATAGGCTATATTAAATTCAGTTAACAATTTACATAACAAAATAAACTTCACAACGGAAAAAGAATCAAATAATAATCTGAATTAATTAGACTTGACCATAAATAGAAATGAAAATAATTTCGAATACCCATTGTACAGAAAACCATCTCAAACTAATTTAATAATTCCATATAAATCTATTTATCCTCCCCAACATAAAATGGCAGCATTCAGTTCATTAAAATACTGATTAAATCCCATTAGAATACCATTAAATGAACAAGAAAGAAACAAAGACAGAAATATTATCAAACAAATAGCAATAGACAATGGATTCAAAATAAAAACTATCAAAAAAATAGAAAATAAAACAAAACATAAACTTCAACAAACACCTTACAAATCTTCATGTAAAATTTAATCTACTAATAATAATATAAAATGTATCAACTTTACTTATTACGGAAACATAACTCGTAAACTAATCAAACTCTTGAAGATGCATTTTTTAAAATATCTTATAACACAGATAATATTGTTTTTAATACAATAAAACCTAAAACTAAATTTAACGCTTACAATAAAAATTGTGTTTAGAAAATAGAATGTACAAATTGCAATAAACTGTACATAGGCCAGACGAAGAAACAACTATGCAAGAGATTAATTCAAAATTGCAATGCGTTTTTAAAACCTAATATTTACAAGTCTAATTTAGCCACACTCTGTTTAAATAATAAACATTTGAGAGATTCAAAATGTCACATTAAATAAAAACGAACAAAAATGAAAAAATGAATATCTGGGAAAATCTTAATATTTACAAACACAATAATAATAATCTACTAATTAAAGGACAAATTCAAATACAAATAAAACAAGATGATTTATTTAAAATCATATATTTATTTAAATAATAAAAATAAAACTAAATATTTAATAAATAGCTAACTACGTATACATCGCAACAATCGGAAAGTTGAATCGAAATAAAGTCGACTTTTAATCGACCCGTTAACTTTTAATGGAAACAATTCAATTACACGTTAATTCATAAAAACCTCTGAACTTACAGAATAATTGAAGAACATAAGAGACCTGTAAGAAACTCAACTAGTTACTTACAAAGGAATAACTTACAGTCCTGTAACATACTATCAACGCAATTTACAACATTAATGGTATCATAATTACAATTTTATCGTATATACAGTAAACTGCACATGCTGTTGTCATCTCACTAATTTACTATCGTGCACATGCTTCGGCGCGCTCTGAATCAAAATCATCCTGAGAGTTTTAAATATTTACAGTCCATGATTACTGTAAGGAAAAACACAAGAAGTCTCTACGTCAACAGTGAAATGCATGACACTTATAAACTCATATTTAAAGATACGTTATTATTAAAAACAGGTTAAAAACTGTCAGCGCTATTTTTTTTAATAACATAGTCAAAAATATCTATGACAAATTTCCTTTACATAAATTAATCAGCCATTTTATTGAAAAACTACGTACAGTGTTTTCTTAACATTGAAATATATTATAGATATTTGCGACTTACATATTTTAATATTACTTGCTTGTAACAAAATCGCATGTACTGAAGATCCTCTTCTGCCTGAACGTGAAAGTGTTTCACGACAAATTCCTTACAACATTGTTTATAAATTTTTATACTTACGGTCCATTTTTCTTAGGCGAGTAGATGATTACACATGCGAAAGAGCTAAACAAGAAGGCGTTCGGGGTAAGAGACATTAATTAAAATAACAGATTAAAATCAGAGTAGAAAATGAGACTGTGTAAATGGGTTTTTAAGGAAGTAAAAGTCGATATAGCCTACTAAATATTGTACCTGACTGAAAGCAAAATTTATGTTGAGTAAAACATGATTTCTTAACATTGATGTACATACTTATGTAACATTAGACTGTAATTACAGTTTGTAATTACGTTTGCATACATACTGTACCGACAAAACTTATCCCGCGTGTCAAGGGACGTGTGTGTACATTGTTTGGTCTCGACAGCTGTGATTGTGCAATAGTTTTCACTGTTGTATGTTATACTTCCATTACATTAACAAAACGACATAAACATTATATACACCTTGCAGGAGAAACTTTGTTGAATAACATCGTAATGTTAACAAAAATATAACAAACGAAAGGTTTCGATCAGCTCAAGTTTCGTAACAACTACATAATGTGTCTATTACTTTTATAATGTACTCTGTAACCATAGAACTCAACACATTTATATTAAATGTTACAATATGTCTACAAGAATGTTATCTACATAAATGGTAAGGGCTCAATGGGGCAGTTCTGTTCGACCGATGGAGGATTTTGCTAAGTACAAGGTGGTTAGTAAATAACTTCAGATCGTTAATGAGCGGCATCCCACCCTGATGTTAATGTGCGTTGTCCCTTTATTACTCACCAAGTGGCAAATTTTACAACCTCTACGTACGGTTGTAAGTGGTACGAACACCACTTAGATTCTTTGAAAATAAAATTCAAGCTGAATAGGAGACGCTTTTGACTTGATTTTAGCAAGATTTGTAACTGAAGCAAACATCTAAGCAACAAGAATTTATCCGTTATGTTCATTTGTAATCATAGACTCATTCGACTGTTACTAAAGCACCAGAGGAAAATGATGCCAATCCTGGGTATAAAAACGATCTGATCCTAGATAATTCAAGAAAATCCTAATTGATTAGTAAATTAAAGTAGGATACAGCTAAACGCAGCTGTCTTTAGTGAAACTTCAAGTGAAAAATATATTTTCAAGCTGACTAAAATTAAAATCCAAGTATAGTATTTCGTTTATTTAACTAGGGTATCAATCACAAACTGCAATCTGTACAAAGCAGGTTTCGTATCCACTTATTAGAGACGATCAAACGAAGTGAAAGAAAGAAACAATAAAAGAGGAACCAAATCTAAGAAGACTGAACAAGACTGAAATAAAGAAGTAAACAAAAAGGCTGAAATCCATTCAAACAAAAACATTAATAGAAAATTTCGATGATACGACAACATGCAAAGGGAATGTTTTTCCTGAAGGAAAACTAATAGTGTCCAATCTGGGAAATTGTTACTGTCGCAAACGTGATCCTTACCTACAGGATTTCCATGAAAGACGTTTATTTAAGCTAGATAGAAAAGATATGAGAGTGCCCACAATTCTTGTATTTAGATTAATTTTGACTCAACCAATGTAAATTAGTTGAAGTTAAGAAATGTAAGTATGAACAACAATGAAGTACAAAAATTTAAGTTAACTTGATAGATTAAATTTTTAATAGTAATTGTTAATTAGTTTAAAATTTAAAATGTTTCAGTAGTTCATCGATTGAAACACTAAGTTTCAACTAAAATATTTTAGTTTTTCACTAGCATAAGATTCTGAAATTAGCTTTCCCATGTTTGAATTTGTGATTCACTAAAGGTTCTCGAATTTTGTTTACAAATTGTTTCTTAAGAAATGTATTTCTTTACTACCTTAGACAAAGACTCTTTTTTTAATTTTATAGGTTTATTTGAACGTGACGATGCTGACCTACAATCTAGATATCTTACCTCGTGACCTACCAAAGTAGGGCCATTCGCTCTACAGCAGGCCCACAACGGCTTAATTGTGCTAACCTACGTCACTTCCATATCTCACTTGGGCGTATATGGTACCTACTGGCCAATTGCGGCTATCAGAGGGTTGTCTGGGTGTCTTGCCGAACTTACGGTAAACTTACATACGCTCTCACGGAAATTCTTTGTACGGTGTCGTACAAGATTGGAACGAATCAGTTTCTCAACAGGCGTGAAAAGAATTGACGAGAGCTTTGGCCACTAGCCGAAGCCCCCTTTCAAGGACGAATAGATGTAATGTGAGCTTAGCTTGCAACTAAATACTAATTCCCGCCTTGTAGAAATGCTGAAATTCGTCCTATCAGCGTGCAATGTGATATGCTCGGCTCGCAGCAAGCATAGTTTTATCCCGGACAACACAACTAAACCAGAGCGCCTCCCGCAGCCGATGTCTGCCTGCCTGACTATCTAAGTACGTCTGGTAGTTAGACTGGTCTTAACTTAGTCGTCTCCGGCCTTTTACAACTTTGTTCCCGCACCACTGACGATGCGCTTAACGGAAACGTATAAACATATAAATGCAATTGTTTTAATCTTATGGACCACGTTATTAGTCTTACCTCTCAACAGCCCAAAGACCTACAACAGTCAGAACAGACGGGTAGGAAGGATGCCGAAGAGTTCCTTTAATAAGTGTCGCAGTCTGTGTAACAATGTTATATGAACAAAATTAAATTTCTTTAATCAAAAACTGAAATAATTATATTAGTGATATAAAGTGATATAAGTTATATAAGAAACAATAATTTCTTATACAAATGAACAATAATCATCATTATCGTTTATTAATATTATTATTATCATTATGATTATTATTATTATTATATAACGGTAATGTTATCATTAATATATTACATGATGTCATATAATCGTTCTGTTATTATTATATATAATAATAATAAAATATATGTTTTTGTGTCAACTAAAGTTACAACGGACTAAAATGCCACTCAAACCGCCAGACGATGCCGCCACAGAAACTCTACTGTAAAACCCTCTCAACAAAAGATGCACCTTTTTAGTGGCCATAAAAATTACCTTTCTTAAAGTGAAGGGTACAAACAGATAACCGGTCGATGACGGGCCTGTTCAGTACCGACAACCCAATAATGCACAGCCTATAATCCTCCTCCTAAGTCGTCAGTCTTTCGACTGATTTGTTCCCTCCCCGCATATACCTGTGGTGCGTGTGTTACCGAGTCTCTCACAGGTATATGAGACTTACAATTTAACGCCGGATCCGAACGGCATAGTTGGGGAGGGCTTATACTAGGCAGGATACCGCTCGCTGGTTTGCCATCGCCTTGTAAGGGGGAACGGTCGTATATGAATCAAATGGTCCCAGCGGGAATATAGCCTATAATATACAGTGTAAAAGCGGGGAAAACTAAACGGAAAGTTAATTTTAATTAATAAGTAACAAAGCACATGTAATTGTTTAAAATGTAGCAGTATCTAATATGATGAACCACTTTAAGGTAGTAGCTTTTTACTAGTTTAATCAAAATATCAGATTAGATTATGTAGGGAGTGCATTCTTTAGATACGTTTTCTCTGTACAGCAACTTGTTGTTGAGATAAATTTGCAGTGAACAAAAAGGAACAATTTTACCTCTGTGCAAAGGAGTTTTCACTACGTACCGACCATGTTGCCAATGCGTGTATCTTGAGGCTTAAATATGTAGAAGGGCTGTTGGAAAATGGCTTGAACGTTTTGCAAGAATACAACATCTATGTAAAATAGGCCTACTAGTTTGGGCGTCTGCTTGGTAATGCAGATAGAGTATCCCGAATACCATGCCTGGAAGATTACCGACATTGTTGCAGAAAGGAAGAACAGAACGCTAGTAAACAATTGCGCGTATTCACCACAGATTTTTTGTCAGACAGTTGGACGACACATAATTTTCGACGAGATGTAATGGCTGATGAAGATATTGTAACTATATTTAGGTTAAAAGAAGTGGTGCATCGCTCTCATAGACGAGATATTTGTCAATCTGGTTCCAAAGTTCTGAAAAGATATTGGGCTCAATAGGATGCTCTTTGGTGAACTAGTCGCTGAAACGGTTTTGGGAAAGAGCAAATAGAAGAGACGTAGTCATGTAGCTAATATTATTCCAGAAGTTAAGTGCAATTCAATTTAAAGTAAATGCATAATAGATCATCTGATGTTTATTACGGTGTCGATAAAATAATTGATAAAATAAGGAAACTATTCTATTAGCTACATCTTTGCAACGATGTAGAGTAATGGTGATAGACTACAAGTAATGTGAAATATGTACTACAATTAAGGACCCACAAAGAAACAGGGGAAAAATCAGACCGCATAAAATTGAATTACCATTCGAGACAATTACCATAGAGATTGCAGGACTTATTCTAGTTACTGACAATGGAAACCAGTATATAATGATTATAGGTGTTTATTTTACTAACTGGATGGAGGCTTATACAATTCCAAATCAAAGAATTGCCACATTAGCAATGGCTTTAGTTTACAACTTTTGTTGCAGTTGTGGATTAAGCGTGGAAATCCATATGCATAAAAGAAAATCCTCGAGTCGGAAATTTTAAAAGAATTATGTCTAAAACTTAGTATTTTAAAGAACTTTACGACGCCTCTTCATTCTCAGTCCGACAGAATGGTGGAGAGGATCAATGAAATAGTTAAGCAACATCTATCAAAAGCTATTGACGAGAACAGAGAGAGTGGAACAACGTACAGACCTACCGCTATTCCTAATGTCATCAGTGCACAACACAACAGCTATAAAATCTAGAAAAAAGTAGTGTTTAGGCAGGACATCCGTCTTGTTAGGGACATGATGTTTGAGACAAACGAGACTCAGTTTCAAGACCGCAGAATTATCCTTTCCATGTAGAGAACCAACTGTAAGAAAAAATTGTTTAATAAGAGAACGGCTCAAGACAGCCAGTGCCAAAATAAAAACGCGGTATGAAATTTGCAGCAACAATGTGCTTTTGAAGAAGGAAACCAGGTTTGATTTTAACCCAAAGCGCCGTCGTGGTCACTCCTGAAAGTTTCAGACTAACTGGAAAGGCTCTTACAGAGTGAGAAATTGAGTTAACGGCGTTGTTTATCGGATACAACAATAAGGTCAACGGAAATTCAAGACCGTCCACCTAGACCGCCGGAAAAAGTTCTACTGCAGAGATAGCTTGCCAATTTGGGACGAACAGATATAAGGAAGGGGTGGTGGTACGTTGAGGATGTGGAAAATATGCGTGACGCTCGCACGTATAGTGTGAGCGGCAGTCTTACGCTCGAATAGATAGGCAACCTTTGTGACGGTGGCGCCATTTCGTCGGCGTAAACGTGTCTAGGTCAGGAATCGACATACCTTCTAGCTAATTCCAGAGCTCTTCTATCTAAGCAACTATTCCCGATTCGTCGGCGGAAAAGTGGTATATTTTTCAGAAACATCAGCGGGATACAAATTAGCAGCCAGTGGTGGGACAAGTTCAGTTATACCTGGCGATGTTACAAGTGCGGTTCGCATTAATTGTTACGGTTTAATGGAAAGTGATTATTGTGGTAATTAGTGCATTCTTTAATAAGATAATATTTATTGTTGTGCTTGGACACGTTTAACTTATATTATTGTATACGACTGCCTTTTTTGATTTTCAACTGCTGTTTGAATCTAATCAAATTTTGTAATTAGTGACTACACCTGATGTCAATTAATATGTATCCACCGTACAACTCAACGGTCCGTGAGACGCCGTAACAATTAATGCCTATTTTCAAAAAAACAATTTTCAATTTATAAACTAGCTAAGTGCATGAAGCGAACCTTCAGATGTTTTCCAATTAATTACGCATTTTTTTAATTGCAGTTTTGAAAAGCATAAACTTTACTCATGAGATTACCTTACGAGTAAAACAACTATGTAGGACTCACTTTTGCAATGTCCCACACGGTGTTTTGTGTGTATAGGCATGCCCGCACAAATTAAAAAAGGGAAGACATTTTGAGTACTATTACTTGTACAGTGACAAAATGCAGAGTAAAATGTTGATATTGAAAACTTAAAAATAACATATTTCTTATAAAGGAAATTAATAACGGAAATCTATTAATTTAGAACCTACTATATTTTACAAGCGTCTAAGTATTTTATAAGCACACATACAGAGAGGTACACGGTGCAGAAGGGCACACAGAAAGATTTATTATATTCAGTTCAACATGTACTCCAATAATTATACAATTAAGCTGACATCTATTTGTTTACATTTTCAAGTAATGTACTTTAGGGCTGGAAATGTTTTAAAATAACAATAATTAAAATATTTGTCGTTAATTAGATTTATTCGTTAAAATAGTTTTATTAGTAAGTGTATTTAAGTTAAAATGTGTAGAGAAAGTTAGTTATCAAATTTCTACATTACTTGGAGCGTGCGCCAACTGTAGTAAGTCTAGCACGCTTATAAACATTAATTACATAACACTACATTTCCTCCAAATGTCGCTCAGCTAACTGTAATGACCTGGACTAAAATCTTTTCCTGATCACACTGTAGATGTTGCACGATTTGACCACAAGGATAATTGATTACTTTTATTTTATTAACTAACTCAGTGTAATTGTTTCAGATCAACCTGAGATATACTTAATATTATAAAGAAAGTAATTCAAAATTCAAACACAAATAATCAAGAATAGTTACAAGTGATACATAAAAATGTACGCTGAAAAATGTTGAGATCGAAACTATAACTGAGTTTTTATAAGTTACAAAACAGAAATAAAAACAACCAGTAAGCTCACTGAGCTGTAGAAATTGCTTACTATTTTGAGTCAATAAGTTTTTTTTTTTGTATCGACCATCTGAGACCACATGCCAATTTCAATTCTTTATTCCTGTTTTTTCTTCAGAGTGGAAAAGTAGGGAATAAATTCCGAGATAAGATTGAATTGTTAGTCAGAAATGATTGTTTTTCGTGGTTTATTCTACCAGGTTCTTCCGCTTTCTCTGTCGTTGGAAACTGAGATGCCTCATCCGCCTTTGAGACCGTTGACCGGATGAATCAATAAGTTTGTTATTAGGTAAATTTTGAGATAAAATTATTTTTTCTATTCCGAAAAATTACAAAATCTTAATTTCTCTAAAACAACTATAAAAATTACAATTATAAACCAAACAATCATACAATACACATTGAAATTACTAACGTTAATTCATAAATGATTTTAAGGATCTATACTTCAATTATAGGTGCTCTGAACTTAAAAAATGATCATAGTAAGTGCTACACTCCTGTGTGAGTTAAAATTCCCGTTAGTCTGACATCGGGTGCACTTTGCAATTTTTGAAATTTCCAATCCTTTGTGCTCTTTTCCAGTTTTGTGCTCTAATGTTCTTAAAATTTTAAAATTTCTAAACTGCAAAATATACTTATATTATTAACAAAATTCTCTTTAATCATTTACGCCACATAAATTTTAGTAAATGTATTAAATTTATGACACACTATTCGGGTCCCGACGTCAAAAAGTTTTGAAAATTTCAAGTACAAAGACATGTTCTCATTTTGTTTAAAATTATCTTTAATATTATACAATACATAAAATTTTCTTGAATTTTCTCATATTTGATACTCTCGCATATTTCCTCTAGTATCCCTAATCTTGAGGAATTCAATTTCAAAGACAAAGAAAGTTCGTAGTGTAAACGTATCGGTAGGTAGTATAAATGTATGGACACAATTCACGAAAAATCGGTTGATATATTGAAATATGTGCGAGTATATGTCACAGTCACAGTCACGGTTAAAGGGCCGCGTTACATCTAAGAACTCGTTTCTTTCATTTAATAAAGAGAGTTCAATTTATTTTGTAACAAAATTTCTGATGAGATGACTGACAGGAAATATCGGAAACTGTCAGATGAAGCTAAATGTATAATTATTTTATCAAAGATAATAATATAATTTTTAATTTTTGTTTGTCGTGGATGCTACAAATGTTTTATGTGGAGTATACCATACCCTCACAGAAAACACGATGGTCCTGCTTGCGTTTTACCAGCGTTCCACAGAATTATGTTTAGGCCTATATTACTTCGTTCTATTGCATATGACATAGCACACAATGCTTCCGTAATTCACGGTTGCGCTAAGTAAGGATCGTGTTACACTTACGTGTTTGTATGTCATTAATGGAATGTAAATAAAACTCATTCTCCAATTTTACTATGTATGTTCCCTCTTGCGTAACTGCTTAGTAAGGTTATTCTACTAATATAATAATAATGTTTGCTTGAATAGCAAAACACAAGTATTTTATTCTTGTGTTTGCCGTTCGAGAAAATTTACACTGAATTCTTATAAATTCTATTGGATGTGCTTTACAAAATGGCAGTTTCGATTATTTATCCTTATGATAAGTGGCCTCGAAAGTTTAAATTTTGAAGCCTACAAGCTTAGTAACATACTGAATTTACTGTTTTACTGTGTTTGCTTAGTAGTCCATAATTTACTGTTTTTGATAAAAGAAATTTTGTCGAATGCTAGGGATTGTTACGATTTTATGTTATTAATAAGAGTTCTTAAAATTTAACAGTAGCATAACCATTAGGCTTACAATAAAGTTTGGAAATAGCAAAGCAATTGTTCTATTTTCTATAAAGTTTAAGTTTTGTAAAAAAGTAATTGTACAAGAATTGTAATTAATACAACAGTCATTAAGTGGGTAGCAAAACTTACCTACTACTGTTGACGATATAAAACTATTATTTGCTAAACAAATATTATCAATTGTTCCTTTTATTGTACAATACTGATTCCAAGAGTTCTTTCAGTGCAAACGTTCCAGAACGGGAATTGCATTCTATGCATCCTATAGTGTTTAGAACTGTTTTATTGTTGTTGATAACCTTTAAAATGCAACGATTAGTTACGAATATGTTGACTGAATAAATAGGACTTCAATATTATGGACTATGCTTTATACATTAAACTATTGTTAATAATGACTATGCTACTCTTATTCTGAAGTCGTTTGGGATTCTCTCTACGCTGGGTACTATGTAATGTAAGTTAGGC
Organism: Magicicada septendecula; assembly: GCA_034769895.1. Classification (NCBI taxonomy): domain Eukaryota; kingdom Metazoa; phylum Arthropoda; class Insecta; order Hemiptera; family Cicadidae; genus Magicicada; species Magicicada septendecula. The sequence goes on from CM068372.1 coordinate 192,398,870, forward strand.
CTATTACCTCTCACCGAGAATGGTGTTTCACGCTAATACCACTATATAGCAGGGATCGAGCATGTCGAGTGTGTGTTTATACGTAGTTTGTGGCAAGAGATCAACTGGCAAAATTCCAAACCGCAAAACTGTGTAACATTCCTAACCCCGATGATAATGCGAATACTAATTGAGCACTAAACATAATTGATGAAACTTGCAGTTGCATGGAGTCTGAGAATTTAGTTCACTCTTCATTTAGTTTTTTTTAATTCGTAAAAAGAGTAGCAACCACACCTTTGACCGATGCTAAGTATCTATAATTTTGTAGGAACTTCTGCAAAGGGCGATTAGTGTCGATGAAAACTAGATCAAAGCGACAGTCTGCAGGGTTGTGACGACTCTCCTGAAGACTTGCTGGATCGGGTAGGAGAGTCCAAACAGTGTCGATTGGTCTCACGGACAACCACGGAGGAACGTAAAAGGAACTGCCGAGTCCCGGTAAATAACCAACCTGGGCGCGTGAACAAACTGGAAACAGATATAACCTGGATTGAGATAGAGATCTCCGGACGAAAGCTGACAGCAGCCTCCGCCAACTAAAATTTCGTGCGGGTCAGCCTTCTGCACAGAGGGAGAAAGACGGAGCCTCGAGACGTTTAGCTGGCTTTGTACGGGAAACACTGTCTCTCAACCGCTACCGTTATAGCGGATATAGTGATTGAGAACATAAAAACTAATAGCAGCCTGTTCGAGGTGCAGGGCTTCAAGAAGACGTTCTACTTGGCCATCACTAGCTCGTGATTAAACAGGCGGTCGTGTGCTACCAACGGGATGCAAACACATTAGCTGCGAAAACCGGCAGGCGGTCTTCTAGAACGACCGCGCAGAACCTGATGAAGAGGAGATAAACGAGTCTAGTTTGTAAACAACAGTTGGCGTCCAAAACCGTGTCCGACACCTGGATTTGCTACTCCATTATCGGAACCTAACCTATTCCCCAGTGGCCCGCTGCGCACCACATTTGTGGCCAAACACGAGATCCGGGAGAAGGAGCAAAGCCAACTTTTCCGCCAACCAACCAATGTACTGGGATTCGGACAAGAAGAAGCGGATCATCCGAGACCAAGTAGAAGAAATCTTGCGACAGCGGATAATCGAACCAACCATCTCTCCATACAGCTCTCCGGTGGTGACTGTAAAGACGAAGGACACCACACCTCGGTTCTGCGTAGACTTCCGGAGGCTGAACGAGCAAACCGAGGACGTAGACTCACCACTAATATTGATCTATGAGATGATCAAGGACCTCAGCTAGGCCAAAACCTTCTCGATCCTGATTGTGAAGAGTTCATACTGTGACATTTTGTTGGATGAAGAAGGAAAAGAGATACGGCATTCTCGGTATTAAATGGAGGTACTTACAACTTCCACGTCATGTGGTTTAGACTGATGAACTCGCCCATCACTTGCAAATGGATGATGGATAATGTGCTTATGGGGCTGTCACGGGAATGTTGCCTCGCCCACCTCGATGATATCATTTACTTCCACAAATGGAAAACTCGCCTGCGACAACTCGATAAAGTCGTGAAAAGGCTGGAGATGTATCAGCAGACTTGCACCCTCAGTAAGTGACATTTCGGCCGGGTAGGAGTCTTGTTTCTGAGACACGAGACAACAGCCGGCACCTAGCACCAAGAAAGACCTACAACGCTTCTTGGGAACCTGTAACTGGTTGAGAGAATAAATTCCCCGATTTGCCATGATATCCACGGCGTTAGGGAACCTGCTGTATACGAAAAGTGGCACTGTGACAAGTCAGTACAGGGAGTTTCCAAAGAGGTCAAAGCTGCTTTCCGACAACCTTTAAGGCTATCACGCCTTAGCAAATTTTTCAATGTTCCTACAAACGGGGGGAACCAAAAGGGCCTCGAGGCAGAGCTGTACCAATTCACCAAAGCAGGAGAAAGATGTATCATCTCGTACACCAGCGCCAAGTTCACCATGGTGTAGAATAAATGTCACTCCAACGAACTCCAATTGCAATGATTACAAGACAGATAGCGCCAATCGTACAACGTGCGAGTTATATTTGTGGCCATTTTGGGTGAGGACAATAGTTGCTATTCGCGGTGTGATGTTCGGTAGCTGCCTTCGCTGTTGGTTCTGCGCGGCAGTCCTCTTTGCTCAGTAGCGGGATGTAGAGCCTGATGCTGTCCCAGTCGATGAGCTTCGCTTCATCTTCTTTCTCTTCCATTTCGCAATTCTGTCTGTCCTGTCGCTTCCTTCACGTCGTCAGATGGAGTTAATTTTGCGGCTTTGCATTGCATTGCTTTGTAGTAACATTGCATCTTTGCAGTCGTGTCTTGGTTGCAGCATGTGGGTTGAGCCCAATGGCTGCCAGAAGATAACTGATCTGGTTCTACGACAGGTCCCTAAAACTGGAAAGGAAGACCGCCAACACAATGTTTCATGAGATGGAAGAAAGCCTTATGTCGTAGCATTGCAACCGTATTGATCTAGGCGACATGGAAATGAAGTTAAGGAAAGTAAGCTGTTAAAGAATGTAACAGAAGTGACGCCCGGGGGGTTCTTTATGGCGTTTTATCACGAATCGCCCGAGGGAATTTAAATCAGATCGGGGGTGGTGGTTCTGAGGCGCTGATACCCCTTAGGTAGGGGAAGGTAGAGGTCGAGGCAGCGGCAAAGAGAGTTACTGCCAGCAACCTGACAAAGGCAGTGGGAACTCGAAGACGGTCACGGATTATGTCATTTCTAACAAACCAAGGAGATCCCGACAAGGAACGGAGGGTTTCAGATTTGAAACGTTCTAGCCTACACTTGGTGGTCGACAAAAGTAACACCATGCGGGATCCACTTAGGTCAGGCCTGACCAAAGAAACAAGAGGTAAATTTTGAGTTTTGTGCGCAGAGCCAGACGATTGCGGCAATAAATAAAGGGCAACAGATTGGTTAGGACGCCGCAAGCCTTGACAAGGCTTTCAGTCACGTGGGCGTTGAAGCAAAGACGCCGGTCAAGCCGAACGCCTAAACACTTCACTGATTTTTTTCCAGGCAATGGGTCTCCCCCCTAAGAAGAGAGACTGGCATCGAGAAAGTGACTTACGTGTGAAACAGATCGCCTCGGATTTGTCCGTATTTTTCGTCACTCGCAACTTCCTTAGCCAGTCCGAAATCAGGTCTAACTGACATTGCAGCTATGTACTTGCAAACCGCGGGCACAGGGAGCTTCAGTGATACATTTTGATTCATCCTCGATGAAGAGGGACAATTTGATCCAGAGGAAAACTGGCAGACTGTTTGTGTACACTAGGTACATTAGGGGCTCCAGAACAGAACCCTGCGGAACGCAGGCGACAACAAGTTGACCTGTAGAAGAGGACCCATTGGCGCTCACCTTGAAGGTACATTCGGTAAGATCCGACAGGAGAAAAAGCATAATGGCTGCAGGAATGGGCGAGTAGGCAAGAATGTTGCGGTCTAGCCTCGCTTCTTTTCTCCTCACATGTTGGTGTCGTCGCGCGACCATCAGAGTGCTTCCTGAGTGGCTCGCTGTGCGCTTTCCCGGTTCCCAAAAGGTGTTTGCAGCAAACGTATGACAAGGCTCCCTGGAAATACCCCTGACTGGCACTGAGAGCAGATGCCTTTCGCAGCTGACACAACATAACAAATTTAAGAAAATAAATCTAGGTTGAATAGTAAGTATCGCAAAACAAAGTTTCAAAATATCTGAAGAAACTATACTTTTTAAGGATAAATTACACATTTTATAGAAAAACATAAGTTAATTAGAAGAAAGTCACGCATAATATTTTTTAATCATAAAAGTACACCGTTCGTTTTCTCGTCTATAATTATCTTAAAACTTTTAATGATTATAACACAACTAATTGCATTAAACTCAAATTCAGAGCGCAAAATTTTTTCAATTTTTTTTTCAAGGTAAAAATCTTTTCAAGCCTTTTTCGTAAAAACCTTGTACAAATTTATCTAAAATTTTAAATTCCAATGTTCTGCAATTTTGAAGAATATTGGGTTTTTACTCTTAAAAATATTCGATCACTTAACACATTATATATTATAACATACTATATACAATATAAGTATGGCACACTACGTTATTATATATTATAAACGTATGTATTATTTACATATGATACTAAATAATAAGTTAAGTAAATACGAGACATGTACTAATTATTAATATGTTATCAATTAGAAAATTGCATTAGTTAATAAAGTAATCATCTGTTGTTGTAAACAAAAACCGAAGTGCAGTTCATAATGCATTTACAGTATAATATCTTTCCACAGTGTAATTTCCTACTAAATAAAACTTAGTAAACTTTAGTTTACGGTTTCATAATTTGCATTTGAAGACTATATGTTGACCTTGGACGTTGTTTAACTTAACGAAACCATAAACTTTTTAAAGTAACGTTTCCCTTTACACCTTGACACAACAATTACGTCATAATTTATTTAAAGGAAAGTGCTGAGTAATAAAACCAATAACATGCAACTGGAACGGTTGTAAATTTGTATAATTGAACGCTGAGCGATATAAACAAGACAGGTATTTCAAATTCGATTACAGCAAACTCCGATAACACTACTCTTAACAGGTATAATTACTACAGTATTCATAAATCGATTAGTAGTTCCTATAAGGAAGAAATATTTAGTTCGTTTCAGTAATTAAGATTAATAAGATTTACCGAAATAAGGTAAATTCATAGTGATTTTGTTAACCTAACAGGCATGAAATTTGGAATTTGTGACATAAAGTTAGGTGCTTAAATCTACATGTAATATATACGACTTTATTCTGTTTCATGCCAAATACGTCTTTTAATATTTTGATTATTACTGTAACATTAAGGGGGCGCAGACTCATTTATACGTTTTTATACCTGCAAAAATAAGCAAAACATGTGCATTGTACAAAGTTTCAATAACTCGGAAAAGAATATTCAAATTACGCAGAGCCTGTAATGTAAAGATTGTCGTATGTTGTAGTTAAATAAAGTAATTAAGGGCTTAAAAATACCAAAGATGGCATGGAAATGCTTAAAGATATACAAGTAAAGAAACTGAACGACACATGCTGAACGAAAAAATAATAATTTTAGTCAAAACTAAATTTCACAATATCACATTTCATTTTAATAATATGAGTTTGACTGCAAATATTATTATCAATTATTATCATAAAACATTTCATTCTACGTTATCAGAACTTCGGCTTGCCGTTCTGTAAGGCCGTGGTCCAAGGTTGTTGGGTGCAAATGTTTCAGCCATCTTGAGTGCAAAAGGCTGCAACACTCTGACCAAGGTTTCGCAGTCATTAACCTGAAACAAAAGTGTCCACTAAACATATGCCACAAAGTGTCTCGTTACGGGTCTTATAACCACATCTGTTTTTCTTTAATTAATTACTGCTGAACATAATAAGATGTGGCATTGAAATTCGGTAAACTCATCAGGTGCATTATTTATTCTAACTAAAAACGAAACAAAATGTTATATAAATTTTTTTAAAAAGGCAGCTGGTTAAAGAATTAAATTTTACAAATATGGGTAATTATAACAGAAATATTTTATTCTGAATCCGACGATACATTTTTTATTTCATTCGGATAAAAATAACTTAGATGTTATGTTTCTTTTCTAATAAATCATTTGGTCTATTTTTTGTAAAAGAACTGTATATTTTTTCAGCCTATTATAAATATACAACTATTTGTTTACTATTTCTTTTATGAAGTTGCTAAACTGCTACAATTTTTTGTTCAGACAAAGCTTTTTGTCATCTCTGACATCATCAGGTCATGAACAACTAAATTTTATTTATTTTTTTTATTTATTTTTTTTTAATTTACCCCTCCTATGGTTCTTGCCGCTGCCGCTCATCACGGGAACTTTGTCCACATTTTTCCGTTAGGCATTTTACCAACGTCCGTCACTTGTTTTAAGAATCTCCCGTTAATTTCTTTATGTTATTATTTTACTTTCTGACTTATAACTATTTCGTAATCTTTTATCAAACTTCGTCAATTTTAGTGTATTGCTCTTATTGTTTTAATTTTATTTATTTTTTACTATATTTAAAATATTTCTTCATTTGTAAATTCACTTTTACGAGTTTATTAAAGTCTTGCATATAGTGAGTTCATTGTTTTATCGGCTACCGCTCTTCACGGGAACTTCGTCTATATTTTCCGTTAGGCATTTTACCAACGTCCGTCACTTACTTTATGAATCTCCCGTTATTTTCTTCATGTTACTATTTTATTTTCTTGACTTATAACTTTTTTGTAACCTTTTATTACATTTCGTCAATTTTAGTGTGTTATTCTTATTATTTTAATTTATTTTTTGTTCATTGTTTAATATGTAATAAAATATTTCTTCATTTGTAAAATCCACTTTTATATTCATTAACTTATTCTTATCTTCTTTTTTAACTTTAAGTATTTCTAGTTCTTCTATTAGTTTTATTTTTTGCGGATTGTTTTCTATTTTGATTATTTCCATATTTTCATTTGGATTTATGAATTTATGGCCTGATTCATTGAAATGTCTTGCGTATAGTGAGTTCGTTGTTTTAATCCCTTCTCCTTTTCCATGTTCATTCATTCGAATTTTAAATTTTCTTCCGGTTTCGCCCAGATATATCTTATTACATTCCCCACATTTTAATTTGTATACGCCGCTTTTTTCTGTTATTGGAATTTCTTCTGTTTTAGCATTTTTTTTTTGCTATTAAGACTTATTGTATCATTTATAAATTCGCCAACATATAAAATATTAAAAGAAATAATTAAAAAATCAAAATGGCATATGAAAAAGAAGAACTCCACAGCATAGAAAATAGCAAAAAGGTAATAGAAAGTTAAAAGAAATAACTATAACAAATAAGACAAAACTAATGTCATTAGATATAAAAGATATGTACACTAACATACCAATAGCAAAAACAGTAGAAATAATAAAGAAAAACAAATTAAGTAATATAGAATGAAAAAACGAAATAATAGAAGGATTGGAATTATGCCTAAGCCATAATTACTTCAGATTTAACAACAAATTTTACATACAAGAAAATGGATTACCAATGGGATCGACGCTTTCACCATTAATGGCAGAGATATTCATGAATAGCTTTGAAATCAAAATTTTAAAAGATATAGATAAAGAAAGAAAAATTAAAAAATGGATCAGGTATGTAGATGACATACTAATAGTTTGGGAAGGTGAAGTAAATGAATTTAAAAAAATTACTGAAGAATTAAATAACATAGAGAAAACAATAAAATTTCAAGAAGAAATTGGAGGATTAGAAATTAATTTCCTGGATATCAATATAAAAATTGATGATAACAAACTCAAATTCGATATATATAGGAAAGAAACATACTCAGATTTAATAATTCCACAAGAATCATATCATCCAGTCAATTATAAAATGACAGCATTAAATTCATTTTGCTATAGAGCTATAAATTATCTACAAAATGAAGAACTCAAACAAAAAGAATTAAAGAAAATACAACAAATAGCAAAAAATAATAATTACAACCCTGAAATAATTAATAGAATAGTTAAGAAAATAAAGAAGTAGAAAAGAACAAAGAAAAAACAAATGAAGAAAATAAATATAAAGGAGCAATAACATACATAGGATATCAAACAAAAATGTTACAAAAATGCTTCGAAAAGTACGAAATACAGATAGGAATAAAGGAAACGAAAAATGTATTCGAATATATAAAAAATGCTAAAACCGAAGAAATTCCAAAACAGAAAAAGCGGCGTGTACAAATTAAAATGTGGGGAATGTAATAAGATATATCTGGGTGAAACCGGAAGAAAATTTAAAATTCGAATGAATGAACATGCAAAAGGAGAAGGGGTTGAAACAACGAACTCACTATACGCAAGACATTTCAATGAATCAGGCCATAAATTCATAAATCCAAATGAAAATATGGAAATAATCAAAATAGAAAACAATCCGCAAAAAATAAAACTAATAGAAGAACTAGAAATACTTAAAGTTAAAAAAGAAGATAAGAATAAGTTAATGAATATAAAAGTGGATTTTACAAATGAAGAAATATTTTATTATATATTAAACAATAAACAAAAATAAATTAAAATAATAAGAATAACACACTAAAATTGACGAAACGTAATAAAAGGTTACAAAAAAGTTATAAGTCAAGAAAATGAAATAGTAACATGAAGAAAATAACGGGAGATTCATAAAGTAAGTGACGGACGTTGGTAAAATGCCTAACGGAAAATATAGACGAAGTTCCCGTGAAGAGCGGTAGCCGATAAAACAATGAACTCACTATATGCAAGACTTTAATAAACTCATAAAAGTGAATTTACAAATGAAGAAATATTTTAAATATAGTAAAAAATAAATAAAATTAAAACAATAAGAGCAATACACTAAAATTGACGAAGTGTAATAAAAGATTACGAAATAGTTATAAGTCAGAAAGTAAAATAATAACATAAAGAAATTAACGGGAGATTCTTAAAACAAGTGACGGACGTTGGTAAAATGCCTAACGGAAAAATGTGGACAAAGTTCTCGTGAAGAGCGGCAGCGGCAAGAACCATAGGAGGGGTAAATTAAAAAAAAAATAAATAAAAAAAATAAATAAAATTTAGTTGTTCATGACCTGATGATGTCAGAGATGACAAAAAGCTTTGTCTGAACAAAAAATTGTAGCAGTTTAGCAACTTCATAAAAGAAATAGTAAGGATGGCTGCTGATTGAAATAATATTTGTTTACTTCTCTTGTCTAAAAACTGAACATTGTACTCATATTTATGGTCTACTGTTAAATATAAATGAGCATCTGATTGAGACATTAGTTTTCAAGTAGGTTAAATAATATATGATTCAATACAACCGAATATTATTAAATCATGAATCACTACGTAAATCAAGTTTAAACTATTTTTCAAGTAAGCATGGTAATACAGTATACACGTAAATATGCAGTTATTAAGATGATAGTAGAATAAATGTTTTGTTATGAAAGAAACATAATACCCCTGTTATCTTTTATTCATATTCAATAAAGTAGCATTGCATTATTCTTAATAAAAGAGCTAATTTTTTATGTAACAAGACATTATTGTCGTAAGTTCTAACTTTAGTGAATGTAGACTTATATAACAATTTAAGATAAGGTTTAATAACACTTTAAAATAAGATAACACTTTCCTTTTTTGTACTTATAACAAATGGTAATCGTACTGTGTGTAAAGCACATATAATTATTTAAATGTAATTTAGAAGGGAATTAAATATTAATTATATTAAAGGCCTGTTGATGCGTTATGATCCGTTATGCGTTATGTCAGATTAGGGCTGTAGTTTTGGCCTCACATCTGACTTGTTATATGACTGTTCCTCTTAGACCATATTTTTACGATGACCATATGGACCATTGAGTTCACGGAGGAAAATTAATAATTGAATACTAATGAATCCGTTACTCACAACTTTAGTTATATTTTCAGTAAACCTATCACTCATGTTAATCAGTATTCTAAGTCACAATTCACCAAATCACGCTATCGCAACAAATAATAAATGTTACAAATTAACAGTATCTACACACCAAAATAATAATTAACATTTGATACTAAGCCGTTGTCAAAATTGTAATAACACTTCTTATCGCTTCGATTCGCATTATACCAGTTCACACTACAGCTTGTAATTCCTGTTGCTTCAGTTAGCACTCTCTAATTAAAAATAGTTTTAACTTTATGAACGAAAAAGTTTCTACTATGTTGTAAAATAATTGAGAAAATAAAGACGCACGACAGCTCCAGAAACAGAAAACAAAATCTTACGCTGCCCAGCAAACGTACATAGGACGTGACAATCGACGGGGTGCAACGGAACCTGCCTATTTCATTAATGTAAGAATATTTATATTTTAATTAATTAATTTTTTGTCATTTATATATATTTTGTCATATAACTACAATACAAGTTGTCACATATTGCATTTCGTACTTTGACTATCTTAATTTAAAAACATTTATGTCAGGTAAAGGAAATTTTCTGTATATTATGTTACTGTTTCAATAAATTGTTAATTTGCCGTTTACATTGTTGATCAGGTGCTGCAACTGATGAGTTTTTTATTTATCGTGTGTACGTACGTAAGTAGTGTCGTACGTCAACGTATACAAACGATTTCTCGCCGAGGCTAAACAAAGTTTGTCCCGACTCATGACAAAGTTTCCTAATTAAAACCATAGCCTGATACATAACTCGAGTCACATAATTGTACCAGCTGGCTTGTGTAGTGTGTAAAACCACTTCACATAAGATTTATTACTTATAGTAAACATGCAAACAACGAGTTTAGAAGTCTCATCGTTTAGAAGACTTGAAACGCGCACCACAGTCTTGGAGTAAAATACCCTATATTATTATACAACAAAACATGTTTGCCTGCTTGGCAATCATTTTTACATAAAGTTAAGTCCGAAGCTGAATCATGAATTGTTATTTTAATACGTATTAAAACTTATAAAATTGTGTTTTATATTTCTATAACAACTACTGTTGTTTCGTCTGCTATAGGCCTATCATTATTAATTCAATTTAATCTCAAATATTCAGAGATATTAGGACATATTATTTTATAGCAAGGAGGTTTATAGTTAGTAAATTTTTAGCTCGGTTTCTACAGAGAAAAATATTCCTTCTCAGGCTGTATCTGAAATACATTTTAATATTCACCAAGTCTACTTTGAATATCGAAGTTCTACCTTCTTTTTATCAAAGTCTACCGTATCACTTACTGATTTTTGTAGTTAACATATTTTGATTCAGTTTTACACTGACAATATTTATTTGAGCATCATTCTTACACAGACACACACGCGCGCGCGCGCGCATACCCGTTTATTTACCGAGATAAATATATACAAAGTTACATATGATGGTATGTGGGCAGGCGCGCTTTTGTGTAAATACAAATTATAGAAAATAACTTTTTTCGTGCTGCAACTATAACCATGAAAATCTTTCGTAAATAATGGGTATCATTGGATTCTTTAATTTAAGTTTATTATATCTATTAACTAGCTAAATTACATTTAGTCCACTAAACAGATGTACAAGGTCAACCTGGTAAATATTCCAGTTATACGCAGTTATAAAATATTCTGGTTGTGTCTTTAAAGGGGAAAATACAATTATAAAATTCAATAAAAATTATTCATCAACTTGTCTATAAAGTTTGATAAAAATATAAGACAAATTGTTTGGACAGTTAGGCAGTATTAAAGGAAGCTACGATTTAACAGAATTATAAATTATTCGCATTACCATAATTGTTTTATTATGATAGCTTCAAGCACTACTTGGTTTGCTAGAATGACTATTAGCAATGCGCCAGACATGTATATGGTTGAAAATACTACTACCGTTATTTTGTAATCATACAACAAATTTTATTTTTTTTATTTTTTGAGTTCATCAGTGAGTGTGTGTACTATTATAGGAAAAGGTTTTATTACATTATAAATTTTGATTATTTTTTATAAAATCTAATGTCATATCACATTGCAATGGATCAGCTTATCAGATCTGTATCCTGTAGCAATAGTCATTTATAAGTAGACTTATAATATCTTAGAACATAAAATACGTAAAGACTTACGGTTTTCGACTGTCAGCTGTTTCCTACATGTGATAAAGAAAATTGTTGTTACATTCTTTGAGTATATGTTTTGTTTCTTTAACAAAATTTCTCCACGAAAACATGTAAGTTTAAACTAAATTAAGTTTAAACAAAAGCATACAAAATACCATTCACTTTGTACGTTTATGTTGGAATTTTCCATGTATGTTTGTATTAGTATGTTATGTAATTTTGCTTATCCTAAGAGTGAATATTACAAACTTGGAAATTTTTTTTTCAGAAATTAAGATACTTTTTTATAAAAACAGCTGACACTACTTGTAATCAATTAGGTATTACACATAAATAACGTGGAAGCGTAAACTGTGTAAAATAAATTTAAACCAACAAATCTGATGTATGTATTATAATACTTTTTAAAATACCTTTGGGAATGAATTTTTTTATTTTTTATCATTATAGGTAGCCCTACACCTGTCGTGCGTTTCGGATACTTAATCTCTACCTTCAGGGGATTCAGTGTAAATTTTATTACGCTAAACTATCCAAAGTAATTAATCTTTTGATAATATAATAAAAAACAAACAAATTTGCAAGAAACTTAATAAAAAAGATTTACATAAAAAGAAATATATCAATTTTAATATTTTTGTTATGTTCAATTTTTAATAATTTGAAATTCATAACTTTTACATGCTTAGTTTTTGTAGAAATATCAATTTATTCAACAACACATTGCTAAAATATTTAACTGCAGTTGCATATGAAAGCTTAATACATATTAATGTTCATAGAGCCTGCATTATAAACAGAGCTCTGTACGAAAGAATGTAACTGATAAATACCAACTGTACGTGACAATAATTTAGACGTATTCATAGTAAATATGTTGTACGGGATCTATACATGTAGTGAGAATATACTATGTGGACTGTAGAGCAATAGCACGCTAATTAAGATATAGTTTTGGCAGATGTGATTATGATTATGACCAAGAGTGCTTAATGATGTGTTCATAGTTTATATTAAATTTTACGACAAGATGTTTTAATACGGTGTATATAAAGTACATAACTATTCCAAGGGCTGCATACCAGTAATACACTTTGCACCATAGAAGAGTCTCAACGGTGCACCATTGGTAGCAACGCTACACCTATGGTAGAGGACATTCGAATCTGCAAGTAAATTTCAGAACACAAGTCAAATGAAAATTAAATATTAATTACCGAGGTGAAATTCATTAAAACATTGTGTTTAATAATTTGTATATTGAGTCTGGAAAATAATACCTTTCTGTATATGTATCATCATCAATTTGACAGTACAAAACTAGTTTGTTAGTGTCAATAAACGCACTTAGGCTTATTACTTCCTAAACGGCAGAGAATTTATATCTAAATATCACTACTGTAATAACGACTCAGAACACTAATTTTTTTATAAGTAAAATCGTAAAGATTTACCTTACAGCCTAAACTGGCTTTCACCTTTAAAAGGCTTCTTCAGAGCCTAAGTTCTCCTAATTTATATCTGACTAGCTTGAGTTTATAAAATCCTAAATTTCTCTAAAATACAAAATTTGTAGTCGTGCAACTGCTTTTAAATGTAATAACATTACGGTAACATTAATGATTTTCTATTGACTAGTTTTCACCCATATAGTTTGTTTCTAAAATGTATATTTTCAGTTCATTAACATTTTATAAGAAGCGAGTTTTCCTAATACGCGCTGATAAAACCAGCTGCGTGGATAATTTTTTTATTTTGGTGATAGTTTAACGACTTAAATTTATAAAAAAAGTTTTATTTTTTTAAAAACTGTAACACTTGGAGTACTAACAGTTGGTTGTGCAAATTTTATCTATATGTCGTTCTATTTTGTCATTGTGCATTGTTTTCAGTGTGATGTGTTTGTATGTGTTTCACACTAGGTTTTGTTGTATTTACATATACAGCTTTCTGTACTTTTGTAAATGTCTCGTTCCGACAGCATGTGTAAATTTAATATTTAATAAACCATTCACTTAATGGTAGAAGTTTCTAATAATTCTTAGCGAATATTTATGATGTTTCCAATATTTTTAAAAATATAATGACTTAATTAAAGTGAATATATTACAAAACTACTAAAACAAAAAAAAACTTTGTAATGTAATAGAAAAGTTGAGGACAATTAATTGATGATCCATTTTATATGTGTTAAACTCAAAATGGTTTCACATTAATGTAAAGTGGTTTGTAGTCTTATGATTTTGTACAAGTTAGCAAAACCAATTACGAGAGTTACACTACAACGTATCTAGGAACTGATGGTAAAAAACAATAATTATTTACCTAAATAATTCTAGCTAAAGTGGTAGTTAGCAAGTGATGTGCTACAGTGGTGTCAGTAGTGACACGTGTATAGTGCTGAATTTTACAACGTAGGCTGTTTGTCTTTTCACAGTTACCTCAATGACCCTGTCACAGCACATGCCGTCTTCCATGTGTTGATCAATCCCATAACTCTAATTATTTATGGTCATTCGTTTTTCACTTTCTCGAAGTTATTATGCTAGTATTTGTTACAGACACCTAAGTTCTCCTATTTTTGTGTGTCCAAAACGTACAACCTGTCTTTGATTTAATCCCTTCATTACCTTCCCCTGTCTCTTCATAACACCCGTAATTATCCTGATTAGTATTTTTTCCATCTAGATTTCCTGAATCTTTGCCGTAAAAAATGCTTTCTGCTGCTAAATGTTTGTTTCGATTTCCATTACTAGTGTTGCACACATCTGCACCATAACTTACTACGATTTTAATTACATTTTTACGTAGAATGTTTCTTTCTGTGTATGGAAAATATATTTACCATAATGTACTTATGCTAAAATTATTGTCTAAATATATTTGTACCATTATATCGAATTCAAAAGTTAGGTAATAGAAAATGTCTGTAACTAAGTAAGTATAAACACTTTGCAATAAATTATGTGTCAATAAGGTTATATAAGAGAAACGCCAATAACCTAAATCTAAGGTCTACAACGGTTTCATGCATTTAAGAAACGCTACTTTTATATGACAGAAATCACTCTGTTACAAGTACACAAAAGGAAAAGGGACGTTTACTGTTAGTGGCATTTGTAAGTGAATAAGGTAAGCAAGTAAAATGATGACAGTTTCTGCAAATGTAACAACGAACAGAGCTACAGTTAATACAACTGACACTTCTCATTACTGCATTCTCTTTTAATGTTTGTAATTTATATGTTTGAATGTATTTGATAAGATAGGTCTTATTTGTTCTACTTTATTTCATTCCTTTATTTGTTAATAAATATCAATTACTGTTAGTTGTCACTTACTTTAACGATGTTACACGCAACCTGTAATCCTTTGAAATTATATGAATTCTTCTGGTAGAGCAAAGATTTGTATGTGAGAAGCAATAAATTTATCGTATTCTATAGAAGATTTCTTAACGAGCTTCATCGGTATCAGTAAACGATATTTTATGAGTACCTTGATGCGTAAGGAAAAGGATTTAGAAATAACTATTAAGTTATTACGTTATATATAGTAAATAATATAGCAATTTATAACAATTACTGCAAAAACTGACTTCAACAAGAAATTTGCATCCTAATATTTAAGTTTTTAAGCTATTAAAATAATGTATAACGTAACTCGTGTTAATAAAACAAATTTTAGAACCACTCATGCCAACACTGATTCTGAAACATGGATACTGGGTTTCTGCCATTCTCCATAATGTTGGTAAGTTTAAATAATCTTCTTCCATTATTGTAAGTCAAACAGATGTCCCTTAATGTTCTTGAGTCATCTCATATGATACACCCTGCTTCAAGCTGAGGCTGCCTAACTTTTTGAACTTTTCGTGTAGCTATTTAAAATGAATGTTTACTTATTTTATGTTGCTTTTACGATATAACTATTTGGTTACATATTACAAAGTAACAATTTCCTAGTACAATTTTTCTGTGTTACCGACAAACTTCCCGTTTCAATAATGTAAGTAATTGTATCTAAAGTGCAAGAGCTTCCCGCACCCTTTTCTGGATACACCTATGAATTCCACTTTATATATTTTTATTTTGGTTCTCAATATACACATTTTCTGCTACACGTTATTAGATTTTATAAAATGTTATGTACTAATCAAACGTATTGGGCAAAAATTGGAAATATACAATTTTCACGCAGCGTGGAAAATATTCTTTAGTCAAATATACGTGGCAGTGTCTTTCATTATGGCGAACGTGGTGCTAATGAATAGACACACACCCATGTGTGTGTGTGTGCACCCAGGAGAAACACTTTAAACGAGCATAGGATTTCTAGCATTAGAGGGTACAATAGCTTCCGTAGTGACGTTGAGCACAATATTACAGCTAGAGGTGGTGTTAGCAACACCTGTCACGCTAGGGAAGTGGCCCTCCTTACATTTCTCCAGGCTGTAGCCATAAACGCATTTCAACCGCTGAAGATGAGAGTCTGCTGTGTATATCTATCCGACGCCTGATGGGAGTTAGCATACCTGCAACATCTAATCGAGCAGCTGCTGAATCCCATACTCTTATTGGGAGATTTTAGTGCTCGCAGACCTATTTGAGGCTGTGCGACTAGGAACAGCGCCGGCTCTAGTTTCTTACGAACAGCGCCGAGATCGATCTTCTTAAACATATACAATAACATAAGGACGTAAAGGGTTTACCCAGCGTGGAAAGAAGCAATTGTTATTCCTCTTCTCAAATGCTGTAAAGAACCGATGAAACAGGACAATTGTCATCCCTTGTCTCTAGAATGCTGTCTAGGAAAGTTATTGGAAAATGATCGACAATCGACTCAACTGGTGTTTGGAGCGTTATAATATTCCTTATTTTATTGTTTTATTAGAGTGTTAGTGGTCTCAAATATTTCTATAGTAATTTTGTACAAACCACTATGTTGTCTTTGGTATTGACGAGCGCTTTCGGCAGTCAAGCCATCTTCAGGTCATTTACCAACCTTTCAGAGTCATTCAGGGTTATTCAGGGTTGGTAAATGACCTGAAGATGGCTTGACTGCCGAAAGCGCTCGTCAATACACAAGACAACATAGTGGTTTGTACAAAATTACTATAGAGTATTCCGTATGTTCACCACCGTGGATATAGAAAACATCACTCGAATACAGACCATCTGGTATACTTGGGAAAAGTAGTCGAAATTTGTTTTAGAGAAAGTAAACATATGATTTTTGCCGTATACAGAAGGCTTTCCACACAACATGAAGACACAACACATTCCAACGGCTTTACGGGTGGAGATTTCGGTGGAATCTTCCAAGACTTATAATGAACTTCTTCTGAGTTCCTTCCGAGTCCGCGTCGAGGAGATCTTCTTAACCCGGCAGTGTACACTGCTGAGTTATACGCCTTTTGACAGTCTTTTCGGTACTGTGGAAATCGTGGTTTGAGGCGTTTTGCCATCTGCTCAGACTGGCAGAGTTTCATCACCGCTTTAGGCAACACAAGCAGAGACTACCCGTTGTTACAATAGATAGGGCTCTGTGCCATGTTTTACATCAGGTCCCAACCAAGCAGTCATCAAGAGCAATGAAGACATTGACCCTGCAGCGCGAACGGTTGCAGATAGTCCGGAAGTAGACGCCCTCTGATTTGAGGACTGTTCACACATCAATTGTTCTTACCTCGTGGCAGTAAACAAGGCACATATTACTCACAAACTGAAGGTAGTAAAACGGGGTATCGGTATCTGGTAACATGCAGGATATCGTAGTCGACGATGGGCATGTCAGATAGGCCGTACGTATCTGACATCGTCGTACCTGCTTCAACTTTCACAACAACGACCAGCAGCAGAGGACAGTTAAACACATAAAGGACTGCTCTGATTTCGACCCTTAATACAGAAACGCGGGGTCGGAGACGATCTGAACACAGACCTCGCTGACTGACGACATAGATTGAGAGAACTCTGAATTTCTTAAAGGCAGCTGGCTTTAATCAACAGGTTATAAAGCACTTATTCTGGAGGTAGCCTATATAAACAATACAAAAACTCCAGTCCTTCTTTTTTCTGAGGACTGATTGCAGGTTAAGAAATAAGGTCTAAATACCCAAGTATAAATGCCCAACACTTGCAAATAATAATAATAATAATAATAACAAAAATAAATTTTTGTTGCAATGAATATTAGATTACATTTATTGTAAATAGTGGTGGGTCAAGGCTTTGTACTTTGTCTCTTTCGAGTCACCAAGGATTCCTCATTATAGTATGGCTGAAACATTTGTTTTTACAATAAACAAAACGGCTTGTGCTAAACCGAAAAACAGGCTTGTTACTATTGTTATCGTTCTTTTGTGAATTGTAACCACTTTTTATTTGATATGCAGAGATTATTTGTACAAGTGTTATACGTATTAATATCTGATTTTAGAATTTGTTATTAAATAACGTCAAAAAGCGAAAAAAGTAGTACCTAAAATGTATACAGCATGAAAGAAAATTATAATCTAATTAAATTGGTAGTATACTAGACACATAAAGCTTACTAAAAAGGTAAAAGTAAAAGCTGATTATGACCAAAGGAGCTCTATTCGACTGTAGTAGTAATATATTACAATAAGAAAATGCCAGGGTCAAAATATAGTGAAAACAATTTGTCTTTAGTGTTGTGTACAACAAACAAAGGAAAGTTTGGTGCTGTTGTTGTGGGGTCAGCAGCAGTCATCCTGGGCAGATATATCACAAAAGTTGTTGCTCTACTGGTTTAGAGCTCTATCAGCATATACCACTGCTGCTGATAACGAATTGTTTATTATTGTGCTTCATAGTGTGATGTGTATGCAAAGACCTAGAGCACATTAAATTAAAATGAAAGAATAATGTATTCTTTAATACTTACCATTATTAAATATGGATTTGATACTGGTTGAACTTAAAATTTTATTATTAATTCATAATACACAGACCCTCTATCACAGGGCACATAATAATAACATTTATATTTACGAAAGAGATAACAATAACATTCTTGTGTACTTACTTAAACTAATATAAAATATTTCTATTACAAATTATTCTCACTTATTTTTAATGTTCATTGAATTGCTGTTAGTTGCAGTGCTAGACGTTAATCAAAAATGGCGCCATCTTTCTGAACTGTAAGATAGCTGACCTCAAACAGACATATCTGCAGGGTTTACGTTACTAATTAAAATCAAATAAATTGTAATTTTTACGTTTCAGTGTTTATACTGATTATTTTAAACTTTTTAAATTATGATTTCTAAGTTGCACTGTGTTAGATAATGTTTAATACATTCTCTTGATTTCAATTATTTTACACTAATCAGTGTGTAGTGTTTATTTTCGTGACTATATATCCCGTTTGTCTTAAAATATATTGTGTATTTGGATTAGTGCTTGGGGTATTACCAGTTTTATAGTAGTCTACTGCCTAAATATTAAATCGTCATAATTTCACACTTATCTCTACACTGCTGCAGATTTATTCAAATTATTCTAATAATTTTTAATCATAGAAATGTAGGTTTTCAAAATTTAAATTCTTTTAAATTTTATTATTATGTTTATTTATATTTATATTATTATTGGATTATTTCCTCATGGTCTGGTATTTCGCTCAACTTGTCTGTCTGTTCTTATTAACAGTTTAAGGTAGAATAGATTTATTCTTTAAATTTTCAATTGTTAAAACCATATTTGCTTTCCTACACACTTTCATCCACTATCTATTATTATTACGTTCAGTATTAATTTTTGCAGTCGCTGCATGTAGACCGTTCTGTCGGCAAGTTGAAATGTAAGCTGTAATACTTCCAGAACAGCAAAAATAAAATCTTAATTTACTCATGATTTTTTCTGCAAGCAAGCTTTTAGGATAGTTTCAGCCCTAACGGCGAAATAAGATTCATAAGTGACCTGGATGCTCCTACCTGCCCACCTACATGCATAAACGTATAACTTGGCCAGTGAATAAAGGCCAACAGACAAATCGTACTGGAGCTCTGTAGGTCGAACTATGATAGTTCTCTAAAATAATCTTTTCGTAAAGTAAGCCTAACATCGAAAGAATCATAACACTGTGAAAAATTAAAGTAAACAAGTATGCCTTCAATGACGATTCTAGCCGTCCATGGCTATAATTTTGGGAGTCTTTTTTCAGTTGTACCTGACCTTCTTACTTGAGTTAACCGTCTCTGAGATACACGAACTGCTTATACCGATTACTGTGGATGAGACTGGCCCCTAAAATGACTCAGGTGGAGTTCACAGTCAGTGTTACTTAGGCTGCGTCGATCTGCCAAATGTAAGACAAAATTAGCGTAGGATAACAGAATATGCTTGTTATTCGATACCTAAAGACTTGAGCGACACAGTCGTAAATTTCTACAGAAGTTAAACGCGAGGAAAAAGATAATTTAATAAGCCGTTTTAGTAATAATAAGAATGCAGTAATGTTAAAATTTATTAAAGTGTCTCTCGTTGCACAAATTATTTTGCTATCTGTGCTGAATCTTCTAAAATTCTGGGCCGTTAGGTTAACTTAAAATTGAGCGTATTCGTTTACACAATCTCTCAATTAATTTAGAGGAATACGTAAAAAATTTACTAAATAGTGTCTGTTACAAAATGAATTTTAATTGAAACGTTTATTTCAAATAACATAAAATTTAATATTGTATGAAGGAAACTTACTTTGCAATAATCAGAGAGTTTGTTCATTATTAGTCTGAAAACATTTTTTCTATAAATTTGTTTTATATATTTATTTTTAAATTAATTTTTTACAAAGTATAATGCTATAATGATTTTGACTGTTTTTAAATAAATTTATTGTTTGTAATAAATGCCATAATTTATTGCTTTGATAAAGTATAAAATCGTTTCAGTGCTCTATATTGACCTCTCTTTTAGATAAAAAATATGTTTTACTGGTTAAGATTAGCCTAGGAGAAAAGTAACTGGAAAAAGGGAGTGCATTTATCCGCTAGTCAATGACGATGATGACTACAAAGACAACGGTACACATACGCACACTTACTAGATATATATAGGCTATAACAAAAATACATATTTGCATATTCGTGCAGGGTAATTTATTTTGATGTATAGAATAAATATAAACAGTACAGAGTTTTAAATGGTGCATACGGGAACAGACGAGAATTGGACAATTCATAACCTGTTTTTAACAATGAGTTACTTGGTTACTGGGGCTGGCGAAGTGTATGTGTGTACAGTGTTCTGACGTGTGTTGTCACCTGACCAAAGAAAAAACAATCTTGTCTTTGTCTACGATTGTGGACAGTCTATTTAACTTGTGGTAGTGGGCTCCAGTTTAGACAGGCATAATTAAAGAATAATTAAATGGCATAATTAAAGAATAGTTAAATATATTTATTTAATAAAAATTCGCACACTGACAATACATACAGCAAAGTGAATGATTTCATTTTAAGACGTGCAAAATGACACATTTGTAGATACAATTTGAAGGTAAAAGGTAAAATTATAACCGAACTATAAACAGACTATTTAATTTCTTATTTATTTAATACGTGACGAGCAACTAATTAATCTAAAAAAAAGTATAACAAAGCTCATGATTCTATTAGTCTGCTCATGTACACTAATTATGAGTGTGAAAATACGAAAAAAGTGATGTGTGAATACTGAAGCGCAGACCAAAATATACATGTTTGAGATGGCATGTTAAACAATCTTTGACCTGTCATCGCACCTTCAGTATAAACCCCGGACGATTCCGAACGACGGGACAGACACTAATAATTTTCTCACAGAGGCACTATGTCCGTCTGATAAGCGACACATGACACACGCTAACAATTTGTTCACGGAGACACTATGTCCGTTTGCTAAGCAACATAGGACAGGCGCTAATAATTTTCTCACGGGAACACAGCGACAAAAACGATTAATAACTTGCTCAGCGACATAAAACGGACGCCAATCATTCTACACGCGGGACACTGTTTTACGGACAACAGGAAACAGACACCGGCACCAGGAACATCATCGTCATTACCGTCAAGGAGAAACACACACGCCACGGTAAATCAAAGTCAAAAACAGGTGAAAAACGAACAATTATTTTATAAACAAACAGTAAACAAATGTAATAATGACATACAAAGTAGAAACAAATATATTATCGCGCGTGAATGTGCGTTGTCAAATTGTAACTTACACAATTTGTTGTAAGTAGCAGTTTTTAAGCAGTGACTGTGGTATGTTATACACTAATTATACAAGTGTCAAATTTTAGTTAGTCGAGCGTCCACAGAAAAAATGATATAGGCTGATTAAATTTAATATATACTTACAACGTTCTAATATTAATTAAAAGTGATGATGTTTAAAATTTACGTGAACCGGTATTGAAAGTTGCGTTCTCTTGGTCCTTATGCTTCAAATTTTTGTAATTTGTTTTAGAAAATGTTGTCTAACGTTATTTTATATACCGTGATATTATAGAACTGTTGTGTAAAAGTTTAATCAAAATCCGCCAAGCTTGAAAGTTACTCAATGAGAACATAACGTTAGAGATCGGAAAACTATTTCCACTTCACTTAATAAAAATCGTGTAAGAAGGACTCCATTTAAAGTTTCGAATGCTTTCCGAAAACATGTTTATGAGTTTCCCTATTCACTTACTACTAATGAAAGTTGCTAGTCCTCTTGATTAAAATAAAACTTTATAGAATATATTTTGCTGAGTAATATTGTAGACTGAAGAAGTTAATAGATATTAGTCTATTCAAATAAAGATAGAAATGTTTAGTATAACATCTGTATTATTTTGATAATATTTATTTATTTCTAAATTGATAATAAATCACGGAATGTGAATAAAACTAGACTTTCTGCTTTTGCTACAAATAAAATATACCCAATAATTATTTCTTAATCAAATTAAATAGAAGGGAAAAAATATTCTTCACAGGTTACGCCGAATGGAGCAAAAAATAAGATCCTGAATTTTACATTCTCCTTCATCTTTTGCCTACTACATAACTTGTTATTCAGATATTTTTTCATATTTATCATCAAAATTGTATTTACAAAATACCTGGAGACTAGAACAAGTTTTGTGTAAAATTGTTTAAACCGTCTTGTAAACTATATTTTAAAACTGTGTACTGAGCTTTCCTTTCAGATGTTAAAACAATTTAAAGAGAGGACGACAAACTATGTAAAGACTTTGCAGTTATTAAAATAGTAGAACAAAGCGACATGAGAGTAGAATATCTTAAATTCTAAGTTTCCGCCTAATGAGGTGCCACATAGAACTCTACCGGTATTTTAGATACCTAGTGATATCGAGCTCATGTGTCAACTGTCGTTTGTAATTAGTTGGCATCTGCTTGTACTAAAGTAATTAAAATTTAGGATATAGCCGTGTAACATTAGGTCGCATTTTAATCTCCCGGACTACCGTAAAAACCAAAAAGCACTTTGTAGTCTCCTAAATCACCTCGGTCTAAAACCGAATACCTGACGTCATATTATATGTCTATACATCAAACACAATAACTGCGGGAAGCTCCTGACATGTAATATAACAACGAACAGGATATAAAAATACCGAAAGGCGTAGTCAAGGTCCGCGCCGTAGATTTTCCGTGAAAACGTCGGGATAAAATCATAACAAGTGTTTCGTATTAATATGTAATTTAATTATCAATCTCTTTAATACAATGGTTATACAGAGTAGTATGGTTACAGAATAGATGAATCACAAGTTTATTGCATGTAGCAAGGGTCTGTGGTAGCTAAAGTAACACACGTACATCTCACACTGTATCGAATTCAAGTGTCTAGTGAAAGTCATATCGATGTTGGTGTTGCCGAGTGTTGTAGGGGCAGGAATCGTCACGGGCATCATACCAAATTGGGCGAGCATGAAGTCATTCAGCACTGTCTTATCGCTGTCGGCATTAATATTAAAGTCTCCTGTGAGAATGAGTGGTACATGCGTCAAGTCTTCCAATGTCGGTATAATATTATGAATACTGACCGAGTATCGAGCCAGCGACGAAAGGGTTAGCATCTGTATATCTTGTATCGCGTGCCAGGGTGAACGTAGATCGATGCAAGCAGGAATTTCAGTTCTCCGCCCAGGGTCACGTTGGTCATGCAGATATCGCCGACATGTGGCTCTATCAGTCGAACGCCCAATGCGAGTGCTGACCTGGCATATCTATGCACGATTGGACTGTCGGTCACAGATTCGGCATTTCTATAGATAGCAACGCCACCAGCAGATCCTTTGCCACCACCGCGCTGATTGACTGATGTGTTGTCGCCAACCAGGAATTCGAAGCCTAAAATCGGCACAGCGTTGCATTTATCATCCATCCAGGTCTCCGAGAGCGCGAGATAGTCCGAATGGCGCATTATTTTGTCCGTAGCTATATCTGTCGAATGAGCGACTAAACTCTGACAGTTGTGAGCGGCCACTATTATACGTACACGTGCGTCACTCACCTCACAATTGTTGCTCGGCGACTCACCGAGAAATTTGCGCAGCTGTAAAGTTATTGTTGGCAGACGATGTCGATCTAAACGAGTATATTCTTGTCGAATTTCGCGAGATATTTGACTGCCGTCCTCCTTTAAGCCATGATAGAACCGATGATCGCCACGCTTGTTCAGTAAGTATAACCCTTCTATTGAGGTAACACGGCTCAGCGCTGCGTACACTAGTTGAGTTTCTTGCTTTGAATCGTACTCTACCACTACTTGATCAAATGTCGCGCCTTGAAATTTATGAATAGTGAGAGCACAGGCTGGAGAAACTGGAAACTGCGTTCGCTTACACTTCGGTTTGCCGCGCCCAATATATGTTTGCGGTGCGTTTTCAATGGGAGTCCAGCAGAGCTGTAGCACATCGAGCCTTGATTGCACGTACGGTTTCGCTTTCAGACGCGCCAGTCGTCCTATATTTTTGTTATCGAATTCGAACCAGAGCCGACCTATTCCTTGGTGTGCAGCACTGTCGTCTCTCTGCACGCTGGTGCCCTCACTTAAGTCCTGTTCTATGTACCGAAGTATTCCGATGGCGCCGTTTACTAGTCCATCTTCAACGTTTAGATTGATTGTAATCATGTAAGGATGACCAACCCCTAATCGCAGCACATACGGCATACCTCCGCTCGCCGTCGTGTTCATCTTGTGCATAGCGAGGCGTGCGTTGGACAATTCTGTGGTATTGCGGTAGCCGCTGTACACATCCACAGCCGTACTCTCGATATCTGTCTGTATAGCCTGACTGTTGAACGCGTCCACAGATGAATTTCTGTGGAACAGCCTTACGACGCCCGTTAAGTTGGCATCGCACCACTCAGCCGTTCGGAATCGACCCTCAATAACGGCCCTTTCTTCAGCAGTTAGACGCACGCCATAGCCGATTTTTGTGAGTATTCCGGAAAACACTATGTCTGCCTGCCGCATAACTTGATCAAGGCCGAAGAACTCAAGCGACTGCCACAAACAGGGTCCGCCTATCGTGTTACGGCTGGACTTGAAGATAGGTGTTGCACACACGGGCGGTAGCTGACGCAGATCACCGCACAGTATTATATCGAGCCCACCGAAACTCATGTCATGTACGCCCGTGATTTGTTTCAGGCGGTTGTCTATTTTATGAAAGATGCTACTGCTGATCATGCTAACCTCATCGATAATGATACTACGCACACCGTTAAACATCCCTCGATACACTTGTTCGACCTCATGAGCCATGGGTTTGTCAGGTTGATTATTGCTCATCGCTGCGATCTTAAAGGCTGAATGGACGGTGATACCGCCGAGGTTTAGAGCCGCCTTCCCAGTGCTGGCACATACCACGTACGCGTTGCGCATGTAGTTATGGTGTTGAGTGAAGCGGTTGTATGTTTCCATGAGCAAACGTAGCACATACGTCTTGCCACTGCCAGCGGGCCCAGTGAAGAAGATCTGTATTGGTTGTCTATCCTGGGTTACATGAAGTCGATGTATGACTTCGAGCAACAGTTCGCGCTGTGCATCGTTCGTCAATCGCATGCGCTCGCAGTATTCCTGTTTGCTGAGTACTCCCGTTCTCCGCCCGACTACAGACAGTCCATGTAGTGGCTCCAGTACGTCGATATCATCGGTGTTGTCGTTAACGTCCATCAGTTGAACCAAGTCGTTTCGTTCTTCCGTCGGCAGTTCGGCTTCTTCATTTTCGAACGTGCACAGCTCTCGCAACTCATTCATTAGTTTGTCGATATCAATTTGGCCTCGTATTCCCGACGCTTTTCCATGATTTTCTTTTCGCGTGGCTCATATGTCTCTAGATAGCGATCACGATCCAACACATCGACAGACTCAATTCTGAACGGCACATAAAGCGTTACTAGTTCACGCTTATAATTATGCATGTCTTCTATATCGTAGCAACGGCTGCGCACGACTCGTGAGCGAGCGCGTTGCATATATTCCGTTGCGTCGTCGAACTCCGCCTCCAATGCATTCTCACAGTCAACATCAGCCGCTTCGTCATCGTCGTCCTCGCTTCGTCTCGTCCTCATCTTCTTAGGCGTGTACTTGGCCACGAAGTCGATCAGACATAGTGATTCCATGTGCTCGGGTCGCTCCTCATACTTCTGTATGATGTTCTTGGTCCACACGTCTGTGGAGTCTTGATCGATGCCCTCTCGATCGAGCTGAGCGCGTCGTTTGCGAGACTTGTGGCGCTCATGTGGCCACACGGTGGGTATGTAAACGACTTCGCGGCTACTCTCACTCATATGTTGGTTAAGCAGATACCAGGCAGCCTCTTGAGACGACATCTCAACTGAGTTGAGCAGCTTGAGGCAAACGCTCTTCAACAGCTCCTGTTCACTTAATTCCGGTCGATCCTCCGTAAGCTGAAGCAGTTGTCTGTGTAGATCGCTGATGCCCCTCGCCGATTTGTTTACATACTCGACAACGTACGCTGCGCAACTGTACTCTTCGAGTATAAACTGAATGTCCATGTTTGATACGAACACATCAGACATAAAAGGATTAAAGGTGTTGGTCATAATTTGTGTCATGTCTCGTTTAAAGATGAGCGTTGGCCTGCGCAAGCTAGCTCTGATGATACCCAGATATGCGCGCATATTCAACTTATTGTCGATCAAGAACTGACCGAGAGAGTCGTACACTTGTGTCTCCAGCTTCTGGCGCAACTTCTTGGCGCGAGTCTGCAGAGCCGAACGACGGCCGTCACTCGATGCCATGGGAAGCAGCACACGCGTCGTATCCATGGGCCAATATGGTATGTTAAAACGGCACGATGTTTCGCCACGTTTGGTGCAGGTAAGTGTGTGCCGATGAGTCTGTAGAGTGTAGTTGTTTGGCTCCGACATGTCTTCCTTCGCTACGCTAAACAGATCGGTAACGAGTTGTACAGTAAGCGGCATGTTTTCACTTATTGACTCGTGTGGATCGTTCTCTAGCCAGAGTAGAATGTGAGCGTGCGGGCTGCCGCGATGTTGAAATTCTATGCGGAGGAAATGATCGAGCACACGGTAGCGGCCGAAGGGGTTTCGTGACCCGACGGTCGTTTGTAGTAGCTGCATCACAACACCAACGAGCTTATGGAAGTAGATACAACACGTCACAGGATCTTCGTTCACTAACTCGCATCTTGTAGATCGACTCATGCCTGCGAAGACGTCTGCTACTGCTGCTACGGCAGGATTATCGCCGTCATGTTTTGGATTTAGTCGATTCAATATCTCGAGCAACTTCGGCCAGCGTATTTCGTTGGCGCTCATCGTAAGAAACACAGTCGGCTTACCGAGTTGTCGTAGCATGGCGAAGAGATCCTTCTTACGATTCGACCAATATTCGACGCTGTTCGGTATGGTTTTGAGAAAGGCCAGATTTCTCTGTATACACGATTCGAGATATTGTTTGTCCTCTATCATGCGACGTGTGACGTTTTCTGTATTACTAACGCTTTTGAACGAGGAGTATATGCCTTGTGTGACTCGCAATCGTAGTATCTTCATCGCCATGTAGAGGATGTGATGACGGTCTCGACGGTCTCGACGGTCTCGACGGCGCACCTCCTGTTAGCTATTTTGTATGGTGTGACGGGTACGTTTGGCTTGAAGGAACGCGCCACACCATAGTAAATGGATGGAAATGACAGCTCCTCTGTATGCACATCGTAGATTATATTCAGCGGTACACTATGCTGCCCTGGTGCTATGTTGAGACACATATCCTCGTTCCATAGAAGCGTTCTCTGTCTGGCTAGTAAACACTCAGACTCGACTACGTTATTGAGCGTCTCTAAAGGAGCATCATTGTTTGCCGGCGCCTGCTCATTGAGCTCTTTCAAAGCCGTCCAGTTGATTGTAATGTTGTAATGTCGATAGAGCGGGGTTTTAATTAAGTATTGTTACCATTTCTTCACAACACCCTTACGAACCACCCCGCTGAGATATGACGACTTGTGTGTAAGCCGTTCCTTTATATTCACGTTAATTGAGTAATCATCGTCCAGGTGGCGAGGCAACTGTCGGACCGTCTCGTCTACATCAATGGGTACGTTGATGACTTGACCGACGATTCCCAATGCACCTTCATGCCGCAAGCGCCTCAGTTGCATAAATGGCAATCTGGGCGAAATCAGCGTAGTAGTGACGGTGTCTAACGGTGGTAGGTTATTTGGTCTCGGTGGGTACAAGAAGCCATTTGATCTACTTAGTATGGGCAACCGCCCGCTATCGAGACTCTTAGTACAATTGCTACATGTTACAAATTCCGAGATCGTATCATCAGGGAATGCTTCTTCCAGTACAGTGCGATGTTTAGCTTTAACTTTCTTCAAATCGCGTTGAAACCATAAGCGATCGCACACACTGCACGCATAGCCAAACTCGTTTGCGCTGAGAGTCTTGGCGAAATGAGCACGTGCCGTTCTCCAACGATTATCCATTTGAGGATCTCTGGTGGGTTGTTCAATAACATCACAGTCTACCGTAGCACCCGCCCTCGACGCACGCGCATTGATGCCCGACGTTGACAACACGACGACATTTGGTGATCGCAATACATACTCGTCTGGCGCTGTCACGTTGCCATTGATCTCTATATTATCACTGTTTTCTGTATTGCCTTCCAACGACGTCTGCACATGATCTGTGGACGTTTGGACTGTCGGTGGCCGCTGTACGCCCGATGGGCCACCTACGTTATTGCTTTGCGCCGTTCTTTCATTTTCTTTTCGATGCTGCTGTAGCTCTCGCATTTGCTCGGCACTGGACTTTTTAGGTTTCTTAAATTCCTTTTGATGCGAGCTTTCCTCTGATTTGCGTTTTCTATAATTCCGCGCATATTTACGACTCATATGAGACGACATCTTTAATTTTTTTGCAATTTTCAAATTAATACAGATTTTTACATATATTTCGGCGAATATTTTTATTGTTTCACTTTGAGTCCTAGTAGTGCATCTCAAGCTCTTTACAATGACACCCGGATCAACGTCCTAGCTAAACGCGTTCTTACGCTACACTAATTTATAATTTTACACAACGCTAATTCACTACAATCACGCGCAGGCGCCTACACTAGCCCGATAACGTCACAGGCAAAACAAATACTGCACAACAAACACGTACAGACATGCTCTATCCATTGTGATCTCAACCGTTGTTATCGCATTATTAGTCTCGTAGTTATTAGCGATTGAAATCTGACGGTATTTTCTAACACAAGAAAGTTTGACCGACTATCACTGTGTTTAACGAGCGAATAGACGTTTTCACGTCAATACAACTTTGAGTCTACAAATAGGCGGGTAGAATGCAGTAGTAAAGCATTCCTTCTACACTACCTAGCTCATCCAGAATACCTGTTGTGTTGACTATATTCAGATAAAATTAAATAAGTGAATTGTTACTTAACTTTTGTATACTGTGTCAGACGTTTTACAGGTAAGTAGGCCTTATTACATGCAGTGGCTTATACAAGGATTCATGATTTAAGAATTACATTAGAGTGTATTAATATTACATTATATTGAAGTAGAGTATAAAGTATATTTAAGGGTCAAACAGAAAATTAAAATAAAAACATTGTTTCGTAGGCATATGTAGGAAACTGTGATTCGCAATAAATGTGCCTGCTACCTATTGTTATCGTACGGGGTAAGAGTAAGAATGACTTAAAATGCCATACTCAGAAGTCATGCAATAACAACAGTTGCAAAAGTACCTGCTACGTTTTGTTTACTACTAAAATGTTATTGTTTACTGTGAGCTCACAATTGTGTAAGTGTACAAAAATGCAAAATTACTGCAACGGCAACAAGCGTTTATGGAAGTTTACTATCTCATTTCGCGAAATATTTTATAATTTATAACTAATAAGAATCATAAATAAAATTACTTAAGCACTACAACTTTGTTTTTTGTTCACATTATAGAAAATTTACAAAACTACATATATATCCTCATATGTTGCATTTAATATTAGCGTACTATGTAATTGTGTTGTTACTCATCCATACAACATTTTATTATTATAATAAACTGTTTTAATTTCCTACAACAATAATACATATTAATAGTTTAAAATATCAAAACGTCATTGTCTCATGAACAGCGTCTTCACAGATATTAAATTTCTTTAGGATTAATAAATATATTTACTAAATTAAAATGGAAACACAAAGTTCTTGAGTAGCGTACATTAAATTAATGTATTAAACAGTAATACAGCTTAAATTAGATGTATAGTACATCTCGTTAAATAGTACAAACAATTCTTTCATTAATGTTCACAAAATTTAGCTTGTTAATCAACTAGTAATGCTTACAATTATTCACTTTATTATTACGACTGGCCAATTATAAAAAGTTAGCTACTCGTTTAATGTTGACATATGGAAATATATGTTTCTCCTTTCTTAAAAAAAAAATAACAAACTGAAGGAAGGTATGTTACAGTACAAAAAGAAGATCCAGTTAATGAATTGTATTCCAATTACCAACGACAAGACATACTTGAATTACAAGAAACTATTGATTTAGTAAAGTCTTGTTTCCCTTAATGATTTGGGCAATTGTGTAGACAGCTTAATTACTATATGTGTTAACGTCGGTGCTAATGAGGTCGATGATGTACGTACAGTAAAGCTGTCGATGCTGGAGGTCTGCCAGTTGATCTCTTGCCACAAACCATAAACACACAATCAAGTTGTGCAGTAATTACGTCTGTAGAAAATACCTTGATACATGTCTGCAGAGAGTAGGGATAGGAATAATGACAATGTATGCAGACTTAAGGAAAATGAATTATTTTATTTTATTATATTTTACAAAATTATACACAATTACGTTGTGTATTACACACAATTTTATTCACACAACTATACTTTAGTTCTGTCCGTCAGAAGCTGTTGTGTTTGTACTTTTCTTAAAACATCAGTTTGTATCAAAATGTAGTTTTCAGTTTCGTTTAGTTCGTTGCTATATTTTTTGGTTCGCAGTAAAATTGATCAGTCAGGAAATATATCACACAATTTCTACAGTAAACAAATTTGGAAAATACTTTTTAACCTTAATAAGTTTTTAAAATATGAATATAAAGAAATACCAGAAAGTAATTATACAAATCTTTTAGCTCAGGCATAGGTATATCGCTAAATAGTGCCATATTGTACAAGTGTGACTCAATTAACTGGTTAGTAAAATACGCCATTACTTGTGGGCTATCTATACTAAAACTAAAACTCAACGTTTTTGCACTACTTAAAGAAAGAAACTAACAGAAAGCCTTTTGAAATAGACACTGCTTTATCAAATCATGGATATTTTGTTATACAATAAACACTAAAAATTGCAAAATATCGCGTTAGTTCTATCAGTTGTATATATATATATATATATAACCATAATGCTTAAATCACAAGTAATCTAATCCTATCTTTTATGTTTATATATGTTTCCATAGATGTCTTCAGGTATCTATAGATATCTAATTCTTCTCACAGAAATGCTAATTGGAAAGAACACATAATGTTTCTGTAATCATAGTTTACAAATTTTTGGAAACACACCAAATTATTGGTTGCGAACCACTGTGTTAGACTCAGATTGAAGGGGAAAGGAGATAGCACGTTGCATTCTTTTAGACATAAATTTAAACTGAAACAGATCAATGGTGGGCACCCAACCTTCAAGATAATCTCTTCCCCCATGAGAAAACCGTAGTCATGATATTATGTAGGCCTATTGTATCAAAATAGATTAACATAAAAAAATATAATATTTTTGAGATATTAAAACTATTAAATTATTACAGATGGCGAGTTAAATTTTGAATAAAATTCCTTATAACCTGATCTACCTTACAGACTTTGCTGTTTTCTTAAACTTTTGAGTTTTCTTTATTGCCCATAGAAACATTAATTTAAAAAAATTTCATAGTAACCATTACACTCAAATTTTGCTTAAAATTCCCTGTAGTCTGACATCTGGCTAAATTTTAGGAATTATTATTTACATTTTTAATTAATTTCTAGTGCCCTAATGAGCTAAAATCTTGTAATTTCTAAAAATGGTTACTACATTTGTGCCGCGGTTTGGAAACCGGGCTTCTATATAAAAATAGAATGTATTAATATAAGGACGAAGTTATTATTTCACGTTGTCAGCCGTAACGGGTTTCTGCGTTTCTGTATGCCTGCGCCATCTGTTACCGGAAGCGGCAATTGCGGTGGCAGACGCCATCTGTTGCAGCCAATTTTTGTCTGCAGAGTGCAAGTTTTTTTCAGTCGACCTGTGTCCTTCGCATCGTAAGCAGCCGCTCTTCCGGCAGGACAGAGTTTGATTAATTGTTGTCTTTCTATTCTATCATGACGAGGTAGACTCGTACAGACCTCCGGTAAGTTAATTAAATATATTTATTATTCATTGATTGTAAAAAGTTCAATTTTAGGCAATAATTGGCGTAGATGTAAACGGATATGTTTGAAGCATGCCTGCCTCGTGTGCGTGAATCTAATTTATATTCGTTGTCATATATTTTGATTTATTTAAACTCTGAAACAGCCTTATACATTGTAATTAGTAAATAGTAATTGCCCATCTCAAAAGGGGTGTAAAGTTTTGTAATTCTTGTGAGCTGTGAGTTAGCGATCGTGAAAGCACGTGGCCATTACATAACTTACAACATGTTGCAGTGTGTTAAACTTGCATACGCCTGTAGACGTGATTTATAGATTGAACCATTATAACAGGTCTTGTGTGTGAGTATTGGTTTAAAATATAAAAGAGAAAATGTTGCAACTATTTATAACGAACATAATTGAATTGGTCAGGGGTGGCAAGTGTTTGATTCCTGTTGGATTTTGTCTATACAAACCTTGGCAGTGGTGCATGTGTGGGTTATGCTCGGGAATAAGTGGTTTGCCAGCAAATTAATTATTATTAATGCTTAGGGTTCCTGAGACAGCCGAGGACCTGATCCGAGCATGGCGGAAATTCTATCCTTCGCCATGTCTTGAACACTCACACACCGACTCTTGTTCTCATCTGCCGGAAGGAGAAATAAGCTAAGCGTGCCTCTATAAACCCCCATCAGCAAGACCGTCTGACTCTCCAACAGGGCACGGACCTCCTGGAAATCTTCTGGACAAAAATGAGGTGACATTAAACCAATACTTTCATAAATTTGGGCTCTACAGAAAACAACTTTTATAGTGAATTTAACATCCACAGAAAACTCAGTTCTACTTGATTTGACTTTCTACATCTTAATCCGTTTTAATTGTGCTCGTGTCCAGCAGGACATAATTTTGAATGCAAACTATCTGTAACATTGCGTTGATAAGTAATTAGTCTCAAGATCAATTGTAGGCCCGTTCGCCGGCATGTCTCCGGCGCTATTTATTTTTTTTAATGCTACTTTTTTACATTGATACTGAAGGGGTTTGTAGACGTTTGTGGGGGACGGGTATTTTAGTTATATAGGTGGGTGCAGTTTGTACATGCTGGGGCTGGACCGGCTGGTCTAGTTTCTATTACAATCTCAGGTCTTTCGCTTATTATTAATTTTATTCATTTCATAATAGGGTTGGGGGTTTTCTTTATTCTGCAATCAGGTCGCGTTACATTTTAAAATCGTAGAATCTGAGGTAGTCACCTGTTGCTGCAAATCGATGCACGCTCCCGGACATGTTATTTTATGTCGGGTCTGGCCCTTGTCCAGCTTTCTACTATCCTGTCCGACTTTGGGTTTTTTTTTCTAAACTTTTTGGTAACAGTTAATCCTTTTTTTTTTAGATGACGCGTGGAACATGTCAGCGGCCGGGCCAATACTGGTTATGTGCTTTAAACTTATAAATTGTACTTTTTTCATAAAACCCTACAGGCTGTTTTCAGGCATTTTAAATTTTGTAATTTGTATTTTCTGGTTATTATGGCCAATCCAGTTATTTTATTAAAATTTATAAATTGTATTTTTCATAAAACCATACAGGCTGTTTATTGGCATTTTAAATTTGTAATTGTATTTTCTGGTTATTATGGCCAATCCAGTTTATTTTCTTTGAATTTATAAATTTTATTTTTCATAAAATTATACAGGCTGTTTACAAGCATTTTAAATTTATATATATATATATATATTGCATTTATATAAAACTATACAGGCTGGTTACAGCCTTTTAAATTCATATATTGTACCTTTTGATAAAATTATGCAGGCGATTCGCAAAGTTTTTACACTCATAATTGGTGTTCTTTAGTATGAGGGCAAATCGCCCCTTTTAGTAATTTGAAGCTTATATAATTTTTTCATAAAATTATACCAGCTGTTTACAGTGAATTTAAATTTATAAATTTTTTTTTAATAAAACGATCCAGGCGGTTTACATGGCCCTGAAAATTATAAATTATGTTTTGATAAACCATACAGGCTGTTCACAAGGCATTTTTTTAACTTATAAATTGTGGTTGTTTAGTATTTATTATTACATTATTATTGTATTTGATGTAATTATGGAGGTTGACCATTGGCCCGGTAAAGAAAAATGATATGTATGTGCTTCTATCTGTGATTTATATGTATGTATGTATATTGTGTTATGTGTTAGTGTCCCATAAAGGTGATCTCGAAATCATGAATAATATTTATATATTTATAACGTGTAAAAAAAAGGAATTATGTTTATAATAATATAATTTAATGCAATAATAAAGGTTGTTATCTCACTTGTTAAAAGAGAGTATTAATTGCAAGTCCCGTCTCATTGGACCCAGCACACTTTATGCTTCCTTCTGGGCCTTCAGCCTAGTCTTAAAAATCGAGTAACCTCTTAAAAAAAAAAATTATAAAACACAAATAAAAAGAGGGGTTACACATTGAGACTCTGGATAAAACCCTTTTTAATTTGGTTTCCCATACCGAATTTTGTAATTCCATCAGAAATATGAGGTACGTTTTAGTTACCAGCTCAAAATATTTCAATATGTTTGAAAACTCGCCCTATATTCCGATAGTAATTATAGTTCCCTTTAATCTGACAACCTAAATAAATTTAGCGATTTTCTTACTTTTCAGCCTCTTATAATTTTGCTTTACGCCTCCCTACTTTCAGAGGGATAAATCTAAAAAGCAATAGAGATTTGTAGAACCAAAGTAACGAGGCGCATACCACGTTGTAAAAAATCGGTTCATCCATTCAAAAGTGAAAGAGGGTTAGAGAGAAATGGTAGAATTAATACTGATAAACCATCTTCGGTTATTCAAGTAGTATACAATAAGATATTTCAAGGAAATTCAATAGACATTTCACATTCAGGTCATAAAGAGTAAATTACGTACAGACTATTGGAAGTAACAGATGATCATGTTCTTCTTTTTTGTTGTGGTTCTTTAAAATACTAAAGTCTTTCAGTGTTTATTATTACGTTAAGGTCTTCCAAAGTTTAAGCTTTCAACTGTGTCTGTTACAACAGCGATGCATAAATGTAATGTCACATGCCTAGATCTAGTAGACATACATTTTAAAAGTACATTCAAATTTTCTCCTCAAATTGTAACCCCACTTTATTATTTAATACTTTATAAATTAAGTTTTTTTTTTAAGAGGGGCTATTAGATATTTAAAACTAGGTAGAAGGCCTAGAGAAGCAAAAAAAATGCGCTGGGTCCAGTGAGACGGGACTTGCAATTAAACTCTCTGGTAACCAACAATAACAGCATTTATTGAGTGAAATTACATGTATCACAATTCCAAAACCCCGTAATACCCCGTAATGTCCAAAATCACATAAGTATACATATATAGCCCCTGTTTATAACACATTGATAACCAACATAAAAGTCAAACATTATACATTTATTTATATATTGCAACGTAATAAATTGCAAATTTAATATAATTTTAATATAAATATAATATAATTTGTGGAGCCCCACGATCTTGGAGCGCCAAATTTATGCAACGTTACATATACATAAAATAGGCGTGACCGGTCTCACGTTCAAGATTGACAAATTACGTAACAATATAACATTTAAATTGGGTTTCAGGTGTATCTGCAATAAGAACTTTATGTAACTTGAAACGGTTATTAAAATTTACTTGATACTATTAAAAATTGTGCACATGGCACTGACTTCGATTTAAAACATTCGTTATTATTTGTTATTATGCCGTAAGGCTTAAGCTATATACATCCTTACTGACTAAATATTCTATTCTACTAATTATTGTATACAAGAAAAATCTCATTTTCAGACTACTCAGTCAATTAATGTGTTTCAAAATATCAATATTTAAATCTCTTTTTCTATATTGTAATGTACTCAAAATATTAATAGTTATTGAATCTCTCTTTTGTTTCTCAGTACTGTTTTCTCAAATACTAATTGTTTTCATTTAAATGCTTTGAAATCATTTTATATCATACTAATTTGAGCTCTTGTTACGTTAATCGTATTTCTAAAACATCTATGATTTTAATTCTACTTTACAAGAAACATTGCTCTTACTTTTAAATAAAATAGAAATGTCTTTAATTGTCTTTGAGTTCTTTGTATGATTAAGATATAAATAAGTTGTTTATCACCTTATTGTCGTCAATCATACTCGATCATTTTTTGATCCATCGGTATTCGTCCTCGTCTCGCCTCCAGCGTCGGCTGTCTCTCTTCTCCTCTTGTCCAGCGTCGGCTGTCTCTCTTCTCCTCTTGTCCAGCGTCGTATCACTCTCTCTCTCTGGAACACTCCTCTTGTCCAGCGTCGTATCTCTCTCTGGAACTCTCCTCTTGTCTAGTGTCGAATCATTCTCTGGAACTCTCCTCGTGCTGTTTCTGACGTTAATGGATCTTCTTATGTATTTCTTCTTATGTACTGCTGTTATTAATTAAAATGATTGTCTTTACAACTTAGTTACATAGTTGTACGTAACTGGAACATTTAAACTATTTAAAAAAAATAAATACGCCGTGCTGACGGGCATAAGCTCCCGCTGCACCGTGGATGATTTAAGAAAGAGAACCGCTGTAGCTTGCGTGTCCTATTTATACCCATGTCTTGGTCGACACCTGCAGCGGTACGAAATCGACATGTTAGAAACTGTCTCTGGATTCAGTTCCCCACTCTTTGTCAAATTCGCTATTTTTTATATTTCTGCGAATTGCAGAGTCCTGTAAGTATACTCTTATACTTATCTTATAACTATTTTTACAACACATGTTCACTGTCATTTTGGACATTGCAACTTAACCCCTTTCGATTTGTACACAGTTATTTCACTATTACACTCGTACGGTGTGGCACTTTCGCGTGGTTTTCATACACAGTATTTAGTAAATTTTATTACATTTTATTGTGCTTTTGGATTTTAATTCTTAATTATAGTTTATGAATAATTACAGAAAAACTGTAATTGTGCAATTATTCATCTTGGGGTGGCAAACTCGCCTGCAGAGACCTGCGTTCACACACACTAGCAAAATACTGGTGTACACACTTTCAGTTACATTTGTGTGTGTGTGCACGTCGATTCAGGTCGAAACACCTGTTCATATTTTTGTCTGAGACAAGCTTGCAATCCCTGACATGCTTATTTCTAATATATTATTAATTATTTACAGTTTATTAGGTAAATTTAAATTTTTATATTCCATGCTCAGTACATCACTTATTTGTACTGTCGCATTATTCCTCTGCTTGGTAACAAAAAAAATTTAATAAATTTATTTATTATAATTTTTTTTAAATTTATTTATTATTATTTGCAAAAAAAATGTAACAAATAATAAAGAATAATATTCGTCATTTCACCCTTAATTGGAGTGTATACAAATTTCTTGCCTCCCCTCTTCGTACGCTCACTGCTCGTGACCTTGTAGTAGGGTGGCTTTAACAAACAGCTGATCTGACTGGTTTCATTGACCTCGTTGTTTTCATGTGTAGAACTTCCTAAATGACGTTGCGTGGAATTTACCAATTTCTTTCTTCTGTATCTCATCATATACGATGAAAGTGTTCTGTCCTACTCGCTGTCTTAACGTATACGGTCCATTATAAAGTCTGAAGAATTTCTTCGCCGTATTATCACTCCGTTTTCCCACTGGATTTGCTTTGAGTAGTATACTTTCTCCCACGTTGAATTGTTGTAGCTTGTGAGTTAGATTAAATCTCTCTACTGTCTTGTTATCCCTTTCTATTATCCGTTGCCTTGCGTATCCAATTTTCACACTTATTGGTACAGGTACATTTTGGTTATTAGGTTTGTTTATATACTTAGTCCAAAATCTGTTTGGCTTCTTATCTTCTTCTAATTCCATTGGAGTGTATCCTGTTGCTTCACTATAATTTTCATTAATGGCTTTTTCAAGAAATGGTAAATATTCTGCCCATTTATTGTGTTGATCATGGCAATATATTCGTAAATATTTACCTAATTCTTTGTTAACTCTCTCAGCAAGGTTTCCTTGAGGATGTCTTATGGATGTGAGTACTGGTTGTATTCCATTTTCCCTTAACGTCCTCTCCCATTTTTCACTTTGGAATTGTACACCTTGATCACTGAGTATCTTCTTCATTTTTCCATATAACGGAATATATTTCTGCAGTAGTATCTTTAGAACAACTTTGGTTGTGGGTCGCATAATTGGGTACAGTCGGACTGCCTTGGAAAACACATCGATACATACCAATATGTGCTTCACACCTCGACTTGATCGTGGTAATGGTCCCAGAAAATCCACTGCAATTAGCTCTCCTTTGTTCTCCATCTGTATACTCTGCATTCCTACATATGTGTGTAAATTCGGTCCTTAATTTTACATTATCTTACTCATACATTCTTACTTTCGCTTCTAAACTTCCTTAGCTCTTTTCTTAACATGACATTACTTTATCTAATACATTACTTATACAATACATTAACATTCATTACCTTTTATTACATTTCTTTAACATTACCTTTCTGATCGCTACTACTTTCTTGAAATACACTTCCGTAACAGAATACTCTTTCAGCTTGTAGTGTGTCGCATGATCGGTTACAGAGGAACTGTTTTGGAAAACAACGATATTTTTCTCGAAGTCCTTAATCCTAAGTAGTCTCTGCCCTTATGACTTTTCACTCTCGCTTTCTTCTGTGTCCTTGTATCTTCAATAAGTGTTCGCTTGAACAGTCGTTCTAACAATTATGGCAATTATTGCTCATCTTAATCATTTCTTCATATTTATAACATATCAATAATAACATTCCTTACCATTTTATCATATTAATAACAACAATAACATCTTTTACCATTACTTTCTTAAATATTTCTGTACAATAGCATTCCTTACCATCACTAATACATTTCTTAATTAACCCTTTCAAATAATATTCCTTATAACATTTCTTAATTATACTCTCTTATATTATTATTAATAATTAATAGTAATATTATTTTTCTCATTTAAAAATAATTATTTATTTTCGGGTATTGAGTTCAGTTCGGTGTGTCGTTTGAACTGACACCCCTCATTATAACAATTGGTTGTTGTACACAGGAAATTCATTGTGTTCACCCTCGCGTAAACAACGTCCGCGTTCCATTGTATTACCCCCTCGTTACCTTCCCGTTGCATTGCTGCGACGTTTGTGTGCGTATTTACCTGGTGAACGTTTGTTTTTATCGTAGAAGTCACCTGTTCATAGTGCAACGTTTTCATTTTGCCTCTCTTTCTCTCGTAACGGTCGCATTCCATAATTCTCTCATTATGAATGCATTGCGTATGTTCAGTCTGCTTGAGGCCCATATAAACAGCTGTCGACGGTTTTTTCATACGTCGTTTATGATAACCTCTGTAGTTTTCATACTTACAGTTATAATTATCGTTATTATAATTATCGTGCGTATATCTAACATCATATTTACCACAATTTTGCGTAGTGTTTCGTCTAGACAACTTACTACGTTTCTTGTTATACCTACAGTGATATTTATTTCCGTAAGTGTAGTGCCTTAAGTGTTTCACCTTATGTGACTTACTAGTGTGTGTGTGACTCACAATAGGGATATCGCTATTAATAAGGTATGTTTTATTAACCTTTATTTGCTTCTCCTCCTTAATGTTATAACAAAACAAGTAGTGGGTGTGTAATTGTCTGTGTTGTAAAATGTCGGGCGTTTCCTCCGCGCACTTTTGTTACTTACTCTGTTGACTGGATCCTCTGCAGTGATGTAGTCCTGTAACACAACTTAATACTATGCTTTTTGTGGGCGCCACTTGGAAACGTTTGTTCCAAGAAAAAAAATGTGATTGATAAAATTTTTAAATCTACGAAAAAATTTAAACAAGTCAGTTTAGCTTGGAAAAATCAGTTAAGTTTAATGATTCTTCAAAAAAAAAAAAAAATCGTCTGAAGGACTAACATTCATAGAAAAAAATTATAAAATTGCAGAGAAAAAATTTTACAAGTTATTATTATTGACAATTTTTTATATATATCCAATCAAGTATCGGCTAGCATATTTCGGATTTTGACTCAGTTGAAAAGCATGAGTTTAATACGCGAAAAATCTTTACTCTCAGGACGTGACTCCTTTGAACTACCAAGACATATCAATTAGATGCCTTACAAGAAAAAACTAAGTGATTTGAAGGTGTATGTGTGGCGTGTGAAGTACAACTGCGTGATAAAATGTAACCAGGTAACAAATGACTTTAATTTTGGTAACTCACGTTCCAATGGTTATTTATTCTCGCACTGGACACTCCTTTCGGGTAGTTTCTCAATCTCGCCTCTTCGAGTGTACACTGAATCTATTTAAAGTCAAATTTTGCGATCGTTTACTTTTTCCGCACTTTTGTAAAAACGTTTGGCAGTAGAATCTTGTTCAAACGCCGCCAAAAGCTCATCAGCTGCTCCGCGTTGATTTAGAAATTATCCGCCGCAGCGCTGATTCCCATTCAGTGTCGAGAAGAAAGGCTTGTTGGGTATATGTTTGTTTACGTTAGGGGGAATTATTGTCACGTTAGTCAGTCAATGCGAACACAGCAGAATTCATTCTCTATTTAAATTTTTGGTCCCTCCTGGGCCGCTTGACGTTCTGGCTGCGTGATTTCTATTAAAATTTGCCGTATCACTGCTCTATTTCAGCGATAATTTTGGCGTAGATTCTCGTTGAGGTTAAGTCAGTCGGTTATGTCTATGTACGGGAAAAAGCCTTTCTCCGTGTCTTGTCGATTTCTCGCCTCTTCGGTTTCGCCTTAGCTGCGTTGATCAGTGTTGTGGGTGATGCATCAGTTCTGGAGTTCAAGTTTCAAGTGTCTTTCGGTCGGATTTGGTCTCTCTTTTATACTAATTCAGGATGACTCTTTTCATCGACTTCCGGTATATTTGTGTTAAAATTCTTTCTAGAA
This sequence comes from Magicicada septendecula, assembly GCA_034769895.1. NCBI lineage: Eukaryota > Metazoa > Arthropoda > Insecta > Hemiptera > Cicadidae > Magicicada > Magicicada septendecula. Next base: position 192,440,542 of record CM068372.1, read on the forward strand.
TGTTCGAGAATAAACGAAATGGAATGTCATAGAACAATTTTCACTTCCGTAGAAGCTTTTAGAACGAATTTCTTATTCTTCATACAAAGGATATTTCAAAAATTACTCTGGTATTTATCAAACAGTTTTACATTAGTACTCACAATTTGTATGCCATTAATACATTTAGATTCCCTGTTTTTAACTGAATCTAGCGATACTAAATATGATTGGTTTCTAATTAACTTAAGTCTAATAAACAATACAATATACAACCCTCACCTTGAGTTGTTGTCATTGAAAACTCAATTTTTATAACAAAAATTGTTGTGGAGTTACTGAGTTCCTTCCACAAGCTGAACATCTAATACTACTACCTTCCTACAACAAAATAAACAAATTTTAACATAGATAAAACACAAATAAATACAATTTTATATGGCCTCTGCTCATGGCCTAGATTCTTGTCAGTTTTCTAATACAATGATTAGTCTTTTTCTTTAATATATGCATTATTTCACTACTGTACACACAGAGTTTATTATTTTGTCTATCTTTTGTGATACCTGGTTACTCTGTACATATATTATATTTATCACAAGATGACATAGCATCATTGATTGGTCTTGAGATGTCCTTTTTTATGGCGTGACAAATCTCACTCTAATTAGTTAAATTCTTTTAGAATTTACTTTACTTTCAACTGAGTTTGTTTCTTGTTAAGGTATACTGATGTACTGTACCTTTCTATCTTATTTTTGTTAGCATTATGTAAGTATTTAGCCAGATATGATTATTTTTGTACTGGATGATTGGTTCCAGCCATACATGGTATAAGTAAATATTCTGCTCACTTGACTATTACAATGTTAAAGTTAATCAGGTATATTAGTATAGTTGCTTTATATCATATTACAGCTTTTTACTGCAATTTGGTTGCATTTTGGCAACATTAAATTCATAAATTATACAATGTTAGATGCCAATTACATGTTTTTAGTTAACACTGTTTTTGGCTATTTTGGCTGCTTTTTATTCATTTGACAGCTTCCTTTATTTAAGATAAATTGTTCACTATTGTCTGCTTGACAATTACATATAGTTTGTATTTAAATCTGATAATAATTAATTTTTTCATGAAATCTTGGTGTATGGTCTCAAATCCAACACATTAATATTTTTTGTCATTGCAAATATACAATTTTTATTTTAACTTAGATTCTTTCTAATAATGTATTTAAATCATTTAATACATTTATTTTATTTACATCACATAATATAATAATGGATCATGCCCATTCATTCACAAAAAATAGTTTTTAATACTCTATTCATAGTTATAAAACTTAGTAATTATTGACTTCATTTTGGTTGATTCTGACATTATTTCTCTCTCTTATAGTGTCTTATGGTTTTTTCACTCTTATTCACTTTAATAATATATATGGGGTTTTGTCTTAGTCATAGTTTGGTCGTTTTTTTTCAAGTTGATAGAAATAATTATTATACAAAATTACACAATTTTTTGGGACTACTTGGGTTCGATACTGTTCACCTCACTTTCCTCTTATGCTAACTTACTATATAAATGATTTCCTTTTATGGAACGTTCTGTGACGTTACATATGCCTCTCCGTTAAAGTTGATAATTTTGGAAAAACATATCTTTGGTTTTGATGAAATTATCATCCCTATATTAACCCTTTATTAGCTTCTTTATATCTCAGTCTTTTATCTTATAATTAAATTCCTGTACTACTCCTTTAATATATTAATCCAACTCAATATTCCTAGTTCGTTCTTTGTCGTATCACCTATTCCTTTCCTTTTTACCTTGATGTTTTATAGTTAATCTTTGATATAATTCCCTATCAATTCCCTAACTTACATAGAGGTTTGGGAGTCAGAGTGGCTCGCTATGGCATACATTCTCTGTCCCTTCCTGTCTATAACTACTGAAATCAGAGGCAACACATCCCTGTTCAGAAAATAATAATTGCACCTTTGCAACAAATAATATTAATAATAATAAAAAAAAAATACAATATTCAAAGATCATAGGCTCCTACACATAAATTCCCTTTCTTAAACTCTTCTGATTAATTCACAATTATATTAATATATCGTTCTCCGCAGGTTAAAATTATCGTTTAAAATCATTCAATGTTAATAGCTATATTCATATTCATCATTACCTCCTTATGTAACACACTGTTTTCCTCTTTTTTTTATTTTTCATTTATCATTTCCATTTAGTATCAAATATATAACAGCATTTCTCCTTCTTTTCTCCTTTACTAAGTGTCCTTCTCGTAATATTTATTAATAATAATCTCTCTCCTTCTCTAAGTACGGGTAAGCTGGTAAATATACGTTGACTTGGCTATTGGAAATAAATCTTGCCTATGATGGAATGTGTCCATCTCGTAATATTTATTAATAATAATCTCTCTCCTTCTCTAAGTACGGGTAAGCTGGTAAATATACGTTGACTTGGCTATTGGAAATAAACCTATATTTTATATATATATATCATTATGCCTTTGGTGTAAGGTGTCCTTCTCGTAATATTTATTAATAATAATCTTTCTCCTTCTCTAAGTACGGGTAAGCTGGTAAATATACGTTGACATGGCTATTGGAAATAAATCTATATTTTATATATATATCATTATGACTTTGGTGTAAGGGTTTTTCCGCTGCTGTTCCGTTTTTTCTAACACCTTATTATAAAATTTTGCCCCTTCAAATTGGTATGCGGGTTCGTCGGGAAAATTAATAATTTCTTTTATCTCTCGTGGTGGGGGTCTTTCGAACATAACCGTGTATGGCGACATCTCGATGGTATTGTGATGCGAGAAATTGAGAAAATCCTAGGTAGAGGCTACATATTCATGCCATCTTTTCTGCTCGTTATGGCAGTATGTTCTTAGTAACCGTCCTACCTCCCTTAACACTCTCTCGGCTGGGTTACTATTCGGGTGATATACGGACGTCTTGTACGTTTTTGTTCCGTGTTCTCCCAAGCTTTCCTTCCAAAGTTTTCCCCTAAACTGAGTACCGTGGTCCGTAATTATAGAATACGGTCGGCCCACTTCCATTATATAACGCTTGATTATTATGTCTATTATTTTCCTGGTCGTTGCCCTAGTTATTGGGTATAGCTTTGTATACTTGCTAAAGTGGTCGAAAATGATTACGATAAATTTATATCGGTGTCTCCCAGCGCTGCGTGGAAAGGGTCCGCAGATATCGAGAAATACCTTTTCCAATTTTTCGGTAGATAATATGGGTATCATGACCCCTTCCTTCCTCTCGTTATCACACTTTACTTTTTGACAAATATCGCACGACCGTATCGCCAGTTGCACCTTCTTATTCATCCCCTTGATGTATGTTTGCTCTTCCAATGCCTTCCTTACTTTAAGGGCACCCATATGTCCGTACCTATCGTGATAGTCAATTATTAGCGGTCTCTCTATCGCTGGTGGAATCACTAATTTCCAATTCTCTTTTGCGGGGTATTCCTAATAAACAAAGTGTCGTCGTGTATACAATAAAATCTGTTTATGACCTCATCGCCTTCCTGTACCCTTTTTCTAATATCTCCTAATTTCGGATCGGCCTCTTGTTGTGACTTTATTTCGTGCAAAATATTTTTTAAATCCTCCCTGCTCTTAATAATGTGGTAAACCTTGGCTAATTGTTCCTTTTCGCCGTCAAAGGTTTGGTCTGGTATATTGACGCGAGATAAGACGTCGGCGGCTAAGTTCTGTTTGCCGGGTATATATTCCCATGTGATACTGTACTCTTGCAAGGCCAAAACCCATCTAGTCAGCCTTCCGTGGTTCAGTTTACAATGCTTTAAATATGATATAGATTTGTGGTCGCTTCTAACTGTTATGGGGTACCCTAATATATATGTCCTAAGTTTACCGCATGCGAAAACTACACTCAACAGTTCTTTTTCGGTAGTATTGTAGTTTCGTTCGCAACTGTTCAGCACGCGGCTAGCAAAGCTAATTACTAAATGGTTACCGTCCTGATCGTCCTGATAGAGGGCTGCACCTAAACTCACGTTACTGGCATCGCAGTTTAGAAAAAATGGTTTTGTAAAGTCGGGATGATGCAACATTACGGTTTCTAAAAACTTTTCCTTTATGATATTGAGCATTCCATCTTGCTCTGGTCCCCAAGTCCATTTGTCTTTAGCTGATAACTGCTTTTGGAACCTGGCAGTTAGTTCTGAGTAATTGGACCGAAACTTTCTGTAATAGTTGCAGATTCCTAAAAATGACTGCAGCTGTTTCCTATTCTTTGGGGTGGGGAACTTCTGTATGGCCTCTACCTTTTCCTTGGATGGAGTAATCCCTTGTTCTGTTAAATTAAATCCTAAAAATTTCACCTCATTTGCAATGAATTGGGACTTGTCTAATTTGAGGGTGATATTATTATTACAATGGTCGTCCCAATTCGCTGAAGTCACCAGTAGGTCGTCGACGTACACTGTCGTAAACTTCAGTACTTCCTGCCCCAATATTCTGTCCATTATCTTTACAAACACCGCCACAGAATTTATTAAGCCAAAAGGTAACCGCTTAAACTGATAGTTGCTGCCCTCGAATATGAATGCCATATATTTCCTACTATCAGGGTGGAGTTCTATCTGCCAGTATCCGCATACCGTATCCCATGAGCTTATATATCTGATTCCGTGGAACTTTTTTAATATCTCCTCTATCTCCCCAGGTGATGTGCTGTCGTTAACAATCATTTTGTTAATCTCCCTAGCATCGAGACATATACGTACCTTTCCGTTCTTTTTTGGCACCGCTATGATTGGGCTGGTAAAGGGCGAATGACTATACTCGATTATGTCGTCCTCTATCATCCTGTTCAATTCTTCCCTGACTTCGTTCTTTAGCGAGTATGCGATCGGGTACGATTTCCTGTTAAATTCCACCGGAGTTTTGAATTTTATGGTGCACTGATAATCTCTGGCTTTACCTGGAGCGTTCGAGAATATGTGTTTATAATGGTTGTATACCTCGATTAATTGTTCCGCCTGTTTTTCGCTGATCAGACCCCTTGCTTTCGTCCTTCGGAAATCCCGTATTTCTTCTAACTTTTCTAACCACAACTCTGGGTTTTCCTCCTGATATAATGGCATATTGATTGGACGATCGGTCCAATAATAATGGTTCACTATCGCTTGATAAGGTGTATTGTCTGTACCACTTCCTTGGACATCGATTAAATTATTGGTCCAAATCCCCTTGTTAGTCTTAAAAGTTATCACCTTACTTTCCAAATCTATTACAGCATTGTATGGCCTAAGTATATCGCAGCCTATTAGTATACTCATGGGTAAATTACTCGCCACTAATAACCATATTGGTATTGTTACCCCATTACTAGTCATCTCTAATGACACCTGTTTCTTTATTGATTTATTTTGCCTCCCCGTTGCTCCGACTAAAATAATGTTATTTATCGGTAGAGTGGGTATTGGTAATTTACTATTTTCTTTAATCCGCTCTAACTCAATGCTATCGATAAGTGACACATTTGACCCCGTGTCAATGAGTAGTATCGCTTCTATGCCATTGATATATGCTTTAATCTGCACGATACTATTATTCCCTTGATTACTATTTTTAATGATATTATCACCTTCTTCTAATAACTCCTCTCTAATATCCTTAAGGTAATTATTTACTCTCATCATAGTCCCGTCTTTGTCCTGTCTATGTTCGTCATTAGTCACCCCATAATATTGGTTCAGTGAAGGGCGGTTTTCCTTTTCCACTGCCGCGTTTAGTTTAAATGAGCCACTGTCTCATTGGCCCGGTCTCCCGGAACATTGGGTTGCTGACCCGTCTGTGTTTCCTGCCTGACCTCGGGATTACCGTTAATAGGTTGGCTATTCGCCGTGTTACCCTGGCTACCTGGCGCCTGTTGTGGGTAAAACATGTAAGTGGGTACATTAGGTGGATATGGCCGTCGGTTATTGGCCATTGTATAATTTACCTGGGGCCTATATTCATTTTGGTTTCTCCTATCGCCTCCTCCTTGGTTTCCCTCGCTACGATAACCATTACGTTGACCATAATTACTTCCTCTATAATTATTCCCGCGATAACCGTTTCCCTGGTGAAAGTTCCTACCGTAGTTATTCCCGGTGTAATTACCTCTGTTTGGTCCCGGATAGTTGCGGTTAATCGGACCCTGAGTGTTATCATTTCGGCCATTTGGTGGGATATTATTATTCTGATTATTGGTGTTTAGATTATTACCGTTCCCACCTCCATTCCGGTTTGGTCCGTTATTATTGTTGTTGTACTCTACCTTACGATTGGGGGGTTGGTAATGCTGGAACCTTCCTGTGGATTCGCAATTTTCCAATAATTTGGCCAGATCGGCTATTTTGCTAATCTGTTGGTATAATTGGGCATCCTTGATACCATAGCTGTAATGTCCAGCTAACTGCCTTACCAAACATTCTTCTGGGATCGGCAGTATCAACTTCCGTGCTAAACATACCTTTCCCAGGAAATAAGACGTCGGGGACTGTCCATAGTACGCGTCGTATTTGCCATAGAAAATATCCATTCTTACCCTGTTTTGTGCGGTCCCTGACCAATACTTTTCCTTAAACTGGCGTTTAAACTCTGCTAAATTCGTTATTTCGGGTCGTACCGCTATCCACCAGTTATCCTTAGTATTTTTAAACGTCTCATCAAGCATCTCTCTTACCCTGTCCCACCTTGTTTCTTTATTTCTCCCAATAAACTCCTCCATTCTTTCCAAAAATTCCATTGGGTTTCGTCGACAGTTCTGGAAGTTGATTACTTCCCTGTTTTCACCATGACACGTATGAGTGTTTAGTATTGGTGTGTCTCTCAGCGCCTCTAATCTTTCCTGCAGGTTTTTCTCTCTCTGGTCTATTTCCAGTATACTATTTTTGTTAGTTTTTATCTGTTCGTCCAGCCTGTTAGCGATGTCATATGTTTTCTGCATCCTCTCGCTAACGTCTTTCTGGACTTCTCCCACCTCCTGCATGATGGCGTCTTGGTTCTGCCTTACCATGTTTTCAAGATTTATAACATCTTGTTTGGTCTCTACTGCTCGTTCCTCTATATTTTCGAAACGTGTATTGTTTCCCTCCTGTAACCTTTCTAACTGTTTCTCCATGTTTTCGACCTTCCTATCACTATCGATTTTATTATCATTGATCGTTTTGTTTACTATTTCGTACTTTATGCTAATTTCTTTTTTCAGGGACTCTATACTTTTTTTATTCTCCTCCTGAAATAGCTCTAGTTTTTTCCCATTGTCATTTATTTTCTCGGTTATATTCTCCCTTAAAGATTCTATGTTTTTGTTATTATCCTCCTTCAGGGATTTTATTATTTCTTCCTTAACTTCCCGTCTATTTTTATTCATGGATTCTATTATTTCCGCCTTGTCTTCCTGTCTATTTTTATTCATATTTTCTTCCATCCTTTGGAACATTTGCTCATTACTTTTTTTAGTTTCCTCCTTATCTACCTGTCTGTTTTTATTCATATTTTCGTTCATTTCTTCCATTTTTTGGAGCATCATCATTAATATATTCGCGTCAGCACTCCCTGTTAATTTTTCTGGTTCGGGTTTCTCTGTCTGTTCTACCATTTGTATGGATTCTTCTCCCGTTTGCTCCTCTAATTCGTCTGCCGTTTGTACCGGTCTTTCCATTTCTAATGTGGGCGGTTCTAATTCTGTTTCCTCGACCTGTACTGCCTCTCCGTCTTCCACACTTAACTCGGGTTCCACAGTCTTCTTCACCTTTTTTCCCTTTGGTTGCGGCATTTTAATATGTTGGTAGTTGCCGGGCTTGTTCCGTCTTTTTCAAGCCCCACGTTGGGCGCCAATTTATAACAAAACAAGTAGTGGGTGTGTAATTGTCTGTGTTGTAAAATGTCGGGCGTTTCCTCCGCGCACTTTTGTTACTTACTCTGTTGACTGGATCCTCTGCAGTGATGTAGTCCTGTAACACAACTTAATACTATGCTTTTTGTGGGCGCCACTTGGAAACGTTTGTTCCAAGAAAAAAAATGTGATTGATAAAATTTTTAAATGTACGAAAAAATTTAAACAAGTCAGTTTAGCTTGGAAAAATCAGTTAAGTTTAATGATTCTTCAAAAAAAAACAAATCGTCTGAAGGACTAGCATTCATAGGCAAGATTTATTTCCAATAGCCAAGTCAACGTATATTTACCAGCTTACCCGTACTTCGAGAAGGAGAGAGATTATTATTAATAAATATTACGAGAAGGACACTTAGTAAAGGAGAAAAGAAGGAGAAATGCTGTCATATATTTGATACTAAATGGAAATGATAAATGAAAAATAAAAAAAAGAGGAAAACAGTGTGTTACATAAGGAGGTAATGATGAATATGAATATAGCTATTAACATTGAATGATTTTAAACGATAATTTTAACCTGCGGAGAACGATATATTAATATAATTGTGAATTAATCAGAAGAGTTTAAGAAAGGGAATTTATGTGTAGGAGCCTATGATCTTTGAATATTGTATTTTTTTTTTATTATTATTATTATTATTTGTTGCAAAGGTGCAATTATTATTTTCTGAACAGGGATGTGTTGCCTCTGATTTCAGTAGTTATAGACAGGAAGGGACAGAGAATGTATGCCATAGCGAGCCACTCTGACTCCCAACCCTCTATGTAAGTTAGGGAATTGATAGGGAATTATATCAAAGATTAACTATAAATGTGTCCACTTGTCACAAAGTTACTGTCAACAATGGTTTTTAAGTTTAAAGCCATACAACATTCTGTATTTACTTGTAAATATATATTCAAATTAATATATATTTAAATATACAGGTATGTAGAGAATAATCAACGCTGTTAATTACTTTAACAATTAAGTTAAGCATTATTCATACTAGGCCTCTATGGCTGTTACTTTTAACAAAAATATTTCACCATAATTACAACGCTACTTATAGCGTCAGACATTCACCATGTTCAGTGCTTTTGTGGCAGGGGTTTGGATTCTAAGTATTGTAGTTATATGTGTTTTCTTGCCTACTTTTCTGAAAAATGAACAATAGTACTTAAAGCTGCAATCGTTTAATACGTATCAACTCCTACTTCCTTTTTGTACTTGTGTGACGACTCTGAGTTACACATTGTACTAATCGTAGTCTACGTACTGTACTAGAATGAATGAATATGTGTTGCATACCGAAACTTGTTAACTACTCAGTTTCTGCTACTACGTTAAATGGTGAGGATCAGAATAGTGTGTTCTTTCATTCCAGTGACGATGAATAACTATAGATATTTTGCAACAAAGCTTTTTACGTAAATGGCAACCACACGATTTTACCCTGTCTTTATTTTTACTATTACCTTTGTGCCGGGGTTTGAATTTTCCCGGCTTGATTTGAACGTTAAGTGCCTCCAAAGCTCGTAGCAGCTGTGCGCCACAGCTAACTGGATAATTAAGGCCGTGTCTGCGCCACGGCGGCGCAATCTAGAAGGCCTATTCAAACGAACCAGCTGTTCGTGTACGGTTAGGAAACCGCTTACCAAAGGTTATGATCGACAATTCGAAACAAGTCGATTTCATGTACCATAGTGGGACTGAAGAATTCTGGCATCACTCTCATTTCTTCGTCAACCTTCCAATAGAATGTTCGATGGTCTGACGACCCAGGGTGAAGTACTTAGTTGATCTCGCAATATGACTTCGTAAGCCAGTAAAGCGTTTTCAGGTGAGCTCAACTATTTTATTCTATGTTCATTTAATGATGGGTTATGTGTTATATTTGTGTATGTGTGTGTGTGATCCAGACGTATGTAAAGCGTATTTCATTGCTTTAAAAAAATATAAAAGAAATATAAAAAATAGCGAATTTGACAAAGAGTGGGGGAACTGAATCCAGAGACAGTTTCTAACATGTCGATTTCGTACCGCTGCAGGTGTCGACCAAGACATGGGTATAAATAGGACACGCAAGCTACAGTGGTTCTCTGTCTTAAATCATCCACGGTGCAGCGGGAGCTTATGCCCGTCAGCACGGCGTTACAATGTTAATTACTTTTTTATAAGTATCGTTAGTAATTACACACGTATTTTCAATTAGTATGAATTGTTCACCTTCTACTGACGCTATGTGCGTATTTGTGTCGCTAATTTTCTCTTTTGCTCCTTCTCTTAGTATTGTATTATATTCTTTTACTTTTTCACCTAATGGTGACTTATCAGTTTTAAATTCTTCTATTTGTCTATCTAATCTAGCACATACATTTTGTCTTATTCCATATTCGTCCATAAGGTTTCCCATCACTTTAATGATTGCCTCCATACTAATACTTCCTGATATTGCCATGTCGAAGTATTATTATTAAAATATTTACTTAGTAGTAATTCTTTAACAATTATTATTGATAACCGTTCCCTACTTATTTATTTATTTCTTTATTTTTATTAATAGTTATTATTAATACTCATTACAGTTACACCTGTTACATAGACAAATAATATTATTCGTGGGCGCCAGCTGTGTGATTACACAACAATTAACATTACATTCAATTACTGTTTAATATAAATAATATTTACATATTATACATTTTTCATTTAACACACTCTTTATCTTTTAGAGCAACCATTTAGCTACGTAAAAAATTTTAATATTTAAATGATGGGGATCGGGCCATACGTTCATGGGCTACAATTTATGTAACAAATTTTTGTACGTAAATTTAGGCATGTCGTGCCCCACGTCCAGGGCGACATTTTTATGTAACGTAATAAATTGCAAATTTAATATAATTTAAATTTGTGGAGCCCCACGATCTTGGAGCGCCAAATTTATGCAACGTTACATATATATAAAATAGGCGTGACCGGTCTCACGTTCAAGATTGACAAATTACGTAACAATATAACATTTAAATTGGGTTTCAGGTGTATCTGCAATAAGAACTTTATGTAACTTGAAACGGTAATTAAAATTTATTTGATACTATTAAAAATTGTGCACATGGCACTGACTTCGATTTAAAACATTCGTTATTATTTGTTATTATGCCGTAAGGCTTAAGCTATATACAGCCTTACTGAATAAATATTCTATTCTACTAATTATTGTATACAAGAAAATCTCATTTTCAGACTACTCAGTCAATTAATGTGTTTCAAAATATCAATATTTAAATCTCTTTTTCTATATTGTAATGTACTCAAAATATTAATAGTTATTGAATTTATCTTTTGTTTCTCAGTACTGTTTTCTCAAATACTAATTGTTTTCATTTAAATGCTTTGTAATCATTTTATATCATACTCATTTGAGCTCTTGTTACGTTAATCGTATTTCTAAAACATCTATGATTTTAATTCTACTTTACAAGAAACATTGCTCTTACTTTTAAATAAAATAGAAATGTCTTTAATTGTCTTTGAGTTCTTTGTATGATTAAGATATAAATAAGTTGTTTATCACCTTATTGTCGTCAATCATACTCGATCATTTTTTGATCCATCGGTATTCGTCCTCGTCTCGCCTCCAGCGTCGGCTGTCTCTCTTCTCCTCTTGTCCAGCGTCGGCTGTCTCTCTTCTCCTCTTGTCCAGCGTCGTATCACTCTATCTCTCTGGAACTCTCCTCTTGTCTAGTGTCGAATCATTCTCTGGAACTCTCCTCGTGCTGTTAATGGATGTTAACGTCTCTTCTGACGTTAATGGATCTTCTTATGTATTTCTTCTTATGTACTGATGTTATTAATTAAAATGATTGTCTTTACAACTTAGTTACATAGTTATACGAAACTGGAACATTTAAACTATTTAAAAAAAAATAAATACGCCGTGCTGACGGGCATAAGCTCCCGCTGCACCGTGGATGATTTAAGAAAGAGAACCACTGTAGCTTGCGTGTCCTATTTATACCCATGTCTTGGTCGACACCTGCAGCGGTACGAAATCGACATGTTAGAAACTGTCTCTGGATTCAGTTCCCCACTCTTTGTCAAATTCGCTATTTTTTATATTTCTGCGAATTGCAGAGTCCTGTAAGTATACTCTTATACTTATCTTATAACTATTTTTACAACACATGTTCACTGTCATTTTGGACATTGCAACTTAACCCCTTTCGATTTGTACACAGTTATTTCACTATTACACTCGTACGGTGTGGCACTTTCGCGTGGTTTTCGTACACAGTATTTAGTAAATTCTATTACATTTTATTGTGCTTTTGGATTTTAATTCTTAATTATAGTTTATGAATAATTACAGAAAAACAGTAATTGTGCAATTATTCATCTTGGGGTGACAAACTCGCCTGCAGAGACCTGCGTTCACACACACTAGTAAAATACTGGTGTACACACTTTCAGTTACATTTGTGTGTGTGTGCACGTCGATTCAGGTCGAAACACCTGTTCATATTTTTGTCTGAGCCAAGCTTCCAATCCCTGACATGCTTATTTCTAATATATTATTAATTATTTACAGTTTATTAGGTAAATTTAAATTTTTATATTCCATGCTCAGTACATCACTTATTTGTACTGTCGCAATATATATATATATATATATCCCTTCAATCTGAACTGATCATGATCATAACTCAACAAAATTTTTTTTAATTTCCTTTTTTTTAATCTCGATATTATAAAAAGGTACTTTTATGTATATATTTATCACTCCCTTTCTAGAACACATAAGAGCCTCCGACATCACAATTAAGTTTCAGAAAATCACATTTACAACTCATATGCCATCATACTCAAACGCCCCACGGCCCGCCTGTATATTATTTCTTTATCGCCCCGTGATATAGAAACATCTAATAACTGACCTGCCAATATCTAGTAAATAAATGGAAAGAATGTCACCCCTTATACATTTTTATAATGTCAGGCAGCCCGCAAAATTAACTACGAAATGTAGCAATTCCTTGTCAGATACAAATATACATTATAAATTGAGAAAACATTTGTAATGGCTGGTAATTAAAGAAAATATAAACATAAGTAAAGCTAGCTACAATGATAAGCAAAATGTGAATCTTGTTGATCCATATAATGCACAGAACCCTTCTAAAAATCTGTCATTAGAATGGAATGTTAAATGTTTAGAAATTATTCATTTATTTAATTATATACCTAGTCATTATTTAACCACAAGGATTTGATAGTAACAAAAGCATAACTGCAATTAAGGCTACATACAGCCAGCCTGACCTTCACAAAATCTGACAATTACAAAAATTAACAAAAATAGGTTCAGCATATAATGGCCAGAAAATCTAAGTTACAAAAATATAAGTACCGCATGTACAATTTCATTCCATGTAAAAATTTTTTAATCTGAACATATTAAAAAACAGACTTTAAATAAATAGAAAAGGTTAATTTCGGCCATTTGTGCATATATATAAAAAAACATGCTGTATACGTGCGGCTGTAGGAGTGTACCAGAACAGGCCTGACCTGACAAAATATGACCCGTAGAAAACCTGCATGAAATGACACCAACCGGTGCCTACCTTGTGAACCGAAAACCCATTTATAAAATAACACCCGGAAACAGAATAAAAACAAAAACCCCAGCCCTTGCATACAGGAAAAATAATTAATGTGTAACCCCAGTAATAATCTAAGAAAGACATCCGAACCCGCCGGTTCGGAATCAAGAAAATCATACCCTTGTACTTAATTTAGAAAAATTTTACCTTACAACTTTTGCAATCATAATACATACGAAAACAGCTCTGGGCCCTCCCACAGGTCAGCTTACAATTGCAGTGGTTGTACTGTATTATCAAGTTTAATTTACATAGAATTGTCTTGCCGACACACCCTCGATTTAACCATCTCGCTGAATAAAGTTAAACTGTTATAGCACAAACACCTCACATGGGATGTTCCGCGGGCCATGATAAAATAAATAAAGAGTTTATATCACCTCATATGAAGCGGGCGATTCCATCATGTTGGTGACGGCTAATCCTCCCTCCTCGGTTACAGACGCAGCTTCAGTGGTTCATAGCTGGTGACGGTGGCAGCACACCAAGCTGTGGTCAGATCTCCGTTCTTGGGCGAGAACCCTAAATATTCAAAATGATTAATGTACTGTCCACTAATGCTTGCACACTTGTCATGTATACCAAACACCCGAACTAGCGTTCCCAACCAACTCAAAATAATGCATAAAAAAATTTAAATTTTGTATTTAAGTTATATGTTAATAAATGATAATCATTCACTCATAACCAAGCACAGTAATGAGGAATGCACTCTGGCTTCGACCAGCCTCAACATAACTTGACATGCTCCCTGCCCCCTGGCCACGTGGCGTTACATTCGATCACAATTTTTGCAAATAACGAATACATTGAAGGCCCATCAGCTACAGACAATTAATAGATACACAGTACTTCATCTAGGGCGGTCTTAAAGTTTACAATTAAATGATTTACTTAAAAGAATGTTCACACTTCCGGTCACAAGTGCGTGTTCATACATAGCTAACAAGATACAGTTCTCACTAACTTACTTAATTCTGTAGCGTCTTTATACAAGGCTGAATGAACAATAGTTAATACAATTAGAGGCGGTATTCAAATAAAATAACATTAATTAAATATCTCCTAATGCTCACACACATCTGATCGACACCACGAGCATTCTAACGTTCGCATCTGGATTGAATACGTTTTGAATTTAAATTTTCTTACAAGCAAATTATTATGTATATGTATCTAATGCACTTACCGGTGAGTCTTAAGCAATTAGCTTGCCATAAAGATGAGTAAGACGACACACAAAAGAACTGCTACCGAGGAAGAAGGGCTGAGTTGTTTATTCAGTGAGAGCAGGGCCGGAAATAACCATTTGGCATGTGCTCAAAACCGAAACCCGAACTCGCCGCTAGATAGCGTTCATAGTCGAAACAGTGCCACCGAAATTGCGCTTGCCAACTAATACTTCGACACTTATCCGAATCAGAAAAAACTAGGATTACATTTCTTCGAACGCCGGATTGCGCAAACTCCGGCACAAAATTAATTTGGCGCCTCTATTTACGAGCAGTCTATGCCCGCTCATGTCACATGTGTGCCTATCACTAACAGGGAAATAGACCTATGTTTAATATTCTTAAGTTATTGTAACTGACTATGCTATTGTTCTATTGGGATAATTAATTTTCATAAAAATTATGTTCTTTTAGGCAACAGATAAGAAAATAATTCAGTAATGTACTATTTGTCTTCCAGTTTTATAGTATAACGTAATAACGTACAATAATGTAGTATAGGCCTAATTAAGCATCTGTATAAATATGAATAAATTATCTACGAAATTTTAATCTTACAGAATGTTGGTTTTAAAAAGTATTGGGTATATCTTTTTGGCAAGAAATAAAAACCATAGGAAACTTAAGTTTAAAGAATTAAAATAAAAAAAACATTAGAAATTACAATTGTAAGAAACAAATATCACCCTATTTCAAGTAATGAACTGTTTAATCTGATGTGATTCTATATCGTCTCTCAAACTTTAAGGTTTACAGTATGTAAAAAGTCAATGTGATAAAATGGTTACATTGCATGCATCGTTTCATATTTCAATTTTATATTGATATATTTTGTTAAACTTATACTGAGAGGAATAACAGTTACGGCAGAAACTTTAAAACCAGAAGTCCAATATAGTTTATACTCTGATTCGAGAAAATTGAAAGAACTTCTGCTAATAAACGCTTTGATTCTTACATGAATTGCTGTTTGTATACTGAGGTAAATAAGAGATTAAAGAAGCTACAATATATAAGGAACAGCTTTGTTAGCATACGAGTATTTTATTTCTGAGTTTAGAATGGTAAGTAACCTATGACTCGCACCCAAATTGTCAATACGCAGAAAGCACAAACAAAGGACATTATTCTATCGATCCTTCTTATTTTTTGTGAGACTTAATACATTTTTATTAAATTTCAAAAGTTAATAAACTGTTACGTTTTACGTAATTCTAAAATAGGCCTATATTAAACAATAAGAAAAACTAAACTATAAAAGAACATTTGAATTAGACAAATTATATTTTAATTAGTCGCAAGTTAATATTTTTCTGTGTGTGTAAAGAAGAGGTATGATACAACGGATAGCGCTCAAATTAGTATTTTTGTGTTTTATCGCCAAGAATTAATTTGAAGGAGGAATTTTCATACTTACTTCAACGAATGAAAGAAAAGATATTTCAGAGAACTAATAAAGGCCATCTAAATTAGAGCGATGAAGAGAATTAGAAGAATAAATCACTAGAAGTGAGGAAAATTAGAATTAAGGTGAAAAACACACAGTGTTGTTATTTGTTGTACCCGAAACATAAATAAAATAATTGCCGTGTGTAATTATTATTTGAGAATAGTATGACAAGAAAAACATAAGTATCACTGCTTTACTATCAGAAAATTATATGTATAAACGCACGCTCGCGTGTGTCTAAAACGATTTAAATGATTCCTACCTTTCCCGCATAGAACAGGAATTCCGTGAATTTAAAATTTGGCGGTATTTGTATAGAAATACACTTAAAAAATTGTAGTTAAATTACACGCTATCAATGGAAACGATTTTGGAGTTGTCGGCACTTTGCACTTAGAAGAGAGCAGAACTGACCTGGACAGCGTGACGAATCCAGCTCCATATACACTTCTAAAAGAAGGAATTTGTTTCTTTACCAACCTATTTAATCCCTGTTTCACACTATTCAGGTTCCTCCAAATTGGCGCAAGATGACGGTCACGATGATTCCAAAGCCAGACAAGAGCCACAAACTCGTCGTTAACCTCCTGCCGATGAGTCTGCTGCCATACATGTCGAAACGACTGCTACACGGATATACTAGTCACCTAAAGACATTTGACGTTATGGTCTCAAGTAATTCGGTTTTTTGGACGTTCATTACTTTTTGCGGTTTTCAGAGGCTGTCATTTAGGCTGGCTGGGAGAGCAGACTGTCACCTTGTTTCTGAGCATAGGACAAGCTTCCGACAGCATTTTGTTTTACGTTGACAAAATTGTAAACAAGGGCAAATTGTACGTATCATGAAAAATGATTGCTTAATTCCATTAAATATTTATAGATTTTGTTAAAAAAGGTAAATGACAATAATATTCTTTACTTTTACTCTAATTTATATAGGCCTAAAAATAAATGTTATACGTATTTATACATTTATCTTTTATTACCCAGGCGGTGTTAGGTCATGAACCTACTTTAATTAACGTAATAATAACACATATTTTTTTAGTTATTTACATGTTTTAGCTGTATACAATTATTATTGTAAATAATACAAGCAAAATTTTAATTTACGTAAGAGAACATAAACACGTTTGCGTCAATACGTATTACATCATCTGCTTCGGTGGCTTATTGGTTATTAGGAGTGTTTCACGTGTCAAATATAATATTTTCTCACCTGTTAAGTGTACCTACTCCCCTAAGTTTTGCGTTCCGTAGCTCTATGGTATTTGGTTGTAATAAGTATACTTTACATAATAATATTTTTTCAAATTATTTAAATTTATAATTAATAATTTTCTTTTACATGTTGTAACGTATATTATGCGACATAAAACAATCTGTATATATAGTGTCATTTCCTCAGAAAAATTAAATGGCAGTACACGTACGTATTCACCAAAAATTATCTAATCGATAAGCGTACGGTGACAGACAGTCACAGAAAATATTAAGTTAGAAAGTTAAGAAAACGCACTGTATAAAATAAGTGGGGTTTGATTTTAGATGTTGCGTAGTGTCTTACAGTGGTGATGATAGTAGCCTAAATTTGATATTCAAAGTCTAATAAAAAAAAACAAGCTCTAAGACAAGAAATTATATTTGACCATTTTTTGTTTCATGTTACATTATAAACAGTATTTCTGCCTACATTAATTTACGTTTTTACTGATAATCTGTGGTAATCATCACACAATTAGCTATAACTATAGTTATCACAAAATTGTTTATATTGCTGTAAAAAGCAAAGCAAAGATATAATAATTATCCACTTGTCACAAAGTTACTGTCAACAATGGTTTTTAAGTTTAAAGCCATACAACATTCTGTATTTACTTGTAAATATATATTCAAATTAATATATATTTAAATATACAGGTATGTAGAGAATAATCAACGCTGTTAATTACTTTAACAATTAAGTTAAGCATTATTCATACTAGGCCTCTATGGCTGTTACTTTTAACAAAAATATTTCACCATAATTACAACGCTACTTATAGCGTCAGACATTCACCATGTTCAGTGCTTTTGTGGCAGGGGTTTGGATTCTAAGTATTGTAGTTATATGTGTTTTCTTGCCTACTTTTCTGAAAAATGAACAATAGTACTTAAAGCTGCAATCGTTTAATACGTATCAACTCCTACTTCCTTTTTGTACTTGTGTGACGACTCTGAGTTACACATTGTACTAATCGTAGTCTACGTACTGTACTAGAATGAATGAATATGTGTTGCATACCGAAACTTGTTAACTACTCAGTTTCTGCTACTACGTTAAATGGTGAGGATCAGAATAGTGTGTTCTTTCATTCCAGTGACGATGAATAACTATAGATATTTTGCAACAAATCTTTTTACGTAATTGGCAACCACACGATTTTACCCTGTCTTTATTTTTACTATTACCTTTGTGCCGGGGTTTGAATTTTCCCGGCTTGATTTGAACGTTAAGTGCCTCCAAAGCTCGTAGCAGCTGTGCGCCACAGCTAACTGGATAATTAAGGCCGTGTGTGCGCCACGGCGGCGCAATCTAGAAGGCCTATTCAAACGAACCAGCTGTTCGTGTACGGTTAGGAAACCGCTTACCAAAGGTTATGATCAACAATTCGAAACAAGTCGATTTCATGTAGCATAGTGGGACTGAAGAATTCAGGCATCACTCTCATTTCTTCGTCAACCTTCCAATAGAATGTTCGATGGTCTGACGACCCAGGGTGAAGTACTTAGTTGATCTCGCAATATGACTTCGTAAGCCAGTAAAGCGTTTTCAGGTGAGCTCAACTATTTTATTCTATGTTCATTTAATGATGGGTTATGTGTTATATTTGTGTATGTGTGTGTGTGATCCAGACGTATGTAAAGCGTATTTCATTGTGATACCTTGGTAATGTAAAACTGACTTACACGTTACTTCCGGTTGGGAAACACGTGGTGACATTGTATTTAATTTATTATTAATTTAATCAAATTGAAAATCCAATCAATAGTAATGACTATAACTGGGTGAAATAAACCATGTTAAATTAATAAGAGCACATAGAATGTTGATAGAAATTGTGACAGTGAGTGTAGTGTCTGTGTGTTCCGAGGCGAGAAAGTGTTGAGGTGGGTGTATTTTCTGATGGCCAATCTACAAATAAAAATTGTTATAGGGCCCCCGTACAGCCGGGAGAAGGGAGATGCAGAGTTAGTATCATTGACACCGGTCGCTATCCGCAGAGCAGTGTTCCAGGATGCTCCCCGAAGCCGTCAGGCCCAGAAATACTCCTGCTATAGAACACCGAAGGACATCTGCCCAGAATGAGACTCGCTGGAACTTCGGCAAACACTAAGGATCATCTGCAGCACTCATGCCACACTGGTCAACATGGTACCATTGGAGTTCCACAACACGAGTACAGGTGGGAGTGTTCTAATTATTAAACTTCAGTCAACAACAACTCCATAGACTGAACCCCTGGTATTCAGGTTAAACATCTGGTTAATGCTCTTAAAGGAAATGGTACCAGAACTCCAGCTGTTTCAAATAAAATTTGTACTTAAATATTTTATGATAATTTAAATTGATGTTCTTAAAGAAAATTATATTAGAAACCAAATGTTTAAAAGACTTGTAACTAAATATTTTGTTGTAACTTAAAGTGATCTTCTCAAAGAAAATGGCACTAATAAAAAATTGTTACTGGTTACAAGAGTATTTTATTTCAAGTCCTGTCACTCTGGGCTCCAGCACACTTTTCGCTTCCGCTAGGCCAAGTAGTCTAGTTATTAAATTTTGCGTAACGGGCTAAGAGGCCGTTACATCTTGTTCCAGGTCCAACGACCCAGTCTAACTGGAAATCGGTAATGCCGTGTGTTTGTAAACACCCATTATAAAATACTTCAAAATCGTTTCACTGTCGAAAAACACGTAACACGAAAACAGGTTCTCGTAGCGAACTCTATGTATTTTTCATTATACGGTAATGCCGTTTGTTCCCTCCCATCACAGGTCGATAAATTTTCTTTTTTGTCTCGTACATTATGTACTGGTAATTTGTCTGCTACAGAATTTTTCGCTTGCTATGTTAGACCATTAGGGACTACGTTATTAAAATGTATGGATATTCAACAAGTTATATAAGTGAACATCATGCACATTAAAAATGTTCTAATAATTATACCTTTTGACATGATAATGTCTTATGGCTGGGGGTCATTTGAAAATTTCTGTAACGCATCACGCTGCATGACGTCATCATTTACCAGCCGGGAATCGTTAACTAAAACCGCGACCGCTAACGTGCTAACGTCCGTCGCAGATTAAAGACCTAACAAGCAAACAACACTGCATAGCTGTAGATAGGTATGTAACCAATCAGTCAGTCAGTAACCATAATAATGTTGCGTTTAGCTGGCGGCTGAAAGACATTATCATGCTCTTAAGCTTTTACCATTTGGTAAACGGTACTTTACATTTTTAAAATACAATTCAAAATACAACTTTGATTATTATGGTAACCATTTAAACTGTTTAAATATATACTTACTTAACTTTTAAAACACGCATCTAAAATATATTGGAGATTTTGTACAAAGGTGTAAACAAGTGTGAGAAAATGATTCTATCAAACAATGAAAATTTAAGAGCAAAATATTGAGAAAAATTAAATATAGGCCTAATTACTAAATTACTTAATAAGATCATAAATAAGCTCAACGTGACACGTGTATCATGGAAACTGTATACACTAGTCTACGTAAAGTAATTTAAGAACAGTACAGTCATATAATAATAAGAATATTAATTTTCTAAAGTAACAAAAACAATAATTATACCCTTCTCAGTTATTGACATTGTAATTACTCCTACATTGTATGCAGTTGATTCTACTCAATTTATGATGATTAAGCACAATCTAATTGTAAAATATACTTAACTATAAAAACATTATCTTAGTTACGTTGACGTTATTATACCGTAATTATTGTATTCAAACTTCTAAAGAAAAATGTTTTAAACTGAATTCCTCATAATTAATCAACTCCTTACTTATTGAACCAACTTAACTTTAAATAAGAATTCAAAGAATTAATTTTCAATACGTAGGTTTAACTTAAAGGAGCGGTTAAGATAATAAACTACAAAGCACAAATTAAAAAAAGTCATATTGTACGTCTATTTTGCCAAACTTTGCTTACCAAGGCATTCTAATAAACTACACTATAAAGTTAAACGATATTATTGTTTTCAAATATTAAGAACAAAAGGTGTTTATTAATTTTAATTAACAAATAGAAATTATAAAATTAATAAATTTAAAAAAGTTAGTTCTGTTTAATAAATTAAAAATATTTTTAAAAGATAACGTAATTTTATATTAGATTTTATTTTAGAACGTAGTATTAAAAAACTATCCTTGTTTGTTTAAATTATAAATTTTGTAAAAAAAGTCATCTTCAAAAACATAAGATAGGCCTACACTGAAAATGTTACCTGTAGTATTACCTAGAACGAATCTTATTGATTATGTTTCTAGCTTCTGTTATTATTGTTACTACATTACAGAACAATCTACGCGTTTTTCGAATGTTCCAGTGGAACCGGTTGTAATGTTGTGTGCGTACGTGATTCTCAACACATTAGCTAGTCTGTACCAGATCGCGCGGCCGCACGCACTGTGTCAAGGCCGTAATGAATTACGCTCTAATATTTTCCTTTATTGCTGATGCGTAGTAGTATCGACTATTCTGGAACAATTCTATCTATTTAAACGGCGACAGCTGCGCTTAGCATTTAGTTACGTGAGCTATTTTCGATAGCGCGGATTGAGTGTTTGTCGAAGCGAAGTAGTATTGTGTTATTAATACCTAATTTATTGTTGTATTGGAGTGTTAGTGGTCTCAAATATTTCTACTAGTAATTTTTTTACAAATCACTATGTTGTCTTTGGTATTGACGAGCGCAAGTTGGTACCCAGGTTGGTAAATGACCTGAAGATTGCTTGACTGCCGAAAGCGCTCGTCAATACCAAAGGCAACATAGTGGTTTGTATAAAATTACTAGTAGTAATACCTAATTCTATTTAAGGTATGGTATTATGGACGTTGCATCTATCATTAAAGAGAATCGACTTCCTGCCAGCAGCAAAAATATTTTCTATAAACCACCAAGCCATTTCGGAACAGCTGATTAGCGTATATGGTTTTTCCTAACTTTGTAATTTATAGGCACACTTTTAAATCATTTGAAGTAACTTGGTTTAGTTGACATCCTGATCATCAACAGGAGAAGCATTTCAGAGTCACCCATGTTTTGCCCCCACCAATATCACTACTCCTACTTTAATGTTTTTCTCACCCCCATATTGTTTACCCTTCAAAGTTAATGGTTTAGTTCGTGGTACATTTAACACAAAGACCAGTTTCGTAGTAACATATGAATTGACCTTTTTATCCCAATTAACAATTTGTTCAGACAATTTGTTGAACCAAACATTTACTTCTTCTACATCCATTGACGCATTTTTACAAGAGAGGGCTTGCAATGACGTAATCTCATTTCTGTCTCTGAAACCTTCAAACCAATCTGTTCTAGCTTGAAACTGATTGATTTTAAGTTTTTTTGGAACTTATCTTTAAATAATTGTTTTCCTTGTTTTTCAAGTAAATCGGAAGCGTGATCGGTAATAATGCACGTTCCTTTGCACTTCCGTTTTACAATCTTTTCTACGCCTTTAGTAACATCAACTTTTTTTCGACGAAGTTAACTAGAATGCAATCCCAACTGAGACATTACGGAAAACTATTTAAAGTAATTAAAACTTTACAGAACTCTCACTCACAAAAACCACTCTGAACTGGCAAACTGAAACCTTATATTATTAAAAACATTATTTAAGACTTCACTGAACGCTCACTCAACAATAACCCTCCAACCTGACAAAACTAAAGTACAATCGACAATAAGTACCCAATTGTAATTAAATTTCTCAGAGTCAACACTTAGCAACACAAATGCGAGTAATCCTATACATGTTATTCACATAGTACGTACAGTAGCGGTTTCAGACAGCGTTTCGGAGAAGCGAGTCAGCTTAAACGGTAGCACTCAAAAGATGTTTTTCGTTTACTGCTCGTCAATCATTATTCTATACTTTTATTTTTACTGCACAAAGCTAAATTTTATTTTTACTGCCGTTACTTTAGCGTATCTTACACACTTTTACTGTTACTAAAACACAATTTTGAACAAATTGTTGTGAAGCATGAAAGATGGTGACTTTGAACGAAACAAACGGTTAAAAAGTTTGAATTACCGTAAATATCTAACACTAATTTGAATAGGAAATTCAAGAGGTAAAAGTACTTTAAATTATCCAGAAGCTCGAGTTCACCAGATGTTATTGTATTTTGTTATTATTATTGTTTTTGTTGTTGTTAGGACTGATAAAATAAAACTAAATATTAGTTGCAATTAAACTAAAATAAAACTAGTATGAAGACGAGAAAAAGAGTGTTTGAAAGTAATTTACTAATATACACTTTAAAAATTTCAAAGTGATTTTAAAATATATGTACTTAAAAAAATACGTTTTGAAACATCTAAAGACACTGACACACACGCGCGCTCTCTTACCAGACGAAAACACACACACACACACTCTCACATGCATACATACGTACATATATGGTTGCCCCCGAGTGTATGACGTGTAAGTTTGTGTGTGAAAGTAAAAATGGAGGTCAGAAGAGCACGTACCTTTTCTCATTTGATTGAGATAAAAGAATTGCCAGTGGGTTTTCACATTTGGTTTTTCTAAGAAAATTAATTTTTATTCAATACTTTTCCATCAAAGTTAGTAATATGCTTTGTATATATTTTCCATCAAAGTTTTTAATCACCGCAAACTGAGACAACCTAAAAATATTTCTTTTCGTATTTCGATAATAATTTGTTTCCTCTTTTTACCATGTTCTCTATAAGAATATTAAACAAAAGACAAAATCCCAATTTCATCCCATTGGCAAACCATTCTGCTAGACTTCCCGTTATTTTCAGAGCTTCCTTCTCAGTCGTGTTCACCTCATTTAGCAGTCTTCTGTCTTTTCAGTCTATGCAACTGACTTTGACTATACTCAAAAACTTATCCTAAGCTCTCTTGTATCTATCAGTACAAAGCACCCTCTGTCTCGGATATCGTGTCTCATTCAAATCGCTCTGACAGCACCTATAGTCACTTTAAGCTTTTAGAGTCCTGATCTTTTATTATCTATGTTCTCCTCGATTTTAATGACTAATCAACGACTTACGATTTGTAACAGGACCTTACATCATGCGCTATTACACTAAAATTGTTATGTTCTTTGTAAATTAGTTACACAGATTTTTTTTGAATAACTACGGTAACAGTTCATTGAACCATCTTCCACTGCCGTATATTGAATTGCATAAATTCACTAAGCTGTCATCTTCCTTATACTGATGTAGGCTGTACTTATATTTGTGTAATGTCTTCAAGTAAATACAATTCAAGTAGGTTTACTTTCACCTGACGTATGTTTCATAGAAATTATTCTGTATCTTCAGAGGCTTGTTTGAATTGTAATTGAATGTTTCGCTTACAATATGTAATAGTAAGCTTACGATATTGTAAGCGAAACACTCAATAACAATTGAAACAAAACTCTGAAGGTACGGAGTAATTTCTGTTAAACGTACGTCAATGGAAACTAAACCTACTTGCAGTGTATTAATGATATTACATGGGAGACCTGCAGGAATCTCAACGAGTTACTTACATAGGAACATTGTCACTTACATGGATTTATAGTTACAACATAAATTTATTCATATTTATTAAACTTAGAAAGGAAGTTAACTAACATAATTCATTTAGTTCAATATATTGTTTACATTATATAGTTTATAATGTATACAAATATGTGTATATTATATTTATTTTAACCATAAACAAAAATACTTATACCTGCGGGAAGAAAGAAAACACACACACACACACACACACACACACACACATTTATATGGCAGTCACATGTATGTCTATTTCTGCATCGCTTTCGTGTTGTACTAAATTAATTGTGCAATAAAACAACTTACTGCATATTGTTTAAAACCTTCTTTGCTAGGAGTAATAATGTACGTTGTTTTGTCAAACAGGAAGACGTCCGAAGATGCCGGAAATTAATTTCACGAACTTTATTTCTTTTTATTTCCTCTCTCACCACTTCTGGGGAATAGTTTACGTAGTGATGTCTGCAAAGATTACAAAAGAAAAGGGCTCACTGCAAGTGATCATTAAGTAGAACAGGTGCAAGTACATGGCATACGAAGTGATTAGTTATTAGTTAGGTAATGATATATTACCTTTCTTGTATCTCTTAAAGTAAATAACATCCGGTAAAACAATAGTCATTATATGTTATTCGTTTTACTTTACTGTTAAATACAACAGGAGTGAATTCGATGAAAATATAACTGTTGGGTTTTAACATAATTTGCTCGTTAATCCTCTATTTAATCAGTATTAGAACACAGACTAAAATAAATGTTATGTATCTCATTACCACTCTGATTTTAATTCTCACCTTCGCAGCTGTCTTACTAGAAACTACAAATAGCTTAATACCCTATCGGATGCCATAGAGAAACCTAATGCATTAGGTAAACGTAGGTGACTTTGAGCAAACATATCTTTCTTACAACAGTAGCTATTGAGTAAGTAAGCTCAGAAACAATTAAGGTAACTTACACAATTGGCCATTAATTTTTATACTTCTAAACCTCGCGACAATATGCGGCGGTAACCAGGTGTACTAACATATTTACAGGATGCCGAGTACGTAGCTGTAATTATTGCTACTACCACCAAAACATATTCTACATCAGTGTGCAGTCTACATAATTATTTTACGTCATTTAATAGACATATTTTTTAAACAGGAATTTTTATGTAAATTCACAACTTTTTATATTTACACACGCACGCATATTTATACAAATGATAATATTTTCCTTTAATAATAAGTAATTTCACTTAGATATTTACTTTTATGGTCTCAATTACGTTTAAAATGATAAATCGTTGCTTCGTAGCACATAATATACTGAATCTAAGTGACGTAGATAATATATAAGCTTACGTACAAATATATTGTGTGCTACTTTCAATTAAACAAATACGCTCAGTGAAATTAGAATTTTTTCGACATGAACATAGAGATTCTTAATCTCAGGATAAGCAGCACAAATATATTAAAGTTTTAAGAACAAACAATACAAGTTAATTACCTTCCTTCAAATTAATTAAAAATTTACTAACTTTACTTTAACTTTAAATATTTTAATATATTTGGTTTCTAATTGTTACTTCCAACTTTAAACACCAAGCGCGCTGCTATTACAGGAATTAACACTAAGAACTAGTACAGAAAGTAGGCGACTTTTTAAATATGAAGACAAGTCTATATTTTGCATCCAATTAAAATCTAAGCGTTATTGTTTCTTTAACACAATTGAAATTTGGTCGTGTATTATTTAGATAATTACAATATCCGTGTAACACAACAGCATATAAGCATATAATGTTTGAATATTCTGTTCTGTCACTTACTGTCACTGACAAAGTGGAAGTGTTCCGTCTTTATTGATTATAATTCTGCAGATTTATATTTAAATCGGCGTGTGTTTCAATATATTATTATCCGTTACCTGGTATGTATTCTTTTAATTTTAAATCAGATTATTCTTGTTTTTGTTACTTTCTTTTTGGTAATAATTATACTTTTATTGACGTTTGTTTACTTCTGCCTTATCCACACTCTTCTTAATTACTATTGTAGTTATTTCTTAATTTATAATATTGTTTTTCTACATTATTACTTTTTATTTCATCTTTCTTTTCTTTTAAAGCACACTTCTTGTTAAGTGCATCCTACTGAAAGGATCACATCAGAGTCAGTTTTCTTGTTTAGATTGTTGGATTAATCTTTATTCTTCTTATCTTTGATTCATTTTTACTACAATGTTTTACAATTCTTAGTTTTGTCAATTACATAAATTTTATGCGTAAAATATAACTTAACTACACTCTTTTTTTTATGATGTTTACACTCTTTACGTTTTAAAGTTATTAGTCCCTTTTAAAATTTGTTATACTACCTACTTTTACGTATTGCCTGTGGTCACTAGATTTATTATTATATACCTAGATTACTTAGATTTAGTATGTATATTTATTGTTCCACCTTATATTTCTTACAAATTATATCAACATTTAACAAATCATGGATAACTGAATTTTGAGTATTTACAATAACATATACATAATATTAGGTAACTATCTACTGATTATATATAAATTGATTAATATTACTGTCATTATTATTTCAAGACATTTATCAAATTTCTCTAATTACACTAATGTATCTAAAACTCCCGAAATCGAATATGGCTTACTGGTTTTTGTTTTTTAATCATATCGATTTTAAAAATTTTTATAAAAAATCAATTATTTTAGTATGGTTATGTACTGTTATATTTTATATAGCGTATATGATTATGTACAATACATTTAGATTTACTTTACATATATACAAGCCTGAACATTTGAATATCCAATGAAATGAAAGAAATCAGTCGGAACAGACTGCACTTATAAATGCTCATTCATATGTCAAAAACGAATGAAAAGAGACATGGTGTTCACAGATTTTCAAAAGTTGTGCTGAGTCAAATGATTCAGCGCGAGTTTAGTAAATGTATTGGTATTTTTTTGACGGTAAAGACAGTACGAAATTTAAAGTAATTAGGAGTGCTGCTCTCTACCCGCGGATAGGAGAGGCTACCGTTCTCGAGTTTTCACCGTTTGACCGGTGTTTCCATCTACCGAGTTTTTCCAGCAGCTCGGCTGAGTTTTTAAACAACAGTGCTGCAGCCTGGTGAGAATTTTCTCACAAACGGACAACGAACGAAAACTTTTGTTATAGTTTGTCTCTATATGGAAGCCTAACTCACGACATCGTGAAGATCTCTTCGGTGGAGGGTTTAGTGTAAATATCTAGCGTCGACTTCTTTTCAATATGAGATAGTTTCTTAATGACTGCGGTAAGTTTTGATTTCATTATATTAATTATGTACCAAATTGTTAAAGGAGAAAATGTTTTTTTAGTAAGCTTGAGTAAGCCCCACTTGTTGAATCATGCATTGTGAAAGACGTAATTGTTCGTAAAGTTTTTATAAACCAATAAAACTTGAGTATTGAAGTGTCAGAATCTCGGCTTTAATACCTAAAGTACAATAACCACAATATATTTCATTTTACACTTTCATTAACACCGATGTAACGAGATTCGGTTGAGCACTTAACCTGTTACACAATCTGTCGTCATTAAGTGGTATAAAGTTTTGCTACAATGACAGTAAAACTTTATACATACATAATTGGGAACTTACTCAGGCACGTTTTAAACGTAAATCATGTCACATTCAAAGTAGTAGTATTCTCAAATTCTATGGAGTAAAAAACTATGTGTTTTAAATAAATTCTTCGCCACGTGGTAACCCCAATTTCACTCAAAGTAATAAGTTCATAAGATGTCACAGAGCTAAGATAAATTATTATATTGCGAAAGCAACTCACATTCAGTGAGGTTCAAGTTATAAAGCGTTATAAAGAATCATTGTTAGAGAACTTTTTTAAGTAAGGCATGTTGGCCAAAATAATGTTACCAAGTTTTATTATGTACAACATAACTAGGTGTTGTTTTTATTTATGTATTTTGGAGGGTGTCCAAACAGTGGGGGCATTTGTGTGTGGTCTCTCACTAAAAATGTAATGTGTGACAATAGGGTTCACTGAACAGAGACAACTCCTACTGCCAATGAACGAAATGCCATCTTAAAGCTCCACACTCGACACCGAAGAGACCAGGCCGCAACAACATGCCAATCATGAGATCGCCACGCTATAAATAAGATCATCCTTCTGGGCACACAAAGCAGGTGAAAAATATCCATTTTATATTCACACGTAGAATCAACATGGTACCAGTATACCTTCATTTGGATCCCCAATTGATGGGACAGTTTAGTGTGAACACTAAGTATTAATTGTAAATTTCAATACATGTATAGTTAATTGTCAGTTCAGAGACTGACATGTGTACCACACAGCATCCAACTTAGATTTCCACTCATTTCTTTATAGTACTTTCGCTACAGATTTAAAGTCAGTTTTGTTATTATTATTTTCTCAAGTTTAATTTACTCTGCATTAAAAACATATTTTCTCTTATTTTTAAAATCAGGTTAGGCCATTTGTATAAAAAGATTACTGGGGAGGTAGGTGTTATTTTAAATTAGTTTCAACCAAGCTGTGCCTGTCGAAACACTTTTCAACTTGTTTGTCGAAACAAGGTTGTTGAAACAAGTTTGTTGAGACTGGTTATAAATTGAAGAAACATGTCCGTCTCTGACACACACACACAAATGTATTTTTTTATATAAGGTGCTAATATGGTGCAATTTTTTTTCTTTACATTAACTGGCCCTATTTTAGTCTATATAAATTCTTTATATTAATCATGGTAACTGGGGGGCGTTAATTATTTTAAATAATTTTATTTCTCACCTTAATTAATTATTTCTCACCTTAATTAAGTATTTTAGCACTTAGCCACTTAGGCACTTATTTTAAATTTTTAATGTCCTGGGGACATTTGTATGCAATACTTTATGATACACATGACGTGCAATTAACCCACACCATGCGGGTACATTCATAGAAATAAATCTTTAATCCTAATTGGGATTCCTATAATACAGAAGTTTAGAATTTATATACACCAGAAGGCTAATAAAAAAAAAAGGGCGTGGCAAGAGACCCTTATGTATTTGTGTACTATTGTATATGTAATTTGTTTTGTGGAACGTGTTATGTCTGTATATTTCTGTGTACATTTTGGGGGATATATATATATATATAAATATTATGCATTGCTGTACTTTTGGTGGGATATAGGGATTTTATTATTAGAATGTATATACACCAGTAGACGAGTATTCTATCTCAATAATCGTGGCTGATCATTTCTTTAAATTAATTATTTTATTTAACAAGTATAGTAAGTGTCACCTTTAAAGTTCATTTAAATTGGATGAATAATTATTTTAATTATTAATAGTAACTGTGAATGAAATTATTTACCTTCATAAATTTATATACTGCATTTTAAAAGAAACATAAAACATAAATTTTATATTTTAAGAAATAGTTTAATGGGAGTTTCATTTTGAGGTTAATGATTATTTTACATTTTCAATTCATTGATGGTGACATAGCAATTATTTTCATGGACTCAGTTTATATTATTCAGGTGGCCTTGTTGAGAGGGTATATATTTTTTGTTAACCATTTAAAAGGGGAATTCTAAATTACTGTTGTTTTTATGTTATTAATATTATGAGATAGAATAATAAAACCATTGTTAATTATTTAATTCTTGAGTTTTTATTGCAAGTCCCGTCTTACTGGATCCAGCGCAATTTTTAGCTTCTCTAGGCCTTAGCCTAGTTTTAATTAACTTGTAACCCCTCTTTACAAAAAGAAATATTCTTTTTGTTTTAACTACTCAAAATGAAGTAGGGGTTTCATTTGGTAGCAGAGCGCGCTTACGACAAGGGTCCTGTGGGTGTGACGGGGCTTGGAAACTTAGGAAATATTTTAAAATTTTCACAATGTTTAGTTCTTAAATAGAACTTAGAAAAATTTTCAAGGCCCTATATCCCAAGGTTGAAAATATTTTGTTAGTTTTAAGGTTTGAAACATATGTATATGTACTTGCCCGCCTTGCATAGTGAATAGTGCCACGTGGTAGGAAATTTTAGAAGGGGAAATCCCTGGGCAAGACTTATCGCAGTCGGCGCTTAGTTAGTTTGAGTTTACCTTACCCATGTTTGGGGAGGTGTTGCCGTTTTTTGTGATTAGGCGGTATGGCCCGATCGGCAGTCGGTTTCTGCCGATAAATGGTAGCCGGAGGTAACCTAAGAAATGGTTAAAATAAATTTTCGTTGGTCGGTATTTTGTTTTTCGTGTTGTGTGTGTGTCGCGTTCCTTTTGTCTGGTGTAATCGAGTGTGAGCTGTTCAGGTAGTGGGCTAGTTCTCGCATCGTTAGGTGGACCCGCAGTCTACTCTTTGGAAGAACAGTACGTGAGTTTTTCTTATTCCAATCTTATTATTGTCAATATGTTTGTAGGTGTTAGGTATTTGTAGGGTGTTGTGTTTTGTTGATAGTGTTTGCGAATTGTGTATTTCTGGCGGCGCTATGCTTTCAGCCATTGTATTCCCCCGACCACCAGGAGGAACAGAAATTGCCCCACCCTCTCACCCCAGTTCTCCAGAAATTTTCGGTGATAGATGGATTTAAGGAGAACCAGCTGCTGGTTTTCTTGGACCTTGTCCTGCAGCTGGCCGCCTATCCGGGTATATCCGATGGGGAGGTCTTGTGCCTTATATACCCGTATTGCCAGGGTACGTTGCAACAGAAGGTCACCAACACTTGGCGTCAGGGCGGCACGGTCGGCACTTTTCATGCGGAAGTGTTGGATTACTTCATGTATCCTCCACGACGTTCCAAGCTTAGGCTGGATTGGTTCTATCGTTATCAGGCCGACGGAGAGCCGTTGGGGGACTACGTGCAGGACATACGAAAAGCTGCCCGGGTATTAAGATTAGGGTTGACCGACACCGAAGTCCTAGATATAATTATAGGAGGACTGAATGACCAAGACGGTTCCCGTTTGGGAAAGTTTGGGAATCGTCCAAATAATTTCGCGGAGATGGCCCGGTGTTGTGTTGCTACAAATACGGTCCGACCAAAGGTCGCAGTAATTGTTCCGGTAAATCCATTTCTGCCCAAGGTGGATCCAGAGCCGATAACATCATCATCGCCTACGCCGGAAGATAAGAAGTCACTTGATGGGGGAGCTTTACCATCGTCAGTAGAAGTTAATTCAGACATTGCACATGGACCTGGACAGCTGGATTCCAGGTTGAGTACTGTTGAGGAAGTTGTAGTTGCTGAGAGTGGTGAAGAAGAGGAATCGAAGGAGGAGGCAGAAGAGTGGTCTGCACATGCTACGCAGGGGAGTATAAGTGTAAGTGTTTCGGAGGCTGCAGGTGTTTCTGAGGTTGCGGATGGACTAGGGGATGTCCAGTCTGCAAGTGTGGTAGAAGTAGATGAGGTAGAAGTTGGGGAGAAACTGGGTGGCAGCGTTGTAGAGTTTGGGGGTGAGAATGATGTAGTGTGTGAAGATGTGCAGACGCTTTCTGTAAGTATTGTTGAGGATTCCGAGGAGTGGAAAGAAGTTCCAGGGGGACCAGGTGAGCAACTAGAAGATGAAGATGTGCAGTGTCGTGATGATGATTTGGATTATGTAGAGGAAGAAAAGGAAGAGGTGGAAGAAATAGAACCAGAAGCAATTGTAGAAGAGAAGAAGATAGAAGCAGAGGAGTTAGAGGTTGAGGATAATCCAAATCGGGGTAAACGTAGAAAGATAAGTTACCTTGATTATAATTTACATGAAATAAATCAGTATTGCTCTACACAAGATAGTTTCTCAGAGAGTGATGTCCACAAGGAACGGCGTCCTAAAGTTCGTCATAAGGAACGGCGTCCTAAAGTTCGTCATAAAGAACGGGTTCCTAAAGTTCGTTATAAAAGGGTGAGACAAAGCGGTTGATGGGTAGCGGGTGGATGTTCCCCACAATCCCAGTGGTGTCCATCTACTTCAGGGTTGCGCCCCTGCCTCCGCGAGCCTTGGTTTTCTCCACCTATCCTTCTTACCGGAGCGAACCATGTCCTTTACCTTAGTCCTAGCTGTTGAACTTTCAATGATCCTTGCCCTTATCATCTTCCCAATTTTCCTACCCCTCCCCTCAGAAAACAAAGTAAAAGCCAAAAAACAAATAAAAATTAGAAAGGAAAAAGCAAAAAAAAAATTAGAAAAGGAAAAAGAAAAAAAAAATATCCGAGAGGAGTTAGAGAGAAGTTAGTTGGAAGAGTGGTGACTACGTGGGTAGTAAGTATATTGTCGTTTCCATTTTTCTTTGTTGTAGTTTGTCGTTGATTTTTTGTAGAGTCCTGGCCATGCCGCATTCCCTAGTTGATTTCCGTTGTAGCTATTTTTGATTAAGTGTAGGTTGTTCGAAGTTGCTGTGCTGAAGTATAACCCCCTCGTTTAGTTCTGCAGTATTGAAGACCAAGTAAAGGGATTGGTGTTCGCGTGCCCTCGATGCGGTTTTCTCTGTCCGGCTAATAGGGGCCGTCCGCCCTAGTATAGGGATGTTTTTTTTTAACGACTAGTTAGATATGTCAAGGATATGTGATGCCTTGTTTTAGCATATGGCTGGTCAGTCCATATGTGGACAATAAAATTATGGGCGCTCACATACCAAGGTATTAGTTACCTTGTTTCGGTCTTCGGACGCGTGTGTGAGTGGCAGCAGGAGGAGTAGGTGGTGGTCACCAGAGAGTGTGACGTATTGGGGCGGTCCTGTGGGATTGGTCGGGCGGAGAGGGTCGCATGAGGATGGTTGCATTGGCGTTGAGTTTTCCAATCCAGTAAGAAAAGGGGGGGGGTTGTTGTTGTCCTGAGTAGGTATCATGTTGGGCCTCAGTCGGTGGGCAAGCCTCAGGAGATCGGAAGATCTACATGCGTAGGAATCTTTCTTTTGTCTTTAGCTCGCTCTCTCTTTTGCTGTATGCGGACTCTGATCAGGTCAGCATGCAGCACCCGCACACTTACATGATACATATCTTCTTTCGTCTCTTTCATTTTCCTTTTTGATTTCTGTTCTCCTGAGAGCAAGCTCAGCTGAGCCAACCCAACCACGACGTCCACTGGTATCTTTTGGGGAGAGGTACACTGCAGGGTACCCTCCTGGCCTTTAACGTTGGGGCAACTATGTTGCCCTTTTGGGGTGAGGGTGTGCTGAGTCAAATGATTCAGCGCGAGTTTAGTAAATGTATTGGTATTTTTTTGACGGTAAAGACAGTACGAAATTTAAAGTAATTAGGAGTGCTTCTCTCTACCCGCGGATAGGAGAGGCTACCGTTCTCGAGTTTTCACCGTTTGACCGGTGTTTCCATCTACCGAGTTTTTCCAGCAGCTCGGCTGAGTTTTTAAACAACAGTGCTGCAGCCTGGTGAGAATTTTCTCACAAACGGACAACGAACGAAAACTTTTGTTATAGTTTGTCTCTATATGGAACCCTAACTCACGACATCGTGAAGATCTCTTCGGTGGAGGGTTTAGTGTAAATATCTAGCGTCGACTTCTTTTCAATATGAGATAGTTTCTTAATGACTGCGGTAAGTTTTGATTTCATTATATTAATTATGTACCAAATTGTTAAAGGAGAAAATGTTTTTTTAGTAAGCTTGAGTAAGCCCCACTTGTTGAATCATGCATTGTGAAAGACGTAATTGTTCGTAAAGTTTTTATAAACCAATAAAACTTGAGTATTGAAGTGTCAGAATCTCGGCTTTAATACCTAAAGTACAATAACCACAATATATTTAATTTTACACTTTTATTAACACCGATGTAACGAGATTCGGTTGAGCACTTAACCTGTTACACAATCTGTCGTCATTAAGTGGTATAAAGTTTTGCTACAATGACAGTAAACAATTACATACATAATTGGGAACTTACTCAGGCACGTTTTAAACGTAAATCATGTCACATTCAAAGTAGTAGTATTCTCAAATTCTATGGAGTAAAAAACTATGTGTTTTAAATAAATTCTTCGCCACGTGGTAACCCCAATTTCACTCAAAGTAATAAGTTCATAAGATGTCACAGAGCTAAGATAAATTATTATATTGCGAAAGCAACTCACATTCAGTGAGGTTCAAGTTATAAAGCGTTATAAAGAATCATTGTTAGAGAACTTTTTTAAGTAAGGCATGTTGGCCAAAATAATGTTACCAAGTTTTATTATGTACAACATAACTAGGTGTTGTTTTTATTTATGTATTTTGGAGGGTGTCCAAACAGTGGGGGCATTTGTGTGTGGTCTCTCACTAAAAATGTAATGTGTGACAATAGGGTTCACTGAACAGAGACAACTCCTACTGCCAATGAACGAAATGCCATCTTAAAGCTCCACACTCGACACCGAAGAGACCAGGCCGCAACAACATGCCAATCATGAGATCGCCACGCTATAAATAAGATCATCCTTCTGGGCACACAAAGCAGGTGAAAAATATCCATTTTATATTCACACGTAGAATCAACATGGTACCAGTATACCTTCATTTGGATCCCCAATTGATGGGACAGTTTAGTGTGAACACTAAGTATTAATTGTAAATTTCAATACATGTATAGTTAATTGTCAGTTCAGAGACTGACATGTGTACCACACAGCATCCAACTTAGATTTCCACTCATTTCTTTATAGTACTTTCGCTACAGATTTAAAGTCAGTTTTGTTATTATTATTTTCTCAAGTTTAATTTACTCTGCATTAAAAACATATTTTCTCTTATTTTTAAAATCAGGTTAGGCCATTTGTATAAAAAGATTACTGGGGAGGTAGGTGTTATTTTAAATTAGTTTCAACCAAGCTGTGCCTGTCGAAACACTTTTCAACTTGTTTGTCGAAACAAGGTTGTTGAAACAAGTTTGTTGAGACTGGTTATAAATTGAAGAAACATGTCCGTCTCTGACACACACACACAAATGTATTTTTTTATATAAGGTGCTAATATGGTGCAATTTTTTTTCTTTACATTAACTGGCCCTATTTTAGTCTATATAAATTCTTTATATTAATCATGGTAACTGGGGGGCGTTAATTATTTTAAATAATTTTATTTCTCACCTTAATTAATTATTTCTCACCTTAATTAAGTATTTTAGCACTTAGCCACTTAGGCACTTATTTTAAATTTTTAATGTCCTGGGGACATTTGTATGCAATACTTTATGATACACATGACGTGCAATTAACCCACACCATGCGGGTACATTCATAGAAATAAATCTTTAATCCTAATTGGGATTCCTATAATACAGAAGTTTAGAATTTATATACACCAGAAGGCTAATAAAAAAAAAAGGGCGTGGCAAGAGACCCTTATGTATTTGTGTACTATTGTATATGTAATTTGTTTTGTGGAACGTGTTATGTCTGTATATTTCTGTGTACATTTTGGGGGATATATATATATATATAAATATTATGCATTGCTGTACTTTTGGTGGGATATAGGGATTTTATTATTAGAATGTATATACACCAGTAGACGAGTATTCTATCTCAATAATCGTGGCTGATCATTTCTTTAAATTAATTATTTTATTTAACAAGTATAGTAAGTGTCACCTTTAAAGTTCATTTAAATTGGATGAATAATTATTTTAATTATTAATAGTAACTGTGAATGAAATTATTTACCTTCATAAATTTATATACTGCATTTTAAAAGAAACATAAAACATAAATTTTATATTTTAAGAAATAGTTTAATGGGAGTTTCATTTTGAGGTTAATGATTATTTTACATTTTCAATTCATTGATGGTGACATAGCAATTATTTTCATGGACTCAGTTTATATTATTCAGGTGGCCTTGTTGAGAGGGTATATATTTTTTGTTAACCATTTAAAAGGGGAATTCTAAATTACTGTTGTTTTTATGTTATTAATATTATGAGATAGAATAATAAAACCATTGTTAATTATTTAATTCTTGAGTTTTTATTGCAAGTCCCGTCTTACTGGATCCAGCGCAATTTTTAGCTTCTCTAGGCCTTAGCCTAGTTTTAATTAACTTGTAACCCCTCTTTACAAAAAGAAATATTCTTTTTGTTTTAACTACTCAAAATGAAGTAGGGGTTTCATTTGGTAGCAGAGCGCGCTTACGACAAGGGTCCTGTGGGTGTGACGGGGCTTGCAAACTTAGGAAATATTTTAAAATTTTCACAATGTTTAGTTCTTAAATAGAACTTAGAAAAATTTTCAAGGCCCTATATCCCAAGGTTGAAAATATTTTGTTAGTTTTAAGGTTTGAAACATATGTATATGTACTTGCCCGCCTTGCATAGTGAATAGTGCCACGTGGTAGGAAATTTTAGAAGGGGAAATCCCTGGGCAAGACTTATCGCAGTCGGCGCTTAGTTAGTTTGAGTTTACCTTACCCATGTTTGGGGAGGTGTTGCCGTTTTTTGTGATTAGGCGGTATGGCCCGATCGGCAGTCGGTGTCTGCCGATAAATGGTAGCCGGAGGTAACCTAAGAAATGGTTAAAATAAATTTTCGTTGGTCGGTATTTTGTTTTTCGTGTTGTGTGTGTTGTGTGTGTGTCGCGTTCCTTTTGTCTGGTGTAATCGAGTGTGAGCTGTTCAGGTAGTGGGCTAGTTCTCGCATCGTTAGGTGGACCCGCAGTCTACTCTTTGGAAGAACAGTACGTGAGTTTTTCTTATTCCAATCTTATTATTGTCAATATGTTTGTAGGTGTTAGGTATTTGTAGGGTGTTGTGTTTTGTTGATAGTGTTTGCGAATTGTGTATTTCTGGCGGCGCTATGCTTTCAGCCATTGTATTCCCCCGACCACCAGGAGGAACAGAAATTGCCCCACCCTCTCACCCCAGTTCTCCAGAAATTTTCGGTGATAGATGGATTTAAGGAGAACCAGCTGCTGGTTTTCTTGGACCTTGTCCTGCAGCTGGCCGCCTATCCGGGTATATCCGATGGGGAGGTCTTGTGCCTTATATACCCGTATTGCCAGGGTACGTTGCAACAGAAGGTCACCAACACTTGGCGTCAGGGCGGCACGGTCGACACTTTTCATGCGGAAGTGTTGGATTACTTCATGTATCCTCCACGACGTTCCAAGCTTAGGCTGGATTGGTTCTATCGTTATCAGGCCGACGGAGAGCCGTTGGGGGACTACGTGCAGGACATACGAAAAGCTGCCCGGGTATTAAGATTAGGGTTGACCGACACCGAAGTCCTAGATATAATTATAGGAGGACTGAATGACCAAGACGGTTCCCGTTTGGGAAAGTTTGGGAATCGTCCAAATAATTTCGCGGAGATGGCCCGGTGTTGTGTTGCTACAAATACGGTCCGACCAAAGGTCGCAGTAATTGTTCCGGTAAATCCATTTCTGCCCAAGGTGGATCCAGAGCCGATAACATCATCATCGCCTACGCCGGAAGATAAGAAGTCACTTGATGGGGGAGCTTTACCATCGTCAGTAGAAGTTAATTCAGACATTGCACATGGACCTGGACAGCTGGATTCCAGGTTGAGTACTGTTGAGGAAGTTGTAGTTGCTGAGAGTGGTGAAGAAGAGGAATCGAAGGAGGAGGCAGAAGAGTGGTCTGCACATGCTACGCAGGGGAGTATAAGTGTAAGTGTTTCGGAGGCTGCAGGTGTTTCTGAGGTTGCGGATGGACTAGGGGATGTCCAGTCTGCAAGTGTGGTAGAAGTAGATGAGGTAGAAGTTGGGGAGAAACTGGGTGGCAACGTTGTAGAGTTTGGGGGTGAGAATGATGTAGTGTGTGAAGATGTGCAGACGCTTTCTGTAAGTATTGTTGAGGATTCCGAGGAGTGGAAAGAAGTTCCAGGGGGACCAGGTGAGCAACTAGAAGATGAAGATGTGCAGTGTCGTGATGATGATTTGGATTATGTAGAAAAAGAAAAGGAAGAGGTGGAAGAAATAGAACCAGAAGCAATTGTAGAAGAGAAGAAGATAGAAGCAGAGGAGTTAGAGGTTGAGGATAATCCAAATCGGGGTAAACGTAGAAAGATAAGTTACCTTGATTATAATTTACATGAAATAAATCAGTATTGCTCTACACAAGATAGTTTCTCAGAGAGTGATGTCCACAAGGAACGGCGTCCTAAAGTTCGTCATAAGGAACGGCGTCCTAAAGTTCGTCATAAAGAACGGGTTCCTAAAGTTCGTTATAAAAGGGTGAGACAAAGCGGTTGATGGGTAGCGGGTGGATGTTCCCCACAATCCCAGTGGTGTCCATCTACTTCAGGGTTGCGCCCCTGCCTCCGCGAGCCTTGGTTTTCTCCACCTATCCTTCTTACCGGAGCGAACCATGTCCTTTACCTTAGTCCTAGCTGTTGAACTTTCAATGATCCTTGCCCTTATCATCTTCCCAATTTTCCTACCCCTCCCCTCAGAAAACAAAGTAAAAGCCAAAAAACAAATAAAAATTAGAAAGGAAAAAGCAAAAAAAAAATTAGAAAAAGAAAAAGAAAAAAAAAATATCCGAGAGGAGTTAGAGAGAAGTTAGTTGGAAGAGTGGTGACTACGTGGGTAGTAAGTATATTGTCGTTTCCATTTTTCTTTGTTGTAGTTTGTCGTTGATTTTTTGTAGAGTCCTGGCCATGCCGCATTCCCTAGTTGATTTCCGTTGTAGCTATTTTTGATTAAGTGTAGGTTGTTCGAAGTTGCTGTGCTGAAGTATAACCCCCTCGTTTAGTTCTGCAGTATTGAAGACCAAGTAAAGGGATTGGTGTTCGCGTGCCCTCGATGCGGTTTTCTCTGTCCGGCTAATAGGGGCCGTCCGCCCTAGTATAGGGATGTTTTTTTTTAACGACTAGTTAGATATGTCAAGGATATGTGATGCCTTGTTTTAGCATATGGCTGGTCAGTCCATATGTGGACAATAAAATTATGGGCGCTCACATACCAAGGTATTAGTTACCTTGTTTCGGTCTTCGGACGCGTGTGTGAGTGGCAGCAGGAGGAGTAGGTGGTGGTCACCAGAGAGTGTGACGTATTGGGGCGGTCCTGTGGGATTGGTCGGGCGGAGAGGGTCGCATGAGGATGGTTGCATTGGCGTTGAGTTTTCCAATCCAGTAAGAAAAGGGGGGGGTTGTTGTTGTCCTGAGTAGGTATCATGTTGGGCCTCAGTCGGTGGGCAAGCCTCAGGAGATCGGAAGATCTACATGCGTAGGAATCTTTCTTTTGTCTTTAGCTCGCTCTCTCTTTTGCTGTATGCGGACTCTGATCAGGTCAGCATGCAGCACCCGCACACTTACATGATACATATCTTCTTTCGTCTCTTTCATTTTCCTTTTTGATTTCTGTTCTCCTGAGAGCAAGCTCAGCTGAGCCAACCCAACCACGACGTCCACTGGTATCTTTTGGGGAGAGGTACACTGCAGGGTACCCTCCTGGCCTTTAACGTTGGGGCAACTATGTTGCCCTTTTGGGGTGAGGGTGTGCTGAGTCAAATGATTCAGCGCGAGTTTAGTAAATGTATTGGTATTTTTTTGACGGTAAAGACAGTACGAAATTTAAAGTAATTAGGAGTGCTGCTCTCTACCCGCGGATAGGAGAGGCTACCGTTCTCGAGTTTTCACCGTTTGACCGGTGTTTCCATCTACCGAGTTTTTCCAGCAGCTCGGCTGAGTTTTTAAACAACAGTGCTGCAGCCTGGTGAGAATTTTCTCACAAACGGACAACGAACGAAAACTTTTGTTATAGTTTGTCTCTATATGGAAGCCTAACTCACGACATCGTGAAGATCTCTTCGGTGGAGGGTTTAGTGTAAATATCTAGCGTCGACTTCTTTTCAATATGAGATAGTTTCTTAATGACTGCGGTAAGTTTTGATTTCATTATATTAATTATGTACCAAATTGTTAAAGGAGAAAATGTTTTTTTAGTAAGCTTGAGTAAGCCCCACTTGTTGAATCATGCATTGTGAAAGACGTAATTGTTCGTAAAGTTTTTATAAACCAATAAAACTTGAGTATTGAAGTGTCAGAATCTCGGCTTTAATACCTAAAGTACAATAACCACAATATATTTAATTTTACACTTTCATTAACACCGATGTAACGAGATTCGGTTGAGCACTTAACCTGTTACACAATCTGTCGTCATTAAGTGGTATAAAGTTTTGCTACAATGACAGTAAACAATTACATACATAATTGGGAACTTACTCAGGCACGTTTTAAACGTAAATCATGTCACATTCAAAGTAGTAGTATTCTCAAATTCTATGGAGTAAAAAA
The DNA here is from genome assembly GCA_034769895.1 of Magicicada septendecula. Taxonomy (NCBI): domain Eukaryota; kingdom Metazoa; phylum Arthropoda; class Insecta; order Hemiptera; family Cicadidae; genus Magicicada; species Magicicada septendecula. Next base: position 192,481,932 of record CM068372.1, read on the forward strand.
CTATGTGTTTTAAATAAATTCTTCGCCACGTGGTAACCCCAATTTCACTCAAAGTAATAAGTTCATAAGATGTCACAGAGCTAAGATAAATTATTATATTGCGAAAGCAACTCACATTCAGTGAGGTTCAAGTTATAAAGCGTTATAAAGAATCATTGTTAGAGAACTTTTTTAAGTAAGGCATGTTGGCCAAAATAATGTTACCAAGTTTTATTATGTACAACATAACTAGGTGTTGTTTTTATTTATGTATTTTGGAGGGTGTCCAAACAGTGGGGGCATTTGTGTGTGGTCTCTCACTAAAAATGTAATGTGTGACAATAGGGTTCACTGAACAGAGACAACTCCTACTGCCAATGAACGAAATGCCATCTTAAAGCTCCACACTCGACACCGAAGAGACCAGGCCGCAACAACATGCCAATCATGAGATCGCCACGCTATAAATAAGATCATCCTTCTGGGCACACAAAGCAGGTGAAAAATATCCATTTTATATTCACACGTAGAATCAACATGGTACCAGTATACCTTCATTTGGATCCCCAATTGATGGGACAGTTTAGTGTGAACACTAAGTATTAATTGTAAATTTCAATACATGTATAGTTAATTGTCAGTTCAGAGACTGACATGTGTACCACACAGCATCCAACTTAGATTTCCACTCATTTCTTTATAGTACTTTCGCTACAGATTTAAAGTCAGTTTTGTTATTATTATTTTCTCAAGTTTAATTTACTCTGCATTAAAAACATATTTTCTCTTATTTTTAAAATCAGGTTAGGCCATTTGTATAAAAAGATTACTGGGGAGGTAGGTGTTATTTTAAATTAGTTTCAACCAAGCTGTGCCTGTCGAAACACTTTTCAACTTGTTTGTCGAAACAAGGTTGTTGAAACAAGTTTGTTGAGACTGGTTATAAATTGAAGAAACATGTCCGTCTCTGACACACACACACAAATGTATTTTTTTATATAAGGTGCTAATATGGTGCAATTTTTTTTCTTTACATTAACTGGCCCTATTTTAGTCTATATAAATTCTTTATATTAATCATGGTAACTGGGGGGCGTTAATTATTTTAAATAATTTTATTTCTCACCTTAATTAATTATTTCTCACCTTAATTAAGTATTTTAGCACTTAGCCACTTAGGCACTTCTTTTAAATTTTTAATGTCCTGGGGACATTTGTATGCAATACTTTATGATACACATGACGTGCAATTAACCCACACCATGCGGGTACATTCATAGAAATAAATCTTTAATCCTAATTGGGATTCCTATAATACAGAAGTTTAGAATTTATATACACCAGAAGGCTAATAAAAAAAAAAGGGCGTGGCAAGAGACCCTTATGTATTTGTGTACTATTGTATATGTAATTTGTTTTGTGGAACGTGTTATGTCTGTATATTTCTGTGTACATTTTGGGGGATATATATATATATATATAAATATTATGCATTGCTGTACTTTTGGTGGGATATAGGGATTTTATTATTAGAATGTATATACACCAGTAGACGAGTATTCTATCTCAATAATCGTGGCTGATCATTTCTTTAAATTAATTATTTTATTTAACAAGTATAGTAAGTGTCACCTTTAAAGTTCATTTAAATTGGATGAATAATTATTTTAATTATTAATAGTAACTGTGAATGAAATTATTTACCTTCATAAATTTATATACTGCATTTTAAAAGAAACATAAAACATAAATTTTATATTTTAAGAAATAGTTTAATGGGAGTTTCATTTTGAGGTTAATGATTATTTTACATTTTCAATTCATTGATGGTGACATAGCAATTATTTTCATGGACTCAGTTTATATTATTCAGGTGGCCTTGTTGAGAGGGTATATATTTTTTGTTAACCATTTAAAAGGGGAATTCTAAATTACTGTTGTTTTTTTGTTATTAATATTATGAGATAGAATAATAAAACCATTGTTAATTATTTAATTCTTGAGTTTTTATTGCAAGTCCCGTCTTACTGGATCCAGCGCAATTTTTAGCTTCTCTAGGCCTTAGCCTAGTTTTAATTAACTTGTAACCCCTCTTTACAAAAAGAAATATTCTTTTTGTTTTAACTACTCAAAATGAAGTACGGGTTTCAAAGTAAAGTGTTATATAGACGTTTTTTAAAATAATAATGAGACCAAGATATAATTAAGAGGAAAGCAGCAAGTGGAAGTACAACATCCCTTGTGGCAGAAACCACCTTACTATCTGCATTCAAGCTTCAATCAATTCGTGATTCTCTTTCTGTTTGCTACTTAGAAATCACTGCGTGTGGTATTCAGTACGCCTCTATAACAAAACATCCTAGAATTTCCACACTAAGGTTCGTTGATAAGTAAATTAAAAGTGTAAAGATATATCAAACTAAATGAAAGAAAAAACATAAATTTTCATTGTTACGTTACAAATAACAAGTTAAAAGAAAAGATCGAAGAATACTAAAAAATTCAAAATAATATACGTCATTAAAAGATGCATGACACACAAGACAAAAGTGATTACTAAAACACAGTTAAATGGTGTACAAATGTATCATTATTTAAGTTTCATAATACATTAAAATAAAAATTAATGAAGACATTAAGAATTATGTACGTGTAGCTAAAAACGTATTGTACTATAATAACACCAAAACTCAAAAGTAAAAGAGATGTTAGTACAAAAGCTACCCATATGAAAACCATGCATCGGTTATTACATGGGGAGATTTGAACAATGATAAAATGTTGAAATCAAGAACAACAGCAATGCAGATTAAAGATCTGATACGACCATGTGGTAAAACGGGAAGACAGAGAGTACAGTAATGGCGATATTGCGTTCATGAATATGCGAGATTCAGTGTAGGTAAAATAATACAAGGGTCCAACCAAGAATTCAACGACATAATACGACATGCCTAACAAATAAGAGAGGAAAGTCCATGCAGTAGATGTAGGGCAAATTTTAAGACAGAATCATCTACTCAAGATGTCAAAACCCCGTAAGCTATAACTTAGGAAAGAGAAAGAACTGAAAATGAGAAAAAGGAAAAGACAAAATGTAGAAGGAGAAAGGAACGTTATTTTTAATACATACGGTTGATGTTCAGTAACATTTTAACTCTCTTCCGAGTTTCTTGTTTGAAAAGCTGTCCAGGACTTCGCACAGTAGGCTATATTATGGAAGAATGACCGGCAAATTTTACATTAAAAAGAGGAAAGAATTTAGTTTCTTAAATAAGTGTACGCTAATAAAGAAGATGATACAGGGCGATTATAAGTAGGAATGTGGTTGAAACGGTTCTGGTAAAGTAATTATTCTCAAATTTCGTTATACAAAAGTAAAGGAAAAAAAGTTTTATTATAATTAGAAGTTTTTTGTTTTTAAATTAAATCTGCTGGCATATGTTTTATTAAGTTTAATTTAAAAATCCTTTTTAGTGAATGGTGATAGTTGTATTTAACCTAATTAATTTTTCTAATTATTATATTCTATTTCAGTATATGACTATATCTTATTCATAGAAGAGTAATTTTGTGTGTAGTGATTTTACCTTGTATAAGACTTAGTTCAAAAGCAATTGTATATACCTGTCTTTTGACGAACGTTAATGACACGTATTGTATTAGATTTTCTTTCTCATATCACTGCTCCAAGAAACTGCTTTCCTCCTCGTCGTTAATCTTAGAAGGAAAGCGTAGTCTGTTAATTATTACAAGAAACAGGTGCTAGCACATTGTTTCAACTGCACAAGTTAATACACTCTAGAACTAATATTACGGAGCTCTTAAAGTAACAACATTCAAGTGACAGGAATAATTTCCTTTTTAATGTTAACACAGTGACATATTCATTTACTAACGGTCGGCATGTGGACACATTCAATTACTCCGCGTCTTCCTACTTTGTGTTTGCGTTACTATTATCTCATTTTAAATTGTATGTGGTATGTATAAATATTACTACATTAACTCTGCATTATTCGCAACAAAATATTCTCTAAATATTTAAAATTATTTTTTGAATACTTTTATGTTGCTTTGTTGACATTTTACATTGATGCAGTGATCCTTAGAAGTTATACACAATTTGAAGCTTGCAGCATTTTCATACGTAAAGGTATATAACCTGCGTACAAATAACATACGAAGATTTACAAAAACAAACAAATAACTCGTGTCAAAGGAAACATAGATTCTTTCAAATATGGTTAGGGAAACAACGAACAAAATTATAATTTTCTTAACATGATGAAATGTTGCTGTGTAGAACCGTTCAACGCCTCATTTCGTCTACCCTGCCTCCCTTTAAATGGTCGTTAGGCAACATTTACATTGATTCCAAAGTTTTCCGATTTGGCCGTAGCCTCCAGATTATCATTCAGCAAAATCCAAGTAGCCCTATGATGGCTCAATATCACTGAGAAATAACGTTGCTGTAACTCAGAAATTCGGCATCAGAACTTATCACCTGAGAAAGTTCGTCAAGGGCATTGATAAGACCAGTTTCGAGCGTCGGACTATTGCCATTTTCTGGACACGTAATATGCTTTCTACCGACAATAGAACGTTTGAGCAAAACGCGTTCAATCCCTTCCGGACTGCTACTATTTATTTCATTGCTAGTTTTTATCGGACCAGGACTTTCTGCTTGGTAATAAAACACGCTGTTGATCAGTATCGTGAAAGGCTACTTAGGATTTGGTACATCGAGCCATATCGTTAGGTACACAGATTAAATGCATCTCTGCCATCGGCATTAGGTAAGTTGATTGAGTAGCTCATTGGATACTGATGCAGGTCCCAAGCAGGATAAAAGAGGAAGGTTCCAAGCCAGGCTAGAAATCTAACTGGAAAAATCATCACTAAAAAACTCTAAAACTCGAAGCCTCGGAATCAGGACGGAGTAATGTATAGACACTTCTTGAATTCGACTTTTTGTGAATGCCCTTGCTGCGGGAAGAAGAGTGAGAATTTAATCCTACATAGGAAAAGAAGTCTAAATACATTTAATCTTTCCACTGTCTTTTATTACACAGATCAAGGCAGAGAGCGGTGCCTTACATTGTGATATCTACGAACCTGTTAGGAGGTACGTAAATTGATCAATATATTGGTTAAGTAACTTTTTCTGGGGCAAAAATTTTTTTTTTATATTCTTCATAGTTTTAAAGTCAAAACTAACACTAAAAGTCCAACCAATTAAGACATTTCTAAATTTAGTATTACTGTGTAATAATGTTTCTATACTGGAAACCACCATCATATTAATTAGTTTTCTAATAAAGACACACGAATATATGTGTGAATTTTTTTTACAAATGTATTGGTTACACATGCGCTGCAATTTACATAATCCACATTTCAGCGCATTAGCAGAAATGATTAATTAACTATTAAGGATACTAAATTACGGAAACTAATATGTAATCACCGAACGCATCGGGGGTAGATTAACTAGAAATGGTCCCTTTGATGCACGTGTTACGGAATTGCATTGGTTGAATAGAATTGCATTGTTCCGGCCAGCCCTGTGTCAGTTTCTCGTCTTTCCCGTAATAATTAATTAACTATAATGATACTATAACAGTTACAACTACGTAATCACGCTCTGAGAGTTCATTAAATAGAAATGGTCTCCCTCCTGCACACAGTGCAGACTGAATTGCATTGTTTTGGTCAGCACTGTGTCTGTCCATGTAATCTTTTCAAGTTCAGTATTATTATTAAATTAGTTTCAATTGTGTAGGAGGTTTACAATCTAATTTTCATAATTCATAGTGCATTTGCTCTAACTATAAACTACCAAACAAAGCCTCTTAATTCGTGTGTACTGATGTGTAATTACATCGATACTGATGTGTAATTGCTTCTACATATTTGGCATTTTCTTTGATAAACCTCGCGTGGATCCGTATTTGTATCTTGGTCAACTATTGTGCCTTTCGGTTCTACTATATATCCGTACATCTTTTTGTTAGTCGTCGTAGCGATTGCCATAACTTTTACAGGGTTACAGGATACACAATATGTTAAGAAACATGTTAGTGTAACGATAGTTATAATTTTAAAATATAATAAATTTGTCCGTAAAACTAAATAAAAAAGAAATTTTTTTATTAAAAAATGTAGCAAACACCCATTTTTTTGACAAGTAATTTAACTGCACAAAGAAAACATCATACAGCTAAGTAACTCGTATTTTTATTAAAAAGCTGGCAAACTACATACATATGTTGCAAGATTGAATAAGGAATGAGGATATCAGACCAGAACTCAAAGTACAGGACATAAATGAAATTATATCAACTTACAGAAGACAATGGTGGGATCATCTGCAAACGATGACAGAGGATCAATTGCCGAAAGCAGCTCTAAAATATAGAGCCATTCTTAGCAGAGACGTGGGTCGTCCGAGGATGAGAAGGGTGTCGGAACAGGTTTATATAACCTAATCCTTGAAGAGCAGAAAATGAAGAAGAAGAAGAAGAAGAAGAAGAAGAAGAAGAAGAAGAAGAAGAAGAAGAAGAAGAAGAAGAAGAAGAAGAAGAAGAAGAAGAAGAAGAAGAAGAAGAAGAAACTGTACAGTAAGAGGATAGTTAATGAAAATCGCAGTCGTGTTAATTAAATTCAAGTACTTTTTCGTATTTACAGAAATTGTAATAATAATTATTATTATATATTACATTTATTGTAGTATTAATAAATATGTTGTCATATTGTTGTCATCAGTCAAATAAATTGTCAAATTTTGTCTACATTTTGTTGCCACAGAAACAATAATTATGAAATATTTTTTTACTTCCATATTCCTTAAGGATTACTTCCATATTCCTTAAGGAAATGGAAGTATGGTGATGGCAAAAAAAATCGTGTTCGAGATTATTGCAGATTCTGATTGTACTACATTCGAAACATGAAAAAAAGTCGTTTTTCGAAAAGTGTCTGTGTGTGTGTGTGTCTGTGTGTCTGTCTGTGTGTCTATCTGTGTGTCTGTCTGTCTATAGATTTTTTTCTATGGCAAACGATAACAGCCGCAAATTCAAATAGAATCAAATAATTTTTTGCATACAGCCCTGATTTGTAGAGTACTCACGATCTATTGTTTTTGGTGAAGATCGGTTGAGGGAAAGGGGTAGTTTACCGGCAACGGTTTTTTTTTGTCAAGGGAAATTTTTTTTTTCGCAAACGATAACAGCCGCAAATTCAAACAGAATCGAATAATGTTTCGCATACAGCCCTGAATTGTAGAGTTTCCAAGACCTGTTGTTTTTGGTCAAGATCGGTTAAGGGGAAGGGGTAGTTTACCAGCAACGTTTTATGTTTTAACAAGGGTATTTTCCATGGCAAACGATAACAGCCGCAAATTCAAACAGAATCAAAAGATTATTTGCATACAGCCCTAAATTGTAGAGTTCTCAAGACCTGTTCTTTTGGTTAAGATCGGTTAATGGAAAGGGGTAGTTTACCTGCAACATTTTATGTTATAACAAGTGTAATTTTGTTTTATGGCAAACGATAACAGCCGCAAATTCAAACAGAATCAAATATATTTTTGCATACCGTTCTGAATTATAGAGAAAGCAAGGTCGGTTGATTTTGGTGAAGATCAGTTTAGAGAAAAGGGTAGTTTACCTGCAACGTTTTATGTTTTAACAAGATTAATTTTTTATGACGAATGATACCTGCCGCACATTCAAATATAATCAAACAAATTTTTGCATACGTTCCTGAATTGTAAAGAACTAAAGGCTTATTGATATTGGTGAATATCGGTTAAGGGAAAGGGGTCGTTTACCTGCCATCTTTATTGTTTTAACAAGAGTAATTGTTTCTATGACGAACGATAACTGCCGCAGATTCAAACAGAATCAAATAATATTTCGTATGCGTCCCTGAATTATTGAGGACTCAAGCCCTGTTGATTTTGGTGAAGATCAGTTAAGAGAAAGCCGTAGTTTACCTGCAACGTTTTATGTGATAACAAGGTTAATTTTTCCTATGACGAACGTAACTGCCATAAATTCAAACATAATCAAATAATTCTTTGTATACGCTTCTAGATTGTAGAGAACGCAAGGCCTGTTGATTTTGGTGAAGATCGGTTAAGGGAAAGTGGTAGTTTACCTGCAACATTTTTTGTTGTAACAAGAGAAATTTTTCCATGAATGCCGTAAATTCAAACAGAATCAAATAATTTTTTACATATGTGCCTGTGTTGTAGAAGACTGAAGGCCTATTGATTTTGGTGAAGATCGGTTACGGGAAATTGTAGTTTACCTGAAACATTTTTTGTTGTAACAAGAGTAAAATACTTAATTATGATAAATAATGTATCCTGATAAGAAGATCTTCATAATCCACTGTAGAAACGTAGATGAAATATCTATAATTGTAGAGGCTAGTTGAACGGGGTGGGGGTAATTTTCTGTAAATGAAAATTAAAGTTGATGGGGGAGAGGATAATTTTTACATGTGTACTACGTTATCGGAAACAAAGTAGTAGTTTGTTGTTAAATTCCTTCCCGGGCTGTTTGGCCGTAGTCCAATGTTTTCTGTAAAGCCAGACGTTTCGGCAGTGCCGTCGACTGACATCATCAGTGAAAATCGAGTGCGATAATGTGTGGTGGTATACGTTAGTGACCACAGTACTGTGGTTAAGGCTGAAGCAATAAGTGGAAAGAAGTAGGTTCTATGGAAACATTTAATTTCGTAAATGATTTTAAATATGAATCTTAGAACATGTTTATATGTGTATTATGTTATCGGCAATAAAGAAGTAGTTTGTTGTTAAAATTCCTTTCCGGGCAGTTTGGTCGTGGTCCCATATATTCTTCAAAACCTGACGTTCCAGCAGTGCTATCAACAGCCATCATCAGTGAAAATCGAGTGCGCTAACGTGAGCTGGTATATGTTAGTGATCATAGTACTGTTGTTAAGGCTGAAGAAAGAAGTAGTTTCTATGGAAATATTTCATTTCGAAAGTGATTTTAAATAGAAATCTTAGAACATGGAAGTCATGTATGGTTCTCTATACCGATATTTAAAATATGCTTTACACAGGTAATGTGAATGATATACCACCTACTACTCTCCTATCCTTGAAATATAAATGTTATTAAATAAGTTTATATGTGTCATATAAGCATGAATGTTATGTTTGTGTGTGTGTGTGCGCGCGCGCGGTGTTTTAGCTTTCCTTTACAAACTACAATACTTTGTTTTTTGACGATACTTCGATGTTTCGTTTTTAAAGACTTTGTCTTATGAAACCCACAAAATACTTATTTATTTTTCATACAAGGAGTATAATAAAAAATGAAACGGAAAAGGGACTTGAAGCTAATAAGTTAAACATGAAAACATTCCTTTGGCACTCTTGGCTCCTGTATCTGAACTGCGGTATGTGGCTTAAACCGTGTGCACACAGTATTTTCGTGTCCTCAATGCTTCAAGTACTCTTTACTGGTTCTCTAGTTAACGATATCAGTTGGCAGGGAACCACCAACAATGTATGGCAAACATCAAAAATATTTTTACAGTAATACTACAGTTTGAAGAGCTAATAAAGCAGTTATTTAATGTCAGAAAATACCATTAGTATAATGGAAAGAAAAAAAGTAACAGAAATTTTTAACGCAGATTTATAAACCAGTCTCAGTATTTTGTCCACACGCTGACAATTTTTTTCTGCTTTGGCAGTCGTAATTTTCCTCTTTTTTTAAACTGGGTTAATTACATCCAACCGAATGTTAACGCGAGTTGTTTTATTTTCTCTTTGAAAATATTTATTATTAGGTTAAAGACGTATATATATTTATGCGGATAATAGAAAACAAATTTAGTACAACAGAAATACCTTATTCTAAAAACACTAGTATACACGTATATTTTGGTAATTAAAGATTTATTTTTATAAACATAACTTGATTTGTACATTTATCTATCTGTCAGCAAATCTATTTTAAATTAACTTATTTAAAATTACTAGGAATAACGTTAGTCCAAACTAATGTGCAAAGCTTTGAATTTGTATGCAATGGTGTGGGTATAATATTGCGTAATAATGTAGCGTAATAAATTACAACTTTTTGTTTACAACCATATTAAAGTTTACTGAGCGTATATTTTGACTACCCCAGTAGCACCTTAATATCACTTCCGTTCTTCCGTGTGCGAAAAAAGATCTGCTCTTAAAGCCTACACGTAAACTGTGTTTCTGGAATTGTGTTCCTTGGATAACATTCCTCCACTACCAAAAATTAGTAGAAAAACTAGAATTTGTTAAATTCCTATTCACCATAAAATAGAATAAATTTAATAGTTGCAAAATTGTATTTAAATAAATTGCATAAAATGTTTACTTTTTTAAATACTATCAACATTAATTATTTCGGGATTTATACAGTAATTTTATTACTAAAATAAACTTTTTTACTTAATCACGTTACTAAAATTTCTCATTTCACGTTCACAATTTTTGGAAATGTTGATAGGACAATAATTAACGAAATTCTATGCGAATAATTTACTCTGGTTTTAGTAGTACTACTATCTTCTTCTTCTCCTTCTTCACTTCAAGGATTATGCTTGCGGCCTGTTCCGTCTTTAGAGCCACAGTTTTCTTGGTCTGCCTCTGTCTCGAGTAGTACTACTATGTTTCTTGAAAACTGGGTGAGTAATAGTTTAAGTTACACAAAACGCTTTATAATCTTACAGATCGCGTAGTTTTTCATAAGCTACTAAACAGCAATTTTTAATTAAACATTGCAGTATTGCGTTTAGCGGCTTATTTCATTTTCTTAATTTTATAAAACTATAATATATAATGTGTTATAAACTTTATAAAATGTTATAATGATTAATTTTTATGTTAATTTTACGTAGAAAAAGTCGACTCAATTTTAAAGTATATTTTTAACTAGATGTTACCCGCAGCTTTGCACGCAAATACTTTATTTTTAATAAGTATTTTAATAAAATTTTTATTTTCTATGTCTATATGGCGTTCTGTCAGCTCGTATAACAATTTTGTATTCTTTAGTAAAATTCTCTCAAAAGCTTTTTTCAACACTGGTATAACTTGTACTAAATTATTATGTTAGAGCAACAGCCTTTGGAGATTTAAAAGTATCCGTTTATAAAGCCTTTGGAGATATTTATTAAGTACCTGTTAAACCAAACACGCTAAATTCTTTATTTTAAGTGTTACTGTGTTAGAAGCATTGTATAACACATTAAACGTTATGTTTTCCTCAACCATGGCTTTTATTTATTTCAGCAGTAAACTAAAAACCAAAAACCGTTGTCACTGACCTTACAATTGAAAACAATACGTATTTTCGCATTGCATTAAAAAACAGGACAATTTACAATTAGTACACTTCTTGTTTTCCACATCATAATAAATCGATACAATCGCACATTATATAAAACATCGATAATATCCTGCAGGAATGGATAAATTTACAGTTCCGATGCCGCTAAATAGCTTTTCTTTATTTACTTGTTACTATTGTAATTAATTCTGGTCTCCATGGTGAGGTTGACATCTTTAGTAGTAGTACTTAATACATTATCAATCAGTACAAACCTTGTAACGTCTCGCGGGAATACTCTCGGAGTCTTATTGACGTACTTTTTTGTTAATTAACTCTAAGTTTTACTTACCCCACGTTGTTAGCGTCATCTTGTACCGTAAATCTCTTTTCTGTTATTATTGATTATATTTGCGAATGTTCACAAGCCCCACTGTTGGGTTCGCCAATCTTGTAACTTCTCGCGGGTATAGCTTGATAGTATCGTTTGATCTTATTGTCACTATCGCTCTTCGAAAACTCGCTTTAATGAGAGTCACAGAATTCGTTATAATTTATGTTTACAGATTCCAAAAAAAGGAAATCGAGTGTGTGTGATTATGCTGATTTTTCCCTTAAATTTGATTTGGGTGAATTCAATGAAGTTGTTTGACTGTAGTTAGGAGAGAGAGTGCAAAACGAATTGTCCTCTTGGCATACAAATAATTAATTTTAATTTCTCCGCTCATGAGACCAGCTGATTTTGACGTTTAAAAAAACAATGGAGGTTAAATTAACACCAATGGTATGTAATATTTTCTGGTTGTCCGTTCTCTTCTCTGTCTCCTGAAAATCTGTAAACAACTACCCTCTACTGAAAATAATACACATTTTTATTCAAATAACAAAGTATTCATTGTATTTATTTAATAAATACAATGTTTTTTTATCTTCTCCCAAAACAGAAAGGTATAATCGATTCTCACTGTCAACAGAACATTAGTTCGATCTTATTTTTGTAAACATAGAATGTATAACAACTAATTTTAATCTTTTATCAAATATGAAACAATAAAGAAATAATTTATTAATTTCCCCGGGTTATTTTTGAGTTCTTTGTACTATGAGACTGTCAGAAATGAATAATTTAATACCAAGCTTTAAATTAATTAATAGATTATATTTTGCAGTATTTAGTTCCGATTTTATCCGGCAGAGTACAGATTTTGTTTCTTCACTACAACCACGAAATTATTTAATGGTGGCTAGCAATTCACAGGAATCCATTATGCAGATTTTTTGGTTAACAAAAAATAATAAATTTTTTTTCACCTCTTTTCCTGAAGTGTTTACATATATGGTGCTGTTTCTAGTGTTATGAGTTATAGTTGAGGTGTAATTTAGTTAAATTTACCTTGGATACGATCTCACCAAAATCTCGAAGTGTTGTAGGCTAGGCCTGGATCTGGTAGTTTTATTTTTCAAAGATTCATCAAATTAAGGGCGTGAATGGTTATACTTGAAGCAGTTCGAATATAAGGTGGACATCACTCATCAATTTTATTAAATTTCGCACTAATTATTCCAAAAAGTATTCATTAGTTTCTGAAATTTTAATAGGCATTACACTTTTCAAAACGTTCACTTCCCAATCGTTTTAACAATTACTTTTCAATCTTGTTAGTTGGTTACTCGTAGTAACCAAGATTTTTCTATGGTTTTTTATTGGTGAATTTATATAATTTTTAGTATATAGGCTATTATTAATTATTATAAATTTATTTCTTCTTTTCAGAAAAATAATCCTTTTTAAATTTTGTTCATAATCCAATTTAATTTATATAAGGTTTTTCTTTATATTTTTCCTTAAGCTTGTACATTGGTATTTTTATGTTTTAATCTCTTTAAATTTGATTTATTTATAATTTATCCTTTACTGAATGTATCCTTACACTAGACTATTTTTCCTATGCCATCTATCTAACATAGTATTATTTTATATTATTTTTATTTTATTTATAACCCTGGGTTATCTTATATTAAAACACAATTATTATACTAAACACAAAAATTATACCTAGGTACAAGACCATGGTGGCCTACACAATAAAAATTACACAAAATACAAAAAAAATACAAAATTTGACAGCAGCAATATATTCCACTGCTACAATTGATTGTTTTTTCATCTACAGTATAAATCTGTGAGATGCTTTTTTTTTAAAGTTTACACTCTCACTATGTACACTATATCTCACTTTGTACACTATATTTCATGTTATTTGTGTTTACAGAATTTTGTAGTACAAAGTTTTTGATAGCTAGGTACATAATACCCATTTCTGACTCTTAGAGTGGGGTGATTGTGTTATCATATTTGGGCATGGGTTATGTAACGTTACATAAAGTCCCCCCACTAGAACAGATTTATTTTGTTTACATGTTTAAAAAAATTAATTGTTGAACTCTTCAATCTTCGGATTCTTCCATTAATCTTCATAATATTCCTTCCTTTCTGATTGGTTATACACCTGTTATTCGGTTAATGGTAAAGACTGGATTTTATATTCAACTCTCTCTCTCTTGGAGGCAAATTCATTAATGATTTAATTTCTCTTGGTAGTGGTCCTTCACATATTACTTGATAAGGGCTGGTCACACTAATCATAAAAAACTTGTTTTAACACTCATATTTCTATTTGCTTCTATAAATTCGCTTTCTCAATTAAGCTTCTGTCTGCTATCTTCCTTCTGTTTTCTTCATTCATACTTCTGGAATCTAATATCACTTTTTTCAGCTATTTTATAATCCCTTAAATATTCAATTTCCCTAACATATTTCCCTATCCTGTGCGGTGGTTCAGTTCGGGTGGCCACTTTGGGTCCATTACTCCGCTGTCCATCCTTACACTTTCTGAGACCAGGGGAACATCATCCCGGCTCAGGAAAATGATTGCTGGAACATTTCTACAGTCAATTCATTATAATAAAAACTTATAAGTAGTCGATTAGCGACTAATACTAAACACTTTTGGGATTCTTCACGTTGTAGCTGTTTGCATTTAATTATATATTTCTTTTTGTTCTTGATTCCTTCTTCTTTTCCATTAACTAATAGCATATAACATTATTGATAGGCATCATTTTAAAATCCTTTTAACTTTCCTTCTTGTGACATATTTCCTCCGTATCATTTCTTCTTATATCATTTTCAATTCCAAGAAATTCTAAATTATTGTTGTATTAATTATTATCCTCCTTCAGGTTCATCGTAGTCATTAAATTATTCGTTATTCTTCTTAATTTACTTTCTTATCTGAGCACATTACCATCAATTGTTTTTATTTCTTTATTTTTTCTTCTGTTTGTTATCATCAGAATATTATTTTTCCTATTAGTCCATTTCAAATCAGTTATTTATAATTATCATTTAATAATCTGTTCTTACATTTTCTTGTTGTTTTACTGTTTATTAAATCATATTGTTTCGAATATTTAGTAAGTTGTACTTACGTTCTATTTGTTAAATCAAATGGTTGCGAAATATCTTAAGTAAGTTGTACTTACATACTTTGTATTAAATCAACTGGTTGCGAAATATCTTAAGTAAGTTGTACTTACACATTGTTTGAATTTTGGGGTGTTCATCTTTCCAATGGGTTGCTTGGTCGGTATCAGAAAATCAGTCCCCTTTTTTCTGGTTGGTTATTGTTTAGTTCAACCATTTTCTATTAACTCAGGTACTTCCTTTCCTCGGATTACTGGGGTGTTCATAATGATTTTGGTACTTGTTAAATACCTCTCTTTCACCTGGCATCGTATCTCAGCTGATACAAAGTCTTCATTGAAGTCACGGTTTTCCGTCATAGTTAGAGCCCTTTTAATTAAAGGTATTGTACCTCCTCTAACCTAACGTAATCACTCATATATGCTACCATTCCATTACCTTTTTATCTCTGTATTATTTAGCAAACGTTTTACTGGTATATTCTGTATTAAAGATATAAATGATATTGTTTGATATTCTTCGATTGTTAATATAAATAATTGAGATTTAAGCTTATTTAACTCCCTCTGTTCGTTAATTGGAAGGTTAAATACATAAATTAATGCACCCTTCCTCATCTCCAATTATTCTGTTATATTAAATATTTTCTTTCTACAAATGTTCCTTATTTTCCTGGTCTTATTTTCCACGGTTTGAATATCTTCTTTGTTGTGGTTAATTTTATTTTCCGATAGAAGTGCATTTTGGTCTTCCCTAATTTCTATTTCCTTCCTGCTCTCTTCTGCATTCGAACTTACTTTAATACCTTTTGAAGTGCTGTCTAATGTTTCATCCAAATTCTTGAAACCACTGTCCATTTGCTTATTTGTCTCCTCCTTGTATGTATCTGATTTTTGGATAAGTGTATTAATATTTTCAAAATTCTCCCCGAAAGTTTCCCATATCTCCTTATTGAACTTCTCCATTTTACTCTCAATTTGTTTTAAATTTTCATTATTCTCTTCAAATTTTGCATTCATATCTTCCCTTTGTCCGTCAGCAGTTTCTTTCAATTCATGGTATTGTTCATTCATGGTTTGTCTGATATCTCCATGAATGGTCTCAATTTTTTCATTGAATTGTTTTACTAAACTTTCCTGAATACTATCTATTTTCTCAGTGGTTTTTTTGTTTTGTTCCTTCAAAGTTTCGTTTTGTTTCTTTGAAGTCTCCTCCTGTTTCCTAAAGTTTTCATCTATTTTATCAAATTTTTCGCTCAAGGTTTCATTTTGTTTCCTTGAGTTTTCCTTATTTCCCTTGAAATTTTCTTTTATTTTATCAAATTTTTGCTCCTGTTTACTAAATTGTTCTGCCATAAATTTCATCATTTCCTGCCAATTTGGTTCTTCTCTGGCTACCGTTTTATCTGTTTGGTCCCCTTGGGCATCCTCTTCAACTCTTTCTTTTTCCGTGTCCGTGATTACTTCGGTTTCTTCTTTATCACCTGTTGGTTGTTCCATTTCACTGTCTGTGACTATTTCTATGTCTCGTTCCTGTCCACATTCTTCCTTCTCTTTTCTTCTGCCCTCTTCTTCAATCTGCCTCTGGTATTATGCATTTATCGTTTTCTTATAGTTGCCGACGAAAATTAGGTTTTTCGTGATATTATCTTTCGTATATCTCAAAATTTCTTTCCTAATTAAAGCCCTTTTAAGTTGAGCGCCATCTTGTAACGTCTCGCGGGAATACTCTCGGAGTCTTATTGACGTACTTTTTTGTTAATTAACTCTAAGTTTTATTTACCCCTCGTTGTTAGCGTCATCTTGTAACGTACATCTCTTTTCTGTTACTTATTGATTATATTTGCGAATGTTCACAAGCCCCACTGTTGGGTTCGCCAATCTTGTAACGTCTCGCGGGTATAGCTTAATAGTATCGTTTGATCTTATCGTCACTATCGCTCTACGAAAACTCGCTTTAATGAGAGTCAAAGAATTCGTTATAATTTATGTTTACAGTTTCCAAAAAAAGGAAATCGAGTGTGTGTGATTATGCTGATTTTTCCCTTAAATTTGATTTGGGTGAATTCAATGAAGTTGTTTGACTGTAGTTAGGAGAGAGAGTGCAAAAAGAATTATCCTCTTGGCATACAAATAGTTAATTTAAATTTCTCCGCTCATGAGACCAGCTGATTTTGACGTTTACAAAAACATTGGAGGTTAAATTAACACCAATGGTATGTAATATTTTCTGGTTGTCCGTTCTCTTCTCTGTCTCCTGACAATCTGTAAACAACTACCGTCTACTGAAAATAATACACATTTTTATTCAAATAACAAAGTATGCATTGTATTTATTTAATAAATACAATGTTTTTTATCTTCTCCCAAAACAGAAAGGTATAATCGATTCTCACTGTCAACACAACATTAGTTCGATCTTATTTTTGTAAACATAGAATATATAACAAATATTTTTAATCTTTTATCAAATATAAAACAATAAAGTAATAATTTATTAATTTCCCAGGGTTATTTTTGAGTTCTTTGTTCTATGAGACTGTCAGAAGTGAATAATTTAATACCAAGCTTTACATTAATTAATAGATTATATTTTGTAGTATGTAGTTCCGATTTTATCCGCCAGAGTACAGATTATGTTTCTTCACTACAACCACGAAATTATTTAATGGTGGCTAGCAATTCACAGGAATCCGTTATGCAGATTTTTTGGTTAACAAAAAATAATAAAGTTTGTTTCACCCATTTTCCTGAAGTGTTTACATATATGGTGCTGTTTCTAGTGTTATGAAGTTATAGTTGAGATGTAATTTAGTTAAATTTACCTTGGATACGATCTCACCAACATCTCGAAGTGATATAGGCTAGGCCTGGATCTGGTAGTTTTATTTTTCAAAGTTTCATCAAATTAAGGGCTTGAATGGTTATACTTGAAGGAGTTCAAATATAAGGTGGACATCACTCATCAATTTTATTAAATTTCGCACTAATTATTCCAAAAAGTATTCATTAATTTCTGAAATTTTAATAGGCATTACACTTTTCAAAACGTTCACTTCCCAATCGTTTTAACAATTACTTTTCAATCTTGTTAGTTGGTTACTCGTAGTAACCAAGATTTTTCTATGGTTTTTTATTGGTGAATTTATATAATTTTTAGTATATAGGCTATTATTAATTATTATAAATTTATTTCTTCTTTTCAGAAAAATAATCCTTTTTAAATTTTGTTCATAATCCAATTTAATTTATATAAGGTTTTTCTTTATATTTTTCCTTAAGCTTGTACATTGGTATTTTTATGTTTTAATCTCTTTAAATTTGATTTATTTATAATTTATCCTTTACTGAATGTATCCTTACACTAGACTATTTTTCCTATGCCATCTATCTAACATAGTATTATTTTATATTATTTTTATTTTATTTATAACCCTGGGTTATCTTATATTAAAACACAATTATTATACTAAACACAAAAATTATACCTAGGTACAAGACCATGGTGGCCTACACAATAAAAATTACACAAAATACAAAAAAAATACAAAATTTGACAGCAGCAATATATTCCACTGCTACAATTGATTGTTTTTTCATCTACAGTATAAATCTGTGAGATGCTTTTTTTTTAAAGTTTACACTCTCACTATGTACACTATATCTCACTTTGTACACTATATTTCATGTTATTTGTGTTTACAGAATTTTGTAGTACAAAGTTTTTGATAGCTAGGTACATAATACCCATTTCTGACTCTTAGAGTGGGGTGATTGTGTTATCATATTTGGGCATGGGTTATGTAACGTTACATAAAGTCCCCCCACTAGAACAGATTTATTTTGTTTACATGTTTAAAAAAATTAATTGTTGATCTCTTCAATCTTCGGATTCTTCCATTAATCTTCATAATATTCCTTCCTTTCTGATTGGTTATACACCTGTTATTCGGTTAATGGTAAAGACTGGATTTTATATTCAACTCTCTCTCTCTTGGAGGCAAATTCATTAATGATTTAATTTCTCTTGGTAATGGTCCTTCACATATTACTTGATAAGGGCTGGTCACACTAATCATAAAAAACTTGTTTTAACACTCATATTTCTATTTGCTTCTATAAATTCGCTTTCTCAATTAAGCTTCTGTCTGCTATCTTCCTTCTGTTTTCTTCATTCATACTTCTGGAATCTAATATCACTTTTTTCAGCTATTTTATAATCCCTTAAATATTCAATTTCCCTAACATATTTCCCTATCCTGTGCGGTGGTTCAGTTCGGGTGGCCACTTTGGGTCCATTGCTCCGCTGTCCATCCTTACACTTTCTGAGACCAGGGGAACATCATCCCGGCTCAGGAAAATGATTGCTGGAACATTTCTACAGTCAATTCATTATAATAAAAACTTATAAGTAGTCGATTAGCGACTAATACTAAACACTTTTGGGATTCTTCACGTTGTAGCTGTTTGCATTTAATTATATATTTCTTTTTGTTCTTGATTCCTTCTTCTTTTCCATTAACTAATAGCATATAACATTATTGATAGGCATCATTTTAAAATCCTTTTAACTTTCCTTCTTGTGACATATTTCCTCCGTATCATTTCTTCTTATATCATTTTCAATTCCAAGAAATTCTAAATTATTGTTGTATTAATTATTATCCTCCTTCAGGTTCATCGTAGTCATTAAATTATTCGTTATTCTTCTTAATTTACTTTCTTATCTGAGCACATTACCATCAATTGTTTTTATTTCTTTATTTTTTCTTCTGTTTGTTATCATCAGAATATTATTTTTCCTATTAGTCCATTTCAAATCAGTTATTTATAATTATCATTTAATAATCTGTTCTTACATTTTTTTTTTGTTTTACTGTTTATTAAATCATATTGTTTCGAATATTTAGTAAGTTGTACTTACGTTCTATTTGTTAAATCAAATGGTTGCGAAATATCTTAAGTAAGTTGTACTTACATACTTTGTATTAAATCAACTGGTTGCGAAATATCTTAAGTAAGTTGTACTTACACATTGTTTGAATTTTGGGGTGTTCATCTTTCCAATGGGTTGCTTGGTCGGTATCAGAAAATCAGTCCCCTTTTTTCTGGTTGGTTGAAGTTTAGTTCAACCATTTTCCATTAACTCAGGTACTTCCTTTCCTCGGATTACTGGGGTGTTCATAATGATTTTGGTACTTGTTAAATACCTCTCTTTCACCTGGCATCGTATCTCAGCTGATACAAAGTCTTCATTGAAGTCACGGTTTTCCGTCATAGTTAGAGCCCTTTTAATTAAAGGTATTTTACCTCCTCTAACCTAACGTAATCACTCATATATGCTACCATTCCATTACCTTTTTATCTCTGTATTATTTAGCAAACGTTTTACTGGTATATTCTGTATTAAAGATATAAATGATATTGTTTGATATTCTTCGATTGTTAATATAAATAATTGAGATTTAAGCTTATTTAACTCCCTCTGTTCGTTAATTGGAAGGTTAAATACATAAATTAATGCACCCTTCCTCATCTCCAATTATTCTGTTATATTAAATATTTTCTTTCTACAAATGTTCCTTATTTTCCTGGTCTTATTTTCCACGGTTTGAATATCTTCTTTGTTGTGGTTAATTTTATTTTCCGATAGCAGTGCATTTTGGTCTTCCCTAATTTCTATTTCCTTCCTGCTCTCTTCTGCATTCGAACTTACTTTAATACCTTTTGAAGTGCTGTCTAATGTTTCATCCAAATTCTTGAAACCACTGTCCATTTGCTTATTTGTCTCCTCCTTGTATGTATCTGATTTTTGGATAAGTGTATTAATATTTTCAAAATTCTCCCCGAAAGTTTCCCATATCTCCTTATTGAACTTCTCCATTTTACTCTCAATTTGTTTTAAATTTTCATTATTCTCTTCAAATTTTGCATTCATATCTTCCCTTTGTCCGTCAGCAGTTTCTTTCAATTCATGGTATTGTTCATTCATGGTTTGTCTGATATCTCCATGAATGGTCTCAATTTTTTCATTGAATTGTTTTACTAAACTTTCCTGAATACTATCTATTTTCTCAGTGGTTTTTTTGTTTTGTTCCTTCAAAGTTTCGTTTTGTTTCTTTGAAGTCTCCTCCTGTTTCCTAAAGTTTTCATCTATTTTATCAAATTTTTCGCTCAAGGTTTCATTTTGTTTCCTTGAGTTTTCCTTATTTCCCTTGAAATTTTCTTTTATTTTATCAAATTTTTGCTCCTGTTTACTAAATTGTTCTGCCATAAATTTCATCATTTCCTGCCAATTTGGTTCTTCTCTGGCTACCGTTTTATCTGTTTGGTCCCCTTGGGCATCCTCTTCAACTCTTTCTTTTTCCGTGTCCGTGATTACTTCGGTTTCTTCTTTATCACCTGTTGGTTGTTCCATTTCACTGTCTGTGACTATTTCTATGTCTCGTTCCTGTCCACATTCTTCCTTCTCTTTTCTTCTGCCCTCTTCTTCAATCTGCCTCTGGTATTATGCATTTATCGTTTTCTTATAGTTGCCGACGAAAATTAGGTTTTTCGTGATATTATCTTTCGTATATCTCAAAATTTCTTTCCTAATTAAAGCCCTTTTAAGTTGAGCGCCATCTTGTAACGTCTCGCGGGAATACTCTCGGAGTCTTATTGACGTACTTTTTTGTTAATTAACTCTAAGTTTTATTTACCCCTCGTTGTTAGCGTCATCTTGTAACGTACATCTCTTTTCTGTTACTTATTGATTATATTTGCGAATGTTCACAAGCCCCACTGTTGGGTTCGCCAATCTTGTAACGTCTCGCGGGTATAGCTTAATAGTATCGTTTGATCTTATCGTCACTATCGCTCTACGAAAACTCGCTTTAATGAGAGTCAAAGAATTCGTTATAATTTATGTTTACAGTTTCCAAAAAAAGGAAATCGAGTGTGTGTGATTATGCTGATTTTTCCCTTAAATTTGATTTGGGTGAATTCAATGAAGTTGTTTGACTGTAGTTAGGAGAGAGAGTGCAAAAAGAATTATCCTCTTGGCATACAAATAGTTAATTTAAATTTCTCCGCTCATGAGACCAGCTGATTTTGACGTTTACAAAAACATTGGAGGTTAAATTAACACCAATGGTATGTAATATTTTCTGGTTGTCCGTTCTCTTCTCTGTCTCCTGACAATCTGTAAACAACTACCGTCTACTGAAAATAATACACATTTTTATTCAAATAACAAAGTATGCATTGTATTTATTTAATAAATACAATGTTTTTTATCTTCTCCCAAAACAGAAAGGTATAATCGATTCTCACTGTCAACACAACATTAGTTCGATCTTATTTTTGTAAACATAGAATATATAACAAATATTTTTAATCTTTTATCAAATATAAAACAATAAAGTAATAATTTATTAATTTCCCAGGGTTATTTTTGAGTTCTTTGTTCTATGAGACTGTCAGAAGTGAATAATTTAATACCAAGCTTTACATTAATTAATAGATTATATTTTGTAGTATGTAGTTCCGATTTTATCCGCCAGAGTACAGATTATGTTTCTTCACTACAACCACGAAATTATTTAATGGTGGCTAGCAATTCACAGGAATCCGTTATGCAGATTTTTTGGTTAACAAAAAATAATAAAGTTTGTTTCACCCATTTTCCTGAAGTGTTTACATATATGGTGCTGTTTCTAGTGTTATGAAGTTATAGTTGAGATGTAATTTAGTTAAATTTACCTTGGATACGATCTCACCAACATCTCGAAGTGATATAGGCTAGGCCTGGATCTGGTAGTTTTATTTTTCAAAGTTTCATCAAATTAAGGGCTTGAATGGTTATACTTGAAGGAGTTCAAATATAAGGTGGACATCACTCATCAATTTTATTAAATTTCGCACTAATTATTCCAAAAAGTATTCATTAATTTCTGAAATTTTAATAGGCATTACACTTTTCAAAACGTTCACTTCCCAATCGTTTTAACAATTACTTTTCAATCTTGTTAGTTGGTTACTCGTAGTAACCAAGATTTTTCTATGGTTTTTTATTGGTGAATTTATATAATTTTTAGTATATAGGCTATTATTAATTATTATAAATTTATTTCTTCTTTTCAGAAAAATAATCCTTTTTAAATTTTGTTCATAATCCAATTTAATTTATATAAGGTTTTTCTTTATATTTTTCCTTAAGCTTGTACATTGGTATTTTTATGTTTTAATCTCTTTAAATTTGATTTATTTATAATTTATCCTTTACTGAATGTATCCTTACACTAGACTATTTTTCCTATGCCATCTATCTAACATAGTATTATTTTATATTATTTTTATTTTATTTATAACCCTGGGTTATCTTATATTAAAACACAATTATTATACTAAACACAAAAATTATACCTAGGTACAAGACCATGGTGGCCTACACAATAAAAATTACACAAAATACAAAAAAAATACAAAATTTGACAGCAGCAATATATTCCACTGCTACAATTGATTGTTTTTTCATCTACAGTATAAATCTGTGAGATGCTTTTTTTTTAAAGTTTACACTCTCACTATGTACACTATATCTCACTTTGTACACTATATTTCATGTTATTTGTGTTTACAGAATTTTGTAGTACAAAGTTTTTGATAGCTAGGTACATAATACCCATTTCTGACTCTTAGAGTGGGGTGATTGTGTTATCATATTTGGGCATGGGTTATGTAACGTTACATAAAGTCCCCCCACTAGAACAGATTTATTTTGTTTACATGTTTAAAAAAATTAATTGTTGATCTCTTCAATCTTCGGATTCTTCCATTAATCTTCATAATATTCCTTCCTTTCTGATTGGTTATACACCTGTTATTCGGTTAATGGTAAAGACTGGATTTTATATTCAACTCTCTCTCTCTTGGAGGCAAATTCATTAATGATTTAATTTCTCTTGGTAATGGTCCTTCACATATTACTTGATAAGGGCTGGTCACACTAATCATAAAAAACTTGTTTTAACACTCATATTTCTATTTGCTTCTATAAATTCGCTTTCTCAATTAAGCTTCTGTCTGCTATCTTCCTTCTGTTTTCTTCATTCATACTTCTGGAATCTAATATCACTTTTTTCAGCTATTTTATAATCCCTTAAATATTCAATTTCCCTAACATATTTCCCTATCCTGTGCGGTGGTTCAGTTCGGGTGGCCACTTTGGGTCCATTGCTCCGCTGTCCATCCTTACACTTTCTGAGACCAGGGGAACATCATCCCGGCTCAGGAAAATGATTGCTGGAACATTTCTACAGTCAATTCATTATAATAAAAACTTATAAGTAGTCGATTAGCGACTAATACTAAACACTTTTGGGATTCTTCACGTTGTAGCTGTTTGCATTTAATTATATATTTCTTTTTGTTCTTGATTCCTTCTTCTTTTCCATTAACTAATAGCATATAACATTATTGATAGGCATCATTTTAAAATCCTTTTAACTTTCCTTCTTGTGACATATTTCCTCCGTATCATTTCTTCTTATATCATTTTCAATTCCAAGAAATTCTAAATTATTGTTGTATTAATTATTATCCTCCTTCAGGTTCATCGTAGTCATTAAATTATTCGTTATTCTTCTTAATTTACTTTCTTATCTGAGCACATTACCATCAATTGTTTTTATTTCTTTATTTTTTCTTCTGTTTGTTATCATCAGAATATTATTTTTCCTATTAGTCCATTTCAAATCAGTTATTTATAATTATCATTTAATAATCTGTTCTTACATTTTTTTTTTGTTTTACTGTTTATTAAATCATATTGTTTCGAATATTTAGTAAGTTGTACTTACGTTCTATTTGTTAAATCAAATGGTTGCGAAATATCTTAAGTAAGTTGTACTTACATACTTTGTATTAAATCAACTGGTTGCGAAATATCTTAAGTAAGTTGTACTTACACATTGTTTGAATTTTGGGGTGTTCATCTTTCCAATGGGTTGCTTGGTCGGTATCAGAAAATCAGTCCCCTTTTTTCTGGTTGGTTGAAGTTTAGTTCAACCATTTTCCATTAACTCAGGTACTTCCTTTCCTCGGATTACTGGGGTGTTCATAATGATTTTGGTACTTGTTAAATACCTCTCTTTCACCTGGCATCGTATCTCAGCTGATACAAAGTCTTCATTGAAGTCACGGTTTTCCGTCATAGTTAGAGCCCTTTTAATTAAAGGTATTTTACCTCCTCTAACCTAACGTAATCACTCATATATGCTACCATTCCATTACCTTTTTATCTCTGTATTATTTAGCAAACGTTTTACTGGTATATTCTGTATTAAAGATATAAATGATATTGTTTGATATTCTTCGATTGTTAATATAAATAATTGAGATTTAAGCTTATTTAACTCCCTCTGTTCGTTAATTGGAAGGTTAAATACATAAATTAATGCACCCTTCCTCATCTCCAATTATTCTGTTATATTAAATATTTTCTTTCTACAAATGTTCCTTATTTTCCTGGTCTTATTTTCCACGGTTTGAATATCTTCTTTGTTGTGGTTAATTTTATTTTCCGATAGCAGTGCATTTTGGTCTTCCCTAATTTCTATTTCCTTCCTGCTCTCTTCTGCATTCGAACTTACTTTAATACCTTTTGAAGTGCTGTCTAATGTTTCATCCAAATTCTTGAAACCACTGTCCATTTGCTTATTTGTCTCCTCCTTGTATGTATCTGATTTTTGGATAAGTGTATTAATATTTTCAAAATTCTCCCCGAAAGTTTCCCATATCTCCTTATTGAACTTCTCCATTTTACTCTCAATTTGTTTTAAATTTTCATTATTCTCTTCAAATTTTGCATTCATATCTTCCCTTTGTCCGTCAGCAGTTTCTTTCAATTCATGGTATTGTTCATTCATGGTTTGTCTGATATCTCCATGAATGGTCTCAATTTTTTCATTGAATTGTTTTACTAAACTTTCCTGAATACTATCTATTTTCTCAGTGGTTTTTTTTGTTTTGTTCCTTCAAAGTTTCGTTTTGTTTCTTTGAAGTCTCCTCCTGTTTCCTAAAGTTTTCATCTATTTTTATCAAATTTTTCGCTCAAGGTTTCATTTTGTTTCCTTGAGTTTTCCTTATTTCCCTTGAAATTTTCTTTTATTTTATCAAATTTTTGCTCCTGTTTACTAAATTGTTCTGCCATAAATTTCATCATTTCCTGCCAATTTGGTTCTTCTCTGGCTACCGTTTTATCTGTTTGGTCCCCTTGGGCATCCTCTTCAACTCTTTCTTTTTCCGTGTCCGTGATTACTTCGGTTTCTTCTTTATCACCTGTTGGTTGTTCCATTTCACTGTCTGTGACTATTTCTATGTCTCGTTCCTGTCCACATTCTTCCTTCTCTTTTCTTCTGCCCTCTTCTTCAATCTGCCTCTGGTATTATGCATTTATCGTTTTCTTATAGTTGCCGACGAAAATTAGGTTTTTCGTGATATTATCTTTCGTATATCTCAAAATTTCTTTCCTAATTAAAGCCCTTTTAAGTTGAGCGCCATCTTGTAACGTCTCGCGGGAATACTCTCGGAGTCTTATTGACGTACTTTTTGTTAATTAACTCTAAGTTTTATTTACCCCTCGTTGTTAGCGTCATCTTGTAACGTACATCTCTTTTCTGTTACTTATTGATTATATTTGCGAATGTTCACAAGCCCCCACTGTTGGGTTCGCCAATCTTGTAACGTCTCGCGGGTATAGCTTAATAGTATCGTTTGATCTTATCGTCACTATCGCTCTACGAAAACTCGCTTTAATGAGAGTCAAAGAATTCGTTATAATTTATGTTTACAGTTTCCAAAAAAAGGAAATCGAGTGTGTGTGATTATGCTGATTTTTCCCTTAAATTTGATTTGGGTGAATTCAATGAAGTTGTTTGACTGTAGTTAGGAGAGAGAGTGCAAAAAGAATTATCCTCTTGGCATACAAATAGTTAATTTAAATTTCTCCGCTCATGAGACCAGCTGATTTTGACGTTTACAAAAACATTGGAGGTTAAATTAACACCAATGGTATGTAATATTTTCTGGTTGTCCGTTCTCTTCTCTGTCTCCTGACAATCTGTAAACAACTACCGTCTACTGAAAATAATACACATTTTTATTCAAATAACAAAGTATGCATTGTATTTATTTAATAAATACAATGTTTTTTATCTTCTCCCAAAACAGAAAGGTATAATCGATTCTCACTGTCAACACAACATTAGTTCGATCTTATTTTTGTAAACATAGAATATATAACAAATATTTTTAATCTTTTATCAAATATAAAACAATAAAGTAATAATTTATTAATTTCCCAGGGTTATTTTTGAGTTCTTTGTTCTATGAGACTGTCAGAAGTGAATAATTTAATACCAAGCTTTACATTAATTAATAGATTATATTTTGTAGTATGTAGTTCCGATTTTATCCGCCAGAGTACAGATTATGTTTCTTCACTACAACCACGATATTATTTAATGGTGGCTAGCAATTCACAGGAATCCGTTATGCAGATTTTTTGGTTAACAAAAAATAATAAAGTTTGTTTCACCCATTTTCCTGAAGTGTTTACATATATGGTGCTGTTTCTAGTGTTATGAAGTTATAGTTGAGATGTAATTTAGTTAAATTTACCTTGGATACGATCTCACCAACATCTCGAAGTGATATAGGCTAGGCCTGGATCTGGTAGTTATATTTTTTCAAAGTTTCATCAAATTAAGGGCTTGAATGGTTATACTTGAAGGAGTTCGAATATAAGGTGGACATCACTCATCAATTTTATTAAATTTCGCACTAATTATTCCAAAAAGTATTCATTAATTTCTGAAATTTTAATAGGCATTACACTTTTCAAAACGTTCACTTCCCAATCGTTTTAACAATTACTTTTCAATCTTGTTAGTTGGTTACTCGTAGTAACCAAGATTTTTCTATGGTTTTTTATTGGTGAATTTATATAATTTTTAGTATATAGGCTATTATTAATTATTATAAATTTATTTCTTCTTTTCAGAAAAATAATCCTTTTTAAATTTTGTTCATAATCCAATTTAATTTATATAAGGTTTTTCTTTATATTTTTCCTTAAGCTTGTACATTGGTATTTTTATGTTTTAATCTCTTTAAATTTGATTTATTTATAATTTATCCTTTACTGAATGTATCCTTACACTAGACTATTTTTCCTATGCCATCTATCTAACATAGTATTATTTTATATTATTTTATTTTATTTATAACCCTGGGTTATCTTATATTAAAACACAATTATTATACTAAACACAAAAATTATACCTAGGTACAAGACCATGGTGGCCTACACAATAAAAATTACACAAAATACAAAAAAAATACAAAATTTGACAGCAGCAATATATTCCACTGCTACAATTGATTGTTTTTTCATCTACAGTATAAATCTGTGAGATGCTTTTTTTTTTAAGTTTACACTCTCACTATGTACACTATATCTCACTTTGTACACTATATTTCATGTTATTTGTGTTTACAGAATTTTGTAGTACAAAGTTTTTGATAGCTAGGTACATAATACCCATTTCTGACTCTTAGAGTGGGGTGATTGTGTTATCATATTTGGGCATGGGTTATGTAACGTTACATAAAGTCCCCCCACTAGAACAGATTTATTTTGTTTACATGTTTAAAAAAATTAATTGTTGAACTCTTCAATCTTCGGATTCTTCCATTAATCTTCATAATATTCCTTCCTTTCTGATTGGTTATACACCTGTTATTCGGTTAATGGTAAAGACTGGATTTTATATTCAACTCTCTCTCTCTTGGAGGCAAATTCATTAATGATTTAATTTCTCTTGGTAGTGGTCCTTCACATATTACTTGATAAGGGCTGGTCACACTAATCATAAAAAACTTGTTTTAACACTCATATTTCTATTTGCTTCTATAAATTCGCTTTCTCAATTAAGCTTCTGTCTGCTATCTTCCTTCTGTTTTCTTCATTCATACTTCTGGAATCTAATATCACTTTTTTCAGCTATTTTATAATCCCTTAAATATTCAATTTCCCTAACATATTTCCCTATCCTGTGCGGTGGTTCAGTTCGGGTGGCCACTTTGGGTCCATTACTCCGCTGTCCATCCTTACACTTTCTGAGACCAGGGGAACATCATCCCGGCTCAGGAAAATGATTGCTGGAACATTTCTACAGTCAATTCATTATAATAAAAACTTATAAGTAGTCGATTAGCGACTAATACTAAACACTTTTGGGATTCTTCACGTTGTAGCTGTTTGCATTTAATTATATATTTCTTTTTGTTCTTGATTCCTTCTTCTTTTCCATTAACTAATAGCATATAACATTATTGATAGGCATCATTTAAAATCCTTTTAACTTTCCTTCTTGTGACATATTTCCTCCGTATCATTTCTTCTTATATCATTTTCAATTCCAAGAAATTCTAAATTATTGTTGTATTAATTATTATCCTCCTTCAGGTTCATCGTAGTCATTAAATTATTCGTTATTCTTCTTAATTTACTTTCTTATCTGAGCACATTACCATCAATTGTTTTTATTTCTTTATTTTTTCTTCTGTTTGTTATCATCAGAATATTATTTTTCCTATTAGTCCATTTCAAATCAGTTATTTATAATTATCATTTAATAATCTGTTCTTACATTTTCTTGTTGTTTTACTGTTTATTAAATCATATTGTTTCGAATATTTAGTAAGTTGTACTTACGTTCTATTTGTTAAATCAAATGGTTGCGAAATATCTTAAGTAAGTTGTACTTACATACTTTGTATTAAATCAACTGGTTGCGAAATATCTTAAGTAAGTTGTACTTACACATTGTTTGAATTTTGGGTGTTCATCTTTCCAATGGGTTGCTTGGTCGGTATCAGAAAATCAGTCCCCTTTTTTCTGGTTGGTTGAAGTTTAGTTCAACCATTTTCCATTAACTCAGGTACTTCCTTTCCTCGGATTACTGGGGTGTTCATAATGATTTTGGTACTTGTTAAATACCTCTCTTTCACCTGGCATCGTATCTCAG